>OY041599.1:14027375-16527375 GCA_955876795.1 Eupithecia tripunctaria
AAGAATACGTTATACTTATGCCCGCGATGCTTAAACTTTTCAACATTCAACTGAAACGTGGAAGAATACTTAAGCCCTCTCATATTTCTCTTCACAACTTGCATGAATACGACTCAATTAAATATTCTTGCTTGACTCTCACGTACTGTGAGTCACTGTTGTGGTGTAAAAAGAACAATTTGAAAATCAAGTTTTGTGTTTTACATTCGACTGACACTGAAAAAACAAACAATTTGATACTTTGACTCGGTGTAATACTTACCTCACCTTACCTCAACAGCCTATCTACATTATATTGGTCCACAGTTGGCGCAGGCCTCCTCCTGATTTTTTTTCCGAATGGACTATGATGCTGTTGACCGCAGATGGCCAATATGGGCCATGACAGCGTTACCGGACTTTTGGCGGGCGCAGATGGCGCCTCGCCGGTAAATGATAAGCGCCTCATTGGCTTTTATCGCATGCCCATTATCCCCACCCTGGGCGGCCTGGGCATTGCAGTTCGGTGGTAGAAGCGTTCTACAGGGACGATGTCTCCACCCATCGGTGGACACCTCTTAATTCCCTCAATACTCAATATATTTATTGTTGTAATCACATTGGTGGGGTCTAAATAATAGTGTATATGCATCTGACTTCAAAATAGCTAATATTTTTTTTACGTATTCTCTATTGATATAGAAATATATCTGTATATTTATTTTTGTATTTAATGATGTTTTTATTGTGAAATTTAATCATTGAAAAGTAGATATTTTAAGTCTCAACAGCGAAATGGTCTAAACGCAACGCTAATGGCATGTGAAGCGGACGTCTTACTTGAACATTTTTGTATGGGCATGAAGTTTTGACTTTGAGTTTATATGGGGGACTAGATGATCCGTGACTTTATAAAATGCAATGGCTAACATGGCAGCGTTTTTATCACCCGAACTGAGTGTAGTTTTACTTTTAGTTTTTTACCTCAATAATTTATTTTTTTTTTGGGTGTTATATTTTTTTTCGTTTATGTATAATCGATTAAAAAAAAAATCCATGCATATACCCTATTACCTGCCTACCTTAGGCAGGTAATTATTTATAGTTAAGTATCACAATGTGTGACTACGACACCCACGGCAAGAGAGGGGGTGGACAAATTCTCAGGCGGCAACATACATCGGGGCTTTGCTTTTGTAATAATTTCTAGTAAATCCACGGCTTCAAATCACACTGCAGATGATGAGGAATTATATCTATGTACCTACTTCCCACAAAAGCAGCTACGGTGAAAACCACTAGTTCTTGTTATATGCAACCGCAATGTCTGCAGCAGAGACCGCTACTGAACATCCAAGCTATGTCCAAACCACTGTTAAAACGCTCTTCAAAACTGTGGTTTTGTGTGAACAGACGTAGCATTAATGTATAAAAGGTAAATCGACGGTTGCCTTGATCACAGTCACTTTTCTGAATCGCGTCTAATACTTTATTTCGTCTTTATCTCTACATAAACGACGCCTAAGTACCTCAACCTCAACAGCCTGTTTGGTCCACTGCTGGACGGAGACCTCCGCCTGATAAGCGCCTTATATATATAATAGAGTCCCGTTTTACCTTCTGTGTCCAACATCAAAAGCCAAATATTTATACATTATATGATCGCGTTTACTCAGAAACGAGTTTAATTGAACGCATTTTAAGATACTAACGGTGAAATCCCCCTAAGGTGATTAACCTAACTGATTAAAAATTCTTATAGCAAAGAATGCATAAAAAGGAATTAATTATGACAATGCAGCTCAAACGTCGCCCGCCATTAGTAACACTGATCAAGAAATAAAATTCCAACATCAAAAGACAATCCATGTAGGTAATTAACCTACTTGATTATAAATTCAAACAGCAAAAAAGACAAAGGAATTTATTACTGACGACAATGCAGCTAAAATGTCGCAATTCATTTTTTGATCAATAAATGTAGGTTATTATCTGATCAATAAATGTAGGTTATTATCTGATCAATAAATGTAGGTTATTATCTGATCAATAAATGTAGGTTATTATCTGATCAATAAATGTAGGTTATTATCTGATCAATAAATGTAGGTTATTCGAAAGATACCTCTTAAGAGTGGTGTAATACGTCACTACCAGATGGATTTCCAGCGGGATGACAAGATATGGTTTTCTCGCGAGTGAAAAGTACAGAGCAGAGACGTGGACCGATACCAATCGTTCAATTCGTTAGTAAAAACATGATAAGATGTCGATTTATTTAACACATCTGAACGCATGCTTAGCGAGATTTCTAATTTCACTTTGTGTTGCTTATTTCGTTTTATATACTTTTCCTGAAATCGTCTACTTGCATTGTGTAATTGTTATTCTATTTGAGTAAATATCTGCGGAAACTTTTTATTGGCCCTCAGCACACATACGCTGGTCTGTACTGTATGTATTAAGTAATTAAATATGTAGGTTTCCTAAAATTTTGAAAATAAAATAAAAAATACCACCGCTACGAGGTTTTTAGCGAGTGAGAAGTACAGAGCAGAGACGTGCACCGAATTTTCTATGGGCCAAAACTTTGTTTTTACCTAATCACAAGTTAATGAAACCAATATCGAAAAATGTAAAGACTAAAGAAATACTTCTAAGTTACAGTAAAACAAAAACCGAAGAAAAAACTGTCCTGTTCTAAGATAAATAGCAATATGTATACAAAACGTATATAAAAAAAAACTATCGAGAAAACATTCACCAACCTTGTTTTAAAACACGTAATTCAAGGTAAAAGATCATTTCATTTCCCTAAATGTTAACGTAGTATACTTTCACAGATTCTGAGATATAAAACGATTTTCAAGTACAATAAATAAATTGCTCATGGCACATTCTTAAAAAACAATTTATACTCACGCAGACGTATAATTGAGATTCATACAAGTCGTTTATAGCTCTAAAAGGCTAAATAGCTCCTGACCACTAAAAGGTAAGGCCTGTTATGTGGGTGCGTTCAGCTGAAATGTTCAGAAAATAAAATCACAGACTCCCCTATGCAGCTTAGTGGGTACCTAAGGTACGGCAGGCAGCTCATGCCCGTGCATACAGAACGTTAAATTAAAGAATTTACAATAGCTCTGTTTTTTTTTACGTTTAATAAACCTTCGTTTGACCGCAATCTCACCTGATGGAAAGCGAAGATGCGGCCGACGGTGTATCACGAAGGTCTAGAATATACCTATTGACGAAGAGACCCAGGTTGTAATTGGCTGCGCCAGTTCCATTCCTTTGCGGTGCGAATAATAAAGTTGGAGGAAAACCGCTTAGTGCGAGTGGAGGGTACATCCACCAAGTATGGATGGTATTGTGCTGTGCGTCTGCTTGTCCTGGAGTGGAAGAGGGATGGTGGGGCTTGTATATATTATATAGTTTACAACTACTTTACTTCTGAGGTATAAACAGCAACTTCAATAGTACGTTGTAATAACGACTTTTTATATTAAAAACACGGAATAACTATTCGGCTGTTTTTATTCACAGGTCTGTGAATTATAACATCCTGTTTAAATTTTGAATTTAAACAGGATGTTTTAAAACTATGACTTAGTAATTTTTTTTTTTTTTTTGTTTTAGAATAATTGACGTCTCTAAGTGTGCCTTGTGCTCCTACGGCAAATAAATGAGTACCTACCTATGAGTATAAGTATGAGTATGTGGTGTTATCGGAGTAAGTGTACAATACTGAAGGAGGTTATTCACTTGCAACCACAGGGTTATTCAAGTTTTCCACATTGAAATCGTAAAAGTGTATAGGTACCACAGCTAGCTATGTACAAGACAGGAAAGCACATTTCCCATTTCCTACAGAATGAACGAACCTAACGACAAGTTATATCTATTAGGTAAGAGTAATATGTTAAGTTATTAATAAATAACTATGAACTATGAGTTTCCATGACTTTTCTGAAGTCTATAATAATACGGAAGTTGAGACGTTAATGTTACAAATTTTCGGCTGAATTATTACTTTTTGCGAGTCGTGCGAAAGATTTGGTGCGAAACAGCGCTTCACCCTAAGTTTCTATTGTTTTTCGGTTTTATTGAGCTTGCCCGGGGGAAAATTGGTCTTCCAGAAAATGAATTCTACTTCTCCCCCTTAAGGAGGATTTGTCAAGGGGGGAACCTGTATTAACCCTGTTTATTTGGGTCAACTCTAGTTATTCAAACTTGACCCTCTTGCTGTTGACGGATTGGTCTGAAATTTTGTACGCACCTTTAGTTCTGAAGACATTGGTCTATTTGAATATCGTCAAAACTAAACTAAATCAATTTGACAGAACTGAACTGATGCCATCCTTTTTATTTCGTTATGAAAGGGACGGCAACGTTTTTAGTCCTGTCAAATTAGTTTAGTTTAATTTTGGCGATTTCTGAATTGAGACCAATATAATAATAATTTTAATAAGTTAAACTGTTATTAGGTTATTAGTATAGATATAAATCGTTAGATACGCCCCGACCACCAAAAACTGTAGCAATGTACACAAACAAAACAAGCGTACTGAGAAAATAGTGTCGTCTCTTTTTCTCACACGTTAGGTGCAAACACAACTTTCTCTTTCGTGCACTCGCCATTTAAATTTGTTATTGTAGTCATTTTTGACAATGCGGACGATAAAATAAAAGTTATTTCATTAACTCGCAATACCTAGGAGTGATTCGTTTATGATATAAGTTAATGAAAAAAATGGTTGTGTCTAAAGTCGGTTTCGAAACGATAATTTTACGTGATAACGCCATTTACTTGATATATTGAAAATCTTACATCGTAGTTTATACCTACCTATACTGTTTTTGCCATTCTGGTGTTAGCTAGCTTTCAACTCTATCTATTAGACGAAATTAGAACTATAATCTTCAGAGAGTCTTCAGTTTTTTGGAATGCTACCCATGCTCATCGATTTAGTAGACGTTATCACGTCAAAAGAAATTTACAATGAAATAGAAATAAAAGAATGAAACAATTGAGCTGGCAGGCGGTTGGAAATATTCTACAGATAGCTCGGTAGATTATGCGAAATCCATGCCGTGCGAACTAACTAGCACTTGACAAATTATGCCCTCTACTAATTTTTTTTTGGAGATCTGTTGAAAATCAATTTATGATAATAATAATCGATTTTGTTTTAAAAAACTATAAACCGACTGCAATTAATTAGTTTTTTCATGGACGCCAGTCTCAGTAATGGACTAAATTAAAATGGGACCACACGGGAAGCATCAGCTTTCATTTAAAAATAGAGTCATGAAAATCAGACCACCGAGTCAAAAGTTTTGAGGGTTACCTCAGAACTTTTGACTTGGTAAACATAAAAAACAATATACAGTCAGATTGAGAACCTCCTCCTTTTTTTGAAGTTGGTTTAATAAATATGAAAACTATGGTATTTGGAGCAGGGTGGAATTACCCGTTTCAACTTAGGCAGGCAATTCAACTTAGGTAAAGGAAAACATCTGCGGAAGAAAGATCGGTTCCTAACGTACCTAAGTTTCTTCTTGACTTAAGTCTTTGCTCTTGACAGGTTTAAGCTGAGACAAAAGATGCGAGTTTATTTAAAAATGTTTAGAGATATTGTGCAAGTAGCTTTGTGGTGCTGGCTTAGAATTTGCACCACCCCAACTCATTCCGTGGGTGTCGTAAGAGGGATATACACCGGGGGGTGGGCAGCAGCACCTCCTTCCGAACAATTATACCACAGAACTGCGATCCCCAACTCGCATGCCCAGTATGGGGATTATGGGGATTACCCTCCATGAGATGAACACGAATAAGGCGTTTATGGAGAGGCCTGCGTCCAGCAGTGGACGAATACAGGCTGTTGAGGTTGAGGAGAGAGATTGTTAGGCATATTATTATTAATAATAAATAAGTCCGCCACATAAAACTGGGTGGTTAGTGTGTATCATATATATGTAGTCCTCTTAGTTACAATGAAGCATTATAGATTTGTTAGAGCTCTATTACTTTAAAGGCGTGGATTTTTTATTATATACCTACTTCTAAAAAGGAAGATGTTATATTTTAGTGTATACTGCATTTTGTTAATGTATATCTGCTATTTTCTCCCTCAATGTGTACCGATTTATTTGATTCTTTTGCTAATCTTTTGTCATATACGTAATTTTGCTAATCTTTTGTCATTTAAGTAAAGATGGTCTGGAATGTTCCCCTAAATAATTTATTTCCGAGGATCAGTTACTACGTGCAGAAAAAACTGAATAAACAGTGGAAACAAGTATTATAAGAGGGAATTTGAAGTCAATTTTATGCATATTTTTCATTAATTAGGTATGTAAAAAAGAGTAAATTTACATAATTTAGCTGTTGAAATATTTACATAATTTCACATTATTTTTCTATAAAAATACGCGCTGTTTACAAAGTGCTCGTGGAAACGTTACTATATTTTATGTTTAAATTTGTGTTTTATTTTATAAAGTGTTAGTTATTACGAACAGTAATTATAACAATAAACTTTTGAAGACGTCCTAGCCTCTTGAGTTATAATTATAATTACTAATTGGTCTTATACTTAGTTACGTTCTAAACAGTGCGTAGTTAATCTAAAAACTTTATAGTTTTCAAATAAAGAGCTCTACAAAACAAAATCATATCATAATTTTTACCATTACCTTATAAATGAAACGTTTCTGTAAATAACTAGGAAATAAATTACAAAATAATCGATTAATGACGATTTAATATATTAGAAATATTTAATTTAATAAAATTTACGTTTCAAGTAGGTACATTTTAAGAAATTTAATGTTTCTCTTTTCTTCGCCTGAATACGTTCCGGTTCAAACGTAAATCAAAATGCCGTCACCCCTTTACATTTCTCGTTCTTTTGAATTGGTCGTCCACACTTGAAGCCTTTTGATCCGCGTTTACAAATTGGCGATGACACCGATTGACTGAGATAAAGCTACCTGAATGGAAACAATAGCTACCCTCCAGTTAGGTCTCGTCCAATTGTAAAAGTCGGCATTGCAAACTGTCTCCTTAGCGAATAACAAAAGCTTCATGATTCATTATTGCCGCATCATTTACATTATAATGTTACTTTAATTTGTTCCTCTGATAACCTACTATTTAGCATGCAGTATCCACCTATATCTGGTTGTGCAATTAGATATCTCATCATTATGTGTGAATTTTATAAATAAGAATTAATGTAACTCACTGGTAAACCAAATAAATAAAATAAAAGTCATTTTATTCTATTACTAATAGCCGGTTTCTCAAACGCAGATCATCTACATAATTAATTAAACCTTGATCAAATCTCTAATCAATTGTCATTTGGGTTCCTTGAATGTTGATTACGTAGTTAACAAAGTACGTAAAGTACGAAAAGAAGTATTGAACAGAGATAAGTTAACAAGGCTGTCAAAACATTGAAGCAAATCTGCTGTAAAACATGAAAATGGGTTTCAGGAAAGCTAATTAGGCATTTTTCTTTGGTTAATCGCTTGTCAAATCAATGATCAACTTATACGTGATTTTCCTCTAATAAGCTGAAATAATCAAATACAATTTACTGTCTATGCGTCTTTTATCTGTCCTTCTGTCGGAGAGCTATATCTCATGAGCCGTAAGAGCTTGAAGTTGAACAGATGAAACTTTTACAGAATGCATATTTTTCTTGCCACTATGACTAAAATTATAAAAATATACATACCCCCGGTTTCTCGAACGCTTATTATTTTAACAAATTGTTGACAATTTGTCAGGCTGTACACGCACTGCTTTTATTACTCGCGTGGTTTTTTTTGCAGAATTCTGTAACTTGATGGAAGTTCACTAGCGGAAAAATATGAATGTTTGGAGCACTTTAAAGTTGTAGGTAGCTAAAATAGCAAGGAATTTTATTCGTCGTACGTGTAAGTAACGTTAAGCACGCAGGTTATATTCGGCGAGATTAAAATTCACGCTGTAAGATTCCGCAGTGCGTATATAACAAGCCGTTGACTATCCATTCAATGTGACAACCGTTTGAGAAACCAGGGGTAAATATTAAAAGTAAAGAATCCGACTTGCAATGGACGCAAATACATCAAGTACGAATCGGACTCGCACACTAAGGGTTCCGTATTACTGTAAAACCTTGTTTCTTGCCAAATATGCTAAGCAATCAATATAATTATGTTATGTCCTCCGACATCAAATCGTGTAAGGTATCGTTAAAAATGTATAGAGTTTTCAAAGCATTTTCTGACCTATATGCGATATTGTGCTAGATATTAGTCTTCGAAACTTATTCTTGTTAAATTCTATGTCCTCAACCACCACGTTCTGGTACTGTCTACATAACCCCGAGTTTAGCATTATGCGATAGGTATAGGTACAAAAGATTAACTAGGCACGGTAAAAACAAAAAAAAACTGAGGAAGTGGCTGTGGCTAACCAGTGCAGCCAGTGGTCGTTCGGGGAAATGGCCTAACTGGGAAATGTCCGTACTGGGAAATGGACGAACAAGTAATTTAGGTGGTGGCCGTCCAAGGAAGTGGCCCTAACTGACCGGATACCCCTTAATACCTACAGATTCAAGGTAGATAGGTAGGTAACGATTTTTTTCCAATCAGAGAAGAAGGGAAGGGAATCTAAAACAATTGAAAGCTTCGTAGGGGAAAATTCGAAATGGATTACGAGACTGGTAAGGTGATATGTCAAACCCATTCCTTTTTGGACTTTTCTTTTATAGCTTTCAAAATCGATTGTTACATTGTCTAGGCCCTCTGCTCGTATTATTTGCATTTAGTACCTATTCGGGGGTAGGTATAATATTAGTACATCATCTAGGCGAGAAAGAGCCCAATTGCTATCGTGTGAAAATCATCGAAATCACTCGAGTAAATTTTCTCTATTTATGCTATTATAAATATGTTATTTAAACTATTATTAGCTAACTAAATCTAACCAGTGTCTGCATCAGTTTTGTTCCTAGTTTCCTTGTTAATAAGCAAAAACTTATTTTTCGCTTGCGCCAGTTCTAAAAAAGTATGCTCCGTCCCGCTCCAATGAACGAGAAATCCTATGCCTATCTTTTTACGAAATGGCGCTCAGTGCGCCCTCTTAATACGGATGCCACAACTAGGCTAAATTAGATCAGAATAATACGATAGACGGATTACCCGTAAGCGCAATCTCCTGATTCAATGGATCTGGCTAATGGCTTTGTATCTCATTACTAGCGATACTAAGTGCCAGATAGCTTAGGAATACAGAGGGCGTAGCCAACTGGCATTCGCTATGAAGCGAATCGAAAACAATTTAAAGATACGTAGGGAAAAATTCTAAACAAAGGGCTTAGCCAACCAGCATTCGCTATGAAGCGAATCGAAATCAATTGAAAGATTTGTAGGGAAAAATCGAAACAGATCATGTGACATATCTAAGGCATAATGTCAAACCCATGCATTTTTGGACTTTTCTATTATAGCTTTCGACATAGAATAGAATAGAATAGAATAGACATTTATTTAGCACACACATAGGGACACACAACACAGAGGGAAAGTAAAATACAGAACAAATAAAACTAGTACTATGACTAAACTTAAAAATTAAACAGCTCTACGAGACAGTCGGAAGAGAAAAATTGGTCTTTCCCTAATGCGCGGCTAAATAGGTCCAGCCTCAGCTTAATGCCGCAACAGCCCCTGGACGGAAACAACGCTGGTTTTCAGAGCAACATTACCTATGTTGCTCTTTGGTTTTTGTAAACTAATGACGTGTAACTCGTAATGTGACGTCACCCAGGGCATCAGACTGAAAACCAGCGTTGTTTCCGTCCAGGGGCTGTTGCGGCATTAAGCTGAGGCTGGACCTATTTAGCCGCGCATTAGGGATATGATGCAAAATAGAAATAATAATGCAAACCGTTATAATTAGGTATAGAAGGAGGTATCATAAAATACTACGTGGTCCCACGAGTTAAATAAATAAGAGGATTCATAGTATGCATGTAAATTTAAAGGATTTTATAGGAACTTTTTTGAATTATTAATAGTTTTTTTTTTAAACTTAGATCTGAACGAGTGTAATGATTTAGTAGTGTGCAGTGGCGGAGGTGTATCATTCCAGCAGCGAGAAGCTGCAAAACGGAATGAACCATGAAAATAAATCGATTGTTACATTGTCTAGGCCCTCTGATCACGCAACATATCTAAGGCATTCAAACGCATACATTTTTAGACTGTTCTGCTATCGCTTTCGACATCGGTTGTTACATTGTCTAGGCTCGAAAGATATACATTTTAAATTATTTGCTTGGAATCCCAAAGACATAAAGATACTTAGCGGTAGATATCAATGATCTCGGGAGCATTGCATTATCATCGATGGTGATCACCTTGGAAGTAAACTTGGGTCAATTTCTGATGACCGTCTGATCATCAGAAATATCCTCAACCTCAACAGCATTATATTGTCCACTGCTGGACGCAGGCCTTCCCATGATAAACGGCTTATTGTACCTCATGGGGGATATTGCCCATAATCCCGCATTGGGAATCGCAATTCGGTGGTAGAATTGTTTTAAAGAGAGCGCTACTGTCCGCCCCCGGTAAATATCAAAAAGTTTAATAAAAAGCACCAGAATTTAAAATGGATTCGGCCTATTAGGTTTATTTCCCTGAATGTCCAGCCTGTCTATGTCGTCTAAATCTTTGATGTCCATTCACCGATCAATGTCTGATTATCCAGTTGTCCAATTCCCTGAAAGTCTTTTTCCCTGAATGCCCAGTCTATCTATTTTGTGTAACTCGGGGAAGAACCTTCGCAAGGTTGACTGGTAGAAAATGCGTAGACGCATTAATTAAGTCCGTTTTGTACTTTTTCATTTTGTGACATAAAATTTTTGTTTCTCTTACGGTTTAACAATCAAATAATATTGCAAGAACTTCTAAAAGCGACAGAATAGCGAATATTTTACTGCATTTTGCGATTTCCTGGAGGACGAGGTGAACGACCTTTATTGCCACTTTATTTTGCATATAACATTTGTATGTTAAGTGCAAAATAAGGGTTATATTTATAGGGGTTTCTTTTTACTGTTTTTTTTTATAAAATATCAGTTCTTTTCAAGCTAGAATACGTACTATGTGTACTAGAGTGTGAGTAACAATGCGTGATCGAGACGTCTACTTTTTTGTACAATTTGGTGCATCAGCGTCTCTTTCGTGCGCTACGTACTAAACGAAGGCGTCACGATATCACGTATCACCAACGTTAAATAAACTCACCCCATAGGATGTAGAAACGTTCTATACAGTATCGTTGCCCGTCAAAAGAAACTAATAATAAATAACAGCAAAATTGTCTAACGAGCAGTATGATACTCGTAACCTGCAAATTTCAACCGCTTCTCTTACGAAGATGTCTCTCAGGAGTCGTTCGCTCGTAAAATTGTTATTGGCTGCCATTGCGCTTAAATTGCGAAAGTACGGTTCATCTTACACAATTTCTTGAAAGGTACCCATCGATTTATATGATTTGAGTCTCTTTTAAAATTGACATTACCGTACAAAAGATCTCTAAAGTTTCTTGGCGCTCAGGTAAGTGGTTTTCATCCAAGGCTTACGTGAACTTTACGTTAGGTAAGTAAATTAATTATGCTATTAACTTGCTGGCCTGGACGCAGGCCTCCCCCTGATTATCCCCACGCTGGGCATGCGGGTTGGGTTGCTTCCCTTTGCAAAAACAGATTCTTTTTGCTGGTTGTAGGCTTACCTAACTCTCAGAGAATGATTAAAATATGACTTGGGTTTCTTTATACATACTACGTTTCTACGTATTATTGCGATTGAGAATTCGGAGGCTACTCAAATGTGCATCGATGTGTTGGTATCCCAAACGGATGAACCAATTCATACCTACCTATAGTTTTTTCGTCATAAAGGATCGAAAACTAGACAATTGGATTTCCGTTCGGATGTTACCTGGGATTCACCTTTGTGCAAATGAGTCAGAGTTTCAAACTAAAATCGTTTGGATTTTTGTGTAAGTGGTACAAAAGTGTATACGCCAGGCTGCAGGCGCATAATTGGAGAACGTTTCTTTATTTTTCTCGGTGCCTCTGGTTATAATTTACAAACAACTACAGTGGGTTAAAGTTAAAACCGCTTCTCATACTCCTATTCATCGGGTAACTCGTTTCTGTCCGCATTTTGGCACGCGTTTTCCCCCCTGATAAGCGACTTTATTGGCTCTTATCTCATGGGGGTAACACCCATAATCCCCAAGCAGGGCATGCGGGTTGATCGCAGTTTGGTGACAGAATTGTTCAGCAGGAGGCGCTGCTGCCCGCCCCCGGTAAATATCCCTCAATTGCCTCTTACGATACCCGCGGGAAGAGTAGAGGTGGTGCAAATTCTATTCTGCCGGCACTACACGGCGAATAGAGATACACATATTATCATAAGTACATGATACATTCATCCATCCATCCCAAACTTAGCATTTATACGAGTAGTATAGTGTGATGTGATGAAACTATAAAAATGCAATAAACTATTAGTGTCCATATCCGTAAGATATCTCCCAAAATGTCGACGGTAGAGGTGTTAACAACTGTGTCGTTTGGCATGTTTCATGACACGAACGGAAACGACGGAAGTAATTTCAGCGTTAAATGAAAATGCGCGGTTATAGCACGCCATGCTGTCTACGATAGCGCCGAGTTATTGTAAATTTAGCAACAGTTTAATTCATCTACTGACAAGCAGTGTTACCTCAACCTCAATCTCAACAGCCATTGGTCAACTGCTGAACGCAGGCTTTCCCCTAATCCCCCCCAAAGGGTTCTCGCCTTGCCGGGGCGGGGGGCCTTAGTAATCGCGGCTTCGTCACCCGCGATGAAGCTAAGAGGAACCCATGGGGCCGTGCCTACGCAAACGGCGACGTGGCCGGCCCCGGGACGGAACGCTCCTCTGGGTTTTGCGCTCTAAGCCCAGTTGGAGCGGTAGTAGGTTGCGGTGTCGTATGGGAGGCACCGCAACTGAGGCGGGCGGCCATGCTGTATGGGCAACATGGCCGCAGATAGGTGGAGGCCGCGGCGGGAGAGGAGTGCCGGTATTGCGGTACGCCGCTCTCCCTGCCTTCCGCGGCCTTGGCGGGGTCGCCACCGTTTGATGGCGGACGCGGTGGGGTCACAGGGGAAGAGGAGTGTCGGTATGGCGTAGGCCGCTCTCCCTATCCTCTGCGACCGTGTGGCAGGCGACGGGGCCACTCGACTGACCCGTCGCACTGGGAGACCTTGGGCGTTCCGACACGGGGTTGTCCGGCGCCCAATTGGCAGGTAAGGTCTCCGAGGTGGTCGCGCCGCGTCATGTGTTTCTGGCGCGTCGCAAAGGGGGGTGCTCCACACCCCCCAGTGAGGGGCCTGATATCGGGCAGCCGCGGTGGGTTCGTGGAAGAGAAACCGTTCCCATGTTCCCACCACAAGCGGCAGAGGTGGAAGCACCCTGAGGGTTTTAGTGGTGTTGGAGTCCCACATAATCGCACTGTCTCCCCGTGGCAGTGCGAAATGCGTGCGCATTTCCCTCAGGATAATAAAAAAAAAAAAAAGCCTTTCCCCTAATAAGCGACTTATTGGCATTCGTCTCGTAGGCGGTAGTGCCCATAATCCCCGCGCGAGCATACGGGTTGGGGATCGCAGTTCGGTGGTAGATTTGTTCTGCAGGGGGCGATGCTGCCCGCCCCCCGATAGATATCCCCTAGTTGCCTCTTACGACACTCACGGGAAGAGCTGGGGTGGTACAAATTCTAATCTAGCACCACACAGCCCTGTACTGACAGACAGTGTAAGTAAACATAAAATAAGAACAATATCATTACCAGCAAAAAAAAAATAGTTTTATTATAATTACCTCGGATGACCTGGTTATTTTTTTTGTAAATTTTGATTTTTAGACATTATGGTATTATTATTCGATAATAGACGTCAGGAAAGTCATTTGTCAGTTTAGGCTTTAAGTAGATGAGAATAAAGTTGGTTATTGTAAATACGAATAAAATAGTATTACTATTAACCAATAGATGTCAGGAAAAGTCATATTTTTCAGTTTAGTCTATTTTTCAGTAGTTGATGAGAATAAAGTTGATTGTTGAAAACGCAAATTAAATAGTATTAATATTTGCCAATAGATGTCAGGAAGAGTCAGTTTATCACGATAAAGTTAATGAAAGTTTATTGAAAACATGAATAAAACTACATTTTCTAAAAATAAATCATAGCTAGTTCGATTTATCGCCCCTGAAACCCCCTGTAGATATACTAAATTTCATGAAAATCGTTGGCGCCGCTACCAAGAGTCAGATTATATATAAATAATATACAAGAATTGCTCATTAAAGGTATAAGATGAGAGTTGTTGTACCTCACTACCTTTTAAACTATCATAAATGAAAATACCGTCAGTGCAAGAGCGAGACTCCCGTCATACGAGTACATACTTACATACAGTGCGAAGTCGTATGCAGGAAAGTTACTTGGTGATTGTTACTTACAATATACACTTCCAAGCCTATTTAACGTAATTAAAAGTTTCTTTAATAACTTGTAATAACGTTTTGAAAAACTTAGTTAAAAGTTGTTAGATGTGTAAGTAAGTTTGTAAGGTTGAATAAATTTCATTTAATGTCAGTGAACGAAGAAAATGAATGCGCATAATGTACCAAAGTAAAAGAGAAAAGAAACTCATGGGTCAAGTCGATTAGTAAAAGCAGCGCTTTTTTAATTGATGACTTTTTTCTCCCATGTCAAATCGCGTTGCGAACGTTTTTACCCGATTACCAACGAAGAGGGTTATGAATGAGGTTGGTTTTTGACACAATATGTTTGTATGTATGTAACCGATTTTTATGTTTCCACGTAGCACTGAAACTACTCGTTCGATTTACTCGAAACTACTCGTTCGTCTCAATACCTCGGTGGTTAAAGGGTATATGACGTTAGACGTTATTGGGGGTCTGATGAGATTGCAGGGTTTAAGTTAGGGTCGAAAGTTACATTGTTATCTGTCTTCAAAAAGAGGATGGTCTCAATGCACTTTTCGTTATTGAATTTATAACGTCTACTAAATTGATGAACACGGGTAGTACGTTCAAAAAAGTGTCAAGTTGTTGAATATGATGACAACATGACGGCTGAAGCACTGAAGGTTAACTTCTAATTTCCTATAACTGTTGTTAGCTACTTTATAAAAACGGTCATATCTCAGGAAGTTGTCATCTCAGACCAACGGTTTGTACAAATATGTGACAGCGCGCGCTGAGATATCCAAGGATCTCCATTTCGGATGACAGCTGTCAAACTGGAAACTGTGATATCTCGGAAAGAACTGATCCTAGACCACTGGTTTATCTGGAGATATGACAGCTCTCGACGAGATCCCATTTCAGACGACAGCTGTCAAACTGGCAACTGACATATCTCAGAAACTACTTATCTCAGACCACCGGTTTGAAGAGAGATGTGACAGCTATCGGTGAGATCTTTATTTCGGATGACAGCTGTCAAACTAAAAACGGTCATAATTTCGGAAACTACTCATCTCAGACCACGAGTTTGTATAGAGGTGTCAGCAAAACAAAAATATAATAATAATATTTGTTTTTTAATCTCTATTTAAAGAGCTTAATCACATTGCGATAATGTCGCTCCTATAATAATAATAACGAATGGAATTACCTGTTTTCACCACAATGGCAAAAGCTGTCTATAAAATACGAGGTAAGATTTTCAATGGATCAAGTAAATGACGTTAACAAGTAAAATTACCGTGCCTGTGTATAACGGAATAATACAATAAAATAGAAAGCAGCGCCACTTTGACTCGGGTATTATAAAAGTCAGCTATCGGGGGCTGATAAAGAAAAGTCTGCAAAAGTAAATAAAAGCTTGATGAATACCTATAAAAAGATTGCATTAAAGTACGAAATTATACCTACAACTGTATTAGGTAGGCTATAATAAAACTTTATCGTACGAAACTCACATAAAACGGTTTAGTTTATCAAGTTTGCATTTTTATGAATAGAAAATAAGAGGCCCGCCTCTTATTATGGAGATATAATAGCTATTGAACTTTCTTCAGTTTGTTACTACAAATGCTTTTGATTCATTACATTAGAAGGGTCGGGTAGGTACATTCACTGTCCTCAATTATTTATGTCACGGCGTGACCTACGTTCGCTTCAAAGAAAATGAATGAAGGCTTTATGATTATCTGACTTTGTCATCGCAATTGACCTGCGAGTACATTTGGTAGGCTGATGTTTTTCCACAATATATTATTTTTGTGAGGTAATATTTTTTACCGTCAATACGCATCTGTCACTGTCAAACCTATAGATAAGACTAATGCTTGTTTTGACATTACTAAAAGTAGCGACGTCCATACAAGTTATCACTGTTATCAGGTATGTATATTTTACTACCTATAAAAACTATCGTAGTTTGAAGAATTCATTACGGATGTAAGCCGGTTAACTACGAACCTTAGATATTTAAAGGGTGAGTTAAGGATTTCAGATTTCAGATTTTATTTATTGACCATTTTATAACTATGACTGTTATACTAGGTAAGTCTAAATACATTTATATTACATTTTCAAATTATGTCTTATTAAATAATTATAAATAATACATTATACCTACATTGAATCTAAAACAATCATTATTTAAAAAAAAGACTTATCTATATTTTCCTACAATACAAAATTACAAAAAAAAAACTAGACTAATGTTTTTACTATGTGCTATTTCCTCCTTTATAAATGATTATCCGTATCCAAAAATGAGGATTCCTGCATGGTGCTATTTGGAAATTCATTGAGGCTATAAAAAGCATTTTTTTCAAAATAACATTTTATATATTTTTTAAATTTATTGAAATTGTCTATGTTGGTGATTTTTGTAGGAAGCTTGTTAAACATTTGTAGTTTTAGGTAGTCTCCTTGTTTTTTAACTTTTTGTAACCTAACTTGCGGTACATGTAGTTTGTCACTGTTCCTTAAATTATAATTGTGCATGTCCTTTCTTTTAGTATAATTCAATTTATTTTTGTATATTTCTAATAAGGTCTTATATATATAAACTGATATAACTGTCATTATCTTAAGTTTTACGAAAAAAGGTTTTGCTGAGGTTCTTTGACTTAAGCCATAAATTATTCTAATCGCTCTTTTTTGACACACCAAGACTTTTTTTACGTCGACACTGTTTCCCCATGTTGTAACGGCATAACTAATTATCGAGTGTACATATGCATAGTAAACTGACAGAAGTGACCTTTGATCTATGAGGGGTTTCAACTTCAAGGACATAATTAGCACTCGCTAGTCTTTTGCATAGTTTAGTGATGTGAGGCATATGATTGATTGTATAATCAATTGTATAACCTAAAAAAACATGTTCTGTTGGTCCTAAATTTGGTTTAAATTTTTTGGTCTCAAATTTCATTACAGTACTTTTATTGGCGTTCAGAACAATTCCATTAGCTTCAAACCAATCTTTTAGCAATTTAAGTGTATACTGGATTTTGTCATCTAGGATTTCCTTTTTTCGTTCTTTTAAACCTACATGGGTGTCATCCGCGAACAAATTAATGAAAGCCCAATCTGGTAAACAGCTGGGGAGGTCGTTAACATATATAAGAAAAAGCACCGGACCTAGTATAGATCCTTGTGGTACGCCGATTGTCATATTACCCAAATCTGAATTTTTACCGTTGATTGTAACAATTTGTTTTCTATTTGCCAGATAAGTTGTCATCATGTACAGTTCCTTACCGCTGAATCCATAGAACTCTAATTTTTCTAAAAGAATGTCATGTCTTAAGCAATCAAATGCCTTGGACAAGTCACAGAAAATACTTGCATTTCTGCGACCTATCCAAGGCCTGTAGTATAAAGTATGCTACATTCTGAATTGCCATATCTGTAGATTTTTGTTTTCGAAAACCATATTGGGCCGCAGTGAATAATACGTTTTCTTCAAAATATGCAACAATTTTATTTTTTAATATTGTTTCTAGAATCTTGGAAATAGTCGGAAGTATGCACACTGGTCTATAGTTATTCATTTGGCAACATTCCCCTTTTTTGTAAAGTGGCAATACTCTTCCTGTTTTTAAGACGTCTGGAAAAACGCCGTCAGCTATACAAGCATTTAATACCTTGCAAGTCAATTTTTGCATGCTCTCATTTTGCAACATTAATTTTTTAATAATTTTGCAATTCATGTCATAAACATCAGAGGTTGTTTTATCTTTCATGTTTCTGATAACCTGTCTAAATTCAGTATGTGAGATTATGTCAAATTTTATCTGAGTTTGGGGCTCTACGACTTTATTTATATATCTCATTGATTGGTTTTTGTCAAAGTTTGTATGTTTAGTCAGGTTTCCTGCAATGTTACAAAAGAAATCATTAAACATGTTTGCAATTTTTTCAGGGTCTGTTATTTTATCGCTGTTACTGTCTTTTATTGCTTCTATGGTTTTGTTTTGTTTATTTTTATATTGTACTTGTTCATTAACAATTTTCCAAGCTTCTTTTATTTTATTTTGTGACTGTCGAATTCGGTGCGCAAACCTAAGTTTTTTTAACATTTTTCATCACCTTTCTAAGAACTTTTTTATATTTTTTTATTTAGAATAAAAAAGAATAAAATGTATTTATTTGTACCAACAACAGACCCTTTTACACCTTTGAACAATATAATTCCTACTTAAAAAATAAAGTCCGGCGGCACAAAATGGTCTCTGCCTCAGCATGGGTTGGTTGCTAGCAAGCTGGCAGCCAACGCTGGTCTTCCGTCAGATCCATTTTGTTGGCGTTACGGATAATCTATCCAGTTGTTGCAATTAGAATAACAATGATTTTTATTTTTATAAATTTAGAATACAAATTAATAGCTCATAGCAGCAGTACTTAACTAATAGAATTAATTACTACGATTAACAAGTTGAGGACGAAGAAAAGTGTTACACTGATAACACCATGAAGATACAAAAGTGAGTACATTAATTATAATTATAAACAAGGACTTGTAAGAGTCACAAAATAAATTTACAAACTACCGATACCCATTTATAAACTACATGTAGACTAATACTTAAAAGATAAAGATTTATTTGACTACATACTTGTTCATATGTTTTTATAGTACAGATAGTAAGAAGTAATGCAGTTATAATATTAATATTAACTGTAATACAAAAACTTACCACTAAAAAAATACAAATCCAGTTATATAACACTCGTATCATGTCTTTGACCTTCCTGCTCCCTTTGATGATCAAACAAAAATTTCTTTAACTTTTTTCTAAAACTATGTATATTTTGCAGGTCTCTTATTGGCGGTGGGATGTTGTTCCAGCACTTGGAAGCTGCATAGCGGAAGCTGCCCCTGAAGCAGGCAGAGCTGTGCCGCTGTGTCTCGAGCTGCTTCGAGCACTGGCGAGGTCCACAAGATCTAGAGCTAGACAACCATGACAACTTTTCGTAGAGATAAGATGGCGATTTATACTTTATAACCCCGAACATAAGACATGCAAGGTGCAATTTACGACGGTGCTTCATCTTCAAGATAAAATGTTTATTTAAAAACGGCGTGACGTGACCCCTAAATGGGACATCAAAGCAGAAACGAGCGCAGGCATTTTGGACTCGCTGAACTAGTCTTTGCTGAACTAGATTTTGTTTCTTAGAGTTTTATTAGGCTGTATTTCTTCTAATAATTGCATTTTATTTAACTTATCTTTTGATATTTGTATACCTTTTGTTGTCCAATTATGTGCTTTCATTGTTTTGTATGTTCTCTTTTTTGGAAAGGCGACCTCATAAGCGTATTTCAAAGCTTGAAGTAGAATACTCATTTTTGCATTTGGATTGGCCACCTTATCTATTTCATCTTCTAGTGCAGCTTGGTCCTTCATAAATAGGAAGTGGAAGTCGTCACAATTTTGCTTCGAGTATGATCTAATTAGCGAACTCAACCTATGATTTGTCAGAGGCTTTTCAATTTGATCTATAATTTGTATAACATTGTGGTCCGATAATTTACAGTCTAAAACAGTGCCTTCAAAGTTGTCAAAATTTATTATAAAATTATCAATACATGTCGAACTAGTCCCTCTCTTCGTTGTTATGGTTCTAGTAGGTTTATCAATTACATATCTACAATTATAACTATTTAGTATATGATTAAATTTACGTATTTTATTAGTGTCAATCAGAATATCTAAATTAAAGTCTCCAGCAATGATCATTTTTTTGCCTTCGCGGCATAGTCGATGCAAAACAATTGTCAGTCTGTCAAAGAAGATATCAATGTCATTATCTGGTCTATAAATACATACAATAACTATTTTGTGTTTCTTAAGCTCTAAGGCACATAGTTCGCAATTCATTTCAAATGTCAATTTATTTAAATCTTTTCTTATTTTATATTCAATGCCCAATTTAATAAATATTGCTATCCCCCCATGCAAAAATAATATTCTGCCAAAGTAAGTAGCGAGTTCAAATCCCTCTAATTTTAAGCCCTGTACTTGATGTTCATATGCCCATGTTTCGGTTAAGCATATGATATCGCAATCTGTGTCATGTAATAAAGTTTCTATTTCCTCAAACTTATTGTGTATGCTTTGAATGTTTGCATGTAGTATAACTATCGGTTTGTGTTTAGTTCCAATATTTGCTGAAAATTTCCTTTTTTCTTATTTTGAGTAATTGGTTCGTCATTATTTCCTGAGATACCTGTTGTTATGAACTTAAGTACTGACTGTCCCTTAAAGCTATCTATATTTGTTGTCGCTATTTGTGACATTAAATAATGTTTCCTTGCAGCGTTATTTTTAAAATTTGCATTTAAATCTATGTATTGGATGTTCTTGTTCATATTCGCTATTTGCGCAATTTTACAATTTAAGTTATAAATGTCAGTATCCTTATAATTACCTCTGTACATTAAGCCAGTTATTATTATATTAAAATTACGATTAGGGTTTGATATGGGTTTTCTTATAAGTTGTAGGTATTTGTTGAAGTAAGAGTAACGATTTATGTAATGCGCTACGATTATAACCAGTGTGTCACCGTTTTTCAGATCCTTTGTCTTCTCTTCTATATTCTCTAATACCTTCTCTGCGAATGCTCCAGGTTTACAGTAGCTGGTTATCGTTGTGGTTGTCGGACAGGTCTCATTAAGTTTCAGTGCAATGTCTTTGCCCATTTCATCAGACAGAATAATCATTTTGTTCAATGTTTTAGTTGTTGTTTTTTTACTGTTCTGGTTTATATTTTCATCTATAGTCAAAATTACATTGTTCAGGTTGGATATTTGCGGGCTTGAGGAGCGTACCTTTGTTTTCAATTTATCTTCAAGCTCTAAAATCTTGAAGTTCAGTTTTTCTTGTTTTTTTAATATATCATAATATTTTTTATTCGCCAAACGTGATTTTTTAACTAATTTTTTAATTATTCTTGATGTTTTCTTATTATTAGGTTTAGTGTTCATCATGTTGTAGTATTTTACAAGATTACCTTTGTTAGATATTTTTTCTATATGTCGTTCGTTTTCGTTCTGTTTTTTGTTTTTAGCTTTTTCTATCTCTAACCACTCTGATAGCTGTCGTATTTGTTTATCTAATTCTTCTAATTTCTCGTTATGAATATCTTGTTCATCTTCCATTGTCAATCGGGGTTTTTTTCGTTTCCTAGTTAAACTCGGAGAAGGCAAAATGTCGCTGGATTCGATTTTCTTATATAATTCTATAATTTTATAACATTTTCCTAAGTCTTTTTTATATTTTTCATTTTCTAGTGAAAGCTTATCCACTTCTTCATTTGCTGAGTTTAGACATTGTTCCAACTCAGATATTTTTTGTTCCAAGTCCACTACAGTATCGCTTTGGTTCAGACGTGCATTTATAAGGCTCAATCTGGTACAATTTATATCTATAGACGATCTCGTTAGATCTCCTAACGAGCTCGCTCTATTTTGTCGAGGTACTCTAAATGTTACATTATCGAAATCCATTTTTGTAAAAAAAATGATATTTTGTTCAAGTTTAATCGATAGTTTTTTCAAGTTTAATCGATTTTCAAAACTACTTTTTGGAGCTGGCAACTGCAGAGAGACATCACGGTGACAACTTGACAGCGTTAACAAGTGACATTCTCTTGTTTGTTTACATACTGTCATCTGTTCAAGCAGAAATACAGCCCGTTTTTTCTCAAAGTCCCAAAAAACTGAAGATCTGTCTTGTTTTTGGTAGAAAACATGAATTTTGAAAGTAAACTGACCTTGGTGTCTCCTAATTGTGGTGGAATATTGCGTGAAATCAGTGTTGTGAGTTTGTGGTTTCGTGAGTTTTGTGTGTTTTCCGGCGTCGTGTAACTATGTCGCCAGATTTTTGCAGGTTTTAAGTATAATTTCACTAAAATTTAAATAAATAACTTTGGAGCTCCGTCCACCGTGTGTGTTTACTTCGAGGGTAGGTCCCAAAAAAAAGGGGGGGGGGGGGGGTGGGTCCCAAAAAAAAAGGGGTGAAACGTTAGGGTTCTTCCAACACAAATAAGCTTCGAAGTTAACCCGCTTACATCCGTAAGGTATATAATATTGTAGGTGTACTATGCTGTAGATCACAGAGTGTATCTATAAAAATAAGTAATGACAGGGTGCCACAAAACATGTGAACTAGGCCGACATGGGGATTCTGGACCCCGAGGGGATCCACTTTTGTTTTAAGGATTTTAGAGTCCCGAACATTTTTCCTTTTTTGAAAATAGTTAGAGGCATCAGGCAGATTTCATCATTATCATGTTCTTTTATAAATAAATAATCTTATAATAATATTGAAATTTCACAGAACTTACATAGTTTTAATGTAATATTTTCATGACAAAACACTGACTTTCACCAAGCTGTTCATCACACTTAGGTCGTATTCTAATGTGGATAATGGATAGCAATACTTTTTTTTGTTATAGGTATAAGGTAGTTTAATTGTAGTAGGCCAAGCACAGGTCTTGATCTTGCCGAATGGTTGGTACCAGCTTATAAATTGCACCATCTCTTCCTGCGGGGTAGGGGTTATCTACCGGAAGCGAGCAGCAGTGCCTCCTGCTGAACCTGCTACCACCAAAATGCGATCCCAAAACCCGAAACCTAGCGTGGGTATTATGGGCAATACCGCCCATGAGATAACAGCCAATAAGGAGCTTATCAGGGGGAGGCTTGCGTCCAGCAGAAGACCAATATTGATAGATAGACTCTTTTTTTAGACTCTTCATTGGGTACACACACAAACAGCACAGGAAAAATAACAAAAAATAACAGCAACAAATATCAAAGGCACACATAATTAAGTACATAGGTACAGGTAAGCAGGTAGGTAGGTACCTAGTGAACATGAGGTAAAAAAAAACGCAAGTGAAAAACAAAACCAAGTGCTAATAGGCACCTACCTAACAGTGCACTCATATTGGCTGTTAAGGTTAGGGGAGGTGAGGAATCACAGAGACTGTGGTCTAGAGTAGAATAGATAAAACTACGTTACATCGTTATTTGTCTATTCTTCCCTAGACCAAAATTCCCTGTGCTTGGTTTGTTAATCTGTAGACCAAACACAGGTACCAGAGGACATAGACAATGTAACAATCGATGTCGAAGGCGATAGTAGAAAAGTCCAAAAAATTATAGGTCAGACCTCGGTTAGACATATGCTTTAGATATGTCATGTGATCTGTTACGATTTTCCCTAGAAATCTTTTAATTGTTTTCGATTAGCTTTATAGCGAATGCCGTTGGCTACGCCCTCTCTACTGTCGCATGAGTAATAATAAAGAGGCTTAATGCCATGCTCGATAATAGATGCGCAAAAGCTGACGATAATTATGAGAGTCGTACGGTTTAATGATCAAGGGTAATTCTGGGGAATTACTTTAAGTCATTTTTATTGGCATTGCTATATGATTCGTACCACAGGAGAATGGTCGGTAATACGGTGAGTCAGATAGATCTCAAAAATGTTTAAGAAGTCGGTTCATAGAAATAGGGCGTGCAAAGCCGCGCCCTATTTCTATGGACACGTTTAAAGTTTTTCTTTTTTTTTTCTATCCCATGGGAACCGATTTATGGGATAAAAAGTATTTGACGCCTAGGACTACCTTCATGCAAAACTTCAGCCCGATTCGTTCAGTAATTTTGGCGTGAAGAGGTAACAAAATATCCATCATAACGAAACATCCAAACTTTCGCATTAATAAATATTATTGTTTAATGATGAATGTTCAGGTCAGCTGTGTGGTGCTGGCTTAGAATTTGCACCACCCCTTCTTCCTGTGGGTGTCGTAAGAGGTGACTAAGGGATATCCACCGGGGACGGGCAGCAGCGCCCCCTGCAGGAAAATTCTACCACCGAACTGCGATCCCCAACCCGAATGCCCAACGTGGGGATTATGGGCATTACCTCCATTAGATAAACGCCAACAAGGTGCATATCAAGGGGAGGCCTGCGTCCAGCAGTGGATCAAGGCAGTCTGTTGAGGTGAGGTTTAGGTCATTCACTAACTCGACACACAAGACTGGACACACGTGTGTCCAGTTGGTGAAACTCATTTTCTTTACTGTCTCGTAAATTCAGCCCATGAATTCTTTAACTATTCTCTAACTATACGCAACTGGTTTCGGTATTGGCGTTCCACTCCCATCTCAAAAAACCATCCTGTATATTATAATTGCAAGGAGGCCTCCCCGACTGTAGATAGATGTAAAATGTAATATGCAGCCGTCAAACTAATCTTGTTCATTATCCAAGTTTCCAAGTGAGGCCAAAATGCAAATAAAGACAAAACCATGGCTTATAATCTTCTAAATACCCAGCTAACTTGATCCAAGTATAGTACTACGTAGTAGCTAACTTGTACCAAGTATATAATGAACTTGTACTGAGTGGTACGTAACTTGTACCGAGTAAGTGTCTAGCAAGCGGGTTTGGGGACCGGAAGATGACGAACTTGCTCCAAGTATAATCAAATATTAACTTTGTTGTGAGTTTATCTTTCATATTTAAGATTATAATGTGTACTTACTTAAGCTATTTTGCGATTTGTTTAGTGTTTTACTATTAATCTGGCGCATACACGAGCAAACGCCGCCACCTATTATATTTAAAGAGCTTTTTTTCGCATACATGTGATTTTTGAGTTTGGTGGCCACAAATCGCAACTTCGTATCTCTGCGTAAGCTTTACAAGAAACTATTAGGGCCGTATTATGAAAGAATGCTCAGCTCAGTCATCGACCTATGCTTGAGTGACACTTATGCCATAGAAAAGCGTTACTCAGGCATAACTCTATGACTGAGCAGGCTTTATAATACGGGCCTTAGAGCGGCACTCATAAATAGCTTTTAAGATATATCACAAATATTTTGAAACTTCCTGTATTATAAACGTAATAAGATAAAATAGGTGACGACGCCACTTTTACTCGAGTATGCGCGCTTTAGACTGATTTTCCAATAGAAATAGTTTTGTTTTATTTGGTAACGTTTTATGTAACCAAAGATCAGTTGGGAATAACCCCTGTTTATAATTCCTTCACGGCTGATCTACTTAAAGGAATGTGTTGTCGGAATCTTTGCATAGAATCGTTCCCTTCGAAAACATCCGAGGAACTCGATGGAATGCGTGCCACCAACACTATTTGTGTGATCTTATTTGCCAGGCTCACAGATATTTAACGGGATATTTCCGCAAAGATGGATGGATTAAGGATGGCTAAGCAAGGTGTTAGTGGCTGATAGAGGAGAGTGGAAGAAAAATACATGTTGTGCCGATTTCACTTATCGTGGGATAAGGGCTGGAAGATGATGGCCATGACCGTACAACAAAACAATTTTGACAGCCTTTAGTGCCGATAAGACGCAACCCGCCAAGTTACCATCGAATCAACCCGTCAAGGTGCCATCTACGTAACGGTGCCAAGCTACCATGAAACCAACCCCTAATTTATTAGAGTGGTGAGTCTATTTGACTTTAGTAACGATACGTTTTCGTGACGCTTTTTAGGGAAAGACCAATCTTTTTGTTCATACTATCTCGTAGAGCTATTTATTTTTTAAGTCTAATCATAGTACTAGTTTTATTCAGCTTTAATTGAAGTGCGCAATGTAGGTAACTTTATTTGTTCTGTATTTTTACTTTCCTTCTGCGTTGTGTGTCTATATGCGTGTGCTAAATAAATGTTTATTCTATTCTATTCTATTCTATTCTATTCTATTCTATTCTATTCTATTCTATTCTATTCTATTCTATTCTATTCTATTCTATTCTATTCTATTCTATTCTATTCTTGTGTGGAATTTGCGTTCCGTGACCACAGGATAGAAGCGCTACGCTATACTTAATCGTACGGAAAAATGAGACGTCGTGATCACGTCTCGTTACTGACGGCAAAAAGACTCACTCTGAACTCTAAAATCAATTCAATAAATCTGATTCTGTGCTTTCATTATTGTACATGTAAATATATATTTTATTGAATATTTTTAAAAGACTTCAAAAAAGGAAGAGGTTCTGAATTCGACTGATTTTTTTTATGTTAATGTCCTTAGAACTTTTTGCTAGGTAGTCTGATTTTTAGGATTCTTTTTTTATTTGAAAGCTGGTGCTTCCCGTGGTCCATTTTCATTTGGTCCTGTTCTGACAATGAAATCTATAAAATTTAAGTCGGTTTATAGTTTTTTATAAACAAAATAAATTATTACGGTTTACTATTTTGCTCTAGATTTTCTGTATGCAATTGGTAAGTTGTGTTATAATCAAGTTACCACATTAACTAAAAATTATTGTCATTCTATAAAATATTAGAAAAAACCGGTAAGCTAGCAGGTAGGGTTGCGAGCCAGTGTTATAATTACTAACTGACTACTACTAGGAACCTCTGACTACATTATTATTAACGCAATAATTGTGCGAAACACAAGCTGATGAGTTTTTATAAGTGCTCCGACCTATCGATTTAGTTGACGAGGACAATTAATATACTGTGTTCCTCCCTTGGCTCTATGATATACCAAGTAGCAATTGCTGTGGAAACATCATTATTCTCTTAAGATGGACCAACATCGACATAATTTTCAGAGATTTCTTTGAAAAGTCTAAAGTCTAACAAAGATATTATTGTCGTTATTTCGTGGTGTAAGTACATAAAATCTTTAAATTTATGAAATACTAACAGCGCCTAGCGGTTTCTACGCGTAGTTTCCTTTACCGTGGGAATTCGGGGATAAAATATAGCCTCCCTGAAAAGTAAGCTTTTTAATGACGATATAATTTTTGATTACCACTGACTGACTGATAAACATAATTGTTGTCCTTGATGGTGGAGTTAATAAATAAGAAATTAATAAGTACTAAAGAAATCTTTTTGATTTTAGTATTATAAATTCATTTATTGAAAAACCTGATATACAATTTGACGCATTGTAAGGTTATTTAATGATTTCACGAGTAACGTGTGCTCACAAACCCAACGAACTCTGTAAAGGCACTCAATAATCAGCTTATACATCGCGGTGAGAGAGAGTGCTCTCCACAAACTCTTAGTCACCAACCCTCCGGCATTTCGCCACAGATTAGTATAAAGTACTAAGGTTTGGCTAAAACTTTTCGCGAACGACGCCAACAAGAAAAGCTCCAGCATCGATTTCCCAAAGACGACGCAGCATTTGAAAGCACGCGTCACGAAGACGCATCTTTCTTTCTCTTTTCAACCTTTGCCTTATAATGCTAAGAACGGGCACCTGCTCCCAAATTAAGGCAGGGTCGTGAAGTTCCGCTTCGGGGGTTATTATTGAGGTAATGTTTTTGTTTTGTTTTAAAAGGCGCGTAAAAGCAACAAATAGCCAACGTTTTGATTTTTCGGTAAGTAGTAAGTAGGTACTCGATATTTATGTTGCAGTTTTATTACAGATTATCATCATCGCGTAAATCAAAATCCAAATAGTCTGTGGAACAAGAAACCAATAATTATCCAGAGTTTATTATCAATTATTTAACTAACCAGATTTAATTGCTTTAATATTTGCTGATCGTATTCACCTATAATTATAGGTAAATTATAATGCTGCTCTGGAAATTATGTATCTCCCATATTCATTTTTACATAAGTGTTAGCTGGTCGTATATCACGTTTCATCTTTGTATTCCTAAACAAATTGTGAATCGTTTTTAAACATTTTTATTTGTAAGAGGCTACTTAACTATCAGATGGCAGGCAACAGCGCCTCCAGCAAAACTACCACCAGACAGCGATCCCCAACCCGCTTGCCCAGCGAGGGGATTACGGGTATTTCCCCTGTGTTAAGAGCCATTAAGGCGCTTATCAGGGGGAGGCCTGAGTTCAGCAGTGTACCATTATAGGCTACATCTTCGCTTTCTTAAAGCAAGTTGGTAGCTAAACGCTAATTCATCAGCCATACAAAAAAAAAGGTTGAGGTTAGCAAAAATTCCTTGCAGTTGCGAAGATGTAGCCTATAATGGTACACTGCTGAACTCAGGCCTCCCCCTGATAAGCGCCTTAATGGCTTTTAACACATAGGGGAAATAGGGGTTTGATATTAGTCTGTGAAAGAAATTCTTATAACTTTCATAAGAATTTCTTCTAGCCTTGTCTTGATAACAGTCTAAGATTTCAATATTGTCTACGTTTTGCAGGCTTGGATAAATAATAAAAGGAGAGGATAAAGCCTAAGCCGCAATAAAGTACAGGGCTCGGTCTGCTCCTATCATATATCAACACAACGACCTATGCTAGCAGAATCAAAATCGAAAATAGTAAATTGAACTTCTTATTTATGGTGTTTTGATTTGAAGCAGATTCTATCGCAAGCTCTTTATCTTCCTAAAATCACAAGACAAATGGGGTGACGTATTTTACAAAGATTTTTTTTGTAATATTTTAAATTAATTAATCTATTTGCCTACTCATATTTTTGCAACTCTCACAAAATTGAACAATGTTATTAAGTATCAAGTTCAAATTCAACAACCTATATTGGTCCACAGCTGGACACAGATCTACCCCAATAAGCCCCTTATTGGTTTTTCTCGCAAGGGGGTGATGTCCATAATTCCCCACGCTGGGCATGCGGGTTGGGGATCGCAGGTTGGTGAGAAAATTGTTCAGCAAAAAGCGTTGCTGCCCGCCCCCGGTAGATATTCCTTAGTCGTCTCTTACGACACCTGCGGGAAGAGTTGGGGTGGTTCAAATTCTAAGCCAGCACCATATTATTATGTATATATAGTGCCGGCTGATTGCTGGTGAGATAACGGTCACCCGAAAGTCAACTAAATTTGTTTGGTTGGTAGGCCAGATTAATAATGGTTTAAAAAGAAGGCAAGTTGCCCGTAAAGTTAGGTAAAACTTTTTCTTTTCGACCGTGCATTTAGATCTCTGTAGAGACGAAGTGTAGAAAAGAACTTAAATGGTTGAATCCAATCATTGCTTTAAGCTCTCAAAAACTATCTATTAAGCATCGATCAAAGTTTTCGCTGGCCCCAAAATACCTGATCGATGCTATTAGGTCATAGATGACCCAATAGCTAAGTAAAGATAATTTTGTGGGTATCTTACCTACTCAACCTCAACCTCAACCTTAACCTCAACTTCAACCTCAACCTCAACAGCCTGTTTTGGTCCACTGCTCGACGCAGGCCTCCCCCTGATAAGCGCCTTATTGGCGTTTATATAATCTTTGTTTAGTTTACTATCTGTCTAATCTAAAGTAATATAATATCGAAAATCTTTTTTCTGGACGGACGGCGCGGGGCGGTTAGAAAAAAGCTTAGTTACCACCACGTTTGAAGCCAATTAATACAATACAATACAAATACTCTGTATTGCACACCAAGATACAGATTAACAGAAAACAAAAACAAAAACAGTTGCACAATGGGCGGCCTTATCGCTAAAATCGATGTTTTCCATGCAACCTTTGCACACGTGATTATTGTAACGGTATAGACGGTGGCGTATAACATACTATATACAAGGAAAATAAGTACATTCATAAATATAATTATATGATATACTAAGTGTAGAATATATTGTTAATATATTTATACATAATATTAAATATTTGAAACTGAAGTAAGAAAGTGTTATGTTATGTTTGTTTAAACATGGGTAGAGATGACTAATATTTTTAAAAATGATATATTTTATTCAATTGAAAAAAATAGTCTTCTAAAATCTTCTCTTCTTTGTCAAAAGAAGGTAATATTTAATATAAATTCTGACATTCGTATGATTTCAGAATGATGGTCGATAGAAAATAAGAGTTTGATTTAACAGTGCATTGACCCTAACGCAGCAGTGCTGATACGCCTTTTGTTTTCAATAAAGGTCGAGATGAAAAGTCGAGCTCATTTTATATGCTGCCTTTGTAACTATAGTCATTGTGTAGTATGAACGAAGCTACAGTCGTATCATGCTTTGTATTGAAACAAAAGTGTGATTTTTATATTCATCGGACTGCATTGGCCTTTCATTCCGTGTAGAAATCCGTCAAAGGTAGGCCTGATCAAAGTTTGAATCAGTGTATCTTTTCAGATCCGCTGCGAATTCGTTGATTAGTTTCCGTAGCAATGAAAAATATACTACGCCGTAGACCCTATACGGCGTAGCATAAAATTGAGACACATTTACCAAGCGCTTAGCTAACGTTTTAAATTCTCCAGACGTGCCTCCTTTGTACAAAATGGGATGGTGTAAGCATAAAAGCTCCCAGCATTTTTCAGTGTGCGCCATGTGCAATTCTACACGTATTTGGTTCAGTATCAAGTAATAATAACGATACTTTATGAATCGTATGGCATCTGTGTACGCTTGGGTTTAACTCATGTAATTATGGCTTTTATTATGATACTAGATGAATCCCGCGGCTTCGCACGCGTTGTTCCTATGAAAACGTTTAAAGGTGATTTTTATCCCACGGTAACAGATAACGGGATAAAAAGTAGCCTATCTTTTATTCCAGTATTAGAATTACCTGAATGCAAAATTTCAGCCAGATCCGTTCAGTAGTTTTGGCGTGAAGAAGTAACAAACATCCATCCATACATCCATACAAACTTTCGCATTTATAATTTATTAGTGTGATTTATACAGTCATTTTAAAGCTCGTTGTTTAAAGCTGGCGTGGTAGTCTTTTGTTTTTTTACTCTCCTGCCTGCCGTATTCATTCTGGAGGCACAGTAACACAGTACCTATACGAATACTTAAAAGACGGTCTCTATACACCAAAAAGCTGTTTTTCCTAAAGGACTTAGGAAATACATCCACCACCGCGACTGAACAATATGCTGAGTGCGAACTGCCTTACTGTTTACTACAATTATTATTATGCTTTACTATAGTTTTTATCAAAATGTGAAAGAATTATGAATGTTATATAAACTTCCCGCTTGGAGCGCAATCAATTTTTGATAGAAAATAGATAAATTCAAACTTCGTACTAAACTGTATGACAGTCGATGGCAGTTCAAACTCAGCATACAGAACAAAAATAAACATGCCAATATTTTATGCCTCTGCATCAATATGCAGTTATCGGCTATTTGCCCGTCACGCCATAAAAGCTGTTTACTTTAATTTTAAAGTAAGTAAAATTTTTAGATTTTTATTCGGACAGCTGGAAAAACAGTCACTGGAAAATCTGAAATTCCGAACAATTAAGAAGACTACAGACGTTGCCTATTGATTGTTAAAATGATACCTATACCGTATCCATCGAGCATGTAGAATATAATAAACAAACCACGAAACAAATAACAAAAACTCTCTTGCTTGGCGTCAAGTTTCAGATGTAAATGTAAGCAATATTTATTGAAGGAAGGATCTCGAGAATGTAAATTACGTATAAAAGAACGCGCCAACAAAGTGAATTTTAGTTTAAGTATGGGCGGTTTGTTTACTAACATTCTACATGCTTGATGGAAACGGTATAAGTATCCTTTAAGTTTTAATAAAAAAAGTGCCGCAATCTTGATACTCTAGCTAGCTCTAGATAGCTTCTAATTGTTGCAGCAACATCTGTGCTAACATGGCGTTCCCCAGCGTTCGCCGCCGCCGCCGGTCTGTTATTGTTCTAATCAAAACTTGGCTGGATTTATTCCTAATTTCTTTGGGCATACTGCTAACAATAATTTTTCTCGTTTCTAATAACAACCGAAAAAAATATCTAATCGTACATCAATTGCAATTACCTACTAGTTACTAGAGAATTTTTATTTATATCTGAGATAAATAAAGGTATTATATTAAAATACCAAAAGTCTTTACTGTATAAGGACCTCGGGAGGTCTTGGCGGAGCTGGCGTATTATGGATAGAAGAGACCTAGAGATCCAGCAGTGACATGAATAATCATTTTTGTTTCGGGCGTTAGACCAAAATTTTAAATAACTCGTTTTTGTTATTTTTGGGGGCACCACGGAAAAGGTGTACTAAATTAAGCAAATTCCAAAAAAACTTTATTGTCAAGTTGATTCTTTCAGAATCCCCTTTCGGTTGTACACTCTTTCCGTGGTACCTTGTACATATACTAGTACAATTTTCCCTACATGTATCGTACATACACTATATTATATACCTACAAAAAAAACCTCTCAGCGATAAACCGACGTCCAGTGTTGCCGGGGCCCGTTACGTTTCGTTTCCTGAATGCTTTGCAAGACAAGAAAGCTATGATACTGAGTTATGAAAAAGATTTTTTGGTTAACAACAAAATAGATAAATAAATAATGCTGGACAATTCACGCAGCATTATCTAGCCCCAAGCTAAGCAGAGCTTGTGTTATGGGTACTAGATAACTGATATACATAATACAATGCACTACATAGATATATATTTTTTATTATACATAGAAAACATCCATAACGCCCTGAACAAATATCTACAGATCGTACAAACATTTGTATCAAGGTGGGAATCGAACCCGAAACCTCCTGCGTCAGACACAGCATTATGACTAACTGTCGAACTTTTAAATGACGTCCTCGGATTGCGCCTGTTTCCTAACGTTGAAAAGAAACCATAAAAACATTAATGAAATAAAAGTTTCCAAGTTTGGTAGCAAACAAAGTTTTAAAAACGTCATTGTTTTCGCAATGCTTACCTATTTAGGCGCTCACGTTGCCTTTAGAAATAGGAAACAAGAAGCCTTTAAAATACTTATTAACCAAATTTTTATTTTTTTATAAAACAAAGCTTTTCTTTGAAAAAATTCGGTATTGTATTTCTCAATGTTTTTGTAGGAACTCACGTTAATATCTAAACAATGTACTTGATAAAAATGATGCAGTTCTTCTTGTTAATACAATCGATGACATAGTTCTTAAGAGATCGTAGGTGATAGATAGATCTGATAGTTTCAGACTCTCCCATACTAACCGATCTAAATGTGCCATTCTGTATAATAAAGTATCTCCAACAATATATTTTGAATATCTACGATGATATTTTGTCATCTCTCTTTTTTTGTATTTAATTGTTTGAATTGAATGTAACGAAGCCGGGAACGCGCACGTACACGCTCAAGCAAAATCTAGTTTCAATCCATCCACGATAAGTTTAATATTGTCAAATTTAAGACGACTAGTTTTAGATAGTTTTGTTCAATTTGGATGCGTACATAAACTGTTTGCAATAAAAATCTAGTAAGTATTAGAAATCTCGTAGTCTTATAAGTTACGTAAATTGCCTTAGATTATAAAAATTACTCACAAGGGGGTCAACAGTTACGGAAAATGTAAGAAATGTAACCTTCTGGCAACACTGCCGACGTCTTTCTTTTTTCGGTTAAAATTCAATTCTCATTTCATATTCAAGTGTTCTATCCAAACTCGTTATAAAAAGTAAACCATATTGGATTTTGAGCTTTAACCGCAGTGCAAATGAATTTTTTTAACGATCCAATCGAAAAGTAAATGCAAAATAGAGCAGGTAAACTTGTGGTTAGCTTTTGTTATCCGTGCGCTTTTAGAATGGGTTTGATAGAATGTAATGGGTTTTAATATTTCATTGGATGAAATAGATAAAATTCTGTCGAATTGAATATCAGTTCTTGACAGTTCACTTTGAAGTAGGTTTGTGTCCACTAAGTATAAATCTATAAAAAAAACTGTTATTTATTATTGATGACTAGATGCGCCCCGCAGCTTCACACGCCTATCCCTCGGGAACTGATTTATGATATAAAAAGTAGCCTATGTGTTATTCCTGGCTAAGAACAGCATAAATTGATTGGTACTGAAGTAGTAGTACAAAATGAAACTATAAGGCATATAACTTATAATAGATACCACAAACTGAACGATGGATTCTTAAAACTAGCTGCGTTTAACGTAATAATAAGTTAAAATAATTGGGGGCGCCACTTTCACTGGTGTATGGGCCTTAAGGCATGTCTATACGTACCCCTTGTAAATTACCTGAAAGTGTTTGCCTCGAAGTTATCGAAGACAAGGCAAAGCATCGTAGGATCATGAATACGACTGACCTATCATGTGAATCGTAGTTTAGGTCGATAACATGGGCTAGTTCCTTTCAAGAGTATCTAGAATATTTTACTATAGAAACGTTCGTAGTTTGACGAATTCATTATGAATGTAAGCGGGTTAACTAATAAATAAATAAATATAAATAATGCTGGACAATTCACACAGCATTATCTAGCCCCAAGCTAAGCAGAGCTTGTGTTATGGGTACTAGATAACTGATATACATAATACAATACACTACATAGATAGATATTTTTTATTATACATAGAAAACATCCAGAACGCCCTGAACAAATATCTGCAGATCGTACAAATATTTGTCCCGAGGCGGGAATCGAACCCGCAACCTCCTACGTCGCAGGCGGACCATCGCCCACCACGCCACAGAGGTCGTCTAACTACGAACCTTGTTTGTGTCTAGAATATGTTGCATGTGAGCCGAACAGCAGGAAATTTATTTTATTTTGTTTTATTGTTGGCACCAACTAGAACTAAAATATGAGAACATAAAATTAATACGATACAACGGAAAAAATGTATACTCTTAGTTACAAGTAGCCACAGCATGTGCAAGTTATTAATTATGTTTTAAAAAACTATAACCGACTTTAATGTTTACAGTTTTTTCATGAATTTTCATGGATCCCATTGTCAGAACTGAACCTAATTAAAATAAGAAAACACGGTAAGCACCAGCTTTCATATAAAAAAAGAATGATGAAAATCGGACTACCCAGTCAAAAGTTCTGAGGTAACAAACATAAAAAAAGTCGAATTGATAAGAATTGAAGTTGGTTGAAAAACAAGACAACTCAACTAAACGCCTAATCTACGGCTAATATATAGGCACGAGTATAGGCACATAGGTAAGTTATGTAGATTGCAAGTTGTACAAGTGAGGTAAATTATAAAAAATGAGAGATACGTGATGGAGAGAGATACATGTAAGAGAAATGCTGCCCCAGTGACGCATGGAAGATACAGACGGAGTCCACACCTTAGTAATAATATAATATTTTCTTCGGTGTCCACCCACACGCCACATGGGGTCCGCGATGCATTCATGAGATCTGCAGGCTCATTACGAAACTCCGCAACCAATTCATATAAGAGATTTAATACTTAATATCAACATTTACCAAGAGCTCTAATATCAGACGTTAATATAACATAAGTTCATAGAAATTGGTCTACGATTTGTGGAAAACTTCATTTCATAGAATTTCACGCGAATCTGTGTCGATGACTCGATAACCAAGGCTCTGAATATCTCTGCTGGACGCTACATGAAAACGGATGGGATGGAGTGGAATAGAAAGACCTTGAAAGACTGTACTACGGAATACCAAGTCAATTTGAAGTTTGACAGCTGTCATCCGAAATGTAGCTTTCAGAAACTATAGTGCTCTGGGGTGATGGGACTATCTTGGGATGATCTTATTAACAAAAGTGAAAGAACCAAATAATAGGTCCACAATTGACGGAGTATTAAACAAACAAACATACAACCGAACATAAATCTTCCTCCATTTTTAGAAGTTTTATAATGTTTTGCCAAGCAAAATGTAAGTTCATTCTAAGTAGTGTCAGACGCAGTATCAGGTTTACTGCGGGTACAGCTTTTTGAGGAACCAAGCAATATAAATGGTGGATTTATATCGTTGTATATAATAAACGCTTTTGTCAAAGAGAAGTCGCATTACGGTAAGTGGGATGAGTCAGCATCAACGCTGAAATATTAGTACCTAACAGCGGTCCGTCCCAGCTTTGTACGGATAGATATATATTTTTTTAGCATACAATATAAATATATCCTATGTTACTCAGGGATAACGAAGCATTCTAACGTCTTGGTACTAGATGCTTGCTGATAGGATTGGTGTAAAAAATAGTTATCAGTTATCGTTCTAATTTTTTGCAAAAAATATCCAACACACTCGTGCTTCCTCGAGTACGGCTGACGCGCGTCTCAGCCTGTCGCAACACGCTTGGCCAAAATTTTACTTTTAGTCTATGGTTCGGAGCAATGAAGAAAGCCAACTTTTGAAGCCTAATCTTATTTTTCTCAAACTGAGCCAAAATAACAAAGGGTATAATTATAATAGAATATAAATATTTTTCGAAAACTGTAGGTAGTAAATTTATAAGGGCAGCTAAAAATATCGATATCGATGAATGTGGTTTAGGGGTCACCCCTAAATCGCATTTATCGATATCGATATCGATGAATAAGCCGCAGCAGCACATCACTATTATTATTATTTTTTGTGTTGGTAGCCATGAATGTCTTTGTGACATGTGTCGTCTGCGCATGTCCAAATTGAAGTGGATAGGTTGGTTTTTCGCGATACAGTCATAGACAGTGACGTTTGGTAGACTCATTTTGCTCTAAGGAGGTCCCGTCTCTTCTTACGAAGTTATTGTATTCTCTTTGGCGCGTCTGGCAAAATCAAAATGATATACTGATGGTCATGTTAACGGAGACGCGGAGCGTGCGGTCCGAACTAAATTCAAACATAATTATGGTGTTGGTAGAGTATGTTTACGGAGAAGATAGAGGAAGCAAGAGCATGTTGCATTTTTTGCAAAAAATGAAAACGATAACAGATTACTATTGTTTAAAAGATTACTATTTAGCTGTATAGGCCTTTGAGTCTAGGTGCGGCGCGTTCCAAAACTATTTTATAGATTTATAGATTGTCATGTATGGCGAAATTATCGTGGATTTTTGGCTATCTATTCTTTCTCATAAATCTTCAACAAAATAATACCTAAGTCGTATATAAGTCTAGGGACTATGTAAGTCACATATTTTTATTACTTTCAGATTTAAATATTAACATAAGACTCAAGTTCATCTACGGTTTCGAGTTCAACAACAAAGATTTTGTTAAACCAATGTTTAAGTTAACTGTTGGTTTAGCTTATAACAGTTCTTTTGCAGTTTCTGATAAGAGTTTTCATGCATTAAAAGTGAAACTAAACCGAACGAAACAAATTGAACGGTTATGAGTTGATGCGATAACCGTATTTAACACCAACAACCCAAATCTATAAAGGGTGAACAATACTACAACAAAATAAACTCTACTTAATTTAATAACTGAATTTATATAACTTAATTTATACCTACATTAGAATAACTTTTTTCTCATGTAAGTGACATTTTGAGAATAGAGAAGGTATGGTGCTATGGCGCTCCTAAGATATGCCTGTGTCCAGCAGTGGACTACCAAATGCTGGTGATGAGATGACATAAAGAGTTGTAATCGTCATTATTGTATATTTATATATTTGGTGCATTTTATCATTGTTGTTATCCAGATCGTTGGATGCTGCAAAACCTCTTTACAGGTATCTCTATTTAAGTATTATATATTTCGAGACCAAAAGATTTATTTCCTCATTATAAGATGATATATTGTTGATTTGTATGCTGATGATGTTAATAAGTATAGTCAAGACGAAGTTGGTTTGGGTGATGAAACAATTTCAATCTTTTTAATTTATGAAAATACACAAACAACTTTTAGCGGAGAAATCCTATAAAATTAAAGTTAAAGTACTTACGAATTATCAGAAATTTCTGTTTTCTGGAATTTTATAAAAGTTTAGAGTTTGCGTAAATTGAGAACAATTGAAGTTTAAGAAATCGTTAATTGGGTCATGGTTTCAATTGAGAACTTCCTTTGAAACATCAACTCGTTTCATACGTAAAACATTTTAGTACATTTTAGTTTAGGAAAATGAATAAAATTTCAATTGAAATAAGCCATCACATTGGTAACAAAAGTCTTTTTTCAGCCCCTTGTAATGATCAATTTTTTTTTTAATAAAAAGTACCTGAGCAGCGGAAGTCAGTCACATATTATAAAATATATTCGGAATTAAATTACAGGTTTATGCCACTGGACAAAGAAATATCCCTCCAACATCATTGCACTCGTACAAGCAGATTCTAATTGGCTATTAAAAAAATATTTAATTCTCCAGCGATCAAAAAGTTTAGGAACTCCATGCTCACATATTTATACCAATTTTGAACATGGTTCTTGCATCTGTCGCATTTGTTTTGTCAGTCATTTGATTTATCTTATATATCCAAGCTATTGTCAAATACGCAGAAAAGGGATATAATTGAAGCATAATTCCTCAACCGATGAAGCCCAGCGAATGCGTTGAAGTGGTATCAGAACGCTACTCAGAACGCGGTGGTACACCGCGTTCTGAGTAGCGTTCTGATACCACAATAACAACATTTTAGATAAATTAATAAACTTAATTAAGAAGCAGATTGTTTTTGATAAGGTTTCATCAGTAAGAAGGCATAAGAAACTCTATGACTGTTGCTAAGAAATCCACTGACGTTGTTTTTGTTTGACAGAAGTAAGTTTAAATAAGTTTTTTCTCACTTGTAAGGTCGAAATGTGTGCTATGAATCTTTTGATTATTTTAAGACTCATCTTTAAAATCACGCTGCGCAAGCGATAACAGTTTTCATTCCGAAAATATCGATAGCCACTAAAAGTGGTTTGAAACAAAAGTTACAAAAAAATAACTCATAACCTTTCATAGAAACATTTTAAAGGTATTAAAGACTTCTGCCGCCCAGATTTTTAACATCTGATACTATAAAATTATCGCTGCAAAGGACTGAGTCGCTTGGCATCAAACAAAATTAAGGTTTTCATTAAAAAGGACTTGATGTTTCAAAAGAAACTGCACCTGTATTCCCTCTGGTACTGTCCGAGTTCAAAACACACTGTATGTACTTCTCATTTTATTTTCTTTCAACGGAATTATTCATTAATATTACAAAATTAATAAGAAGAATAAGATAAACCCTATTAAAGTATAGGCTATACTATCCTGGCTAGTGGCAAGCACACCAAAGGGCCTAGACATTGTGAGAATCGATATCGATAGCGATAGTAGAAAAGTCCAAAAATATACTGTAAATCAAAAAATCATAAAAGCAACTGTTGGTCTTAGATTCGCTCCTATTGATTTAGATTCTTATGTTATTTTGATTCAAATTCTAATGTTAGCTGTTAATACAGTTTAAGCACAGAATAAATATACAGTACCACGTTAAAGTTAAGCCTTTTCGTAAGCTTCAGAGTTGTTTCCCAAAGCAATTTTAGTTTATCCGATGGACGATGGCTCTTGAAGAATGCCGCTGTATAACGAAATTAAATTTTGAATAAAGTCCGTAGTTCCACAACTGATTAGCGAGGGTTGTACAGTATAGCTTTGGGAATTTCTGAGAGAATCAAATTCTGTTGCACAGAAACTTGACACTTTCTCTTGACTCTGACTAATTAAAATTGCTATTGCACACCCATTTTAATTAGTTAAAAAGGTTTCAAGATGTATACTTTTGTGAATGCCAGACATTTTGTGAAACAGCTTTTGCCATAATTACCACGCTTACGACGCACCAGGCAGATTGGTTACTTCAGTGTAGGTGTTAAAAGTAGGTACTCGGAAGGAAGCTACAGGGGACTGTAGATTCTTTCTGAGTACAGAGGCAGGAACCTCTGGTAGTTCCCCTTAGGTAGTTCTAACGTCATCCATTTCACGGTATTGAACCTCCAAAAAATATTGTTTTGGTATATCATTTCATGGGAAAACAAATTGAAAACTGTAAGTAAATTCTGTTAGATCAAAAATCCGACATCCGAAAACTGCATTCCAGTATACTCGTATTTCGAAAAGAAACCTAATCTTTGAAATTGCCATTTGAAAATGTTTTTCGGAGCGCTAACAAAATTCTGCCAAAGCCAACCGAAAGCTTTCAGATTGAAAGTGATATCCAATCGTTTCACCATTTTCGACCACATTTCAAACTTTAAACATTTTCCTTTGTGTTTTTTGTTTCCGCACCAAATTGACAAATATGGCTTACACTCAGTTTTGCTTTCGTGCAGTTTTCCCCTTTACCGAAAAACTTCAAGGTGAAAATTGGAAAAAAATCATTTTGAAGTCCAGTTTTCTCCTTTAGACTTCAGGAGGGTAACTCGAATAACCTCAAGTTTCGTCGTTCTTTATATTTCTATCTTTTCCTATTTTTTGCATGACTGTCCTACTTCGTAAATAGCGCTACTTCTAATATGTCCGATAAAACTACGTTCCTTGTTTTTCACCGGTCTGTCTGTCTGTGACTGCGTATTTTCTAAAGAGATGAGCCGATTTCGATAACGATTTTTATTAGCCGGCGACTTAAGTATTCATCAAGAGCATTCTTAGCTATGTTTGATGAAAATTGGTTTAGCAGTTCTAATTTTATAATATGTATAAATATAAACACCAGAAGCCGTTGTTTTGTAAAATAAGCTTGTATATATTCTATGCGTTCCACGATACTCTAAGTATTCCAAAATAAACAACTAAAGAACAATAAGTTACAAAATACTTACGGCAAAGGAACCGGCTGAATATCAATTAGGTGTGAATATCGATTTATTCACATAAAATGAAAATGCCTTTCGGAACAATTTGGTTGTTGTGAGAGGATAGGACACTTACCTAGATTAACATTGTATAAGAATAAGTGGCAGGAATCCCTGTCCAGATTATAGCCGAAATAAGGACGGGCATTTGGATTCTTTATGACCCACTCATGTATACATCCATCTAAGTAAAAAAGAGTTGATTATATACCAGCCTCCCGGAATCTGAAAGTTTAAATAAGGTGCAATGAGGTCCACCCATCTCAGTAATAGTTAGAGCGCTGGGATGCGTTAGATATGGTACGTGCACCATATCTACCGATTTCACTTCTATGTATTTTCTCTTTTTGAACAAAGGCACCGAGTGTAAAGTTACAAAGATTCTAGTGTTAAGAGATAATAATAATAAATATAATAAAATGTTTATTTCAAAAGGTCTTAATAGTAACAGTATAGAGTTTAGACCTAGTCTTAGTTTTATTCAACCCCTCGCTCTAACTAAGTTCAAGGCTTGTCATGTAGACGCGAGGGTTGTCTACCTCGCCAATAGCTTACTTATCTCTACACAGCGCACCTGTTTATGTTACATTTTAAACAAAGCAAAACGTTATGAAAGATAATTAAAGAAGAAAACACAGTAGATGGAAAAAATAAAACAAAATTATAAACAGTGAATGATTAGGTTTACAATCGATTTTTGAACTATATTAGTTAATTAGATTAATAAGTTCAATAAGTTCAGCCAGTGTTTATGTCAGTGTACATGGGTGTGTGTTTGCGTGCGTGTGTGGGTGTTTGTGGGTGTGCGTGCGTAGATGTGTGTATTAATGTGCGTAGGTTCATTATGTGTACCTCTATTGAAATGCTCTCGTGTTTATGTCATTTTATGCGGTGCTCATTCTTATATCATTTTTATTATCATAATTATTCTCTGTTTTATTATAATCTAGAGTTAGTAGGTAAATAGGTTTTAGTCGTAGCTTTATATTCAGCATAACGTAATTCTGTTATCGATATTTGTTTGCTGATCGTGTTACAAAGTAATGGGGCTAAGAAAGAGAAGTGTTTTTGTACGAAAGAAGTTTTACAGTTTACAGTTCTGTATATTATGTCTTTTAGCCTCTTACTAGATGGGGACACAAAAGAAATTGGATTTTTAAGATGCTGTCTTAGAATTATTAGCAAATAATTCAGTTAGCAGTTTGCAGTCCGAATATAGTTTGATCGTAGGGTACCTGTAAGGTTTTGAAAAAAACTACCTTGAGTACGGCTCCTTGCGCTCTCTTAAGTTGCAGTATATGGGTTTTAGCTGCCCCGCCCTATGTTGTAGCAGAATAGTTTAGTAGAGATTGATACAGCGCGTTATAAATTGTCAACCGAAATATCGAAGGCCTTGACGTTTTTCGATTGTTATTTATTGTTCAAAACTTATTTGCTGCCGCTACTTCACTTGGGAATTGTTATTTTCTATTCTTCAACATTTACTTTACGAAAGTTTTATCTCATTTTGACAGCGGATTTGATACAAATCTATTTCGAGAAAATATACTTCAATAGGTTATCATTATCACGTACGAACAATACCTATACCTAAGCGAGACTTACAGCCGGTTTCTAGAACGCAGCTCATCTTCATAATTAACTAATCAATGATCAAATCTAATCAAGTATCATTTTGGGTTGCTTGAATGTAACGTTCGTACTTTGTTATTGAACAGGGATTAGTTGACAAGTCTGTCAAATCATTGAAGCGCATCTCTTGTCAAACATGAAATAATTATTATACTTTTCACTTCTCTGAGTGATTTCATGTATATAATTTAGGTAAAAGTTACGCCATTCTGTTGTGAATTCTCCCGCGTTTAAGTTGTAGAGTTTCTAGAGCTCCGAAAAGCTTTGTGTAGTAGCAATGCAATGATGTATAATAATTACTTTTGCTCGTTGCATTCAAAAGATTTTAACGCGCTCCTGCTGCTACAACAAACTAAATTAATTCAACTTATGTCTCAAACTGGAAGACGGAAGGAATTACGGCTTCCAACACAAATAGAGCGAGAATTTCTGCTAAACTCTCATTGTTCCATGCCCTTTTGTTTTTTTTAATATTTTTCGTGATAATTCACATCATCTCGCCTCCAAGCTAAGCAGAGCTTATGTTATGATAATTGATTTTATTAATACAAAAACACTACATAGATATATGTTTTTATTAAACACAGAAAACATCCTGAGTACGATCTGCAGATATTTATTTAGGGAGAACAAATATCTGCAGATCGTACTCACATTTGACCCGAGGCGGGAATCGAACTCGCAACCTCCTGCGTCGCAGGCGGACCTTCACCCGCAGTACCACTGCGGTCACCAAATTGGACTTTTATTTGTGCTTTTGGTGTCAAAAAGCAGGTATCGTTAGATTTTATCAAAGAAATGCTAATCCCTTTACACATTTGATATCCACCCATAGGCATGACCGTGGCTTGATACCACTGACATTAAAGATCTTTGTGATGTGACAAAATCTTAGTTGGGTACCGTAAAATATTTGGTTTTTTGATATTTTTACCTTGTTTTCGAAGAAATGTAATTCGTTGCCCAAAATCGCTCGCAATACAGTGTCAATGATTAGCCAATCACCCTCTAGAATGTGTTTTATTGTAGAATTTCGTAGAGCGTCTATGATGTTACGCCGTATCTGCATAGCAATTTAGCAAGTAAGTGGAGCGGCAACGGTGGCGGCGCGCCCCTGTGGGACGCAAAGCTGGGCAGTGTATGCGTTAATAGCGAGGGCTCACTCTCATTTCACATTGCCTTTTAATTTGGAAAATTGTTGACAAAAACAAAACAAAATGTGCTTGTTAACTGGAAACAGGATCGGGTTTTTTACCTGTTCACGTACGCAAAGCTGTTTTAATATGCCAATATTTGGTAAAAGAGTGTGTGAAAAATACAATAGTAAAGTAAGTATACCGAAAAAGAACGTATAAATTGTATGGGAGCTGCCCTTTATTTATTTTTTTTGTAATAGCGGTAACAAACATTATAATCTGAAAAAAAAATTACTGTTCTAACGTCCCCGAAGCGGGTTTTTAACCGGCTTTTTATTATTATTCCTTTCAACATAAAAAATAGATTTAAACCGCAAGCAACATTTTAATCAAAAAATTATCAAAATATATTATTTTATCGTAAAAGCAGTCAGCATATTTGTGGTCAACTAGTAAATTATGTGCGAAAACACGATATCACTCCGATGAGCAATTAAATAGCATCCGAATCCTTAGTGCCGCATAGAATTTACCAGCGGTACTATACCGCAACTACACGCCGCCGCCCGGCAGTGGTTTTGTCTACGACGTAACTGCAATTTCGTATTCCAGTTACAGTCAATGACTACTCACCTTTCCGAGGTAAGGCAAGCGTTGCAACACCGCAGTGTAATAACACCCCATTGCAGTGTCGCAAAGCCTCGAAAAGCCCGTCAAGCCGTTAGTCCTGCGCCTGACCTCTCCCGTAATTAGTTCTATTTGGAATAAAATCTACCTATCACAAAGTAAGATAAGTCAGTCTAACAATTTGGAATATTTATGTCTAAACAGTTAGATTATAAAACTACTGGATGGAATAAACGCCCCGGTCGTGTTGTTCTGCCGTTCCATCAGATTATGACATTGAGGGAAAGAGGGTACCTTTGTTTGAGCATACACTTTAGTACTATTTTCTAGTTTCCGTTGAGGCTGGCGAAAATTGAGAGCACTTTATTGTTGACGCAATTATGAAAACGAACAAAAATCCAGCTTATAATAATTGGCTGTTTTGAGATTAACTTGAACAGTTGTTGTCGTCATAACGTCGTTGTTTAGTACAATTAAGTTTTAGCTAAGATACCTACATAATAGATTCTCACTGTAAAGATCGAGTGTTGTGGTTTCCTGGTTATGTCTCGTGGAGAGACGAATCTAGTTGACGGCTTACCTTAATGTTCTTTTATTTTGTATAAATTTATAATTTGTTAGATTTTATCGCAGAAGGTTTTTTCGCGTAATTGTTACTAGATATAAATAGTATAAATCCTTATATTTAAGTTTTAGCTATTAAAGTAATCGTCAACGAAACGCTCCCCGCAACGTCAACAGTAAGAAATTCTTTATTTCCTTAAATACAATAAATGTACCCTTAGAATAGGATTTTAGGACGTATACTATTAAAATGAATCTTGAAAGTCCATGTGTAGGTTTATGTGTTCGTGGCCAATCCCAAGAGCACCACTAACAAAGTGAGCCACAACAACTTCGCAAATGGAAAATTTGACTCAAGCAAATAAATCAGCTTTGCCAGAAGTTTACAACTTCAGGGCAGTCCTGTGGGAACAGCAGGCCTTCGCACTTCTAGAGACTTACCCTCACCGTCATTAAGCAAAGGGTGTGAGGTCGGTGTTTATTAAGATATGACTACTTGGTTTGTACAGGGAACTGCATAAATAAGTACCAGCCAGAGTCAGAGTCAGAGTCAGAGTCAGAGTCAAAGTCAGAGTCAGAGTCAAATCGTTTATTTCTTTAGACTTACAAAATAAGTACTTAGACAAGTCAAATTTTTACTACATATATAAACAGCTTGATAAATAGTTATTACTATCAAACAAGAAATGAGGTGCAATTGACTCTAGAGCCATTTAGTTATCCTATGCTTATTGATTAAATTTTTCCATTCAACGAAGTTTCGTTTCCATTTGCTATGTATTTAAAAAAATCAAAACAGAGGGACTAGACTAGACCTAGACAGTTAATGTCGAAAGCGATAATAGAAAAGTCCATAAATGTATCCGTTTGACAGGTCTAGGCCCTCAGAAGGGTGAACGTGTGATATTAAAAATACAAAAGCATTTTACGCTCCGTTGTTTTTGTGACGTGTGTCAATAAATTGTTTTTTAAAACTGTTGGACCATTTTTAAATTGTTTTTAAAATGTTTCCTTTTTGTTCAGGGCACAATGTCTATTTTAAGTTAATAACAAGCAAAATTAACGGGTTTTTTTAGGTTTTTAAAAATTTTCATCAGAACTCAAAGTCTGTATCGAATTTCAGATCGATCCAGCAACAGAAGGAGGGTAAAACTTGAATTATTAGATTTGTCTCCAATAAACAATACTTATGGGTAAGCTAAATAAAACCGTTCAACAACGGTACCGATACCTTAGCCCCCATACAAACATACTTTCCGCTTCATTTGGAAACTACGTTATATAGGTCGTATTGGAAATTGTCCATACATCATAATCGGATGAAAAATAGCTACATATGTTTGTAGTGTTTTAGTTAAAAAAAATAAAATTATGATATTGAAATGAGAGACTAGTTTGCCATATTTTGACCACCAAATCGAGTCATTTACAAGCTGTTTTTTATGCATGGCACCTTTATTCGAAAATCTGTCACGCTGCAAACATCCTAAATATATTCACCATTAGAAATAAACAAAACTATTTCTGAAATCAATCGTTTATTCAAAATGAATCGGAAAGTAAGAAAAAATATCAAAATTGGTGAAATTCTTTCTAGTTTCTGCAACCGCTCGCTCACACGCGAGGGGCAATGCGACACAGGAGGCAAAATTCCGAAAAAAGGCGAACGCCGCCGAATGGCCAACACGATGCGATTTTACGTGAAACAACAACGAAGCCACACGGTGAGATTTGGAGAGGTTCGTAGCCTTCTTAAGGCACATATACGATTATTATTACGTAAAACACAGGAAATTTCAAAAATCCATCGTACAGTTTGTTATAGCTATTATAAGCTATTTATAATATATATGTATATAGAGGTCGTTAGCCTCTGTAATAGTTTTATTTTGTTAAGCTTAGGCAGAGATGCAAAGTTGTCAATTAAGGCCACCAAACCCTATTTTCGCATCTCTGCCTAAACTATACAGGATAATAAAACTATTACAGATTTTTATAATTGTAATTTAGTCAGTTGTGAGTACGAGTAAAACAAATTTTAATTCATCAACAGAGTACCTAAATTGTTTTATTTTCAATAAATCGATAACTTTTGATCTAATTTCACCCTCTATTGGGGTTGCACTTTATCAAGTGTATCTATAACACGTAGAAATCTTTTGTTTTTATATTCCAAACGTTTAGATCAGCAACCGTGTTGCTGTACCTACTCAATTGAAATGATGGACAACTTGACAACTCACTAGAAAATAAAACAAAAAGTTTGCTATTATTATTATAACCCGCATACCAGTCTTAATATTAACGCCGTTTCCAGCTACAACCGCCACTTTGTAGACATTAATTAGTGTTCGTAATTGCTTTACCTTGTTCATATTAATAGCCGATAACTGTTTCACGTCGATGCCGGTTGCAATATGGTTGGCATGGCCACATACATGGCTGGCAATATGGCGATGGTTGATATATGGTTTGTTCCCACGTCTACATGTTCCCAAAACTAAAGATTAATAATATATCAGTTTTCAGTGTGGGCAGATTGTCAATACTAAAGATTCCTTTATTTACAGATTCCCATGATAACAGTTGCCCATGTCTATAGATTGAGCTTGGTGGCTAAAAAGGGCAACAAAGCTTTACACAATAAAACTATTACAGAGGCATTAATATAACTTATTATAACAGATACAAACTGTCCGATGGATTTTTAAAATTCCCTGTGTTAATCTTAATAATAAGATAAAATAGGTAGCGGCGCCACTTTCACTCGTATATGCGCCTTAAACAATTCATTTATAGGGCTACTCCCACTATCTTGCTCGCATCGCATTATACAGTGTGTTCCATATTGAGAAGATAATCCTGCTGGTGCGAGTTAAGGCCGACTGAAATTTAAACAAGAACCAAATAATATTAAACTGGTAGAGCTATTGATTTTGTGTTAATTTAGATTAAAATTTTCAATAAAATATTGAGTGATTAATTAACTTATTACACTTAAGGCCCATACAGCAGCGAAAGTGGCGCCCCCAACTATTTTATCTTATTATTACGTTAAACGCAGGTATTTTTAAAAATCCTACGTTCAGTTTGTGGTATCTATTATAAGCTATTTATTAATATCTCTGTTATAGTTTCATTTTGTAAAGCTTAGGAAGAGAAAGGAAGTTGCGCTTTTTGGCCACCAAACTCTATTTTTGCATCTCCTCCTAAACTATAAGAGATAAAATTATAAAAGAGGTATTAAAAAATAGCTTATAATAGATACCGCAAACTGAACGGATTTTTAAAAATTCCTATGATAAACGTAAAAATATGTTAAAATAGGAATTGCTGTCAGATTGGCTCGGGTATGCGCCTTAATCACTTAAAGTGTGGCCCCACTGTACGGGAAGCTTTAGTTGTGGTGTCCAGAAAATACTCCGTCCAGCAGCTCCTACATTAAAACAGCAATCTCCACAATATAATCCTTATGGCAATCTGTGCTTATAAGAACGACATTCCCGGGAAAGACTTTGCAGTGCAGCCTTTGTCTCTCCTGTTTGAATCCAGGATTCTTTTGTCCACAAACGGGTTTTAAGCGATTTCGTTTTACTTTTAGAATTTTTAGAGCGTATCCATTGTGAGTCTCACAAAGATCTTAACAACCTGGGTTAAAGAATTAACGTATTTCAAGATTTTTAATTAGCTTAATCCAATAAAAGTTAACATAGCCAAAGTCGATCGAATCTCTCGGCTCTGGACTTCTGGAGTGTTAATGGTCAGGGTTCAAAAACGCAAGCGTGTTTTAAAAAAAATAGGAACGTATCTTACATGTGTGAGACCTATAAAATTTTCATTAAGTACCTATTACAAACAAACATAATTTTATGGTCTTTTCACACGAACTATTAAAAGTGAGACAGAATTAATCGTTCGTTAAATATATTTAACAAGTAAGGGTGCCAACTCTGCTGTCCTCGGCGCGGGTGGTAAACGAATTTACCGTGGTTGCTTTGATTTGAGTCGATTGTTAAATTTCGATGAATTTGAGAACCTACATTTCGACAAACTCGATGTATAATGTTTGTGAAAAAACCACGACACAAATAACTAAAACTCTCTTGTTTGGCGTTGAGTTTCAGATATGACTAATAATTATTTATTGAAGAAAGGATTACAAATAGACAAGTAAAATAAATTGCATAAAAAGTAAATTGTAAGTTAAATAAAAATATGAGCTGTTTCTGAAATATTCTTTATCGAGCTTAACTCAATCACTGCCCAGCTCTGCGGTGCGACCCGCAGGGGCGCGCCGCAGCTACACGAAGCTGGAGAGGAGCACCTGCGTCTTGGGCCATGAAGGTGTTAACAGGCATTACACTATAGCTTGAAGTTAATCCCTAGTTCGCCTAAGTATTACCCATAATTACCCATAATGTACCCAAACTTAATTATTGAGTATCTACAACAGGATTGCTATAAGCCAGCTAGCTATGTTTATGGCTAAAATGTATTACGAGAGGTAAGTATATGATATATGAATGATGAAAAATGTCATAAGATACGCAGTAGGGAAATATCATGGTATAAATTTTATTTAATGGAGGTTGTATTTACGATCACTTAAACCCGAGTTGCGTCTTGGATATATGCATATTATATTTTATTTAGGTGGTAAATAGAGATATGATAGATGGTAAAAACATATTTACTGAAAAACTTTGTGTTACACTACTTTCTTTACCTATAGTACTCATCAGCACTGCAAAACATATTCCACGTTCAGTCTAGATATGTTTTCACGACCTGGACCTCGGTGGCGCGGTGGGCGAAGGTCCGCCTGCGACGCAGAAGGTTGCGGGTTCAATTCCCGCCTCAGGATAAATATGTATAGTCAGATATTTGTTCAGGGCGTTCTGGATGTTTTCTATATAAAACAAAAAATATGTATCTATGTAGTATATTATCAGTTTTATTATGTATATCAGTTGTATAGTACCCATAGCACAAGCTCTGCTTAGCTTGGGGCTAGATAATGCGGTGTGAATTGTGCAAAATTATTTATTTATTTATTTCATAGGAGATTTCTTTTTATATTGGTAGATCTGCTAACAGTTGGTTGCTATAGTTTGTTTTACAAGAAAGACCGCTATTTTTTATACAAAATACAAGGTATTTCAAAAAGCGCCCCAGTATAATATTATGCATGATCTTTTAATAGAATTTTATATCAATACTTCTATGAAACAGGATCGATTGATATAAGAATTAGTATTTGTATAAAATGCTTACTGTTTTTTTTGTATGTAAAGAGATTTTCTGAGAAGTTACACCAGTGGTACTTACCCCGTTGAAATATCCACCCTGTTCCAACTGCTAATTGAAAAACCTACGTTTAAATAGTCTGAGTATTTTCTGTTGACATTCTAAGTGCCTGTTGGGTATAAAACCACTCTATCGTTCCTAAATCGGTGAGTTTTTATTTTTCAACTGTCGATCGGAGTGACAATTAAGCTTTGTATTTTTAGCAGTACTGTCGAAGTCATTGGCAGCTAAATCAATTAGTCAATAGTTTTTAGTCATTACTTTTCATTTCAGACTAAATTTATCTTCACTCTAAAATACATCACACTAATTAAAAATGCGAGAGTTGGATGGATGGATATTTGTTTCTTCTTGACACGAAAACTAATAAATAGATTGGGCTGAAATTTCGCATTACTTTTTATCGTATAAATCAGTTTCTATGGAATAAAAATAACATTAAAACATCTCCACAGAAGCAACACGAGCGAAGCCAGGGCGAGCACCTAGTATCATACAGTCGACTCTCGTTATTTCAAACCTGCGATAATTCGAACCTCTCTGTAATTCAAAGTTATCACGAGTTCCCTACAAAATCTCTTCATATTTCGAACTAAATCAATACATTTTTATGCACTTGGTAATTCGAAAGAAAAAAATATTACTATGTAACAAAACGTCGCGTTAATTCGAACTCATCGGCGTCCACCACTCGACAATTCAAACTTGCAGAGAGAACAGCCGGAAAGATTTGTTTTTGATAAGTTATGTTTCAGTTACTGGTACTCTTTCGTTGGTATACAGATTAAAAGTTTATGTTAGTTGGGTATGGGCGCTAGAAAGTTTAAATGTTTGACGATTGCTGAACAGAAAAAGTTAATCGAAAAAGTAGAGAAAGGTGAAAAGAAAAGTGACCATTAGATATTTCAAACACTCGTAATATTTTAAAAGTCCCTCGAATTTCGAATTAACGAGAGTCGACTGTATATCATTAATCAATAATGGTTGAGATGATCGGCAGTATTACAATATCATATGGCGTCATTGTATCTGTCAGGATGTATTTACCCACGACGGAACGGAGACGGTATACGCGTGTATCGTGTGATGCTATTTGTTTGTATGTATGTATGTATGTATGTATGTATGTGCAAGAAAGCTTCCCCATGCATTATTATAAGAAGTCATTATGTGAGTTCTACTCAAGCTTAGGATCTCTGATCAAGTAAATCTTTATTATAGAACGTAACTCTGACGCTACTTAGCTAGTTACACTAGCAAAACCTCTACTTGAGTAGGGTTTTGTCTATGGTCTACATATACACATCTTGGCAAAAAACGTTATTTTACCTTAACCTGATTATCACTATTTATTTTTAGAGGTTGTTTGTTGTTATGACGGTTTTTTAAAATCGAAACCCAACGAGTTAAAACGTTTTGGCGCCTTAATAAAAAAAAGCTTTGGCGCGTAGAAATCCTTACCAAGCCCTGCTCAAGCGTGGTCCAGACCCATTTAAGTAAAGATAATCTCAAAAAATCACTAGGCTATATGAAAGTTTGAAATCGTTCTAAAATAGGCAATTACTCAAGTAATGCTTGGTAACCGTTCAATAATACGTATTTACGTGGTAAGAACGCATCGTCTCTTACGTTACCCATGGGAAGAGATGGAGTGGTGCAAATTCTAAACCAGCGCCACACAGGGTACCGGAAAATTCTGAAAATAAAATGACAATTGGCAATGGCAGCCCACTCCCGACGTATTTTTTTGACTTTGTAGTGGTGAAAAGGTGAAAAAATTTATGAAGTATTTGTAATTGTAATTAATTTGTCTTTTTCAATTCTATTTAGTCGGGGTTTTTGCCAAAAATATTTCTTCCTTTTTCGATTACTATTAGATCCGTCTTGGGTTTTTCAATATATTAATTTTGTATTTATTTACTATACATAAGATCGTCGATCTTTCAAATTATCTTTTTTAATTTCCAAAGATATGAAAGGATAAAAACAACAAACCTTCGATAAATTCGAGGCTAAGCAATGCTGAGTGAAATACATACATCAAAAATACAATCACAGTACACCTTTTTTATTCTTATTTATAAGGGACTTTGAGCTATTGCCGACTATGTCAGTCCCGTATTTGAACAAACAAACTACTTACTACTTCAAACTAAATTATATGTAAAACTAACCTTAATAATTAAATTGCCGCCGCAATTAATGGAGCTTAAAATGTTAGGATAACACCAGTATCCGATAGGTTGACATTGTACAGGTCACTTAACTCTAGTTTCATGTTAAAGTTCAAGAATTAAAAGTCCGCTATCATTTTGTCGTACGCTTGTCAGTTTCAACTGAGTAAATCGCATTTAAATTCAGTAAGAAGGCAGATTGCGACGCTGAAAACTTTAACCAAGAACTATTTGTTTATCTAAGCGAGCGTTTAACGAAGCGATTGCGCCCTTCTGAATTTTGGTCCTTAAACATTTTGAAATTCCGATAGACGCGAAACGTAAATTACGTTATCGATCGAGATGGATCTTGTAACAAAGGTTCGCAACCTATATTAACGACGGTGTCGGGAGATATCTTGGAGGCCGCATTGCAGGGCCCATGAGCCGTGTAATTAGGGAGCGACTCGACCGACATCTGAACCATCTGCCGCCTAACTTAATTTTAAAACGATATTCCACCCATTGTACCAGCTATATTAAAAAAAAAACTACTGTCTGCGGTGCTGAACAAAATTTAACTCTAGGATCAGTTACGCTGAATAAAACAACAAACTTAACGCAAAAACTAGAAAACTAAACAAAACTAAGCGCTCGGATCAGTTACTGTTCTTTTAAGAGTCATACTTTTACTGATTCCTAGCCACGTAAAAATCAACTTGCAGGAATTCTAGTTGCTTTGCAGCGTCTTAATAATTTAGTTAATTAGTCGGATTGAGGTATAGATCGAGTGAGTTAACCGAGCGAAGTTCTCAAGCAACTTGGTCGATCGAGTTTTAGGTTTGTAAGTACAGTGGCATGTGTGTTTGATCGAGCTTATCATTCGATCCTTTGACCCGGTGAAGAGAAGATAAAACTTGTGATAGGTTCTAGTAACTTTGCGTGATAAATCAGTCAATGTGTTATTACCATGTGAAAACAAATATAAGTAGTAAGTAAAATCAGTTAATTTAACATTTAACATATCGTTATTTTTAATAAACGATAGTTTTTTGAACGAAATATTCAAACTTAAGAAATATATCCTGTATGAATATTTTCTCAGATGTAAACTTTGGGATGCTAAATACGATTTTGAGAAAATACATGCATTTTATTTTTGTTCTAATCTCCGTTTCAGAATCCAACATATTTTATGCCATCATCAATGAAAACTTAACACAATCACATAACAGAAATAAACAAGGTAAGGTAAAAGCAAGGTTTTCACTAAAAACTAAAACACAAAGATACAAAATAGATTCAGGCGTTACTTTGCAGAAATCCATTGTTTGTTACTAAATATTTTCATCCTCATAAAACACTAGCTTCAACAACTAATAATCTCGCATTTGCAGCGAAAAATGTTTAAATTTGAATTCGAAAACGAAAGAGAGGTCAATTAATTATGAATGAAAGCTTTCAAATCCAGTCAACGCTAGATTTCAGTTCGGATCAAATTACTAGTTTAGTTGCTAAAAACGTATTACGTTATATATAAATTATAAGAGGTAATATTGTGCGTGGAGTGCATGGAGTTCATGGATGTTTGCAAGGATGTAAGATGCCCTCGAGCTTCGCCTTCGTGGCAAGAGGTCACGTACGGGCATTAATTAACTGAATTAAAGCTTAGAGATTAATTAACCTCTAATCCATGAACAAAGAACGCTATTATGGTATTACCCTCTAAGGATGAGAGTCGATAAGGCGCTTATCAGAGGAGCAGCACACTGTAACGGCTCTTTTTTGTTATTTGCAAAATATGATTATTAATATATCTGGCAAAAATTGTCTTTAAGCATGTTTTTTTGTGAAGAACTCAGTGAAAATGTGTGGGAATACACAAGTAACACATCAAAGTAGTATAACGCACGACTTACAGCATTTCTGTATCGTAACCGCATTTTAATTAAGTTCTATTGTAGCATTACAAACGTTTATACGGCTACTGTAATGCTTATTTGGGCACAAATTATACGGCTTCAGCTCCTAAATAGGTTCACATAAGTTGTTTAATTGCATTACAGGCGCATTAATTAGCATTATTGTGGTCAAAAAAAGTATCAATCGCATTAAATAAGCATTGTTATGGTCTACGAAGTTAGCAATCGCTGTACAGTGGCATTATTTTGCCATATGATTGATAATGGAGATATTTACTGCATTAAAGACTTTGACTATAGTCAGGAATAAAATATTCTTTCTTTGTAGGTATTGGATCAGTTAAAGATCGAGATCCATAAATCCATTCCATCCATAGAGATCTATCTAGCTACGGACACAACAGGCAAATAGTAATTGAAGGGATTTAAAAATAAGTTGAACTAAACAACGTAACCATTACATATCTGAAAAGTCGTATGCTATACTTAGTATCTTTCTGCTACACCCTAACAAGGGGTGGCTAGTTTTGTTGATTGTTCATCTGGTCTAAATCCACCTTAACTATCATTTGTCTTACGTAGGTAAGCCAAAGTTAAATCTTATACCTCTTGATTTATGGGACGGTTAAAAGGATCCCGCCCGGGGCATATGTACCTTAAATACATTAAATACGGTCACAAGGATCTATTAAAACTTAGTGTGTGTGTGCGAGTATTTAAATGATGGACAGGCAATGACGAAAATTGCTGAAACATGTCCCCTTCTCTTATTTTTTTTTATGTTGCTGGATACACAGCACCTCACGCAACATCAAGTCTTAAAGTAAGAATATGTAACTTATGTTTTTAAACCAACTACCAAAAACACCCAGAACACCCGAAACAAATCTCAGATCCTACAAACATTTGTCCCGTGGCGGGAATCTAACACGCAACCTGCGTCGCAACAACCCTTCAAGGTTGCACCACAGAAGTCGGTTAAATAAATCTATAAGGATGCAAATTTTGAGAAAAGACAAAATATTATAATATTCAAGTTTCTGAAAAATTACGACTAGAACTTGCAACCTACCAACTGAGTACAGAAAGACGCTACCACTTGCACCACACCAATTTACCGGCCGTTACCACTCGTCGGATGTCGAGCCAAGATTTTAATCGGATGTTCCAATGGAGGAGCATTTTACATGAAGCTATTCACACTTGTCGGAAACCGATTTTCATATAAAATGTTATGTCCGATTATCTGTCGGGCTTATTCAAAATTCATTTTAGGACTGGTGTAATTTTTATAATACTACTCATTTAATTCTTCTACGTCTTTAAGTCGCCTAAATCCAAAAATTAATTTAATATCAAATTATACTATGAAAAAAAAACAGCCCTTCTTTGGTATTTTCCAATCGCATTAACATTATAGGAAAATTACGTCCACAATTTTCGAATCACTTCCTGACATTGCCTGTCTTATCCGTTGACAGGTGCATGTGAGCTGAGGCCTTCGCTGCGATTAACTTATTTGTCGAGTGAAGCGAGCTAATATTACCCTTCCTCTGTCAATTTGTTAGTACTTCTCTTCAAATATTATTACTCCACAAGTATTCCTATTCAATCTAGACAGTACTTGGTCTGCCGAATAAACAACTACCAAGATTGTTTTGTCCTATCGGATCTTTTTTAAGATTTCATCTTACCTTTTATAAAAAATATTCCTAAACTTATTATCAGTACACACACCGTAAACGGTAAATGCGAACCTGTCTTTTCCTATGAGATCTAACTTCATGGACTTCTGAGTTAAGTTGCCGGATTTGGACACCCCTGTCCAGATACGGCTAATACAAGTCCTAACCTGGCAACCCCTTGCCAGGTAAGGACTTGTCAACAGAACATTAAGAACCCAATTTGCCAGGACTTGTCATCAGAACACTAAAGAATAGAAAAATCATAGAAAAAATATAATATTAACAAAATATAACGCACATTTGAGCATATCCAAAAATTCTTTCTCCAAATATAAAGGGACCCCCCTTGACCCCAGAAACTAATAAATAAATACCTATATCCTCTTTTTGAGATCTGATTTCGATGTTTTTTTTATTATTTGAATGATTGGTTAGTTAAGTTGGTCTCATAAAAATTAGCAAGCTTTGCCAGAAAGCAAATTTTTTGCCAGTCTTGAAGCAGAGACGCTTTCCTTGTTCGGTCTAATAATGAAGTACTTACTACCTGCCTCATAATGAAGTTCTTCTATTAAAAACAACTAGTAAAACAGTTGAGTTAACTGCAGACTATTGCAAAAAAACAAGAGGTATCCATATTAAAACCAATCGGAAGCTATCCCAAATGAATTTAATTTAACAACTGAATAATAAATTCATAAAAGTTCTCGGAAATAGAATTCTGCAGTTCTTGACGAAATAGCCGCTATGTTAATTATATACGAAAAACAAGAATCAGAGCGGAAGCTCAAACAAAGGAAATATCCAGTACAAAGGGTCGACAGACTGCCTAATTATACCTACAGCGGATCTGTAGGTACCTGTAGGTCACAACCTATTCAGATATATACTACTACTCAAAAGCTTTTTACGCAAAGAAAAAATCTAGTCACCTAAAACCAAAAATTAAATAAGTAATTAATAATCGTTAGATACGCCCTTGCGCCCTAAAGTTGTGGCATTGTCTTTGAAAATTCAGACTCACGTATACCGTGAGGAAATAAAATTAGTGTTTTGTCTGTTTTGTCAATAAACTTAACTGTTATTATTGCCATTCATTCTGAAATCACATTGCATAAATTATTGTTTACAAGCTTACTATAAAAAAACACAATTCATTGATTATAAATAAGTCAGCTCACTCACTTCGATTGGCAACAAACACGGCGCTGTCTCACTACGGAAAGGTCTTATCTAACTTTGAGTTGACAAAGGTGATCCGGTGATCCGTGAAGTCACAGAACGCAAACGGCCAACATGGCAGCGTTTTTATCGCGAAACTGATATTTTACTTTTCGTTATTTACCTCGACAATTTAAAATTTTGTGGGTGTTGTATTTTTTTTCGGTTATAAGAGTATATTAACCTAAATGATGGATTAAAAAACAATTATACCCTATTGCGCTCTCACTCCATCTATTATCATTATTTTTTTATTTTTCACTCCATCTATTATCATTATTTTTGGTAAAAAAAATAAACCCTTGATTGTTGACAGTTTTATCAGACAGGTCAGACAACAGAGACGGAACGACAGAATCAAATAGTACGTTGACAGTTAGACGACCCAAAATAATCGAGACTTACGAAAGTTACGATTTTTTACCGAGCCGACAAAGTATGTAACGGAGATTCTTTTAACTAGGTGGTTTTTCCATGATATTAATATTGAAAATAGTATACAAAATATTCTTTATAAAGTAACTTGTAGACTATCTTACTTTCCCTTCGCATGTAATGATGACAATGTAATCTTGAGTGAGAATAACACAATCAATTATCAGAAAAATCGCTTCGGTAAAGCATTAGGACATAGCTAATTGATTGTCAGTCGAGCTACCAAAAAGAAGCTTGTGGAATGATTATAGACTCTTTGCCTATTTTTTCTTCTGTTTCTTTTGTCTTGCAGTGTAGAATCTAGAGGCTTTTGGAATGGTGCGGTAAATGATTTCTGTTGCTCTTTGTGTACACGGAGTTTTGGACTCCTCATCTGTTAGGCTCTTTTGACGCTAACTGTACTTACTGCTGAAGGGGAATCAGCGGTGATGGCCCGGCCCGGTTTTACGCGAAATACAACCTTTCGTGAAAGTAGGATTTGAATGGGCGCACTTCAATCACACTTTCATCTGAGCCAGTCATAAGCCAGCCTTTGTTGCTCGTTCCGCCTGATGATTATAGGTAAGTGCAATGTATATTATAATAAATATATTATCCTACTAATATTATAAACGCGAAAATTTGTAAACATGTATGTGTGTTAACATGTATGTATCGTTGCTCTTTCACGCAAAAATTACTAAACAGATCGGGCTGAAATTTTGCATACAGGGAGTTCTAGGCCTGGAAATAATACATACTTTTTATCCCATAAATCAGTTTTCATGGGATAGGCGTGCGAAGCCGTGGGGAGCAGCTAGTAATAAATATTCACGAGTATTTATCACGTTTATTTAACTATTTTCAGCGACGTTTCAACTGGTTTACACTCTGTCGTGGTCACGGGATGAATGTACCTACTTGATCTCGTTTAAAAAACTTTATACAGTGTATGTGGGAGAAATAAATGATTGAACTTAATCAATGCAACAATTAAATTGAAAATATTTGCTGCGGGTACGAATATTTAACAATAAAACAGTCTTTCACAGTATTTTTCACCGGAAGAGTTCGGTGACATTTCGATATGCCAATAATTATATAGAAATGACTTATGTTGTAATCGAATTAACCTAATTCGTCTTTTTTTTATTTTTCTCGATTCCAATAACTAATGTCGTTAATATCGATCAGGTAGGTAGGTACAGCATCCTGATAGAGCCGTACTTTGCCGAATTCTTATTGAACTCAACCAATTCAGCATTTTTTTATATGTGTAAAACTAACAAATTTTGAATAATTACTTGCCTTATGCTTAATAGCTAATATCATGATCACTCTAAAATCTAAAAAATATAATTGTCTGTCCCATTTAATCTTAATTTTACATTATTCTAACGATTTGATTTGCATTGATACTGTTGCATAGTTAAATTTAAACAAAACTATAACGCATGCTCCAACTTACTTTGTGAAATGTTCAGTATAATTCAAGTCTTTTTCAGTTCAGCTGGTACTCGACTTGTTCTCTTTCCAACTTATTCAAGAATTTAAGTTCATAAATTCAAATTGAACCAACTCAACACGTATAATCGTGTAATGTTTAATGCAAGATTAACATAACTTCGTAGTTTTTTTTCGTTCTATGAACGTTAAGGTTCAAGATATTACCTAACTAGGTGTATAAACTAATCCCCGATTAACCCCATTGAGAAAATGCTAATAAAATTATGCAATTCCATTATTTATTAACCTATAGATTTTTTATTTATAAATCCTAAAGCCTCCAATGTACAGACCAGTATGGTACCCAACAAAAGAGGTAATAGGGTATATGCATGTGATTTCAAAATGGCTAAAAAAATATATACGTATTCTCTATTGATATAGAAACATATCTACATATTTATTTTTGCGTTTTGAGATGTTTTTATTGTAGAATTTAACCATTGAAAAATTTATATTTTAAATCTCAATCGCAAAATTTCAAAACGCTACGCCATTGACTAGAGCGGACGTGACATCACTGTACACATTTCTTCTTTTTTTATTCTGCTTGCTGCACCTTGATTTGACACTATTCTGCCCACTTGACATTTCGTATTGTCGATTATTTTCAGTTTTTTCGGTAAACCTCTTTCCTGAGATGATCACTACCGAGGTCGTCACCAAAGGTTTTAATCAAGTGTGTACGTCGACGTCACATAAACATGGCGCCAATATGGCAGCGTTTTTATCACCCGAAAATGATTATAGTTTTGATTTGTTTTTTTTACCTTGTTAATGCGTCGTTCAGTGAGCGTCTTATCATTCCTCGGTTAAATAATTACCTAAAGAATCGATTAAAACAATAAAAAAAATCGATGCATATACCCTATTGGACATAACGTCTGAAAAACTTCAAAAAGGTGACAGGAACAAAGGCTGACTAGGTTTTCGGTTGGTCAAAATATACTTCTGTACCTTAAAAAATTGCTAAATACGTATCCCGCTTTCTGAGTGCTGCATTCGGCAAAAACACGCATTTTCTCTCATTTTCTCAACAACTAGCCCGGGATCTTGGCTCGGCGCGCCGTTCACTGCTCAAATTCGGTGATTTGTATGCAAGTAGGTATGTTTGTTTTCCTAACCCTCCCAAACCTCATCCCAACAGCCTCCCTCCGTATTGCGTACGTATAAAATGTCCCGTTTGGAACCCTTATTTGGAAATGTTATTCAAATAATAAGCGTTGCTTGGAATTAACTCTGATATTATGGTATTTCTATCTATCAAGCTCTTAAAGCTCTCGAGGAAATTGGTAATATCTATTTTTACATACACACGATTATACAAGATTCAAAATATAAGGTTGGAATTTTTTTACACGCCGAATCATCTATCAGAAGAGGAGGTCGTTCATTTTGATGATTAGATAAGATTTATATAAACTACAGTTATAATATAACATTATGGCAATAAACACATTTTGAATTTATTTGCGTCCATTTGGTTTGTTTGAATTTGATAAATAAAAACATTTTCGCAGACAATCATTTCATTAGCCCTAAAGCTTTTCCTCAGCTTAGACAATAGTTTGTGTGTTCTTTGCGTGACGTAAATAACGCTACTTATTTATGGTTTGCTTGCGGAAAACGAAGTTTTTCTTCTTATTTTCTTTTATGTTTAGATCGTTACATAAATCATGAGTTCAAGAACCCTGAATAGGTGTACAAGATAAGGATAATGTATAACATGATCATGAATTAGAATCAATGTGTAAGTTACGTAAGTTCATTTGATCAATTGGGTGAAAAGTAGATTTTTAACTTTTCCTACCAATGAGTTTAGGTAGGTAAAAAGTTCTTATTTATTTGTATCATTTTATTTTCTAATAAATATTTGGTAGGTACATACAACGCTATCTATTTATGGTTGACGAGACGTTGACGACAAGATAAGGATAATTTTCGAAAAATGGTAGTAACTTTCTGATGCAGGACCGTAATCATAATAATCGGGTTTGTATTTAAAAACTTTAAACTTTAAAATGGTTTTCTCATTGATGGCATTGTCAGAACTGGACTAAATTGAAATTAGACCACACGGGAAGCACCAGCTTTTAAATAAAAAAATCAATAAAATCGGAAAGTTCTGAGGCAGCAAACAAAAAATAAATACAGTCGAATAGAGAATCTTTTAAGTAGGCTAAATCGTAATAGAAATTTCTGAATCACTTTCGTACAAACGCTAATCACATAAAATATAAAAAAAACTTACTTTACCGTCACGTCAACAAAAGACCAAAATGATATTCATTTTCTAGCCGTGAAGATAAAGCCTCAGTGATTTCCGCAGAATTTTACCGCAACGCCAAAATTTTGTCGAATATTTATAAGCGGCACAACGGCTTGTCGCGTGGTCGATGTCCACGTTATTACCCTTGCCTTGACGTGCCAAATCTAATTATAAGGTCCCCCATTGTTTATAAATAATCCTTGACCTACAGATACCCAATAAACCCTAAGATTTATTTTAGTTCCAAGAACTTTATACCGACAGAATATAAAACTACGACGGTCCGTTCTGACCTTTGTTATCGTTGGAAAACCAGTTCCGTCCCCTAAGGAAAAGGTTGAAAACTGTGGGCTGAGCTCATAGCTGATTCAAATGTTTGTGTCGTCACTTCGACGCTAGGCGCCAGTTCATACAATGTATCGTTTAAACAATTCATCGGAGTTCTTCGTAACTTCACCTCTCGCTATGTCAACCAATAATGTCAACACTAACTCTTGACTGATGCTACAGGACAAGTTTTCGATGGTTCGAGGAAAAGTTTTGCGCCATTGGCGACGAGGGTTGCTAACGTTAAACCAAGTAGATGATTCATTTTATTTTATTTATGACCAATGAAGATTTGTGCTTGTATAAGCTAACCTTTCCTTCCGTGGAATTTCATATGACTGACGTTTCTTAATTAGTGAAAACCAAAACCATAATGAATGATCTTCCCTATACCTTCTTTTCTTTTTTATTTTACCATAGAAACTTTCGTAGTTTAACGAATGCATAAAGAATGTAAGCGGTAATCCTTTCGATGCGGTACGCGCGCTTCTAGAAACGCATTCGCTCTGAAGATGTCCTTCGTTAATGAATGAAAAGTTGGTGTTCTTCCAACACGAATAAGGTTCGTAGTTAACCCGTTTACATTCATAACAAAACCTTCTTTCCTGCTTCCTTTTTCCTATTTATCTAGTATTAATAATTTGTGTACCAACAAGTACCTTCGTTTGGGGTACCTATGATATATTTTGGTCTCCTGATATAAACCAAAATGTTATGTCCAAATAAAACACATCAGTTTTCCTGAAATTTATAATTTTTGAGAAACTATTTCCTTTTCTTACAAAAAAACCTAATTCTGGCGAGTATTTTAATATAAAAAAGAAGCCAATTTAGTGCAGCTGTTCTCAAGTTATGTCTTACCATAAAACCGCATTTCATTTTTATTAAAATATTGTAATAGTAGTTGCAAGTTGCACGTATTACTATAAAATATACCATATAATCTTTAATGAAAAATAAAATAATCAAATTTTTTTAAATAATTAAAAATATTATTTACAAATGAAATGATTGAGCAAACTGCAAACAATCTACAGGTATAGAAACTTTCGTAGTTTGACGAATTCATTATGAATGTAAGCGGGTTAACGTTAACGGGTTAACGTTGGTGTTCTTCCAACACAAACAAGGTTCGTAGTTAACCCGCTTACATTCATAATGAAATCTACAGGTAGCCCAACTGATCCATATCAATATAATTGCATTTGTATTGCTGGTTTTATTTTATCTAAAAGACTGTGAAAATATAATATGAGATAGGACATGTATTGAAAAAAAATCTAACTATCAAATTCAAGTACTTACAGAAGGTCGGTTAGGATATTATACATACATGTGAACTAACAATTAGAAAGTAAAAAGTAAAAAGATCTAAATAGCAAAGAACGAAAGTCTCGGACAACACCGATCAGATCGTTATGCTTATGAACGTGCTCATACACTGAAAATAGCCTTTTCCATCTCATGTTTTTTTTATAATATAGGCCTTGACCGAGCCTCGAGTCCAACCCAGCATGTAAGAGGGCAGAGGTAGGTAAGCCGATTTTTCCGCACGGGTACACGCGAAAGGGCGGGCAGATGGCTGCTCATAACATCTCGCTAATGGGTACTCGTTAGGTTAAAGCAACGGCTCAAGCCCAATTTCTGTGACAGTTTAGAGACGATCTATACTGTCACAGAAACTGGCTTGATTTGATAGATTAGAAAGTAGAACTTACAATTACTATTTTATCTGCGTTGAGTTTTGTTTCCCAGCCTGGTTGCAATCATATTAGCACGTTTTCTTTTTGGTTTGCCAGTTTACGAATCACATCGGCTTATTCCAATATTCACCACAAATTTTCGACGGCAACAATTTGAAGAATTTTTGTTCAGAATAGCTGCCGGCTCAGGAAACTTTTGTCCACAATTCCCTACGTCCATTTTTAACACCACACCATTTCAGTATGTACATTTTTTATGATAAAAAAAAGTTATTACATAAAACTTCAAAATTCTAATAAAACCGAAAATATCATGATTATTTTCGACCACAACGGCCGCCTTCCAGACAACCAAGAGATAAAAATTATATCATTTACTTACCTATCCTTGTAACCGAAACTTTGTTATTAAAATCGATTTGATTAATGGACTTTTAACAGGTATTTTTGTCCTTTATAAGGCGCGGGGTTGGTCCCTTTTTATTTTATTCTCACGTTTTATTATATTTGTTATTGAATTTAACTTTATTTAATAGAAAGGGCCTAGACAATGTAACAACCGATGTCGAAAGCATAGTATTCTAAAAATGTATTAGTTTGACACATGCCTAACCTAAGATATGTCACGAGATCTGTTTCGAATTTTTCCCTAGGAATCTTTCAATTGTTTTCGATTCGTTTCATAGCGAGTTAGCAAGTTGGCTATGCCCTCTGGTATTTACGAGTATATAGTGAAGCTAATTTTCAACTATAAATTAAACTAATTTACATGTCGAAAGCTGCTTGCACCAAGGTTGCACCATAAACGTGTATTTTAACGGTAAATACAAATCAGATAAAGCCCGCTGATTTTTATGAGATTGCCTTTATGAAACGGTAAGGGCACGTGAGTTTCCACCAAATATTTAAGAAGCTACTGTGCCAGTCTCACTTGTGGGAATAATTGGGTAATAGCCAGTACCCGGTACTGCACGTCTCAAATACACCGACGACAAGTTTTAGGTCGACTGCAGGCGAACGGCTTGAAATACAGACACAATGCTAGGACCTCTGACTACACGACTCGCGAGACCATTTCTATATGATTACTCCTACTTCTAGGCCCTTCATCTATGATAATGTTTGTTTGTACCGTGATGAACTAGAGTTCATCACGGTACAAACAAACATTATCATCATGATCCGAGATACATTTATTAATTGTTTCTAAGTGCGGTGACCCATAGAAAATAAACTCCCACTGACTTTGGGACAATTCTCATGCGAAATTGCGAGTATATTTTGAGTCGGTCTCTACTAAATAAATCTTTGAAAGGGCCGAAAATCTAATGAAATCCACTAGTGCAGGTGTCTGTCATCGCTGAAGGCAGACAGACTTGGTGTCCGTCATCACTGTGTGTGTGATTAGTAATTTAAGGGATATGGTCGGGATCCCGCGCGTATGGGCCTCGCAGGTTTTTGGGGTATGGGGACCCCGCAAGTGCAATTTGTGTAGTTGACGCTGAAATAAATCACATAAAATATGAGAAGTCACTATAACTTCTCGATATATCGTCAAAACGAACTCAGTGCTATAAGGTTGATAAGTATCTATGGTTCATCTAAAATTCATCTAGAAGCTAAATGAGTCTGAGCCTTGCAGTCGGCAACTAGCCGTTCGTGTATTTTAGACGTAGGTACAGTCCGTGTATATGAACCCTTAAAGTAACTTCTACTGTGACTTTATAAATATATCTATTGCTACTAAGCTAACACAACAAAGTTTGGTCACTTGTAATAATTTTTTTTTGCAAAAAAACAGCGTTGATAATATTGTTCTGGTTTATTTTTAAGCTGCAAAGTTTGAAGCTGAACCAACTAAAGAAGTTCAGGGTTCATTAAAAGTTTCTGATCTTATTTAACCAGTTTCTGTCCGGGCATCTAGCAAGGGCCGGTCCAGCTTTCATGTCAGGGGGTGGGGGTGTCACACAGGGTCGGACTGGGCGAGGGGGCTGGGACGGGACAGTGGTAGATGGGATCAGCGCCAACCCTGGATCGGGGTAGATCGCTTTGTAAATCCATTTCCTCTCATGCGGAGATACGTTTATTTATGGTTGATTTAGTTAATGTAGACTAGGATATTCTTCTGTGACGTATTCCCGCCCCTTAGTGACTCTAAAATGTGCCTGTCAGTAAATAGGTCTTCTCTCTCTTATGTAAATTGGTTTTATCGGAAGGAGGATTAGAACAAAAATATATGTAAGCGACGTGGCGCGCTACCGCACTCATGCATGTTTTCGTTCTGGCGTAACAACGTTGCGTATTTAACGAGGGTTTTTAAAATGTTTTGTTATGGTTGCCCACAGTGATAGAGTTTAATTAAAGTGTCAGGTACGTATGTACAATTACTGATATTTTTTCATTGACTCCCAAAGTTTACTCTTGCATGGTGGCAGTTTGCCATTTATCATCATACAAAGTAAATACCTAGACCCAGCAATTTCATGACCCCAGGATGCCACCCTGGATACGTCCTTGGAATCCAGACAATAGATGGGATTGTGTTGTGCTTCAATAAGAGCTCCTTGGTAAAGAATAAGTTCCTCTACATTGAACCCCTTAGAAGCGATTGGCGCTTGTTCTTTAAATTGGTATCGAACCAACCGTAGTAGGGGGTTGCCAGCTCACTGATCTGAATAGTCAGCGTTGAGCTGATAGCTGCGTTCGAAATCGTGTGCCTTTGAACGCTTTTTAGCTGAACTTGGGCTTAATAAGCTCATTTTCTGGTAATTCGGCGCTTGACAACCTACGCCATTCTAGAATGAAGGATGGACCCTGATGGACCCCTATACATATCGACTTTAATGTCAAAGGAGTGTTCTTTTATTTTTTTTACAAAACAAGCTAGCCGGCTAATCTTTTACGGCCACAGAAAAGCCATCGATTGCCGATATAGAGTATGTTCAAAAAGAGAAGAGTCGTGGAAAGTGGCGCTCGTGTGCCAATTTGACCACTTTTCTTGTGTTGACAACACTGCTATCATTACAGTACGACTAAAAGTGTTCACCAAAACGCCACGACTCTTCTCTTTTTGAACAGACTCTATCTATCATGTATTGAACATCTTTATATCAGAGAACAAAGAACTAAACCAAATTAGGACATGTTATATAACTAAAACTATCATGGTTATACTATTATCAAAGAAACTAAATACCGATGCAGAAATATTGGAAAGTTCAAACTTAAATCATGGTAAACATCCCGTTGTAAGTAACTTCAACATGTAATTGATATTTGAGGAATTTCAGAAAACCGCACAGTAGCATGGGTAATTTTAGATTTTATGAAAAAAAATACGTGATTCATTATTTAGTAGTTATTTTATTATTTAACAAAGTTTATTTATACCGAGTTTTGAGTACCTTAATTGAACCCAGGAATAAGAATTTTCTATAGAAATTATTTATAACTCCATCAGAGATTTTTTTTTAATTAAATTAGCCTATGTGTTAATCTAGAATCTTATAATAAATATAATACCAAATTTTATCTAAATCAGTTATATTAGTTACTCAGTCACGTGGTAACCAACATTTACACAGAAATTCATATCTATAATATATTAGGTCCTTACATATGAAATTGGCGTTTTGTATGGGAGGAACAAAAAGTTGACTATTTTTTAATATAATATATTTAATTAATCAAAGTATGAACCATTATTTTCTATGCACTTTTGCCATCTTATAGGTAGTTCATTGATCCCTTTACTAAAAAAACCAGTCGGACGGGAATCAATAAAATCTTTGAAGGCGATTTGGACTGCCCCATCGGAGTTGAATTTTTTCCCTTGCAAGAAGTTATCCAAATTTCGAAAAAAATGGTAATCTGTTGGAGCAAGGTCCGGGGAGTACGGAGGCTGTCTTAGACTTTCCAATTGAAGCTCTTCTAATTTAGTAGCCGTCTGTTGCGCAGTGTGTGGTCTAGCGTTGTCGTGAAGCAGCAGTGGCGTGGAGCGATTGACCAGCCTAGGTTGTTTAGCCGCTAGCTTTTCCATCATGGTTTGCAATTACTGACAATAGACATCAGCCGTAATAGTCTGGCCAGATTTGAGAAAACTGTAATGAACAATACCGGCACTAGTCCACCAAACGCTTACAAGTAACTTTTTTGGGGTTAATTTTCGCTTGGGGCAGGATTTGGCTGGCTGGCCAGGATCCAACCATTGCGCTGAGCGCTTCCGATTATCGTAAAGAACCCATTTTTCATCACAGGTAATGATTCGGTTTAAAATACCTTCATTATTGTGCCGGTTTAGTAATGTAACGCAGCAGTCGACGCGCGTTTGCCGGTTTGCTTCAGTCAATTCGTGAGGTACCCACCTTTCAAGCTTTTTAATCTTCCCAATTTGCTTCAAGTGAATTAAAACAGTTTTATCACTAACATCGCAGCCTGCAGCTAACTCGGACGTGGTTTGCGATGGATCCGCTTCCACAATAGCCTTCAACTCTTCATTATCAACTTGAGTCTCAGGCCGTCCACGGGGCTTGTTCTGCAGGTCGAAATTTCCAGAACGAAAACGTTGGAACCAAAAACGAACTGTGTTTTCTTTTGCAACACGACCGCCATACACATCATTCACCCTTCGAGTTGTTTCCGCAGCACTAGTGCCACGGCGGAACTCGTACTCGTAAATAATGCGATATTTTAAGTTTTCCATTTTGTAAAATGAGTGACGCAAACAGAAAAAAACAGAAGAAAAAAAACAAATGAATGACGATCATCGAAGCACAAATACATGAGTCTATAGCTGTACAAATTTGAATTTGGAATTCCTTACCAAAGAGGAGAAATTTGTGATTAAAGTGGCCAGTACGAAAAACGCCAATTTCATATGTAAGGACCTAATATACGTATAAAAATGAATTGCTGTTCGTTTGTCTCACTAAAACTCGAGAACAGCTGAACGGATTTATCTTATCTTGGTCTTGAAATGTTCGTAGAGGTCTAGGGAAGGTTTAAAGGTGAGAAAATCAACGCGTGCAAAGCCGCGGGGCGCAGCTAATTTATTATATTAATATAGTAGGATGAACCGTAACTATCAATATAGATGAACCGGTTTCTTAATGAGCTATCACCATAGATGAACCGGTTTCTTAGTCTACTGTTTATAGCTTTTAGTTAAGACGATCTCAAAAAGAGAAGAGTCGTGGGAATTGACGGCGCAATTGACAACTTTTGTTGCGTTGACAACACTGCTCTGTCATTACAGTACGAATAAAAGTGTTAGTTCATATATTAGATCTGATCAACTTCATAACATCGGAGCTCATTTCCCTTCATTAAAAATAGTGTTGTATTTCAACGGGATAAATTCGGCGGTCGATGTAAATCGCCACCGCAACATGCCGCTGTTGATTGGGAATGCTCATAGCTCGTGTCATGTCGACATGGTTCCTGCATTGTTGATTAGCATCGTTTGAATCATCTCGACTGTTAGGGCTGACCAAAACGCGAGCCGTGCTGTGTCACCCCTACCCTCCCCCCCCCCCCCTGAAACCCCCCCCATTGTTATATTTTGGTATGGTTTGTTTTTTAATTCGATATGGGTATCGTTTTCGACTTACATGGGGGTTAGGATTACGAATTTGCTGACTGTTTTTTTTACTGCTGGCGTGGTTCGAATTGCGGTTCGCGAGTCTTAAGGCGCAACCCTGACTCAAACAAGCGCTGCCACCTATTTAATCTTATATAATAATAAACAAAGGAATTTATAAAAATAATAACGCAGACAAACCACTAGCTTTTTTTAATACCTCTCTAATATTTTTACTCTGCATAATTGACCCACCTAACTCTGTTTTCGCATCTTTTCTAAACTATACAAAAAAACCATTACAGTGGTATTATTAAAAACCTAATAATAGGTATCACAAACCGCAATAAGGAATAATATAGTCTACTATCTAATATTATTATACTTCCTACTAGTAAGTAGACGAATTGGGGAGAATGAAAGGAAGGGCAAAGGTCTCTGCATTTGCCCAACACGGTGGTAACGCTGGCACAAGCTTATCTGGCTTTCATCATCATCAACCTTTATTAATCCACTGCTGGATAGGTTAGTAAAACTATTTCCTAACCGTAACACCAGTGCGAAAGCGCGGTGTGACGGTGAGTCGGCGCGATATAGACCTCCCCTAATGAGCTACATAGTGCTCTGTCTTCAGCTTGACGCACCCAGCCTGCCTACAGTCTTTCGCAGATCGTCTTCCGGCTATCCGATATTTGGTTTTAGCTTACTGGTAGAGTCAGAGTCAGAGTCAATTCTATTATTTCTTTAGACTTACAAATAAGATCTCTCTTAGACAAATTATTTTTTTGCTGCAACAGCTTGATAAATAGTGATACTCTTGTTTCAAATAGGCATTCAATGTTGGAAGAACTGAAGCAGGCAGCGAGCTCTAAATTCCAAACATAAGATGTGACGTGTTTTGTGCACGTGGATGGCATACCATCCATGATACAGGTTTCCTACACAAAATATATTTAGTGAAAATTGCACCAGTATTATGTTATCTGAACTTTATCCTACGAATAATATAGATTCGAAAATTTGTTGAATATTTTGTTACCACGTAACTCCGTAACTTCATACCCGGCGATTAATAAATAAGGTGAAGTTTGGTATGTAGACAGTTAAAGTTGTCCGTCTCCCGTCTCATTGGATTATGAAAGTGAGGGAAAAAAAATGCACCGTGCGCACATACTTGTCATAATGTCCTGCGCATCTACCTAGTCTCCGATGAGGGTGGCCGCCTTGGTCAATTGTGGATGGTGGAAATTCGACCACAACCGTAGGTTAGAATTACACATATGCTAAAGGAATTATAATAATTCACTTCTGACGGTAACAGAGGTTAGTAAAGTTTATATCCAAAATTGTTATTCCTTGGTTTGATTCGATTAAAACTTGGTATCAATAAACTATAAAGTAAAAATCAAGTATTTTTGTACAAAAAGCTACCTATGAGAAGTCAAATTATTCTCTAAAATTTCCACGTGGGCAAACCCGCAGTTGCAGCAAGTATTAGCTTAAAACAATGTAAAAGAAACTAATATTAGGTCCTTACATATGAAATTGGCGTTTTTCGTACTGGCCACTTTAATCACAAATTTCTCCTCTTTGGTAAGGAATTCCAAATTCAAATTTGTACAGCTATAGACTCATGTATTTGTGCTTCGATGATCGTCATTCATTTGTTTTTTTTCTTCTGTTTTTTTTCTTCTGTTTTTTTCTGTTTGCGTCACTCATTTTACAAAATGGAAAACTTAAAATATCGCATTATTTACGAGTACGAGTTCCGCCGTGGCACTAGTGCTGCGGAAACAACTCGAAGGGTGAATGATGTGTATGGCGGTCGTGTTGCAAAAGAAAACACAGTTCGTTTTTGGTTCCAACGTTTTCGTTCTGGAAATTTCGACCTGCAGAACAAGCCCCGTGGACGGCCTGAGACTCAAGTTGATAATGAAGAGTTGAAGGCTATTGTGGAAGCGGATCCATCGCAAACCACGTCCGAGTTAGCTGCAGGCTGCGATGTTAGTGATAAAACTGTTTTAATTCACTTGAAGCAAATTGGGAAGATTAAAAAGCTTGAAAGGTGGGTACCTCACGAATTGACTGAAGCAAACCGGCAAACGCGCGTCGACTGCTGCGTTACATTACTAAACCGGCACAATAATGAAGGTATTTTAAACCGAATCATTACCTGTGATGAAAAATGGGTTCTTTACGATAATCGGAAGCGCTCAGCGCAATGGTTGGATCCTGGCCAGCCAGCCAAATCCTGCCCCAAGCGAAAATTAACCCCAAAAAAGTTACTTGTAAGCGTTTGGTGGACTAGTGCCGGTATTGTTCATTACAGTTTTCTCAAATCTGGCCAGACTATTACGGCTGATGTCTATTGTCAGCAATTGCAAACCATGATGGAAAAGCTAGCGGCTAAACAACCTAGGCTGGTCAATCGCTCCACGCCACTGCTGCTTCACGACAACGCTAGACCACACACTGCGCAACAGACGGCTACTAAATTAGAAGAGCTTCAATTGGAAAGTCTAAGACATCCTCCGTACTCCCCGGACCTTGCTCCAACAGATTACCATTTTTTTCGAAATTTGGATAACTTCTTGCAAGGGAAAAAATTCAACTCCGATGGGGCAGTCCAAAACGCTTTCAAAGATTTTATTGATTCCCGTCCGACTGGTTTTTTTAGTAAAGGGATCAATGAACTACCTATAAGATGGCAAAAGTGCATAGAAAATAATGGTTCATACTTTGATTAATTAAATATATTATATTAAAAAATCTTCGACTTTTTGTTCCTCCCATACGAAACGCCAATTTCATATGTAAGGACCTAATATATGACCCTAGATGCACGCTATATTCCATAGGACGATGGAAAAGATTGAATTTATAGTAAACGCGATTAAAACTTATATAAGCTTAACTTATTATAATGTTATTTATAAGGATAGGAAACTGGACGTTGACTGCATTGGAAGCGTAATTCATTTATCGTGACGAGCACGGATAAACGTGAGCCAGTAAAATAAAGTGACATAGCGTCACGCAACATAACGGGATCCATTCTCCATTCACAGAATGTGTATTTTCAATGAAATCTCCTGAATAATAATTTGTAAAAATGAGGTTTTTTTTACCCGCTTTCACAAAAAAACTGCGATACTGAAGCGACAGATATCAAAATTAGATAGGCATCACTTTATTCCGTGTGAGTATTCTACTAATATAATAAACGCGAAAGTTTGTAAACATTTCTGTGAGTATGTTTGTTGCTCTTTCACGCAAATACTACCAAACGGATCGGGCTGAATTTTTGCATACAGGTAGTTCTAGCCCTGGAATAACACATAGGCTATTTTTCATCCCATAAATCATTTCCCGTGAGATAGGTGTGCGAAGCCTCGGGGCTCAGCTAGCGTTAAAATAAAGTAGGTACAACATTAAAGGCTTACATTTCTTTGTGTTATTAATTTTATCTGTTTATTAAACAAACTAAATTACAATCAGAAAATAGAAATAAATATGAACTAGTAGTTTATATTATACATATAGAAATCAGTTAATTATAGCCCATTGCAAATCTGAAGGCAGCTCAACTGATCCATGATGAACAGAAGTTGTAGATTGTAATAAGAAGCTCTCTCTCACTTTTTGTGAGACGATAAGAATAGGAAACGTCTCATGTGATACGTTGTTACTTGTTATCAAGCTGTTTATTTAGTAAAAATTTGACTTGTTCAAGTGCGTATTTTGTAAGTCTAAAGAAATAAACGATTTGACTCTCTTGTACCTATATTATTTTACTAAAGTATCACTTTAAATTAATAAAGTATACTGTAAAATCTTCATTTTACAGTATACTTTAAATAAATAAATAAATAAATAATGCTGGACAATTCACACAGCATTATCTAGCCCCAAGCTAAGCAGAGCTTGTGTTATGGGTACTAGATAACTGATATACATAATACAATACACTACATAGATAGATAATTTTTATTATACATAGAAAAACATCCAGAACGCCCTGAACAAATGTCTGCAGATTGTACACACATTTGTCCCGAGGCGGGAATCGAACCCGCAACCTCCTGCGTCGCAGGCAGACCTTCGCCCACCGCGCCACAGAGGTCGTCTTTATCTTCATTTTATGAAAATTACGTTTTATTCGTGTTTTCAATAAACTGTCATCAACTTTATCGTAATAAATTGACTCTTACTGACATCTATTGGCGAATAGTAATACTATTTTATTCGTGTTTTCAATAATCAACTTTATCCAAATCAACTTAAACACTAAACTGAAAAATTTGACTCTTCCTGACATCTATTGGTGAATAATAATACAATATTTTCAAAAAAACCGTACTACTAATAATACGTACGTTTGAGTAGTGCGAAAGTAGCTTCTTGTAAGTGGATACAAGAAGCTACTTTCGTACTACTCAAAAGGCCTACATTACAATTGAAACATGTAGGTAATATTTTACCTTTCTATACAGGGTTCCTTCCACGGAAATGGTTTACGAAGCCGAAAGGGGGAGAATGATCAACTTGTAAATAATGTTATTTTGAATTTCGAATAGTTATTTGAATGTATTTTTTTTTTAGCAATTATAGTGTTTTTTTCTTAATATTCGTATAGACGCACTCTAGCATTATTTAACATTACAAAATATATTTTACACATGTTTTTCATTATTACAATCGATGATGGAAATTTAAAAACAATAAAAGTAGCACTACTAATAAATACACACAAAACACGTTTTAAGGAAAAAAAGTCAATAATAAAATGTTAAATTAAGTTAGAAATTCTAAAATTCCTAGAACCCCTCAATGTCGACAATCAACTTCTTCCGGCTTTGTACACCCTATCACCCTATACGTAACATCCTGTAGACGCTTGTTCGTGAAGGTTCGTGGCAAAATAAACACTTCCGGCGCCTTTCATAAAATGGCTCGGAAAAGGCAAAAATTCAAAGCTTTTCCTTATGACTCAATGTCTGTAGGTACGACTATTATCGTCCAGTCAGTAATACCTCTACGTTCCATTTTTGTTATCTGCATAAATATAAAAATAAATCCCCACTTGCCTTGGTCACGCGAGATCGGCTGGACCAATTTCGCTAATTCTTTTTTGTTGTGTTTGTTATGCTCAGATGTTTCTTATGAAAGGAAAAATTAAAAAAAGTTCAAACATAATTTACCACGCGGGAAATGTCGGGACGAAAATCTATTTTCAAGCCGTCTCTTGGCTTTTATCTAACTTCATACTTCACTAGAAGGGTTACCAAGTACCTAACTTATGAAGTAACCAAACTTGATGATGCCCATACTTAACCTAAAATTTACTCTGTTGCTACGTCTTTCTCGTTTTAGGTTGGTTTTTTAACCGACTTCAAAAAAAGGAGGAGGTCCTCAATTTTTTGATGTTTGTTACCTCGTAACTTTCGATTGGGTGAACCGATTTTGATGATTCTTTTTTTATTTGAAAGCTGGTGCTTTCCACCTGAACCCATTTCAATTCGGTCCAGTTCTGATAATGTCATAAAATGAGAAAACCATTAAGTACCCAATTGAATTCGGTTGTTTTTTTTTAAATTACATGAGTTGTTGATTGGAAATTCTTGCTCTTACAAATAATTTTTACAAATGCATGGATATTTTATAAAAGATTTAATCGATTATTCAGGTTAATATGTAACCGAAAAAATATAACACCCAAAAAGTTACCTATACAGGGTGTTTGGTGGAACGATGTAGGGATTGAAGGAGCCGATCAAGGGTACCCATGTGATCATTTTAAACCACATATGCTTTGTGTGAAAAGTGTCATGGTTTTTATGAACCAATGTAGTTTTTAAAGTTATCTGAGCGGCATTAGCAGCTCTAGTTTTTTTTAATGACAGGTAGAGTTTACATCAATTCATTAGAAATATTTTTTTTTCAAGTTTAAGTCATTTTTTCTTTAAAATTTCCTGCGCAATGATTGGTTTAGCTCATTGTGATGAAAGACTGTATTGTTGTGATTAATTAGAAGCCATAACAAAAGTGATTATTGCACTATTTGGTATTTTACTATCCTTTATACGAAAAAAATCCCTACCGAAACTTTTGATAATAACTTAAAAACCATGAGACTTTTCATAATAGCATATATGGTTTAAAATGATCACGTGGGATCCCTTGATCGGCTCCTTCAATCCCTACATCGTTCCACCAAACACCCTGTATATAATTGAGGTAAAAACAAAAAGTAAAACTACACCCAGTTTCGGTTGATAAAAACGCTGTCATGTTAGCCTTGCATTTTATGACGTCACGGATCATCGGATCCCCTTTGTCAATTCAAAGTCAAAACTTCATGACCATACAAAAATGCACAAGGGGATGTCCCGGTTCGAGTGATAATGCGTGGGGTTTTTTTGCGGTTGAGATCTAAAATATCTTTTCGATGATTAAATCGATCTGCTAATTTAACGCGACCATTACATTTATAATTATAAAGTTACAGTGATAAGTCAAAGGTATGGGAGGTGTTCATTAAAGTAATTGCATTTAGCTCGTTCATCACTTATTTTATCAACCGACAAAAAACGGAGGAGGTTATGTATAACTTTTAACTGAGTAGTCCGATTTTGATCATTCCTTTTTTATCAGAAAGAGTCAATTTGTCCTCGAAATTGGCAAAATTGGCATTGGCACGAATTTTGTCATATTTTTTACAAAGTTCTAATTGATCTATCCAACTTATGGGGTGGATGCGAAATGTCCTTAAAAAAAGAATCTCAATTAACGATTAAAACAAAACAATAATATGGATGGACAGATAGCACTGACTTATATGCAAATATTCCCCTTTTCCCCCTAAGAAGGATCGATCTAACCTGGAATTTATTTTTTTGAACTCCAGTTTACCCCACAAGGGGATTTCAAGGGGATAACTGGAATAACTCCAAATAAATTTATATTGTTTCATTTTTCATTTCATTTCCCCATTCATCCGACGAATTCGAATGGATTTACCTGCTTTAAGAGATTTACATTACCTGCAGCCAAAATGTAATTAAATGCAATTGAAATTTAAGGCCTAAATCAAATCAAAAAAGCTCCGGTATACTCCCACGCCCTTTTCGTGTTAAAGCTCCAATAGATGTACGAGTAGATGTATCCTAACTACATGAGTAGAATTTAAATTAAAAACCTTTGAACAGTGGGTACGTCTTAACTTTCAACGTACCTATCAAGAAGTAGGCCTAGCACGGTGATTGTTGTCTAGGGTAGAATAGAAAAAATTACGTCACTTTGTAATCGAATGCGTAAAATGTTTGAAATTCATGCCTTCAACTTCAATAATTTACGCAATGTACGCTATGCGATGTCATTTTTCTCTCTTCGAGACAACAGTCCCCGTGGTAGGTCTGCCGGCCTAGCAAAAGTTGTTTGGAGATACAGAGTGATGATTGGACATACAAAGAATGTCAAGTGCGTGATTTTTATCAGCACGATCGTGACAAAAGTAACTATAATTCGTACGACAGCCGGTTTCTCGAACGCTTATTATTTTGACAAATTGTTGACAATTTGCCAGGCTGTACACGCACTGCTTTTAACTGAACAATCGGGTTGGTTGTAATAGGAATAAGTCGATCAAATGCTCAACGCCGAGCAAGTGAATTTTTGATAATTGTGTCGTGGTTTGTTTACTAATATTCTACATGCTCGAAGGATACAGTATAGTATCTATACTCTTTAAAAGATGGCTTGATCTCTGCGACAGCTCTCAGTGAAATTAGGCCTATGAAGTCCTGAATTTCTTAATAGTACAGACAGCACCTGTCAATGTCATACTTTATGGACATTCCGAACAGTGATGGGCGATGAATCATCGTTACCACAATATAAACTTTCGATATTAAATATAAACTTCATTTTAAATTAATTTATCATTTTATTGTATTTTTAATATTACTTCACTATCAAACCCAACTGTCAATATTCTATGTTAATGTCTCTGTCACAGCTATATTTTAACTGACTTCAAAAAAGGAGGAGGTACTCAATTCGTCTGTTTTTTTATGTTTGTTACCTCAGAACTTTTGACTGAGTGGTCCGATTTTCCTGATTCTTTTTGATATGAAAGCTGGTGCTTCTCATGTGGTCCCATTTTAATTTTGTTCAGTTCTGATAATGGGATCCATGAAAATTCTTGAAAAAACTATAAAAATTGAAGTCGGTTTATAGTTTTTTTAAAACAAAATTAACAGTGGCTTGGTGGTAGGCCGGATCTATCACGCGACTAACTATACACTAATAAAACTCAATATAAAATGTGTGTAAACAAACCACGACATACAAAACTAAAGCTCACTTGCTTGGCGTCGAATTTCAGATATAATTGTAAGTTTTACTATAAAAACTCGTAGTTTGACGAATTTATTACGACGGACGTAAGCGAGTTAACAACGAACCTTGAGAGGTGTTCTTTCAACAAAGATAAAAAAATAAAAAATTATTTACCAAATTTTAATTTCTATGCGCATTGCGGGTAAGCTAAATTTCAGAAATTGATTGCACACCCCTAGTTTATTAAAATAAATTGTGATCAACCGCTTTAATGTGTCTCCAGGTTAAGGTGGTCCCGGCAGTGCGATATGCGTGCGCATTTCCCTCAGGACAATAAAAAAAAGGTTTAAATCCCCTGTCAGACCTGGAACTGTTTTAAGACTTTTCAAGCTACGAAATAGAGTGTTATTGTAAACTCGGTGGCTTAGGTTGGCGTTGTTCCATCGCCGCGCCTTGAAAGCTCGTTAAGCCGATCATCTTGCGCCTGACCTCCTCCCGGTCGTGGCTGTCGGAATCGGAATAAGAAAGTAAAGGAATAGAGAGTGCACCTGTGTTTCTGCAAACATTTGTGCACTTCAAAGGTCTTGCGCACATGACTATGCTCCGTTTAGACTGCAGTTGCAAAAAATCGGCTAACCACATCACTATGGATTTATAATTTTGATATTGACTTTCGTTAAGAAACATACGCACGTTTTCTCACTCATACTATTATATATTTAGGTACAGCATAGCATATTACTATTTAGCTGTGTAGTGCTGGCTTAGAATTTGCCTCGCCCCAATTCTTCCCGTGCGTGGGTGTCGTAAGAGGCGACTAAGGGATATTACACGGGGGGGGGCGGGCAGCAGCGCCCCCTGCAGAACTATTCTACCACTAAACTGCGATCCTCAAACTCGCATGCCCAGCGTGGGGATTATGGGCATTGCCCCCCATGAGATAGATGCCAGTAAAGCGCTTTTCAGGGGGATGCTTGCGTCCAGCTCAGTGGACCAATACAGGCTGTTGAAGTTGAGGTTGAGGTTTTTACTATTACCTATTTATTCTACATTTTATTGCTTCGTAACGAAAATATTACAGTGTATTTTTGGATTACACGCCAATGTTCATTAGCGTAAGCTGAACGATAAACTTTCCAAAGAAATTGAAATGTCAAGTGTCGAAACCTTCAAAGGCGATATTAAAACTTGTATGTGTTATATTATAAATAAGTAGAAGAAAACAGCAAAGTGTAGTGCTCGGTTTTTGGATTTATCCCATTACTTGTCGTATACGACGATCAGGTTACTAATAGACGTTGCTTGTTACCAAATTTCTTGATTTAAGGTCATCGTAAAAGTAGTAGTATCAGTAGAATTACCAACACAGATCGTTGTTCTATTGTTCTCAAAATAAACAAACTGAGCCTTTCCAAAAAATCACAGACATGACAGAGTTTTGAAATTACATTTTACTTAGTACCTCCACGCGTTCCTTAGGGGTCATGACAGAAACGCAGACGGACAACGAAACGATTCCCAAAGGGTTCCTTTCGTAGGTACTTTAGGTACGGACTCATAAAATTGACAAGAAATACAAACAAAATAAGCTCATTGTGGTTTCACTCAACCTTTTAGAGGACACTGGAAATTTAACTTTTCAGGTATTGAGGTTAAAGGTAACGTACGTATTAAGTAAAGGTATTTGTTGGTATTAAGTAAGGTATTTGTTGGTATTAAGTAAGGTATTTGTTGGTATTAAGTAAAGGTATTTGTTGGTATTAAGTAAGGTATTTGTTGGTATTAAGTAAAGGTATTTGTTGGTATTAAGTAAAGGTATTTGTTGGTATTAAGTAAGGTATTTGTTGGTATTAAGTAAGGTATTTGTTGGTACTGCCAAAGGTAGTTTTCGTTGGCTAGTTGATGCATTATGGATTGACCACATCGATCACGTATTTCGCGGGGGTCGGCGAAAACTTTGATCGATGGTTGTCTAGCATAATTTAACTTTTAAATGTTAAAATAGTTTCATTTTATCCTGACCAAACTATGTAATTCAATAAATCTCACTTGAACATAATCTTTTGATTGTTATTGATATAATAATACCTATGTAGTTTATTAAAATTCATAAGCTATTTATTGTATCTACCTTTGTTCCTATTTTATTCCTAAATGTTTTATTGTATGTAATTTAATTTTATATTAGGTATAGTTTTAAAGCAATTTTGTTATATACCTAGTTTAGTAGGTATGTTCCTTTTTTTTGTTTTTCCTTGAAAAATCATGAAAACACTGTACAAATTTAAGTTGGTTTATAGTTTAAAAAAAATATTATGTATTATGTGTCTGTTATATTATCGACTCAGACTTAGTCGATAATCAATATAACTTAGTCACTAAGTTATATAAATAAGAAATATTCATTCATATTCCGCAAATAACGGCAGCTTAGCGGATCCCTGAATCGAAAACAGTATTTCCGTTTGTTCAAATAAACGCGTACTATCGGCTACAAAAGCGTTTTGCTTTAAATGCTGAAAAGTCAAAGCACTATATTTGCATTAGTTAGTATTTGCTGAACAGCATATGAGTATTTATGTAAAGTACTGAAACATTTGTTTGTTTGCGAGAACATAAATATTTTCTTATTCCACATTCGTAATAATACCGCGCCAAGCTGTCTAATGTCAAAACACAGTTAGACACTTTAACCAAATTACGAGCTGGTCGTGTTAAATTTGTACAAAGCGTCAAACTATCTTTTGTATTTGTACAGCCGAGATCAGAATGTATTATCAACGCCGATATATCGGTCGCAAAAAAGGCTCAGAACTCTGGTTCAATTTATTTTTATATTTTGTTTTAAGATTTCTTTTATTGTCTCTAAACTTAAGTCTTAGTTCTATTTTTTTTTTCTCTATGTTTGTTTGTATACCTACCTATTTTCAACCTGTATTCTGTGCTGTACTTGTGTGCTAAATAAAACGTCTATCTATCTAAAACGTCTATCTATCGTATATTGACGACCTCTGTGGCGCGGTGGACGAAGGTCTGCCTGCGACGCAGGAGGTTGCGGGTTCGATTCCCGCCTCGGGACAAATGTGTGTACGATCTGCAGACATTTGTTCAGGGCGTTCTGGATGTTTTTCTATGTATAATAAAAAAAAAATATGTATCTATGTAGTGTATTGTATTATGTATATCAGTTATCTAGTACCCATAACACAAGCTCTGCTTAGCTTGGGGTTATTATTATTATTATTATCTAATTGTAACCGGACTACTGAGACCATTAAAGCAAATCAGCAACTATGTATAATGTCGTGCTGTTACTAAACTGCCATATTCATATTGACAGGAGTGACGCCATAATTGTTTTATATCATAAGCTCGATGTTTAATGTGCTTATTTTATTACAAGTTTTGTTTAAGTGCAGTTGAATTAGACAACCGAACTTCTGAGTTGTCGAGCGACTCAGAAGTCCGGTTCACTTAATTGTAACCGGACTACTGAGACTACACCATTTAACTACTATAATGTCGTGCTGTTACTAAACTGCCATATTTTTATTGACAGGAGTGAGGCCAAAAGTGGTTAATTATCATAAGCTCGATGCCTAATGTGCATATTTTATTACAAGTTTTGTATAAGTGCAGCGCTTAGGTAGTATTTTTTTTTGTTTTCTAATATGTCGCCATAATTGAGGGACATTTGAGGGAACACTTCCCTTCAAGATCTTTGTCACCTATTTTCTTTTAATTTATGATGTACTTGACACTGGCCTTTCAATATAAATTTTCAAAACCTAGCACTTTGTGACGTTTGCGTGGGAAACTCAACTTCGATTGATCATTTGAAACCAATGTAAAAATGACCTGAGTTTAAGCAATTTTTCATATGTAAGTATTCAATTTTCTGCCTTACTATCTCCTTCTCGACCATCTTTATGGGTTATCAAGATTTTTTTGACCTAGATCTTAAAAAAACTCACAGTTAAAAAAGATTTTTCTGTCCGGAATATTGGTATTAAATATATTATTTTGTTATCGTAATGTATGGCAATGCTGATGGGCTGCACCAGATACACATCAGCGCTCGGGTCACGCATCGCTTCGACCAGACGATCAGAATTTTTTTTATTTATTTATTTATGTTATGTTACATCAAAACTTTTGACTAGGTGGTCCGATTATTACAATTCTGTTGTTTATTTGAAAGCTGGTGCTTTCGTTGTAGTCCCATTTTAATTTGGTCCAGTTCTGACAATGGGGATCCCACTGTCAGAACTGGAATATAATGAAAGTCGGTTTATAGTTTTTCTTTAAACTAAATCAATTATTATTTGAGTAGTCTTAGCCATCATGGAGAAGTGTTGGGAATTATAGTGAAGGTAGTGGGAACCTATGTGACCTGTTACATAACCATTATTTTTATTGACCTATGAACGAAGCTCCCGTTTACGAACATTTTGATAGGTTTAGTAGCCATTTTGGTCGTTGTAAATGGTCTCTCGTCTGATTTCGAAGTTGAACGTGAGCTCTTGAATAAAACCGAAAAACAAAATCTTAACTACCTATGCGCAAATTTCAGACAAAACTGTTACCATTATTTGTAAAATAATGATCAAAAATCGACGAGCAATGTAAATTGCATATTATATACACGGTAACAAAGTGGTTAAGTATGGATGATTTACAAACAATACGCATCAAATGTCGTTGGGGTATAGTCAGTGACACAGCGGTGGATACATTTGAATGCATGAACATTGTAGACAACCGACAGTATTTTGCCAACTCGTCGATGAATCGCGTTTATTGTCTCGATAAGAAATATTGAGTGTAGTTTTGTCTGCGACTGTACTGCAGGGTAAACAAGATATTTTATATCGTTGTTGATGGATCTGCCCAATCACATAAACGGCCGGCAAGCTTTGTGTTGCCATATAATCCGTTCCTTGATGCGAGTAACGCGGGCGTTTTCCTACGTGAAAACTCTTTTGGTCAAATGGCAAAAAAACTAATTAAAAAACCCTCCCATGTGGCTAAAAAAATAATAATGGTGGGATATTCACCAATTTTTTATATCACCAATAGCGGCTCATAAACCTACGTCACGAACATAGGCCAAACAATGGCCTCGTTTGGGGGAGGCCTTTGTTTTACTATACTTTGTATAAATTAAGTGTTTTTAACCATAACGATTTCTAAAGTTCAATAAAAAACTTCTGTAGTTAAATTGTTTGGACGCCTAATTTCTGTGAAACTCGATGTAAAACCATCAGCATAACACCCTGTTTTTGCCTAGGGGATAAAAACAGCAATGTATCTTATACGGAGTTGAGCAGAACTGGCGACCTTCCAACGACAAAGTCGATATAGTTTTCGATTTCTATCCAGATTTCGTTCAAGCGGTACCTTAAATGCCACCCTAAAACTAGTATAAATATGTTATAGATATTCCGGTATAAAAGTGAAAATGTATAGGTTTCGTTTCTATAAAAAAAATAGAGGTAAGCTCCAACCCAAATAGATATTGTTCCGCGCGGGTACTGGGCAGTCTTGAGTAAAGTCCACCCAGTACAAAGATACAAAGAGCTTGGCAAACCACTTAACCAACTGAGTAAAATACACAGTTGATTTACCTAGCAATGATCAAATAAACATCAACGATATACCCAAGAACTGCTATTTAAGTATGATCTGGAGAATTGTCCAGAGCAAAGAAAATTTGCGTTTGTATCTTCCTTTCATCGACAGCGCACGAAATAACACTTATTTTCCTACTAATGTAGGAAATCTATGCCCGGCGATAATTTAACAACCATCTAGATTTTTATCTTCTTACAGGTTTTTTTACCTTGGACGATATTTGTTGGCCTACGCAAAATACTGGGTTAGATCGATTTTAGTTGAGTCAGTTCTCGTGCGAAGAGCATTCCTAGTATATTTAACGCGTGTCTTTTGTTAAAATTTATTGAAAAATCTACAACAATAAATCAAATAAAAATTTCACGCAAACACTAGGGGTAGAAAAGTATCAAGAAAAAATGAGCGCTGATTTTGTAACGCGTATTTTTAACCTTTCGCTGCCTTCAGCTATAAAAAAATATATTATTTTCAGACATTTTACTGCGGCTTGAGCTCATTTCTCACCGTTGATTTGGGCCCGAGTATAAACATAAAGTAACTTATATAATAGAACGCCGCCGCCGGCCGCGGGGAAGGACTAAGTACCTGCCTAAGAACATTAATCATGACCAGACGGCCCTTCGCATGCGTGCAAGTAGGTATCATCGGCGCTTTATTAGACCCCTACGCACCCTACCTCGCGACGTAGAAACTGCTACGAATCGGTTACGAGATCCCTACGAGAAAGGTATGCGAGTTTTAGCCGCGTCATTCACCGCCCGTCATTATACACCACAATTTTCTCTTTGTTCCAAGCTAATCATCATCATTAAAAATAACGCTTCACTTTTTACTCAATAAACAGCTAGAAAAGAAACACACTGGCATGTTTGCGTGCTAGAAACTCGTAAACGTTACGCCTAGAGGTGCCAAAGTGTTTTACGTGCCTGCTATTCCGAGACAATGCCAATGATCAGTAAGATTTGTATTACGCATGAGTGTTTACTTAAAAATTGCTTTATTCGTTGATGATTTTCATTTTATTGAGCGAGTGATAAAAGATCAAAGCTTTTTTTGCATTCACCGTCGCGGTGCACGCACGCACAGCATCACCTTTTCGTATAAAAAAATAAGACGGAGAACCTTACGCGTAACGTTATATAATTTATAAAAAAATCTAAAAAATAAAGTAAATTAAATTAAAAATAGTAGGAAAGTGACTTACTTGCTTACTTGCTGGTGGAGTTAAGAGTTGAAAGTTTTGCGGGTAGCGTCGAGTGGCGCGTGTGACCGCTACTGAGTATCGCGCGAGAGTGTTAAGGCGGGCGGTGTGCTCGCTAGGGCGGCCCGGCTCGGAGTCAGGTTTGGGCTTTGCTGGTTATATAACACCAGGGTAGCGCAGCGCGTCCCCGCGCGCCCCTGTTTTGGGGGAAAAGATGAATAGCCAAAGTTTCCTAACGGACCCATAGTCGCTCCATGGATCGCTATGCTTGGATCGGGCCCGTTACATAAACGCTTCGCATGCGCGACGCTTGTGGAGGCCATAGAAGCTTGTTGAAGCGCCCTCGCCTTGAGCCCCTTAATTAACGGTTTCTGCCGTTAGGCCTCTCTTAACCGCTCTGTCTTAACTATAACGACGCTGTTAAGACTGATAAGCGATCGCTTATCAGCAGTTTTCTGCATTCCACTGCAGATTCATCTGACAAATAAACTGATGAGATGAGTTTGAACCCGTAATATACAAGCGGTGAGCGGTCGTAAAGACAGGTCCCATTTGCTTACATTGCCGCCGCATTGCATCGGGTGGACGTGGGTGTAATGATACTATAAAATGAATAGAGTGGCGCTGTGGCAGAACTTGTTGAAATTAAAGCGGGACTGCAATAACGCAGGAATACCGTGAAAAGCGGGGAACTCGCGTTGTTTACGTTAATAGGTGTGCTAGCGCTTGCAGGTCCGACACTGTAGAACAAAACGAATATATTTCAGCATTAATTTATTTTTCTTGCAATCCAATCCTTGCTTCTTTTTTCTTAACATATTTAGTATTTATTTGTATTTAGTATTTATTTAAAAACATTATATCTATCTTTACAGGTAAGACCAATAGAGTAGTCAACCAAAAATTTTTTTAAGTAATTCAACATGCAAAATAATAAAATAATTGAGTACAATATATTGGTTGAGTAGGTGATAATAAGGATTTTGTTATTATGATCCGTAAGCCTTCGTACTCAAAGTAATTTCTTAGAAATCAAAAAATATTCCTATAAAGGGTGATATCGCTTTAAGAAGGCTACGAAGCTCTCCCAAATCTCAGCGGCCCGTGCGGATTTCTTGTTGTTTCACGTAGAATCGCATCGTGCTGGGCATTTGCCACTTTTTATCCCATAAATCTGTTCCCGTGGAATAGGCGTGCGAAGCCGCGTGCGCAGCTAGTTATAAAATGAACGTAGATTAATTGGTTTTTAAAAAGTGATAATCACTAAATAAGTAGCTTAAAGTATATTTCTATTCAAGATTTTAAATTAATAAGGATGAAGAATGATTAATTGGTAGTAGATTCTAAAATAAAAGGTTTCTGGAACAACTCTATGTTATATACCTACTATGTTATATTTTTTTTAATTTTCAGAAGATTCACGTTGTGAGTGTAGCTCAATTTATGCATCGATGTGAGTGGAATCAAATGTATGAACAAAAATCTTTTTTTAAATTATTATTAAAAGCTCGTTGGATGTGGTTGGGAATCAATGTATGAAAGTTTTCTTTTCCAAGAACAATGGGTTTGTATGTGGTAGAAAGAAGCATATTTGAGTCTAGGCCATTTTGCTACTGCAGCACACATTGGTCACCTATTTATTTTGTTAATTCCTTTTGAGTATATTGTTCCTGTATTCTAATTTGGTAACTATGTATTTAATGTTCATTTGTATTGTGTGTATTGTGGTGGCAAATAAATGATATGTCTATGTCCATGTCTATTTTTTACAGCCATATATCCTTCAGTTTCGTTAAGTTTGCCGTGTGGCTTAGAATTTGCAATACCCCAACTGTTCCTGCGGGTGTCGTAAGAGGCGACTAAGGGATATCTACCGGGGGTGGGCAGCAGCGCCTCCTGCTAAACTGCAATCCCCAACCCGCATGCCCAGCGTGGGGAAAGGGAGGCCTGCGTCTAGTAGTGTACCAATATAGGCTGTTGAGGTGAAGTTGAGTAAATAATGAAGTAAAAATGTTATACACCAATTTTACGCAATATGAAGCCATCAAATAAAGTACCTACTATCTGTCTACATTTAATCTTACTGAACAATGCTTAGATGTAAATACATATCTGTTATTTATGTTCTCAGACAAAGAGTCTATATGAAACATTTTATTAGTAAGAAATGAAAACGACCCCATGTCTGCCCTCTGCCAAGTTCTTACGATCGCAAACCGTCAAGGTTATTTTGAATTGTTGTATCTTAAGTTAACAACAAAGAAAATTTCATCAAATAATAGAAACAAATTAGAACTAGTATTTACGATTGACCCAAGATCCGACGAAAGACAAAACTTCCAGCTGGGTATTTTAATTCGTCGGAAACGCCGTCGGATTCGATATCGGAAACTTTTGACAAATCAAAATAGCGTTCTAAAGTTCCGTCGGAATATAATAATTATAATCTGATGTTTTCGCCTCGGAAACGAATCGAATGAATTAAAATACCCGTGCAGGATATTGGTACTATTTGGTACTCGATTCATGGAGTTGGGCTGGATAGATAGTACGGATAGTTGCAAGCCATTATTTAAGAGGTTTAAGATCCTTCCGTTACCTTGCATGTACATCAGGGATGTATGTGTCTTTGTCAAGCAGTACCCTCAGTATTTTAAAACACACGCGGAAGTCTTGACTAGAAATACAAGGCATAAGAATAGACTGTTCTTCCCTCCTTGTCGACTAGAGCTTGTTAAGCGTAACTCCTACTATCATGCCATTACTATCTTTAATAAATTACCAAATAGTTTTAAAGATTTGCCTCTAAACCTGTTTCGAACTAAATTGAAACACTGGCTACTAGAAAACTGTTTTTATAGTGTAAAAGACTTCTTGACTTTAAAAAATTAATTGTTTTCTGCTATTTTTTTTCATTTTCTTGTTTCGTACCTTATTATGATTTGGACTCATTGTGATTTTAATTTAATATAGCTGTTATTATGAACTTGACTTGTTAGAATTTTAATTTATTAGATTGACATTTGACATTTAGAATAATTTATTAATGTAAAATTTTGCACACCTTTCGGGGTAGATATATAATTTTAAGAACTTTTGTACATACATTCTGGCAAATAAATGATTATGATTATGATTATGATAGATTGCAAGTCGAGCTGATGATAGATGGAGAAAAATGTGCTCACACCGTATTTACTAAAATCTAAATGTAATTTAGAGAGCACTAGTTTTAAGTATTTTGTTTTATAATTTGTATTCCTTGTGTTATCTCTAGTTGGTTGCCCTGAATAAAAAAAGACGTGTGGCACTCGGGGACTGCCGCGGTAAAGCTATTGCAATGCCATCTAGAGGCAAGTTGCTGAACTAAAGAGACAAACGTCATATTTCAAAAAGTCATTAAAAGTTCTACTATTCATCGATAGATAGCAAAACTAAAAAGTATCACCGCTGTTCCGGTCGGAGTGGGGAGCGTGAGGTTTTTTCGTTACGGAATTTCTGGATTCGGTCCTCGCGCTCAAGGCCCGCGATAGAAGCTATGCAATAGCTTAATAAATAAATAAATAAAATATCAAACACAACTAACATGCTCGACGGTGCTATATGTACAAACATATTTGCTTCGAACATCGAGCAAGAATTAAGTTTGTTTGAATCTCGCTCGAATCGAACATTTCGTCGGGCTAGAGAAACGTCGGACGTCTAGTTACAAACTGGGTCGACGACATAGTAGTGTTGGGGGCTTCAATGGAGGCGGTTAGCACAGCTGTTGGATGGCATAAACTTCTGGAGGCCTATTAACCTCAACCTCCCACTATCCACTGCTGGACAAAGGCCACCCCCTGATAAGCACCTTATTCGCGTTTATCTCATGAAGGGTAGGCCCATAATCCCCACGCTGAGCATGCGAGTTGGGGATCGCAGTTTGGTGGTATAATTGATTTATAGGGAGTGCTGCGGCCCGCCCCCGGTGGATATGCCTTAGTAGCCTCTTACGACACGTGAGGAAAAAGTTGGGTTAGTGCAAATTCTAAGTCAGCACCACATAGCTATACAATTATGCTAATACAATTGAAACAATTGAGGTAACTGCAGACTGTTGAAATCAATGTACATATACATATGTAGAACCTTTGTGACACCTTGTTGAATGAGGTTCTGGCATAATTAATAAGGTTGTGGCATAATTAATCAACCCTGAAACAAATTAGCAGCCCCTCAATTCGAATATTTGGAACTGCTCAGAGTGACGGCTAGTATGGGTTTGTACAGTACCAAAACTAATAAACTTTTCCTTTACTCCCACTGAGCGCAACCACTCAGCACAGCACACACGCCGCCCTAACTTGTACAAGCACAGCCTCTGCGGCGGCGCGCTCACCCAACTGCGTGTTTGCAATTTCGGCCTCCTTTCTGACCTGTGAAAGACGAGCTTGTACCTACTGATGGAATACCACAAATCGATGAAAATCATTAGAATAGGGTATTTCACTCCAACCAAGAACAGCTTCACTGAGTTACCTATAACCGTGTTTACACCTACACGGTTATTGGTAATTCACTGACCGAGTGACAAGTGGATATGTGATACTCACATACATCTGAAATTCTGGATATACCGCGCTATGCCTAGTAGCCAATATGCCTGAAATGTCGACCTTATCTATGTTCGATGACCGGGGTAGCTCGTCGCACAGGATTATGCACATACATTAGGTCTGGATACTAATTGCGCTAATTGAAACTCGCCACGGTAAAATGCCAAAATATGTCATTCTGACACGATAGCATTTTTTTTAATGCTAGACAATCCCTCAGCTTTATTTAACCCCAAGTTAAGCTAAGCTTGTGTTATGGGTGACTAATATACAATACATCATAATAGATAGATATTTTTTATTATACATCGAAACATACCCAGACCACCCGGAACAAATATTTTCAGTTCGTATAGAAATTTGTCCTAAGGCGGGAATCGAACCGGGAACCTGCCACGTCACAGGCGGACCTACGCCCGCCGCGCCACATCGGTCGTCTAGAAAGGTTGAAGACATCATTCCTTCAGTCCAAATAGTAGCGCACGCATTGGCTAGAGTTTCCGATTCCATTGTCATTATAAAGCGATTGCATATCAGAATTCGGCCTCTGGTATGCTGGTCATATGATAACGTCGTCACCGTAATAAATGGTGGCCACGGCGACTACAGGCCGATCGGGTATTAAGCTAGGCATGTTTCATAGAGTGTCATCTCGCGGCAGAGGTGTCACATAAGTAAGTTGAAGAAGACATAAACATCAGATTGTTCTGAAGAAACCTTTATATTTACCCTATTTTTATGTCAATACTATACATAATAGCAAGAGAATCATGACAATCGGCCCACAATTAACGAAGATATCGGCAAACATACAGACAGAATAAATATATTATTTAGAATTTCTTTCATCTATAGATGATTCTGCTACGACACCATTGTCATTGTAAAGCGATTGCTTTTCAGAATTCGGCCACTGGTATGAGCAAATGCCAGCTGGTCAGATAATAACGTCGCCGGAATAGATGGTGTGGTGACCGCGGCTACAGGCCGTTCGGATATTAAGCTTAGCATGTCTCATAGAGTGTGATCTCGCCGCAGATGGGCCACACTAAGTAGATTGGCTTATCGAAGAGGACATAAACAAATGACCGTGAAAGTGACCAATTTATATCCAGTAAGTGTGTCAATTGGGCTTTAACACATGAGGTAGGCATTGCACTTTCTTCCGAGTGATACATAGATACATAGTACTTTATACTTCACCTTCCAGGAAAATCTTAGGTTTAGAATAGTCAAAATAAGTGTAAATTCAAATTGTAAACTCAAATACGCGCACTTTTGCTTTACAAATGGTTATTTTTATGAATTACTATTGTTCCGAATACGGTTGATATCTTAATATTGTGGATTCGGAGTAAAAACTTATTGTTGTTTGAGCTATTATTCAGATAATTAAGAAAAAATACGTTAGATATGAATTTCCATACACTTTTCTGACCGGGTAACGGCGCCAATCGTTCGAGGGAATAATATAAGTTGATTCCACCCGAGGTAAACACTGTGCATCATTACAAATACAAGGAAAGTGAAAAAAAAATAGCTCAAGAAAAAATGAGCGAAAAAAGGCTTTACCATACCTCTGTATATACTATCAGATGAAATCATTGTAATACAAATATCTTCCTTATGGAACATCGAAATTTTTGATCGATGTTATGGAAGTATAAACACAACTCGAAAAAACAAATTATGAAGATCGGTTTGCCGCTTTCCGATTTTTCATTTTTAAATTTTATCATTGAAAAAATGGTAAATAATTATTGGCGAAATCAATGTTATGTCATAGAAATAGTTAAAAGTAAATTATATTAATGGAAGAAATCTATAATTAATATACTTATCCAATATGTTATTTCAATGTTACATCGCACTGTAATTTGAGTGTCTTTAGAGAAAGTTGGTTCAATAGAAATGTGACATGACATCGCTCAGTTGAAGACGATTCTCCCTAGGGATGAAACGTATTACTTTCAACCCGCTCCTCAGGCAACTTTAGACCTACATCCCGAGTATGAGTAGTGAAAACATTGATTTAAAAAGGGAAGATAGGTTACGTTCTCCCAGCGCTTACTCAAAAAATGGCATGTGTTACAACTAGACGCAAACACATACGCTCACAGTTATATTTCCAGTCCTGTGCAATAGAAAGAAGAACAAAGACGGAAAGACGTATCTAGGACCGAAGTGAGACTGAGACAACAATATTTCGCGCGAATCACGGCCGCCCGTGCCGCCGGTCAGACGGTGACTGATGTGGGAGAACACAATTTTACACAATTTAAGGTTGCCACAGATTGCTGCATCAGAAATGCAGCCAGCGTCTTAGAGACGCTTCCGACTGGCATTGATATGGATCAGTTGAGCTACCTGAAGATTGTTTGCAACAGTCTGCAGTTAGTCTAATGGTTTCAATTGTAAAATGTGTGATTGTGTTATTTGATGATTGATTTATTTTTTTGTGTATTTTGACAATGTTTCTCATTTGATAAATAAAAACTATAGTTATTCTTTTCATTGTAAAATTTGATCTAATTTATTTCTATTATTTAATTGTAGTAAGTAATATTGTTTGTCAAAAATTTTATGCAGATACATTGTTTAATTGTTTTGAACAAACTAAAACCGACTGCATATTCCTATATAGGTATTTGTATGAACCCTATTTTTAAGTAAGCGGAATTAGTTCATAATAATTGTTGGAGATATTTTTTGAATTCCATTTTATGTATAACTTGCATGGTTTCATTGTGTAAGTTTGTATAGCTCTGAAGTATACCTATTTATTTTGTAGCATTGAAACTCTTTTGAAATCACACTTCACACTTCATTATTATATTATAAATGCGAAAGTTTGTGTTTGTATGGATGGATGGATGTTTGTTACTTCTTCAAGCAAAAACTACTGATCGGATCGGACAGAAATTTTGAATACAGGTATATAATCCTGGAATCTCCCATAAATCAGGTCCCGTGGGATATAAATCACCTTTAACGGTTTCCATAGGAACAACGCGTGCGAAGCCGCGGAGCGCGGCTAGTAGCTTATAATTTTTATATTAGTTCTTGAAAAAACTGTATATGAATTATTTCTGCTCTCCCATAATAAGCGAACCTTGGTAAGACGATGCCCTATCAATACGGTAGGTACATATGAATATGCCACACTTAACTGTACTTAACCTATACACTAGCCAAACTCCATTATGTTTGTAAACAAATTAATAAATCATAAATAAATGATTCTGGACAATTCACTCAGCATTACCTAGCCGTGCCGCTAAGCAGACCATGTGTTATGGGTACTAGATAACTGATATACTTAATAGAATACACGACATAGATATATTTTTTTTATTATACATAGAACATCCAGAACGCCCTTAACAAATGTCTGCAGATCGTTCACACATTTGTCCCGAGGCGGGAATCGAACCCGCAACCTCCTGCGTCACAGACGGACCTTCGCCCACCGCGCCATCTGTGGCGTGACCTCTGGGTCGTCAAACAAACCACGACACGACACGACACAAAAACTAAAACTCACTTGCTTGGCGTTGACATTCAGATATAATTTTTTTGCAATATCTATTGAAAGATTGATCACTAATCGATAAGTTATGTAAATTCCGTATTAAATGACGCGGCAAATAATCTTAAAAAAAAACTAATTCACTCTATCGGTTGTTTGTAAACGTTCCATCACGAGTTTGGCTAGTGTATTATGTAATAATAATAATAATAATACTACTTAATTACTACAATATACTCTAAATATAAACTTAAAAACATGGAAACGAAACTTAAAAACACGCTCCGCTGAGAACAGTGGAGCGTGCATGGGCTTGAGGTAAACGCATCAAATCGCCCAACGCGCCGCTCGACGCCCCGCGTATTACGGATACGCGGGGAAAAAGGCGTATTTGAAGAAATCAACTGAGCTACCGATAAAATATGTGTAAAAATCCCCGGATGAAAGACTGTCTCTGTGATGTAACGAGGCCAATGCAGCGTCATCTAGGAAACGTTTTCTGTCTACTCAAGATGAGAACCGTGCTCTGTTCAAACTGGGGCAATTTAAGCATAGAGGCTAGACAAAGATCTAAGTAAAATTACGCTAAGTAAAATTAAGCTAGGTGACACTTTGAGCTTATTTTTATTTTTTAATTTGGTTTGATGTTATTTTCGTATTATATAGGTAGGTACCATGTACGTACGTGATGTCCGTGACTTAGCGCGGGTATATATTTTCCTGGGACACCATTTACCTCCCTGCCAGATTTAATTAGGATCCGCTTAGCCGTTTAGGCTTGAAAAGCTAACAGGCAGACAGAGTTAATTCCGAATTTATAGTAATACTAGCAGCGCCTTGCCGTGTCACCCTCGTAGTTCCCGTTCCTGGGATAAAATATAGCCTTTGTCTCCCTGAAAACTAAGCTTTTTAAATCGGTTCTGTAGTTTCGGGGCCTATTCAATACAAACAAACAATCAAATCATTCCTCTTTATAATATTAGTCTAAATTAGTATGAATTTACCGTTTATCCCAAAGGTGAGGTTAAATCAATGTATAAATAATGCTGCACACTATAATACCTCAAAGTAAGCGGAGCATAGGTTTTAGTTACTTATAAAGCTGCGCCCTGTGGCTTCGCCCTTGTGAAAATCATACAAACTTCAGAAATGTATTGGTTAATTAAAAAGGGAAGATAGGTTACGTTCTCCCAGCGCTTACTCAAAAATTGGCATGTGTTACAACTACACCCAAACACATACTCTCACAGTTATATTTCCAGTCCTGTGTAATACAAAGAAGAACAAAGACGGAAAGACGTATCTAAGACCGAAGTTAGACCGAGGCAACTATATTTCACGAAATCGAATCACGACCGCCCGTGCCGCCGCCGCCGGTCCGACGGTGACTGAGGTGGTGAGGAGGAGAGGAGCACACAATTTTTCAAAATATGAGGTAACCCCGTCTTAAACCCCTCAGAGCTTATTTTTGAAAATTAGTTTCTCCGTTTTATTCTAGAATCTAAACTATCTACACATTAATCTTAATCGGTTAAGTAGTTACGGGTATACGTGGTACCTAACAAACATTCATACAGAATTGTATATTTATTAAATTAGTAGGAATTTTATTTTTATCGAGGGCTCTTCCCGAACAGTTCTACCACCGAGCTGCGATCCTCAACAGTAGACCAATATAGCTTATGTTGAGATTGAGGTAGAGAAGGACTATCATGTTTAGAAAATTCCCATGTTTTTGCGTGTAACAGCGAGTTTTTTATTGTGCCCACTTGCCCAGTTAAAACACAGCATCATTGATCGCGGAGCCTAAGCGGGACCTGAGGGGAGACGGCTCCTAATCCGAATGTAAGTGGGCGTTTTGTGCTTCGCTCTTATTCTGACAGCTTTGGTTGCTTACACAATGATATGTAGGTATCTGAGGGCCTAGACAATGTAACAATCAATGTCGAAAGCGATAGTAGAAAAGTCCACAAATGTATGGGTTTGACATATGCCTTAGATATGTCACTTGATCTGTTTCGAATTTTTCCCTACAAATCTTTCAATGAGTCAGAGCTCTGCGGTTGCTGATGCACCGTTTGAATTGCTTGACGATCTTCGGATCAAACCTTACCGTACAACGTTGCCCACGATTTTGTAATTTTCATTTTATCGAAGAATTCACTTCGTTTATCTATCTTTATTACCGAACAACGTTGCTTATATTTTAATTTTACTCTAATATTACGGACATTGGCGAAATTATGTCAACCCAGACGTAGACGCCATTAGAAGAAGAAAGGAAGGAAATCTTTCAATTGTTTTCGATTCGCTTCATAGCAAATGCCGGTTGGCTACGCCCTGGTCTGTTCTATCATGGTCCATCTTCATCTTTTAAATCATAATGACGACATCTGTGGCGCGGTGGGCGAAGATCCGCCTGCGACGTAGGAGGTTGGCGGTTCGATTCCCGCCTCGGAACAAATATATGTACGATCTACAGATATTTGTTCAGGGCGTTTTGGATGTTTTCTATGTACAATAAAAAATATCTATCTATGTAATGTATTGTTTTAAGTACGTATATCAGTTATGAGTACTAGACCCATAACACAAGCTCTGCTTAGGGCTAGATAATGAAATACTGTGTGAATTGTCCATCAATAATTATTTATTTATTTATAAAAAATAGATAAAAATTTAGTCACTTTGTAGGCCTTTGAGATCACGACGAGTACTATTATTTACCTTTGGAAATTTGACAGCATTTGTGGCTGGATATTTATGATAGAGACCCTTGAATAGTAAAGAATGGATTCGGGCGAAACGTCCCCTTCACTTTTGGATTGGGTTACAACTTGTCCGAATCTAATACGTTCGAATCTAAAACTCATCCGCGAAGAGACCCTAACCCGTTCTATCATGTTCGTCTATCTTTGTTTTTTTTTCTGACAACTGCACAAGGGTTCCATTCCAGGGGAAGAGAACATTTCGTCCGAATCCGAAGTCCAAGTTTAAGATTCGGACGAAACGTACCCTTACCTAGTTCTATCACCCGTTCTATCATGGTCGTCTATCTATGATTTTAGAGTCTCCCTATTGAGATCTATCTCTACCGCCTAAATAGTAGTAGGTTTTATATCGTAAGACCCATACACCAGTGAAAGTGGCGCCCCCAACTATTTTATCTTATTATTACGTTAAACGCAGCAAGTTTTAAAAATCCTACGTTCAGTTTGTGGTATCTATTATAAGTTATTTATTAATGCCTGTGTAATAGTTTCATTTTGTAAAGCTTAGGCAGAGATACGAAGTTGCGCTTTTTGGCCACTTAACTCTATTTTCGCATCTCCTCCTAAACTATATGAGATAAAATTATTAAAGAGGTATTAAAAAATTGCTTATAATAGATACCACTAACTGAAGGAATGATTTTTAAAAATTCAAATGGTAAACAATAAAATATGATAAAATAGGTATCGCTGTCATATTGGCTCGGGTATGCGCCTTTAAAATTTTATGTGGAGTGACAAGTGATTGTATAAATAAATTGGACTCCTGTTGCAGTTGTCAAGACAAAAATTATAGATATACGAACATGATAGAACGGGTTAGGGTACGTTTAAATCTAAAACTCATCCGCGAAGAGACTCGGACGAAATGTCCTCTTCACTTTTCACCCATCCATAGATTTAACTTGAATTATGTAATGTTACGAGTTGCCGGGGATGGTAAGCGTAGTGTTGTCTCAGTCACACTTTGGTTTTAGTATGTCTTTCCATCTTTGCTGTTTAATTTAATTATTGCACAACATTGTTTTTTTTTGTAAGCGAGTGTTTTTTTTGTAGTTGTAGCATAAAGGTCACACGCCAGTTGTTGAAGCGCAGGAACATATTATATATCTACCCTTTTTACTTAGATCTATGGGTGTGGCCGTCTTGTTATACAGAATTTACTAATCAATCATTAATTTTGTTTTAAAAATCTGTAAACCGACCTCAATTTTTATAGATTTTTCATGAATTTTCATGGATCCAGTTGACAGAACTGAACAAAATATTATAAAATAGACCACACAGGAAGCACCAGCTGTCATAATAAAAAATCGAAGAATCATGACAATCGGACCACCCAGTCAAAAGTTCTGAGGTAACAAACATAAAAAATACAGTCGAATTGATAACCTCCTCCTTTTCTTGAAGTCGATTAAAAAGAAGGAGATTCTGGACATCGATTGGGTCAACGTATGTTATACAATTTTTGGAATAGCGAACATTTATATAAATTTTTTGAACAAGATAAAACAAATTAAACCCGTCTGTGGCGTTCACCGATTGTGCTTATTATTTTATCAAGGAAATTTTCGACCCTTACTTAGACCTTACTATCTTGTTAAACCACCAATATAGTCTGATATAGGTCGTCATATAGGTACCCTATAACTACCGGGATATTGAGACGAATCAATCGATACCTCTTTTGTTGAAATCTAACTAGTAGTTTCTGCGCTACGTGGGAGTGGGAAAATAAAAGTTGGCTACATTACGTACATTAAAAATAGGTGTGTTGTCGTTGGTAGTCGGGTAAAAAAATTAAAAATATTAGAAACATTTGTGAATTATTCTATAATGCCTGCAAGGTGTTTTTGTTCGGAATGTCTCATTAAATTTTACAATATTTATAAGGAATTCGTGTTTTACGGAGGATAAGCTCCATTATATGTATATGCTGTAAAAGAACAAATACATAAACTGTAATGTCTGTTATAGAAGAGCGAGACCTTCTAACACAAGTAGTTATACTTAAATAAAGGTATCCACTACGGTATTGTAAAATTGTTACAGAAATAAATAATTTTATTGTTGTTTTTTATATTTTTAATTATAATACAGACTTCATCACAACATCCTGGCTAGCGGCAAATACACCAGTTGTTAGAAATAGTTTTAGTATTCACAATGTTCCAAACTAAATTTATAAAAATAGTGATTTTCCTTCATCTACAATAATGCATTTCTTTGGGAAGGTTTAACTCATTAGCAACCGAATCCAATAATGCTTGAGCTCTTGAAAATATAAACATTTATTTGGGCTACTTCCATTAACATTTACGGAAATAAGTAGCAAAAACAGTTGTAGATAAGAGAGATTAACTAAGCAATCAGGGGCTTTGGAGGGCATAGTTCCTATTAGATTGAAAAAACCGGCCTCAATTGGCGGTTAGTCAGACTTGCGCACAAAGGGTTCCGTACTATATCTATAAAACGACAAAAAATAATTTCTGTTGTAATAGAGCCCCCTTAAATATTTATTTTATTCTGTTTTTTAGTATTTGTTGTAATAGTGGCAACAGAAGTTCATCATCTGTGAAAATTTTAACAATCACGGTTCGTGAGATACAGCCTGACTGACGGACAGACAAACAGACGGACGGACAGAAGTCTTATTAATAGGGTCATGTTACCCTTTGGGTGCGGAACCCTAAAAATAATGTAGACTTGGGTTACGTCCACTAATCACTAATCTATACCGTGTCCATTTTGAATGAGGCATAAACGTATACAAACCGCCCATACGTAACCTAAAATTCACTTTGTTGGCGCGTCCTTTTATAAGTAATTTACATTACTTGTCGATTTTAGATCCTCCCTTCAATAAAAATTGCTTACAATTATATCTGAAACTCGACGCCAAGCAAGTGAGATTTTGTAATTTGTATCGTGGTTTATTTACTAACATGCTCCATGCTGGATGGATAAACCAAAGTTTGGACGTTTAGATGCATAAGTATGGATGTTTGTTACATCTTCACGCCAAAACTACTGAATCCATTCAGTGGGGTGAATTTTTGTTCAGATCAAGCCTGAAATCAAACATAGGCTATTTTTTATCCCAGTGGTGAATTTACTAGCAGACAGAGTAGACTGGAGCATAAGGCGAACTTCTTGGGCTAACAGAAAAAAAAAATAGTGTCTTCGGAACAACGTTCGTCATCATGAAAACTGGCGGTAGGTAGAACCAAGTGCAATAGCTATAAGTTTGTTTTAACCCAACCCTTCGGATATGTAAAATTTTATTCGAGGTTTTCCGCAATTTTACACTATTACCGGTTTTACTGTGACCAAGGCACATACAATAAAACACCATAAAATAACCACATTTAAAAAAGTAATGCAATTTTTAATGTCTCAAATTACAAACTATTACGATGTTATGTAAGGCTTTTCAATGTTGGCCCGATTTTTTCGACATTTATTTGTGTCCTTCGGATTTTGCCATTATTTTTTTCGCACCTTGGCGCCCTAGTTGGCCTTGGTGGTACATTTCCTATCCAAATATCCATCGCGCGTCAGGGGGGATGGGGACAAATGTGTTAATCCGCCAGTTCCATGACTTTCAATCGTTTATATTACTTTCATATTATATGCAAAGCCGCGGGCAGAAACTCGTTATCTACATACGTTTCTGTATAATGTTACCTACATACCAAAACCTACTTACTTTTAAACCGACTTCAAAAAAAGGACGAGGTTCTCAATTCGACAGTATTTTTTTTGTGTTTGTTACCCAGAACTTTTTACTGGGTGGTTCATGATTCTTTTATTAATTGAAAGCTGGTGCTTCCCATGTGGTCTATTTTAATTTGGCCCAGTACTGACAATGGGATCCATGAAAAAACTATAATAATTGAAGTCGGTTTATAGATTTTTTTAAACAATCAATTATCTATTCAAAACACCTAGAATCTCATTATACCAAAATGACAAAACATTTCCCTGCGAATGGGCACTAACTTAATAATAATCAATTTAAATTACTGTTTTAAATTAGGTACATACTTAAAATTGGATGATTATTTCCGGATATGGCTCAGGTATTTTCGAAATTAAATATTCATAGTAAGAGTCAGAATATTTTATTGCATAATTTAAAGTTGTAGGAATACAAATAAGTATTAACATTTTATGTTCAAATCAAACCACTTTCTAAAATAGGCAGGTGAGTAGATTGTAGTTCGCACAGCAGCAGAATAACAAAACACGTTTAACCTTAAATTACGTAACTATACAGCTTCGCGCAAATTAATCCAACGTCACTACCACACAACCCAAAAAAAATATTCAAATAAGGGCCTAAAATCGTAATCTTTAGACACATTTTACAGTGACAACAGAGCCCAAACATATTGCTGTAGAAGCGGGTTGTTATTATAAAATGCATCTAAATGTTACGAGATAAAGCCCTATTTGAATGCACATTTTTGTGTAGCGGAGCGACTTTAAGCAGCGAGAACCATGTCTAAAATATTGTAGACTAGACACTAGACACACCTAGGTTCATAAATTAGGGAAACAATAAATTAAGTAAAATAAATTAGGATTTCAGTCATATAGTAACCTACCGTAGTACGCACAACACAAACATAACTTTACAAATTTTTCGCCTTATATAATTTAAGTAGGGTTTATATGTAAGGATAATTTAAATAAGGTAGGTACAATATTTCACTGCATAAGGTATACTTACTGTCACGTAGGTACTACAACCGCCTTTTTATTGGCCTGACGATGATGAAGAAATACTCTCTACCAAACTCTGTTTTACGTGTTCGTTGGTTTCGTCTGTAATATCTCCCAGTTTAGTTCTATACTTCACAAAGTAAACTTCGGGGCTGGATACTTTGGATGTTTGCTGAGGCGGCAGTACTACTTCTACAGGGTCTTGTTTCTTCGAAAGAACGTAGATCAAGGTTTTGTCTTCTATCTGATTCTGCCTGCTTTGTAGTAATTGTTGCAGGTAGACATTGCTCTGTTGGTTTTGAGACGGCGCTTTGATGAACAGTATGTTGTATGTTTTCTTCGGTGTTGATTTAATGGTGATCGGAACGCGCGGTGGCTCCTCAAAGTCTGGTGGTGGCACGTGAAAGTAAATATGCTTGGATACCACCGGTTCTGCAACGTTTATGTAGCAAGGTTCAACGTTACCTTCAATATAGGTGGGTACACTATTGCCCTGTATAAAGCTGGTTTCGCTGTCTCCCTGTATTAGATTGTGTTCGTCGCTACCCTGCTGTATAAAGCTTGTTTCGATGTTTTCCTGAATTAACGGCTCTGGAACATTTATAAAACCGGGTCTACTGTTAGCCTCAATATAAATGGATCCACTGTTACCCTGTATGAAGTTGGTTTCGCTGTTTTCCTGTATTAGATCGAGTTGATTGTTACCGTGCTCTAAAAAACTGGTTTTGCTACCCTGTATCACTGGGTCTGGTACATTTATAAAGCTGGGTCTACTGTTACCTCGTATGTTGGTTTGTTCTTCTTGAATGTGTGTAAAGCTGGATTCACTGTTACCTTGTGTTAGAGTGAGGTCGTTATTACCTTGTATAAAACTGATTTCGCTGTTATCCTGTATTAATCTGGGAGCGTTGTTCCTCTGTATAGATTTGGTTTCGTCATTACCTTGAATAGCACCCTCAGAGTCCGTTTTATCTGATTTATTGTTGGTAGCTTTATCATCTTTATGATGGCTGTGTGAGTTTTGATGCTTTTCATTTCCCGGCGAGGTGTTGAATCCCGGAATTGGGTTATAAGGTGAATCTTTTCCTTCCACCTTGTGTCGTTTTAGATATTCATAGTCTTGGTGCGATATGGAATACGATAGCGCTTTTTCCGGTATGACGTTAATGGTTTCATAGCTGCTCGTTATTGTGGGGACTGCAGAACTGGCTAACAAAGGAGACCCTAATGGTGCACTGGAGATAGTTGCTGGTTGATTGATAAAACCGGGTGCTGATGAAAGCTGAATATTAAAAGAACCTTGATGTTTCTCTGCGTTTATCGGTAACGAGTTCAGTGCCACCGAAGGTTCATGGTTAAGTAACGTTTCCAGGGGCGCACTACCGAATGTTGGTAGTACTCGTAATTTAGTAATTTTTGAAGTCGGATGGTGCAGCAAAGGGGATTTCACTCGTGTGACAGTTATAGGTTTTATGGCATGATTAAATGGCACAGAATTAAACACAAAAGAAGGCACTAGGGGAGCATGCCGGAGTCCAATGGGCGGAATGATATAAGGTCTCCCACGAGCAGGCCTTGCAGGGTATCTTTTGAACTGATGATAATTCAAGCCAACATCAACTTGATGCTGATTAATAACTCCAGCCTCTGACACGACCGCCAAACTGAGCACTGCCTAAAACAAACAAGAAAGTTACATATACTACGATCACGTCAACCTGTAGCGTACGTAAAAAGACCGTGATGCACTCACCAAAAAAACCAGCATGGTGGAGCCCTGACAAGCTCTGTCGTAATGACGAGTTCATCTTCGGTGACAGCATTTATAAACACTTTCTCGGCATTAATTTATCGGTTTATTTCGATGTTTCTTTTATTTTGCATAATTTGGGTATTCGATTTCATAACGCTTCCGTAGCAGCTGCGAACCCAAAAACTAATTAAAGTAGGTTCTTGCATTCCAAGGACGGTATCATACCGGATCAAAATGATGTAGGCCTAGATTTATAGGTATAATATAATAGACAGCTTGTATAATATACTTACAAGATAGTTTTTGAGATGAGAGTGGATGACCAAATCCGGAAATCATTATGAGTTAGTTTGCCGAATTTTAAAATAAAATTTCACTTTATTTAAAAATTCAACTTAATAATTTTAAGGTTAAACTTAATTCATTACGAGTAGAAGTTTTATCGAACATACCTACACCTCATTAAAATACTAATAAGGTATCAGGATACTGAGTTGTTATATCTATGGTCAGTGGCAAGCATTGATTTATTAAAAAGGGACTTTTTAATAAATCAATGGCAAGCATTGACTGACCATAGATGGTGGCAAGTAGATAGATAGGTACCTACACCAATTGGTCGAAAAATTATAATTTTCATATTCATGCTTTATTAAGCATCAAGGACCAGGCATCAAATTAGTCAGGAAATTTTATTAAATCGCTCAAAATCGTACCTATGTGTAATAATTATTTTGTTTTAAAAAACTATAAACAGACTTCAATTTTTATAGTATTTTCCTGAATTTTCATGGATGCCACCAAATATAAAAAAACAGTTGAATTAAGAACCCCCTCCTTATTTTGAAGTCGGTTAAAAAATTTCGATTCTATTTTTTCGATGAACTTCGCGTTCTATCAAGCAACATAGGTACCTAAAAAATCGCATGCATGTAAATTACATAATCGAAAGACCGATTTTTTTTCAATATAAAATCGTTCAATAAAAATCGTTTTATTACATAAACATAATACTTTGAACATCTCTGAATAAACCTGGTAAATACCTTATTTATTTGTAGCTGCCAGCTGTTAGTTTCTGAACCCTATTCAATACAAACAAATAAACAATCAAATATTTTCTCTTTATAATAATTAGTATGGACTAGCGGCCCGTCCACCTTCGCACCCGTGCAACAAATTGTTTTTGAGTTCTTGAGTGGAGACCGCGACTCGGCAAACGTAGTGTAGGACGCGCTCCGGCCAGGTGGGATGACGATCTGCGAAAGACTGCAGGCAGATGCTGGATGCGTCAAACTGACAGGGCGCGATGGCGCTCATTAGGGAAGGCCTATGTCCAGCTGTGGACTAGTATAGGCTGATGATGATGAATTATAACACTAACTGCGCCCCGCGGCTTCAGTCCGATCCGTTCAGTAGTTTTTGCGCGAAAGAGCAACAATGTACATAGGTTTCAATACCAGGTTTGAAACCTCTTTCGGAATCAAACCCTACACTAGGTTAACGTTATAAAATAATATCAGTTTTTCTAGCCAACGCTGTCGATTGGACGAAATCTTCATCATCAATAAGGTGACACTTTTTAGACTTTATGGTTATCGTTACCAGTCTGAAACGTTAAAAATCTAGAGGTAGCTCAACTGATCCATATGAATACCGGTTGGAATCAGCTAAATAAAAAATTATGCTAAAAAAACAGATGAGTGAAATCAGACGTTAATTCCATATCTGAATCAGATGAACTGTATAAACAAAACTATACAACTCGAAAAAACAATGAAGTTCGGATTGATACCTCTGTAATAGTTTCATCTTATATATACGTAGGTACGTGCCTAAACTACGAGTAGGCAACTCGTAGTTTAGGCAGAGAAGAGAAAATAGTGTTTGGTCTTTCCTGATCTTTGCTTAAGCTTTACAAATTGAAACTATTAGGTACAGAGGCAACAGTTTAAAGTAAATTAGAACATGGTAATTTACTAAATCTATATATATAAAAATGAAACCCGTTTTCCGTTGTCATGACATAACATGAAAACGGCTTGACCGATTTGGCTGATTTTTTTTTTAAATGTTCGTTGAAGTTCAAGGATGGTTTTTACGGCGAGAAAAAATCTAATAATTGCCGGGAAAACACCTATAAACGTTTCCATAGGAACAACGCGTGCGAAGCCGCGGGCAACAGCTAGTTTTTTATAATTTCTATTATCATCGCGCTGTAATTGAGAGAAGTTGAAGTTTAGTGGCTGTACAGAAAGTTCGAATGCATGGTGACGTGACAGCTGTCACTACTTGGGGAAGAAAAGTAAGTATTACTTTCATCCCGCTTCCCAGGAAACTTCCAACCTATTTTCCGAGTATGAGTGATGAAGTTGCCTGCGCAGTGGGATGTAAGTTATACTTAGTATACTAGTAATGACAAGTACAAAACAAATAACAGCTGTCACCTCACTTTTAACTTGAACCATGCATGCTACCTTTCTATACAGCCACTCAACTTCAACTTCTTGTGAGGTGGCTTTTGCGTCTGGTTTGACGCATTCCATACGGTAAGAAGAGGCTAAAGTAGTAGTTCCACTACAAACTTTCGCATTTATAATACTATTGTGTGATTATTACACTAGTAGCGCCTCGCGTTTTCTAGGGCGTAGTTCCCGTTCCCGTGGTAATTCCAGGAAAAGATATAGGAAGCCTATGTCGCTCCACGAAAAGTACCTAAGCTTAATAATGAAAGATTTTTTTAAAAAGGTCCAGTAGTTTCGGAGTCTATTCAATACAAACAAACAAACGATCAAATCTTTTCTCTTTTTAGTACCTATTAGTATAGATAATAGGATAGTCGGATAGAATACAATGTAGGGTTTCGAAATTCGGGCAACACTACAGAGCCATCTAGATTTTACAACATGAAGCGACATACATACGTTGGTAGTTCAGTTCCTATGAGTTAATTTAGATGTCGCTGTATTCACTACTGTTGTGGCAATAGTTACTGCTCATGTAGGTTACTAAAAAAATACTAGATGCCGCTACAACAAGTAGAATATATTATTAAAATTATTTTTTTATTTTTATTGCGGATTTAATCTAACACTTACTAGAAGGTACATTGCATTCTGCTTGAGTATATGCATATTATGTACCTAATGCTCTACTAAAACCAGTTAAGTACCTACATAAATGGTTACTTGAGTGTTGCTTTAAAAAGAACACCTCACGGAATCATTATCTATACAATAGTGAAAGAATCAGCCAAATCGTTACCCAAGGGATGAAACTAACTGATTCAGTCCCGAGAAAATATGAATAAGCTAATGAAAAAATTAGTAAATTTTATTTTACATTAATCAACAACTTAGGTGCGTTATTTATTTAAAGCCTATGGTAAAATTAGAGCAATTATTAGTTAGAGATATTAAAATGTTTTTTCCAGGTACCTCGTGAGAAGTAAGGAGTAGGTAAACCTTGTATTTTTTTGGTTAAATCCATCATATTGACTTTTGAGAAACAATGTTAGTCTCTCGAAATCATTTAAATGTAAATTGTCTGTGTTATCTTCATGTTGTATTTAACTTTAACATAGAATACACGCTCCATAATGTTGAAGGTTTGTAAGTCTTTGAGAATACGTTAAAATATATTAACAAAACGTTTTCCTCCAACGATTTCACTATTTTCTCAGCGCGCCATTTCATTAAATCGTTGTACGATTTTAGGTACCTACCTTCATTTTGATTTAGGTGGTAAAAGGTTTTCCACTACTACTTTAGCCTCTTCTTTTATAAAATCAGGCGTTAAATCTATGTCTATATCAATGTCTGAACTTATTGTAATACGAGTAATCAAAGAGAATACAATAACTTCGTAAGTAATCACACAAAATTGTACGACTCGAAAAATCATACGAAGATAGATTTGACGTATTTCCGCTTTTTTTTCTTAGGCAGAGAAAACCTCTTTAGAGATGGCAGAGTATAGCCATGGTAGCTTTCGCTATTCTACCATGGTTGAATAGACATGCTAGAATACCGAGAACTATTCTTCCATTAATTGTTGTCATTTAAAAATTGTAGTTGATGGTTGAAAGTAAATTATAATAATGGTATTTTACCTCTAATTTATTTAAAGTTCACATTACGCTGTAATTGAATGGCCGTACGAGTTGCGTCAAACCAGACGCAAAAGCCATCTCACAAGAAGTTGAAATTGAGTGGCTGATTAGAAAGGTAGAATGCATGGTTCAAGAGAAAGGTGAGTGACAGCTGTCATTTGTTTTATACTTATCTTTACAACTTTCATCCCGCTGCGCAGGCAACTTCCGACCTACTTTCAGAGTATGAGTAATGAAAACATATTTACAAAAAAAAACATACGCGAGTGAATTGAGAGCCTACTCCAAAATATGATTTAATATTTTTTTAAATTAATAATAACGACTAAGACTAAACTACTATTATGATTTGAAAAAAGATCCTTATATGTATAAGATATCCTTTCAAAAAATTGCGCCGCGCCGCATAGCACACTTCTTCAATAGCTATCGACTGATTATTCTTTTCTGGTAGGTATGTTATATTTATTTTATGGAACATGACGTAATATAACAATTTGAGAAAATTTTGTACTATAGAACTACCTATGTACATAGGTACTAACTTGTGCTCGTTTTTATTTGTCTGTGAATGCACAGAACTAAATGCGAATCGCTTTTCCTAAATTCTTCCATGAGATATTTAAGACGTGAATGACATTATTCACTAATCACAGTAATCACCGACGTAATAGGTATAAGTTCATATATGTTTACTATCAAAAAAATTCAACTACTCCCTACACTATTCCTCAATGGGCGAAAAGACGCTAGTCAATTTTCGTAATGTCGTTTTAGTAGGCGGAAATAATGGGCTAGACGAAACTATTCGATATTTACCACAAAAAGTACCTACAAACTGTTCAGTAGTAGGTAGATACAAATAGGGACAACATTTTCTCAAATTGTTATATTACGCCATGTTCCATAGAAGGAGGGACCTACTGTTTTTTTGCGCCACGCCTTCTTTTTTTTCATTAGGGTAACATGATGATATTGAGTTTAGCTCGATAATATTATTTACTTTTTCATCTATTATATTCGCAGTACCCGTTACGACTGAGAGTCATAAATTCATTATCTTTTATAGGTACTAATAATAAAACAAACGGTTAATTTATGAAGGTTTATTATAGATGGAATATATAGGTAATTATAAAACATTTATTAATTATCGCCGCCATCCTTCGAACCTACTGATAATGCGTTTTCTTTCTTTTGTATGTTCGAAACCGAGATGACTAGAATGTATTAAGTGCCAAATAAGCAGGACTATTTAGACTCTTTGGAACAACACAGATTCGCGCGAAATACTAAAATTTTAACGGATTTCAATATATTATGCGTTCTGCGAGAAATCAAACTACCAAAAAGTAGTTTTCCATAAGTAATAGAACATTTTCTATGATCCCGTTTTGTTACAAATTTCGATTTTGTGCTACTTTCTAAGCTACTAATAATTTAAGAGCTATTTTACAAAAAACTACATAGTACCAATACATTATAATTAAGATACTTAAACTTACTTAGTTCAGTTCAGTTCAGTTCAGTTCATTTATTTATCTTTTGACACAGTAAACATGTTCTTAGATAAGTCACTTTTACATTTTTTAACTTAAATAATAGCTAATTAATAACTACCTTAGCTTCAGTACCTACCACATCACAAAATATATGTTTCTCAGTCAAAGAACAAATTTTGATAAAACTACAAAAAATAACGAACTTTTCGAGAAATACAATCATTTTTCACTTAATAAATAAAATAGACGAACGAGAAGTAGGTACACGATTAATTTTACAATTAAAAAAAACATATTTCGCACTTACAACTAAAATAAGGACTTATTATACTTAGCCCTTTTTTATCACCCTAGTGACTAATTGCATAATATATTTTCTTGATTAATCAAAACTTATTACTACGACGACACTTAAAATACTACAATAAATACGCTGCTTAATGCTGCTGGACAATTTACACATCATTGCATCTAACTCTAAACTATGTAGAGCGTGCGTTATCAGTAGGTACTAGGTATATAACTTATAATGTGCGCGGCGATTTTGAAATATAATATATAATATGTGACGGCCACCCCAGCTCCCTCCATACAAAAATCTTTAAATCCCATTTGCTAGTATCGTCACCGTAGTCATTTGAATTTTATCGACAACATCAACAGTTTTTAATTATAATTAACTAAATTTTTCCGTTTTATGTATTTTTTTGTAAAATTATATCATTGATAAATAATAGATATTTTAAATCTCAATAGCGAAATTTCTAAACGCAAGATAATTTTTTCGTTGTCTGTATTTTTTGTGAAACTATCATTGACAAGTAGACAATTTTAATCTCAGTAGCAAAATTTCTAAACCTACGCGAAGGATTAGTATTGTCATGCATGATATTTTTGGAAGGATATTTTTTTTTGTATTACGAGTATTTAGCAGTTGTTTAATGTTTTCTGTAAATTCAACCAACTGTCTGAATGTCTGAAATTACTTTTTTTCATTTTCACTTTTTGTCGTATTTCGAAAATACAAGCTTCTAAGCTTTCGTATTAATAAATTTAGCTTTATGGATTTCGTATAATTTATATTCAAGAAATTTAATAATATACGGAGAAAAATAAAGCGCGTTCTGACATAGTTTAGTTATTCTAATGTAAAACTTTATTATGAAAAGGTACTTTTTCGGTACGTTTTTCTTTAATAACTGAATAACCCTTGTGCTAAAAGTCTCTGCCTGTCACCGCTACTGTTAAATATCTCGGAATTCACCTGGTTTTACACCTTAGTTTAAGTTCAAGTATCATGTACAAGTCTTGTTACATAACATAACATAATAAATACATTTTTATTCTTAGTAAATGTATGTTTGTGTGAGGATTACGTACCTATGATAAGGCATCAGAGTTCGACCTAATGCCGGTGGAATTTTAGCGAGAATTGCTTGTTCCTCGTTTCCCAAGTCATCATTCTTGGGACGTAGCGAAAACTTGTACTCACTGCTGACATCAAATCCAACCACCTCTTTTGGTGCGTAGACTATCGCGTTCATGCCTATGTTTGTCTGAAAAGTTTATAAACGTGTTTAAGAGACATTTCACATTTTGTACAATAATAAAAGATTACGAATTCCACTACACAGTTTATTCGAGAGAAATAGTAATACTTAACTAATTTTTTTACGGAACATATTGGTACAGGTAAAACAAGATACTGGCTAAAACAAGATCAGGCCGAGGGTTTCGAACTTTTGTTATTCCTACTACTAATAAAAACGCGAAAGTTTCTAAACATGTGTGTAAACATATACTTATATGTTTGTTGCTCTTCCACGCAAAAACTACTGAAAGGATCGAGCTTAAATTGCATTCAGGCCGTTCTAGGTATGGAATAACACATAGGCTACTTTTTATCACATAAATCAGTTCCCGTGGGATAAGCGTGCGAAGCCGCGGGCGTAGTTACTTAACTATACAAATATTTACTACTACGCTGTTTAATGAATAGCTAAAAACAGTACCTATAGTAGATACATAATATTAGGGTCCCATTTGAGTTTTCAAATTTGATGATGAATTTCATCTCAAAAAGCCACCCCCTATTAATAATTTGAAACAATATACAAGAGTTTGATATTAAATATATCTTGTTGGAGGGCTTTGAAAAACGACAGAAATAAAAACTATAACGTTTTATTGCCATGCATGAAGAAAAATTGTCATTTTGTATCCGAACATTTGTATTGGATTTCTTAATATCTTTAGTAGTTTGTATCTTCTGATTACTAAATTACTTACATCGTGAGCCAAAATGTACTGGCCCGGCAGTAACATAAGTAGCTGTATCATTGCCTTGTGTAAGGTATCGGCAATATCACTTTCTTTGACATTATGTAGACTTATAACTTCTTCCTTGTTCAGTTTCGTAAGCATTACCACATCTCCACTGTCGTAGTCCATGCGAACTGGATAAACAAGGTTTAAGGCTTAGGTAGTTAGAACTAATTTTATAGAAGTGTAAGTAAATGAGAGAACAACCATATTTATTTAGTGTGATTTGTCTACTGTCGACTACTTTTGACACTTTACAATAAAACCCCGTTTTTAAATTTTAATCAGTCTTGATATCTATTCCCCAACAAACATGGCAGCAGAGCGTGCAAGGCAAGCGCCAGCGCCCGCAGCCTGCCTGCCGACTGCTTGCAGCCCCCCAGCTCCGGCTGCCACTCCACTATCGGCTCCAGAATGTTACATACCATTCAAAAGGTCAGCATTCGGGCGCAACATCAAGGCAAGCGCCAGCGCCCGCAGCCTGCCTGCCGACTGCTTGCAGCCCCCCAGCTCCGGCTGCCACTCCACTATCGGCTCCAGAATGTTACATACCATTCAAAAGGTCAGCATTCGGGCGCAACATCAAGGCAAGCGCCAGCGCCCGCAGCCTGCCTGCCGACTGCTTGCAGCCCCCCAGCTCCGGCTGCCACTCCACTATCGGCTCCAGAATCACCTCCTTCTGGTCATTCTGCAACAGCAATAATTTCATAGTCAATACAAATAAGTAGGTCTTGATGGGTTGGAGTCAGTCTCTCTCCTTCCTTTGCTAGTCTGTCTGCATTTTCGTTGCCTGGGCAGGATCGACTCTCTGTCCATTCTAGGCAGAGTTTGCTGTGTTGAGAAATTGGTAATTTATTTATTCAGTAACTAACACGATTTTTGTAAAACCAATTACATCAGTTACTTAAGATTAATCTTAATTTAAAAACTCAAATTAAATTATCCAATAAATAAAATTTTTACATAATATATGATATGAATTAATATATTTAAAATTCTTAAAAATTAAACAGTTTTAGATATAAGGCAAATAAATTCATTGAAGTAATAAATAAAATTGACATATTAATTAAAATAATATTCACTAAACAAACAAACATCCTTTCATTCATCTCTCTCGCAAAACCTCAGGCATACCAACATTAAACACTACCATTCATCTGTGAATATATCACAGTCTGGATTGTGGTCTAGAAGTCTGTGAAGTAAAGTAGTTTGAGTAGGGTGATTCAGCTTACTTTATCTGAAAGCTATGCAATAAAGCTATAAAACTGGCTATAAATGTTTTGTATAGTGTTTTTTTTTATTTTACACAGACCTTTCATTTGAAAAAATGGTCGTAAAATCGTACTTATCAAAGTGAAGCCTTTCATAACTGTACGAATCGGTGTCATAAAAATACATTGCGTCTTTTTATAGTTTATATTAGGTTCGATTACCGGATACGGTAAGTAATTAATCAAATACCTATGAGAAATTACAACTTTCTACAAGCAATATATATAGTACCTGTTTGCCTGCCTTCCATGTCTCATGGCCGTAAGACACACTGTGTTAACAGTATAGAAGCTTTATTTAATTAAAAAAAAAGACTGAACTTACTCGAGTTTTATGTGACGCGTGAATTATAATATTGCGGTTTCGACCCGATGCAGCACTCTTAAGTTGCCATTTCTTGAAGCTCCGTGGAAAAGGCTCCTCGTTCATGGCGCCTGAAAAATACTTCTCTTTAGTTACAAAACAACAATACTTAGTGACAGTAAAATACTAATAGTCTTAAAATACAAAGTATTTGAAATAAAATAAATTAAAAAAACAGCATATTTTGGTAAAGAGGCTCTAGAAGCTCAAGGCTCAAGCGAAGAAACTTCTGTCTAGCAACAGGTAACTACAAAATCGGGATAGAGTTTCGAATGCAAAGAATTCTAATTTCCGAAAATAATTTTATGTTGATGAACAAGAGGCGAGAATCATTTTACGGCAAAGTACAGTCAGTATTGATTATAAATTATGGCTCTTGATTAAGTCACATCGCTTTTTACTTTTTTATTATTTCACCTAAAAGTGGCAACCACGAACTGGCCAAAATAGGATTATTTATTGTACTATACTATTGTACTAACAAATCAGAAATAAAGTCGTACTTACACGTGCAGCTCTGATTACTAGTTTGAGACGTTTACATATCTTCATATTCTCCGGCAAAATTGCTCTGGTTTTGTTTTTTGTGGGTAACTGCTACTTCGATTTCAGATTCGGCTTGTGAAAATTCATCTGATTCAATATCTTCATCAAAATCAGAACCGAAATTATTCTGTTTTTGTTTTTCGTGGGGAACAAGTACTTTGATCTCAGCGTCAGTTTCCGAGGTAGATTCTTTTTCAAATTTATAATATTCTATAACAAAAATAATAATGATAATTTTTAATGATAAAAAGATATTGTTCTGGTAGCTCTACCATCTGTTTTAGTTTATAATACTATATATAGAAGGCAGCCTCTTCTCCATTTATGGTTCTATAAAAGTTCTGTAACTAAATTCAAATTGCTAGCTACAAACTAGATTCGTAACTAGTCAGCTAACTATGAGTTCATCAAACTACAAAAGCTTTTATAGTAAAATAATACTACCTTGCTCCTCAGGAACTGAAACTTCTTCATCTATAACTAGGCCATTCAGTTCGGAGTTACAGCATGAAACGTCCGATTCACTTGGCGCCTTGCTATTGCTAGGACTATAAAATGATTCTTCTGAACTTTTCGCCAAATGTAGTCGTTGTTCATTGACGTTTATTGGCGTCTCTTCCTCAGCTTCTTCGTCTTCTTCTTCTTCTACTTCTTCTTTTTCTTTATATTCTTCTACTTCTTCTTCTTTTTCGGATTCTTCAGACGCCTTGCTATTGCTTTGATTATAAAATGATTCTTCTGAACTTTTCGGCAAACGTAATCGTTGTTCACTGACGTTTGTTGGCGTCTCTTCCTCGTCTACTTCGTCTTCTTCTTCGTCTTCTTCTTCTTCGTCTTCTACTTCTTCTTTTACTTTATATTCTTCTACTTCTTCTTTTTGGGATTCTTGAGATGCCTTGCTATTACTTTCATTATAAAATGATTCTTCTGAACTTTTCGACGAACGCAGTCGTTGTTCATTGACGTTTATTAGCGTCTCTTCCTCATCTACTTCTTCTACTTCTTCTTCTTCTTCTACTTCTTCTTTTACTTTATCTTCTTCTCCTACTTTTTCTTTATCTTCGTCTTCTTCTTCTACATTATCAGCTTCTTCTTCTTCTTTTTCGGATTCTTTAGACGCCTTGCTATTGCTTTGGTTATAAAATGATTCTTCTGAACTTTTCGGCGAAAGTAGTCGTTGTTCATTGACGTTTATTGGCGTCTCTTCCTCATCTGCTTCGTCTTCTTCTTCATCTATTTCTTCTTCTTCTTCTTTATATTCTTCTTCTTCTTCTTTATATTCTTCTTCTTCTTCTTTATCATATACTTGTTCTATATTATTTTCTTCTTCTTTTTGGGATTCTTCGGACGCCTTGCTATTGCTTTGATTATAAAATGATTCTTCTGAACTTTTCGGCGAACGCAGTCGTTGTTCATTGACGTTATTTGGCGTCTCTTCCTCATCTTCTTCGTCTTCTTCTTCATCTATTTCTTCTTCTTCTTCATCTATTTCTTCTTCTTCTTCTTTATATTCTTCTTCTTCTTCTTCATCTATTTCTTCTTCTTCTTCTTTATTATTTTCTTCTTCTTCTTTTTGGGATTCTTCAGACGCATTGCTATTGCTTTGATTATAAAATGATTCTTTTGAACTTTTCGGCAAACGCAGTCGTTCATTGTCATTTCTTGGCGTCTCTTCCTTATCTTCTTCGTCTTTTTCTTCATCTTCTTCATCATCTCCTTCTTTTTCTTTTTCTTTATCTTCTTCTTCTTCTTTTTCGGATTCTTCAGACGCCTTGCTATTGCTTTGATCATAAAATGATTCTTCGGAACTTTTCGGCGAACGCAGTGGTTGTTCATTGACGTTTATTGGCGTCTCGTCCTCATCTTCTTCGTCTTCTTCTTCATCTTCTTCTTTTTCTTTTTCTTTATCTTCTTCTTTTTCGGATTCTTCAGACGCCTTGCTATTGCTTTGATTATAAAATGATACTTCTGAACTTTTCGGCGAACGTAGTCGTTGTTCATTGACTTTTATAGGCGTCTCTTCCTCATCTACTTCTTCTTCTAAACGTAATCGATATTCTTTTTCGGATTCTTCAGACGCCTTGCTATTGCTTTGATTATAAAATGATTCTTCTGAACTTTTCGGCGAACGTAGTCGTTGTTCATTGACTTTTATTGGCGTCTCTTCCTCATCTACTTCTTCTTCTAAAAGTAATCGATATTCTTCTTCTTCTTCTTCTTCTACTTCTTCTTTTACGTCTTCTTCTTCTTCTTCTACTACTTCTTCTTTTACGTTATCTTCTTCTCCTTCATCTTTTTTTTCTTTATCTTCTACTTCTTTATATTCTACTTCCTCTTCTTTTCCGGATACTTTAGACGCCTTGCTATTGCTTTGATCATAAAATGATTCTTCTGAACATTTCGGCGAACGTAGTCGTTGTTCATTGACTTTTATTGGCGTTTCTTCCTCATCTACTTCTTCTTCTAAACGTAATCGATATTCTTCTTCTTCTACTTCTTCTTTTTCGTCTTCTTCTTCTTCTTCTACGTTATCGTTATCTTCTTCTCCTTCTTCTTCTTTTTCTTTATCTTCTACTTCTTTATATTCTACTTCCTCTTCTTTTCCGGATACTTTAGACGCCTTGCTATTGCTTTGATCATAAAATGATTCTTCTGAACATTTCGGCGAACGTAGTCGTTGTTCATTGACTTTTATTGGCGTTTCTTCCTCATCTACTTCTTCTTCTAAACGTAATCGATATTCTTCTTCTTCTACTTCTTCTTTTTCGTCTTCTTCTTCTTCTTCTACGTTATCGTTATCTTCTTCTCCTTCTTCTTCTTTTTCTTTATCTTCTACTTCTTTATATTCTACTTCCTCTTCTTTTCCGGATACTTTAGACGCCTTGCTATTGCTTTGATCATTAAATGATTCTTCTGAACTTTTCGGCGAACGCAGTCGTTGTTCATTGACGTTTATTGGCGTCTCGTTCTCATCTACTTCGTCTTCTTCTTCTTCTTCTTCTACTACTTCTTCTTTTTCTTCATGTTCTTCTTTATACTCTTTTTCGAATTCTTCAGAAGATTCAGCATCTCTGTAAATATAAGGATATCATGATGCATTGTTTATTTGACAACCAGTATCTTCTCAACTAGTATTAAGTGACATCACAAATTATAATAAGCCTAAGCGCCCGCAGCGCGGAGGACAACGCGGCGAGGGTGGCAAAAATATGAAATATTATAAGAAAAATATATACTTATGTAAATATTAATCTTATATGAAACTCTCATTCGTGTATGAAAAAAATCTACTTATGTCTTGCATAAAGATACTACTCTACGTTTGTCCGAAAATGTTTTTAAAATAAATGTCCACCCGTGCGAAACAGACACTGGTCGCTAGAAGCGTACATACAAAAGTACCTACATTGTATACATTTTAGTAAAGCATTATTTGTTAATTAAAGTTTATACTTACGTTCTAAATATATATCTCAGGAGGTGCCGAAAGGAATCGTGTGTGCGCTGAGCGCCGCACTCTTTGTACAGACTGAATTCACTGCCGTAGACCACCACGTTCTTTGGACCACTACCATCTGTTGTACATAAATACAATAGTCAGGTAAATAGGTATTTTGTGAGACTCAAATATAATTTTAAGCCCCTAGCTAGGGTATCATCTTACCAAATCTTGTATTGAATATTAAAACCCTAAACAGATGTCACATTTCTGCCTGCGGACCACGCTATGATGGCCTCAAGCGAAGCTTCGGTCAGGTCAGCAGGGGTATTTTAATTTGTCGGAAAGGCCGTCGGAAACTTTTGACAAATCAAAATAGCGTTCTAAAGTTCAGTCGTGCATAATAGAATTCAAATTCAAATCTGACGTTTTCGCTTCGGAAACGAATCGAATGAATAAAATACCCCTGTAAGTCTCGGACTTCAAACTTGGTCACCATTGCAAATCTTGCTGACCGCACTGTGATGGCCTGGACCTACGCTGCTAAGCTACAATCATCATCAATGCGACCCGCAACCCAGCTATTACTGACCACAGACGTAATGTAGTGCGTACTGCACTACATTATTAGTGTTGAATAATAAACAGAAAAAAGCTTCTGCCCTTCCTCTAGTTGTCTTTTTTAAGACATCCTTGATAAAAACCGGAGATATTTTTATATTTTTTCGTGTTCTGTAATCGAAACTGAAAGTTTGGACCTACTTTTTCTCACAACCTGTATGTAAATAAATACGCCAAACCCTAAATTGTGTAACTATCTCGTTTAATTAAAGACATACCTGGACATACCACCTCAACTACTGACATAGGTAGCTTCCAACGACGATCTGTATCCACTAGGCACTGTAGCGCGTTCTCACTCGCGATGAACTCAGTGCCATTTTCCATCGCGAAACGAGCCAATTCATGGTGGATTTCATGCAGCGACAGCGATGTTACTTCGTTTTCATCTAAAGAAAAACACACTTATTTAATCAATGCGAAAGGTTGGATGTACGATGTACGGGTGTTCGTTACTTCTTCACTCCAAAACTAGTGAAATGCTTGAACTCCTGTCGTAGTATAACTTGGCATCTTGACATTGTTCACTTTCGTATTACCGATCCCGCAATAGCAAAAATGATGGTGGGTATCATCACAGGTCACTGTGATTTGAACCATCACCTTTTCAAGACTGGAGGCACAGACAGCAGTTTATGCCGTGGAACTCGTCCTACACTGCACGGCCACAGAGGAGGCCAGACACAAAACGGGGTTGAAGTGCCTCATTGAGGCATCTACCCCATCCACACCCACAGAAAAGCTGAAACGAAGCTCAGTCACCAAAAGTCCTGCTCCGTTACTTCAAGGAGCTGGGCTGGTTAGGGCCTGTTTAGGGATGAGGATAATGCACAATACACTCCTGTGCGAGATGTCCGTGCAGATCTTAGTTCCCCTACTCAGAATTAGAATTAGACCTCGCAATAATGTTGCGGGATCCTGCGTTTACGGGATTGGACTAAGAACTCTCTCTCAACTTCATAAATCTACAATTAAATCAAATCGATTCAACACTTTTGGGTGCTGTGATTCTACATACAGACACTCTACATAATAGTGTCACATCAGCGCTGTCTGTCTGTGGAATCATACACCAAAGTACTGTAACTAATGGAAATATACGTACAGTAAGTACGTATATTTCCATTAGTTCAAAATTCCAAATGTTTAAATTATACCATATACCTTACCGAGTTTAGGTTTTAAAGCAACTTACGTGGCAGTTTAAAGTTACAGGGATGCTGTGGGCAGGGCTTCGGTACTCCATATGCATCCTGAACTCTATAACTCTGTTCGTAATTATCTGGATAACGGATATTTGGCAATACTTGCAAATCAACCTGAAAAAAAAATTGTAGAGCTTTTCGTGTGGGTCTGTTTTAGATTTACTTTTAAATAAAATGTCCCAAACTACTCTGTAGAGGGCCATGGCACCCCACTTCCATTGACCAATTAAAGAGAAACAGACTTGGGGACTATTATCGCTCAAGAGCGATCTCTACCAGACAACCGTGGATGGATAGGATCATTGGATAGTACTAGGGGATCTGAGTGCTCATGAAGGTTATAGAAATAAAATTCTTTATATATATACATATCATAACAATTAAAATATACTACATACATAACATAACTTATATATACCTACATAAACTACTTATATTCATAGGGACATAAAAGGTGTTCGTTCATTGACGGCAGGACAAATAATTACCATGGTTTTGAAAGTTGGTAAAGACTTTGCTCGCCTCACCGAGACTGGCAACGCGTTCCATAGCTGTACAGCCCGAGCAGTAAAGGAACGGGCGAAGAAGGAAGTAGAGTGGACAGGTACTTGAAGCATGAGAGTTTCAGAAGAGCGCAGAGAAAGAGCGTGAGAATGGTGGAAAAAGGTGAAAAGGTCTTTCAGATAAGGGTGCAGAGGCGTGAAATAAGGTATTATAGAGAAGAGATAGAATATGAGAGTTTCGGCGAAACCGAATATGTAACCACTTAAGATTGCTGCGAAATTCCGAGACATGGTCATACCTATTTGCGCAAGCCAAATAAGAACCTTATCCCGACATTCTGCAGGCGCTCAAGTTTGTCAAACTGTTGCTCAGTTAGATCAAGAAAGGAAGTATCGGCGTAATCGAGTACTGGAAGAAGAAGAGATTGTGAAAGAGAATTTTTAGTGGCAATAGGTAGGAAGTTACGCAGTCTTCGAAGGGAACCTGCTGAAGCAAACATCTTACGGCTGATTTCAGATATCTGCGGACCCCACGACAGATTCATAATAATTAATAGTATTAATAAACAATGATACTGAACATGAATACATGAAACTTTGAAGTATGTATGAAATTTTCAGTTTTAAGCTATTGCATAGCTTCTATCGCGGGCCTTGAGCGCGGGGACCGAATCCAGAAATTCCGTAAAGAAAAAACCTCACGCTCCCCACTCCGACCGGAACAGCGGTGATACTTTTTAGTTTTGTCATCTATCGATGAATAGTAGAACTTTTAATGACTTTTTCAAATATGACGTTTGTCTCTTTAGTTCAGCAACTCGCCTCTAGATGGCATTACAATAGCTTTACCGCGGCAGTCCCCGAGTGCCACACGTCTTTTTTTTTAAACCGTCATTGGAAACCTTATTATAAGATTATATTTTTCGTAATGTATCATAATTAATAACGCATGGAGAGACTTACACTTTTCAGGTCTTGTATATGATGTAACTCATAAGCATCCATCCTGTTCTCCAATGATATGTATCCTGCCCTTGTGAAGTCGCTATACGGTAAAGTTCGTATAATATTCTTCTTGAGTTTGAACTGTGCTTCATACACAGTGTCTACTACGTCAATAGGATTTAGCTTGTGGATCCAATCTTTTTCGATCCAACATTTCTTGGCCCATGCCCGATATTCTCGTTGTTCCTCCTCGTATAACTTATTTATTTCCTGCAAACAGACAATATTTTTACGGCCAGCACTAAGACATCATAATCCATTGCTACTGCCTATTGAAATTGTAGAGGTGCGAAGTTATCTGTTTTTCACAAGCCCAGGCTAAAGCTACTCAACTAATAGGGTAACATATTATCATACATATAAAGTCGTGGTCAACTAATTAGGAACATTCAAGATAGTGAAAAGCAATAATCTGTTATGTAGGTACATATAAATAAAAGACCTATTGATTTCTCAGCAACTAACTATTATTTGCAAAATTTGGCCGACATTTGTGCTATAAATGTATGTAAATAAAAGATTAAATAAATAGAAAAAAGTGTTTAACATCGAAGGTTAACCATGTTTTCAATTTAAGAGTACACTGTCACTTGTCATCAGTGAGCGCGGCCTGAATGCATGCTATCTCACCTGTCTTTATAGACATACCCGCGCGATAGAATGAAATGCACAATGATTTATGCCGCCGAACAGCCTTGAGCACAAGGGTTATCATTATCAATCATAGAAAAACTATTGAATGTATCTCTTCAAAATAAATTTATTACCCGCGACGGAACGGAGACGGTATATGCGTTTAGGGTGTGATGTTGTTTGTATGTATGAATGGACGTATTTATGTATGTATTAGTGATGTAACGGATATTCGCATTCGCATTCGCGAATATCCGCATATTTTTCAATATTCGCATTAGCATTCTAAAAAATTATGCGAATATTTTGCGAATGTTTTTAATAATCAAAACGGAAATTATTATATGCATGCATATGAAATCTCTTCTCCTCAAAGCGGAAACTAATGGACATGTGCATTCTCCCCGTTCTTACGTACGGTGCGCAAACATACTCACCAATATTCAGAAATCTCGCCTCGGTGTCTGTCAAAGAGCTATGGAGCGCAGCATTCTTGGAGTTAAATTAAAAGACTGCATCAGAAACTCAACACTGCGCTCCAAGACCCAGATAGTGGACGTAGCTGTAAAGTCGGTTAAATTGAAATGGGACTGGGCTGGACACGTATGTCGCATGCCAGAAGCTCTGGGCGGAAGCCATCACAGTCTGGGTTCCTAATGGGCGAAGACCGCGTGGAAGGCCCAGGCGGAGATGGAGGGACGAACTGGACGCCTACAACAAAAAGTGGCCACAACTGGCCGACAGTAGAGAAGAATGGAAGGTGGAAAGGGAGGCCTTTGCCCTGCAGTGGGATCATTCAGGCTCTTAATAAAATAATGCATATGAAATAATAATACAATAGATAACACTTAGATATTTTTATTAAATCATACTTCTACATTCTAAATTAAAGTCTCATTAAAAATCTAAACAATTACTTGAAACAAAATAAATAAACTTTAAATATGTTATGTATTAAGTATTTATAACCTTTGGCTTTAAATGTATATTTTTTCATTCCACTTTATATATCTGAGGAATTCAATATAGGTATTTATAATAAATGAAACTTAAAAAACAAAACAACGAATACTTAAGTATTCGCATTCGCATTTACTATTTGTTAATAAACCTTTTTTTCAAAAACAGAATTATAATTATTTTTATTCTTCTAATACTTGTTATGTTAACATTTGGTTTTGTTCACATGGCCGACACGAAACGTCAAATCTGTCAAACATATAACGCGCGCTTTTGATGAAATTTTAATATATTCGCATTCGCATTCGCGAATGTTGAAGATAAATATTCGCAATCGCATTCGCATTCGCAGGGGGCGCTGCAAACGACGTTTTAAAAAGTACTTTTTACCTTTATACCGTGTTTGGCAACGCACCCCGTTGCTAGGCAACGCGGTGCGTTGCTAGATGACCGACTTTATTGACTCTGAAACTGGGCTCCTTGTTAAATAATATGAAGAGAAACGCCGTGCGATATAAATAAAACATTTACTCTAAATATATTATTAAAAAAAAAATACGAAAGCGCGCGCCCCTGTCTGTATAATACTAATCTCAGGTGCGCTCATCTTGCGTAACTAAAGCCCGTATTGTTCTTTATTGCCCGTGTAGTTGTATTGTATAGCTCCCCCAAGTTATGCAGTCATTACGTGAGTTCTACTCAAGCTTAGAATCTCTGCTCAAGTAAATCTTTCTTATAGAACGTAACGCTAATTAGCTAGTTGCACTAGCAAAATCTCTACTTGAAAAAGACAATTATAATAATTACAATTATAGCTTCCTTTTTACACCTATACATTAATTCAAAGCCAAAAAAATCCGTCGGGGGGGGGCTAGATTGGCCAGTATACCTTTGACATAATCATGTCAGAAACTGATAATGTCTATGCCACATCTCGGTGTCAAGCGGTAATTACTAACAAAGGTTTTGCTACTGGGTACTGATTTTACCTGTCATAAAATGGAGTTATTACAGAAATTAAAATACTGCAGATAATTCGTTTGGTTTAACTCTATTATTCATTTTATTTTAATGTCCTTAATTAAATGTCCAGCTACAGAATTATACCTTAAATTGAATACATGGTTAACCTTTGATGTTAAACACTTTTTTCTATACATTTAATCTTTTATTTACAGCCATTTATAGTAAATAGTCGGACCAAATTATGCGAATAATAGTTACTGAAAAATCAATAGTTTTTTGTATTGATATGTACATAACCGATTATTGCTCTTCAGTATTTTGAATGCCCCTAATTACTTACTTAGGTTGGCAGGCTTGAACATGAATATAGTATAGTCTTACCTTAAAGAACTGAAGTGACTCTGAAGTGGGATTCATCTTTAAAAACTTCACTCCCAGCTGATGTTGCCGTTTGGTGAGGGATGACAGCCGGGGGTATTGTTTTAGTTTCGGTTTCTGTAAGTTATTTTAGTGGATTCTCAGAAACATTAAGTTCAGTCACTCTTACCCCTAGTAGATACATCATTGGACTAAGGTCAAACCAAAAAATATGATCCATTTTAAAGAGCCAGTGAAAATGTTCACTGTGTCTAATTACATTGCAGAGCAAGTCATGGGGTATAGTATTATATTATCTGGTCATGGGTAAAGGATACAAAAATATCTAAGTAATCAGATTTTATGTGCATTCACTTTTGGGCCTACAATGAGCCAACATTTTGGTTGATTAATGTATGAACTGTACTTCAGTAGCATTTAGAGCTTCATTTTAAAATTCATGATTCCTAATCATTTATTTATTTTTTAATTTATTAGGACTACCAACTAGAGACATACAAATTAAAATACATTAAATCATGATGGATACCAAGAAGCATGCTTACAGTCCTTGGTGGATTATCATCTGGAGGATCATTCCAAGTCTCTGGGTCATCTGGGTCCGCCCACGGTGGATAAAACTCATCACGCAGGATATGGCTTATTTCTGAATTATATAGATCCTTTTCTGTAAATTGGGGGCCATTTTTGCCCTCCCTGAAACAAATATTCAGCAACATTTGTGAGGCTGATGTAGGTGTCAGTTCATGGGGTCATTCTAAGAAAAGATAGAAAATTCATTTATTAGTTCACATCATGCATTATAAATAAAAAAATGAAAAATAATAGACTATCAGAGTGAAATATTTGAATAGAATTTCTAAAGTTTTATTTTTTTCGAGTCTGATTTAACCTACACGCATCTGATCGCCTTGGCTGATAGTTGGCTTTCGCTTACCCGACCAAACAGGACCAACAAAGGCCAGCGAGACCCATTCGTTTTGCCTGTGTGTGCGCAGCATTGGAAAAACATCAATGTTATTGCTAAGGATGAGGGCGGTTCCAGTCACACGCTTTCCTCAAAGAGCATAAGATTTATGGCATTTTGCGTCCCTGAGTGCACTGAATCAGGACATATTCCATACCACATAGAATACCTCCATGATGAGGTCTTAAAATACAACCTTATAGAAGAGGTTTACCAATCAAAGAGAAGAGGCTTTTGCCAGTTCTGGTCCTCGGCCCGTACGAAAGGTTTGTGCACATATTCAGTTATTCCGGTCTTAGCGAGCTTATCCTCATCTATGACTACAAATAATGGTTCATCCTTATTGGTTTGTTTCTCTTCATTGGTTTGTTCATCCTTGTCCATGATGTGATGAGTTTGATTTTATTTGTTGCCTGCAAACACAGATCACATTATAGGTAATACACTACACAAATACCTGCCACAGGGCCAATCTAGGGAGCAAGGATAGTTGGAGGGCAATTCTCAGTACCTATCACGTAAGTTTTTATCAGGTAATAAATATAGAGCCCTGAATAAATATTTAATCCCGCCAAAAACTGCATTCTCGAGCACTCTTCGACATTTCTAACATAGACAATTTGATGATTATTCTTGTTTTTACATAATTGAATGTCAACGTTGCATACCTTACATCATCATCATCATCAGCCCTTTGCGACTCACTGCTGGGCATACCTTACATATGTCAACATTAATAGTTTTCATCAGTAATTAAATCTTAATTATAGAAGAATCTAGCAATTTTAAAAGAACAAATTGAAGTGACAGGACCCTCAATTCCAGCGGACTTAGAACCGATCCCTGAGGGAGACCTTTCCATTTTATCCTCACTATTATTAACGCCCATAAGACGAATTGAAATATGCCTACCAGAAAGAAGATTGAAAATGAAATTCGTTATCTTATGAGGAATTCTTAGATTCTGAAGTTTCTGCCTAAGAATACAAAGATCAACGTTATCGTATGCCGCGGCAATATCCAGAAAGCCAGCCACAACCGACTCCTTTCTAGAAAGAGATAATTGAATGTCTGTAGTAAAAATGGCCTGACTATCAGAAATACTCTTATAGTGAATTCCACTTATCTTTATTTATTACTAGCTGCGCCCCGCGGCTTCGCACGCGTTGTTCCTATTCCGGAATGCCGAAATTAATATAGCTGCATTTACAACTCATTTTCGGAAAAAATGGTAGATGGCTGTTTTCCGCATAACGTCTTTATCAATATCTGAACTCATTGTAATAATCACTCAAAACTCAACTCTACATATCGAAAAATCAAATGAAGATAGGATTGCCGTTTTACAGCTTTTTTTTGCATAGAAAATTGTCTATAAGGATTAGAGCATATAGAGACGAGAGCCATTCTATCATTCGGCTGAGACAAGTCGGAAAAAATATAAAGCGGGAAAGCGGCAATCTGATCTTTATTTGTTTTTTCGAGTTGTAAAGTTTTGTATGTAATATACTTCTGTTAGCAGAGATTTGTATTAGGTATATTGAGTTCATCTGATTCAGAGTCTGATTTCAATCATCTGTCCATAAGCAAATTCATGTTTTTATTTTTATGCTCCCGACTGGTATATGGATCAGTTGAGCTACCTGTAGATTGTTAACGCGTTCGATTGGTAGGTATTGATATTGATATGGTATGGATCAGTTGAGCGACCTGTAGATTGTTTACGCTTCCGATTGGTATTGATATACATACTTAGAGGTATTACCTACCTTAGTTGTGTGGTGCTGGTTTATAAAGTGTAGCACCCAAACTCTTCCCGCGGGTGTCGTTAGACTAAGGGATATCCACCGGGGGCGGGCAGCAGCGCTCCCTGCAGAATAATTATATCACCAAACTGCGATCCCTAACCCGCAAGCCCAGCGTGGGGATTATGGGCATTACCCTCCATGAGATAAACGCTAATCAGGGGGAGGCCTGCGTGCGTCCAACAGTGGACCAATATAGGCAACAGCCTATATTGGCCCTGTTACCTATCGAGATATCTAGTAGGTACTAATTTGTTTCTTCATAAAAATGCAAATCGAAAACCTTTCATCCTACCTATCAACCTCTGTTGAGGTAGGTAAATTTGTAGGTAGGTTAGGTACTAGATGATATCTTGATAGGTAGCAGGGCCGTCGATTGGCAATTTGAGTATATCAATGTCAATTTTAAGGAACACAAAAACAATAAAAATGATTGCTAAATTGGCAACACAAATTAGAAACTTTAAAAAGTTGATTCCTTTCATTTGACATTGTTAAACTCTAATTGCCAATTGAGACTGCCATGTATCGAGGAATAGGGAACTTTTTTTCATGCGAATCAAAAACCCTCGTTGCAAAATTCACTGAAAAATTTACCGATATATCGATAACTACGGTTAGTGGAAGCTAGTTTGAGCATATATACCTATTATTGTCCTGTCTCAAGTAAGTTAAAACCTAATGTACCTTACATTAGGTTTTATCTCACTAGAGACACGCAGATTATGTGAGCAGTTAATGGGTATGCCGTCCAGGCCTGATAGAAGAAATGAGTCGGCTTAGCGTTCCTGAGCAACGCCCTAGGTTCCGTTCTGGTTGCGTCCCGCTGTTCTCGCCACGTCCCCCGCGTACTGTCGCCATACAACAATCGCCTTTCTGCCGCGCTCAGAATCATCTCAACTCTTAAAGCGCCATCCCGTAGCTGATATATTTGCAGATAAGGTACCCATATTACAACAAATAATGTCTGGAGTATTCCGAAAATAATGGAATTTAAATTACTTACCGGAATATACGTGTGTACCCTACCTGTTGACTTATTCCTTAAATTGTTATTTTGCTATGTTATGAGGTTAATGAGGTTGCTTCTTTTAATTTTCTATAAAGGATTTATATTTTTCGTATGTTTTGTTTTTGTTTGTTTTGAATTTGCAAATTCTATATTTAATTTTTCTGTTCAATGTTTGCCTAAATATTGTTATTATTTGTGTATTGTTAATATAAATAGTTTTCTACTCTGTAATTTGTATTGTGAAAGTGTTTTTCATTATTTTTAATTTCAGATTTAAAGATTAAGGCTAAGTCCTGTTGTTATATCTTGATTTTTAAATAAATAAATAGAAATTAAAAACAGATGAGATGATGATTCATATATGTAATATATTTATTTCATTTAAGTGAATAATTAACAATATGCTTTAAACTACACAATATTTGCACCCTTGCATTTTGTAACATAATCAAATAGGTAGAGATATAAGTATGTACATAGGTATGTTATGTATAGGTAGGTAGAGATAGACCATTCTAAAATTTACGTCCCTTACAGAAAACGATACATTAGGCGTGCATTTTTAGATCTATACTTGAAGACTTAATTTTTCTAAAATTTATGTTATAACATAATAATACCTGTGAATATGTATAATTCTAATTATCTAAGTCAAAAAAGATGTTAGTAATTACTCTTTCTGGTCGTCTACAGCTAAACTAAACATCCCTTAATGAGTGACGTGACCTTATTTATTTAGTTTGTACATAAAGGCAACATGTTAGTTATTATGTTTTAAAGTATAGCCAAGTGTTTGAATCTAGAAGAGCTAATTGGTAATTGATACAGCTATTCAAGTGTTTGAATCTCGGGCAGGTAGGAGGGAAGTTTATCAAATAATAAAGCTAATTAACAATTGATACAGTTATTCAATTGTTTGAACCTCGGGCAGGTAGGAGGGAAGGATATAAAATAATAGAGCTAATTAGTAATTGATACAGCTATCCAAGTATTTGAATCTCGGGCAGGTAGGAGGGAAGGTAATAAAATAATAGAGCTAATTGGTAATTGATACAGCTATCCAAGTGTTTGAATCTCGGGCAGGTAGGAGGGAAGGATATAAACTAAATGAGCTAATTGGTAATTGATACAGCTATCCAAGTGTTTGAATCACGGGCAGGTAGGAGGGAAGTTTATAAAATAATAGAGCTAATTAGTAATTGATACAGCTATCCAAGTGTTTGAATCTCAGGCTGGTAGAAGAGATTGATACAGCTATTCAAGTGTTTGAATCTCGGGCAGGTAGGAGGGAAGTTTATAAAATAATAGAGCTAATTAGTAATTGATACAGCTATCCAAGTGTTTGAATCTCAGGCTGGTAGAAGGGAATTAGGTTATAAATATAAAATAATAGAGCTAATTAATAAAATTGATACAGCTATTCAAGTGTTTGAATCTCGGGCAGGTAGGAGGGAAGGATATAAAATAATAGAGCTAATTGGTAATTAATACAGCTATCCAAGTGTTTGAATCTCAGGCAGGCAGGAGGGAAGGATATAAAATAATAGAGCTAATTGGTAATTGATACAGCTATTCAAGTGTTTGAATCTCGGGCAGGTAGGAGGGAAGGTAATAAAATTAAAGAGCTAATTGGTAATTGATACAGCTATTCAAATGTTTGAATCTCAGGCAGGTAGGAGGAAAGGTAATAAAATAATAGAGCTAATTGGTAATTGATACAGCTATTCAAGTGTTTGAATCTCGGGCAGGTAGGAGGGAAAGTTATAAAATAATAGAGCTAATTGGTAATTGATACTACTATCCAAGTGTTTGAATCTCGGGCAGGTAGGAGGGAAGGTTATAAAATAATAGAGCTAATTGGTAATTGATACTACTATCCAAGTGTTTGAATCTCGGGCATGTAGGAGGGAAGGTCATAAAATAATAGAGCTAATTAGTAATTGATACAACCCCAAGTGTTTGAATCTCGGGCAGGGAGGAGGGAAGTTTATAAAATAATAGAGCTAATTAGTAATTGTTACAGTTATTCAAGTGTTTGAATCTCAGGCTGGTAGAAGGGAATAAGGTTATAAATATAAAATAATAGAGCTAATTGGGAATTGATGCAAAACCAATGCGTGTACATCACTGCATTTTTTTAATAACAAGCAAGATAAATACTAGAACCATCTTAGTCTATAACTTCTTGGTTCTGGAATCTATATATATTTATATGTATATATGAATTGCTGCTCGTCAGTCTCGCTAAAACTCAAGAACGGCTGAACGGAATTATCTTATCTTGGTCTTGAAATATTCGTGGAGGTCTAGGGAAGGTTTAAATGTGAGAAAAAATCGAATAACTGCCGGGAAAACACCTTACAACGCGTGCGAAGCCGCGGGGCACAGCTTTAGATAATTATATTAAGCTATTGCATAGCTTCTATCGCGGGCCTTGAGCGCGGGGACCGAATCCAGAAATTCCGTAACGAAAAAACCTTGACGTTTGTCTCTTTAGTTCAGCAACTCGCCTCTAGATGGTATTGCAATAGCTTTACCGCGGCAGTCCCCGAGTGCCACACGTCTTTTTTTGTTAACAATGGAGTTGCAAAATCGAATAAATTTAGGTGAAACAGGCAAAAACGTGCCAAACCAGACAAGTGTCTGTGTAAATAACAAAGAAGTCAAGTCAAACAACTGTTATTGCATCTAGAATATTCCCTCCAGCGTACTTGCTGGAGTTGTCAGTGACTGCATGTAACCATTGAATCCATTGATTTATTAAAAAGGAAGATGAGGTACTGGTTGCTCGAAAGTGGCAACCTCAAATTGTGTAAAATTGTGTTCTCCTACATCAGTCACCGTCTGACCGGTGGCACGGACGGTCGTGATTCGCGTGAAATATTGTTGTCTCAGTCTCACTTCGGTCCAAGATACGTCTTTCCGTCTTTGTTCTTCTTTGTATTGCACAGGACTGGAAATATAACTGTGAGCGTATGTGTTTGAAACTTCGAGTAGGCAACTCGTAGTTTAGGCAGAGAAGAGAAAATAGTGTTTGGTCTTTCCTGATCTTTGCTTAAGCTTTACAAATTGAAACTATTAGGTACAGAGGCAACAGTTTAAAGTAAATTAGAACATGGTAATTTACTAAATCTATATATATAAAAATGAAACCCGTTTTCCGTTGTCATGACATAACATGAAAACGGCTTGACCGATTTGGCTGATTTTTTTTTTAAATGTTCGTTGAAGTTCAAGGATGGTTTTTACGGCGAGAAAAAATCTAATAATTGCCGGGAAAACACCTATAAACGTTTCCATAGGAACAACGCGTGCGAAGCCGCGGGCAACAGCTAGTTTTTTATAATTTCTATTATCATCGCGCTGTAATTGAGAGAAGTTGAAGTTTAGTGGCTGTACAGAAAGTTCGAATGCATGGTGACGTGACAGCTGTCACTACTTGGGGAAGAAAAGTAAGTATTACTTTCATCCCGCTTCCCAGGAAACTTCCAACCTATTTTCCGAGTATGAGTGATGAAGTTGCCTGCGCAGTGGGATGTAAGTTATACTTAGTATACTAGTAATGACAAGTACAAAACAAATAACAGCTGTCACCTCACTTTTAACTTGAACCATGCATGCTACCTTTCTATACAGCCACTCAACTTCAACTTCTTGTGAGGTGGCTTTTGCGTCTGGTTTGACGCATTCCATACGGTAAGAAGAGGCTAAAGTAGTAGTTCCACTACAAACTTTCGCATTTATAATACTATTGTGTGATTATTACACTAGTAGCGCCTCGCGTTTTCTAGGGCGTAGTTCCCGTTCCCGTGGTAATTCCAGGAAAAGATATAGGAAGCCTATGTCGCTCCACGAAAAGTACCTAAGCTTAATAATGAAAGATTTTTTTAAAAAGGTCCAGTAGTTTCGGAGTCTATTCAATACAAACAAACAAACGATCAAATCTTTTCTCTTTTTAGTACCTATTAGTATAGATAATAGGATAGTCGGATAGAATACAATGTAGGGTTTCGAAATTCGGGCAACACTACAGAGCCATCTAGATTTTACAACATGAAGCGACATACATACGTTGGTAGTTCAGTTCCTATGAGTTAATTTAGATGTCGCTGTATTCACTACTGTTGTGGCAATAGTTACTGCTCATGTAGGTTACTAAAAAAATACTAGATGCCGCTACAACAAGTAGAATATATTATTAAAATTATTTTTTTATTTTTATTGCGGATTTAATCTAACACTTACTAGAAGGTACATTGCATTCTGCTTGAGTATATGCATATTATGTACCTAATGCTCTACTAAAACCAGTTAAGTACCTACATAAATGGTTACTTGAGTGTTGCTTTAAAAAGAACACCTCACGGAATCATTATCTATACAATAGTGAAAGAATCAGCCAAATCGTTACCCAAGGGATGAAACTAACTGATTCAGTCCCGAGAAAATATGAATAAGCTAATGAAAAAATTAGTAAATTTTATTTTACATTAATCAACAACTTAGGTGCGTTATTTATTTAAAGCCTATGGTAAAATTAGAGCAATTATTAGTTAGAGATATTAAAATGTTTTTTCCAGGTACCTCGTGAGAAGTAAGGAGTAGGTAAACCTTGTATTTTTTTGGTTAAATCCATCATATTGACTTTTGAGAAACAATGTTAGTCTCTCGAAATCATTTAAATGTAAATTGTCTGTGTTATCTTCATGTTGTATTTAACTTTAACATAGAATACACGCTCCATAATGTTGAAGGTTTGTAAGTCTTTGAGAATACGTTAAAATATATTAACAAAACGTTTTCCTCCAACGATTTCACTATTTTCTCAGCGCGCCATTTCATTAAATCGTTGTACGATTTTAGGTACCTACCTTCATTTTGATTTAGGTGGTAAAAGGTTTTCCACTACTACTTTAGCCTCTTCTTTTATAAAATCAGGCGTTAAATCTATGTCTATATCAATGTCTGAACTTATTGTAATACGAGTAATCAAAGAGAATACAATAACTTCGTAAGTAATCACACAAAATTGTACGACTCGAAAAATCATACGAAGATAGATTTGACGTATTTCCGCTTTTTTTTCTTAGGCAGAGAAAACCTCTTTAGAGATGGCAGAGTATAGCCATGGTAGCTTTCGCTATTCTACCATGGTTGAATAGACATGCTAGAATACCGAGAACTATTCTTCCATTAATTGTTGTCATTTAAAAATTGTAGTTGATGGTTGAAAGTAAATTATAATAATGGTATTTTACCTCTAATTTATTTAAAGTTCACATTACGCTGTAATTGAATGGCCGTACGAGTTGCGTCAAACCAGACGCAAAAGCCATCTCACAAGAAGTTGAAATTGAGTGGCTGATTAGAAAGGTAGAATGCATGGTTCAAGAGAAAGGTGAGTGACAGCTGTCATTTGTTTTATACTTATCTTTACAACTTTCATCCCGCTGCGCAGGCAACTTCCGACCTACTTTCAGAGTATGAGTAATGAAAACATATTTACAAAAAAAAACATACGCGAGTGAATTGAGAGCCTACTCCAAAATATGATTTAATATTTTTTTAAATTAATAATAACGACTAAGACTAAACTACTATTATGATTTGAAAAAAGATCCTTATATGTATAAGATATCCTTTCAAAAAATTGCGCCGCGCCGCATAGCACACTTCTTCAATAGCTATCGACTGATTATTCTTTTCTGGTAGGTATGTTATATTTATTTTATGGAACATGACGTAATATAACAATTTGAGAAAATTTTGTACTATAGAACTACCTATGTACATAGGTACTAACTTGTGCTCGTTTTTATTTGTCTGTGAATGCACAGAACTAAATGCGAATCGCTTTTCCTAAATTCTTCCATGAGATATTTAAGACGTGAATGACATTATTCACTAATCACAGTAATCACCGACGTAATAGGTATAAGTTCATATATGTTTACTATCAAAAAAATTCAACTACTCCCTACACTATTCCTCAATGGGCGAAAAGACGCTAGTCAATTTTCGTAATGTCGTTTTAGTAGGCGGAAATAATGGGCTAGACGAAACTATTCGATATTTACCACAAAAAGTACCTACAAACTGTTCAGTAGTAGGTAGATACAAATAGGGACAACATTTTCTCAAATTGTTATATTACGCCATGTTCCATAGAAGGAGGGACCTACTGTTTTTTTGCGCCACGCCTTCTTTTTTTTCATTAGGGTAACATGATGATATTGAGTTTAGCTCGATAATATTATTTACTTTTTCATCTATTATATTCGCAGTACCCGTTACGACTGAGAGTCATAAATTCATTATCTTTTATAGGTACTAATAATAAAACAAACGGTTAATTTATGAAGGTTTATTATAGATGGAATATATAGGTAATTATAAAACATTTATTAATTATCGCCGCCATCCTTCGAACCTACTGATAATGCGTTTTCTTTCTTTTGTATGTTCGAAACCGAGATGACTAGAATGTATTAAGTGCCAAATAAGCAGGACTATTTAGACTCTTTGGAACAACACAGATTCGCGCGAAATACTAAAATTTTAACGGATTTCAATATATTATGCGTTCTGCGAGAAATCAAACTACCAAAAAGTAGTTTTCCATAAGTAATAGAACATTTTCTATGATCCCGTTTTGTTACAAATTTCGATTTTGTGCTACTTTCTAAGCTACTAATAATTTAAGAGCTATTTTACAAAAAACTACATAGTACCAATACATTATAATTAAGATACTTAAACTTACTTAGTTCAGTTCAGTTCAGTTCAGTTCATTTATTTATCTTTTGACACAGTAAACATGTTCTTAGATAAGTCACTTTTACATTTTTTAACTTAAATAATAGCTAATTAATAACTACCTTAGCTTCAGTACCTACCACATCACAAAATATATGTTTCTCAGTCAAAGAACAAATTTTGATAAAACTACAAAAAATAACGAACTTTTCGAGAAATACAATCATTTTTCACTTAATAAATAAAATAGACGAACGAGAAGTAGGTACACGATTAATTTTACAATTAAAAAAAACATATTTCGCACTTACAACTAAAATAAGGACTTATTATACTTAGCCCTTTTTTATCACCCTAGTGACTAATTGCATAATATATTTTCTTGATTAATCAAAACTTATTACTACGACGACACTTAAAATACTACAATAAATACGCTGCTTAATGCTGCTGGACAATTTACACATCATTGCATCTAACTCTAAACTATGTAGAGCGTGCGTTATCAGTAGGTACTAGGTATATAACTTATAATGTGCGCGGCGATTTTGAAATATAATATATAATATGTGACGGCCACCCCAGCTCCCTCCATACAAAAATCTTTAAATCCCATTTGCTAGTATCGTCACCGTAGTCATTTGAATTTTATCGACAACATCAACAGTTTTTAATTATAATTAACTAAATTTTTCCGTTTTATGTATTTTTTTGTAAAATTATATCATTGATAAATAATAGATATTTTAAATCTCAATAGCGAAATTTCTAAACGCAAGATAATTTTTTCGTTGTCTGTATTTTTTGTGAAACTATCATTGACAAGTAGACAATTTTAATCTCAGTAGCAAAATTTCTAAACCTACGCGAAGGATTAGTATTGTCATGCATGATATTTTTGGAAGGATATTTTTTTTTGTATTACGAGTATTTAGCAGTTGTTTAATGTTTTCTGTAAATTCAACCAACTGTCTGAATGTCTGAAATTACTTTTTTTCATTTTCACTTTTTGTCGTATTTCGAAAATACAAGCTTCTAAGCTTTCGTATTAATAAATTTAGCTTTATGGATTTCGTATAATTTATATTCAAGAAATTTAATAATATACGGAGAAAAATAAAGCGCGTTCTGACATAGTTTAGTTATTCTAATGTAAAACTTTATTATGAAAAGGTACTTTTTCGGTACGTTTTTCTTTAATAACTGAATAACCCTTGTGCTAAAAGTCTCTGCCTGTCACCGCTACTGTTAAATATCTCGGAATTCACCTGGTTTTACACCTTAGTTTAAGTTCAAGTATCATGTACAAGTCTTGTTACATAACATAACATAATAAATACATTTTTATTCTTAGTAAATGTATGTTTGTGTGAGGATTACGTACCTATGATAAGGCATCAGAGTTCGACCTAATGCCGGTGGAATTTTAGCGAGAATTGCTTGTTCCTCGTTTCCCAAGTCATCATTCTTGGGACGTAGCGAAAACTTGTACTCACTGCTGACATCAAATCCAACCACCTCTTTTGGTGCGTAGACTATCGCGTTCATGCCTATGTTTGTCTGAAAAGTTTATAAACGTGTTTAAGAGACATTTCACATTTTGTACAATAATAAAAGATTACGAATTCCACTACACAGTTTATTCGAGAGAAATAGTAATACTTAACTAATTTTTTTACGGAACATATTGGTACAGGTAAAACAAGATACTGGCTAAAACAAGATCAGGCCGAGGGTTTCGAACTTTTGTTATTCCTACTACTAATAAAAACGCGAAAGTTTCTAAACATGTGTGTAAACATATACTTATATGTTTGTTGCTCTTCCACGCAAAAACTACTGAAAGGATCGAGCTTAAATTGCATTCAGGCCGTTCTAGGTATGGAATAACACATAGGCTACTTTTTATCACATAAATCAGTTCCCGTGGGATAAGCGTGCGAAGCCGCGGGCGTAGTTACTTAACTATACAAATATTTACTACTACGCTGTTTAATGAATAGCTAAAAACAGTACCTATAGTAGATACATAATATTAGGGTCCCATTTGAGTTTTCAAATTTGATGATGAATTTCATCTCAAAAAGCCACCCCCTATTAATAATTTGAAACAATATACAAGAGTTTGATATTAAATATATCTTGTTGGAGGGCTTTGAAAAACGACAGAAATAAAAACTATAACGTTTTATTGCCATGCATGAAGAAAAATTGTCATTTTGTATCCGAACATTTGTATTGGATTTCTTAATATCTTTAGTAGTTTGTATCTTCTGATTACTAAATTACTTACATCGTGAGCCAAAATGTACTGGCCCGGCAGTAACATAAGTAGCTGTATCATTGCCTTGTGTAAGGTATCGGCAATATCACTTTCTTTGACATTATGTAGACTTATAACTTCTTCCTTGTTCAGTTTCGTAAGCATTACCACATCTCCACTGTCGTAGTCCATGCGAACTGGATAAACAAGGTTTAAGGCTTAGGTAGTTAGAACTAATTTTATAGAAGTGTAAGTAAATGAGAGAACAACCATATTTATTTAGTGTGATTTGTCTACTGTCGACTACTTTTGACACTTTACAATAAAACCCCGTTTTTAAATTTTAATCAGTCTTGATATCTATTCCCCAACAAACATGGCAGCAGAGCGTGCAAGGCAAGCGCCAGCGCCCGCAGCCTGCCTGCCGACTGCTTGCAGCCCCCCAGCTCCGGCTGCCACTCCACTATCGGCTCCAGAATGTTACATACCATTCAAAAGGTCAGCATTCGGGCGCAACATCAAGGCAAGCGCCAGCGCCCGCAGCCTGCCTGCCGACTGCTTGCAGCCCCCCAGCTCCGGCTGCCACTCCACTATCGGCTCCAGAATGTTACATACCATTCAAAAGGTCAGCATTCGGGCGCAACATCAAGGCAAGCGCCAGCGCCCGCAGCCTGCCTGCCGACTGCTTGCAGCCCCCCAGCTCCGGCTGCCACTCCACTATCGGCTCCAGAATCACCTCCTTCTGGTCATTCTGCAACAGCAATAATTTCATAGTCAATACAAATAAGTAGGTCTTGATGGGTTGGAGTCAGTCTCTCTCCTTCCTTTGCTAGTCTGTCTGCATTTTCGTTGCCTGGGCAGGATCGACTCTCTGTCCATTCTAGGCAGAGTTTGCTGTGTTGAGAAATTGGTAATTTATTTATTCAGTAACTAACACGATTTTTGTAAAACCAATTACATCAGTTACTTAAGATTAATCTTAATTTAAAAACTCAAATTAAATTATCCAATAAATAAAATTTTTACATAATATATGATATGAATTAATATATTTAAAATTCTTAAAAATTAAACAGTTTTAGATATAAGGCAAATAAATTCATTGAAGTAATAAATAAAATTGACATATTAATTAAAATAATATTCACTAAACAAACAAACATCCTTTCATTCATCTCTCTCGCAAAACCTCAGGCATACCAACATTAAACACTACCATTCATCTGTGAATATATCACAGTCTGGATTGTGGTCTAGAAGTCTGTGAAGTAAAGTAGTTTGAGTAGGGTGATTCAGCTTACTTTATCTGAAAGCTATGCAATAAAGCTATAAAACTGGCTATAAATGTTTTGTATAGTGTTTTTTTTTATTTTACACAGACCTTTCATTTGAAAAAATGGTCGTAAAATCGTACTTATCAAAGTGAAGCCTTTCATAACTGTACGAATCGGTGTCATAAAAATACATTGCGTCTTTTTATAGTTTATATTAGGTTCGATTACCGGATACGGTAAGTAATTAATCAAATACCTATGAGAAATTACAACTTTCTACAAGCAATATATATAGTACCTGTTTGCCTGCCTTCCATGTCTCATGGCCGTAAGACACACTGTGTTAACAGTATAGAAGCTTTATTTAATTAAAAAAAAAGACTGAACTTACTCGAGTTTTATGTGACGCGTGAATTATAATATTGCGGTTTCGACCCGATGCAGCACTCTTAAGTTGCCATTTCTTGAAGCTCCGTGGAAAAGGCTCCTCGTTCATGGCGCCTGAAAAATACTTCTCTTTAGTTACAAAACAACAATACTTAGTGACAGTAAAATACTAATAGTCTTAAAATACAAAGTATTTGAAATAAAATAAATTAAAAAAACAGCATATTTTGGTAAAGAGGCTCTAGAAGCTCAAGGCTCAAGCGAAGAAACTTCTGTCTAGCAACAGGTAACTACAAAATCGGGATAGAGTTTCGAATGCAAAGAATTCTAATTTCCGAAAATAATTTTATGTTGATGAACAAGAGGCGAGAATCATTTTACGGCAAAGTACAGTCAGTATTGATTATAAATTATGGCTCTTGATTAAGTCACATCGCTTTTTACTTTTTTATTATTTCACCTAAAAGTGGCAACCACGAACTGGCCAAAATAGGATTATTTATTGTACTATACTATTGTACTAACAAATCAGAAATAAAGTCGTACTTACACGTGCAGCTCTGATTACTAGTTTGAGACGTTTACATATCTTCATATTCTCCGGCAAAATTGCTCTGGTTTTGTTTTTTGTGGGTAACTGCTACTTCGATTTCAGATTCGGCTTGTGAAAATTCATCTGATGCAATATCTTCATCAAAATCAGAACCGAAATTATTCTGTTTTTGTTTTTCGTGGGGAACAAGTACTTTGATCTCAGCGTCAGTTTCCGAGGTAGATTCTTTTTCAAATTTATAATATTCTATAACAAAAATAATAATGATAATTTTTAATGATAAAAAGATATTGTTCTGGTAGCTCTACCATCTGTTTTAGTTTATAATACTATATATAGAAGGCAGCCTCTTCTCCATTTATGGTTCTATAAAAGTTCTGTAACTAAATTCAAATTGCTAGCTACAAACTAGATTCGTAACTAGTCAGCTAACTATGAGTTCATCAAACTACAAAAGCTTTTATAGTAAAATAATACTACCTTGCTCCTCAGGAACTGAAACTTCTTCATCTATAACTAGGCCATTCAGTTCGGAGTTACAGCATGAAACGTCCGATTCACTTGGCGCCTTGCTATTGCTAGGACTATAAAATGATTCTTCTGAACTTTTCGCCAAATGTAGTCGTTGTTCATTGACGTTTATTGGCGTCTCTTCCTCAGCTTCTTCGTCTTCTTCTTCTTCTACTTCTTCTTTTTCTTTATATTCTTCTACTTCTTCTTCTTTTTCGGATTCTTCAGACGCCTTGCTATTGCTTTGATTATAAAATGATTCTTCTGAACTTTTCGGCAAACGTAATCGTTGTTCACTGACGTTTGTTGGCGTCTCTTCCTCGTCTACTTCGTCTTCTTCTTCGTCTTCTTCTTCTTCGTCTTCTACTTCTTCTTTTACTTTATATTCTTCTACTTCTTCTTTTTGGGATTCTTGAGATGCCTTGCTATTACTTTCATTATAAAATGATTCTTCTGAACTTTTCGACGAACGCAGTCGTTGTTCATTGACGTTTATTAGCGTCTCTTCCTCATCTACTTCTTCTACTTCTTCTTCTTCTTCTACTTCTTCTTTTACTTTATCTTCTTCTCCTACTTTTTCTTTATCTTCGTCTTCTTCTTCTACATTATCAGCTTCTTCTTCTTCTTTTTCGGATTCTTTAGACGCCTTGCTATTGCTTTGGTTATAAAATGATTCTTCTGAACTTTTCGGCGAAAGTAGTCGTTGTTCATTGACGTTTATTGGCGTCTCTTCCTCATCTGCTTCGTCTTCTTCTTCATCTATTTCTTCTTCTTCTTCTTTATATTCTTCTTCTTCTTCTTTATATTCTTCTTCTTCTTCTTTATCATATACTTGTTCTATATTATTTTCTTCTTCTTTTTGGGATTCTTCGGACGCCTTGCTATTGCTTTGATTATAAAATGATTCTTCTGAACTTTTCGGCGAACGCAGTCGTTGTTCATTGACGTTATTTGGCGTCTCTTCCTCATCTTCTTCGTCTTCTTCTTCATCTATTTCTTCTTCTTCTTCATCTATTTCTTCTTCTTCTTCTTTATATTCTTCTTCTTCTTCTTCATCTATTTCTTCTTCTTCTTCTTTATTATTTTCTTCTTCTTCTTTTTGGGATTCTTCAGACGCATTGCTATTGCTTTGATTATAAAATGATTCTTTTGAACTTTTCGGCAAACGCAGTCGTTCATTGTCATTTCTTGGCGTCTCTTCCTTATCTTCTTCGTCTTTTTCTTCATCTTCTTCATCATCTCCTTCTTTTTCTTTTTCTTTATCTTCTTCTTCTTCTTTTTCGGATTCTTCAGACGCCTTGCTATTGCTTTGATCATAAAATGATTCTTCGGAACTTTTCGGCGAACGCAGTGGTTGTTCATTGACGTTTATTGGCGTCTCGTCCTCATCTTCTTCGTCTTCTTCTTCATCTTCTTCTTTTTCTTTTTCTTTATCTTCTTCTTTTTCGGATTCTTCAGACGCCTTGCTATTGCTTTGATTATAAAATGATACTTCTGAACTTTTCGGCGAACGTAGTCGTTGTTCATTGACTTTTATAGGCGTCTCTTCCTCATCTACTTCTTCTTCTAAACGTAATCGATATTCTTTTTCGGATTCTTCAGACGCCTTGCTATTGCTTTGATTATAAAATGATTCTTCTGAACTTTTCGGCGAACGTAGTCGTTGTTCATTGACTTTTATTGGCGTCTCTTCCTCATCTACTTCTTCTTCTAAAAGTAATCGATATTCTTCTTCTTCTTCTTCTTCTACTTCTTCTTTTACGTCTTCTTCTTCTTCTTCTACTACTTCTTCTTTTACGTTATCTTCTTCTCCTTCATCTTTTTTTTCTTTATCTTCTACTTCTTTATATTCTACTTCCTCTTCTTTTCCGGATACTTTAGACGCCTTGCTATTGCTTTGATCATAAAATGATTCTTCTGAACATTTCGGCGAACGTAGTCGTTGTTCATTGACTTTTATTGGCGTTTCTTCCTCATCTACTTCTTCTTCTAAACGTAATCGATATTCTTCTTCTTCTACTTCTTCTTTTTCGTCTTCTTCTTCTTCTTCTACGTTATCGTTATCTTCTTCTCCTTCTTCTTCTTTTTCTTTATCTTCTACTTCTTTATATTCTACTTCCTCTTCTTTTCCGGATACTTTAGACGCCTTGCTATTGCTTTGATCATTAAATGATTCTTCTGAACTTTTCGGCGAACGCAGTCGTTGTTCATTGACGTTTATTGGCGTCTCGTTCTCATCTACTTCGTCTTCTTCTTCTTCTTCTTCTACTACTTCTTCTTTTTCTTCATGTTCTTCTTTATACTCTTTTTCGAATTCTTCAGAAGATTCAGCATCTCTGTAAATATAAGGATATCATGATGCATTGTTTATTTGACAACCAGTATCTTCTCAACTAGTATTAAGTGACATCACAAATTATAATAAGCCTAAGCGCCCGCAGCGCGGAGGACAACGCGGCGAGGGTGGCAAAAATATGAAATATTATAAGAAAAATATATACTTATGTAAATATTAATCTTATATGAAACTCTCATTCGTGTATGAAAAAAATCTACTTATGTCTTGCATAAAGATACTACTCTACGTTTGTCCGAAAATGTTTTTAAAATAAATGTCCACCCGTGCGAAACAGACACTGGTCGCTAGAAGCGTACATACAAAAGTACCTACATTGTATACATTTTAGTAAAGCATTATTTGTTAATTAAAGTTTATACTTACGTTCTAAATATATATCTCAGGAGGTGCCGAAAGGAATCGTGTGTGCGCTGAGCGCCGCACTCTTTGTACAGACTGAATTCACTGCCGTAGACCACCACGTTCTTTGGACCACTACCATCTGTTGTACATAAATACAATAGTCAGGTAAATAGGTATTTTGTGAGACTCAAATATAATTTTAAGCCCCTAGCTAGGGTATCATCTTACCAAATCTTGTATTGAATATTAAAACCCAAAACAGATGTCACATTTCTGCCTGCGGACCACGCTATGATGGCCTCAAGCGAAGCTTCGGTCAGGTCAGCAGGGGTATTTTAATTTGTCGGAAAGGCCGTCGGAAACTTTTGACAAATCAAAATAGCGTTCTAAAGTTCAGTCGTGCATAATAGAATTCAAATTCAAATCTGACGTTTTCGCTTCGGAAACGAATCGAATGAATAAAATACCCCTGTAAGTCTCGGACTTCAAACTTGGTCACCATTGCAAATCTTGCTGACCGCACTGTGATGGCCTGGACCTACGCTGCTAAGCTACAATCATCATCAATGCGACCCGCAACCCAGCTATTACTGACCACAGACGTAATGTAGTGCGTACTGCACTACATTATTAGTGTTGAATAATAAACAGAAAAAAGCTTCTGCCCTTCCTCTAGTTGTCTTTTTTAAGACATCCTTGATAAAAACCGGAGATATTTTTATATTTTTTCGTGTTCTGTAATCGAAACTGAAAGTTTGGACCTACTTTTTCTCACAACCTGTATGTAAATAAATACGCCAAACCCTAAATTGTGTAGTGTAACTATCTCGTTTAATTAAAGACATACCTGGACATACCACCTCAACTACTGACATAGGTAGCTTCCAACGACGATCTGTATCCACTAGGCACTGTAGCGCGTTCTCACTCGCGATGAACTCAGTGCCATTTTCCATCGCGAAACGAGCCAATTCATGGTGGATTTCATGCAGCGACAGCGATGTTACTTCGTTTTCATCTAAAGAAAAACACACTTATTTAATCAATGCGAAAGGTTGGATGTACGATGTACGGGTGTTCGTTACTTCTTCACTCCAAAACTAGTGAAATGCTTGAACTCCTGTCGTAGTATAACTTGGCATCTTGACATTGTTCACTTTCGTATTACCGATCCCGCAATAGCAAAAATGATGGTGGGTATCATCACAGGTCACTGTGATTTGAACCATCACCTTTTCAAGACTGGAGGCACAGACAGCAGTTTATGTCGTGGCTGCTTCTAAGAAGAAGAAACCGTGGAACTCGTCCTACACTGCACGGCCACAGAGGAGGCCAGACACAAAACGGGGTTGAAGTGCCTCATTGAGGCATCTACCCCATCCACACCCACAGAAAAGCTGAAACGAAGCTCAGTCACCAAAAGTCCTGCTCCGTTACTTCAAGGAGCTGGGCTGGTTAGGGCCTGTTTAGGGATGAGGATAATGCACAATACACTCCTGTGCGAGATGTCCGTGCAGATCTTAGTTCCCCTACTCAGAATTAGAATTAGACCTCGCAATAATGTTGCGGGATCCTGCGTTTACGGGATTGGACTAAGAACTCTCTCTCAACTTCATAAATCTACAATTAAATCAAATCGATTCAACACTTTTGGGTGCTGTGATTCTACATACAGACACTCTACATAATAGTGTCACATCAGCGCTGTCTGTCTGTGGAATCATACACCAAAGTACTGTAACTAATGGAAATATACGTACAGTAAGTACGTATATTTCCATTAGTTCAAAATTCCAAATGTTTAAATTATACCATATACCTTACCGAGTTTAGGTTTTAAAGCAACTTACGTGGCAGTTTAAAGTTACAGGGATGCTGTGGGCAGGGCTTCGGTACTCCATATGCATCCTGAACTCTATAACTCTGTTCGTAATTATCTGGATAACGGATATTTGGCAATACTTGCAAATCAACCTGAAAAAAAAATTGTAGAGCTTTTCGTGTGGGTCTGTTTTAGATTTACTTTTAAATAAAATGTCCCAAACTACTCTGTAGAGGGCCATGGCACCCCACTTCCATTGACCAATTAAAGAGAAACAGACTTGGGGACTATTATCGCTCAAGAGCGATCTCTACCAGACAACCGTGGATGGATAGGATCATTGGATAGTACTAGGGGATCTGAGTGCTCATGAAGGTTATAGAAATAAAATTCTTTATATATATACATATCATAACAATTAAAATATACTACATACATAACATAACTTATATATACCTACATAAACTACTTATATTCATAGGGACATAAAAGGTGTTCGTTCATTGACGGCAGGACAAATAATTACCATGGTTTTGAAAGTTGGTAAAGACTTTGCTCGCCTCACCGAGACTGGCAACGCGTTCCATAGCTGTACAGCCCGAGCAGTAAAGGAACGGGCGAAGAAGGAAGTAGAGTGGACAGGTACTTGAAGCATGAGAGTTTCAGAAGAGCGCAGAGAAAGAGCGTGAGAATGGTGGAAAAAGGTGAAAAGGTCTTTCAGATAAGGGTGCAGAGGCGTGAAATAAGGTATTATAGAGAAGAGATAGAATATGAGAGTTTCGGCGAAACCGAATATGTAACCACTTAAGATTGCTGCGAAATTCCGAGACATGGTCATACCTATTTGCGCAAGCCAAATAAGAACCTTATCCCGACATTCTGCAGGCGCTCAAGTTTGTCAAACTGTTGCTCAGTTAGATCAAGAAAGGAAGTATCGGCGTAATCGAGTACTGGAAGAAGAAGAGATTGTGAAAGAGAATTTTTAGTGGCAATAGGTAGGAAGTTACGCAGTCTTCGAAGGGAACCTGCTGAAGCAAACATCTTACGGCTGATTTCAGATATCTGCGGACCCCACGACAGATTCATAATAATTAATAGTATTAATAAACAATGATACTGAACATGAATACATGAAACTTTGAAGTATGTATGAAATTTTCAGTTTTAAGCTATTGCATAGCTTCTATCGCGGGCCTTGAGCGCGGGGACCGAATCCAGAAATTCCGTAAAGAAAAAACCTCACGCTCCCCACTCCGACCGGAACAGCGGTGATACTTTTTAGTTTTGTCATCTATCGATGAATAGTAGAACTTTTAATGACTTTTTCAAATATGACGTTTGTCTCTTTAGTTCAGCAACTCGCCTCTAGATGGCATTACAATAGCTTTACCGCGGCAGTCCCCGAGTGCCACACGTCTTTTTTTTTAAACCGTCATTGGAAACCTTATTATAAGATTATATTTTTCGTAATGTATCATAATTAATAACGCATGGAGAGACTTACACTTTTCAGGTCTTGTATATGATGTAACTCATAAGCATCCATCCTGTTCTCCAATGATATGTATCCTGCCCTTGTGAAGTCGCTATACGGTAAAGTTCGTATAATATTCTTCTTGAGTTTGAACTGTGCTTCATACACAGTGTCTACTACGTCAATAGGATTTAGCTTGTGGATCCAATCTTTTTCGATCCAACATTTCTTGGCCCATGCCCGATATTCTCGTTGTTCCTCCTCGTATAACTTATTTATTTCCTGCAAACAGACAATATTTTTACGGCCAGCACTAAGACATCATAATCCATTGCTACTGCCTATTGAAATTGTAGAGGTGCGAAGTTATCTGTTTTTCACAAGCCCAGGCTAAAGCTACTCAACTAATAGGGTAACATATTATCATACATATAAAGTCGTGGTCAACTAATTAGGAACATTCAAGATAGTGAAAAGCAATAATCTGTTATGTAGGTACATATAAATAAAAGACCTATTGATTTCTCAGCAACTAACTATTATTTGCAAAATTTGGCCGACATTTGTGCTATAAATGTATGTAAATAAAAGATTAAATAAATAGAAAAAAGTGTTTAACATCGAAGGTTAACCATGTTTTCAATTTAAGAGTACACTGTCACTTGTCATCAGTGAGCGCGGCCTGAATGCATGCTATCTCACCTGTCTTTATAGACATACCCGCGCGATAGAATGAAATGCACAATGATTTATGCCGCCGAACAGCCTTGAGCACAAGGGTTATCATTATCAATCATAGAAAAACTATTGAATGTATCTCTTCAAAATAAATTTATTACCCGCGACGGAACGGAGACGGTATATGCGTTTAGGGTGTGATGTTGTTTGTATGTATGAATGGACGTATTTATGTATGTATTAGTGATGTAACGGATATTCGCATTCGCATTCGCGAATATCCGCATATTTTTCAATATTCGCATTAGCATTCTAAAAAATTATGCGAATATTTTGCGAATGTTTTTAATAATCAAAACGGAAATTATTATATGCATGCATATGAAATCTCTTCTCCTCAAAGCGGAAACTAATGGACATGTGCATTCTCCCCGTTCTTACGTACGGTGCGCAAACATACTCACCAATATTCAGAAATCTCGCCTCGGTGTCTGTCAAAGAGCTATGGAGCGCAGCATTCTTGGAGTTAAATTAAAAGACTGCATCAGAAACTCAACACTGCGCTCCAAGACCCAGATAGTGGACGTAGCTGTAAAGTCGGCCAAATTGAAATGGGACTGGGCTGGACACGTATGTCGCATGCCAGAAGCTCTGGGCGGAAGCCATCACAGTCTGGGTTCCTAATGGGCGAAGACCGCGTGGAAGGCCCAGGCGGAGATGGAGGGACGAACTGGACGCCTACAACAAAAAGTGGCCACAACTGGCCGACAGTAGAGAAGAATGGAAGGTGGAAAGGGAGGCCTTTGCCCTGCAGTGGGATCATTCAGGCTCTTAATAAAATAATGCATATGAAATAATAATACAATAGATAACACTTAGATATTTTTATTAAATCATACTTCTACATTCTAAATTAAAGTCTCATTAAAAATCTAAACAATTACTTGAAACAAAATTAATAAACTTTAAATATGTTATGTATTAAGTATTTATAACCTTTGGCTTTAAATGTATATTTTTTCATTCCACTTTATATATCTGAGGAATTCAATATAGGTATTTATAATAAATGAAACTTAAAAAACAAAACAACGAATACTTAAGTATTCGCATTCGCATTTACTATTTGTTAATAAACCTTTTTTTCAAAAACAGAATTATAATTATTTTTATTCTTCTAATACTTGTTATGTTAACATTTGGTTTTGTTCACATGGCCGACACGAAACGTCAAATCTGTCAAACATATAACGCGCGCTTTTGATGAAATTTTAATATATTCGCATTCGCATTCGCGAATGTTGAAGATAAATATTCGCAATCGCATTCGCATTCGCAGGGGGCGCTGCAAACGACGTTTTAAAAAGTACTTTTTACCTTTATACCGTGTTTGGCAACGCACCCCGTTGCTAGGCAACGCGGTGCGTTGCTAGATGACCGACTTTATTGACTCTGAAACTGGGCTCCTTGTTAAATAATATGAAGAGAAACGCCGTGCGATAGAAATAAAACATTTACTCTAAATATATTATTAAAAAAAAAAATACGAAAGGGCGCGCCCCTGTCTGTATAATACTAATCTCAGGTGCGCTCATCTTGCGTAACTAAAGCCCGTATTGTTCTTTATTGCCCGTGTTGTTGTATTGTATAGCTTCCCCAAGTTATGCAGTCATTACGTGAGTTCTACTCAAGCTTAGAATCTCTGCTCAAGTAAATCTTTCTTATAGAACGTAACGCTAATTAGCTAGTTGCACTAGCAAAATCTCTACTTGAAAAAGACAATTATAATAATTACAATTATAGCTTCCTTTTTACACCTATACATTAATTCAAAGCCAAAAAAATCCGTCGGGGGGGGGGGGGGCTAGATTGGCCAGTATACCTTTGACATAATCATGTCAGAAACTGATAATGTCTATGCCACATCTCGGTGTCAAGCGGTAATTACTAACAAAGGTTTTGCTACTGGGTACTGATTTTACCTGTCATAAAATGGAGTTATTAAAGAAATTAAAATACTGCAGATAATTCGTTTGGTTTAACTCTATTATTCATTTTATTGTCCATAATTAAATGTCCAGCTACAGAATTATACCTTAAATTGAATACATGGTTAACCTTTGATGTTAAACACTTTTTTCTATACATTTAATCTTTTATTTACAGCCATTTATAGTAAATAGTCGGACCAAATTATGCGAATAATAGTTACTGAAAAATCAATAGTTTTTTGTATTGATATGTACATAACCGATTATTGCTCTTCAGTATTTTGAATGCCCCTAATTACTTACTTAGGTTGGCAGGCTTGAACATGAATATAGTATAGTCTTACCTTAAAGAACTGAAGTGACTCTGAAGTGGGATTCATCTTTAAAAACTTCACTCCCAGCTGATGTTGCCGTTTGGTGAGGGATGACAGCCGGGGGTATTGTTTTAGTTTCGGTTTCTGTAAGTTATTTTAGTGGATTCTCAGAAACATTAAGTTCAGTCACTCTTACCCCTAGTAGATACATCATTGGACTAAGGTCAAACCAAAAAATATGATCCATTTTAAAGAGCCAGTGAAAATGTTCACTGTGTCTAATTACATTGCAGAGCAAGTCATGGGGTATAGTATTATATTATCTGTGTCATGGGTAAAGGATACAAAAATATCTAAGTAATCAGATTTTATGTGCATTCACTTTTGGGCCTACAATGAGCCAACATTTTGGTTGATTAATGTATGAACTGTACTTCAGTAGCATTTAGAGCTTCATTTTAAAATTCATGATTCCTAATCATTTATTTATTTTTTAATTTATTAGGACTACCAACTAGAGACATACAAATTAAAATACATTAAATCATGATGGATACCAAGAAGCATGCTTACAGTCCTTGGTGGATTATCATCTGGAGGATCATTCCAAGTCTCTGGGTCATCTGGCCCACGGTGGATAAAACTCATCACGCAGGATATGGCTTATTTCTGAATTATATAGATCCTTTTCTGTAAATTGGGGGCCATTTTTGCCCTCCCTGAAACAAATATTCAGCAACATTTGTGAGGCTGATGTAGGTGTCAGTTCATGGGGTAATTCTAAGAAAAGATAGAAAATTCATTTATTAGTTCACATCATGCATTATAAATAAAAAAATGAAAAATAATAGACTATCAGAGTGAAATATTTGAATAGAATTTCTAAAGTTTTCATTTTTTTCGAGTCTGATTTAACCTACACGCATCTGATCGCCTTGGCTGATAGTTGGCTTTCGCTTACCCGACCAAACAGGACCAACAAAGGCCAGCGAGACCCATTCGTTTTGCCTGTGTGTGCGCAGCATTGGAAAAACATCAATGTTATTGCTAAGGATGAGGGCGGTTCCAGTCACACGCTTTCCTCAAAGAGCATAAGATTTATGGCATTTTGCGTCCCTGAGTGCACTGAATCAGGACATATTCCATACCACATAGAATACCTCCATGATGAGGTCTTAAAATACAACCTTATAGAAGAGGTTTACCAATCAAAGAGAAGAGGCTTTTGCCAGTTCTGGTCCTCGGCCCGTACGAAAGGTTTGTGCACATATTCAGTTATTCCGGTCTTAGCGAGCTTATCCTCATCTATGACTACAAATAATGGTTCATCCTTATTGGTTTGTTTCTCTTCATTGGTTTGTTCATCCTTGTCCATGATGTGATGAGTTTGATTTTATTTGTTGCCTGCAAACACAGATCACATTATAGGTAATACACTACACAAATACCTGCCACAGGGCCAATCTAGGGAGCAAGGATAGTTGGAGGGCAATTCTCAGTACCTATCACGTAAGTTTTTATCAGGTAATAAATATAGAGCCCTGAATAAATATTTAATCCCGCCAAAAACTGCATTCTCGAGCACTCTTCGACATTTCTAACATAGACAATTTGATGATTATTCTTGTTTTTACATAATTGAATGTCAACGTTGCATACCTTACATCATCATCATCATCAGCCCTTTGCGACTCACTGCTGGGCATACCTTACATATGTCAACATTAATAGTTTTCATCAGTAATTAAATCTTAATTATAGAAGAATCTAGCAATTTTAAAAGAACAAATTGAAGTGACAGGGCCCTCAATTCCAGCGGACTTAGAACCGATCCCTGAGGGAGACCTTTCCATTTTATCCTCACTATTATTAACGCCCATAAGACGAATTGAAATATGCCTACCAGAAAGAAGATTGAAAATGAAATTCGTTATCTTATGAGGAATTCTTAGATTCTGAAGTTTCTGCCTAAGAATACAAAGATCAACGTTATCGTATGCCGCGGCAATATCCAGAAAGCCAGCCACAACCGACTCCTTTCTAGAAAGAGATAATTGAATGTCTGTAGTAAAAATGGCCTGACTATCAGAAATACTCTTATAGTGAATTCCACTTATCTTTATTTATTACTAGCTGCGCCCCGCGGCTTCGCACGCGTTGTTCCTATTCCGGAATGCCGAAATTAATATAGCTGCATTTACAACTCATTTTCGGAAAAAATGGTAGATGGCTGTTTTCCGCATAACGTCTTTATCAATATCTGAACTCATTGTAATAATCACTCAAAACTCAACTCTACATATCGAAAAATCAAATGAAGATAGGATTGCCGTTTTACAGCTTTTTTTTGCATAGAAAATTGTCTATAAGGATTAGAGCATATAGAGACGAGAGCCATTCTATCATTCGGCTGAGACAAGTCGGAAAAAATATAAAGCGGGAAAGCGGCAATCTGATCTTTATTTGTTTTTTCGAGTTGTAAAGTTTTGTATGTAATATACTTCTGTTAGCAGAGATTTGTATTAGGTATATTGAGTTCATCTGATTCAGAGTCTGATTTCAATCATCTGTCCATAAGCAAATTCATGTTTTTATTTTTATGCTCCCGACTGGTATATGGATCAGTTGAGCTACCTGTAGATTGTTAACGCGTTCGATTGGTAGGTATTGATATTGATATGGTATGGATCAGTTGAGCGACCTGTAGATTGTTTACGCTTCCGATTGGTATTGATATACATACTTAGAGGTATTACCTACCTTAGTTGTGTGGTGCTGGTTTATAAAGTGTAGCACCCAAACTCTTCCCGCGGGTGTCGTTAGACTAAGGGATATCCACCGGGGGCGGGCAGCAGCGCTCCCTGCAGAATAATTATATCACCAAACTGCGATCCCTAACCCGCAAGCCCAGCGTGGGGATTATGGGCATTACCCTCCATGAGATAAACGCTAATCAGGGGGAGGCCTGCGTGCGTCCAACAGTGGACCAATATAGGCAACAGCCTATATTGGCCCTGTTACCTATCGAGATATCTAGTAGGTACTAATTTGTTTCTTCATAAAAATGCAAATCGAAAACCTTTCATCCTACCTATCAACCTCTGTTGAGGTAGGTAAATTTGTAGGTAGGTTAGGTACTAGATGATATCTTGATAGGTAGCAGGGCCGTCGATTGCCAATTTGAGTATATCAATGTCAATTTTAAGGAACACAAAAACAATAAAAATGATTGCTAAATTGGCAACACAAATTAGAAACTTTAAAAAGTTGATTCCTTTCATTTGACATTGTTAAACTCTAATTGCCAATTGAGACTGCCATGTATCGAGGAATAGGGAACTTTTTTTCATGCGAATCAAAAACCCTCATTGCAAAATTCACTGAAAAATTTACCGATATATCGATAACTACGGTTAGTGGAAGCTAGTTTGAGCATATATACCTATTATTGTCCTGTCTCAAGTAAGTTAAAACCTAATGTACCTTACATTAGGTTTTATCTCACTAGAGACACGCAGATTATGTGAGCAGTTAATGGGTATGCCGTCCAGGCCTGATAGAAGAAATGAGTCGGCTTAGCGTTCCTGAGCAACGCCCTAGGTTCCGTTCTGGTTGCGTCCCGCTGTTCTCGCCACGTCCCCCGCGTACTGTCGCCATACAACAATCGCCTTTCTGCCGCGCTCAGAATCATCTCAACTCTTAAAGCGCCATCCCGTAGCTGATATATTTGCAGATAAGGTACCCATATTACAACAAATAATGTCTGGAGTATTCCGAAAATAATGGAATTTAAATTACTTATTGGAATATACGTGTGTACCCTACCTGTTGACTTATTCCTTAAATTGTTATTTTGCTATGTTATGAGGTTAATGAGGTTGCTTCTTTTAATTTGCTATAAAGGATTTATATTTTTCGTATGTTTTGTTTTTGTTTGTTTTGAATTTGCAAATTCTATATTTAATTTTTCTGTTCAATGTTTGCCTAAATATTGTTATTATTTGTGTATTGTTTATATAAATAGTTTTCTACTCTGTAATTTGTATTGTGAAAGTGTTTTTCTTTTTTTTAAATTACAGATTTAAAGATTAAGGCTAAGTCCTGTTGTTATATCTTGATTTTTAAATAAATAAATAGAAATTAAAAACAGATGAGATGATGATTCATATATGTAATATATTTATTTCATTTAAGTGAATAATTAACAATATGCTTTAAACTACACAATATTTGCACCCTTGCATTTTGTAACATAATCAAATAGGTAGAGATATAAGTATGTACATAGGTATTTTATGTATAGGTAGGTAGAGATAGACCATTCTAAAATTTACGTCCCTTACAGAAAACGATACATTAGGCGTGCATTTTTAGATCTATACTTGAAGACTTAATTTTTCTAAAATTTATGTTATAACATAATAATACCTGTGAATATGTATAATTCTAATTATCTAAGTCAAAAAAGATGTTAGTAATTACTCTTTCTGGTCGTCTACAGCTAAACTAAACATCCCTTAATGAGTGACGTGACCTTATTTATTTAGTTTGTACATAAAGGCAACATGTTAGTTATTATGTTTTAAAGTATAGCCAAGTGTTTGAATCTAGAAGAGCTAATTGGTAATTGATACAGCTATTCAAGTGTTTGAATCTCGGGCAGGTAGGAGGGAAGTTTATCAAATAATAAAGCTAATTAACAATTGATACAGTTATTCAATTGTTTGAACCTCGGGCAGGTAGGAGGGAAGGATATAAAATAATAGAGCTAATTAGTAATTGATACAGCTATCCAAGTGTTTGAATCTCGGGCAGGTAGGAGGGAAGGTAATAAAATAATAGAGCTAATTGGTAATTGATACAGCTATCCAAGTGTTTGAATCTCGGGCAGGTAGGAGGGAAGGATATAAACTAAATGAGCTAATTGGTAATTGATACAGCTATCCAAGTGTTTGAATCACGGGCAGGTAGGAGGGAAGTTTATAAAATAATAGAGCTAATTAGTAATTGATACAGCTATCCAAGTGTTTGAATCTCAGGCTGGTAGAAGAGATTGATACAGCTATTCAAGTGTTTGAATCTCGGGCAGGTAGGAGGGAAGTTTATAAAATAATAGAGCTAATTAGTAATTGATACAGCTATCCAAGTGTTTGAATCTCAGGCTGGTAGAAGGGAATTAGGTTATAAATATAAAATAATAGAGCTAATTAATAAAATTGATACAGCTATTCAAGTGTTTGAATCTCGGGCAGGTAGGAGGGAAGGATATAAAATAATAGAGCTAATTGGTAATTAATACAGCTATCCAAGTGTTTGAATCTCGGGCAGGCAGGAGGGAAGGATATAAAATAATAGAGCTAATTGGTAATTGATACAGCTATTCAAGTGTTTGAATCTCGGGCAGGTAGGAGGGAAGGTAATAAAATTAAAGAGCTAATTGGTAATTGATACAGCTATTCAAATGTTTGAATCTCAGGCAGGTAGGAGGAAAGGTAATAAAATAATAGAGCTAATTGGTAATTGATACAGCTATTCAAGTGTTTGAATCTCGGGCAGGTAGGAGGGAAAGTTATAAAATAATAGAGCTAATTGGTAATTGATACTACTATCCAAGTGTTTGAATCTCGGGCAGGTAGGAGGGAAGGTTATAAAATAATAGAGCTAATTGGTAATTGATACTACTATCCAAGTGTTTGAATCTCGGGCATGTAGGAGGGAAGGTCATAAAATAATAGAGCTAATTAGTAATTGATACAACCCCAAGTGTTTGAATCTCGGGCAGGGAGGAGGGAAGTTTATAAAATAATAGAGCTAATTAGTAATTGTTACAGTTATTCAAGTGTTTGAATCTCAGGCTGGTAGAAGGGAATAAGGTTATAAATATAAAATAATAGAGCTAATTGGGAATTGATGCAAAACCAATGCGTGTACATCACTGCATTTTTTTAATAACAAGCAAGATAAATACTAGAACCATCTTAGTCTATAACTTCTTGGTTCTGGAATCTATAAATATTTATATGTATATATGAATTGCTGCTCGTCAGTCTCGCTAAAACTCAAGAACGGCTGAACGGAATTATCTTATCTTGGTCTTGAAATATTCGTGGAGGTCTAGGGAAGGTTTAAATGTGAGAAAAAATCGAATAACTGCCGGGAAAACACCTTACAACGCGTGCGAAGCCGCGGGGCACAGCTTTAGATAATTATATTAAGCTATTGCATAGCTTCTATCGCGGGCCTTGAGCGCGGGGACCGAATCCAGAAATTCCGTAACGAAAAAACCTTGACGTTTGTCTCTTTAGTTCAGCAACTCGCCTCTAGATGGTATTGCAATAGCTTTACCGCGGCAGTCCCCGAGTGCCACACGTCTTTTTTTGTTAACAATGGAGTTGCAAAATCGAATAAATTTAGGTGAAACAGGCAAAAACGTGCCAAACCAGACAAGTGTCTGTGTAAATAACAAAGAAGTCAAGTCAAACAACTGTTATTGCATCTAGAATATTCCCTCCAGCGTACTTGCTGGAGTTGTCAGTGACTGCATGTAACCATTGAATCCATTGATTTATTAAAAAGGAAGATGAGGTACTGGTTGCTCGAAAGTGGCAACCTCAAATTGTGTAAAATTGTGTTCTCCCACATCAGTCACCGTCTGACCGGTGGCACGGACGGTCGTGATTCGCGTGAAATATTGTTGTCTCAGTCTCACTTCGGTCCAAGATACGTCTTTCCGTCTTTGTTCTTCTTTGTATTGCACAGGACTGGAAATATAACTGTGAGCGTATGTGTTTGCGTAATAGTTGTAACACATGCCAATTTTTGAGTAAGCGCTGGGAGAACGTAACCTATCTTCCCTTTTTAAATCAATGATTGAATCCTAGTGAATTTCAGTCTTACTTATAATATTATTAAACTATAAAGGGCAGCAACTTGTTTTGACCTAAATAATATTCCTTATAATTTTAAATACTGGGACATCTCGATGAATACGCTTTGATGTAGAGAATACATTATGGACAGTGTGATTGAGTAGAGTTAAAAAATAACTCCAAATCTAGAACCGTTTATTTTCGTTGTTTTGATCGATATTGTATCAGATACCTTAATGTTAGTATAAAATAGTTACTTACTTGTTTTTCATATACTTTTCACATAATCTTAGATAGACTAAATTACTTATAATATTTTAAATTCTATAATGACACCAATAAGGTCATTTGTGCGCTATCCGTGAGCTTATAACATAGCTTAAGTCTATATATACTACCGCCCGTTCTGGCTGATAAAAACTTGCTATATATTAGCATTTTTGTCAAGGAATAGGTATATGACGTCATTTTGCGAGTTTGAATCAAATATATCCTACGTTTACATATAGATATCCTACATGACGTCTTTTTTAACGAGAGGAAAAGAAGTAACTTGCATTGATATAGGTATAAAGAACCGATTTAATTTGTAAATTAAATAGGTTCACATGTACCTATTAGTTACATAGCTTTAATCTCCTCATGTACAAAAGTATTTGCCTAACGCCAAATACAATCCAGAATACTGAACATGATATTATCTATCGAACTAAATGGTAACAAATTAATAAAATTAATCACAAATAATGTATTATGTTACAGAAACTACAATAGTAGTTAAGATATTGTAATATAATATGATTTAACCTAAAATATTTAAGTACAGTCAACGAAATTTTGTATAATACGTAAAACTTACGTATACCTTAGTTTCTTTTAAAATACTCAATAGAATTGTGGAATTTCATGCATGTATCACATACTCACAAAAGCACTATAACATAGAATGATCATTTAATAAGTAGGGGATCGTTTGATGGTCAAACCATCCTCTCATCAGATGGCCTATTTTATTATATAACCTTTTATATATTTAAATCTAATACTGCATACACTGAGCAGAACTAAACGGGATTACATTTTAATTCCGCACTAGCCCCCTTATTCATAATGGTCTGCTAACTTAAAACAGCTGCTAAGTAGTGTTATTTCTCAGTCTGACTTATGTCAATAGAAGAAGACAGAGCGAGATTTAGCAGTGTGCTAAGTTAGCAGACTATTATGAATAAGGGGTTAGATGCATATAGTGCGGTAGGTCCCATTTGTTCTATGGAACATACAATACAATATAACAATCTGAGAAAATATTGTCCCTATTTGTACTATAGAACTACATACTAGCATTTGCTCCTGTTTTTATTTGTCTTTTTCCCATTGAGAACTTAATGGGAATCGCTCTTCCCAAATTCTTCCATGATGAGATATATAAGACGTGAATGACGTTAAACACTAATCACTGACGTTAATACTGGGTACGGTTTACTATAAACAAAATGAAACTACTCGCTACATCATATTTTTATTTTGCAAAATAAAACCAAAACAGCAATTTAACAATACCTGTTTCTTTATGTACTTAGTTTGTTCTATGGAACAATTTGAGACAAAAAGTACAAGCTGTTCTATAGTACAAATAGGCACAATATTTTCTCAAATTGTAATATTACGTCATGTTCTACATCATATGGGTCCTACCGATATAGTGCGGTATCGAATCTTGCGAAGTATATAATTCGTTAAATATTAAAGAATGTAAATACAAATATTTAAAAAAAAATCAAGGCCATGCATTTCAAATTAAATCTCAATAGAAATTACAATTCCATCTTCTTTACATAAATGCCATTCAGTAATTCATTTCGTGGTGAAAAACCACCAAATTGAATTTACACTCCGGCCAAACTAAAGACACAATGTTCATAATCTCCCCAACCTAAAAACTTTTTTTTGATGATTTTTACCAGTATTAGCACTAATTACCAATAAAAGCTCCTTTCTACAATGCTTAGTGCTGACTTAATACTTATTTCGAACTCGACAATAAAACGAAAATATTGAATTTTCGCGTAGTTCATTGTGGATGTAAGCGGGTTAACCACGAGCCTAGTTTGTGTTGGAAGAACACCAACATTTCACACCTTAACGAGGACATCTTTAGGGTGAGTGCGATTCTAGACGCGCGTGTACCGCATTCCATCTTTTCGTATAGTTGTTTACCAACATTTACCGACATGATTCTTGAGAATGGCTGGAGTATAGATTGCATATTATCTCGATCGATAGTAATAGCCAATATGCGGTTAGTATATGGCTAGTGTCCTAAAAATCAAATGAATCAGTCAGTTCAATTATCAGAAAATATTGGACTCGTATCTTTACTACATCAAACAAGCAATTTAAAAGATTAACCCCCGAATACTCAAACGCAACTCATCTCAAGTAGCGATTTTTTCCGTCAAAATATCGTAATTTCAGACGTTCTTAACTCTGGAGTTATGTTTGAGTATTCGGAGGATTGCCAGTTAAGGTTCCGCGTGACGACACGCGCCTTTTTTTGTCACATTTTGTTTAATTGGCAAATATCTTCTGATAATATACTAACCATTGTAAGTATTACAACCTAGTGATGGTTATTCCTAGAGGCCTCGGCGTCTTGACGCGTTATATTAAACGCTTCTGTCTTGAGGAAGTCCACGGTTTTGTACGCCGAGTCGGAATCAGCGGATGACATGGACTTGTCGTGCGCGATATCAATTTTCAAGCGTAGACCCTCTGGTGCCTGAAATTATGATCGTCAAGCTTAGAGTTAGAGATCCAAACCTACGATCCCTAACCCGCATGGGGATTATGGGCATTATCCCCATGAGATAAAAGCCAATATGGCAAGGCCTGCGTCCAGCAGTGGAGCAATACAGGCTTTTGAGGTTAGCTGCAAATAATGTCACAAATCAACGAAAATACCAATACATATTTACATCCAGCAGAAATAGTGATGAAAGAAAGGGTCGGAACTCAACAAGAAGGTATTTACATTGTATTGTACATTGAATTTTGTTTAAAATTCAACGACAAAATCGATAATATTAGGTTAAATACTGCAGGATTTGTTAATCTTCTTTGCAGAAAAAATATTGAGTACAGGTAAATAAAATAGAATAGAAACATTTGTCATATACTCGTAGGTATTCTCCCTTCGGCCGCGACCACGGCCTCAGTTGCTGTTATGTTATGATGCATAGTTATACAATTTCAAACCGATTCTCTCAGAAAATATCGATACAAGGGTCTGTGAAATTCGACCGTTATTAAACGTTTATAATAACGGTCGTATTTCACAGAAATTCGACTTTTTTTGCATAGACTGTGTTTTAGATGAAACTGGAATTGGAATGTATTTAAATTAATAAAAAAAAGCGATTCACAATCATCAAGCAACTGATTCGATAGTACTTGCACCTTAGGCAGGGCGCAAACGTGGACACTTTTGTGTCTTGTGTTAGATACAGGCTACCGAAGAATATTTGATTTATATAGAATCATTATGACATCATCCACTCCCAGCACTTACATATGTCCAGTTACTCCCACTTAACATATGGTATACTTATTGGCCATCAAAAAGAGTTCGGTGTGCCGTGTCGGCAACAAAAAGTGTCTATGTTTGCGCAGCGCCTTAGGGCTTTTGACGAGATACTCACGATACTGTAGTAATCTATACAAGACTGACGAACTTGCCTTCGAACGGCGAAGTAACCTTACATTTTAACGGCTAATAAAACGCGTGACAACCTTTTTTTCTGCCCATAAAATATACGGCTATGCCTTTTTGGTAGTGATTGATTGGTTTTGTTTGCGTCTCTTGTCTTTGCCCTGTGCTGCCAGCTCCCTTACCCGATATCTTTTTGACAGTGACAAACACTCACACAGCTGGCCAGCAATACAAAGGGTTTATTTTGGTGAAAATATTATGTATTTTGTTGTATAGTAGGAAATTGATTAACTGTTTTAAAATTTGTGTTTAGATTAGATTATTAAAGTGTAAAGTTATTTTAAGTCTAGTTATTAAAATAAAATGTATGTCACTCCTCAAGGGCCCTGCCTGAAAACCTGAAAAGTGTTGGGCAATTGCCTGGCACATGCTGAGGCAGGGACCCATTTACCCTTTACCACCCTGTATCTAGTGTAAGTACTTAGTTAGTAAAATTATTTTAAGCTATTTACTCCATATCTGTATTGTACCTACTAATTTAAGTGTTTATGGGTAAATAAATTATATCTCTCTCTCTCTCTCTCTTTTTTGAACACGCTAGGGTCGCATGATGTTGTATCCAACAAGCGAATTGTCAACTTACCCTATTCGGAACCGGTTCAGAAGTATGGAGGTCTAAGTCAAGGTACTGCAAGGCGTCCGCTCTGATGTCATCGTGGATTTGAAGACCGGACTGTAACACAAAAGAGGTTATTTATAAGGGGCGGACATACCGGTATAATTATAAAGCTAGGTCTAGATCTCAGTACTCAAGGGATCGGATAGTATTCTTTTGAGCGACTTTAAAAAAGGAGGAGGTTTCTCAGAACTCTTGGCTGGGTGGTCCGATTTTCATGATTATTTTTTTATATGAAAGATGGTGCGTCACGTGTGGTCTCATTTTAATTTGGTTCAGTTCTGACAACTGGAGCCATGAAAATTCATGAAAAAACTATAAAAATCGAAGTCGGTTTATAGTTTTTTAAAACAAAATTAATTATTTATATTTATTTTCATGAATTTCAATATTATTGCTTAAGCACGATTAACCCCCGGTTTCTCGAACGCTTGTCACATTGAATGGATAGTCAACGGCTTGTTATATACGCACTGCGGAATCTGACTGCGTGAATTTTAATCTCGCGGAATATAACCTGCGTGCTTAACGTAACTTACACGTACGACGAATAAAATTCCTTGCTATTTTAGCTACCTACAACTTTATAGTGCTCCAAACGTTCATATTTTTCCGCTAGTGAACTTCCATTAAGTTACAGAATTCTGCAAAAAAAACCACGCGAGTAATAAAAGCAGTGCGTGTACAGCCTGACAAATTGTCAACAATTTGTCAAAATAATAAGCGTTCGAGAAACCGGGGGTAAGAGACAAAATACGATAGCTAGTCCCTAAGGTGCACTGTTTCACATAATAATGAAGCATCAATCTAAAAAAGTTATTTATCTTCTCGAACAACAGGTGTAGGTACGAGCCGCTAGCCATGCCTGTATTCCGACTCAAACAAGCGCGCCACAGGAGATGCGAAAACAGAGTTCGGCGGCCACTACGTGCAACTTCGCATCTCCTCCTAAACTATACAAAATAAAACTGCTACAGAGTTATTACAAAAAGCTTATGATAGGTATCACAAACTTAATAATCTATACATATTTTTTAAATTTCTTTGTGCAACGTAATCATAAGATGAAATAGGCGGCGGAGCTAGTATGGCTTAACTACTGCTCCCCGCGGCTTCGCACGCGTTGTTCCTATGGAAATATTAAAAGGTCATTTTCATCCCACGGGAACAGATTTTATGGATAAAAAGTAGCCTATGTTTTATTACAGGATTAGAATTACCTGTATGCAAAATTTCAGCCCGATCCGTCCAGTAGTTTTGGCGTGAAGAGGTAACAAACATCCATCCATACATCCATACATCTATAAAAACTTTCGCATTTATAATATTAGTGTGGTCTATCTTCGATGAAAACTTTAATTGTTAAGTTATGTTATGTAAACTAAAATAAAAAAATCCCCTATACAAAAGTATCTCATGACTTCTTTCACGACTTATACACGGACGGCAAGTTGCCGATTGGAAGGCACCCGTCGACTGCAGGCGACGCGACGGCAGTCGACTGCATGTATATCAATGGTCTATCAACCAGTTTATTAATGGATCTCTGTAAAGGATTTTAGTGGACTGAAGCGTTGTAAGAAAACTACTTTGCAAAAAATTATGTACAATGGATAATGGGCATCAAGGTCCAAAACGACCCACATTTGCAATGGATTTAGTGTACCTAGGAGATTTTTTCTTATGTTTTTGTTCGGATTAGCTGCTATGTTAATTCGCCCGGGTTAGGTATATAGATTATAGTATTACCAGTCCAAACAGATGGTTGATGTTTCCTATGTTGTGACTGGAGTGGCGGGGCTTCAATGCCCGGTCGACCGCCGGCGGCAAAGTCGGCATGTTAGAATACTGCATCGACTGTAACATACACAAATCAGAAATCAACCTCAATCTCAACATCCTGTATTAGTCCACAGCTGGAAGCAGGCCGTCTCTCATGGGGTTTATGCCCATAATCTCCACGCTGGTATGCGGGTTAGGACCGCAGTTTGGTGGTATACCTAATTAGTCTGCAGGGAGCGCTGCTGCCCCCCCTCGGTGGATATCCCTTCGCTTCTCACGACACCCGCGGAAAGAGTTGGCTTGGTACAAATTCTAAGCCAGCAAACACCACATAGCTACCTAATCTCTAAGCTAATCAATAATCACGAGATTGTATTGTTTGCTGATGGTACTTCATAAATTTTTAAAATGAAACGACAAAACACTAATTTCGGCAATCTCAAAAGTAGTTCATTGGTTTAATGTCAACAATATTTTCCTTAACGAAACCAAAACGAAATGTATTAGATGTACTCTACCAAATGTTAAACAAGTTAAGGGTGATGTAAACATAGAAGGATACACGTTACAAATTTTAGAAAGTACCGAATTCTTAGGAATCACCTTAGATTATAAACTTCAATGGGGCCCACACATAGGTAAGCTATCGAAGAGACTTAGTTCTACAACATTATGCAGTCAAAAAAAATCCGTGATCATACAGACGTGGACACATCTAAACTGGTTCATTATGTCTTATAGTAATGGCGAAAATGGGAAAGGGAAAATGGGTCCCAGTGAATCCCTACGTAATAAATTCAAAGAAATAAATATAATGACAGTACCAAGTCAATATATTTATGAAAACTTGTTGTATACTCATAAAAATATCAATAGTTTCCCAAAAAAATAGCGATATACATAATGTAAATACTAGAAATAAAAATAAGCTCGCTGTACCCACAACAAGGCTTCATAAAACGAATGTATCTTTTAAAGGGGGGTTTTCTTGTGGAAGCGTATACATTGGTATACGCTTCCACAAGAAAACCCCTACTGAGCTGCAAAAATTATCAGTAAATAAATTCAAACAAACTGTCAAAACTTTACTATGCAAAAAGGCTTACTATATAATATCAGATTATATAGAGGATACAAAACCTTGGGTCAGATTTTGCTCCAACTCGAAAAATAACAACTAACAGGTTAAAGGTTTCTTCGTCGTTTCTTTACTTTAGTCTACATACCGAAGCGATCGAAATCAAAAATACCACTTTATTTCCGTGTCAGTGTATTTTTTAATATGATTTGACCTTTTCTAAGTGTACATTTATTGTATTCATGGAAATAAAGCATTTTTGAGTTTGAGTTTGAGTTTTGAGTTATTAGTACACTGCTGGGCAAAGGCTTCCCCTAACGAGCGCCATAGCACCCCGTCCTTAGTCTGACAAATCCAGCATCCGCCTGCAGTCCTTCACAGATCGTAATCCCACATATGAAAATGTGACAGCGCTCCAAGCTGAAAGTATGGCCATATAGTTTGCATGGCGTTGTCCAAGCGACGAAGCAGATCGTCGTCAGTATAGCGCGGCGTGCCATTATGTCGTCAGCATGGCGCGGAGCGGCCGCAACGGTCGCGCCGATATCGTATGACACTGAATAAGTACATCGATAATCAAATTTAGTTATACTTACAAGATGTCTAGACGAATATTCGTCTTCATCGTCAATATAGCGCGGCGCGCCATATGTCGTCAGCATGGCGCGGCCCGGCGACGGTAAGGCGCCGTGCAACATGCGCCGTGGCACTCGCAACCATACCGAATCACTCTGAAATGGTACACCAATATAATATATGTATATATATATTTTTTTAATTATTATTATAATCTAGTCTATGACTAATAAGTAATTTAAATTTGACTTAAACTGCTAAAATACTGAGATAATACGAATGTACCCATTAACACGTTTCCTAATGTCTCTACTTAAGGCAAAGACACTTTGTTCATGTGTTATTTTTATAGCACTCACTGTTTTTCACTTGCACATCTCTAAACCACCTCAAAAGGTTTTGTCCTTTTCAGTCGTCTTAATATGTCTGTATTATCGAGGAGCTGGCAAACTTTTTAATAACACTAACAACTAGATCCACATTAAGGTCCCTGTGGAGGTCGTCGTTTCTTATGTACCAGGGGGCATTAACGATGCCCCTCAGTACTTTATTCTGAAAGCGCTGAATAATTCGAATATTCGTCTGAGCGGTACAATCCCACAGCTGTATACCATAAGTCCAGATCGGCATAAGGACTTGTTTGTATATCAATAGTTTATTGGTCACTGATAGTGATGAATGTCTTCCGAGCAGCCAGTACATGTTTTTGTACCGAAGATTAAATTCATTCTGTTTCTTTTTGACATGAGCTTTCCAGCGGAGCTTAGCAGGGTGCAAGGCATGAAACGCTTTGTACTCCAATAATTCAGTAAATTTTTATATGAGATGCTATGGATAATACGTAGTATTTCACTAATCAGATAAAGGATTAATAGTATATTCTTTTATAAGACCGCCAATTGTCGCTTAGTTTTAACTATTCTTGTTGTAAATAGTTCCTTTTAGATTTAAGTGTGCAATAAAGTATTATATATCTATGTACTTTTATTGCATCAAACGTCAGGGTTAATTATAAGGATGAAATCTCTCTAACAAACTTGATAAAACGGAAAACCATGAAATCCAAAGTAGTTCTCATACTTACATTGACATTTTCTTGCGTTTCGGTTGGTTCCTGTACTTTGGGGCCTTGATATGTATCTTTTTGTACTGTTTCTTTGCTGATGGCAAATGTTTTTGGTGGTCTCGGGGGGACAGGAGGCCCTGAAAATACATTCCATTTATATTGTATCCATCGAGGATGTAGAATGTTAGTAAACAAACCACGACACAAATAACAAAAACTCACTTGCTTGACGTCGAGTTTCAGATGTAATAATTATAAGAAATCAAATTATATAAAATTAAGAATTAAGATTCTAAAATCGACAGTAATGTGATTTACATATAAAAGGACGCGCTAACAAAGTGAATTTTAGGTTAAGTATGGGCGGTTTGTTTACTAATATTCTACATGCTCGATGGATACGGTATAGTATTTAATACTACAAGTAAGTAATTATTTGAAAGCTGTAAATTACGACGCGCCCTATCCCTCTTTTTCACTTTTCAAAAGCAAATTTTAAACATAACACGTGAATAAGCGTTTGAACGAAATAAACTATATTTTTTCTTCATTTGAATATCAACGCTTCGGGGGAATTTTATGAGTCATTTTTTATTTGTTGACCAATATGAGGGCCATACAAATCTTCAAACCCTTTTGCTAAATCTAAGCTACAACTTTGACTGCAAGACAACTAAAGTAAAGACCACAAATAAATAAAAAGAGTTACATACCATCTTCAGAAAGTTCATCCCGTCGTGGTCTTATAGCTCGTTTGGTAAATGTTTTTCCAGCTGGCCAGTCTCCTGAAAGAACCAAAGTAGGCCACTGAGTTATGGTTGGATCTTTAGACTAAGCTACCAACGAGTTTGGCAGTCCCACTCATGGCCTAGACACATAAAAATCATACATTTTGCTGTCCGCTACGGTTCACCTCAACTAGACTCAACAGCCTATATCGGTCTTCCCTGATTCTGCTCATTAAAAAGGTGTTGCCGTAAAAAAATAACAGCATTTACTAGATTTTGCCAAGGGCTTCGCACGCGTTATATGTATGAAAACGTTATTTCTATACTTGGAATCCGATTTATGGAATAAAAAGTAGCGTATTGGTAATTCAAAGATCTCATCTCACCTCAAGGGCTTATATTGGTACACTGCTGGGCCGCAGGCCTCCACCTGATAAGCGGGCATTTTCCTACACCTACATTATAGGCAAAACTTCGGCCTAATTCGTCCAGTAGTTTTGCCTTGAAGAAGTAACAAATAAACATCCATCCAAGATTTGGCATTTTTAAAAATAATGAATCAAAAAAATCTGTACTATAATGAATAAAGATTTGATTGTTTGTATTGAATAGGATCGGCAATGACTGGATATATAAAAAAAAACATCTAAGCTTACTTTTCAATGGTATCCCAACATAGCTATATTTTATCCCGGAATTGCCACGGGAACGGGAACTACGCGGGTGAAACCGCGAGACCCTGCTAGTAATAAATAATGTTGGACGATTAACATAGAATTATCTAGCCACAAGCTAAGCAGAGCTTGCGTTATAGGTACTAGATAACTGATATCTATAACTTAGTACAATACACTACATAGACAGATATTTTTGAGTAGTAAATAATGTGATTCACTTACTTATATTGGAATGACTAGCATTCAAAGATTTGCATTCCTCCTCGCTCATATTAGACTCAGTTTCGGAGAATTCAGTATTATTCAACCTTATGTGTGGTTGACTCTTGTACATTTGGTGTGCTCTGTTTCCCGTTACCCTATTGAACGGCTGTCTGGTGCTTCTCACAATGTTTTTTGGATCAAAAGTGAACGCCCTCCGCTCGCCCTGCAAAAGAGAATCAGTAATGTAAAAGAGCACTGTTTCAAGTGAGTAATTGAATTAAAACATGATACTCTCCAGGTGTTGTTACCCGGGGTCACAGCGCACAGTGGTCTCGGTAGTAAGTCATAGGGCTCAGAGGGCAATGATTGAGCTAAGCCAAGATACCTGGCTCAGTTACCCACTAATTGTCATACTACCCGAGGGTATAAAAGGTTTTGCAATCTATTGTTCGCAACAATACTTTTTCGTTATCGAAAGTGAAAACATCTAATTAGTCATCAACCGTGTTATCACCACGTGCTAATTAAAGCAAGGCGCGACGCGTGTGTTCGAGTTCCTGTTGTCTGTGACCTGTTATCGTGCAATGGACATTCAAGTTACAGGTATGTTTTATTAATTTTTTTGCATTTGCAAACAACTTTTTTTTTAAACAGAGTTCTACGCCGCACCATTTCTTACGTATTAATTTCTGTGTTTTTTTTTAAGTTGAATCTTTTACTTATGTTCGTATCTACTTGTACCATTGAGATTGGTATAAAAATGTCACTTAGAATGTCTACTACTAGGCTGTAAAAAATGTACCTGCTTCTACTTGCATTTGTAAGGTGCAGCCAGGGTCTACGCCGCGCGCCGGGTGCGTAGCACGTGCTACGAAATATTTATTGTATTTTAATCCGCATATAACTGTTTGTTGTTTTGTTTTAGGTACTAGTATTGAGTGTTTTTTCAAAAGAATGTTCGTACTAGATACTTGGCTGTCTATTAAGGACAGCAAATCCGAACTTTTCAAGCCCTGATGCAGTTGCTGCCTGATGTTCAGAATTTTATTTCCGATAACTTGGAAAAAGAGTTGCAAATCTTTGTACAAGATTTGTTGCGTATTGGAGGCAAGTTTCTCGCAGCCATTCTCGCATGGTCTTTAAACACGGAGACTGGCTGAACGAAACTGAAGTTTGCGTTCTGCCAACTGGTGCAACAGTAGGGAGCCACGACACTCAACGACCTACTGCAGAAGCTTTTTGCTAATTCAGCTATTTCAGCTAAAATTACTGGATTAGACAAAGACCTTATGGACAGATGTTATAATCTACTGCAGTGTCTTTCATCGTGATACAAAATTAATAACACGGCTTTTAAAGAGTATGCACGTAAGCTTATCGCTACCTATCCATGTCACAACTTGCCCTCGTCTGTACATAAGGTCCTTATTCATGGGTCGGAAGTAATTGGCCACTCATTATTGTCAATAGATGAGCTATCAGAAGAGGTCGCCGAATCTAGCAACAAATTAGTAAAACAGTTTAGGCGTGACAACACGCGGAAAATGTCTCGGGTTGTCACAAACACAGACTTGATACACAGACTTCTTCTTAATTCGGATCCTTTTATTTCTGGTTTAAGAAGGTTACCAAGGAAGAAGTCTGTGTTATCAAAAGAAGCGTTGAATTTATTGTTGGTATAAAAAAAACTGTATATTGTTATGTAATAAACACTTGTACAATATTCTAGATTCTGCTCCTAATATAGGTACATATTTTTATGGGTAAATAATTTATTTTTTGTCCACTTCTGAGTTCGGAATTTTCTTTATTTTTAGTGAAAAAAAATAGTTAAATTTATTAGTTATTAAGTTACCCCAACTCTTCCCTCGGGTGTCGTAAGAGGCGATTAAGGGATATCTATCGGGGGCGGGCAGCAGCGCTCCCTGTTCGGGTAAACCGACCACGCAGCAGAAATGCATTTAGCTGCGCTTGCAGTTGAATACGTATCCGCTCACGTTTACCTAATTATACTCAGTTCGCGATCGACCGCCATCGTCGTGGGGGACCAACATTACCATTTCAACCATTTTATACCATTTTCCACATTTATACCATAAGTTAGCGGCAGTAGTTTTATTACTATAAATAACCAGTATAACGTGTGTCTTGTGAATATAGTGAATACATACCATAACAAGTGACTTTCCTTGACGACCAACCAAACAAATACCAATCACAAAGGGCTGTTTGGGGAACAACCAGCACCATCTACCACAACCCCCAGACACAACCCTTTTCACCCCCTAAAGAACCATTTTACCACCAAACAGCTATTCCAAACCCGCACGCTCAGCGTAGGGATTATGGGCACTACCCCCCATAATAAGACAAGTGCCAATAAGTCGCTTAACAGGGGAAGGCCTGCGTCCAGCAGTGGACAAATACAGGCTGTTGATGATGATGAGACTATGTCGTGGTTGGGTGCCTTCCTTCTGGGTTAGTTCATACTGTGTTACGATAGGGAGTTATGCTCTCCCACGTATGAAAATCAGTACCTATTATGCAGTATTTATAAGAGAGAAAATATGGGAATGAATTACAATTATTGCACTTATGGTTTATCCATCCAGCATGGAGCATGTTAGTAAATAAACCACAATACAAATAACAAAAACTCACTTGCCCGGCGTCGAGTTTCAGATATAATTGTAAGCAATTTTTATTGAAGGGAGGATCTAAAATCGACAAGTAATGTAAATTACGTATAAAAGGACGCGCCAACAAAGTGAATTTTAGGTTAAGTATGGGCGGTTTGTATACGTTTATGCCTCATTCAAAATGGACACGGTATAGTTAGAGTGAGGTGTCGAAACTAAGAAGTGAAATAGATCTATAGTATACTTAGGCCCGTATTATGAAAGCTTGCTCAGTCATAGAGCTATGCTTGAGTGACGTCTAAGCCATAGAAAAGCGTTGCTCAAGCATAGATCGATGACTGAGCAAGCTTTCATAATACGGGCCTTAGACTAGAAGTACACATACTTTGTTTTGTTTATAAGACCTTTACTTGAATAAATAAATATTTATACTATTTAAGGTATTTAAGGCACTAAGTTACAATGTGCCAGCGACTAATCTTATTGACAGTTTTGGTGCACGGTGTAGCAAGATAATGTAAAGTTTTTGTTATCATAAGGTGACAAATCCATATATTATACAACTCAACCAAGCTAAGTTTTCACCTTGCGTCGATTACGTCACACTGACGCTTACGTACTGTCTGCAAAAACGATCCACTATAACTTAAAAAAGTAAACAAATGTTTGTTAGATTTTACTTTGCATTAATGGTTTTTAACATTTTTATTATGCATTAAAAGTAACAAAATAAGGGAGCTAAAAACTATGCTTGGGGGATATATACATTTATACACCCTGGTAGTGGGGCCGGCTGTTTATAATCGACTTCCACCTGCGATCATCAGTGCTTCTCAACGCAATCCTTCAAAAGCAAACTAACGTTCTGGCTTATCGAAAAATGTTACTATAATCTTAACGAATTATATAATTGAATTTTATTTCCTAATTTTTATTCTATTTGATTTTTAAACATGATTAATATAATACCTATGCAAAGAGAATGTATTATGTACCTATGTATAGCAGTATACATTGTTAATAAAATTATAATTATTTAAAAACTGACTTGTAACACAAAATGTTATTAATAAATAAACTGAAACTGAAACTAGTTTCTCCACAACTATCTGTGGATATGTGTTCGAACCAGAGGGCTGTGTGATATTAGGATTAGTAGCAAGTGGTGTAGCAGTGTCTTTGTGTCGCGGGTTTGATTTCCGCGTCGTCACCGTCGACTGCATGGGTGACTGTGGTTGCCATTGCATAGGTGTTTAATGGGGAGGTAGCGGGTTCGATCATTGGTGCCGTTGGCAAAGGTTCAATCCCCACGTAAGATGTGGAGTCATGGGTGGTGAGACGGCCGTGGTGCCTGTGTCCACTTGATCGTTGAACGCACATACTTAATAATCAGTATCAACCTACTATTAGAAAAATGCATAAAAATACCTGAGCCCTCACTCCTGTGATGCACTCGGAGATGGGAATATATGGTCCGGTGCCATCAGCACCCTCATTGTTGTCATTCATGGTAGACAGTGTGCACTCATTATTTTGGAATCTCGCTGACAAGCTGTTCTGGTAGGTATCTGCAAAATAACAACATTTTTATATCAATAAATCTGACAATTAGACATTAAAACTTAACTAACGAATTATATTATGTAGTTCTTGTAGTGTAGAACAATGCCCATGGTAATGAGATATACAAAGAAGTAAGAAAAATATTGGCATTGGGATTCTTTTAATTACCTGTCAATTTATCATCTATCTATACAATCTATTCTATATACTTTGTTGTTTCATATCAAGTGGATTTATGTAGGTAGGCTGATCTCGCTGACGCTGATATTAGTTTATACATTCATCACACTCAACTTTATTTCGAAGGCGGACGACCAGGATTAGAATAATGTTAATTTCCTTATACCCAATAAGGATTTTTTTAAGGAGGGACTGGGTACATACCACAGAGATAATAGAGAGATAGCAATCCTGTGCGCTGCGTACAAAACCTACTGTCGCAATCCAAGCTCACGCACACACAGGTAACAAAATAAAAACAATACTTCAAAGTTTTAGTATGAAAAACATTATTATCGATGGTAAGTGATTCCATTTGACTTAAAGTTCATAATTTCACTTCTATTTTTGCAAATAACTATTGAACATTTCGGCATTTTCCTCCAACATCCGTCGTAGCCAACGTTCGAACTTCAACTAAATGAAACTATTACTGCCGCGTGCAATGTGTTCACGTTTTGGGCATATTGCTGCGACACCGGCCCCGCCCCCATTTCACATCTCCTTAGTTTCTGATATCTGTGGTACATACCGTGAACATTCGGTAGCTACTAGCTATACATCTGAAGGAAGGGGCTACGCCAAAATTCTTGAAAGCGAGGCCGGTCCCTTTTGCCATCAAAGAGAGAGTTGAGAAGGAAATCGATAGACTAGAGAGTGAAGGAGTTCTACGCCCGACATCCTACTCGGAATGGGCCACGCCGGTCGTAACGATCATAAAACGATCAGGCGACGTCAGACTATGCGGAGACTGCTGAAGTACAGTTAATGAAGCAACCGAGAAGCAACCCTATCCCATGCCTACAGCGAATGAAGTCTTCGCTACAGTCGCTGGTGGAAGATTTTTTACGACTTTGGATTTGGAACGAGCCTACATACAAGTAGTCGTTAACGAAGATGCGGCGAAGCTACCTTGAACACATGCAAGGGCTTGTACACAATACATAGATTGGCTTTTGGAGTAATAACTAGTCCTGGAATTTTTCAGCGTCTGACGAGTTCATTACTGGCGGGAATTCGAGGAGTAGCTGTACTGCTCGATGACATCATCATATGTGGAAGTACAATGCTGGAAATGCAGGTGAGACTGGACGAAATTTTAGGCAGAATTGAGAAGGCTGGACTTCGACTAAGCAAATAAATAAATAATAAAAATTGTTTATTTCAAGTACAAGACTCATAAAAGTGCACAATAATAATAAAAACACAGTAATTAATAATCCATCCATCCACAGCCTGTATCGGTCCACTGCTGGACGCAGGCCTCCCCCTGATAAACGCCTTTTTGGTGTTTAACTCATGGGGGGTAATGCCCATAATCCCCACGCTGGGCATGCGGGTTGGGGATCGCAGTTTGGTGGAAGATTTGTTCTGCAGGGGGCGCTGCTGCCCGCCCTCCAGAAGATATCCCTTAGTCGCCTCTTACGACACCCACGGGAAGAATTGGGGTGGTGCAAATTCTATGCCGCCGGCACCACACGACGGATTTAATATAAAGCACAGTAATTAATAATAATAATAATAATACACAGTAAAAAAATATTAATTTTAAATGTCAAGAACAATTAATATCAATAATAACAAAATAGGTACAAGGACACCGACAAACATGCAGATAAGCAGACACGTGAAACAATCAGTGACCTGCACAGCTACGAAATAAAATATAAACCAGGAGCAGAACTTGGGAACGCCGACAGTCTAAGTCGCTGCCCGCAACCAGTACACAATATACAACTATTTAAACAACTATGTATACAACTACCCTCACTTCTGTTATTCATCTCCCTAGCTGCAATACACGTCTACATCACAACAATGAGTTTTTATTGATATCTTGGACTTTCGCGATTATAATATTAGTATTATATGGGTAATAATAATAACTCATATAATACTAATACTAAAAACGCGAAAGTTTTTAAACATGTTTGGTCTTTCATGCAAAAACTACTGAACGGATCGGGCTGAAATTTTGCATACAGATAGTTCTAGGCCTGGAATAATTTATCCCATAAATAAGTTCCCGTGGGAGGCATGCGAAGCCGCGGGGCGCACCTAGTAATAATATAAATTCTTACTTTCGAATTTATTTTTCCTATCTTTTCACGCCTAAACCGAACAGATGATAATGAAATTTGGCAGAAAGGGAAATGGTATTCTGGGGACATGGCTACTTAAAAAGTGCGTGCGAAGTCCCGGGCAGCAGCTTGTAAATCAAGAGTAAAAAATGATTACTGAGTAAAATTTATTTATTTATTTATTTAATTAATAAGGGCAACCAACTAGAAGTAACATTAAAATAAATAAAAAAAATAAATAAAATAAATAAAAAACAATAAAATAACATAAAATTGTACTATTAAAGTTGCGGTACCGTAATACAGTACTAAAACTAGTATAGAGCAAAGTCACTTAACCATGGGGCACCTACATACAATTTTGTTACAAATACCTATAATTTACTATACTTGTATATAAGAAGTATAGTAAGTTATTGGACTTAATTATAGTACAGTATTATGGAAGGATGGAAGTTGAAAGGAAAAATGTTGTTGAAATTATGAACTCAACTTAGCTTAAGCCAAGTAACTACAACATAAATGACTCAAGAAGCTACTTAAACCTTATCTAGTTTTATCTCAGATAAAGGAATACTTAATGGATTTCTGTAGAAATTTCGCAGTTTCGTAGAATTTTAAATATTTTTTTATCATTCTTACCGTTATTGCTGATTAAATGCTGGACAGTGGACAAATGCCTCTCACTTCTCATTCCATTGCGCTTGATTAAAAGCTCCTGAATACGAGTAATAATAATAAATATATAATATTGTTTAATATTTTTCATTGGAGAGAATAAGTTAGCAGTAATGTTATCTACATTATTACTGAAAATATATTAAGGCTTTACTCAAACCATGTGTAGGTATGTGTTGCTATTATTATGAGCGAAGGCTAGACCAATGTAAAACCTACACCAATGCAAAATGAGGGTGCGAAAAAATAACAAACATACAATCATCCATCCATCCAATTTTTGGTTTTCATATTATTTTTGATTTATTTATGCACATTAAATGCTTATCCTGATGGCTTCAAGATAACATATTATAATAAATAGAGATGATAAAACTATCTAGTTCGGAACAGGCTAATGTACTACTTAATGACAGGTTTAGCCTATTGATGATATATAGATATGTATGTACTAGGCCATACAAAAGTAATGTCCTAAAGTAAAGTGGCTGCCATTTGTAAGACAGATTTTATACCTTAAGTTAATGGCATCATAGTTCGATAATTACTTTTATGCCAAGTCAGTATTAGACCAATCAAGTTGATCACTGTGCCAGTGAGTTGACTTGTAGTTGGCGCAGAAAGCTTGTAGCTCCACAAATTAACTAAATTTTCAAGAAATACTTACCCGAAGCTTCAGGAGGTTCATCTGTAGGCCGCAGTCCACAGACCCTGCAGATTGCATCCACCCATTTCTCCATTTCTGCTTCACAGTCAGCTTCCAAGTGGTATGTCCTCGACTGGGTCTGGATTGTGAAAACTGATCCCCTCAGCTTTGGATCTAAAGATCCGTTGCCACTACGTTCCATATGTAGACCAGCGTCAACCTGATAAGCAATTATGGATTCTTAATAAGAAGTCTTAAAATCTAACAATACTCTCTTACTCTTAGACAATTGATGTATGAATAAGTTTGAAAAAGTGTGCAAAAAAACAAAGTCATTAAGAATAAAAAAATATCTAGTAATTTGTTTGCAGGGGACACCCTGTTTATTGCTACTATTTTAATAGCATCGTGTAGCTCTAGAGTGCTTACTCTAAGGCTATAACATGATGTTAAGTGTCTCTCTGCTTAAAGAGAGCTTGTGTGATGGGTACTAGATAACTGAAAGAGGTTTGAAGAATACTTGATTAATAAGGCATAGAGTTAGGATAGTACAGGTAAAAGATTTGGTAACTTTGGTACTTACAGGAATTCTGAATAATATTTTAAACAAATTTAATATGTGCAAAGCTATTTTAAAAGGAATAAGACAATGTTTTTGCCATACATCATGCATGACACACTGAATGACAGGAAAATATTTAACAGAACAGGAAAGTTGATTATAAGACTGTCATTATGTGTGCCTCATTTTAACTGTCACCACTGTGGCCTGGTAAATGGAAAAATAGAATTTATGTACATAAGCCACAACAATAAAATGGTAAAAACATGTATACCCACAATCTTCAAGTTTTTCTTTCCAATTACCAGACCAACTTAGGCCTTACCACCCAGTGACAGTTGTACGAGCCACACAATAACTTCAAAATCAACAGCAAAAAGAACAACTTTTGATATTTAATGTTTTGTTTATTAGTATAACATAAGAATGTAGGTATTGTTTCGTTGAGGAGTTAAAATATTTTAGAATACATTGAGTATATTAGAACATAATCAAATATTATGTTAGTCAAACTACAATGATAACAATAACTTCATAATAATTTATCCAATGTTAAGAGCTGGACAGCAGTACAACACCTCTAAATACCACTGTGCGACTAAATCACAAAACATAATATGAAATATGTATGAATGTGAAGTTTAATGGTAAGCAAGTTTGTGTATTCTATTTTGAAAACACTGTATTTCAATGAGACCGCCAGTTGGACAAAATGATTTATTCAATGGGAAGGTGAGGCAAATCTTTACTTCAGCGTTATGTTGATGGGAATGATAATGTTTGAGACAAGCATGATACTCAATCTGAAGAATTTAACTGGACTAAGGCACTATACTGTTGTGCTAATATGGTACCGTAGTGTGTTTTGTGCATTGACACTAAAGGTTGAATTTAAACTGAACTGCAAATTACTCTCCAATTAGAGATTTTCTGAAACCTTTTGGGTTGGTTATCAATAACAGCTGCTACTTACTTGTTCACATAAATCCAAATTGATTGTGCCCTTGAGCCGTCTGCCGCTCCGGTCCGCGTAGTAGTCTAAGAAGTATTGTCCAGGGAGCTCGCCCGACTGTCGCAAGGCAAACCACCTTCTCCGCCATTTCTGTTCAGCCAAGATTATAACCACGTTTAGTAGTTATACACAATAGTCAACGTTGCTAACTACTTAAAATGTTTATGTAAAGTGAGTCTATTTTATTTACGATCTATAATTTAATCCTAGCGAAAGGATTGCAAGCCTATCAGCGATCAAAGTATAAATTTATCAACAACCAAAATACAGTACTTACTGTTCGCCAAATACGCTTTGTGGGTGGCGATTTTGTAAGCCACCCTTCGAAAACGATGTTTCTAGACATTTTCCAGTTCAAAAATGAGTCACTGGGTCATTATTTACACGTGAAAAATCACTTTGATTATGTTATTCGCCATGGCAGTGCAAAACGAATACAATACTACAAGAAATTAGAAAGAGAAAAGATCCAAAATTTTCTAACAACAAATCAATCCGTTCCATTTCCATTAAGTTTCTAAGCCCGACCGTGGCAGAATACGTGTAACGAAACGTTTTACATTTGGTTATTTTATCTGTCAATGTCGACGATGGACGAAAGAAATTTTAATATTAGCGGTAGCAACATAAAGTTTATAATATGGTACTAGCCAAAACTCGATGGGTAGCAAGGTAGCAACATATAGTCCGACCGGAAAGAGTAGAAAATTAATGAGGGCGCCACAATAGTTTACAATTTACATGGTATCACCATATACTATGGCTACTACGTTTTGATACTTAATATTTTCAAATATATTTATAACACATTGCAGTTCTTAATTTATAAAATTTTACAACAAATATTTATGCTCATCACATAAAGGTTTGTCCTGAATAAGAATAAAACCCACTATGCTATAGTAAAGTAAAGTAAAAATGTTTTTTATTATATACATGCATTAAAGAAATCAAAGCCGTTTGTCCATCGCGCCGATACCGAGACGAGAAATAATAAGAGCAATGGTGACATTGGCGGATCCAGGGGGGGGGCCATGGGGGCCATGGCCCCCCCCAAAAGGCCCAAGAGTTCCATACTTTCGACTCAATTTTACGATTAAATTCAGATGCACTTTTACACGGGCCACGGCATACCTACTCTTAGGTAGGTTATGTAGGTACCTACTTTATATGAAAGTACAGAAATATATTTTTTAGGTAAGTCGGTACTTTACATACATCTACAAACTAAATTCAAGAGGTTAATTTCTTCTCAGTATTACCACGTCTATCGACACGTTCAACGACTTTGAAATGAACATAGGTAAATGATATCTATTTCTCTTCTTCCGCTACTGAACACAAGTGAATTATAGCCAATTGCACCTCATTTCTTATTTGATTGACAGTAATAACTATTTTTCAAGCTGTTTATATTGATAGAATGAGAACGCATCCGAATTCGTTTTTAGTTTGGTTTCCATTCCACCCCTCTGGTTGCGACACTGGACTTCATTCTTACTTACGTCAACACGTAATGTGTGCGGATTGCTCGTATTTTTCTTTTAATAAAAACTCAGTTCTAAATTACAAAAACGCTCTTTATTTGACTAAAACCTACATATATATTAAATAAAATTACTCGTCTAAGTATGCCTCGGTGTTGGATTTAACTTGAAAAGATAAGTTAAGTAAAAGAAAAAGTAGTACAGTGTGCGCGCATGTTACTCGCGAGTACGCGAACTTGCGAAGAAAGAAACGTACGCGTTCCCGCTTTCGTTTCATTCAATTCAAACAATTTAATACACAATACAGAGAGATGACAAAAATATCACTGCTTTTTGCATTTTAATTTGTTTTTTGCATTGAGGTGTTCTTGCCCTTTATTAGCAGAGCCCTTTTAAGAATACTTAGCTAAATAAGTACAAGTACGTACGTTAGAGTTATATACGTATCGAATATTTGTAGTTAATTCAATGTAAAACTAACTAGCAGATGTATCACCACGGGCGTGGCGAACATCTTTTGCCTCTCTCGACGTGGCCTGGATCTGAACTAAAGCCTCCTTTCAGTTTTCAGTTCAGTTGCAAAATATCTAACAAAACGACAAAACAGCAAAAAAATTCGGTTACATTGTCCTCTGTTTCGTGGTCCATTTTTAATAATACATGGTCTCGGTCTCACAATAAGATCATTTTGACTACTAACGCGAGAAATTAACAAAAAATATTTTGGTTTCACGGCTTGCTCCGCTGGAGTACTGTCTCGTCTCTGGCTGTGCACATGAAGGCCCCCCTTATACTGAAATGGAAGTTTCTGATTCGTTTACGTGATAAGCTAATCTTATGCGAGCGAGAGTTCATTTTGTACGACAGCGAACACAACTTCGATATTCCTTTTCCAAGTAGACACCAGATTTTGATTTTCGTAGATTCTTTAGGGCAGGGCTCATATATTTTGTTGTAAATCGTTAAAATTTTATTATTTTTCATAACTTACTATCATAGCTTTCGCGTCTTGCTAAGCATACCTCACCAATTTCAAAAAGACTGTGACTCACCGATATTCATTATGTATCTAACAATTCCTCCTAACAATTCAATCTCAGTCGCGCACTCTTTAAAATTTTCAGGGCTGTCTCTGCTTGCTGATTGTTTTTCATACTGATGTGTTTCTACCACTGCGCACTTACTTTTCCCTAAAACCCGGAAAAGTCTCTAAAAATTCGCGGCTCGCTTCGCTCGCCGTGGTTTATTGTTAGTGGTGATGCGTGTCTCAAATTCTTGGGCTACGACCTCGCCTTATGAATGTACATTAGGTATATTCATTGTTTTTTTCACCTGACCCCCCTTTACAGAATCCTGGCTATTAGTCCAGTCATTTAAGCTTAAATTAGGTAAGAATCTCGGAATTCGAGATACCCAGCTGTAAGTCTGTAAATACTTGTATATCGACACTCTAAAAGTTGTCTCAAAACCTTCATTATGGTAGGGTGTGCGCAACTATTAAATTTCTAGGTCAAAGGTCACAAAAAATCCGTTTTTTGTCAATATCTCATTTCCTATGGGTTTTTTGCTGTTTGTATGTATGATCAATATTATAGCAGACAAAATTCTCTACAAATTTTGTTGAAATTTTTTTTTTATACGGTGAACCGTTTTCGAGTTAGAGGGCGGACACAGCATCACTTCAGGTCAACCGGTGCTCCGGTCGAAAACGCACCATAATAATATATAGTTGATGAACTATCAATAAATCAATGATTATAAATATTTGCCAATTTTTATTAACTATTATATTATACTAGCTGCGCCCCGCGGCTTCTCTCGCGTTGTTCCTATGGAAACGTTTAAAGGTGATTTTTATCCCACGGGATCAGATTTATGGGATAAAAAGTAGTCTTTGATTAATTACAGAATTATAATTACCTGTATGCAAAATTTCAGCCAGATCCGTTCAGTAGTTTTGGCGTGAGGAGGTAACAAACATCCATCCATCCATAAACCCGTACAGCTTTCAAATATTCCACCAACAAGTGCAGCTGCTCATCAACAGTTCAAACGTGTATACTATCAAGTTCAAACTTGGTAAGGGCATGATTTGGAACCCTAGGTATGGGGTTGGGCAATGCGAAACGTGATGCTGTGACCGCGCGTTCTCCGCCCTCTATCTCGAAAACGGTTCACCGTATAAAAAAAAAATTAAACAAAATTTATAGAAAATTTTGTCTGCTACAATATTGATCATACATACAAATAGCAAAAAACCCATAGGAAATGAGATATTTACAAAAAAACTATTTTTCGTGACCTTTGACCTTGAAATGTAATAGTTGCGCACACCCTACCATATGTAGGTTTTGAGACAACTTTTAGGGTGTCGATACAAGTATTTACAGACTTACAGCTGGGTATCTCAAATTCCGAGGTGAACTTACTAAAATGACTGCCTTGTGGTTCAAAGTAATAGAATAAGTTTGGTTAGGTTAGGTTAGGTTAGCTTACATTTGACGCCGTAGTTCGACCCCAAAAACACGTCCATAAAAAAACAATAATGATACTCTTGCTTGGAGCAAAAATGTAACATTTCAGGAAACGAAACGTAACTTACGACTCAAGAACCCTGGCAACAATGATCTGTTTCCTCTTCTAAGTAGTTTTAGTGAAGGACGCGGGTTCAAGTCCCGTCAAAGTAAAAAAAAATTGGGATATTATTACCCCCCCCCCCCCCCCCCCCCTACCTGAGGCCTGCGTCCAACAGTGGACCAATACAGGCTGTGGAGGAAGAGGTTGTGATTTTTTTACCCTATATCTGAACATTGTCAAAATGGCCCCCTCCAAAATAAAATCCTGGATCCGCCCCTGAATGGTGAGTGCATGTAACCTAAAAAGAAAGCAAGCTTTATATTTTGTGTTTTTAAATATTATTTTAAGATTTGGAAGAGGCGGCGATTTGTGTGTTTTAGGTATGCGTTGTAAGATACTGCGTTATGCTTCTGTTTTCGTTGTACACTTTGTGTTTGCGGCTCTGCTAATGTCCTTTTTGCTCTTCTTTGGCTCATTTTCGACATCTAATGTCCTCATAAAATTGTTTTCTTTATTAGACATTTATTTCAGCGGAGAGGCAGGCACTCGAATAATCAGCTTATTGTATCTAATAAGCGCATTAAAATTATCAAAATGTCAACAAAACATTTTGAATGCTTGATTCTTTTAATTTAGCATGATTTTTAAATATAAGCAAGAGAAGGTAAGTGTCTAAGCATGACGATACTTTATCAAAAAATACGTGCATAGTTCAATTTTGCAAGGAAAAGCTGAATCTGGCGACAAACTCACTTAAGCGGCCACACTGGTCTTTCAAAAAGAGTTGCCAGTTTATAGTAAATTTTAGTTCCAAATTAATTAATTTCTACTCTTTCTGGTCGGACTGTACAGTTTATACATTTGAGCACCAGAATTTGACAAAACCATCAATAACTGTTTATTTTTTTAATGATTTAAAAATTATATAATATATTACGGACGACAACTGGTTCAGGCACCCTAACTTAAAAAATTTAAAAGATATCTAATGAAATGATACCTTAAAAGAAAGAACAAATAACTCAGTATGTTTTTAAAATTGTCTAAACACCTGTAGCTTTTTTTTTTAAGGACAAAAAAAATCTTTGAATATTTTTCTGCAAAGTTTATCTGAGACTTATTTTTTTAGTAAAAACTGTGCTTTAAAATTATTTGATATCATAAAACAAACATTAGGCTAATAAAGTACATTAAAATAAATAGAAATTTCCACTTAAACCTTGCGTTATTAGCAATTAATTGGAAAATTTTGGGATTTTGGCTATTAATCGTAAAAGTTCTAAAAAAAAAACAAATACACTTTGGTCAGGATAGGACAAATATAGCTCAAATTGTTCTAAATGGTCTATACTAACACCCCCTTAAGGCTTTGCATCGACCTTCCGGACACCTGTATAGATGGGTAGCAACATCGAACTTGTATGTAGGGTCACCGGGTAAGCAGTGAGTCATTGTTTTTAATAGCTCATATCTCAAAGACTATTTGTCTGATTGGCCTAAAATTTGGTTTCATGTATTGTATTTTTTAACAACTCCCGAAGAATTACAAAATCATTGACCTCGGATGATAACGAGCGGAGGAAATTAGGTTTTTTTAGAAGAGCAGAAATGACCCACTGTTTACACCCAGTGGTGAACAATGAGTCAACCGGTGGTTAACAGTGGGTGTAGGGGTTTTCATATGCAAATAATTAATAATTAAAGACACTTAAAATCTAGAAATTAATAATCATTAAAGAAATTATGTTTCCAATAAAACTTAATATAAAAACAACAACATAAAACTAGTTTTTAGTAACTATTATACTATTATAAAATCTTTTGTTAAGGTGATGCATATCATTTTGCAGTCTTGATTTTTTTTGTACTAAAATCCTAATTTTATCCCTCATTGCTTTACCTAACTAGTACATTAAAAAAATATTTTCTTTAAAATTTAAGAGGAAAAACGACGGCATAAAAATAGTTTTTTGTAACTATAATACCATTATAAAATAACTTTTGTTAAGGCGATGCACATAATTTTTCAGTCTCGAGTTTTTGTACTAACATCCAGTTTATATCCGACTATAATCACTGCTTTGCTTAAGGTCCAGATACATGTGAATCGGCGTAATTTGGGTAAAGTTTTTACCGTTTTTCTTCTTATTCTTTATAGAAAAAAGTTTGAAAAAAATATATGATAATCTATGCTATTCAAGGCATTTTACCTTTAAGCCGAAAATTTGAAATTCCAATTTTAAGTATCTGAAATAATAGTGCAAAGTACCATCCATTTTCTCCGTTAAAACTCTTTTTCTCCTAAACTATCAATCACAAGATTTATTTAAAGTTATCACCATGTAGAATAAAAAAAGACGTGTGGCACTCGGGGACTGCCGCGGTAAAGCTATTGCATAGCATTTTGTATCAACTTATGCAATTATAATTTTACTTTTTTATTTTTTTCATGCAGTATTGCTTTTTCTTTGATATTAATTCAAGTTACACTTTTTGAGCCGAGCGTGGTGACCGATAAGAAAACAAATTTAAAATCAGCAATGTATTTAAAACACTGCCAACCTCTCACTCGAAAGCTAGTACACGTGCACTCGCTGTCCACAGCTGTAATCCGCCGCGGTCGTTCACCCGCCCGACACGTAAAACTCCCGCCGCCGCCGCCCGCGCCCGTGCGAGACTAGGTACCTAACCTACCTACCTACAAACTTATCATTCCATAAATTGACCTAACTACTACCTAACCTACCTACGATTAAATTTCCGGCCATGGCCTTGAGCATGCCTATCATTGATTAGAAATAAAAAAAAACACATTTAATTATGTCTAAAATACCCTCGGACACCCGCAGGCTATACCCCATAGCCTACGATACGAGAGTATTTTAGACAAAATTTAATGTGTTTTTTTGGTAGGGCCACAGCCACAACAGCACAGCTGAAATCCGTGGTTGTTCTCCCGCCCGACACGTAAACTCCCGCCCGAGCGAAACAAGGTACCTACAAACTTATCTTTGCATAAATAATTACCTAGTAGGTAGGTACCTAACCTACTATTTAATCAGCGGCCATGGCCTTGAAAGCATGCCCATAATTGATGATAACTTAAAAATGTAAAACACATTTAATTCACATTCACATTTTGCCTTAAATAAGTACCTACCTACCCACTAGTAGGTAGGGTCATTGCGCCTGTTTGCGTCCAATTAGCGGAGTTGTCAGATTCAGATATCGAAAAAAATATACTTTTGTGAGCTCTTAAGAATAAAACTGATTTCACCACATAACTAATATACTCTATTTTCACATGGAAAATAGACTTTCTTCTTAAATTTAACTGTTAATTTTAAAAAAATATTTTAATCCGAAATACCTCATTTTACCAGTTCTCGTCCAAAAATTCCAGTTTGCGACCCTATATTGCCTAGTTCTCGACCACCATATATCTGATAGGAAACTAACTTATAATAATCATAATCATCAGCCTGTTTTAGTCCTCTGCTGGACATAGACCTCAGAGTCCTGAAATCTTGGTCTTGTGGTCTCGTCGTTGGGAACGACGGGTATGTGCAACGTATAATCTGCCATAGAATGTCCTCTCATCGTGCATTTTAAGTTTCGTCAGGTGGCTCCTGCCAAGCTCCTGAGTGAATACTTTGTACCCTCGGTTCGGATTTGTCTGACGAAGTCACTTAGGTGGTTTCCCGTCTTTTTGCCTTCAGCCCGAAAGATTCATCCGAGAGTTTGGATTGCTTGCCAGTACGCTGCTTTTGGCAAAACTTGATGCCCTCGTTCTTCAACGTTTCAACCAGATTGTGTAGGGTCTCGTCAGCGTCATCAGTGGGATCCAAGGCAGTGAACCTATTCCCGAGAAGCTGCTGGAATTTCTCGGTGCCCGCCATGATTTCGATTAGATTAGGTCGGAGCGTGGATTTCATCAGGTTTCTTTCTAGCTTTTAGTTGATATCCAGAGAGACTCGGAGCAGTCGGTGATCAAATCCGGTACTGAACCTGTTGATCACTGAGTCATCTCTGAATATGTGCTTGCTATCCATCGTGATAAAGTTGATCTCATTTTAAGTCACAGTGTCGGGGCTTCGCCACGTCCACATACGAGTCTTATGGATGTTGTGAAAGGCTTTGGATATGTTTTCGTAAATGTCCTCCACTTCATCATCCGATTGTGCCGAGGTCGGTGCGGCGTAGACCTGACTTACTGTTTCCTGAATACCTGTCAACATACTGGAGATTTCTTGGATGTTGTTGGCAAGGGCATTAATGACGAGGTCACCTACGTCACGCTGGGATGTTTTATCAACCTCGCGAAAGTAAAGAAGATGGCCCGACTTTAGGGTTACAGTGTCCTCCCCCTCTCTACGGACTTCACATAACCCCATAACATGCCATTTAATGTTCTCTAACTCCACTTCCAACTGCGCTAGGTGATGGTCAAACCTCAAAGGTGGGACCCCACCCGAGGATTCTTCGCACCCCTAACCCCAGGTCTGGCATGGCGTCCATCAACGCCAGCACAGCCGCTGGTGTCGCTGGGCACTTTGGACTTCTATCTCTATACCCACCGGCCACCACGCTGGCCCAGTGCGTGTTAGTGGGTTGTTTTGTCATTGCCTCGTTTGTTGGTTGCATTTAGGAATTAGGAAGCACCGCGGGCAGTTGAGGTTGGCTTGGTATGGTATGGTATGGTGAGTGTACTCTTTTTTCCGCACTGAGACTCGGGATGGTCCATTGTGCGTGTTTGTTTGCTAGTCTAGCCAGCCTAACTCCGTCCAGAAGCGCAGAATCATCCTGGGATTTTCACAGGCTTCGCGGAGTGACCTCGGATGGTCACGGATTTCATGTCGCTGTGCTGTTACCCCCTCGCATATCAGGACTACGTGGGCAGTTGATTCCTCGTCACTGAGACACCTGCAGAGAGGGCTATCTGGTTACTCCGATGGTGTAGAGGTGTTTGTTTAGAGGGCAGTGTCCTGTGTGTATGCCAACAAGTAGGTCTCTTCTGGCAAGGTTCAGTAGCTTTGGTGATACAGCCGGAAGCGCTGCTCTTGCCTGGCGGCACTCCTGTAGGTGTGTCCATCGTTCGGCATGTGTTCCTCTGGTTTTTTGCCTTATCCATGTTCGGAATTGTGAGAATGCTAAGGTGAGGAGCGGACGTGGGCCTGTTGTAGGCGTGTCCGACCCTTTCCGTGCTAATTCGTCAGCAGCGTCGTTACCAAGTGATCCGCTATGTCCCTTGTTCCATTGGATGGTTATCCGGTTGTTGGTGAAAATCCTCTCAATTGCCAAGTGACATTCGTGCACGAGTTTGGAGTTGCAGCTGTTTCCTGCCAAGGCCCTGAGTGTAGCAGCACTGTCAGAAAGGATACGCACGCATTCGTTGTCCATGTTCATTTCGTTCTCTTGTATAGGTTTGCTGGGCATTCTTTCACAGGGGGCGGCTAAGAGAGGTTCATAGACCTATGAACAGAGCAGAGAGAGAACAGAGCCTTATAAGGCTCTGTTTGAGATCTGAGTTTGCGGGCTTTCTATGCCCACCCAGAATCCCATGTTTTGTAGTCTCAAAGTCGATAAGGTCTCCTCTTGTTGTATATATAGTGACGCTATGTCTAGGATTACCTCCAGGGCAACGCCCGGTGTAGATCTAGCACAAGCAATTAGTACAAGCTGCATGCAGCTTGTTATCGCTGAACACACCAGTCTTTGGAATCGTTGCAATTTGGTTATTGAGGTTTATTGTATTGTATAGTTATTTTTGAAAGTAGTAGTGGCTATGACTAGCAACTAGTATACAAAAATACCTAATAAACATTAACATTTATTAGTATTCTATATTTAGGACTCTGATGACTGCCACTGTGTTTTATAATAAGCAGATGGTCGATATTTGGTCTTATATAGTAGTTGTCGACCACAATATTTTTGAAAAAAATTGCATATAGCTTATTTCAAATAAAGTAAAATTGAATGAAATATGTTAAATACACAATACTGGATAACTCAATGACTTAATATACAAAATTCTATTACATAATTGTTAAGTTTACATAATCAATAAAGCTAAGGTCGAAATCAGGACGTCATTTAACCTTGTCCAAATCCCGACCATAAGAAATTTCATAACTCAGTATTTTATAGTTCGTTGCTCCGAGCCTGGACGTAATATGGTTTTTAGATACCTTACGAGCATAAGGTTCAAATTTAATAAAATGTTTGAGTAAGTTTTCATACAATAATTAATACAAGAAACCACCTTATTGACACGATATGTCCGATTCGCGTCCAGCCCGGTCTAAAACGGGACTTTCTCAAAATATCGTGGAACAGTTCTCGTCCACGTAATATTTTAAATTTATTGACTATAATTTAGACAGAATAACACAAATTCATATTTTTTAATCCAAAATGAAGTCACTCTAATAACCATCAACTCTGAAATGCATAAAAATAATGTAAAACTTAGCGTTGAATTTGCGACACGCTGCTATTTTTCGCGTTGATATAGACACGTTTGGTCTTGCTGACGGCGGACCACAAATTGATTGTTTTGTTTTACTTATATTTCTGGTGCTAGTTATGTGAAGTTAGCTTGTATGCTTAGCTTACACATTTGGGTTGTTGATATAATTTAATGTCTTTGTGTGAGAGTGCAAATAAGGCTATTTTCGATAAAAAGTCACCAGTAGTGCCGCGAAAGGTCGTGAATGGGGCCTGGACGCGTAACAGGCGCTCCTACCCTACCCACTCGTACACCCACAGCCACAGCTGAATTCTGCGGTCATTCACCCGCCCGACACGTAAAGAGGAGCGAGCGTTTATTAGGTAGGTATGTCCGCGCTACCCTGCGGCCACAGGCGCCGAAGTCATCGCATTTTCGAATAATTCATCATAAAATAATAGGTAGGTACATAGGCAACCCCGCGCAAATATCCGCACCGCCGCATTTTACTCAAATCCTTTAGACTCACGGATTCCGGCGGAAGCGGCTCGGAAGGATGCGCCCTGATGCGCTTTAACAGCAGTCGGCGACAACAGCCGACTGCAGGTGACGGCAGCCGACTGCAAAGGTCGACAGCCGACGACCGTTCGGCCAGGTGGGATGATGATCAGATAAAGACTGCAGCTGCCTGCAATCTTTAGAAGATCGTCTGCATGCTGGATACATCAAGCTGAAGACAGAGCGCTATGGCGCTCATTAGGGAGGCCGACCTATGTGCATCTGTGGATTAGTTATAGGCTGATGATGGTGATGATGCCTTTCCGTTAATTCTGGAGGGCAGGAACACATGCCCTACGATAGTCCTCTGATGGATCCCTACCTACCCAGATGTTTACCAAACATCTCACTTGATGCCCGCAGTTTATCGATAGCTACCTAGGTAATCATTTGTCCATACCTACTCCCTCGCACTAAACATAATGTAATCATGATAAAAAAAACACTAACCTTATTAAATGCCTCCTCTAAGGATAACTATTATCTAACAAACTCACAATAATAAAACACACAACACCAATAATTAATAGGTATAGGTACACACATGATCTGCCTAGCCAACGCGCTGCGGCCAACGGCAAACATAAACTTATCTGCCTAGCCAACTAATAATTAACAAAAGAAAATCACGAAACATAAACATACTAACCATGTTTATGCACCGCGCAACTGTTCAGACTGAATAACGAACACGTAGGTACTAGGTACTATACTAACTAAAATGGTTTTTCGGTAAAAGTCAAAGAGTTTACACGCGCGTATGCGGCCTTTGCTTAGCCCGCCCGCCCCGCCGCGCCACGCCATGCCCCAAACGTACAAACGTAGGTTATAGGTATGTGTGTATGTACAAACGTAGGTAGTTACTTATTGTAGACAAAGTAAAATGTGTTTAAAATCATGGACCTAGCAAAATTCACGGACGGAGTCTCATTAAGAAATAAAATGAAGCACTCGATAGTCTGTCCACCCTCAGTACGTACACGAACACACTCACACATTGATATCATAGTCTGTCCATCGACTGCCAGCCATTACGGCTTTAGACGTCAACAGATGTACAGCGTTGTAAACAAATGTAAATAACGAAAAATGCATTCTTGTCTTCTTGTCGTGAAATGTCGCGGAAACCACAGTCGTTTCGTCAACATAAAACACGGGATCACATCCACAAATAAATTTATTGGTTCATCAACATATTACTTTGATGTGACACAAAATTATTATCAACAGAAAAATCAAAACAAAAACAAAAACTGTCTTCACTTTTGAATCTGTAGGATTCCGTCCGTAAATTTATCTACGTCCATGTTTAAAACATTGATTAATTAAAAAGGGAAGATAGGTTACGTTCTCCCAGCGCTTACTCAAAAATTGGCATGTGTTAGAACTACACGCAAACACATACGCTCACAGTTATATTTCCAGCCCTGTGCAATACAAAGAAGAACAAAGACGGAAAGACGTATCTAAGTCCGAAGTGAGACCGAGACAACAATATTTCACGCGAATCACGACCGCCCGTGCCGCCGCCGCCGCCGCCGGTCAGACGGTGACTAAGGTTGGAGCACACAATTTTACACAATATGAGGTTGCCATTTTTGAGAAACTAGTACCTCATCTTCCCTTTTTAATTAATCAATGGTTTAAAATGTTAAAGTTTCTAATGAATTATTGGCATACTTCAAGGTCATGGCTGCAAATTAAAGTACGTATGGTTTATCCATATTGAATGAAGCATGTTAGTTAACAAAATACGACACAAATAACAAAATCTCACTTGCTTGGCGTCGAGTTTCAGATATAATTGTAAGCAATTTTTATTGAAGGCAGGATCTAAAATCGACAAGTAATGTAAATTACGTATGCGTATACGGACGCGCCAACGTATGTTTACGTTTATGCCCCATTCAAAATGGACACGGTATAGGTAGGTACAAATCACACTAATATTATAAATGTGAAAGTTTCTATGTACCTATGTATGTATGTTACTTCTTCAAGCCAAAACTACTGGACGGATCTGACTGAAATTTTGCATACAGATAATTCTAATCCTGGAATCAAACATAGTCTACTTTTTATTCCATAAATCAGTCCCGTGGGATAAAAATCACCTTTTAACGTTTCCACAGGAACAACGCGTGCAAAGCCGCGGGGTGCAGCTAGTTATTTACGAAAAGATAAGTTTGTAGTCTCGTCTCGGGAGTTCTAGGGCATTTACACGGACTACAAGTTGACACGGACTGCAAGTTGTACACGCATCGACTGCGGTCGACGGCTTCCATTGGCTGCAGTCGACTGCAGGCGAGGCGTCGCCTGCAGTCGACTGCAGTGCAACCAATGGAAGCAGCCAATGAAGTGCCGTCGCGACGGCACTACCCGGCACGGGCCCCGGCCCATGCCGCGTGCCCGTGCCGCACGGCGGTGCGCCGCCGCCGGGGCGCGCGCAAGGGCGTGGCGCGGGCGCGGGCGGCGGGGCTACCCGAAGGCCTTACGCGCGCGCGTCTTTGATTTTTACCGACAAAATTTAAAAAAAGGAAACTTGAGTCTTATGATTATTACTTTAGAACTCATAGGAGATATGACAGCGCGATTTCGGTCGGCGGCTACTCAAAGAAATATTCGGCTTTTATAAAGGGATATAAATAATTTTACCTAATTTCACGAATGTTTTTATTATTTTGTTTTAGTACGTGATCTGATCACTACTGTCTGAATAGTCGCGCGCGGTGTTAACGTAGGTACTGACCGTTTCGTGTATTTTTTGATAATTATTAGAAGCAGTTTAGTTTATTAAGTTTTCAGTATTTTATTGAGTTAGTGTTATTTTTATTTATTATTGTTAGGAAGGTACCTACCTACCTACATTATGTTTAGTGCGAGGGAGTATGGACAAATGCTTATGTGCTACGGTGAAGCTAGAGGAAATGCGTCACAAGCCTTGCGAATTTACCGGGATAGGTACCCAAACCGGCAACATCCGGTTGATGCTAGAGTCATCACGGCGGCCTATCAGAGGGTTCTGAGTGATGACCGGATTACTCCTCAAAGGCGCGGGGATGGCAGAGAGGTAGGAGTTCAGGTGCAAGAACGGGTCTTGGACCTTGTCAGGAGAAACCCTCGTGTAGGAACGCGGACTGCAGCAAATCTGCTTAGAGGTCGTGGAACCGTAGTATCCCACCCGACTGTGGTGACAGGATCTTAAATAAAATGTATGTATATAGAGTACCTACTCACTCATTTTCTTTCACTATTTTTTCGTGACTTTCTTCATTAATAATAATTGCACTTTGTTCATTCATATTCAAAACACTTTATACACAAATTTTACAAGTACAGCTATTCACTGTTGTACATAAATACCTATACACCTATATACTTTCTCATAAACAGCTGCATAAGTATTCGTCCGATTATATTATACGACGCACACAACCCGTGCCGAAGACTGCCGAACTGAAACGACGTTAGACGATGCGATGCACGGCGTTCAAGCCACACCTCCTTGCCCGGCGGAGTGGGGGGACCTCAGGTTTTTGCGTTACGGAATTTCTGGATTCGGTCCCCGCGCTCAAGGCCCGCGATAGAAGCTATGCAATAGCTTAAAAAAAGTTACGGAGACTCTCTTCCGCCCACTTTTTCAAATAAATTATCTAATTATTTTTAACGAATTTTTTACGTAATCGATACAACGTTACTCGTGAGCCGCCCCTCTGCCGGCCCTACAATCAGTGCGGGACGAGACGTTGTGCTGAACGGACCTGTGCTACTTTTAACAGCAATATTATTTTTCGCTGCGGAACCAACTTGAAATTTATTTATTTGACGATTTTTAGTATACAGCGGGTTTATTTGTAAGTTTGTTGTAAGGTAAATGTTTAGTAAGGGGTGATTATAGTTTTGAATAGGTATTATATTTATTATTTCTCTGTGGTGCGGTGGGCGAAGGTCCGCCTGCGAGGCAGGAGGTTGCGGGTTCGATTCCCGCCTCGGGACAAATATGTATACGATCTGCAGATATTTGTTCAGGGCGTTCTCGGTGTTTTCTATGTAAAATAAAAAAATATCTATCCATGTCGTTTTCTGTATTATGTATATCAGTTATCTTGTACCCATAACACAAGCCCTGCTTAGCTTGGGGCTAGATAATGCTGTGTGGATTGTCCAACATGATTTATTTATTTATTATTTTAAATAATTATGTGTGCAAAAATAGGTATAATAAAATGAATCGTAAAAAACGTTATTGAAAATAAAATACACGATGAGAATACAAAGAAATGGTAAGTAGGTACTACCAATATTTTATTAATTGTCTCTGTACCTAAAGGACTCAACTCACTGGTCGTTGCACAATTGTTTAGGTATCTATGTACTTATATTTTTCTTTTTTCGGTCCAACTCATAATCATCATCATCATCAGCCTATATGAGTCCACCGCTGGACATCGGCCTATAGCGCCCTGTCTTCTTGCCGCATCCAGCATCTGCCTGCAGTATTTTGCAGATCGTCATCCCACCTGGCCAAATGGTGCCCTACACTACGTTTGCCGAGTCGCGGTCTCCACTCAAGCACTCGTTTACCGCATCGGTTGTTGGTTGTTTGCGAGATATATCTCGCCATATATGGCCGGCCCGCTGCCACTTCAGCTTGCTAATTCTTTGATCTATAGCGATTACTTTGGTTCTCTGTCTGATGTATTCGTTACGAAACCTATCCTTCAGAGAAACTCCAAGCATAGCTCTTTCCATACCTCGTTGAGTGACTTTGAGCTGGTGGACCATCCCTATCGTGAGTGTTCACGTCTCAGCTCCGTAGGTCATGACGGGCAGGACGCAATGATTGAAAACTTTGGTTTTCAAGCATTGCGGATTATGGATGACGAGGAGACTAGACGTAGTTTTCCAAATGCTGCCCAGCCTAACTGGATCCTCCAAAACCTAGTCAACAGAATGTTCAAAGAGAATAAAGCGAACTGGCAAAATATACAGGGGACAGGTATAATAAGTATTGTTTTTGTCATTATTACTCTGTAAAAAACAATAAATAATATTTTGTTCATATAAAAACGGTTTTTTTTTAGAAATGAGTCGATAAGCATTGTCGTGTATTATTTTTATACTAAATAAATACTTATTTTACGTAATACGATACTTACGATTAGATTATATTGGTTTTTGTATTGAATTACTTGAAAATTGGGGTGGTCGGAAATCGGAAGTTGAAGATCACCAAAAATTTACATCTCGGCCGGGAGGAGAGTAAGTACGAATATACACAGAATACTTTTGTCTCATTTTGTTATTTATCTCGATGTTATTAGAGTATATTTGTATCGTAGCTAATGTCGACCGAAATAATCTAAGTTTTCGTTTTCGGCCCCCATTTTACCGTGTTATTCATAGGGAATTTGGACATCTGTTTGGCCGTGGTCGAGAACGGCCACCATGTTTAGAATTATGGTTTCGTTTTCATTCAACTTTAATTTCTTCGAAGAAATGAGGTGGCCGGAATAGGAAAGGCCTTTAAACCCCATTTCGTTTTCGGCCAATTCGTATAAGTTAAGATATTCTCAGTAGAAATCAAACATTTTTGTAATGTACAAGAATAATTACCTTCGAAAAATATCAAATTAAGCCAAAAGACAAAGCGATGGCTTAGCGGTTTTGAGGAAAATGTTATCGTATCACATCCCGTATCCTAGAATAGACCCACCAAGCTCGCGTAACATGCCTGTGTAGTTTTCCCGCAATGAAGAACGGAATCAAAGAGGATCTGTACCTCCCGTATAACGAGGGCTTCTCCTTAGAGATGCGCATTTTATACCACTCCAATGACAAGAGTGATATAGATAAACTTTTTGATCTAAAGATATATATATCACTCATTTAGCTCTTTAGCTCATTTAGCTCAGTAGATTAATGATGTTGTCTTGTTGAGTTGCTCATGCTCAAGCTCATGAGCACGAGATAAAAAACAAAATATAATGTCTCCGTTCAACTGAGCTAGGTGGCGCTAGAGTGACAAATAAAAATGACTTGCGTACACTATATTATGTTCTTTAAAAAAATAAACAAAAGAAATAAAAAATACTTATCCGTTAACAATAAAACTGAACACGATTACTTCTAAAATAATTACATTCAAACAGTTTGCATAATTATTACAGGCCTGAACTTAGTCTTGCTATCTTTCTCTTTTTTTCATGTTGTATCTGACATCGTACATGTCGCTCCATCAAATCACTCGCCTTGCTCAGTCGTCTTCGCTCTCACTCATTCGCTCATTTCGCTCAGCACTGATAAGGTTCGAAAATTAATCAATGAGGTAAATGAGTGAAAGATATAGTTAAAACTAAGGTGAGCGAGAGATAGATTCACTCAGTTGATAATGTGGATCTTGGTTCTTCTGCAGAGGAGCCTGGGCACCAAGACTTTCTGTAGCGCTGAACTGCATCGGCGCGTGTTCTGTGCTCGTATGTTGGTTCCATTGCTTCTGGTGTTAGTGTCCCTTACAATGCATCCCTGGTACTTAAAATCTATTCACTCCCTTGAAAATTGAGTAGTGGACTACAATGTCCTCGCGTCGTTGTCGAAGGTTTATATCACGCCTTATTAGGATGTACTTACTCAGTTTTTTTTTTTAATCTTGAGGTCCACAGTCGCCTCTTCCAAACATTGACATGATATGTAAAATCAAATAGTGAATTTTATACAAAAAAAACTACAATAATATATCTGTCACAACTTTTCTGAACAAAAGCATGAAAACTTTGTAAGTATTTTATTCCATGAAACCTCTTAAGTTAGCGGTCGAAATCGTGTTCAGGTCCGTAGGAATTTTGTCGTCGAAAATTGAAATTTTACTCATTTCCGATTGTTTATTGTTTATAAAAATAACTTTACAGCATAACTATAAAACTCTTTATGTATTTAAAACTCAGATATCTATACTACCGACTAGTATCATTTCGAACAAGGCTGACCAGTTGGAAATATTTTTTTTGAGGCCTTAAAGTCAGAACTTCGCTAAATGGTTGGAATCTAGTGCAATTGACTCTAATCCACTTAAATTTTTCTTCCTATTCAACGATACGCCACTATGGAAGAAAGGATCTTAAAATCAGCAAGTACTTTCCATTATGTTCAAAAATAACAAGAAAGTTAATTTGAGGTTCAGTACTGTGTACTATTTTGTTTATCATAATATGCAGGGTTTAAAACAAATTGAATATAGCTACAAAATAGGCAGTGGTAGGTGGTTATTCTCTTTATCCCCACTGAATAGGGAAAAGGAAATATCATTGGTATTATTATAATAATAAATTTATTATTATAATAAATTTAGTCGTCGTTGTTGAAGTTTTATATCACGCCGCATAAGGATGTACCTACTAATTTTTTTTTATCTTGAGGTCCATACTCGCCTCCTCCAAACATCGACATGATTTGTAAAATCAAATAATGAATATTATAAAAAAAAATTGTCTACAATTAACTTTTCTGAAAAAAAAAGCATGAAAACTTAGCATTTTATTCCATGAAAACCTTTTAAGTAAGCGGTCGTAATCTTTTTTAGGTCCGTAGGAATTTTGTGGTCGAAAACTGAAGTTTTACTCATTTCCGTTTTTTTTTAATAAATAACATTATAGCATAACTATAAAACTCTTTATGTATTTAAAACTCAGATATCTAGACTACCGATTAGTATCATTTCGAACAAGGCTGACCAGTTGGTTTTTTTTTTGGAGAACTTTAAGTCTTCGCTAAATGGTCGGAATCTAGTGCAATGACCCTACAATTGACTCTAATCCACTTAAATTTTTCTTCCTATGGAACAATACGCAATACGCCACTAGAGAGGGGTGCAATAAAAAAGGGGGGCAGTTGATGTTTTTTAACAGTAGGTTAAAAAACATCACCTATATATATACTTTAATTATTAATTTACTTACTTTTTATTATTTTGGGTAGGGTAGGTACTATTCGAGACAGAGCTATGATCTATGCAAATTATGTCAATACATTCCAAAAACATAAATTAAAATTCACATGCTTGGAGTCGAGGTAAAGAGATATAATTAGACAATATTTATTGAAGAAAGAATCTTAAAATCAGCAAGTACTTCCTTATGTTATGTTCAAAAATAACAAGAAAGTTAATTTGATAGTAAGTACTGCGGGTTTGTTTATAATTTGTGCAGGGTTTAAAAAAATCGAATATAGCTACAAAATAGGCAGTGGGAGGTGGTTATTCTCTTTATACTGAATAGTGAAAATAACTAATAACTAATACTCAATACTGAATCCAGTGGGGAAAAGGAATTATCATCGGTGTTTAATAATTAATTTTGTTTTAAAAAACTAAACCGACTGCAATTTTTATACACAAAATTGTCATGAATTTTCATGGATCCTACTGTTAGAACTGAACCAAATCAAAATGGAACCACAAGGGAAGCACCAGCTTTCATATAAAAAAAGAATCATGAAAATCGGACCACCCAGTCAAAAAATCTGAGGTAACAAACATATTGAGAACCTACTCCTTTTTTTGAGTCGGTTAATAAATGTAATAAACAACCTGTAGAGGCCATGCGGTGGCGGCGGCGCGGCGGCGGCAGCGCCCGGCTATAACTACTAGTACTTATTCTCTGGCGGTATCTGTTGTAATGTGTGCAACATACTTATACTTATGTTGGTGCGCGCTGCGTGATATAATTCAGATGTGGTGCGGGGAATTTTCATTGGTAACGTCCATTCGAGCAAGGTCATTGGTATAGAACGCCCTCTTAATACCTAACTAGTACCATTCAAGAAATTTTATTTTTAATTGTTTTGTCTAGCCGCTGATGGTGGTGGTGATTTAGGGGTGAATCAACTTTTAAGGTACCCTTTTGACACCATTATGAATCGATAAAAATAAAAAATAAATTATCGAAATGTTATGAAAATATAATGTTTACATGTGCACAATTTATCATATTTTTAGGTTTTGCAACGTGGCACGACGTCTAAGCTAGTTTAAACGAGTTTTTGTAAAAAACCTGATGAGTGTGCCTAATAAATATCCATTGCGTTACTTATTTGTAAATACCAAAACATAAAATTAAACAACGATATGGGAAAAATAAAAATGATAGTTATTTATTATTAAGTTAATTCAGTTATTTTTACTTAATAACAATGTTTTTCATAACTAACATTTGAAAAAGAGACAATTCTTGGTCCACTGCGTTACTTTGCTTGTTTTTAAATGCTTAACTTTAGAATAAATCTTCACATAGGATTATCAGACCTACATTTCTTATACTACCAATAGACACGAGTCTTAGAGATTTTTAACCAAACATTTTTTTTTAAAAGATTAAATATAATCAGAGTTATCTTCAAAAGACATAATAAAAATTAAGGGACATACGAGTAACGCCAGAGAAAAATAGTAACGCTTGAGAATTTTCAATCCTTCAAGATAGGTCCGAGAACATGACCAGTTTAACTAACAATAATAAAGAACGATGTTGACGATTAAGTTTATTCTCATCATAAATTTCAATCGTCGGTCGTATCATTTCTTTTCTAAGACATCTACTGATTTTTTGACATGATAGTATGAACGATGTCCTTTCTTGCTAAGTTATGGTACTGGTTGTTTCTGAATAATGTCATAATAATCCACGTAAGATATACAATATTATATTTCTCATCTAAACGGAATCACTTAGCGTTTTGGTGCACTACGCGTAAAAACATTACTTTTACTTCATCTTCAACGGCAGTCAGTGCTTTACACGCATAGGTGTATGATTTGTTCTTAGAAAAGTCCACATGCACCTTCACCAACAAAAATCTCCACATTGTATTTTAGATAGAAATTATTCTTCCGATGAGGAGCAACCTTAATGTCTTCATATGTCCTTTGGTGTCTTTTAGTCATGTCTTGTAACTGTTTAACAATTTTCAGGTTACTTAATGGTTCATCGTCATCTTCAGATAGGTTATCTAAAATCTGGTTGGTTGTTGTCAATAATTGAAGATTTTACTTTAGAAACTTTCGTAGTTTGACGAATTCATTATGAATATAAGCGGGTTAACTACGAACCTTGTTTGAGTTGGAAGAACACCAACGTCTCATCCCTTAACGAGGGACATCTTGAGGGTGAGTACGGTTCTAGACGCGTGCTCTCCGCACGCTCTCCTCGACCACTGCTCGAAATGATACGGAACGCGGTTGGTGTTCTTCCAACACAAACAAAGTTCGTAGTTAACCCGCTTATATTAATAATGAATTAAAGATAAGTTACCTCTAAGTTAGAATTGTATTGTTAGGGATGTGATCAATATCCTCTGGTGTTAAATCTTTTAACGGAGTATCATCATTCGTCAGATCAGGGATGCAATCAATATCCTATTGCTTGAATTTCGTATGCATCGCAGGAGATTCTGACACAGCAAGCTTTAGGTTCGAGACAAATGCAGAATCCTTGTACTCCAGCATTTCCAGTCTCACAAAAGCAGCTTTAATCCCTAAATTTAAGCTTTCCATAAGTGCTCAAAAACACTTGGTGAACTTTGGGGGTTCTTACCAGCAGCAGTTCAATACAGTTTGGTTTTGCTAATACCATTCATCTTTTCATACAATTGCAACACATCAGCAATATCTTCTCCATTAGCAACCATCGTGTCTGCAATTCTCTTAAGGTAACCTCCAATTCCGTCACCTGGGCCTTTTCCGTGACTGGCTTCAAAAAACTGACCACGTCATACATTAGTGAACCCATAATCAAAGAACCTAGTACACATTAAATAGAAATTTTGCTTTTGTTGGTACTGTACTGGGTGCTTGGGCCATCCGAGTAGATAGAAATGCATTCGGTTCTAGGCGTTTCAGGGGGTCTTTGTTCTCTCCAACAGCCAGTTTTTGTTTCTTTGACTGTCTTTTTCGTATTTCCCATTTAAAGTTTGCGTTATATTTTTCTTTTGATGTTAAATCTTTTACTAATCTTTTAGTTCTTTCTTTTGTTCTTTAGTATCTTTTACCTTAATTATCGAATTCGGTGTTTTTTCTTCGCTTCTTCATACTTTTCTCTATTATTTTTTAGTGTTTCTCTAACGAACTTAAAATAAATGAAACTATAGGTATTATTATAAAGTGTTTTTATTGATAGTTTAGAAACCTAAGTTTGACATAGGATAACATTTACACCTTCTATGAATGCCAACTAGCAACGTTATTTAGTCTAACATTCTCTGGCGATACCGGTAACTCTAAAGAAAATTTCTCCAGCGTTATCGGTAACGCTAAGGAAAATTTGAATTAAAAAAATCATAAATAATTACACAGTTTATAGTAGGCAAATATTTTGACAGGACCTTGAAATTAGACATCTTATGCAACATACTGACCTAATAAAACTCAAATATTTTAAAAACTTACCAAGATTCCCGCCGTAACGCTGTAGAGTGACAATAAACCCACGCGCACTAGTTGAAAGCTTACCGCAGACTGAGAGGCGGGTAAAGCGAGGTAGGCCTTGTCAGACCGTACCAACGAAATATTAGATCATAATCGCCTTTGATGACACCGAGTTAGACGCTATCTCTTGATTATTACCCAGAACTTTTATTGGTAACTCAGTATAGCTGATGATTTGCTCTAAGTTTGGGACAACAATTGAGGTGCAAGTAAAATACATAATTTAAGTCATTTTTTAATAATTATTTACTTAAAACGTAAGCCTTACTTTTTCTGAATCGTAATAACGTGTGAAAATATAGTGTATTCATATATTTTTTTAAAGAAACATCGTCCATTGTTTCTTCACCTAGGCCTGGGGACACATATTTTTTGTATGGAGATTGCATAAGCTCCACTGAGTTACCAAAGGAAAATCAAAAAATTTGCTATGAACTATAAAAAACTATGAAACTACCATGTAAGCAGAGAATCTAAGTTAACGTTAACATTAAAACAATCATATTTTAAACTTATTTACAGATTGTATGGTTATTTCTATGACAGGGACACAAAAGGAGTGCCTTAAAAGTTGATTCACCCTGGCTGACGAAAAGGGTTCTTTTGTGATTGTTGTGTTTCAGTTGCAGGATGGGTTTTATTTCTGCCCATTCTGTCATTAAAAAAAAACTTGCTTTATAATAATTTGTTTCTGTTTCCTGTATATTAGTTAACTAGTTTCTGCTTTATGCCTGCCTATGCCTAGCCTGTGTTTAATTCCAGGCCTTGAACTACCTGTTCAAAAAACTGCCCGATCCGTGCAGTGACAGTTTCGGGGATATAACATCCCCCTGTCTCACTCCGCTGCGCAGTTGGATGGGTTTGGACTGCTGGTCCTGTACTTGGACACTCATGGTTGCGGCGTCGGAGAGACATCTCACCACCTCGATATAACGATAGTCTACTTGGCATCGCTGTAAGGATTCCAGAACGGACCAGGTTTCGACAGAGTCAAAGGCCTTCTCATAGTCCACAAAGGCCAGACACAGGGGCTGATTATACTCCTTGGACTTCTGTATAATCTGCCTCAATGTGTGTATGTGGTCTATGGTGCCTTATCCTCCGCGAAACCCGGCCTATTCCTGTGGCTGGAACTCGTCGAGTCTCCTGGTGAGACGGTTCGTGATCACTCGTGAGAACAGCTTATAGAAGTGGCTCGCTCAGGAGGGTGATGGGTTTGTAGTTATTAAGTAGGGTTTTATCTCCCTTCTTAAAAAAGAGCACCACCAAACTCTCGCTCCACGCCTTATGGAGTTCTCTCACTGTGAAGGACGGCGTTGAAGAGGTTCTGTAGTTTCTGTATAAAAGGGGCTCCTCCGGCTTGCAAAAGCTCTGTTATTATGCCGTCCTTATGGCAATCGTGGGGACTCGTTGGGGACGAGGGGCATGTGCAGCGTATAATCGGCCATAGAATCCTCTATCTCAGCGGATATCTCCAGCTTCGACAAAACGGTCCTCCCATCGTGCGTTTTAAGCTCCGTCAGGTGGCTCCTGCCAAGCTGCTTAGTGAATACTTTGGACCCTCGGTTTCGCTATATTGCCTCTTCAATGAGGCCTGTGTTGGAGCTCTGATGGTCGCGCCGTACCATCTTCGCAATTCGCTTGTCCTGGTCTGACCTGTCTGACGAAGTCGCTTGGGTAGTTTCCCGTCTTTTTGCCATCAGCCCGAGAGTCTCATCCGAGAGAGTTTGAATTTCTTGCCAGTACGCTGATTTTGGCAGAACCTGATGCCCTCGTTCCTCAACGTTTAGACCAGATTGTATAGGGTCTCAGCGGGTCAGCGTCATCAGTGGAATCCAAGGTAGCGAATCTATTCCCGGAGTGGTCAGAAATTACAAATCGCGCCGTCTAACAAAAATTTGGGAACATTCTATCGAATTGATAGAATGTTTTGCTGTAGTTGCTGCGTTAAAAGGTATAATAATCGTTTTTTTAACGACTTTTCTATTTCGAATAGTACCTATGATGCAGATCTGCTATTCAGCGTTGTAAAGGATTTAACGGTCATCACGCCAACTGGTCGAACAAAACTGATAATAGAGGTACGCAAATCCTGGACTCGCTTATAGACCATCATTTCGTTTTTTCATCGTTTCGCCTACGCGATTAAAGTTGGTTAGTAATTTTACAGCAGTCAGCTCCTGCTATAACGTTCTTATCGTCGGATATTGCTGTGAAGTTCAATTGGAATGTCACAAATGAATGTCTTGGAAGTGATCACCTAATGATTAAGATTTCTACATCGATAAATCGTTCTCCTGTTATCCATAAGAGACGCAATTTTAAAAAAGCGGATTGGTTAAAGTATTGCCAATAAATAGAAGATGAGTGTACGCATTTTTTATCTCCAATGACCCTCAGGAAGCCTACGATGATTTTATCAATTTGTTGTACAAAGCTGCAGACGCGGACAAAAAATTGAAGTGAATTAAAGTCAATTGCACCTTATTTCTTGTTGATAGTAATAACTATTTATTAAGCTGTTTATATAGTAAAAATTTTACTTGTCTAAGTACTTATTTTGTAAGTCTAAAGAAATAAACGATTTGACTTTGACTTTGACTTTGACGCAAGTATCCTATTCGTCAAAATATGATTTGATCCCAAAGCTAATTTTGTTCCAAAACCATATTGGACTCCTGATCTATCTAAAACAGTCGCTGAGAGAAGACTAGCACTTAAACAATTTAGACAGAATCCCACACCAACTAATTTAAACTCACTGCAAGAAAAACCCGCGATTCTCAAAAACCTATTAGAAATGCTAGGTTGGCGGGACTTTCGTTCGTCTATTAAATATGTATCTTCAGCTTCTGAAATGTGGAGAAAAATGCGATGGCTATAAAGGGTTTTAAATCAACTAAAAAACAAATTGATAAGAGTATCGCTGAGTCGTTATTGTGCAGCCTAGCCCCCGATTATGTAAACAGAGAGTGTCCAGGATACACATCTCAAAACTGTACTTTGTAAACTGAATTAACTTGGTCCGAATTTACAAATTGTTTAAAATCTAAGGACACGTGCCCTGGCGTGGACGATATTTCGTATCCAATGTTTTTTAAATTACCAATAGCAGGGAAAAATACCTTGCTTAAACTTTATAATGTATTTTTACGCTAAGCTTTGTTCCTTATCAGTAGCGACAGGTTCGCATTATACCTATACCTAAACCGGGCAGAAATACTGATAGCATTTCATCACTTAGGCCTATTTCTCTTATCTCGTGTTGTTGTAAAATATTTCATGCTATTATAAATAACCTAATAGGGTGGTACTTTGAAAACAAAAGTATATTTTCGGAGGATACTAAAGGATTTAGAAAATCACGTTCCTGTCGAATTTAACGGATTTAGTTACAAGTATAGTTAGATAGATAGTTTAGTTACAATTTAATATTATACAAACAATTTATTCACGGTAGGATGTTTCATAGATTTAGAAAACGCATATAATAATGTAGATTATGTAGATGTATGATATAGATGTACATATTTATTTTCTTTTGTCAACTCTAGATCGATATAAAGTTGGCGCAAAATGTTGTAATTAGGGCCTTTTTGAGCCAAAGATTTTAATGATTGAAGGACCAGACTATAAAATCACAAGAAGTACAGGACTAGGTTTAGCCCAAGGGGACCCGTGTTGTTTGATATAGCAACAATAGATATTTGTAAATCAATAAAATCTATAGCTCATCTTAATAATATCCCAGTACGCTGATGATTACGTTATTTTTGTATCTTCTACAAATTGGACAGAGGCACAAAATCACCTTCAGTTGGCTTTAGACCCCTTAAATCAGCGGTCGTCACACTTTACTAGCCAAGGGCCACAAATGAAAATGTGAAAACCAGGGCCGGGCCGCAGAGTATGTGAAGGCGCTTCAAGAGCCCTTGCACACATAACCATACTAGTCCATACTAATATCGGTTTAAAGATTCTTTATTTTCTCAAAGAACATAAATACAGTTCACTTTAAATGAGAAAAACCAAAACTTGTACATAAATTTAAGTATCAACCTGCTTACATTTATATTTTAGCTTGTGTATGCTTATAAATATATATGTAAATATAAAATATAAATATAAATGCGAAAGTGTGTCTGTCTGTCTGTTTGTTACCTCTCTACGCTTAAACCACTGGACCGATTTACATGAAATTTGGTATGGGGATAGTTTGAGTTCCGGGGAAGGACATAGGATAATTTTTATCCCAGGAATACTATATATTCAGCTCATTTCATTATTCACTTCGCTCTAGCTGTGCCTGCGGCGGCGCGACGTCGCCGTTCGTGTGGGAGTTGATATCAAAAAAGTAGACTCATATAATATATTATATTTATTACTATATTTATTAGAAAAAGGTTATTTATAAACATAGATAAGCAAGGAATGATTAAAATTTATTAAAAAGTTCAACATCGTTATTAAAAATACCTATGTTTTATAATTAGGAATTATGGTGTTGAACTTTTTTAATTATTTCTTGTATATTGGCATCTTTTGGACTACATGCGATCCTCATTGTGTTCTAAATGAGTGGAAAGACGATTACGGTATTTATTTTTTAAGAAGCTCGTTTTCGAAAATGAAGCTTCACAGAGATATGTTGAAGAAAATATGGTTAAAACGAATTGTGCGCAGTCTTGCAAAGATTTATACTTGCTAGGGGCATTTTTTCAAAATTCATTGAACTCCTGCTTTTCACGGTGCTCTTGACTATTATAAATGCAATTTACTTTGCCGCGGGCCGCATAAATAACGCCCACGGGCCGCAATATGACGACCATGGCCTTAAATGATTTATTTATGAAAATGATAATGATATGGCATACGAAATTTCACCGATAAAAGTAAAGTATGCGTATTTACACGAGGATTTCGCCGACATAGTGTAACAGGCCGTATCGTAACGATCCTGTTATTAGCGAGAATAATATTATTGGCAGAATAAAACCCAATCAGTGGCAGAATACTTAGTTGAGTGAGCTTATTAAAACAAAGAACAAACAAAAAAGAAGAAAAGGAAAAATTAAAAATATAAATTGAATCAATAAGAAGGGCTGTCGGCACTTTGTCCGCGATTTGTCCGCGATTTGTCCGCGATTTGTCCGTGCTTTGTCCGTGAAATGTCCGCAAAAAAAAAGTCTGCGAAATATAATAAAAATCCATAGCACAAAATTGAAATAAATATAAACATGTCAATAAAATTGAAGAATAAATAAAATCAAAAGGAAAAATTAAAAATATAAATTGAATCAATAAGAAGGGCTGTCGGCACTTTGTCCGCGATTTGTCCGCGCTTTGTCCGTGATTTGTCTGTGAAAAAAATCGGCGAAATGACGTAGGATTGAGAAAGGTGGGGCATAAAATAGACAGTGTGAAATTGATACTTATGGCGTAAAAAATAAAGAATGGATTGGAATGTTGATAAAATCTGAAGACTTTTGTCTATATATAGAGGAACGCAACCTTACTCGGGAGGACTCGTTGTTGGATTTTTGAAGAAGTAGGTCGTTACGCTGCTCAATTTGTTGTAGGGTTTCTAAGGTCCGGGTACCTTTTTGGAAGAGTGGTAGTTAAAATTAAAGAACGTAGTTGCTGGGATTGAATTAGAAAAAAAGATTTGTGTTGTGAATTGTGTAACATTTGTTGGGGTAAAATTGTAGTGAATTAAAATTAAATTATTGGGATTGTGAAGATTGTAATATAACCTAAAAACTTAGCTCGATAAATCCCCCTGTGCTTAGAAATCCAAAATTTATTTTGGTTGTGTGTTACGGCCTGATAAGTAGCCGTGAACACATACCCTCTTGATTCTCAGACAAATATTTTGTCTGAGTCTTGATTATAGGTAGTCTAGGAATGGGATAACCTTTGAGACGGGCCCACTTCGACTTTACCCGTTCCCGGGGTCGAAGAAAGTCTTCCGACGACTTGTGAGATATTTCGTGGAGAGATGTCAGCAAGGGTGTCGGTCTTTTATTTATATATTTATAATATACATAGCCACTTTATATGGTAGGCTGTCCATGGCACCCAGCTCGCGAGCTAGTCATTGGAAGCACCCACACAGTATTTAGGTTAGGACAAAATCGAGATTTACTACCTCGTACTCTTCTCAAGGGCTAGTTAGAAGACTTGACATTGCACTCAGTCAAGTCTACATTACACATCACACGCTTAATGATAAAAATGAAGTTTTGACTTCTAAAATTGTGAACAATATATAGCCAGAAATAGGTTAGGATAGGTACTCATGTATGGAAGTTAAATAGATAAAATAAACTCCAGTAAGCAGTAGAACCGGAATCAAATAACATTTACCTTTAATTCCTTGAAAAGAAACCTCCTAAACATCCATTTTACTCGGGTTAGATATAAAATAAAACATAAAACAAAGCCTATAATGTATTATCAAATCACAATAAAACTATATCTTAAATATTCATTATAATATACAAATAATTGAACTAAAACAACCAACTAAATACATAATTTCCTTCTAATTAAAATATGATATAGTATTCAATAAAACTCTTCATCGGATCATGCCATATTTACTCAACTAAGAGGAATGTTGTTCGAGGTCTAGGTACCTATAGGCCCAAGTTTTATATTTATTAATTGCATTAAAATTTAACTATATTTCACCTTTTATGAGAAAACCTAATTATATTTGAACAAAATATCTTGGTTGATGGAAGAAATATTATTAATTATTAAAGATTTAATAATTAAATTATCAGTGAAACTTCATAGTGAAATGATCTGAGTTCAGGTTACTACCAAACCTGTTTTATATCTAAGAGGAACTACCTCTATTTTGATTAGTCTGGCTATAGTTCGGTGCATAAAGACACTAAATGTGGTAATTCTCTCAAAAGAAGGGAAGCCCATTTATGAACCCTATATTTCACCTTTTATGAGAAAACCTAATTATATTTGAACAAAATATCTTGGTTGATGAAAGAAATATTATTAATTATTAAAGATTTATTAACTAAATTATCAGTGAAACTTCATAGTGAAATGATCTGAGTTCAGGTTACTACCAAACCTGTTTATATCTACAGCTGAGGAACTACCTCTATATTTTGATTAGTCTGACTATAGCTTGGTGCATAAGACACTAAATGTGGTAAATCTCTCAAAAGAAGGGAAGCCCATTTATGAGCTATGAGGCTGAGAATCTCAGTCAGATGAATCATTATACCAATATTCTATCTATACTTACTTATTGTAGATTTATCTACAAATAAACCTGAGACTTGGAAATGTTTCACTATCAAGAAGCTGGTAGTCTTCTAAACTCCCGTTTGTGGAGGTTTTGGTGGCTTGGGTAAAGGCACAATCTAATCTAATATGAGGAATATGTTTCTAGATATTTAATTAGAAATTTCATATCCAAGTAATGTTATAAATAAAGAAACTACAACCTTTATTAGCTCAGATTGTAGGGGCGGTAAATGGCGGCCTTACCTTAAACGATTTAAAATATCCCTTACAAAATAAACTATAATATTCTTTCATTAACAACCTAAAATAGTTAATAAACGGATAAGGTAGAGAAACTTCTACAGGAACTGAATTATATGATAGTAATAAAATAACTATAATACTCTTATTAACAAACCAAAATAGATATAAGGATAAGGTAGTTAAATTCCTATAGGTTCAGAATCATATGATAGGAACTGCTTTAAGTAACATAAACATAATTAATAGGTAAATTAAGATACCGATCAATTCATAATAGGTTTAGATTGCTTTAGGTAACTTAAATATAACTAGGGATTCGTTTGTCTATGCTCTTAAAAGGATCTGAGTTGCTATTCACAATATAGGGTCCTACCATTAACTCAGACGATCACTGGCCAAATTACTTCATAGTAGCGATCATTTAGGTTAAGACTGTTAGGTAGTTTAAGTTTTAGGGTTGAAAGGAGTTTTCTGAGGGGGGGCGTTACAATTTGAAAGGCCGTTACCAGGATATATAGAGGTATAGATTCAGATGGGAACTAGGTATCAATTCTGCTAAACATTTACAAAAACTACATTAGGATAGTGTTATTTTACAATAGATTTAGTTATATTCTAGATTTGTTATAGAACTTCATTTTGTTAACATAATGGGGGACGTGGTTAGTTATAGCTTTAGAATAAGTTTAGTTATATTCTAGATTTGCTAGAGAACTTCATTTTGTTAAGATATTGGGGGACGTGGTTAGTTATAGCTTAAGAATAAGTTTAGTTATATTCTAGATTTGTTAAAGAACTTCATTTTGCTAAGATAATGGGGGACGTGGTTAGTTTAAAATCTATCAAGTAGACTAGGTTAGGTTAGGCTAGGATATATCTAGGATTCAGGGTGCGGACTCCGATGTTCGCACAATTTGCTGCCGTGGAATTGGAGAAGAGTATAAGACAGACGAAATAAAATACTTTAATAATTAGGGATTTGTATATGATTTTAATATAAGTAATAAGGTTAGGAAAGAATCGACCTAATAACTATAGAGAAATTAGGATTTAAGATTGGTTTTCTATTATGGGGATGTGCAAAATTATATTTAATATAAGTGATAATTTGAATAACTTAAGATTCTCTAAAATGGGGACGAGGAAGGTTAGCTTAGAATATAATTTAGCATATAATGCTAGTCCTAGAATACGCTGAGGTGGATCTTGAGTCAGGCTATAGACAGTGATCTTCAAACAGCATCTGAAATAAACATAGAATAAATTAGAGTTTATAATATGGCAGTAACTGAACAAAGCTTAACAATAGAGATAATAAGGTTATTTACTTTCAACAAGCCTGACATGGCATTCAAGTAGAAATTAATATTATCATAAGGAGAGAAGCCTATGTTTGATTCCTGGGTGGGAATTGCCTGTATGCGGGATTTCAGCCTGATCGGTTCAGTGATTTTGGAGTAAGGAAGTGACAAGCGTCCATCCATCTATACATCCGTACAACTTTTGCATTTTTATTATTAGTGTATTACTGTTTTTGCTATAGAAAAGTCCTCATCAAGGCGCGCCGCTGAGAAGGAAACAAGTGCGGCCTAGACTAGACACTAGATAATCAATAAGTACTCTCTTGTTAAGAAAAGTCCTCATCAAGGCGCGCCGCTGAGAAGGAAACAGGTGCGACCTAGACTAGATACTAGATAATCAATAAGTACCTCTCTTGTTAAGAAAAGTCCTCATCAAGGCGCGCCGCAGAGAAGGAAACAGGTGCGGCTACATACTCAATAGAGCAGGAGACGTAATTCTTATTTTGGCAATCTGAAAAAAAGAGAGGTTATGTTACACAAATAGAATTTTCCAAAAAGCGTTTTACAATATGGCTGTAGTTCTATAGATTAAACATTGAGAAAATGTGTAGAATTAATAGGTAATAGTGTACTCACGAGTAAGCAGTAAACAATTTATAGAAGAAAACTTCACGTGTCCATTTGCCATTGATGAAATTAATAACACCCCGTCTTCCTGGGCTCACGTAACATTCAATGCGGGTTCAATTTATCTCATAGATTCGTGAGAATATGATTTATCACAAGGATTGAAAACGCACACAAAATTTTAATTCATTTTATGGGATTGGAATAGGAAAACAAAATCAAACAAATAATTCTTCAACTTCTTTTTCTATTTATGGCTCCAGTAGTACTTGCTAAGATTATGTCAACTTCAACTTCATTGTCTGTCACTGCTTGCTTTTCGTTGCGGCGACTGACAGTGTCTGTGCCTTGGGCCTCGTAAACAGAATTATGATCGGTTTTACGAACTAAATATCTATAAATTATGCATCAAATTAAAAGCAAAAGAACAAAACTACAACTATGTCACTGTTACTACGGAGTGTATCGTAAATCTCTAGTCAAAACTTATGCGCTGTTTCCATTGTTCAAGCTGAGTTCAAATATTGGAATTTAAAGATATCAAACAAAAGCGTCTACACATTGAGAAAACTAGGGCAAAAATTTAGTAACATCAGTAATTAGAAGCAAATATATGAAGGGATGTTAAGCACGTTATTTTAGAATTCAGGTTCAGACAGTAGGATTTCGTTCGTCCAAGGGATCAACTCTACTCACGTAGCCTTAATTTTACGGTAGGCCTAATAATTAAGAGTTGACACATGGCGTTATCTTGTAAATGCTAAAATTTTACTAACAATCGTAAAGTTGTCAATTATTATTATTTTTATTGCTAACTACTAGCTTCCCTTTCTAGTCACAAAACCTCAATAATTGCTGTCATATAACATACGGCTTCTTCTTCTTTTACTTTTTGGCTCTGCAGCGTCATGGTTTGATACAGCCCTGCCAATATCAGTTATCAATTTACAAATACGAAGGAATGGAATTATAATTTAGGGATGTTAAGAAGAGAGGAAAAACACAAAAAAAAAAACCACTGAAATAAATGAAAACTCTATGCAATAAAGAAAATTAAAATTCATAGACTGCGAATCTAAATTTTATCTTATACCTGTAAACGAACCATTCTTGCTGATAAATATGATATATGATCTGAATTACGGAAACGGCTCTCTACGAATTTCATGGAATTAAGTATACGGGGGGGATCGGGGACGATAAAACGATTTAACTTGAATTCATTTGTAAAAAAAAAAAAAAATGTGTCGTTTTATTCGTGTTTTAAATTATCAACTTTATCCTCTTCAACTTAGGGTTTATCTGAAAACTATGACTCTTTCTGAAATTCTGAAGGAATTTTTAAAAAAGCAAATTTTACCAATAAAATAACTGATTATAAGCGCAGCTCGGTCAACCATGTATTATTATTTATTATTAAATAGGGAAAGTTAGAAAGTATAGGTGGAAACACTTTAACTAAAGGTGCGGTAGATACGTCAAATGTCAACTTTCTAGAGATTGTCAATGTCACAGCGTTCCGGTCGAAAAAAAAAAAAAAAAGAAGAAGAAAAACATTGGTTTGCAAAAACGATCGAAAAAACATTACAATTCCTAAATTAATTATGAATAGGATAGAACCTTTGTAAAAAAAGAGAAATAAGCTTTAGAAGAAAAGGAAACAACCAACAAATTCTGTAACATCCATTATTTCAAAATAATTAGTTATCTATCTGTCATTCAATTTAGGGGTGATTGTAGGAAGAGTACGGCAGAGGGGAGTGAGGGGAAATGAGGAGAGGAAAAAAAGATTAAAAATGATTTACAGATTTTCTTAAAATTTATGGAGAAAAACCGGGTTTATCTTGCAAATTTAAACTAAATTGTTATTCCATATAAAACTATCGTGATTTGAAATCATCTCGGGTAGAAAAGGTCGAGTTCATTATGTCCGTTATGTCCAAAGTAAATAGGTAGTTTCTGAAAATCTCACCTGTTGAGAATGGTTAAAACTCTCAAATCAAATCAAATCAAATCTATTTATTTTGCGAAACATGGGTAACAGAGATGTTAGATTAAAATAAAATTAGTAAGACCATGATCAGCTTAAAACTTTCAAAGAAAATCAAATCAAATTCATTTATTTTACGAATCATGGGTAACAGAGATGTTAGATTAAAATAAAATGAGCAAAACCATGATCAGCTTTAAAGCATGCAATATCACAGTACATGTATGTTATACAATGTTCTATTAAATACAGTGTTGAAATTAATATAATGTCTATCTCGTATCTAAAATTATTAATAACAAGTAAAAGAATTATCTTAATCTAGAATTTATCCATAAAATATTCATTAACACTATAATAAGTCTTATCAATTAATAATTGTTTTAATTTATGTTTAAAGATTTCTATTTAACTCTGTGTCACAGTTTCAAAAAGTAAATTGATGGCTTGCTTAGGCAGTTAAATGTGAGTGTGAAAGATGAAATACTTGTTGTGTGATAAGAAAGAAGATTGAAGGGCCCATGTAAGCTAACTTTTTTTCAGAAACTGGGACGGTCCGCTGAGTTTTGAATCACATATGCACCACAACAAAAAAATAATGTAGTTAAAGTTCTGGAGTTAGGATACTTATATGGACTACAGCAAGGTCTGGCTACATTATTATTTATACTACACATGATAGGTTCTGACTAATTACACTACACACACTCCAGATTTAAAAATGGGATTCAATTTAACTTGGGTTTGGGAAAGAAATCAAAGTTGCATTATCAAACCATTTGATGTACAGGTATGGACAATTCAATCAGGCTTTAGCTCGAGTTTCGTGTGAAAGCGCATAGAATTCTAAGAAATAGCTTGCTATTGTGCCACTAGGGCTGATCTTGCCTCACAACCAAGGTTCCGTTGTTGATTGTACATACCCTGTTAATGGCTTAGTAAAATAATTTTGATTTTGTCATCATTCTTATTGTAAACATACATTTTTTTTTTACAGTAACAAGTGTGTGGTTTCAAGATTCAACGGACTAAGAGTTCATCAAAAGAAATAATGTAAATAGTGAAAGAAAAATAATACTGAAGGGGTTTATGATCAAGGACATTAGAATCAATTACTAAATAATAATAATAGAATAATTATATACTTATCAATCTTAGGAGTAAGTGGAAAATCTTTATTCCAGTTGACTTGCATAAATGATTTTGGGGACGATTGTAACAGGCCGTATCGTAACGATCCTGTTATTAGCGAGAATAATATTATTGGCAGAATAAAACCCAATCAGTGGCAGAATACTTAGTTGAGTGAGCTTATTAAAACAAAGAACAAACAAAAAAGAAGAAAAGGAAAAATTAAAAATATAAATTGAATCAATAAGAAGGGCTGTCGGCACTTTGTCCGCGATTTGTCCGCGATTTGTCCGCGATTTGTCCGCGATTTGTCCGTGCTTTGTCCGTGAAATGTCCGCAAAAAAAAAGTCTGCGAAATATAATAAAAATCCATAGCACAAAATTGAAATAAATATAAACATGTCAATAAAATTGAAGAATAAATAAAATCAAAAGGAAAAATTAAAAATATAAATTGAATCAATAAGAAGGGCTGTCGGCACTTTGTCCGCGATTTGTCCGCGCTTTGTCCGTGATTTGTCTGTGAAAAAAATCGGCGAAATGACGTAGGATTGAGAAAGGTGGGGCATAAAATAGACAGTGTGAAATTGATACTTATGGCGTAGAAAATAAAGAATGGATTGGAATGTTGATAAAATCTGAAGACTTTTGTCTATATATAGAGGAACGCAACCTTACTCGGGAGGACTCGTTGTTGGATTTTTGAAGAAGTAGGTCGTTACGCTGCTCAATTTGTTGTAGGGTTTCTAAGGTCCGGGTACCTTTTTGGAAGAGTGGTAGTTAAAATTAAAGAACGTAGTTGCTGGGATTGAATTAGAAAAAAAGATTTGTGTTGTGAATTGTGTAACATTTGTTGGGGTAAAATTGTAGTGAATTAAAATTAAATTATTGGGATTGTGAAGATTGTAATATAACCTAAAAACTTAGCTCGATAAATCCCCCTGTGCTTAGAAATCCAAAATTTATTTTGGTTGTGTGTTACGGCCTGATAAGTAGCCGTGAACACATACCCTCTTGATTATAGGTAGTCTAGGAATGGGATAACCTTTGAGACGGGCCCACTTCGACTTTACCCGTTCCCGGGGTCGAAGAAAGTCTTCCGACGACTTGTGAGATATTTCGTGGAGAGATGTCAGCAAGGGTGTCGGTCTTTTATTTATATATTTATAATATACATAGCCACTTTATATGGTAGGCTGTCCATGGCACCCAGCTCGCGAGCTAGTCATTGGAAGCACCCACACAGTATTTAGGTTAGGACAAAATCGAGATTTACTACCTCGTACTCTTCTCAAGGGCTAGTTAGAAGACTTGACATTGCACTCAGTCAAGTCTACATTACACATCACACGCTTAATGATAAAAATGAAGTTTTGACTTCTAAAATTGTGAACAATATATAGCCAGAAATAGGTTAGGATAGGTACTCATGTATGGAAGTTAAATAGATAAAATAAACTCCAGTAAGCAGTAGAACCGGAATCAAATAACATTTACCTTTAATTCCTTGAAAAGAAACCTCCTAAACATCCATTTTACTCGGGTTAGATATAAAATAAAACATAAAACAAAGCCTATAATGTATTATCAAATCACAATAAAACTATATCTTAAATATTCATTATAATATACAAATAATTGAACTAAAACAACCAACTAAATACATAATTTCCTTCTAATTAAAATATGATATAGTATTCAATAAAACTCTTCATCGGATCATGCCATATTTACTCAACTAAGAGGAATGTTGTTCGAGGTCTAGGTACCTATAGGCCCAAGTTTTATATTTATTAATTGCATTAAAATTTAACTATATTTCACCTTTTATGAGAAAACCTAATTATATTTGAACAAAATATCTTGGTTGATGGAAGAAATATTATTAATTATTAAAGATTTAATAATTAAATTATCAGTGAAACTTCATAGTGAAATGATCTGAGTTCAGGTTACTACCAAACCTGTTTTATATCTAAGAGGAACTACCTCTATTTTGATTAGTCTGGCTATAGTTCGGTGCATAAAGACACTAAATGTGGTAATTCTCTCAAAAGAAGGGAAGCCCATTTATGAACCCTATATTTCACCTTTTATGAGAAAACCTAATTATATTTGAACAAAATATCTTGGTTGATGAAAGAAATATTATTAATTATTAAAGATTTATTAACTAAATTATCAGTGAAACTTCATAGTGAAATGATCTGAGTTCAGGTTACTACCAAACCTGTTTATATCTACAGCTGAGGAACTACCTCTATATTTTGATTAGTCTGACTATAGCTTGGTGCATAAGACACTAAATGTGGTAAATCTCTCAAAAGAAGGGAAGCCCATTTATGAGCTATGAGGCTGAGAATCTCAGTCAGATGAATCATTATACCAATATTCTATCTATACTTACTTATTGTAGATTTATCTACAAATAAACCTGAGACTTGGAAATGTTTCACTATCAAGAAGCTGGTAGTCTTCTAAACTCCCGTTTGTGGAGGTTTTGGTGGCTTGGGTAAAGGCACAATCTAATCTAGTATGAGGAATATGTTTCTAGATATTTAATTAGAAATTTCATATCCAAGTAATGTTATAAATAAAGAAACTACAACCTTTATTAGCTCAGATTGTAGGGGCGGTAAATGGCGGCCTTACCTTAAACGATTTAAAATATCCCTTACAAAATAAACTATAATATTCTTTCATTAACAACCTAAAATAGTTAATAAACGGATAAGGTAGAGAAACTTCTACAGGAACTGAATTATATGATAGTAATAAAATAACTATAATACTCTTATTAACAAACCAAAATAGATATAAGGATAAGGTAGTTAAATTCCTATAGGTTCAGAATCATATGATAGGAACTGCTTTAAGTAACATAAACATAATTAATAGGTAAATTAAGATACCGATCAATTCATAATAGGTTTAGATTGCTTTAGGTAACTTAAATATAACTAGGGATTCGTTTGTCTATGCTCTTAAAAGGATCTGAGTTGCTATTCACAATATAGGGTCCTACCATTAACTCAGACGATCACTGGCCAAATTACTTCATAGTAGCGATCATTTAGGTTAAGACTGTTAGGTAGTTTAAGTTTTAGGGTTGAAAGGAGTTTTCTGAGGGGGGGCGTTACAATAGCATTAACCTTCAAATTAAAAATGTACTTTGGAAACTGTAAATAATGTAAGGTATCTTGGAATGTGGTTGGATCGATCGATGCGGTGGAATAAACATATAAATGAAACGTCGGAAAAAGTACCTATTAAAATATTTAAATATTTTTAAGGTTCTCTCAGGCTCAGGCTAGGGCGTCCACCCTAAACATTTACATTATCTCTAAATAAGTATTATAAAAAGTCGATTAGATCATGGAAGCTTTTTATATGATAACTGCTGTAAAACAAATATGTACAAGTTAGACAAAATTCAAAATCAATCAATGAGAACAATAGGCGGTTAAATAAAGAGCACCCCGATTCCGTTATAAATAGCTCGTTTGTTAAGCTTATTTCTAATTTATCCAATATTATCACTCAAAGTAGGTATCGGCATAATAAGAAACACCAATAAAATATTATGATAGGTTCAAATCACTTTCAATTTAGTCAAATTCAATGTTAGGTATGTTTTCTTTGAATCAGTGGATCACTATGGTTTATCCATCCAGCATGGAGCATGTTAGTAAATAAACCACGATACAAATAACAAAAACTCACTTGCTTGGCGTCGAGTTTCAGATATAATTGTAAGCAATTTTTATTGAAGGGAGGATCTAAAATCGACAAGTAATGTAAATTACGTATAAAAGGACGCGCCAACAAAGTGAATTTTAGGTTAAGAATGGGCGGTTTGTATACGTTTATGACGTTTATGCCTCATTCAAAATGGACACGGTATAGTATTAACCTCTCTGATTTTCTAAGACCGGATATAGACTGTGTCGCAAACCCTAAACGTCAATATCATGAATTAACTTTAAAAACATTTGTATAGATTTTTTAAATGAGCAGTACCCTACTTATTACAAGATATGTATTTACAGATGGATCAAAAGATAGCTTTGGAATTGGTGCCTCATTTTACGAATCATTAAACGATATCTCACTAATGTTGAAAATCGATGTAAATATATCTATGGAAGCTGAACTTGTAGCTATCTCTGAGGCATTGTCCTACGTAGAATCAATGAATTATAACAATATTTTTATCTTGTCCGATTCAAGGAGTTCGCTTCAACACCTAGCTCGGTGTACCTCGGTCTTTCGAGGCTTACTAGTAGCATACGCGATATTAAAACTTCTGGTTAAGTTGCGGGGCGATTACAGGATGGTTAGTTACAGTGGATCCCTTCACACATTGGTCTTGACGGTCATGAAAAAGCGGATGACTTAGCCAAGCGAGCAGTTCCTGACGGTATTGATTTTAATATTACTACCTCATTTCAAAATTACAACTTACTTACTTTGACCTTTACTGAAAAGGTATTGTTATGATTTATGGAAGGAATACATTGATGAAAGATCGAAAGAGAATGGTATATGGTATCGCACGATCCAACCACAACCGATGCGCTCAGCGTGGATAGATAACAGGATATTGTGTAGACGTGACATACAACTTTTTGGCATCATCTGAAAATGGATCTGAAAGAATGCTATTGCAAATACCAATCATTGAAAAATTTAAATTACAATGATTTCTCTCTTGCGAGTTCTGTACACATTCCATTAATACGTGGTAAACATCATCGACTACATTACATGTTGAACAATTAGGTGAGGTAGTTTTTTTCATCAAAAATGAAAATTTATTGCACGGAATGTGTCCTATATATACATATATATATAGATAGTGAAAGGTTTTTTCCAGGTACCTCTTGAAAAGTGAAAACCTTGTATTTTTTGGTTAAATCCATCATTTTGCCTTTTGAGAACCATGTTAGTCTCTCGAAATCCTTTAAATGTACATTGTGTGTTGTCTTTAACATACATAGAATACACGCTCCATAATGTTGAAGGTTTGTAAGTCTGAGAATTCGTTAAAATATATTAGAAAAGCGTTTTCTTATAACGATTTCACTATTTTCTCAGCGCGCCGCCATTTCATAAAATCGTTGTACGATTTTAGGTACCTTAATTTTGATTCAGGTGTTTTCCACTACTGCTGCTGCTTTAGCCTCTTCTTTTATAAAATCAGGCGTTAAATCTATGTCTTTATCGATATCTAAACTCATTGTAATTATCACACAAAACTCTACAACTCGAAAAATCATACGAAGATAGGATTTTTATCATTTAAAAAATATTTTGGCCAAGTCTATGTTATTTTAAAGAAATAGCCGAAAGTAAATTATAATATGGTATTTAATGACACAACGTTAGTTGCCTGCGCAGCGGGATGAAAGTTATACTTTTAACTTTCATCCCGCTGATCAGGCAACTTCCGACCTACTTTAGAGTATGAGTAATTAAAAAATGTTGTAACTAGTCGTGATTTTTCTGATCTTCTGAAGTATTTTGTTGTTTTTTATTCTTAATGGGATAAATATTAATAATATCCCTTCGAGAATAAAACATGTATGTAATCAATTTGGAACCATTATTTAAACAACAGCTAAATATTTTTTAAAATCGGTCCCTAATTGACGGAGAAATCGGTGAACAAGCATACAAAAAAAAAACGCGAACTTATAGGTTTCTCAACATTTCCGGTTCAGTGTTAACGAATGGCGCCACAGAGCGAAACAGGCCTAACCAATCTTCTAACATAGGCCATAAATATGGTGTTTCCATGTAAGGCTTGGTATCTATGTATCTGTATGCGATGTGTTTTTTTCTGTTGGGTGTCCATAAATAAATAAATAAATAAATAAATAACAAACCCTAAGAAAGAAGTGTGGTCGACTTGCCCAACAGTTTCATTCTCAAGGCTTCATTCACCATCAGTATCGTTGTACCTACGCCCTGCCAGGTGAAAGTGCATGTAGTTCGTCTTCCTTACATTAATTAGACCGTTTTGATGGAACCACCTATGTAAATCACCTGCCACGGTGTTCAACTTTACTTCCAGTGCATGCTCTGTCGATGCCTCTGCGATTGCTGCCATAAAAACGTGTGTATGCTGCTCGGCAAGTCGTTAAGCAGAAGGGAAAATATTATGTTCGACAAAGACGATCCCTGTAGAACACCGATGCTTGTCGACATGGGCTGTGACCTAATTGTACCACCTTTCCCAGTACCTCGTCTGCGATCTCGAAGTGATGAATGATGTCAGTACTTGCAGTTGTGAGCCTCTTATCTCGTAGTGCTGGAGTTTCGCTGCGATGGCGTCATGGTCCGCGACGTCGAAAGCTTCCGACAAGTCACAGAACACGACAGCCACCTGCGCCACCCTGCGCGAACTACGCCCACGAGCTTCTAACACACGGCGCACAACTGCTCCCGCGACATCCGTCGATTATGGGATAATACAGCTGTTTGATAGCAGTCATGAAGACACAGCTAAAGCAGAACATATATTTAACATCGTAAAACAACCATTTGAAAATATGAAGCCCCATTGGATAACATTATTGGCTTTGCTTCCGACGGATGCACAATGATGGTTTGCAATTATTTAGTGTCTACCAAGTTTCGTCAACACTGTCCCGGCATCACTGTTTTAAAATGCGTGTGCCATTCACTGCACATATGTGCAAACGATGCTTGTAAATGTTTGCCACAAGAATGTGAAAAGTTGAGTCGCGCAATATACCCTTTTTTTTCAAATTAAGATTTCCAGTTATTCTGAAAATATTCCGGATAGGTAGAGTCTGTTCAAAAGAGAAGAGTCGTGGGAATTCCTTCCTTCCTTTCTTCCATGGAACGTTGTTCGGTAATAAAGATAGATAAACGAAGTGAATTCTTCGATAAAATGTTTATCAAATAGAAATAAGAAAATTACTAAACTATGGGCAACGTTGTACGGTAAGGTTTGATCCGAAGATCTACGAAGTTCGTCGTGGGAATTGAGGGCGTTTTTCGTTCAATTGACAACTTTTGTTACGTTGACAACACTGCTCTTGTATTCTCTTTGCACTGCTTTATCATTGCAGTGCGACTAAAAGTGTTAGTTTACCGAAACGCCACGAATTTTCTCTTTTTATAACAGCCTTTCATCAGTACTATATATAAACTATATGCTCTCATCATATAAACTCTATACAGCCTCTATATGGATCTAAGGTCAGTGTCCACAGTGTTCTTTAGCGTTTCTGAATTAAATCCTCCTTAGGTTTCTGCTTTTCACTCAAAGAAATAAAACACAACATAGTAGGTAGGCTTTCTTCTTTTGTTATATATTTTTAATACAAAATGTCAAAATTCCTGCTTTGATATAAAATCCAACAAAAATATAAATAAAAATTCCCATCCCCGTGTTGATATAAAAAAAATAGAATGGCAGAGAAGGACGACGGTCTGTTCCTTCTGGAAGTCCTAGTAGATAAGGTGATCTTTGCTAAAAGTCCTTGCTTCTCCGATAAGGACTTTAGGACTTGCGTCAACATTGAATGCCATTCTGTCGACCCTCTGGAAATATGCGATGATGACCCTGGAGTGTGTGTCGCGAGCAGTGGAGGTCCTTTTGTTAAAAATTTCAACATCGGAAAATCTTGTTTATTTTCACTTACGCAAGCTGATATAGCCAAAGCTATGAGCCAGTTTCCCATCAAAGTATCCGTTTATAAATCTCTACCATGTGGCTGCTTGCCTACCAAGATCCACATGGGAGAAACCACGATCGACATGACGAAGGAATTCGTACAAGCGCGCAAAAAGTTTTTAGAGGATCCCAACAATGTCAGCTACCAAGCTATGAAGGATACTTTTCGCATTTTTGCGACCGATGGAGCCGTAGCTGGGGAAATCATAATGTTTTTGAGGATTTCCTGTTTCGGCAAACTTATTATCACTAGATTTCAAGGTTCTTCCGCTCCACCGAAATTAGGTACTGGTGGCCCGACCATCCACGATCGTTCTTGTAATCCGGCAAGACAGTTTCAAAGTTCTGATGATCCTTGTGCATGTGGAGCAGCCAGAGGCCACAACAACACTAAAAGAATTGGTTCCGGAAGCTGTCCGATAGGTAAAGGGATTTGTTGTTAACTTGTATAAAACCTGATTTTTCCTAAGCACTTAAATTCCTACAATTATTTGATTGATTTGCAGCTCGTGACGCTTACGACAGTATGCCTTGTGAAGATCTAGATGATCCGTGCTTTTGCTCAGGCGCAAAGACTCCAAAAAAACAACAAGTGGCGTGCAGGAATACGGATCAATACTGCCTTCATGTTCCAAAAGGTATAGAATCTTTGTGTAGGTAGGCAAAGATTTAAATCGTTAGATATTCGCTTTCCATAGTAAGACCGTGCCGTGATTGATGCCAAGCGAAGTCAGTCAGCTAACTGACTTGGAATCAGTGAATAAGGTATGTGTTTTGTGGTGTGCTTGTTCACTAAAGTTCGTAAAATGTGATTACTTAAATGGCAATAATAACAATTTGGTTTATCGACAGAAGCACGCATTTTATTTACGTTGGCGTTGGCGTTTTGTTCACATACGCATTCAAAGACAATGCTACAGTTTTTGGGAGAACAGGCGTATCTAACGATTTAAATCCTAAATGTAGATATAAATAATTGCATTCAAAGAACCAGCAGTAAGTTGTTCCTTGATTACAATTCTTAAGTAGCTAGGGTTACATAATTATTATGTAGAACTACACTTGATTCAATTATTTATGATATGTAACCATTAGAATGATTATTTCCCTTTATTTTTGCATTCTGGACAAATTAGGAACGCGAATGTACTCAAATAAAAATAACATGAATGCCAATAATTTTATTGATGGCAGGGCGCACCAAACTATTCGAGGAAATAGGAACAAACTTGGGCGGTAATGAACTAAAAATAAAAATACCTGCTACGGCGTCCATCATCAAGAAAATATCCCAAACACATATGGCATTGCAATATCCCTATAAGATAAAAACAGCTGATGAGGCTCCCTGCAATCCACCCTGTGGAAAAAATCAAATAAGTTTGAATTTTCCTAATGAGGCTACTTGCTGCCAAGGAGCTCAACTTGCTGACACACACTTCACTTGCACGACCGAGGGCTGTGTTATGCCTGGGAAGCATCCGTGCCAAATACAAAGTCTTGCCAAGGGTGACGTTAATAACCCGGAGGAGATTGTAAATAAGGATCTTTTTGTGCTAAAAGTAGCTAAAACAGCCATGCAGGGGGACAGAAAATGTAAAATGGAAATTGAACTCGTCACTCCCAAAGGCCCGGATAAAAATATACCAATGCAAAAACAAAACAAGAGAATGCAATCCGATCTCGATTGCGAATGTTGTGTGAGAAGAATAAAAAGGCAACCAAAAGTCAAAAAGAAACATTAAAACCTGGCGAGAATAGATCATATCACGTTGCATTGATTACCTACGTAGTGTAACAGATTCACTAGTAGTATTAATAAATTCCTAATTACATTCCTGATTCCTGATATGATAAAAAATTATCCAGATTGCTGCCCGGTGGGAAACAAGGTGATATTCCAAATGCCATCCGACTCCTGCAACATGGGCCATAAGCAGCGCGCCCATTTTAACTACACAACTGACGGAGTGGGCGATATCGCACGAGACGAGCCCGGTCTACTGATGCCCACGACCAGTAAGAACTACCCAGGCGTCGTTTACGACTTCCCCCAACAAGTGATCAAGTTGCGAATCGGAAAAACCGTTGAAATGGCCGGCAGAAAGTCCAGACTGGAGTATCAGTTCATGACGCCGGCTATATCTCACGAGCGAAGAGTACCCGTGAGCGAAGAACGCACGGCTCAGTGCCATGCGGTGGGCTGCTCACAGTGTTGCGGACGCAGGTGCTAAATCATCAAAAATAAATGTTTATTTTGTCCAGAATGCATTTTTTTATTCATTATGTTGGATAGTCTACCAGCTGCAGTCAGAGGCGTATAAGATTACTTAAAACTGTCACTTAGTAAAGATTTAAATACAAAAACTTAGCGCCGCACTCAGAGAGTTAAACCGTCAATAAGTAAATGTTTTTATAATCGAAATCCCGAAAAAGTGACTGTTTTAAGTAGGTAATCATCATTAACGTCTGTGGCTGATTGGTTTAAGTAAGCATTAACGTCTCTGCGGCTGTTTTAGTAGGTAATTTTTTTACTACTTATAACTTTGATAATTAATAATTTATATTGGCCCGCAGCTTTGCACGCATTATTTAAAATACCTATTCTGCTGTTGAGTTTGATTGTGTGCTCATTGAATGCCAATTTTATTGGTATATATGATATGATAAAATACGTATTTTTACGTGCGTATTTAAGTACGTAGTTTACGTACGTTAATCAAAAATACGTATTTTATCATATCTTTGCTTCAAAAGTGATAGAAAAGAAAGAAAAGCAGTTTTAAGCAGGAAGTAAATTATTTTTTTTACAATAAAATAAATGTGATCTTAGGTTTCCAGAGAATGCCGTTCCGCCGATCAACAGAAAATAATCCAAATGACAATAAATTCAATGGAAAAGATAGAGTATTAGGTAGCTACAATGATATTCTACAAAACTATACCATGGTACCGGAGCCCCATAGTTCAATCGGCCCAGCTTTACATATTGCAAAAGAATGTTTACACATTTTTTTTGACAACATAAAGTTTCCTGACCAGAGAAATAGCTCATCATTTACAGACAGCCAGTCTTCATCTCTTTATACACTTAGATCCAAAAAAAGCCACTGTTATTATTCTGACGATTTTGAATGCGCATCACTGCCTTCTGGGCAAGAACTTCTAGAGAGTACCCATTTTGGAAACCAAGATACAGCGGTCTTTATGACATTAGTCAATGAATTGTACTCGCGTCAGCGCTGCTCCTCAACACAGGCGACGGCATCTGTCAACAAATGTTTACAAGTGTACAACAGAATTTATCCCGAACCTGAAAACAATCAATCATCAAATTATAGCGCACTTAATTCTTCTGAAATATATTTCTTTAATAGAAAAAATGACTTACAACCGGGGATGGGAAGTTTATCTACAAAACTAAAACGCAGAAGATGCGATAATCCTTGCGTGCCTGCAACGAGAACCCAATGTCAGCAATCACGTATTTGTCCTGCTACTGCTCAATGCAGCCAAACAAAAGGTAATGGTTCTTCAACAGGAACTAGCACTGCCAAAGCCGTATCAATCAAAGAAGACAAAACACCATGCCCTGCTTTAGGGGCAATTAAAGGCGAAATGTGCGCGACCGTGTCTCATATTCGAATCGGGCCTAGAGAACCCTGCCCGGTCCATGGGATGAGTCCATGTCAGGGTGCAAAATGTATAGTTGCGTCTACCGGTGCACAGGAGGCTCCCGTGAAAGTAACATCAGCAGTCAATCCTCGACGCGGAGTGTTCGAGCTAGTCATACGGAGAATGAATGGAGCTCCACTCGCCAAGAATGAATTGATGCTGGAATGGACGCCACCACCTTTTAAATCAACGACCTGTGCCATGCCGTGTTCCGTGCAGTGTAACACGCCGTTTACTGATCCATGCACGCTGCCGTGTGGGCCGTGCCCTTCAGGCCTATGCCGTCCATTAAAATGCAAAATTGTAGTATGTCGACGACCACGATGTAAAACCAAATACTGCAAACCTGCTCGGAGGAGCAAAAGCCCAAAACAATTCTTTAAGCCGTCTTGTTGCGGCAGGCCTTGTGGATCCTGTACACGCGCACCGTGCGGCCCTCCATCGTGTCGGTCTCCTTCGTTCTGTAGACTACCGTGTGGAGGTTGTAAATCGCCACCACCGTGCAGAATACCGTGTGGGCGATGTAAATCACCGCCGCCGTGCAAATCGTGTGGAGGATGTAAATCGCCACCATGCAGAATAACGTGTGCGCAATGTAAATCGCCACCGTGCAAAAAATCTAAGTGTAGAATGGTGCCATGTAAGCCGAGGAAGAAACCCTGTCGGCCCCGCCGACCCTGCTCGCCACGCCGGCCTTGCTCGCCATGCCCACCCTCGCCTTGCTCGCCATGCCCACCTTCGCCTTGCTCACCCTCATCTTGCTCGCCATGTAAACCCTCATCGTGCTCCCCATGCCCACCCATATATTGCTTGCCGTGCCCACCCTCACCTGCTTGCTTGCCATGCCCACCCTCACCTTGCTCGCCATGCTCACCTTCACCATGCAATCCATGTCCACCTTCCTCCTGCTACCCCGTCTGCTGCAAATTCAACGGTAACAATCCTTGCAAAAGCTCTCCCTGTCTTCGACCTTGTCCAGTTGGGCGCAAGAAAAACCGCAGAGCTCGCAGTCACCCTCGTGTTAAATCTCACAAAAAACGTATATCCCCTTGCCTCAATAAGTCAAAATGTTGTCCTATTGTGCGCTGCCAAAGTTTACCTGGACCTTGCTGCTTATTATCTGGACCTTGTTGCCTTACATACTGCCCACCGCGCAAATGCCGCTCAGTTTGCAGACCACATTCGGTTTGCAGGTCATATTACTGCTAAGTATTAATGGTTACGATTTAAAAAGAGTTTCGAACATATTGTGTTGGTAGCACCTATAGCTGACACGATCACACGCAACATATATAAGTGAACAATTTCTAATTATAAGGGTTTGTCGACAATAAGAAGGATTTTTCATCTAATTAACAACAAACGTAAACATACCATTTAATAAATCTAACATACCTGTAGTCTGGTGTTATTGTTTTCATAAATAATTAATAAGTAGGTAGGTAAGTAACACTTGAACACCAATCCGTCTGCCGAACATGGAAAGTAATTAATAACTTACCTATAACAAAACTTATCGAAAACGTATCTCGTAAGCCCAAAGCAGGTTGCCACTTTCGAGCCACCAGTACCTCATCTTCGTTTTTAATAAATCAATGCTTTTAAAGGACTAAAAATGTCACTTTCCCTGTCATAACGATCAAAATAACAAGGAGGGCATCATTTTTAATCCTGTCAGATTAGTTTGTCTAGTTATGGCGACATCTGAATAGACACCATTGTATTTCCACCAACAAAAAGTCGAGCGGAAAAGACTGAGCGATCAGAAACCACTGACATCGAACTTTTACGACAATTCGACTTTCCTCGGGTTGCAGCTGGTTTTTATAATGGGCGAATGGGAATATTCATGTGACCAGCAGGTTGTTGTGCTGCACGAACTGGAGGGCAATTCTGGCTACATATCACTCGATACACATGTCAAGAACTGTCAAAATATCGAGTGATTGATTCGTAGAGTCTGTTCAAAAAGAGAAGAGACGTGACGTTACGGTGAGCTAAGAGTTTCGTACTGTAATGATAGAGCAGTGTTGTCAACGCAACAAAAGTTGTCAATTGGCACACGAGCGCTCTCGATTCCCACGACTCTTCTCTATTTGAACAGACTCTATCAAACAAGCGTATTCTGAGCACATGAAATTCGATATAATATCGAGGGATATTCTTCGATAAGTTACTCGATACATAACGAGTGGTCACCGACACTCGTTCGTCTGTATAGAAGAGTGAAAGAAGAAAATAAGTACTTAATCTCTCCTTCTGCGAATATCTAAAAGTCCACGGGACTGCAGTTTTTGGCGGGACTCGATATATTATCGAGGGTTCTATATTTATCACCTGATAATTTATCCCGTGATACTGCATACTCTGCAGAGGACAATTCTCAGTATCAAGTGATATTTTATCAGGTAATAAATATAGACCCGTCGATAATATATCGAGTCCCGCCAGAAACTGCCTTCTCATCCTCCACCCTCCACGATATTTCTATTCCTATTCTATTCCCATTGACGACCTCTGTGGCGCAGCGGACGAAGGTCCGCCTGCGACGCAGGAGTTGCGGGTTCGATTACCGCCTCGGTACGCTCTACAGATATATATTCAGAGCGTTCTGGATGTTTTCTATGTATAATAAAAAATAACTATCTATGTAGTGTATTGTATTATGTATAACAGTTATCTGGTACCCATAACACAAGCTCTGCTTAGCTTGGGGCTAGCTAATGCTGTGTGAATTGTCCAGCATTATTTTATTTATTTATTTATTGTTAAAAAACTGAAAGGAGAAGTTTCTCAATTCGTCGCGTATGTTTATACGCGACGAATTGAGAAACTTCTCCTTTTTTAAAGTCGGTTAAAAAACAAGCAGAGACGTGATTTTTTTCTTTAACTTTTCGGTACAGACAAATATCTATTGAATATCTTAGCAACTACGAAAACTATTAGGTTTTATTAAATATAAAATAATAATAAATATCTTGCGCCTAGTACCCATTCAAAGAAAACAGAATGAAAATGTCCGGTACAAATTCTAATGTCGTCATTTTGAAAGAGACTTGCAAGCTCAAATGCATATTCAAAATGAAAGGTAATAATTAGTTTTTATTCATTTTAAAACATCTTTGAAATTATATTAGAACTAGCTGCGCCCGCGGCTTCGCACGCGTTGCTTCTATGGAACCATTTTAGTTTATTTATATCCCAAGAGAACTGATTTATGGGAGCCTGTGTTATTCCAGGCCTAGAACTACCTCTAAAATTTCAGCCTGATCCATTCAGTAGTTTTTGCGTGAAAGAGTAACAATCATCCATATATCCATACAAACTTTCGCGTTTATACGTGGGGGGCATTTAAGCGCGGTCACCTCTAAAAATAAAGCTTGAATTTTATTCCAAAATTTTATTTTTATTCATTTTTTATACATAATTTTGTGTGTCTATTATAATGTTTTGCGATAACTATGCAACGAGTATGTACCTATGTATAAATGTGTACAATGTAATTTAAATTATAATTACTTATGAACTGACATGTGTCCCAAAACGTTATTAATAAATAAACTACAACAATAAACACTAAACAACGAGAATCGACGTTACGGTAATCGTCTCTGGGGGAATCAAAATCTGTCTACCTGTATTTCATTGGAAGGATAGTAGGATTTGTCTACAGGGAAGGAATAAGATCCTCTTTATACCGAAACGGTAAACTCGTAACTCGTAATTTGTACTTGTTATTTTCGAAACGAGGTCGATGTGAGGATTTTTGGAGGACCTATAATAATAATAATAATAACTCATTTATTGTTCTCATCACACAATGTGCTTAAATTACTACAACTATAGTATAGCTATATCTAAGAGCAACATTGTGTGAGACTGGTGCCTGCGTTAGGTTTGTGAAAAACCTGTGTTACAGGTCACCAGGCTCCCACTCCGCGGCAAAGGTGCAGCAAATACATACAATAATAGTTCGTTTAACAACATTATGCTAAGTGTACAACTAATATGAAAACAACAATTACATAAAGAAAAAAAAAAGAAAAATAGTACTAAACTAAAAATAATAAAGTTTTTATTTAAAACTAGTTTTTAGTTTTACTTGTAAGTAATAATAAGGCAGCATTTCGTTGAAATGTAGGTTATTTGTGTGTATCTGTGAGGGTGTGGCGGTGAGTTGTGATGTGTTTGTGTGTGAGTTGGATGTGTGTTCGGGTAAGGTCTCCTGAGGACACCAGACTCAAAAGAGTCTAGGCAACAAGAGGTACCTACCTACTCGTGTGAAAAATTAGTACATGATAAGTAGAAGTAAACAGTTTTAGTGACAACAACAATTACAACAATTTAATTAATTTAATTATTTAATTAATTTTCTATATTATGAGCCTGGACATAACAGACTTTCTGTTTGATCGTAATTAAGACTCTTTAGGTATTTAGTAATAGTATGTTTACAACTATATTTGTGTAGGGGATAGATGTTGAGAGACTTATTCAATTTGTTGTAGAGAAAGTTACCTTGGAAGCAGAAGAAGTAGTTAGTGCGGCGAGATTTAAATGTTTCAGCCTGGCAAACCTTCCCTTTTCTGCGTTTGCCCTTATTTGTTTCTGGGTCAAATAGGAGCTTTGAGTGTTTTAAAAGAACCTATGTGGCGCAGCGGGCAAAAGTCCGACTGCGACGCACGAGGTTGCGGGTTCGATTCCCGCCAACGGACAAATGTTTGTACGATCTGCAGATATTTGTTCTAGGCGTTCTGGATGTCTTCATATAAAAGGCTCATCTATCAAGTGTATTTTATTGAGTATATCAGTTGTCAGTGAACTAGATAATTCGGTGGGAATGGTCCAACATTATTATTATTAATTTATTAACCGACTTCAAAAAAGTAGGGAGATTCAATTCGACTGTATTTGTTTTTTTAATGCGTTTTTTTACGCGTTTGTAAAAAAAATCATGGGCGTGTGGTGATCGACCACTTACCTACATTGCCATTAACAGTTCCATGATGGATTCATTGATATTTTTTTTAATCGTTAAAAATAGATCCAAAGATACATTCGGTTGGCACAAGTTCCTTCAGATTGATTATAACGCTAAATATATAAGTGAAATATAAATGAAATAAAAAAGAGCCTTTTTTTCCTAATCTAAATACATAAAAACAGTCGTTGAAGTGTTAGGGGAAATAAAACTTTTCATTAGCACGTCATTACTTAAATGCAGCTTAGTGCTAATGAAATCTTTTTTTAAATAATGTTGCATAAAAGTTTTTGTATAATATTAGGATAGTCCATTATCTAAAGATGACATTCAACAAAGCTGCTATTATGAAATGATAAAAACGACCGAAAAGAGTGAACGTCCTTTCGTTATTCGACCTTTACCAATAATTTTGCATAAACTGGCATAAACAAAACGCACGAATCAAAAACAAGTCAAAGAAAAAAAAAGTCAGACCATCAATAGCTTTTATTTTTTTAGGTTTTGTTCGGTTTTTTGTTTTGTAATATATTTTTATGGTTTTTTTCTCTACTAAAGTTTATGACTCTTTTAACATGGACACTGGCAGAAATGTAGGCAGCAAAGACACAGCAAGCCATGAATTAAGAAGTTGAAGTTGAAGTTTCTTTAGGTCACTGCATCCGATCGATCAAAAATTTTTGCCGGCCTCCCTTAGATGCACAATGCGCGCTCTGAAACCGTCTGTATCAAAAGCATTCCTTTTTGGCATGTATGGAAAGCATTTGAATTAGTGTCATTTGAGTGAAAATGTTTCGTCGATGGGTTACTGTTTATAAAGATTGTTAGGCATCCTTAGAAAGGAGAAAGTTGCCCCCGGACCATCGCTTGTTCATATTAAATATTTATTTTTCAATACCGATCAATTACTACAATGGAACGGACACTTCTGAATCTTGAAAACATTTATTAAATGTATTTTAACTTGGGACTAGATAATGCTGTGGTAATGGTCCAATATTATAATTATTTTTTAACCGACTTAAGAAAATGACGAGGTTCAATTCGATTGTATTTGTTTTTTTAATGTTTGTTACCTCAGAACTTTTGACTGGTGGTCCAATTATTATGATTCTTTTTTGTACTTAAAAGCTGGTCTTTCCCCTATGGTCCTATTTTAATTTAGTCCAGTTCTGACAACAGGATCCATAAAAAACTATACAATTGAAGTCGGTTTATAGTTTTTTAAATCAAAATCAATTATTTAAGTGTGGATTAGCAAAGTCGGTGCGCGTTCAAGTCTTTTGTATGCTACGACGACGCGACAGTCCATCGTAGCACCGTAGCACGTGCTACGATGGTCTTAACGTAGACCACACGTTCATTGGCCCAAGACGCAATAGGGTATATGCATGGATTTTTTTTATTATTTTTTTCGATTATTTAGGTTAATACATAAACGAAAAATAATATAACAGCCAAAAAAAATATTATTTAGGTAGAAAACAAAAAGTACAACTAAAGTACACTCAGTTTCGGGTGATAAAAACGCTGCCATATTAGCCCTTGCATTTTGTGACGTCACGGTTCAACTCAAAGTCAAAACTTCATGCCCATACAAAAATGTTCAAGTATGACGTCACGCTTCACGTGCCAATAGCGTTGCGTTTAGACATTTTGCTGTTGAGACTTAAAATATCTGCTTTTCAATGATTAAATTTCACAATAAAAATAAATATGCATACATATTTTTATATCAATAGAGAATACGTAAAAAAAATATTATCTTTTTTGAAGTCACATGCATATGCCCTATTGCCGGTCTCTCGCCCCGTTGAGCTGCGGTGCGACCCATGCGTGGATATCGATAAGGGGAAGGAATTGGAGGATTAGGGGTGGAGAAGGAATTGGAGGATTAGGGGTGGAGCAATTCGGGTTTACTCGCGGCAGGTCAACTACTGATGCCGGTATAGAGTTAGTATCGCATATTTTTGATGCTTGGGAGAAATCGCAAGATGCCTTGGGCATTTTTTGCGACTTGTCTAAAGCATTCGATTGCGTACACCATGAAACATTAATCAGGAAACTACATCATTATGGAATAAGGAACACCTCCTTGGATCTTCTCACATCTTATTTGAGTGATAGGATACAAATAGTTGACATAAATGGGAAACGGTCTTCGGGGTCTGTAGTTACAATGGGTGTACCGCAGGGATCTATCCTCGCATTTTTTGCGACTTGTCTAAAGCATTCGATTGCGTACACCATGAAACATTAATCAGGAAACTACATCATTATGGAATAAGGAACACCTCCTTGGATCTTCTCACATCTTATTTGAGTGATAGGATACAAATAGTTGACATAAATGGGAAACGGTCTTCGGGGTCTGTAGTTACAATGGGTGTACCGCAGGGATCTATCCTCGGTCCTTTCCTATTTTTAGTTTATATTAACGACCTGCCGCATCTTGTCAAGAATAATCACGAGATTGTATTGTTTGCTGATGATACTTCATTAATTTTTAAAATGAAACGACAAAACACTAATTTCGACGATGTAAACAATGCAATCTCAAAGGTAGTTCATTGGTTTAGTGTCAACAATCTTTTGCTTAACGGAACCAAAACGAAATGTATTAGATTTACTCTACCTAATGGTAAACAAGTTAAGGCTGGTGTAAACGTAAATGGAGAAACGTTAGAAATTATAGAAAGTACCGTAATTCTTAGGAATCACCTTAGATAATAAACTTCAATGGGGCCCACACATAGATAAGCTATCGAAGAGACTTAGTTCTGCAGCATATGCAGTCAAAAAAATCCGTGATCTCACAGACGTGGACACATCTAGACTAGTTTATTTCAGCTACTTCCATAGTATTATGTCTTTTGGTATACTGCTTTGAGGGAACGCTGCAGATATTAACACCATATTTGTGCTGCAGAAGCGGGCTGTTCGTGCCATCTATAAAATGGGTCCCAGAGAATCCCTACGTGATAAATTCAAAGAAATAAATATAATGACAGTACCAAGTCAATATATTTATGAAAACTTGTTGTATACTCATAAAAATATCAATAGTTTCCCAAAAAATAGCGATATACATAATGTAAATACTAGAAATAAACATAAACTCGCTGTACCCACAACTAGGCTGCCCCTACTGAGCTGCAAAAATTATCAGTAAATAAATTCAAACAAACTGTCAAAACTTTACTATGCAAAAAGGCTTACTATAAAATATCAGATTATCTAGAGGATAAAAAAGCTTGGGACGGATTTTGCTCCAACTCGAAAAATAACAACTAACAGGCTAAAGGTTTCTTCGTCGTTTCTTTACTTTAGTCTACATACCGAAGCGATCGAAATCAAAAATACCACTTTATTTCCGTGTCAGTGTATTTTTTAATATGATTTGACCTTTTCTAAGTGTACATTTATTGTATTTATGGAAATAAAGCATTTTTGAGTTTGAGTTTGAGTTTGAGTTTGAGGAAATAAAACTGAAGACAGAAACTTCTCGTTTCAGACAATGATGAAAAACTTGATAAAGACATATTTGATCACCGAAATGCACTGAAACAGTGATGAAAATAATTAATTATGTTCTGATAGACCACTAACGGATGATTTTCGGCCTGTTTAAATAACTGGTTCGACGTTTTCATTAGTATAAACGTAATGGAACATTAAGCATTTTTAAATTTTCTTTTATTCAACAGTTAGAGAAAAGTAAAGTCGTCATTAAAAATTAAAGTTTGTTTCTGAGTGAAATTGTCTTTAAAATATTTCCATGGTCCACCTTAGTTCACCTGGCTGTGCCAGGGGCATTTTTTTTGTTTCCGTGGTACACCTCTATTCTGGGCATACATACATTGTCCATGCTTACATTGAAAGGAGTCGAAAAATTTTCCTGTATCCCCTAATATCCGGAGTTTGAAGGATCCATCTGAAATGTTCGTACCTAGGTACCTACTGTTTTTTAGATATTGTCTCTAACTGGTAACTCCAGGAGATAACAGCCAATAAGACGCTTATCAGCCTCCGTCTAACAGTATATTTGTATTTATTAACCATTATAACATTGGAAGTTATACAAGGCAAGTCATGGTGTACAAATAACGTTCAAGAAAATTTTAATCTTTTCATAATAATATTATTAACACACAATATATATTCCATTCATATTAATTCAGATAATTCATATTCATCAGTGGACCTACCAGTGGACCATTATGGGCTGTTGAGGTTAGGTGGAGGGAGGTAGCTACATCACACTAATATTATAAATGCGAAAAATTGGATGGATGAATGTCTGTTATTTCTTCACGCTAAAAAAGTGGAACACAGCTGATGAGGCACTCGGACCACGTCCTGCGGTTTCAAAAGCAAAGTGCGAGCACGTGGTGTCAACAAGTAATAGGCAAAGTGCCTAGTATCGGACTTGCTCTTATAACTTAAAAAGAAAATGGCCCTTGATTTTACGTACTGATTTGATAACTTATTTGCTTAAGATACTACCCACATCTTGAGCAAATACATAAGTCATCAAATCAGTACGTAAATTTATCAAGGGCACCCCCCATTTTCTATTTCAATAGGTGCTATGTAGTTTTGAAGGCCTATTAGTTAGGCTATGTTTGTTGAGGTTAAGTTTTTTTTTCTTACATTTGCACTTTCTGTAAAAATATTCCATTTTGTTCAACTTTCACAAAGTGGTTATAAAGTTGAACTTTGAGTTGAACGGAAAAGAGGCTGACCTCTATCTATGATGGTCCAGGCTCCTCCCTTAACGTTCCCTATGGGGTCATTCCCAACTCACGTGAGACGTTCCTATGTGAACGTGTTCTATCTGAGCCAGTGCTCGCCACCGAAGAGAATCATTATTAATTTTTTTAATCTTTAAATACGCCACTAGTTCGTTCACGCGGTCAAGCGTTCTGCGTTCGCGTTCTGCGTTCGAGCGTGCAATTGCTCACGAACCCCGCTGTTGAAAGGTCGATGGCGGTCAGATCGGAATGCTATGTGAGTATATCTATGTAAAGTAATAGAATACAAGGAACGCAAAACTGACCGCTTGAACACTTAACCGCGTGACCGCTCTATGTCTGATACATCGAGATTATATGGCCTGATTGATAGATCCATAGAGTTTATATAGTATGATATCTATACGGATAGATCCCTTAAGGACAAGTTACCAATATCGTATCCATTTTGAATGGAGCATAAACGTAAACAAACCGCCCATACTTAACCTAAAATTCACTTTGTTGGCGCGTCCTTTTATACGTAATTTACATTACTTGTCGATTTAAGATCCACCCTTCAATAAAAATTGCTTACAATTATATCTGAAACTCGACGCCAAGCAAGTGAGATTTTGTTATTTATGTCTTACTTTGTTTACTAACATGCTTCATTCAAAATGGATAAACCATAGTAGGTAGGTTTAACCGTGTAGATCGTATTAACCTTGGAACATCGATCAAAAATTTCGCGGCTTTCGGCAAAATTTTTGATCGATGCCTTGGAAGTCTCCATCGGCATATCTCTTAGGGAGATTTTCTTCGTCCGTGACGTACTATATAAACTATGACTCCAATCGAAGAGGTCCAATCGTAACGTTACATTATCTTCGGCAAAAAGAATATAAAGCTATGCTCTTTGGTAAAGTACAAAAGTTTGGTACAAAAAAGATCCCGTCTAGACCGTAAGACATAGAGTTTATATAGAACTAGCGTAAGAAGTTACGCTAGTTCTATATAAACTCTATGTCTTACGCAAAGAGAATACAATAACTTCGGTCTTACGTACATAGTTATTGTATTCTCTTTGGTACAAAAGCGCAATCACATAAAGTTCAAAGAGAATACAATAACTTAGGGTACGTTCCAATTCAAGCTTAAAGCGCTAACGCACTGCACGAGCTATGCGCGCACGAAGCCCCGTTCCGATTCATCTGAGCGCGTTGGTGCGCGTTGGCGCGAATAATGAAACGAAACGCTCAGACGGAACTCACAAAGAAGTTGAAGGAACGCACGAGCTGCCTTGTCTCGAAAGGTGAGGCAGTTCATGCGCTCCCGTGCGCTCGAGGGGCGTGGCGAAGTGGGCGTTGCCGTGCGCTCTGTCAGCGCGCTGAAAGATGAAAAGAAACGACTTCATGCGCGCGTCAGCGCATTAAGCGTGAATTGGAACGTAGCCTTAGGGTACGTTCCAATTCAAGCTTAAAGCGCTAACGCACTGCACGAGCTATGCGCGCACGAAGCCCCGTTCCGATTCATCTGAGCGCGTTGGTGCGCGTTGGCGCGATTAATGAAACGAAACGCTCAGACGGCACTCACAAAGAAGTTGAAGGAACGCACGAGCTGCCTTGTCTCGAAAGGTGAGGCAGTTCATGCGCTCCCGTGCGCTCGAGGGGCGTGGCGAAGTGGGCGTTGCCGTGCGCTCTGTCAGCGCGCTGAAAGTTGAAAAGAAACGACTTCATGCGCGCGTCAGCGCATTAAGCGTGAATCGGAACGTAGCCTTAGTAAGACTAAAGTTAGTGATCACGAGATTTAGTAAAATACATAAGATGCCTAATGAAGATCAAACTTTCAGATTTTACAAGGTACTTTATGGATAAAACCACTCCGTTTCACACATATTTTTCCATTTCAGAACCATTCTCAGGCATCAAAATTGCGAGTTAGAGAACCGGTCCAAAATGTCAAGTAAAAGCCCTGATCAAACATCAAATAAATCAGCTAAATTCAAGTCTGGGGCGTGCCCGCGGCCGTGCACCCCCGTGCCCACCAACGTCCCCGCACCAGGGGAAGCTCGGGAAGTGCTGCATCCAAAAAAAGATGTTTTCGTTCTGAAGGTACCTATCAATGAAAGCCACCACACACAGAAACCGTGGCCGGGCCGGAGGCTAAGGCATGCGGGTTGTGACTCACGAATTTTATGATAGCTTTATTTATTTATTTATTCTGCTTTTCTTGCGCGAAAACAAATAGTTATTATTGGTAAGATACTCAGTCAGATTAAATCTTTTTTATTATAATACAAGATCATTCTTTAACTTTTCTCGCCAAAATCAAATGTGCAAAATATAAAAACAACAATACTTGACAAAATCAAAGCAAAATAAAAGTGAAAAGTTTAGGTCCCACCGATATTTGAACTCGGATTGCAGGATTCAGAGTCCTGAGTGCTAACCAATACACCATGGAACCGGTGGTGTCTTCTGAAACGAAATTAGTCATCTTATGCCAGACGTTGAATGAAATACTTTTTGTCATTGATAAAAGTCGAAGCTTTCGATAAGTACCGATATTTCTCATGTTGACAGATTCGCATCTCTACAACCCTGTAGAGAACGAGTCATGAATTCTTTAAGGAGTTGTATAATTTTATTTGATAAATTTCACGACAAAACTGTGGTTTTGCTGAGAAAACAAACATTTGCGAAATACTATATGAAGTTAAATAACGAAAGAGAATGACGAAATGACGAATAAGAACAAAAGTAAACTCAAATTAAAACAGATGGTCATTCAAAATTTAAAAGATCTATAAATAGAATCACCCTCTTTTTGCTTAGTAGGTTAGGTACCCACACATGTCACGTGACACTTTGCATATATGAGGTAAATAAGAAACAGAGTCCATGAAATTTCGCATTTAATGATTGACACTGAAAAACTAAAATGTTTATTTTGAAACCACCAATCGGCGTTCCTATTTAAAAAACTTAAATCGATTTCAAACGCTGCCGTGTGCTAGAAATAAAACATTTATTCTTGAAAAACTAAATAAAAAAGGGCGTGCCCCTGTCGGACCATTTTCTTACCCATTGTCGTTTATGTATCAAGATACAAGTTATAAGTTATGGCTGATTTACACAGGGTCAGTACACTTGTCTACAGTTATGGCTGATTTACACAGGGTCAGTAGACTTGTCTACTCACCCTGTGTAAATCAGCCATAACTTATAACTTGTATCTTGATACATAAACGACAGTGGGTAAGAAAATGGTTTGACGATAGAAACGAAACTGGTGGCTCTGCGGTTCAAATCAGCGCTGACTTCAAGCCACTGTTCTGACTTCAAATCAGTTTACACAGGGTTTTTTTCGGGTAAGCACTGACTTGCCTCGAATTTGTAGTCCGTTACTGACCCTGTGTAAATCAGCTCTTACTCTAGTAAGTAGACGATTGTAACGAGACGTGATCGTGACGACTCATATTTGTATAGGATTTTCGTAGTTCCTTGTCCGCACGATAGATGTGAGATGGGGCGCTGTACTAAAATCTATGGGAAAATGAGACGTCTCGATACTGTCGTCAAACTCACCCCTCAGTTCAGTTTCAGAAAGTTAAACTTCCGAGTATTCAAACGCAACTGAAATTCATGCACGTCTCACATCTCGAATGAGGAATTTTTGAAAGTGTTTGGATCAGTATTAAATGAAAACTAGTCTTTTTACATAATGATCTTTTGAGATACCACCCACCCATCTGCTGATGTTAAATAACGCCATTTAAAAACTATAAAAATCAGGTCGAAACTAGGTGAAGCGCGGGTTGGTACTTATTCAACTGTTAAAGTTGCCTCCTATACAAAAAATAACAGTTCTGAACTATAAGGCCTAGCCAAAAGTTTAATAGAATAAATGTTGCTTAGTTTTAGTAGAGTTATCAAACGGCAACATCAGAATAATGAATACGAAAAAAAAAATCCTATGTCCACTTATTAGCGATTTGGGACCACGATGCGGCGTCCACCAGTTAACTAGAGAATACAGACTGTTGAGATCAACCTCAAGGTTAACGTCGATGTTTTAAAAACCAATGATTGTATTAAAATGTTAACAGGTAGCAAAAGTTGGGCCCAGAGGCGATCGGATCTGTAAAATGGAGTTAGAACTGGTCACTCCTAAAGGTCCCGAGAAGAAGGCACTCGTGCGCATTGACACCAAAGATACCCAATGTGAACCAGAGCCGCCAACTTGCTGCTGTGCGAAAGTTTGTAGTAAGAAAAAGAAGTAACACTACTTAACACGTTAATCTTCAAACATGATATACCACTTCATAGCTCTTTTGTAACTAGAACAGAATGTCGAACTTTTAAACCTTTAATAAATAGATAACGAGTATGGTCATGTTTTACTTTTAGGGTTCCGCACCCGAAAGGTAAGTAACGAGACCTTATTACTAATCCTCTGCTGTCTGTCTGTCCGTCCGTCCGTGCGTCGGGCTTCATCTCATTAGCCAGGCGCCTATTCTACTCTCTACTACTACTATCGCCGAATCTATGGTTTATCCATCCAGCATGGAGCATGTTAGTAAATAAACCACGATACAAATAACAAAAACTCACTTGCTTGGCGTCGAGTTTCAGATATAATTGTAAGCAGTTGCAAGCTTTTTATTGAAGGGAGGACCTAAAATCGACAAGTAATGTAAATTCCGTATAAAAGGACGCGCCAACAAAGTGAATTTTAGGTTAAGTATGGGCTGTTTGTATACGTTTATGCCTCATTCAAAATGGACACGGTATAGACGATTGCACGCACTTAAGACCACTTTATCTTTTTACTCTATATGCGATGGGTTTTTTCTGTTTTGTGTCCATAAATAAATAAATAAATCATCATCATCGTCAGCCTTGTTAGTCCACTGCTGGAAATAGGTCTCTCCTAATGAGCGCCATAGCGCCTTGTCTTCAGCATCCAACAGTTTCGCAGATCGTCATCCCACCTGGCCGATACACTACTTTTGCCGGGACGCGGTCTCCACTCAAGAACACGTTTATCCCAGTGGTTGTCGATTCTTCGCAAGATATGCCCACTGCCACTTCAGCTTGCTAATCCTTTGGATGATTTGGCGAATCATAATGTATTCGCTGCAAAACTTGTCCTTCAGGTGCATACACCAGTGAAAGTGGCGCCCCTACCTATTTTATCTTATCATTACGTTAAACACAGGAAGTTTAAAAAATCCAATCGTATAGTTTGTGGTATCTTATATAACTTATTTTTAATGCCTCTGTAATAGGTTCATTTTGTAAAGCTTAGGGAGAGATAGGTACGAATTTGTGCTTTTTTCCACCAAACTGTATTTTCATATTTCTTCCTAAACTATACACGATAAAACTATTACAGAAGTATTTCGAGCATGAAGTTGCGTGCGCACTCGCCAGCTGATCTCTACCTCCATCTGGATGACTTGCCACTCAATAAATGATCAGGGACGATAGCTTGGATGCCTCCACGATGAATACGACGATTATACGCTTAACGATCATCGGCTATAATCATTCCGGACCCAAGGCACAACTATGCTCAACAATATACTGGAGGGGAAGCATGATATGTACCTAGTTGAAGACAGGGTGTGTTCAATAACTATTGCTTGCGTAACAGTAAATAATAACAGTAAAATAAATTAAATAATAAGGGGAGAAACGTCTATAGCACGTTCAATGCCGATTAACGAATGGCGTGCCCGGGCGCGCCTATTCGATTAGCGTCATGTTGCCTTTTTGCTTTTTTACATTTTTATAAGTATCAGTTTTTAGGTTTTCTACCTATTTACTCTAAAATCCCGAGTATCTTAATATATGAGTAATGGCTCTACACATTTAAGTATGTTATTAAGAATAATTATCTTAATTTTTTAATATTAAAAAAGTATTTTAGAACAATATTAATAAAAAAAAATTGCGTGTGGGATGTTGATTCATCGAGTATCTATCGTCTTGATAGTCTGATGGCGAAGAGCGTCGATCAACATCTCAAGAGACTCGCGCTCAGAAGTTGGATCAAGGGCCAGATTCAAAAGGCGTCTCCTGACTTAGCTCGCATTTTCAGGAAGTTCCTCTTTCTGCAGCAATAGTCACCGGCCGTAAGTGGGTTCTAATAATTGGGTTTGTTTAAACGAAACTATAAACCAACTTCAATCTTATTGTTTTCTCATGGATGCCACTGTCAGAACTAGACCAAATTAAAATGGGAAGCACCAGCTTTCTAATAAAAAAAGAATCATCAAAATCGGATAATTTACAATAGTCGAGTTAGGAGGTAGGCCTCCTCTTGTTTTGAAGTCTGTTAAAAACCGATCAGGCCAGTAAATTTCAAGATTGTGTGTATGTAACGTTCGTTTGTACCCCATAAATAACTGTCAAATGAATGACAATTTATTTATGTGTGAACCAGCTTTGTGAACCTGTGTGAACAGTCGTTATTACAGATTTATTTTTCGTGGCTGAAAAATGGTTAAATGCGCCATAAATCAATGGAATAATTAATTTTGTTTTAAAAACTATAAACCGACTTCAATTTTTACAGTTTTTTCATGAATTTTCATGGACCCCATTGTCAGAACTGAATAAGATTACCAGCTTTTATATAAAAAAAGAATCATGAACATCGGACCACCCAGTCAAAAGTTCTGAGGTAACAAACATAAAAAAACAGACGAATTTAGAACCTCCTCTTTTTTTTGAAGTCGGTTAAAAATGATAGCAGGACGAGGCCATAGGCTCTCTCTATGTCTAGTACTATAGTATCTCCATGTTCCCTATATTTTACGAGTATATGTCCATAGCATGCTGGGCGACTTTGAACTGGTGGACCAGCCCTATCGTGAGTGTCCACGTCTCAGCTTCGTAGCCTTCTTAGGTAATGACCGGTAGGACACACTGATGAAACTTCCGTTTTCAAGCATCAATTCATTAACACGAAGTTATTGTATTCTCTTTGGCTGGTGTCAATTAGGTTCTCCTGTTTACACTGGGAATTTGGAGAAACAGGCCATAGAGACTCTCTATGGCTAGTACTATATAAACTTGTAGACGAGGCCTGTATTCTAGGTAGCCTACAGGGGTTGTATGATAGACAATTCTAAGGCTGATTAACCTCTTTGCAGTAAGCCTTTGCAATATTTGGGTGTTTATGGTTCTGTTCGTCCAAATCAACGGTTCTGAAGAGGTTCTGAATGTAACAGACAATCTTTATGAAACGGATACGACGTTCAATATTAACAACTGTCGAGTGGTCTTTCCGGATTGGGAGCTATGATGGCGGTTAGCAAACAACGAGGACCATCTTAGACCGATCAATGAAAAGAATGCTCGTTATTATCAGTTGTTATTGAAATTTATAGCATTCAGGGCTCCGCCGTGTGCGTGAGTCTTTATCAGAAGTGGGATAAACCCATGTTTTACGCTCACAGATGTTTTACCAAGAATGGAAAAGTTCGATGGATTCACATCAAAATGATGACACTCAACAGGTCGACATTTTATGCTGTGACAAATCTGAGCTGGCGACCAAACCTGAATTCTTACGAGAATTTAACTAAGAAGCTTTATGGATGTACAGTAATACAATTGGTTTGTAATGATGTGATGACTGATAAGGGTATGGCTGTTTTACACTAAAATTACCGGTTTTTATAATGCACCTGGATTGATTTGTACGTAGGTACCTAGACTAGGTAGCATGGTTATTACTATGTAAGCAGTTAAATTTTCATGAGTTTTATTGTGATATGAACCAACGTTTGCTTGATGTTAATTAATCTTGAGAAAGAAATGACTCAAATATCTCGTACAGTTCGTACCTAGCTAGCCAAAGCTGATCAAGTGGCTTTTCCCAAGGATAAAGCATAGCAGGTAAAGATAATTATGTCCTATAGTGTTATTGATGATAGCCTGTGTCGTGTCAATTGCACAACATGCCTGTCGGATGCATTTTTCTGTTGTGATTTATTGGTTTCAGGCTTCAGTAGAAGTGGAGGATGCCAGACAGTACATGCTTGCAGGTCACATGGATCATAGAGGCAAATAAAGATTTTATGATTGACATTGGTTGGAGCCAAAACTACGGGTGATGATACCAGCCAGAGGATTAACTTTGCCTGGAACGACTGGGAATTAAGGGTCCTCATCACAACGCTAAGCGCACACCTACCTACTTCTGAATGGTTTCAGTTCCAAAGTTAGTGGTTGTTCATTTGAAAAAAAAAGTGAAACAATAAAATTTGTTTGTGTTGATTACTTTGTTATACCTACTGCCCTACTGCTTAATATTGTCTCGCATTATGTTGTTCTGTTGTGTGTTATTTTGTAACACTCTTGTATTTACTTGTTTGGTTTTGATCTTTGTTTCTGCTATGCTGTTTTTGCTGGAAGTTGAGGTCTTTTTGTGGTATCTTGGACATGGTGGTGATTAGCAGAACTGGTGTGAACATCTTGGGTTTTTACACTCAGAATAGATCCTTGAGATGTGATTGGTAGCCGTCTGCTTAGACGCGTGTGAGCATATTGAGTACGGTGTCTCAATATTAGTTCTACAAGCATACGGTGTTGCTTGGCAGAACAGTTGTGAGCATCTTGGGTTGCTACACCCAAGATTATCCTTCAGACATGCACGGTGGCTGTCTGCTTGGATGTGTGTGTGCGTATTGAGTACGGTGTCTCAATATTAGTTCTACAAGCATACGGTGTTGCTTGGCAGAACAGTTGTGAGCATCTTGGGTTGCTACACCCAAGATTATCCTTCAGACGTGAACGGTGTCCGTCTGCTTGGATGTGTGTGTGCGTATTGAGGACGGTGTCTCAATATTAGTTCTACAAGCATACGGCGTTGCTTGGCAGAGCTGTTGTGGGCGTCTTGGGTCCCTACACCCAAGACTCCAGACATACACGGTGGATGTCTGGCTAGATGTTGTTTTGTGGCATTGAGTTGCTTATTGTAAGTTTGTTGTCGTCTGACCTAGTGTCATGTTTAGTAAATTTGTTGTTGGCTTGTGGTCAAGCAGTTCCTTGTTTTGGGTCCCCTGATATATCTGGTGGTGCCACCGCGGATCTCATCTGTGGTCGGTAACTACCATTGGTTGATCTGTTGGTATGTTCGTGCCTAGAGTACGTTGTTCTCGAGAAATGAAACAATTGGCCGGAGTTCTTATGTTTGTTGTATATTGATGATTTGTCTGTTTGCAGCTGACTGAAGCTAGGTGTAGGGAATTGGTGAAGTAACCGGGTAGCGGTGACAAGAGCGACGCGACGGTGCAGACATGCGTTTGCTGGTCTGTGCATTGATCATACCTAGAAGAATGATGTCAGGTTGGACGAGCGATTTTATGACTTTATCGGAGCCTGCCGTTCTTTATTAATTATTTGTGCGCCCGTGGTAAGTACAGGGAGTGCAGATGCTCCAGGGTGAGTCTGTTTTTATTATCTTCAATTGTATTGCAATGTTCAACAAAAACAAACTATACGCTAAGTTTGTTAACGAGGCCATTTCTACTCGCGGCGGTTGGCCGAGGCGATAGCTGTTTCGTTCTCCGGAGTGCAGGCATGGATCTGGCAGTGTTGTGCTTACTTCTACTGCCGCTGCTGTCCCCAAACGAAAATGCTTTTTTGTGGAGCATCATCTATACACCCTCGCAACGCGCATTCCAGCTCGAGATGCTACATGCATAAAGTGTAATAGAAAGGGCCACTATGGAAAAGTCTGTCGTAGCAGGACACCGACACCTGCTTCAACAACGGAAACAGATGACTGCGGCCACTGCAGTATAATATCTGCGGCGGCACCGACTTCACTGCGCAAGGCAATGGTGACAGTTATTACTAAGGTAGTTCGAGCAGAAGCCTTGATTGACACCGGGAGCTCCCTGAGCTTCGTCAATGAGGACTCTGCCAGTCTCTGTCAACTGAAGAAGAGGCGTTGCGACCAAACTATTTCTATGGCTTCCTTATCTCACAAGTCATAGATTAACGGCTCGACTCTCCAGAATGTTAGGATCGGAGACAATGCCTTTAACAACGTCAATCTCCCGATTGTGAATAACTTATGTGCCGACGTTATAATTGGCCATGACGTCTTAGAATCACACTCGACTCTAGAATTCAAATTTGGTGGACCGAAAGATAAGTTAAAGGTTTGCAGCGTAGCTGCAGCCTCTGTCCCTGCTGTACCCCTATTTTCTAATGTCACGGCGGACTGCAAACCTATCGCTGCGAAATGAAGAAAAGAAAAAAAAAAAAAAAAAAAAAAAGGAAGGAATCATAGAAGAAGGTCTGTCACCTTGGCGAGCGCAGGTTTTAATCACGAAAAATGCAATCACAAGAGGCGGATGGTAAAAGATTACTCGCAAACCATCAACAAATATACACAACTGGATGTCTTTGCCTACCCGTTACCCAACATTGAAGAGATGATAACAAAGGTAGCTAAATACGCGATTATTAGTGCTATAGATTTACAGAGCGCATACCACCACGTGCCCATCTTGCCTGACAAAAAAAAAAAACCTTCACAGCTTTCGAGACATGTGGTAACCTGTATCATTTTCGTAGAATTCCGTTTGGTGTTACCAACGGTGTGTCTAGTTTCCAAAGAACTATCGACTGGCTCATCAGAACCGAAAACCTAAACGGTACTTTTGCCTACATTTATGATATTACTGTATGTGGAAAGACACAGGAAGAGCACGATATAAATCTTAGACTAAAGCTGTGGAGAAGTACAACCTTACCATAAACAAAGAAAAGAGCAAGTTCACACAGTCGACTATAAACATTCTTGGCTATACATTTGAAAATCATGTTATTATGCCAGTTAGTGAGCGACTGAAACCGCTTCTAAATATGCCCCCACCCAATGATGTAGTTTCTCTTCGAAGGACTCTCGGTATGTTCGCACACTATTTGTAGTGGTTTCCTTGTTTTTCATAGAGAATCTATCCTATGGTGCATACCAAAAGTTTCCCCTTAAGCTCAGACGCAGTAAAATGTTTCGAGGACCTGAAATCTGTTATAGCAAAGTCACGCCATAGACGACAAGTTACCTTTTAGTGTCGAGACTGACGCTTCCGGGCATTCCATCGCCGCTACATTACCACAGAATTCGAGGCCCATCTCCTTTCACTCAAGGACCCTCAATCAGAGCGAGCGAAATCACTCAGCGGTAGAGAAAAAAGCCTATGACATCGTTGAAGCTCTGAAGAAATGGCGCCATGTTCTTATCGGTAGACCGTTCAAACTCATCACGGACCAACGATCGGTTTCCTTCATGTTTGTTGCAAAACATACAAGTAAAATTAAAAATGAGAAGATCCAGAGATGGCGGCTGGAACTGGCACCATACAGATATGATATTAGTTTCTACATTCACGTGGCATTGCGACTAGCAGAACTACGGCCTACAATCCTCAAGGCAACGGCCAAGTCGAGAAATTGAATTCCACGCTATGGAAAACAGTACAGCTCTCTCTGCGTTCGCTCAACATGCCTATAGAAAATTGGGAGCATGTACTTAATGTGGCTCTCCACTAGATTAGATCGCTCTTATGCACAGCTACTAACTGCACGCCACATGAGCCTGTTCACACATCCGCAAAGATCAATGAATGGTCACAGTATTCCAACATGGCTAACCAATTCGGGGCAAGTCCTCATGCGCTGTTTTGACCGTTCTAATAAGTATCAGCCTGTGGTGGAAGAAGTGGAGCTGCTTCAAGCGAATCCAGATTACTCATATGTGAGACTCAAGATGGAAGAGAAACCACCGTCTCGAATCGACCTTGCGCCTGTCGAAGGGCAAGGGGAAATTATTTTGGATCAACCGGATGTAATCTAAGTATCGTAAGGTCGGCCAACTGTGTCGGTTCTGATACGTTTGCTGGCGTGGTGGCCAAAAGCTGTATTAGTTACCCTATGGCGTCCGTGGACTGACGCATTGTCAGGCATTGGCCGTGTAGACGAGGCCTGTATTCTAGGTAGCCTACAGGGGTTGTATGATAGACAATTCTAAGGCTGATTAACCTCTTTGCAGTAAGCCTTTGCAATATTTGGGTGTTTATGGTTCTGTTCGTCCAAATCAACGGTTCTGAAGAGGTTCTGAATGTAACAGACAATCTTTATGAAACGGATACGACGTTCAATATTAACAACTGTCGAGTGGTCTTTCCGGATTGGGAGCTATGATGGCGGTTAGCAAACAACGAGGACCATCTTAGACCGATCAATGAAAAGAATGCTCGTTATTATCAGTTGTTATTGAAATTTATAGCATTCAGGGCTCCGCCGTGTGCGTGAGTCTTTAAACTCTATGATACCTACATATAAATCTGTGGGCAGTCTCTTTGAGCACAAGTTATTGTATTCTCTTTGGTTATTGTATTCTCTTTGGTTTGAGCAAAGAGAATACAATAACTTGGGTTTGAGCAGTTCAAGAAAATTCACGTCGTGAAAATCTAACAAAAATTTCCTTTTTATTTGGCACCGATTTTTACGAAATTATATAAGTTACAGTTATCTACATGGACAAGAAAAAAGTTAAAAGTCGCAGACCGTATGAAGAGATTGGTGCCAGCTTCAATGGAAATGAGGTAAAATCGAGATAAAAAGATCATTGCTGATTAGAATCTGAATCTTCTCGCTCTTTATTTTTGCTCTAAACATAAATAATTATCAGAAACTCTTCCTTTGGTGCTGGTGTATGATGTGTGTCCCCAAATGTCCAAATTTGGTGGCGTTCACTAAAACTATATATCTATATGTATTAACCTTTTTGTTTACCAATCTACATGATTGACATGACTGATACTGAATGATCCTGTAAGTATGAAGCCCCTCTCTTTTCCTTCTCTTCTCTTGCCTCGCAAAATCTTGTGTGAAGATGCGAGGGACCCAGCTTCGCTGCTTCCCAGCTTGGGGAACAGTGCAATTGCCTTTGAATGCGTGCCAAAACGCACACTATGAGTAGATAAAATTTGTGTTTATCTCAATAAGCCTAACTGATCTTATTGCCATTAATGACAAAGATAGGCCCTTTTCTCAATCGTTAGATAGGCCCTTTCCTTAATGAACATAGACTTTATTTTATTCCGGAATTCCCACGGGAACGGGAACTACTACAGGTGAAATCGCAAGACGTTGCTCGTAGTTAATATATGTATATAACAACACCAAACGACTGCATAAAGTCCTCAGTTTCTCTAACATGATGGCAATATTCCTACACAAAATTAAGCCGCATGGCAACATTGTTTAACATATTACATTTGTTAGCTATCAATGTCAACTTCCTCTTCCTGTTCGTGTACGTATAAGATACTATTGATGGTACTATCTAATGGTACCACGGTGAACAAACGATGGGTACTTTCGGGGTACGAGCTTACGAGGTATCTTTCTTTGTTGTATGACAGATTCCAGCACGGATGTAAGCGGGTTAACTACAAACCTTATTTGTGTTGGAAGAACACCAACGTTTCAAAAACTCGTTTCACAAATAAGGTTCGTAATTAACCCGTTTACATCCGTAATGAATTCGTCAAACTACGATAGTGTTTATGACAGATATTAGTATCAAAATCGATTTCAGATCAAAATACGAGTTCCGAAAAGTACATCGAAACCACCGAAGTTGACGCCGTCTCAATTGAAGTTACAACAGACCTGTACGTGTGATGACCACGAGTCTTTCTGCTCAGAAACATGTGGCTTCCCAGCAAGCGCTGGTGGCAATCAGCTCAATTTTCAGGTCGGTCAAATATTATAATTTCTTTAATAAATAATAAATAAATAAATAATGTTGGACGATTCACACAGCATTATCTAGCCCCAAGATAAGCAGAGCTTGTGTTATGGGTACTAGATAACTGATATACATAATACAATTCACTACATAGATAGATATAATTTATTAGACATAGAAAACATCCAGAACACCCTGAACAAATATCTGCAGATCGTACATACATTGAATCGACCCCGCAACATCCTGCGTCGCAGGCGGGCTTTGTTTTGATAGTTCTTACAACGTTATCTAGCTCTGAATAAAATAAAAAAGCCGAATAAGTCTCAAAAATAATGTTAATGATCCCTATTTGAATATTTTGAATATACCTTCACCAATGATCCCTATTTGAATATTTTGAATATACCTTCACCCTATTAAAACAGGTATGCGATTCGAGAGCCCCAGTTCACATTTGCTACCAGCCCCACGCTGGCTGACACAACCAATTGTTACCTTTCGTTTTTTCCTGCTATTCGGTACTTTAATTCGATGTTTAATACACCGAATTAAAGTGTAATTTAAAGGTACACCAATTGGCCGAAACGAAACATGAAATTGCGTGTCGTAGAATTAAAATAGACCCCCTGACAATAATGACAATTTCGCAGATACCGGACGACATATGCGAGTCCCTCACTAACCGCACTCAGCTAAACTCAGAGATGGTATACAGCATGAATGAACAGCACGATGCTCTATGTAGTGTCTGCAATGTCACACCCAAGGATGCTCCGAAAGGAGTTCAGGCGCGAAAAGTTCTACATCCGGACAAGGACGTGTTTATCTTGAAGATTGGGAAGCAAACTGATGAGCCTAATCGCACGGGAAATATAGAGGTAATCCACACTGACACAGAACCGTTAAGCCTCTAAGGCGTGAAAAGGTAACATACAGACAGACTGAGTTATGTTCGAATTTATCTTACCTAGTACTCGTAATACTATAAATGCGAAAACTACTGAATGCTGATCCGTTTAAGGCTGATGCCTGAAACTGAACGAAGCATACAGGTAGCTCTAGGCCTGGAATACCACGACTAAACGAAATACACTACCTTTTATACCATAAATCAGCTCTCTTGGCATAGAAATAACCTTAAAGCGTGCGAAGCTGTGGTCATAAACGAGTTGTCTATAATATAAAAATTTATGAACGCGATAAACTATTAGACTGTTTTCCATACGATTTTCACCAATAATGAACGGACGCAAAGAGGTTTTGGTAATTGTTCACTAGCTGGTGTTCGCGGCTTCGCATGCGGTTCCCAGTATTTAAATTAATCGATATAATTTAAAGAAAGTCGTGTTAGTTACACTAGAGGTATTTATAACTCGGCTAATAAACGGCTGAACCGATTTGGCTGAAAATTGGAAAATTGGAATTGAAGATTTTTATCTCGTTCCCTGGAGATGTGACATAAAAATTTTCAGCAAAGCCGCGGGGCGCAGCTAGTAAAAAATAAAATTAATATGTAATCTTAAGACTAAATGGATAACAAAATAGTAAATAATATCTAATAGTATAAAGGTGTAAAATAATACATGTGCCTGTATCTCAGACAGAATTTGCATACAAAGAACAAAATTATAAACTTAAATTACGCTTAATTCATATCATATAGTCATATAGTCATAATAAAACTCAGCAACGGTGCAGAATTGTAAACAACAAAAATTATTCAAACTAAGATGCTTAGGTACAAAAATTATTAGCCTACTTAACAAGGCGAATGTGTAATCTGTATCATCGTATTGACATACTTTTAACGATAATTTCATACACAAGATTCTTCTAATGAATAAAACAATAATAAAAATAAACAATATAAAACGAAAATTAAGATAAGAAATCTAAATAATACAAAAGTAGGTAATAACGACGACCTCTGTGGCGTGGTGGGCGAAGATCTGCCTGCGACTCAGGAGGTTGCGGGTTCGATTCCCGCCTCGGGACAAATATGTGTACGATCTGCAGACATTTGTTCAGGGCGTTCTGGAGGTTGACTAAGTATAATAATAAATCTATCAGTTACCTAGTACCCATAACACAAGCTCTGCTTAGCTTGGGGCTAGATAACGCTGTGTGAATTGTCCAGCATCATTTATTTCTTATTTATTTATTTACCTGTTTTTCCACCAGGTGGAACTGTGCACCCCCCGCGCCCCTGCAAAGCCCAAGCCAGCTCTGCACTCCTGCCAGCTGATCCAATGCGATGAGATAGACATACCGTGCTGTATGCCTTGCCGGTCCTGCAGAGTGGTCAGGAAGAAGAAAAGATCTCGCTGCTGCTTGTAGTTGTGTTGAGTCAAGTAACACTTTGTTTTTAACTTATTCAATTATATAAAAGTCAAAAAAACCATTGTAATAAGTGAGGTAACTATTAAATTGAATGCGAAACTAACAGCGCTTTCATTGGTTTTGCTTTCCATTTATGCTAACTTAATTCGTTCTTAAGTTTATTACCCGTATGTAACGAAAAACGTCTTTAATTTTGGACTTCAGTAGGTAGTTTTTCACCGGCTTCTAACGGAAGCGGGTTATGAGGTTGGTACTCTGTGTGTAATCAGCTAATCAGCAAAACTCGCGCCTTACCACTACTATTTGTGAAGTGAATAGTTGCCAACCCCGGCTTGCTTGATATCTTTTGTATTTACCGCAAAGGAAAATAGTTTCTAACTGGATAGGTGTTACGTTTGGCGATGGTACATATGTATGTATGGAGCCGATTTTTACGTGGAGCTGACACTACCCGACCTACCCGTCCGATTTTAACAAATGATGTAACTATTCATTGTCAACTAATTTCTTCTCAAAACCCCGATTAAGACATGGCTCGTACGTATGTAAGTATAAGTTAGAAACATTAAGAAAAGTTTTTGAGAACCTCTTCCTTTTTTGAAGTCGGTTAAAAACACAAAATCTTTGCATAACGATCGATATCAAGAACTCATCGCACTCTATCATCGTGATCTATGCATCTCAGCTCAACCTCAACCTGCGTCCAGCAGTGGACCAATACAGGCTGTATTGGTCCACTGCTGGACGCAGGCTCCCCCTGATAAGCGCCTTATTGGAGTTCTCTTAAGGATAGTAGTGCCCATAATCCCTACGCTGGACATGCGCGTTGGGGATCGCAGTTTAGTGACATAACCCCCGGTCGATATCCCTTAGTCGCCTCCTACGAAACCTCTTGATTTAACTAGATAGCACTTATGACCAAATCGCTTTCTGACTAAATATCGATATGCTCCAGTGCAGTGGCGGCACCATTGCAAAGACTTTTGTTTGTTTTTGCCAATTTTTTTTTTTAAGTTTAATAGGGTTTTACTGTAGTTATGCAAAAACGGGGTTTGTTCAGGTAAAAACAGAAACTTGACGACATATTAAGTCTTCCGGCAGGCGTTTAAGGCGCTCAACACGACACCACCCACATGATGGTGTTCATATCTATGACTGTTCACTTTGATTGTCCTTATCATTTTGTTTTGATACATAGTCAGTCCAATCGTTTATTTCTTTAGACTTACAATATAAGCACTTAGGCCCGTATTATGAAAGCTTCCTCAAGCATTTCATAACCAGTCATTACGTGGGTTCCACTCAAGCTTAGAATCTCTACTCAAGTAAATCTTTATGATAAAACGTCACTCTGACGCTACTTAGCTAGTTACACTAGCAAAATCTCTACTTGAGTGAGTAGGGTTTTGTCTATGGTCTACACATTTATCTAAGCGAAAAACATTCCTTTATCTTATCAACTTGAATACAACAATTTATTTTTTAGAGATTTTTTGTTGTTTTGATAGTTTTTGTGAAACGAAACGCCAACAAATTCAAACATTTTTGGCGCTTTATTAAAAAAAAGCATTGGTGCGTAGAAATCCTTTCCAAGCATTACTCAAGCATGGTCCGGACCACACATGAGTAAAGATGAGTTCAAGGAATCACAATTAACAAAAAAATAGGCAATTATTCAAGTAATGCTTGGTTACCGTTCCATAATACGTAATAACGTGGTAAAAAGGCATCGTTACTTGAGGGTTAAATGAGAAAAAAATTGTTTTAAAATTAGTATTTACTCAAAACTATACATAAGCATCACCTAAGCATAGCTACCAAACTGCAATCCCCAACACGCATGCCCAGCGTGGGGATTATAGACAACAGCCAGGTGCTTATCATTGGGAGGCCAGCGTCCAGCAGTGGACCAATATTAGGTTGGTTTATAAATTTTGAACACACGCCAAATTTTAATGATGTCTCGATAAATTCGGTAGAAAATACTGTTTTTAAGAGTACCTTACCCAGCTTCGATATCAACAGATAAAAAAGTGTTCCACTGCATTGCCACAAAAAGTTAAACGATTTTTGTTAATGCAATGTAGTACGCGTATTTACCGTAAGTTTCACTAGCCACTTTAATAGCAATCATCTTTAATCAAGGAGGTCATTACACCCAAGATCTCGATTCTTCAGTAAAGAGCACTGTTGCATCACTCGAGATCCGAGACGAGACTCATTACCTAATTGGTCTCCTATAATGTTTATATGGACTTGTAATGTGATTATTATCGGTCCCTTAAATTACTTTATCATTATAATTATAATAAATCCGTTTAAAAAAAATATATAAGTAGGTACAGACGAGGAAGAGGTTTGACATCACTGTTTTGTCCACACAAAACAGTGTCGTCAAGAAAATTACAATGGTGGACGATGGTTCAGGACTAAATTGATTTTGATAATCCATTACTGCTAGAAGGCTGATAATTTTACTAGCTGCGCCCCGCTGCTTGGCACGCGTTTTTCCTATGGAGGGAAACGTTTAAAGGTGATTTCTATCCAACGAGAACTGGTTCATGAGATAAAAAGCCTGTGTTTTATTCCAGGATTAGAATTACCTGTCTGCCAAATTTCACGACTTTGCCCGATCTTTTCAGTAATTTTGGCGAGAGGTAAAAAACCATTCATACATACAAACGTTCGTATTTATAATAGGGGTTATACCATCGATCAGGCATATCGCGGCCTCCCCGCTGAGCATAGTTCTAACCGCATCAACGGTGAACGAGAAGTGCCTTTGACAACACTTCCACTGAATGTCAAAAACAAAGAAAGGGATTGATTACATTACTACGGGCGTTACTTGATCAGCAGGGGTCATTCGTCGGATACGATATCGTTTGACAAATCGAAATAGCGTTCTAAACTTCCGTCGGAATATAATTCAATTTCGAATCTGAAACGAATCGAATGAATTTAAATACCCCTGTAAACTAGATAACAGAAAATGCTGTGCAGCGATTGAATCTAGCTCGGAATAAAATGAACGCCTCTGTCACGAAGTCGGCTCTATAATAGGCACACCTCAACCTCAACAGCCTGTATTGGTCCACTGCTGAACGCAGGCGCTGGATATCCCTTAGTCACCTCTTAAGACACCCACGGGAAGAGTTTGGGTGGTGCAAATTCTAAGCCAGCACCAAGACTTATTTTATTTATTCTTACTATTAATTAAAATTGAAGCCTTTTTATGCGGTACCTAAAAGTAATGTGCCCAATTCAACTATTAAGTATTAAGTGAAATGGACACACCCCAATAACATCAAGGCGGATCCTGGACTCAGGCCTCTCTCTGGGCCCATCGATCTTCTTCTAGGAGCACTGCAGATATAGACGTAAGATTCAAACAAACTAGCGCTATTTATAAGATTTCATAGAAACATCAGTCACTAATTATCGAGGCAAAAAAATTCATCATAAATGAAAACGAAAATTTCGTCAACAGAAGCTTAACAGACCTAAAAAAAATAACTATTCAACATTGATGTCGAATATTTTTCAGCGACGGTGAAAAAAATAATTCGATATTAGAAGTTCCAAAAATCGATGTAAGAGCCACACATAAGATTTTATTTTTAAAAAAATCGTATCGAAACCTTTGCCACACGCCGGTGTGTCTCTTTCTTTACCATTACCTGAAATCTAATACCTGTAATACAGTGGTTTGGTATGGTTACATTAACTACAAACTTAACTACAATCGGAGAGAGAGAGACTACCTCAACGAGGAGAAAACCCCATCAACTATAGTACGATCTGCTAAAACATTTTTTCATACAAAAGACATCAACGCGCTCCTCCAATAACAGTCTGCAGCAAGACGAGATTACAGACGATTAGATTGTATTACAGTTTTTTTCCTGATATCATAATTAGGGATGTAAACAAAGATTAGAAGTTTAAAGATTACTTTGTACTTTGTATGCAAAGTTTCGAACTTTTAAGCAAATTTCGTTCATTTGTTATGTTTAAGATTATGTGATGTTTTATTTAGTAGGAAACAGGCAATAGTTTATTTATTTGTGTACAATTACCTAAATTAAATAGTTTATTGCTTTGCCTGCCCTTTATTTTGGTTTTGTCACCTTTAAGATGTATGTACATAAACATACCTACGAGGTTCAAAGCTAAAATACCAGATTTTTATCTGCACGGCACGAGGAAAAAGAATCTACGCTTGGCAAACCTGTTCGTCGGTACATCGAATATGAAACTACTTCGTTTCGCATTACATCGCGGTTACAACTTTAATCCCCGGTTATCGGTTCTGCGGGCTAATTATGGCCTGCCCAATGACCATTGCCCATCGCTGCTGCAGCATGCTGACTCTTCTCCGCATTACACGTGAACGGTTGAACCAATTTGGCTTATTCTTTTTTGGTCGTGTTTGTTATTATATAGTCGTGTTAATATATTATATACTAGAAAGTTCTTATGAAAGCAAAAAAAAGGAATATTAAAAACATTCATTTCGACACAGGAAAAGCCGCTTGTTTAATAAAGTAAAAGTAAAAAATATTTTTTGATTTTAAATGTAAAATACAATCACGAGCTGAGTATGTCCCTATTTTAGTATTTTTACGATACCATGAAATGTTCCGCACTGCGTAACAAGACGCAAAAACGTTGCAATATTTCACGTACAATTTCAGCAATGCCATGGTATTGGGCGCCGTCAGTCGTGGGCGAGTGTTCATGAATGTATGATGTAATATCGTCAGAAGCTTTCATAGTACGACTGCCTTGAATCGTTCATTATGGAGGTCATTACAAATTTACCTATCTATTACAATCATAATCAAATATCTTACCACAAGAAATAGTTTAGATATTTCTTCACATTCATTTCACAGTTGACAAATAATAAAATGTAGGTACAAGAGGTAACTTTTGTACCATCGAGCGAGATATATACCACAGAGATATCAGGCGTTTAGTGAGAATGAGGTTCTGATCAGTTTTTCAAACATATATTATGTTGATCATTTTTATCTAGATTTACCTGATAAATAGATCATTTATTCATGAAAACTTTGTTACATAGGTTGGTTAGCAATGCCTTAAAGCCTATGTTAGGTTTACACAGCCTATGTTATATTTACCTGTTTTGGGGATTGCAGTGATATATCACATGGATGACGCCCGGTAAAGACTAAGCACAAAAGGCTTTCCCGAAAATTTGAAAGCTCGGAACGAAAATGTGTCGATCTTTCAAGTTTTCGTGAAAATTTTTAGTGTATAGATACTATTTCGTCTTTTAAGTTGGCATTGGACTAATTGAATACACAAAATGTCCTAAAACTAGGTTTAAAAATAGAGGTAGTATAAAATTTCGTAGATACTGGAGATGCTTTACATGTTAGATATTTTAAATTCAATTAACAATTTTATTGGAGTCAAAAATTTTAAACATTTTTTGTAGGGACTGATTTTACGCTTATAATTTGGCTTAAATTTGTTTTCATTTTATTGTAGGTTCTATGTTAATAATCATCTCACATGCTAAGCCTGATTCACAAAAGATAATGAAAAGGAAAAAGAAGGAAGACCTGTTAGAGCCAACGGATTTCCGCTCGGGCAACTCATACCCATTTATTAGAAGAATTATTTCTAATACCTACCGACTATAGGTACCTAGTACCTACTGCCGATGATAATCTGATTATAATGTACTAAGCAGTCAAAATTGGATTCTCACTTAGCTTATTTATACTAATCAAGGTCTTGAGTTTACGCAAGGTGCAGCGTGAGTTAGCAAATTTCGAATAGGTGCATGATTCTCATTATTATTTTTAACATATGTACAAAAAATCTCATATCCGATGACAATTACTTTTTAATAGTTTATCATATAAGCAAATCTACTCGTATCAGAATGAAATACAAATATTTTCCATCGATGAAATAAATTATAATCATCCATTGTCACTTACATATAGTTTGCGAGGTAAAGGCTATAGCTCAGTAGCCTCGCGCGGGAAAATATAAATAATATATAATAAAACAAATACAAAATCCTATAGCCTATAGCAAAATATCTGCGTACTATGATGATGATGATGACTGTCTAAAATTACACAGTGTCATTCACCGGAGATAAATTAGGAGTGATACTAAAACTGTGCCAAGTGTGTTAGCTTATATGATTCATCGTCAGAATATACCACTACAGCACGTCGCTTGCGCATCGTCGTCGCCGGCGGCGGCGGCGGCGGGGCGCTTTGTAACGATCGTTCCCATGGCTACCTGGGTTGGGTAGGGTACCAAAGCCAACTATTCCAGAAAAAATAGGGTTGTTAAACAAACTTCTTTAACAGAAGTTTGTAAGCAATTCACCCGAAACAAATTGTTGACGTCAAATACATTCTCGTTCGTAGGTAATAGTTTACAAGAAAATGTTCGCATTTGGCATGGTGTTTGTTTTATACTACTGTACGTAGGAATCGTGGACGCGGTGAATGACGCAATAATCGTGAAGCTTGCCGCCTGTGACAGCATACTCGTGGGTACGTCGTCGCGTTGATACGTTCTGGTGTTCCGCTAGGCGAGGCGTTCATTCCGTTTTTAACTGGCGGGCCAAACGCTCGCCTTTCGCGCTCTCTAGCCGAACTGTAAAGCACGTGGCAAGGTGCTTCGGTGTCACTCTATAACCTCTTCGTCTACCTGTGAGAGATCCCGGTAAAACCCGCTCAAGTAAGTCATCTTTTTAAGCTACATTACACGACCGGTCATTGATCACCGGCTATTAAAATTTGTTAGGAGCGAAAGCTTTTCATGCATGCAGTGACTTAAAGTCTGAACTATTTCTAGTTAATTAGCATAACTGTGTGTAGTACTTATACAAGTACTTATATTTTTAAGGTGGCATAGAAGTGTTTCAATATAATGAAGAACTTGGATAATACTTAGCACTTATTTCGTGGAGTTAGGTGGTAACCTTGAACGTAGTCAAAAAAATAGGTCACCGTGTCATGAAACAAAATACCTAGCCTCTTAACGATTTGAAAATATTTACAGTGATAGCAATAAGCGAATATTATATTCTTGTTATTTAACTTATCTTGGCCTTCAATACGTAGATAGGTAGGTCCTATATTTCTTATCTCTTCAATAAACACCGATGTTTAAAAGCCAGGAATATGTAGGTTTTCATAGTTTTACAGTTTGTTTCATTCAGGTACGAATGGTGTATGTATACACACCTAATTAACATTCAACCGAACCGGTTAGAGACTCTACTAAGGTTCTTCTCACTAACTTAACTGGATCTTTCTACCAATAGTTCGAACATTTCGTATACATTGCGATATTTTCGATAAAATTGTCAAAACTCCAGATATAATTAGGTAATTATCTATGGTGTGTATGTCTAGGTGCCTAGGCGTCTGGTAATTGCCATATGGTAGAGCACATTTACGTCACAAATACCTAACTTGTCACAACCAAATCGATGCTTAATGTTACCTACCTTTAATGGTTCTGATGTAATTTAATTTACTTCAATGTTTAACAGGATATTTAGTTATATTATTTTATGCATAAAGTCGCACTTAAAGTGACGTGGCATTTACATAATTAATCTTTGTTCAACGTTATATAGGTACACAGGGATATTGAACACATTTATGTTTAAGTCGTTAGCAAGTACATACTTTGATATATTATTGTTCTAGTAAGTATCTACTTATGCAATGCACATAAAATTAATTACAAACCTCGAAGTACCGGTGGTACAAGGTATTATCACATTACAGGTGATGTTACAATAGTTTTGAAATCAAATAAATAACCACCGGAAATATACGCGTTATATATAAATCACTCCCAACAACCGCAATAAAACGATATCTTCAACATGCATAGGTTATAAAATAGTTGGAACGTCGATAAGGTTAAAATTATTATACATAACGACATCTGAGGTTGCATACCAATTCCACACTACGAAAAACACAGTATTTCGATCATTGATCACATAAGGTGCATCATTGGCAGTGTGATGCCGGGGCTCATCAAATACACGTGCTGTAAGTAACTGCCAGTCGCTGCAGTCAACGGCAGAAGACTGACGACGACTGCAGTCGGTAACTTGCCGCCAGTGTATTTGAGACGTGCACTCCGTATAAGAGTATACATATAAGAGCGCTAATTATTTGCATCACACCAATATTCCCGGGGGTTTCGTACGAGGCGACAAGGGATTCACCGGGTCGGACAGGAGCGCCCCTTGCAATGCACTCTTGGATACCTACGTTAATTTATATATAAAAATATTTACAGTAATCTATTTATATTATAAATAGATTACTGTAAATCAGTAATCTATGTATATTATAAAGAGATTACTGTAAATATTGCTTAAATTATAATAGAGTATAGTTATTTATTTTATATTTCATTGTCGCATTGGTGCTTAGCTGTAATGGCAATGTAAATATGTAATTAAATAAATAAATAATGCAAAGTCCTTAAAATGACAATATAGAAAAATAATCAAAGAACTTAAGGCATATAGCTACATACCTATGTACATCGTTATAGTGATGTTAAAATAAATGATTTTTTAATTTATAATGCAGCTGTAAAATTAATTATGAATCGTTATCTATTCTATCTATTTCTAAGACGATATACCTGTACAATTTTTTTTCAAAGCATTCTTCCTTTTGAGAATTAGACTGAAGCCTTCGAAAATAAATTATCTGTTACAACCTAAATATGAATGTATACTAATATAAAATAAAACCAGCCAAGTTCGAGGCGGATTATTAATGGGTTTCACCAAGCGATTCCGAGACAACCAGCTGAAAACTCGTATACACCTTTGTTTAATCAAAACTATCGAAACCTTTGTTTTATCTAGTTCTGTTCATAAAACACAAGCTCTGGGTTAATGGTTGGATTAGCATTATATAGCCAAAATATATAGCTTATAGCTAGATGTTGCTGTGCGGATTGTCCAGCATTCATAAATATTTTATTCTTTTAGCGTCATAAACGTTGTTTCAATATCTCACCTCAACCTCAACCTCAACAGCCTGTAGCGGACTGCTGGACGCAGGCCTCCCCCTGGTAAACGCCTTTTTGGCGTTTAACTTCTGGAGGGGTAATGCCCATAATCCCCACGCTGGGCATACGGGTGGGGATCGCAGTTTGGTGGAAGATTTGTTCCGCAGGGGCGCTGCTGCCCGCCCCCCGATGGATATCCCTTAGTCGCCTCTTACGACACCCGCGGGAATTGGGGTGGTGCAAATTCTAAGCCAGCACAACAAAGCAATGTTTCAATATAACAAATTCAATTTGCTAAAAAAATTGTTCCCAAGTCAGATATAAAAAAATATTGCTATAACATTATCGATATTATTCGCTTATTTTTCTTTACCATTGAGTTCGTACCACTCTATCAACATATTGATTAAACATTAACTCTCCTGTGAAGCAACCTATTAGAGACCACCTGGCATTTAATGGTGTGGGAACCCTTACAAATTGTAAGTTAATTAATTATTTATCAATTTGCGTGTTTTAACCACAAAGAATAGAATAAAAAACAATTTGATCCTTCTTACGAAAACAAAAAAGGTTCTGAATCCCTAAAACCATAGAGCGAATATCCTAAATCTAGACAATCTTTGGAATCACTCTACATTTATTCACTCTTTTTTAAAGTTATGCGGGACAAATAGGCCCTAGGGAATAAAATTTATACGAGATCACCCGGAACCATCATTCTTACAAATCCCAAAGAATCATCAAAATCAGTCCAAAATTGATTGAAAAATTTCGCCGAAATCTGCCCATAAAACATACATACATCCGAACAGAGTAATAATACGAACAAGTAGAGCTAGCCTACTTGAACATATAAAAACCGAAGTTTCTGATTAGTTTTTATGCAAAACGAAAACTCTACGTTAGGTAAGAAATTTGGTCTACACCTACTTGGTTCCATCTTCCTATTCGTTTCGGACTTATTGAATCTTGAGTATCTTTACTTTACAAGTTTGCCATAGTAGTGTAAATTGCAATACATGGCTTTTTCAGGCTTTTTAAAAATATAATCTTAGTTTTCAAGAAAATTCAAATATAGCTATTATTGGCGTCGTGCCAGCGGAGAAGTTAATAGGTAGGTAGTATAACGATACCTTATTATGATTAAATAATTAAATTAAACTCATAAAACTAAAGTAAACTAATACAACTGATTAAACCTGGTATTTAAGTTTGTGTTTTTGTCATCTGAATTGACCCCATGTATTTCGACAAATTACTCAGAAGAGTCTTTCTATTTTTTATAGTCTTATTCCAGAAGCTTAAAATTGGCTATCGCAAGTCGCAACCTATAATAGTAAAGTCTTCCACGAACTGTGCAAAAACAATTTACCTGAACAACCTGAACCTATAAATTGTTTTGTGGAATCAATTGCAACTCGATCGATCGAATAGTACTTACTTAAACAACGTTCGGTTTGGCCGGCTTCTAACACATTGGTTCCTATTGGCTTAAGTATACCTGGTTTTATTGGTATCCAGTTATTTGAAGTATTGAGAATCGAATGTAATATTTCCTATGATGATATAGCTGTGTGGTTCTGGCTTAGGACTTGCACCACCCCATCTCTTCACTTGGGTGTCGTAAGGCGACTAAGGGATATCCACCGAGGGGCGGGCAGCAGCACCCCCTGCCGAACAATTCTACCAACGAACTGCTGTGTGGGGATTATGGGCAATTTATAATGGGGGTCCCATTCGATAAACGCCAACTTGCGCTCAGGAGGAAGCCTGCTTCCAGCAGTGGACCAATATAGGTTGAGGATGAGGTATATTGTACAGTAGTTATTTAATTTTAAAGTGACTGACTATTTGTATTCTGTGCGATCCATTATTGGTTTTCTTCTGCATCAATAATGTTGGCACATCGAGATTATCAAAACGGAAAACTATTAAAAAATCTATAAAATTGCCGTATAATTAACTTAAGAGTTCGAACTTTGAATAATGAACATTTTGTGTAAGATTGTTTCAGCAAACAACGCCTTATATAAAGAGCGAGTGAAAAATGTAGAGCATAAAATATTCACGAAGAGTGAATACAAAAAATGTACCATCATCGAGCATTTTGAAGGCATTCTCTCTTGTACCATGTTTCATCTTACCGTTACTTTCGGAACGAGTACCTCAAGTTTTTGCACTGGCATTTTTTGTTATCTTTACCGCTACAATAGTATTATTATATATACCTATACTATGCCACTACTCTGGTTTATATCAGATAATAACAGTCTAGGTGTCGAAGTGCTCATTACGCCGTATAACGATGATGCACTCATTTTGAATAATTATTGTTTTACGGCAGCTGAACAGGCTCCAACAGAATGTAAAAATCTAAAAGACTAGCTGTGTTTACTTTACTCTATTAGTCTACTATACTATTCTATGGTCTATTAAACTATATGAAATTAAATTAAACTTTTAGCGCTAATTCGCAATGTAGCCCATTAGGAATATTTCTCATCGTAATATAGTAAAAAATTATCGCAAAATATGTACCTATACTAATTTTAATGTAGTCGTTAGCTAAAAATAATGAATAAGTCTCACTAGAAATAGCGCACATTGGGTTAGAAAAAACAACTCCCTAACTAATGTAATGAATTAATGATTGAAGCTAAAAAGTCCCGCGCATATTAGGCTTTATTTCGCCTAAGATTTTGCCGTCTAAGCCGTTTCCAGTTTCGGTTTCGAGAGGCCTATGTCCAGCAGTGGACTAATATAGGTTGATCATGATGATGAACCAGCTTTTTCCTTTGCAAATACGCGTCGACTTTAGAAAGAACAGTTGTTAAGCAAAAACTATAGTAAAAGATTTCTTGACATTGCTTATCCTAAGAAAATGTTTTCTGTAAGTTTTTTTAATATAACAACAGAAATTGGTATTTCCTGTCTAATAGTAATTATTAACATAAATTCATTGTTTTACATCAGTAGACGTGAATTCTACGAAGTATATAATGCCCGTTACAGAAACAATAGGTAGTAAACGAAATTAAGATAAGTAGGTGATATTTCCTCTCTTGTTCTTGTTTGCCAAAGAATAAACAATGCGTCTTATCTTAAAGGATAAGCACCTACTGTTATCAGTCAAACGCGCAGTTTATTATTAAAGTTAATAATAAATAGCAACCCAATCGCCAATAACCCATAGGTATAAAATACAGGACAATATGATTACTCTTTTATTATTTCCACATACCGTCTCCTTTTACACATAACGTAAGCTTGCCTATATTTACCTTTAAATAATAAATAATAAATCTTTATTTTTAAGAAAAAAATAAAGATTTATTATTTATTATTCACTAGAGTGCTAGAGCATAGAAATGGGGTCTACCTAGGAGAATTTTTTTTTATATACCTTCATTTTAGCGTTCTAAACAATGTCACAAAAGTCGCATAAAATCTGGTGTCTGAGGTCAAATGATTTTTTTGACATTGTGACTCACAGATCACTCACCCCCAATAGTGTATAGGTATGCATGTGACTTCAAAAAAGCAAATTTTACGTATTCTCTATTGATAAAGAAAAATTAATGAATATAAAAATAATAAAATATATATATAATAATAAAATATATATATAATAATAAAATATATCTATATTAAATATAAATAAAATCTGTATATATAATGATTTTGTATTTATTATTAATTGAAAGTAGATATTTTAAGCTATTGGCAGCCCAACCGTGACCTTGTATGGTTATGAAGCTAGTTTGCGTTGACATTAGGTGATTCGATGAAACGTGACGTCCTACAATGCAAGGGCTACATGGCAGCGTTTTTATCCCCCGAAACTGAGTACACTTTTTGATATTTACCTCAAAAAACAAAAAAAATGTAGATGTTATTTTTTTTTTTTGGTTATGTATTAACCTAAATAATCGATTTAAAAAAAGTGACTTGACTACAAGGCTCAAACCTTCGCACGCGCTATACATGAATAATATAGATATGAAATAGCATGGTTCTCTGAAAAGAATATAAATATGTATACGTATATATCTGAAATAAATGGGCGAAGTCCTGTAGAGAATAAAATAAAAATGTAGCTTAGAATATAAAATGTAGAACAGGTAAAACCAAATAGGAGACCATACGTGTATTATTCAATTCCATTTATCAAATACTGTTTATCTGTTTGATAGTAAAGAGTTTCACACTCGAAAAACAACTGTGATAATGCTCTACCTGTGCTAAATCTCTTTATTTGCTCAGTATTTTTCGAGATAACTAACATCTTCATAAACTTTCGCCTATAAAATGTTAAGAGGGATACATTAAACAAATCACTTATCGATAAGCGGAAACATGTTATATCTTTGTGTTGGTGTTTTGTATTAATTAATTACTAACGTTTATTTGTTACAAATATACTATATATAGTATTAATTAATTACTAACGTTTATTTGTTACAAATAAACGTTAGTAATTAATTAATACAGAACACCAACACAAAGATAGGATTTTTTTATCTGTGAATGTTGATATAAATGCTAGGAGTAATTTAGCACAGAATATTTTTTTAGTATTAATAGTTTTAATACCGTGTACCAAAGTACCTAGACCTACCAACTACATACAGTCACATATTGCCTTACTAACAGTTTTTATTATTGCCGAAGTCTATTGTGTCTAATCCAAACAGATGGAGTGCGTTTCGACTAGTAGGTATTTTGTTACATAAATACATATTTCAAAAATTCAAATAATTTTTATTTTCAATTCAGCGTATTAATAAACCATTAGATTTAAGTACGGCCACTCAAATGATCAAAAACTAAATTACAATTAGCCTCCACCAACTACGTAACGTAAAAATTGTTTTTTTTTATAAAATCACAAGATAATTAGTTTTGCTTAGAGTGTAACGAAACGGCAGGAAACGCTTATTCCTAAGTGAAAAAGATGACTTCGTTTGATAAAACACATAGGTACATGTACACACAGGCAAAAACCTCCTCATTTTTCCGAAGTCGGTAAAAATATGAAACTTTAGGCGACGCGACGACAGTCGCACCTCGGATGTCTGTCGTAAAAAAATATAGCTGCGCCCCGCGGCTTTGCCCGCATGGAAATTTTAGAAATTAATAACACATCCTATTGGGGTAGTTTTGTTAAGACAAAAATATGTGATTCATTATTTACTTTAATATATTTATGCCGAGTTTTGAGTGAATCGAATATAGTTTTCCATTGAAACCTTACTCCCCCTGTTTAACCTGTTTTCAGAGGCTAATTTTTAAAATAATATTAGCCTGTGTTTTAAGTTATCAAGAACTTAAAATATTTACATACCAAATTGCATCTAAATCGGTTAAGAAGCCTGGTACAAAATATTCACACAAACTTTCGCATCACACTAATATTATGAATGCGAAAGTTTATAGTTTATATTTTATGGTTTATGATTTATGGATGGATGGATGTTTGTAACTTCTTCACGCCAAAACTACTGAACGGATCTGGCTGAAATTTTGCACACAGGTAATTCTAATCCCGGAACCAAACATAGGTCTACTTTTTATCCCATAAATCAGTTCCCGTGGGTTAAATATCACCTTTAAACGTTTCCATAGGAACAACGCGTGCGAGGCCGCGGGGCCCAGCTATTTTATTATATAGGTTGGCCCATCCAACCTATATAATAAAATAGCTGCGCCCCGCGCATATAGACTTAGAAACAAAATTTGTTGCTACTTTTTATCTACTTTTTAATAAAGAAGTACCTAAGGCAATCATTAATGCTGAAGATTGAATTCGTAGATTTAATAATCCAAAACTACGCAGAAGCTTAAGAACAGGGCTTCATCATCACGTGAACGTCGAGGTAGTCCAGCTCCTCGACAACACAGACATTTGACATTTTGACGTGAATACGCCAAAAGAACTAAAAATCATAATGTTGGTTCCATTGAGGAAATAGGAAACAGTAATAAGGAAATTGGTTTTAAATAGCTAAATGACAGCCATTACATTCTCTACGGTAGCTACATACGTAATGTTACTAAATAATGATCTAAATTAGCCGCAATGGAAGATCTAATTTACGAAATATTATCTTTCGGTCTCTTTCAAGTTCTACGGACTACAAAAAAAGATTCAAAGGTTAAAATATTGTGAAATCATTGCGTTTTCGTGATCTAGAAATGCTAAGTTTTTTAAAATGCCTTGTCATCGTGGATATCACAGCAGATCTAAAATCTGAATGACTACCTACTCAGTTTTGAAGGTCGTTGTTAAAAAACTGAGGAGTTAGTTTATAGGTACTAGTTGGAAAAAAATTGAGTTTGCCAAATATTTTTATTTATAACGTAAATATTTATAAACACTAGAATAATATTATAATTATTACTATCTAGCTATATAGATTTGGCTAATGGGTTTTTTATTTTTTCTTAATTTTACAAAAACATATCACTAAGAACGTGTCCATTGGTTCTTTTTTCAGGGCAACTATATTAACTATCACTACACTTACTCAAAATGTTTAGATCTTTTTAGCCTTCTCACTATGTCAGAGCTGGAAAAGCCCCTTTTCTTATGTTTCTGCGTATTTTTGTATTATAATTTAAATCGACGAATTCAATCTACATTTACTAGTCGAGACCTGAGGTCTCGATGAAGATCGCCATTTCTTACATACCAAGGAGTATTAACGATTGCCCTGAGTACCTCATTCTCAAATCTCTACCGGTACATTTGTACCAAATGTACAAATCTACACCGGTAGAGATTTGAGAATTTCTTTTTGGAACAACCCCAGACGAGAAGCGACGTTGCGGCGCGTCTGCCAATTAATAGGATATGGTACTATGACTCCGTTGATGAATACGCGATAACAGTTTTCTCTTTTATTTGTGAAATTGATGTGAATTCACTTTGGTTGATTATATTCCCAACCGCCTTGTCGGTGGCTTCTGCTTGAGTTCTTCCCGAGGCGACTAGAGGCTCTACTAGAGCCTCTGCTGACGTCTACCTACTGCTATCATCCGCAGATGATATGTCTGTATAAATGAAGGTCTTTAAACCTACAACAATATTGAAATAGCTAAAACCCCTTATGGGTGAACTTGAATTTAAATGTAATAAAAACAGTGTCAAACGTCGATTTTATAAATAAAAATATCATTGTTTCACGCGTAATTAATTGACTTCGGACTTATTTGATCTTCCACTTTGGCCCGAGCGAATAGCGGACTAAAATCTTGCGGTCGAAAGTGAGAGTAACCCGAAATAGGGAATAATAACATATAAATATTAATCTACTAGGATACACCCTAGTACATTAATACTGGGTTTCACCCCGTTCCCGTAGGAATTCCGGGATAAAATATAGCCCATGTCACTCCCTAAAAAGTAAGCTTTCTAGTGGTAAAATATATGATTAAATCGGTTCTGTTATTTTGAAGCCTATTACATAACAAACAAATAAACAAGCAATCAAATCTTTCCTTTTTATAATGTCAGTGTAAATAGTATAGATTAATTTTATGGTAATCATGATTTCCATGTTCGACAGTTTATTTTGCGTAAATGAAGGAAAAGTAATCTTTTTCTGGATTACCCTACGTGAATTGTTTGAAATAACTTGACTTTTTTCTCAAAGGCAGTGTGTAGTAACTGATATGCGCGAGCGATCAAAATTTGTGCTAGTGGAAGCAGGAAACGAAAGACGTTGGAATGGAGTCGTTTACATGCCGAGTAGCTCCTATATTTACTAGTCTAGCAAAGTAGGTTTGGTCTCAAATATAGAGAATCTAGAATTACCTAGCCTTGCGTGAAGTTCTTGTGAGAATTGTGAGGATCGCGTGACAACTCTGGATACGGCTCGCGCACTTTTCATGTTGATGTCTAAAAAACACAGAATAGCCATCTTTCGGCTGGTTTGCACTCTGGACTCTTAAGTGAGTTGTCAGGTATCCAATAGTACCGACTGTCCAGTCTTTCTCCTTTCTATAAATAACATGTCTGATGGTATCCCATTATGGAGTGGACTCAGCTCAGTCATCTACTTAATTAAAGTGCAGCCATGCAACTGACACAAATTGACACAGTTAACGAAATTGGTTTGCATGTTGGCAATTAAAATAATAACTGCCTCTCGTTCGCCAATTTCATAACCGACTTGGTTAGGTGCAATGAATTTAGTTCTTTGGTCTGGGTAATACTAAGTTTTTTTTACCAAAACTTATGAATATTTGCGTTGCATACAACTACAACCAATGTTGATTGACGACTTAGTTTAGTAGAGTCTTCGAACCCCAACCTAAAGGTCTATTTTAATTTACCAAAATCCATCACCAATTGTTTCGTTTAGTTTTTTGTGCATATGGGTACTATGATTCCGTATATTGGCCGAAACGAAACTAGAAATATCGTGTTGGGGAATCGAAATAGGCCGAAAATTACAAACAATTCCGTGTGTCTCTCTAGGCATTGTAGGTTCGATTCCTAATTTCAGTGGACATAATAAAATAACACTAGACAATTCGCACATCATCATTCTGGTCCCAAACGAAGCAATGCCTGTGTTATGAGTAAGTTGATTTTGTCCCGAGGCGGGAATCAAACCCATAACCTCCTGCGTCGCAGGCAGGCCTTCTATGGCTGCGCCACAGAGAAGGATGCGGGAGATTTGGGGCAATTATATATGTATCTTTATTTTGACCAAGCATGTGAATTTAAATTTATGCTATTGGGATCTGTTGACATAATTTTCAACTATATGACAAATAGATCTTAGAATAATAACTTTACCAAGTTTCAACAGAAAACGTATACTTAAAAATAATTCGTAGATTTGCGAGATCTCACAAAATACCGAGATCTTTCCAGATTCCTCTTGAATATTGCAAATACCGAGACTGAAATTTTACTGCAAGATTGTACTCCCTACAAGATTGGAGCTTTCTATTTGTAAAATTAATGATGTCCTCCTACCTACCCGTTTCAAATTGTCTTAACAGGTTTCTGTTTTTAACCGACTTCAAAACAGGACGATGTTATGTTATGGTATGTTCGTAGATCTCTTCGTCATAGGACCGATTTCGATATTTTGGTTATATGACTAGCAGCGCCTCACGGTTTCACCCGCGTAGTTCCCGTTCCCCTTTGAATTCCGGGATAAAATATAGCCTATGTCACTCCTTGAAAAGTAAGCTTTTTAATGATAAAATATATTTTATAATCGGTGTTGTAGTTTCGGAGCCATACAAACAAACAAACAAACAATCAAATCTGTCCTCTTCATAAAATTAGTTTAGATGATCCCGAGCGAGGTGTTGAGATATAATAATATTAATTCTGGCGTCCTATACTACGTTTGCCAATACGCGGTCTCCACTCAAGAACACGTATGCCACAGCGGTTGCCACTTCAGCTTTCTAATTTTATACAAGCCATGTGCATGCCATCCACAGGATATTATATGTATTATAGTGCACAAGACATAGTGTGTGCAAGCAAATACACACATATGCACTCTCAGGAAGTTTGCAGTGTTTTGTAAAATTTGCATGTGTTTGAATTACATATAATATCGACATGGTAAAATTAGTATGCACAAATATTTTTTTAAGTTGAAACTAGCTGTCCCACCGTAGATTTGGATTTTTTTTGCAGAATGAAACAAAAACAAATGACAAATCCCACGGGAACGGGATAAAAAGTATCCTATGTCCGTCTCCTGGTTCTAAGCACCAATTTTCAACCGTTCCAAATTTGTTTAGCCATTCTTGAGTTATAAATAGTGTTACTATACTAACACGACTTTCTTGTAAAAATAGTAATACCACAGAAATCGTAATTATTACGATTTCTGTGGTATATACTTATCACGTTTCATATTATCTTATACAGCGTGGTTGATATTCTGTTGTACGATTCAGTGATAAAAACAGTGTCATGGCAAAAATGTTGTGGCATAAAGTTCAAAATGCGGTCTATCGTAGACGGCATTTTGAACTTTCTGCGAAACAATTATTATAATTAATAATAGTGATGCATGCATATTCTTTGCATCACTATTATAAATATATACGAAATGTGAACAAATACGATTACATCCTACAAAAAAAAAGATAGAACTCGTATGGAACGCACGTGTGCGTATCCGTTCGATAAACATGTTATAAAAAATAAAATAGAGATTGATGCTTATCTACAGCTCCCAAATTTATCGCGGTCTACAGCTCCACAGTAGACTCATTCTGTAAAAATCTCGACTTCGAACTCGAATTCACTCAAGTGACCGAACTTCGAACGCAAAATCACTTCACCTAGAAATGGTATTCTGTGTTTATTTAGAACAAGTAAAGTTAAGTGAGTATCGAAATGAGTTAGGGATTGAACCTACGCTTTACAATAATCGACAAATAGATATATCTTTTTTCGGGTTTTTTACAATAAAACGAAAGAAAATTAATGTACCTATTTCGTAATATTATGTCAATAAAAACTCGAAGTCCACAAATGTCAAAATCTCACTCAACTTAGTTCATTTCATTACCACGCTCGTCACTGAGGCGCTACAAGCATTATTGAGTTTTACAGAATACAAAAATAATATCTCACCGCGGATTCAGCTGAGAGAGGTTCGAAATGAGTTTATAGAATGAGCCTACTGGTCTTTGCAATACATATTTTTCAAGGCTAAAAAAACTCGTGCAAAAAATGTTTTAAAATGAAAGGCTGTACCTGTGATTTTGTTAGGAGTAAAAAAAATTCACAGTTGTAAATTTTAATTACTAGTTAGGTAAGGGAACATTTCGTTCGAATCTAAAACTTGTCCGCGCTTCGGGCGAAATTACAAAAAACAATAGAAAAATGTTTAAGGCGCATACACGAGTGAAAGTGGCGCCGCCACCTATTTTATCTTATGAGTACGTCTAACATAAGATTTAGATACCACAAAGTGTACAATAGATTTGTAAAATTTCCTGTGTTAAACGTAATAATATGATAAAATAGGTGGCGCTGTCATATTGGCTCGGGTATGCGCCTTAACAAACAAGTATTTTATATAACGCTGCAGAGTAATTCGCACTTGTATGATCGCCGAATAGTAGAATCAATATTCGTATTCGTAAAAGTAGTATCTGTTGCATCTCTAGATACTCTACCTATGCAATTGAATTATGTATGTATGGTTTATCCATTATGAATGAAGCATGTTAGTAAACAAAGTACGACACAAATAACAAAATCAGTTGCTTGGCGTCGAGTTTCAGATATAATTAATTGTAAGCAATTTTTATTGAAGGGAGGATTTAAAATCGACAAGTAATGTAAATTACGTATAAAAGGACGCGCCAACGTGAATTTTAGGTTAAATATGGGCGGTTTCTTTACGTTTATGCTCCATTCAAAATGGATACGATATAGGTACAACAATCGATACCTTGTAGTTTAGGTACGATATCAATCTAAACCTAGCTACGTAGTTTTATTTCATTGCCTACCTACAGTTAGGTTTATCGAGCCGTGATTTCTAGATTTTAATTATAAATAACGCTTATCTGATAAGTACCTACGTACGTACCTACATACTTATCTTTTTGTAGTTAATATCTAACATGCTTGGTAGCTAATCAAATCAACATACCTAATACGCTTTGTCGGTTATCCGATACGTCTAATTTACCTAGAGAATTATTCCGCTCCAGTTTTCGGTACTCTACCATGACCTGGATAGAATTATGAGTCGTTTAACTTTCTTACCATAGGTACTTAACATCCAAATTAAGTAGGTATCCAAATACATTGAAATGCAATAAAATAAGGTCAGTGTGTCCATGGGAATGCACACACTGACAACAACACCCACAGTGTGTGCATGTGCAAACCATTGTTTTTTAAACCCTTTAAATCCATCATGGTTATTAGTACTAAAGTTATTTACAACGGGATATTTACTCTGTATTCTATATATAATTCTGTACTCAAAACTCAAATCATGGTAAATATCCCATTGTTTTTCAGCCAGTGCGTCATTCCGTTTGCACCCCATTTTCTCAGGAACGCATGGAGAGTATCGATCGACTTAAACTTAACACATCAAATACCTCGCACCACAACCTTTTCGAGTCGTGATATAAATACAACTTCTTAGTCAATGTAATATAAATCGACCTACGATAAACGATGATTTGTTATCTGTGCAAATTCTGATCCAACTTAGTATACCTAAGCTTGTTTCTTTTTCATCACTCATACTGGGAAAGTAGGTCGGAAGTTGTCTGAGAACCGGGACGAAAGCAATTCCTCTCGTCCCTAGGGACGAAAATAGGATCACTTTCAACTGACAGTTGTCACGTCATATTTCTATTGAACCATGCATTAATATTTTCTATAAAGCCACTTAACTTCAACTTCTTGTGAGATGGCTTCTGCATCTGGCTTGACGCCATTCATTCAGCCACTCAATTATAGTACGGTTTTTATTTTTACGCTTCCGACCGGTATGATATGGATCAAATGAGCTACTTGTTGATGAGTTTTTTTTTTATTATATTTTATAATTATTTATTAGGTACCTATCTTTTTTTACCTATTTTTTTTACTTTCCTTGTATTCGTAATGAAAAGCAAATCCTCGGATGAAAGTAACTTATTTACTCCCGAGACGGGGTTTGGCGCCCGAGCGAAGCTAGTGCGCTAATAGTACGAGCGAGCAGTACATTCAACCCTCGGATAACAATGTACTATTAAGTAACTCTGTAGCGTTGTAGCAGCTACATTGCTACAAGCCATAAAATGCACACATTATTACAGGTCAGTGCTGAAATACTTAGAACGTAAAACATCAATGATTTGTAAAGCTTTATTTAGAAATTCCTGTGTCTGGAATAGGATTTGCGTCAGCCGTAGCTGCGTAGTAAGTACCAATAGGAGTACCTGTGTTTGATAAGTAACTCAAGTCGCCTACGCAATAGATAGGACCTATGCTTTGTCCACGTTGAATGGAGCATGTTAGTAAACAAACTGCGACACAAATAACAAAATCTCACTCGCTTGGCGTCGAGTTTCAGATATAATTGTAAGCAATTTTTATTTAAGGTAGGATCTAAAATGGACAAGTAATGTAAATTACGTATAAAAGGACGCGCCAACAAAGTGAATTTTAGGTTAAGTATGGGCGGTTTGTTTACGTTTATGCCTCATTCAAAATGGACACGGTATAGGTACGGTAGGTGTTGTTTTGCGTGGGAAGAATGACTTTGCACGATACTAAAATGGATAAGTGATCATCTGCACCGTATGCTATGATAACTGCCATCTTCAGTCAGGTAAGTATTTCGCGCGGACGGACAAAAACCTTGATCGATGACCGCCAAAGTTTACTAAAAGTTTGCGTTACCTTATTTTCTATGGAAATGTTACAGCGCTCCAAGCGGGAAGAAAACATAACTTTGTAGTAAGCAGTATGGCAGTACGTAGGCAGTACACACTCAGCATACTGATAACTGTAGGTAATACAACATCGTTGAAGATCATTGAAAAAACAGTCTATGATTAACCGACTTCAAAAAAAGGAGGAGGTTCTCGTCAGTTTTTTTATGTTTGTTACCTTTGAGCTAACATCCATCTACATTATTAACCCGGTTAGGCTTAGATATAATCAAGAATTCCGATGCAGTAGCGACGCCTAGCGGGTCGACCTAGCGATTGCACAGAATATACATTTCACAACGGTGAAGGAAGCGTACCTTACCTCTCCTGCGGCTTCGCACGCGTTGTTTCTATGAAAACCTATCATTTTCTCAGTCTAGGGTTATTCTTTTCCGATGAGAACTAATTTATGGGATAAAAGACGTCTATACTACTGTAGATCGCAAGAGCCTGCAGGTGCCTCAATCGTTTCAATTATAGTAAATAAGTCTAATAATTGCTTGTTATTTTCTTTGTAAGATAATAATGAATCTACTATGAATTGTTTTATGTTCCATGTTTAGACCTTTCAGTAATAGCATCCATCTACTTCATACGTCCAAATTTTCGCATTTATTAGATTATTTCGATCTATTTGGTTTAGTAACCGAGTACTCAAACGCACCTCATATATGAGCACTTCTCAAGCAGTCAGTTTTTGACAACAGATTTTCATTGAAAACTGTCAAGGTTTTTGTACTATCTGAGATTTAACGTTGATATAGGAGGCCTATGTCCAGCAATGGACTGTAGAGGCTAGTGAACGAGCTGTTTTCATAGGCAGTGTACTGTTTATAGGTAGCTATTAACTTCTTCCACCTTGATTGCATAACTGCCATGAATGAGCCATGTCTATCAATAATGTTTAGTCGCAAAACCACGACAACGCCAGTGTTGTACGCCATGGTTATTAAGTATCGAGTTAGGTACAGTAACTGTTAAAACATGAAGAACATTATGTTTTAGCTAATTATTATTTTAAATCGACTTTAAAAAACCGGAGGTTCTCAATTCGACTGTTTTTTACGTTTGTTACCTCAGAACTGACTGGGGTGGTCCGATTTTCACGATTCTTTTTATTTGGTAGCTGGTGCTTCGCGTGTGTGTTAATTTGGCCCGGTTCTGACAATGGGATCCATGAAAAAACTATATAATTGAATTCGGTTTATAGTTTTTTTAAACAAAATCTATGATTGTAACAATAATCACATAATAATGTATGTCTGGTATAACCAGACATACATTGTTTGTTATTGGTATTATCTTGTCGATTTATCACATCGATGTACAAATACGTATAAATAAATCAATGCATTGCATCCAAAGAAATTCCATACTTTGCCTACTACATTTATGTATTTGAACTTTAAACAGTCCTATGTAGTTCCCGTTCATACCATTGTTGTAATATCCACAATATGATAACAAAAACATTTAAGTGTAATAGAAATATGTGTAATTATTCGTAAGCCTCCACCGTAAATAGGGTGATTCAACCAAGTACTGCCACAGCATGGCTTCATATCTACAGGGTGTAGGTAACACAAAACCGGCTTCAGCTTTCATTTGTAAACAGAGCCCACGTGAAATACAATATCTAGTAGCTACTGCTGTAACTACGGACTTTATTACAAAATGTAAATAACTTATATGTAAATATTATTATATATTTATACAATACTAGCTTATGCCAGCAACTTCACGCGCGTTTTTAAGTAGCATATTTTGTTAATTTTTTATGTTTGATCCATAAAACGTCACTGATAATCTGGAAATATCTATGTAAATAATATATCGTTGTAAATGTTTGCTAAGTAATCAGAAACAATGTAAACTTATAATTGAAGATGCTGTCAATAACTTAATTTTTTGTTTGCGAAGAAACAGTATTATTATTACGCGCAGTTTTAACATTTTAATTACATCTTTCGTTTTCCTAGCACGATCACCTAAAGAAACCTATAGATTGTAAGATTTTCTTGATAAAATGACGAATAGTTTGGTTTCTTTAAGAAAAATAGATCTAAATACTTTTGTGTGATTTGGATTAAAACATTACCGTCTAGAGTCTGTTCAAAAAGAGAAGAGTCGTGCCTTTTGACAACTTTTGTTTTATTAATATTTTAATTTGTCGCTTTGGACAAATTAGGCTTGTCTTTCTTTAAATAATTTTCATGTCTGTGTTTAATCAACTCTTTATTTTTATCTTTTTCTTCAACCTAACAACTTTTGTTGCGTTGACAACATTGCTCTGACATTGCAGTACGACTAAAAGTGTTAGTTCACCGTAACGCCACGACTCGTCTCTTTTTGAACAGACTCTATGAGTAATTACGACACTTATCAGGGGAGACCTAATCCAGCAGTAGACTGGCTGTACATGATTAGGGAAAACGTTTAGCTTATTTTGTGGACCTAATACTCCGATATATTTTTTGTAAACATAAAGGTTACTTAGCAGCGCCTCGCAGTTTCACTCGCGTAGTTCCCGTTCCCGTGGGAATTCCGGGATAAAATATAGCCTATTTCACACCCTGAAAAGTAAACTTTTTAATGATGAAATTTTTTTTAATCGGTCCTGTAGTTTGGGAGCCTTTTCCATACAAACAAAGAAACAAACAACTATGTACTTCCCGTTTATAATATTAGTATAGATACAGACGAAACCTTAATAATATTGTTAGAATTTCATTTGTTTTAAAATATCGTGGACCCGTTGGGAATCATTTTTTTTAAACAATGGAGTTGTGGACCTCTGGTAACAAGCCTCAAAAAGTTTGACCGTAACTCTGGAAAATAGACACAAAGTCATTATTTTACAAAATTTTGAGCAGCTCATTATAGTTCATCTATCCTGCTCACATTTTGTAGAATAAACTGTTTAATTAACGTGTACAAAGGTAATTATTACTAAATCATAAAGATCTTGAGTTGATCAGCTGCCTCAAATGAGCGTGAACAGATCATGATTTCTGTTGTAAGCGGACTTGATCGATGTGTGTGTTTGTAACCACTCAGAATATATTTGCATTTTCATTATCATTAAAGCTAAGGGAGATTTACACCAGCCAACTTCTGTACGCTTTGAGCTGCCGGCTCTTACGACCTACCTAAATATACATATATAGATGATTTTAGTAAAATGCGGCGCTTACTTGTACACGTTCCTTAGTCGGCAGAGGCCACCAACGAACGAGGCTCTATCGAATAAGGTCTAATAATAATTACTATTGTTTTAAAAAACTATAAACCGACTTAAATTTTTATAGTTTTTTCATGAAGTTTCATAGATCCAGTGTCAGAAATGAACCAAATTAAAATGGGACCAAACGGGAAGCACCAGCTTTCATACAAAAAATAATCATGAAAATCGGACCACCCACTCAAAAGTTCTGAGATAACAAACATAAAAAAGTAGGTTCGTACGATTACAGAATAAGTGTGTAAATGCCTCTTTAACTACGTACTTGCTGTAAAATATCCATCTAAATGGAATATTCTAGCGTATTCGATCTTTTCCTCGTTCAAACTAAGACACCTCAACAGTTTGTATTGTTCCACTGCTGGACGCAGGCCTCCCCCTGTTAAGTGACTTATTGGCATTTGTCTTATGGGATGTAAAGCCCGTAAACCCCACGCTGGGCATGAGGGTTGGGGATCGCAGTTCGGTGGTAGAATTGTTCAGCAGGGGCGCTACCTAGGGTTGCCAGATGTCCGGTATTTAAGCGTACAGTCCGGTATTTTGGAGGCCTGTCCGGTAAAAAATAAATAGTCATACCGGACAGAACAATGTCCGGTATTTTGAGGAAAGTCGGTACTACTGGTCACAAGCACCTCAAACAGAAAACTCGCGCACGCGTTTCGAACGCCTTCGTCGAGCGCATTTTCAGTGTGGTTATTAAAAACTATGATTATTTGTTTTTTCGTAAGTAAACTTCTCGTTATTATGTTTAACTAACACAAGTATGTTAAAAACTTCTAGAAGTAAGAGTGTTATTGTGTCAAGACAGTGACAAAAATAAAGCTAATATAAATGAAAAAAATCTAACTATAAAACTTCTTTACTAAAGTAACGGACGACTTTAGGGAAATTTTAACGTATTTGCCACGTGCTCATAAATAATTAACTTCCGTGAACTCGTGCTCGGTCCTCGTTTCTTTCTACTCGTGTAGGTACGTAATTAATTGTACTAACCTGGTTTTACAAAGACTAACCTACATACGCTTTACTTCACTCTGTATACGTATTGTCAACGTTGTAGCGTTCTATTTTGGTGTGCGGCTAAAGGAATTTGATCACATCTTCACCTACGCAGTATAATATTCGCTACCCATAGTGGTAGCAGTTTCGCTTGAATAGCGAGTCGTGGTTTCGTATTTGGTGTTCCCTACGATTATAACGATGTGAATTTTATAGCGCTGTCTATAAAGTTATATAATATTTATTTACACCTACCGGGCCTGAAGAGAGGCGTTGCAAGCGTGCGACGCGACGCGTCAAATCAAACAAACGCGTGTAAAAACGCTTCACCGTAACCAAACTATACCAACGCCATATGTTTGAATTTAGCGCGGGCCGCGCCGCTGCATGTGCCGCTGCATCTCCGTAAACAAGGCCTTAGACTTAGATAATAAATTAGATAATGTACTCCTTATCGAATTTACTGACCAGTCTCTGCACCCGCGCGCAGAATGCGCCAAAACCCGGGGAAGTCGATGACGGACATACGTCATGGGACATGAAAGTGTTAAAAACTGTGGTAGTGTTAAAGGTGTTTACTGCAGGCAGACTTGCACGGTGACCGCTACCGGAGCGGCAGCAAAGTTCAACTGAGTATGCGGTAATCCGGTAATCGTGACTAAAATAATCGACCTTGGGTGTGAAATATTTATCTAATATCTACCTATCTTAACTAATTCTGCCATTTTAAATGTATACATTCTTTAGCAATGCCCTACAGGGTACATGTACTTATTAACCTAAGCATATACCATGTACATGTGAGCAAAATAAATAAATACATCCAACCGCTAGAAACCATGAGCGCAATCCAAGCGAAACTGCTATCGCTCTGGGTAGCGAATTCCGCGTTCGTTTAGACACCCCAGAAATAATTGGGTTTGTGTTAAATAACTATTTATCGACTTCAATTTTATGGTTTTCTCATGGATGGACTGGATCATATTGATATGTTCACACGGGAAGCACCAACTTTCAAATAAAATAATCATCAAAATCGGATCACCCAGTCAAAAATACTGAGTCGACAAATAAAAAATACGTGTCCAATATCTTCTCATATTCTATCTAACTGACGGAGTAATTAGTTTTTTTTTCATTTTTACATTTCATTCGTCAGGCCTATTAAGAACCTCCTCCGTTTCTGAAAGTCGGTTTAAAATAAATACACATTTACATCTCTACCGACTCATCATGTAATTCTGCGTAGGTAAAAAGTATTATCGAATTACATACCGATATCGCATAGGAATAGGATGCAAGTCGATCTTTGACATTGATACATGTTAAGTTATGTGCTTATGTACATACATATTATATGGCGTGATGCAAACTAAGCATTAAAGTATTGATTAATTGAGCATAAGCACATGCCTACAAGTAAGTTTGAAATCTTTATGTTTGGGTTTCGTACCTTTTTTAGCCGACTTCAAAAAGGAGGAAATTCTCAATTCGACGAATAAAAAATTATAATTAGTCCGTCAGTTAGAATATCAGATGATATCTAAAGTCTAAGTCTTTTTTCGTTTTTTTTTAATCTTTGTTTCCTCAGAACTTTTGACTGGGTGATTCGATTTTGATGTTTTTTTTATTTGAAAGCTGGTGCTTCCCGTTTGGTCTAGTTCTGACAATGGCATCCATGAGAAAAACTTAAAATTGAAGTCGGTTTATAGGTCTTTATAACAAACCCAATTATATTATATAGGTAACTAGCAAACCCGGCGAACTCCGTTTCGCCACCAGATGGTGAATTTTCTTTGCTATAAACCTCACGGAGCCCGAGACCTTTCCAACGAATGCAAAACCGTGGAAATCGGTTCGTGCGTTCTGGAGTTATAGCGTCAGGATGGAAAACCCGACTTATTTTTATATTATAGAAGATAGATGAAGGTACTCAGTCGAAGTGTGATTAAAAATCATGGGTACACGGTATCAACTTTATAGTGTAACAAAAGTTGGTTTTCCGGGTGCGTCTATCGTGCTGTGGGTTGTACACAAAGTAAATTCGTTGTTGTACACGAAGTAAATTCGTACATGCGTCATGGGACAACGCAAATCCCATGTCACTTTACCAACACGCCGTTCAACATTTACGCGATAACTAGCTTGTGTGCAAGTATGTATGTAGGTACAATCGGGCTAGGTAGTTAAGTTACTTAGCAGATTGGAGCTGGTCAGTAAAAAGCAATCGTAAAATCAAGTGAAAGTAAAATAAAACTGTATTCCGCACACTGCACTACTGATTGGTTCGCAGAAAAACTGTAAAAATCTCAGTAGGTGCACAGGATGGTATAATTTTTTAGACAAAAATTGTTGTACAAAAATGTGTTTGGACAAAAACATTCAGTGACGATAGAAAAAAGCTTGGGTCGATTTTTGCTCCAACTCGAAAAATAACAACTAACAGGCTAAAGGTTTCTTCGTCGTTTCTTTACTTTAGTCTACATACCGAAGCGATCGAAATCTAAAATACTACTTCATTTCCGTGTCAGTGTATTTTTTAAATGTGATTTGACCTTTTCTAAGTGTACATTTTTTTTATTTATGGAAATAATGCATTTTTGAGTTTGAGAGTAAATGATACCTAATAGTTTTGTTTAAAATTTAATGATCATCGTCCGTCAGTCTAGCCCACAGGACATAGGCCTCTCCTAAATTGAATTCAATACCTACTTAATTGTTAATAGTTTTAAAGCCCTCTCAACCTCAACCTCAACAGCCTGTATTGTTCCACTGCTGGACACAGGCCTCCCCCTGATGAACTCGTTATTGGCGTTTATCTCGTGGGGGTAATATCCATAATCCCCACGCTGGGTATGCGGGTTGGGGATCGCAGTTCAGTGGTAGAATTTGGTCTTCAGGGGTGCTGCTGCCCGCCCCTCGGTGGATATCCCTTAGTCGCCTCTCACAACATCCGCGGGAAGAGTATGGGTGGTGCAAATTCTAAGCCAGCACCACACAACTTCTCAATGACTACTTACTGTGCCTGACCTCAACAGCCTGTTTTTTTAAGTTTTCGTGACTAATATTAATCCCTAATTCCTTTTCATTATGAATGTAACCGGGTTAACTACGAACCTTGTTTGTTTACATTCATAATGAATTCTTCAAACTACGCAAGTTTCTATAGTAAACTAGCAAACCTTATTCCTCTGTTTTGACGCTACTGCTACTGTAGACGTGATATGAGAAATAAATCAAACAAAAACAAACTGAGTGTTTCCTCCCAAACGCAACAGTAAATATATTTCATCGATTTCATTTGAAATCTACTGTTGCTTTGTTCATCTGGACATAAAAACTTGTGGACGTAATATTATCGAAAGTAGGTGCCTACCTTAGTTTATGATAAAGAACCACGTACTAAAATATCAGAGCGTAACTTATTTGTGTTCTTTCGTCAACTCGCGGTTTTCGAACTTTTACACGAAAACTAATTCAGTGCCACAGCAGCGTAACGTCAAAGTTTCGAAACGTGATTTTTATGGACCCCTACTGTCCCACAGATGGGCAATGGTATGTTAGTACAATATTATTATATACTAGTTTAAACCGGCGGTTTCGCAGGCGTTTTTCTTTGCCAATGTCACCATTAAGGTGATTTATATCCCATGAGAACTTATCTATGGGATAAAAAGTAAAGCCCAGGTGTTATTCCAAGCTTAGACCAACCTCTAGGTATGCAAAATTTAAGCTTGATCCGTTTAGTAGTTCTTGCGTGAAATGGTAACAAACGTCCATACATACATACATACTGTCTAGTGCTGCGTACTGGCTTCGCCCTCATTTTCACAATTTTATTTATTTTATATGCGCACAATTTTAAAAAGTAGGTAAACAAGTGGTGGGTAAGTATAATGCCGATTGCATTTTTGCCAGCTAAAAGGTGAACACCAACAAAAAGGCGTGCTTGCACATAGACTAAAACATGAGTATGATAAAAATAAGTGTAAATTTCAGAGAAAAAAGATGTGTATTACTATTTTGTGCATTTTTATGTTTTTGAGCCGATGTCTACCTGTGTAAGTTTCGGAATAAGCTCACCAACAGACAGACAATAAATTAAAAAATATAATGTTTTGTTAAAACTCATATTTTTCAAACATAAAAAAATTGTTATTTTGACATTCATATATCTCAAATCTCAATGTCAACAGGTAGGTACATCGATGTAGTTAGACATAAAACAGTCGCTTCAATATTATTTATTGCTTTTAATACCTATACCTTCATAAATATCGTATCGAGGCAGGTATTATACCATTCTAGGAAAAGGAGCTTGCAATGCAAGACAACGTGATTGACTTTTGGACCTTTTTTTTTAGATTTTTTAGTTGTGCCCTGGGAGGTGGAAAATGTTAGACACATATTTTTTTCTTTTGTCGATTACACAAAAAATTATGAAGATGTAACCAGTGTGACGTCAAGTGACAATTTTTACTTAGCCGTGGCGTCACTATCACTAGCCCCCACTACCAAACTTGGAGAAGCTGTATTTTTAATTTTTATTTGATTGAGAAAAGAAAAAAATACGTGTCCAAAATCTATGGATAATGTAACTGGCAGACGAACTATATTTTTTTGTCGTCAGGCATATTACCTATATTATATATCATAGCAAGTATTTTATTATATTATTAGTACAAAATGAGTAAGTAGTGTAGAATTGTTCATAACAATGTGTCTTCCTTGTCTCCTTCCAATAGACTAAACAAATTTGCTTCGTTTAGTCTACATAATGGAAGAAGTGTAGTGTGATTTTTCCGGTGTCCGCTTAACTCTAAAACCTTTAAAACTCATCAAAGTGGGTTCGGTCTATAGGTTTAATTCCCTGAATGTCCAGTCTCAGAAAGTCTGTTGTCTGAGAGTCCATTCCCTAAATGTCTGCCCGAACATCTACTGACTGGCACGTTTTTTCTTCGAATATCCATTTACCTGTACCTACGTCTATTTACCTCCGAATCTCTATTCTGTGTAGAATCTCTACCTCTATAACAGGTTACGCCCAGGCGTATACCCGAGCCAATATGACAGCACCAGCTTATTATATCATATTATTACGTTTAACATAGGAAATTTTAAAAATGCATCGTACAGAGTCAGAGTCTGAGTCAAATCATTTAATTCTTTAGACTTACAAAATAAGTACTTAGAAAAGTCAAATTTTTACAATATAAACAGTTTGTGGTATCTATTATACGCAATTTCATAATACCTCTGTAGTTTTATCTTATCGTTTAGGAAGAGATGCGAAAATGGAGTTTGGTGGCCAAAAAGCGCAACTTCGTATCTCCACCTAAGCTTTACAAAATGAAACTATTACAGAGGCATTAATAAATCACTTTTAATACATACCACAAACTGTTGTTGTATGATGGATTTTTAAAACTTCCTGTGTTTAACGTAATAATAAGATAAAATAGGTGGTGAAGCCAATATCACTAGTGTATGCGCCCTAGGCAGGTCTCAAGTGACGAATTTTATTGACACTTTTCAATGTGTCAAAAATTCGTCACTCGAGTCTTGCTGACTGCTTGAGTTACATAATATGTCATTAAACCTTACCGTACAATACAACGTTGCCCATAATTTAGTTATTTTCTCACATATTTTTGATAAACATTTTATCGAAGATTTCACTTCCTTTATCTATCTTTATTACCGAACAACGTTGCTTTTATTTTTATTTTACTCGAATATTACGGACATTGGCAAAATTATGTCAACCCAGACGTAGACGCCATTATAAGAAGAAAAGAGAAGAAGAATCTGAGTTACGTACGTTTGAGTATTCGGAGGTTAGGTGCCAATCGATAACAATTGAATCAATTATCGACATACAATCGGATATCATGTTTTGAATAACAATACCAAGTTCAGGAAAGGTGATGATAGGCACTGACATTTCACCCGCGGTGACACCAACTACTGTAAGGCTTTGTTTATGGAGACGCGGGGCGTGCAGCTTCGCGCACCTATCCATAAACATCACCGTACATTGCGATATGTTTGAATTTACGAGTGCGATGGTGGGGCCGCTGCACGCCCCGCTTTGGCCGTAAACAGTGCAAAACGCCCAACGCGCCGCCCGACGCGATGACGTCGCTTGCGCCGCTGTTTTTGTAAACAAGACCTTAGGCTAAGTGATTATGTATTTACTTGTAAATGAGAAAAAATACGTGCCAGGTACTTATTTTTAGCTCGAAGTGCAGAGCAAAGGCGTTTAAACCCTAACCTTAATTTTGCCATTTAAAATGTATAAATTCTTTTGCAGTGTGCACACACAGGGCGCATGTACCTTGTTGATCTAATCCTACATTAGGACCTAAGTTGTATACCATGGACGTACATGTGAACAAAATAAATCGATCTAAATCTAGTGCATCTAGGTTTCTCAAAAGTAAATAAATAAATGTTTATTCAGTAACAGAGGTTACTAAATGGAAAACGATACTAACTGTAGAATTTTAAAAATCGCCCCTGGACCTTGACAAATGCAGAAGTGTAGGTATGGGAGTTCAAATAGACAAAAAAGTAAGTAAATAATTATAACAATGCTGGATAATCCACACAACATCATGTAGCTACAAGCTAAGTACCTAAGTTAATTATATTAGCTTAGTCAACAAATAAGAAAACCGTGTGCAGTGAGTGAATAAATATTATTCCAAAAAAATTACTTTGACAGGAATTGAACTCGCATCCTTCCCTCAGTACGGAAATGTAATAGGATAACCAACTACACCACGAAGTCAAGTGCCGTAGAAGTGGAAAGTTTACGTTTTATTAAAAATTACACATAGTTTATAATAATAATAACCAAAAACTTTAATTCATATTATAATTGTTTATTACTTTTACGGGTTAAATTTTTTGAAAAAATACTTTTACGAGTTGTTAGTTTGGTTGTCACGACGGAGCAAACCAAATCGTAAACATTGCAAGGAAATCATCAAAACAGTGAGTTACGTATCAATTTTCTAAGGTTATCTTATACAAATAAGATACGTAGATCGATTCGTGAGCAAAACAAATATTATGTAGGTATGGTAATGAACATTATCTCCACACGATACTCGAACGGATGATGAAATCGCAAAGTTGGCGAAGTTGTCCAGTCATCGGAGATCCCCGTGACCAGTCGTGATCCAGCAATCGAGGAGGCAGCACCTAATAAGTTGAAGCTGATAGCTACGTGACAAACATTGGGAAATTTATGTGAGTTGCACACGCAATTTCAACTGGAATATCTTATTTATATAATGTATCATTTGATGTTTGACACATAAACTAATAACCGATCTACTAAGGTACTTAGTTTTACCACAGAATAACTATATAGTACCTACTAAATCGGTCTACGCACAGTAAGGGATAATAGTAATAGGGTTTACAATAAGACTTCAAAATACCTAAAAGGAAATTGACGAAGAAATCGGTGATCAAGAATCGGTCAATTGGCGACAGAAATACCAAAATTGTTGTAGCTATAGCTAGTTGTGATTTCGCATAAGTATTAGATATGGTGTTTTTCAAGATTGACGGGATAAATACTAATCCTTTGGGAATAACGTTATTATGGGACCAATTCGGGATCAGTTTCTTTAAAATAGTGACGAATTTTCATAATCTTTCCATAAATTGACAAAGAAATCGACGAACACACATAAAAAAATACATACAGCTAAATATGAAACCTCTACTATTGCGATTTTTTAAAAACGGGTAAAAAAACTTACTCTCAGCCGAATGTTTTGCTAAAGGAGGAGGATACCTCCTTTTATCAAAGTCGGTTATTAGGGCTGCGTCAAATCATGTTTACCTCTCCCTCTCTTTAAAGTTTTATCAAGATCCTTTCAGGCGTTTAGTCGTGCAAAATTAATAGACAGTTTGAATAACTTTCGCTTTTATAATACTAGATCCTGCCCTTGACTTTCGACGTATTTTCATGTTTATTGTTCACTATGTAGATATATTTCAAAAGATAGAAATAGCGTCTTTGCGTTTAGATGTAAGTTGTCAGTAACACAACACAGGCCATTTGTTAAATTAGCTGCTGGAAAGAAAGTACCGTATCGCCAGAATTGTACTTAAATCTATGGTCATAATCATAACCAACAACTTCGGTAGATATACCACCTACTTAACCTATTTAACTTATCATCACAGACGTATTTTGATGGACTTTAGTTATTTTAGTGATAAGAATGTACTTGAATAGCTTGAATTACAAACATTATGCAGTAGATGCAGTAAATAGATAAAGTAACATCGTCACGTCACTAGGATGTTCGTAGAAAATCAATTACTAAATCTATCCGAAGTTTATGACGACTTCTGTGGCGCGGTGGGCAAAGGTCCGCCAACAACGCAGGAGGTTGCGTATTCAATTACCACTTCAGGACAAATGTCTGTACAATCTGCAGATTTTCAGTTCAGGGTGTTCTGCATGTTTTCTATGTATAATAAAAAATGTTTCTATGTACGCAGTGTATGTATGAAATATATCAGTTATCTATTACCCTTAACACAAGCTAAGCTGCTTAGCTTGTAGTTAGATAAAGCTCTGCGAATATGTAGGTATACACATATTAAGGTGTGTGGTGCTGGCTTGGAATAAGTACCCCATCTCTTCCTCCCATAAACGCTAATAAGGCGCTTATCAGGAGGAGCCCTGTGTCCAGTAGTGGACCCAATACAGGCTGTTGAGATTGAGGTTCCAAATAGAGGAAAAAGTGGCAAAAGTAAAATTAAATAATTCTAATTTTGTTCCGGGTTCGGGCGTCAAATATACAAATTTGACGATCTCTGTGGCGCGGTGGGCGAAGGTCCGCCTGCGACGCAGGAGGTTGCGGGTTCGATTCCCGCCTCGGGACAAATATTTGTACGATCTGCAGATATTTGTTCAGAGCGTTCTGGATGTTTTCTATGTATAATAAAAAATATCTATCTAAGTACTGTATTGTATTATGTATATCAGTTTTCTAGTACCCATAACACAAGCTCTGCTTAGCTTGGGGCTAGATAATTCTGTGTGAGTTGTCCAGCATTATTTATATTTATTTATATATATAATAAACTAGCTCGGTCTCGTTGCTTCGCCCGCGTGGAAAATTCTGTATTTTATTTATTGCACATTCCCGAGAGGTAGATTTGTAAAAATAAAGAATGCATACATTTCATATATAATGGAGGTTTTTTTCAGTTTATACACCTAATCAAAAGATTAATATATATGTATATGTTATATTTTATATAGATATTGACGCCATACCTTATATTAAATATTGTTTCTTTTGTCCACAGGAAAATAAGCGCTCAGCAGTAGCCCTTTCAACAAAAAGGCATCAAAATGGTCAACGTATGTATAGACTATTGTAGTATAGCTGTTGATCCTATAAAAAATTATACGTGTTTTTTGAGATGGGAATGTATTGCCCGAATCCAAAACTATGAGGACTGCATAAAGTCGAAAAATAGAATTTGTGGCTTTCAAAAAATATAGTACAAATATAGTACAGTATTTCCTACCAGTTTTTTTTAATTGTATTTTTTTTTTCTCATACGACTTTCCTGTTTTCTCATGATTTCGGATTAAGCAATGCTTCTCTCACTCCCTTCTTAAAAATAACCCTGTACAGGTACTTTTTATAATTTAGGCACGATTTGAATTTTCTAGAAGAGCAATTTATTATTTATTCGTAAAAAAGGGTAGGTACCTATTAAAAAAGTCTTGAATTAAAAACCAGTTTAGGATTGCCATGCAGTCGCAGCAGTACACTACCGAATGATATGGATCATTTGAGCCACCATAGCTTATTTTCAACAGTCTGCAGTTAGCTTTGCAGTCTCATCTCAATTGTAGTTCTAATTTGTTTTTATTTCTCATATGTTTACAGGAAACCAATGGTAGCATACCTCCACAGGAGTTGGAAACATTCCTGACTCCTGATGAAAAGAATGAAAAAATTGTTAACAAGTACGTACCTATTGATATGCCTATAAAAACTTTTATTCCATTACACTTATAGCCAAGCTCCATGTAGAATGTTTGTAAACAAAACACGACACAAATAATTTAAAGTAATAATAAATATAATAATAAATCGTCTATTGTGGAATCAAAACAACGGTAACATGGTTAAAAAATGAAAACGATGTCATCTGCAGAAGTTTTAAAAACTGTGTTGCAGATGACAACGCCCTCCTCCGAAAGTATGTAAACACAGTTCCACGACAATTCAAAATTAGAGCAAATTTTTTTATCTACCTCTAAGATTACAAAGACACTGGCTTTACGTCGAGTTTCAGATATATGGAAGCAATATTTATTGATAGAATTATGTCAAATCGACTGTTATGGACCATTTATGGACATTGCGTGTGTGAAGTTGCGGCAACACAGCGAATTTAGGTTATTTATGGGCGGTTCATTTACAGATCGTGTTTTGCTAGTTTCTACCATCTTTTTGACGCACTAGCAGCGCCTCGTGGTTTCACTCGCGTATTTCCCGTTCCTGTGGGAATTCCGGGATAAAATATAGCTTAAACTCCCTGAAAAGTAAGCTTTCTAATGGTGAAAGAATTTTTAAATCAGTCAATATACTCCCTAGTATCCTATACTTTTATTACTCCCATACTTTTATTAGCCACCCTCAAATTAAATATTTCGCGAGAACGTCCTCAAATAACACTCCTAAGGTTAAATTCAAGATTCAAATTTCGCATTGTTTTGTTGCACGCGTTGCAAACTCAAGTTTCTGACCTACCGAGAAGGCTCAGTGGGTTGCGAGGTTCGTATTTTTATTTACTCTGTGCCAAAGTTCTCAGAACGTTGTCATTTTACAGATACAAAATGGGGAAGGATGCCGGATCAGCAGAATATGATCCTTTTACGGAACGAAAACTGGAGAACGCTACATCGTAAGTACAATTTCCACATACGGCAGCTTTATTGTAAAGATTTTTATTATAGCACATTACATTACATTACCTACATCTTTCCTCGTCGTCATCGTCAGGAGACCACACACAGCTATAATGTATAAATATTTTTACATGACAATGTATGAAATATAAAGGAATGTAATATACTTATAGCTGCCCTTGAAGCGAAATTTAACGCGTTTGTGGCATAGAAGCATAGTTAAGCAGAGTTATTATTTTAGAAAGTGACTTACACCCCTATTTATAGTTGTTAAAGATTTTTTTCGGCTTGACTCAACCTCAAGCCAATAAAATAGGTAGTAACGATGAGTCGAGGGAAAACCTACTAAAAAACTTTTGCGTTATGTCTAAGAATACCAATTTTAAGGTAACTTTCGAGGAAATCTCCAAACATCCTTGAGTTACGCGTTTTTTCTGAGCCATAAAGTAGTCTGTCCGATTTAGTGTGATGTGATTATTGTTCCCAGGTACATTTATGGGATAAAAGTAGCATATTAATAGCAGTGTATCATTTTTCATTTTATTTTATTTATATTATCATATGGATGTCCTACATTATATAAAGTGTTGACGACCTATGTGGCGCGGCGGGCGAAGGTCCGCCTACGCAGCAGGTTGCGGGTTCGATTCCCGCCTCGAGATAAATGTGTTTACGATCTGTAGATATTTATATTCAGAGTGTTCTGAATATTTTCGATGAATTGGGGCTGTGCAAAACATCATTTTTTTTAAATAATAATATCAATAAAACTTTCACGAATTGTGTTTTTAATTTAAGATTAAAGATATTTTTCTACATCTCACTAAATATGAAGGTGGTAGCTTTCACAGATTCTGAGATAAATAACGATTTTGAAGAATAATTTTCAAGTAAATTGCTTATGGCACACTCTTAACGCAATAGGTACATTACATAGAAAGATATTTTTTGTTATAAATATAAAATACACAGAAGGAACACCCGGAACAAATATTTGCAGATCTTCCAAATTTGTCCCAAGGCGGGAATCGAACCCGCAAACTCGTGATTCGCAAGCGGGCCTTCGGTTTTGCGGGTTCGATTTCACATCGAACGTCGTTGTTTAAAGCTTTGAGTGTGCATCTTACCCATGCTTATCGTAGTTCAATGCTTATGCGAATTATTTATTATTATTATTATTATTTTATTATTCAGTCTATTGCGAAAATAGTGCTCAAGTCACGGTAGGATAAAGCTGAACGCGTACATGCCCGCGCCGCACTCGCCGAAGTCATTGCATTTTCAAATCTTTGTATGAAATGCAATCCCGCGCACTTATCCGCGCTGCATTTACACGAGTGAAAGTTTCGCCCCCACCCTTTTTATCTTATAATTACTATTAGAAGTCTTTTATTTATGCCTCTGTAATAGTTTTAAATAATATGATAAAATAGCTGGCGCTGTCACATTGCCTCGGGTATGCGTCTTAAATCCTCTAGGTACATCGATTCCGACTGATACGGTACGGACGGGTGCGCAGTCATCTTAAAGCTTTGCTAAATTGTGGTACCTAGCCATTTTATCGCTGTTGTTATATTAGAACCTTTGGTTTATCCATTTTGAATGAAGCATGATAGTAAACAAAGTACGACACAAATAACAAAATCTCACTTGCTTGGCGTCGAGTTTCATATATAATTGTAAATAATTTTTATTGAAGGGAGGATCTAAAATCGACAAGTAATGTAAATTACGTATAAAAGGACGCGCCAACAAAGTGAATTTTAGGTTAACACCTTCAAAAAATAAATAAAATTCAAAAAATAAAATTCTTCAAAAAATAAAATAAAAATCTTGGGCCAAGACGCAGGTGCCAGTCTCTATCTGCGGGGAGCTGCGGCGCGCCCCTGCGGGTCGCACCGCAGAGCTGGGCAGTGAATGCGTTATGTATAGGCTGTTTGTTTACGTTTGTGCTCCATTCAAAATGGATACGATATAGATAGCTTGGTAACCTTTGACATTCTATCGGTGTTAAAAACTCTTGGATATTTCAGGAACAATGACACCCTGACGCATCTTCTGAAAGCCTCTCTGGGTACCGGCATCCTAGCTATGCCCAAAGCCTTCAAATGCGCTGGACTGGTCAACGGCATCTTCTTCACTGTCCTCGTTGCTGTAATCTGCACTCACTGCTCTTATGTTTTGGTGAGAAATGACCTCTTTATAACCGACTTATTTATTTATCTATTTAACGTACAAAACACATCACAATCACTTTCAAATATGGGGATATATGATGCTAGATTTAAAGCTGATTGCAACATAAACATTTGTACGTGCTGCTATAATATAAATATATATCGAGTAGGTATAGGTAGAGTTTTTACTGTCGATTACAGGTTATTGAAACACGACTTCAAAAATGATTCTCAATTCGTCGTGTTTGTTATTTTTATGTAAGTATGTATGTTACTTGATATCTTCGCCGATTTTGCTGATGCTTTCACTATTGTATAAAGAATTTTATTACCGAGGTATTATTATTTTTCTCTTAAAACTTGAACTCAAACATTTGAAGCTAGTTATTTTTTTTTTTTAAACACGACAGATTTTGTAAGATAATAATCAGCCCAGTGCTGGCGTTCAACAAAATTTTCTTTCTTATATTATAAGTTACCTACTTTCTGCCGGCAGCTTCGCTCGCACACGCTATTCAAGCCAAAAATTAAATTGTTAGCTAGTCCCTGTCCATAGTCGGACCGCTCCGTGTTGTTGCCAAGCGAATTGAGTGAGCTCATTTATTAGTAATCAATGAATTGTTTTTGTAGTGTGCTTGTTCAATAAAGTTCCTCACAATCAACAGCCTGTATTGGTCCACTGCTGGACGCAGGCCTCCCTTGATAAGCGCCTTCTTGGCGTTTATCATAAGGAGGGCATAATCCCCACGCTAGGTATGCGGGTTGGGGATCGCAGTTTGTTGGTATAATTGTTAGCAGGGGGCGCTGCTGCCCGCCCCCAGTGGATATCAGTTAGTCGCCTCTTATTACACCTGCGGGAAGAGTTGGGGTAGTGCAATACTAAGCCAGCACCACATGGCTCAAAAAAGTTCATACAATGTGATTACAATAAATGGCAATAATAACAGTTAGGTTTATTAACAAAAACACTAATACAACCACCAAGTGATATACATGTAGTGTGCAATGTAGGTAGTTGTGGTAATAGACGGACAGAGCTACTTTCGAACTTATAATAGAAGTATCTATGGTTCATGGTTCCTTGCAGCCTTTACTTTATTAAGTGAAGGAAAACTGACTAGATTAGTATTAAATGCTTTTAGGTAATTCAAAATCGCAAAACCAGGTATCTCTTGGTAACCAAAACATTGGTCCTTAATAGCCTATATTTAGCTTAAATAAATTGGCGCGGCGCGCTTTTGTAATACCTACCTACGTGACTTGCTATATTCCGAACGCTTTGTTTATTTTCATAAGTGCAGCGAAATGTAGGTTGGTAAACAAGTGTAATCAAATAAAGAACTGAGTAAGCTCCTTCATTTCTACACGTGTAAGAGTTCAAAATAAATGTATTTACCTCGGACTCTGTATTGTACAAGTTTCTGCCGCGGCTTCGTACACGTTGTTTAAATAAGGAAACATTTTAAAGTTATTTCTATCCCATAGTAGGTAACTGATTTATGAGATAATAACGTAGCCAATATTTGATTCCAGGATTAAAATTACCAGTTTGCATAACAGCTTATTTCAGCCCAATCCGTTTAGTAGTTTTGGCGTGAAGAGGTTACAAACATCCATCACCATCCTAACTTGTGCATTTACGTATAAAATTAGTGTGATGTGATTTCGTCTTACCAGACGATTCTAGTCATGTTACATTACCTTATTTGTGTTTTAGTTTAATTTTATCGAATTTCCCATATCTATACAGCAGCTTTATTGAAGCACAAGGGAATTAAATTTAAATTATTATTTACATGCATTGATTTAATAAAAACGTTTACATGACATTTATTACGACTCTTATATCTTGAACAATATTTTTAGTACAAGTAGTTCGACTGCCTATAAACAGAAGCATACTTTGACATAGGTAGCTTGTATTTAATTAATTTATGATTTTAGCTCTGTTTTGTATTTTATTTTTATTTTATGCTTAGCTTACCAATTTTATTTTCCTCAGATAAAATGCGCACACGTGCTGTATAAGAAGACCAGAAGATCTACGATGACATTTGCAGAAGTTGGTGAGGCGGCTCTTGAAAATGGACCACAATCTTTGCGACGATGGGCTAACGCGTTTAGGTAGGTCGAGTTGAGGGATATTTTTGACCTTATAAACAATAATTGTAAATAATGCTGCACAAAGCACACCCTGTCCAACATATTAGACAAATATGCCTTTATTGACATGGTAGTTCATCGATGAAAAACGCGTAATTTTCTTTTGTTAATTACTATGATACATTGAACGTTCCTTTGTTTAACGGTATGTAAGAAAATCATTCCCGTTTGAATAACGTAATTTCGGTTACTGATAATGTTTACTGAAACTAAATAAATAGGAATTTAATATATACTTGAATTTATTTTCAGAGTCTTCATCCTCGTGAGTCTCTTTTTCACGTACTTCGGAACCTGCTCCGTCTATACCGTGCTCATCGCTAAAAACATTGTTCAAGTAAGTTTTAAATATAAGACTTTACAAAACTTATTCACACAAGACATTTTTTAACTGCTGATTATGTCGATGAAGATTATATTTATCATTTCCAAATATCTCGTTGCAGGTCGCAGCATACCACATGCATGTCAAGGAAGAAGACGTGGAGATTAGAATATTCATAGTCTGTCTTCTTCTGCCGCTTATCTTCATGGCGTGGGTTCGCAACCTCAAGTACCTGGCCCCAGTGTCTATGATCGCCAACGTCTTCATGGGTCTGGGCCTCGGCATCACGATGTACTACATTGTCAACAACTTGGAGACCGAAAACATGAACAACATGCTATTCAAGGTCCCTTCGGAGTGGCCCGAATTCTTTTCCCTGAGTATCTTTGCGATGGAAGCTATCGGTGTAGTTATGCCTTTAGAGAACGCTATGAAAACCCCGCGATCCATGCTCGGTATTTGCGGTGTGCTGAACAAGGGCATGTCCGGAGTAACTCTCGTGTACATCCTGCTGGGATTCCTCGGCTACCTGTGCTATGGCGAAAATGTCAAGGATTCCATCACGCTCAATCTCCCGGAAAGTGAGCCGTAAGTGTTGTATTTTTATTTTTTATTTATATTTTCTTGTGTTTAAAATAACAATCTACCGTGAAGTAAGAACACCTAGCAGATCTATAAAGTAAGTTTTGTAATAATTCCCCTGTCATTACAGTTTGGCCCAGACCGTGAAGATCTCAATCGCAATAGCAGTATACTGCACGTTTGGACTTCAGTTCTTCGTGTGCATCGAGATCGCTTGGAACACCATCAAAGATAGGTTCACGAAGCGGCCCGACCTCGCCGACTACGTTCTGAGAACCATTCTGGTGACCATCTGCGTGTTACTCGCCATCGCGGTCCCCACCATCGCACCGTTCATGGGTGTCATCGGAGCTTTCTGCTTCTCCATCCTCGGCCTCATCGCGCCCGCGTTCATCGAAGTTATCACTTACTGGGACATCGGATTCGGACGCACCAACTACATCATTTGGAAGAACATTATTGTTGTAATTTTCGGAATGTTTGCTCTCATCTTCGGTACCAAGGAAGCTGTGATAAGTATTATCCACGAGTATACGAAAGACCCGACTATCGCGGTGGTCGTCAATAACACCACTAGCTTCGTGAATGCGACGATCGCGAACAGCACCGGAATATAGTCTAGAGGTATGTAGCATCCGTGTCATAGTGAATTTGTAGACTAAGCTATATAAGAGTCTCTGTCTGTAGACTATAGGCACCTGATGGTGATGACTTTGTTTGTTTGTTACATAATCAGCTGATCAAACATTTGCAGCTCAGCAAACTTAACTTGAGTTGTTTAATTAGTGAGTACCTACTAGTGCTAATCAGGCACGTTTATGGCCCCAAGATCGTGTACGGATAAATGTTTTATACTTACCACTGCATTGTATGAATCTATTGTATTCTTCGGTTCTTTTGCCAGAGCAATGGTGCTATACCTATTGCGTTTTATTCCCTGCGCTGTTTATTTTCTAGATTTAATATATTTTTGTGACGTTGTAGGTGTTCTGGGTGTTTTCAAAGAAGTCACTTGGGAGAAACGCGTATTCAAAGCTAAACTCTCTAAGCAAATGGAGGTACCTAATCCGCGAGGGCGGCAGATTTGACCGGGCATCTCAAGAGATGCAAATATGCAGGTCATGTTTGTCAGTAAAGGCATTTTTAATAAAATATACCTAGAGAAAAAATTACAAATTGCGTGCTTTGAATCAAATTTGGCCAAGTGACTTTGCAAAAAATATTTATATGTACATTCCCAGCCCAGAATGTGGTATACGGTGGTGATCAGCAAATACGTCCAGAATAGTGTTCAAGTTCTATTGTCTGCTATTCGGACGTGTGCCTGAGTAGTTACTGTTGTGTGGTGTGATAGATTTATTTAATCATTTACTAATTGGCTACTTTAATTATGTGATAAAACGGTATTATCTAACCATGACCAAAAATATACCTTATGATAACAAAGACGGCTGGCGAGACATGTGTGACAGAAATATCGACCTATTAAATACAAAGGTCTGTGTGAACAAAGTATCTGCCGAAAGTTATTCCATTGCATAAAATGGAGCCTTAAGTATGTTCAGTTTGATATATTTTATAACTTAGTTGGGTTGCATTTAATGAGCGTATTTTAAAGCCTTAAGTTTAAAACCGCCTTAAGATTTTACAATATGATGACATAACTTTTGTTTCGTCGGTAAATACAGTGAAATAGAATAATCAGATTTAACAAACTTAGCAGATCTTATTGTGATAGAATTGAATTCAACGAGGCCTTTGATTATACAAAACACTAAATATAAGCTAAGAACTTTTTAATAAGGTAATAACAACGTACATAATCGTCAAGATTTATTTGTGGTGGACCAAATCAAAATTGTAACCTTTGGTCTTAGATCAGAGCGTAGAATTTACTTGAATACATGTACGTACCCAATTCGACCTAAATACAGATATTTGCAGTTTGGGTATTATTTGTGCCTTCTGTTCAATGCATAATAGATGCCTTAGATTTAATAGGCGTTATATAAAATAGAGGCAGATTGCAGTTCTTTTATTACTTTTTTAGTATTTAAAATAACCGTACAAGTTCCTATATCCTTGTATATTTATGATAAGTTTTGTAAGAGCAAGTAATTTGTACCGTTCAGACACAAGTTATGGAGACATGAAATCTGTTGAGCAAACAATGAATTTATTGTATTGTCATTTTAAATATACTTATGTACAAGCTCTTACCTTGTTTTTTTGTCCTGTACCCAAAAGGTTTGTTTCAAGGCGGTACCCCGACTCACACTATTTTATCTTCGTTGAACAATCGAACTGTTTTATCTCCTTCTAAACTATACAAAAAAAACTATTACAGAGGTATTTAAAGAAAGCTTATGGTAGGTATCATATGGCCTATATTTTTTTGAAAACTAATAATGATAAAATAGGTGGCGGCGCTAGTGTGCCTCGGGGTACCGCCTTAAGTAACGTCGATACTTACTACCTATATTCAGGAAGGTTTTAAATAATATATCATTTTCTAAACATAAATAAAACAATAATTTGAATAATTACAAGTATTTATTATACAATCAGTATTTACCCGTCTCATAAGGACGAAACAACATACCTACAGTATTCAAGTATAAAATAAATTAAAAAACAATTAAATTCAAATGACATCGTATCGATCTACTCAAATACATTTACTTATTGAAAAAACATTAATTTGTCAGTGTCTTGAAGTTTAATATGGAATAACTTATTACTATGACTGATGATTCAAATATATAGTTGGACAACATTCATATTTAATCCACAACCCGGCTATATTTTCGTATAACGACGAGCTTGGGACCTAGTGTTCAATCCTATACTAGATACTATACAAAGGTAACCCTAGCCAGATAATTTGTTATGTAAATGGAAAGACGTTCTATTGATTTTTTGAATACAGCTCGAATCTAAGAACAGTCAAAACTACTCACAACATTTATATTCGAAACTTTTTTGATATACATCGATCTAAACAAATACTTAGTTAAATGCAAATAACCAGTCAGTAATTTAAGAACAGCCTTCAAAAAGTTTGACGTTACATAAATCCAAAACTAATGAAGTAACGTGTTCAACTTTTTGATAAGCGTAGAGATAATAAGTAGGTAATACTCTCAAGTTAAGCTCAATTAATTAATCGAAACAGTCTTGATATAATATATGTAGGTCTACACAATAATTTACATTATTTGAGAATGGAATATTATTATAAGGTACTTGAATTTATTAGGCCAAAAATACTCATTATTTATTTACAACAGCTAAGGAGGTTTATTAGCCGCCAAACAACTTGTCCGGTGATGGACAGCGAGATTAGGAAGCTTAAGCAGGTAAGTGCGCTCGCATAAAATTCATGGGCCGCCGGCGACAACGCAGTAGGCGAAATAAATAGGAACAGCTTCGTATAGCTCTGCCTAGCTACATTGTTTGAAACATAACTCACATTGAATAATCGATGTGACTCCAGAATGTAACTGCCCACCAATCCCATGAATTGCGTTTGCGCATCTTTGTCGCGTGGTTCGCCAGAGGACAAGAAGTTTGATATTATTATACTCGATTGACTCGCAGAGTATTGACTATACATTTATATGGAAAACATATATTAACCACAATATCTATTACATTTCTAATTAATTAATTGCATTCGGATATTTCTAGAACATCAATTTAACTTTAACAGTAGGTGCAACACGTCACGTCTTAATTATATTTTATCATTAAAAAGTCCTTTTTACAACCGCAAGTTATTACTAGGCTCTGTTGGAAAGATACTTTTTATAAAATTTTGTAATTTAATTTTGAATTATTTGTCTGACTAACAGTAGAATCTGTCTTTGAAAATTATGATGCACAAGCTTTACGAGATATTCATACACACAGAATTCTATACAATAGTGTCTTATTATTATTAAGAATTCTGTGTTCATATCTGTTCTATTTAACATTGAACTACCGGTTTAAACAAATAGCCAACGTTTATTATCGCGTATTGAGTCTGATAAAAAAAACTCCAGGTAGTATTTTTAAAGTACTATACATATATCATAAAATTGTGAGTCAAATATAATATGATAATAACATATAATTTTTATTTTTACGAACCTCTTAAAAATGAAAAGTTTCATTCAGTTGTCGTTTAAGACATTTGAGTATCTAAAAAGAAATACTGAGATAATAGTTTTGCCAACTGTATGTCCATAAACCCAGCAATTTAAAGATAATTTAAAATAATTAAAACGATAATATGTTAGTGTAATTAAATTGGTATTTCAGTTCGAATGCGATAATTTTGATTTAGATATTCTTTAAAAATTGACAATTGACAACGTAATATCTATTGAACACAATTCTTCTGACATAAATATATGCCCTATTCAATTTAAGGTATTACATACAAACTTGAGGTACTTAACATGATAGCTTTAAGCTTAAAAGACACTTTAGTTTATGGTTCAAACTAACATGCATCAACACGCATCGGCACACTAGTGTATTGTTTATTACTAGTGTAATAAACAATAATAAACAATAGTGTGAGTCTACCTTCAGTGTTTACTTAAAGACCTTTCTATGTCTAACCCTCGAGAAATAAAGTATCAGGAAACAAGTGGACGGAGAAGTCGACAAGTAAGTAGGTTCCGTCTCTCCACATTACTTGTATCTTACAAATCAGTACAAAACATCGAAATCGTAAAAATTGCCTAGAGTCTGTTCAAAATGAGAAGAGTCGTGGCGTTACTGTGAACTAACACTTTAAGTCGTACTGCATTGACAGAGCAGTGTTGTCAACGCAACAAAAGTTGTCAATTGGCACACGAGCGTCCTCAATTCCCACGACTCTTCTCTTTTTGAATAGACTCTACCCATTTATAAAGTCTTATTCTACACACCAAAGTCGCCAGTTCGCTGTCAAGTTAATGAAATACTGTCGGCTACTTACAATGGTCATATATGTACACTTAAATGTAGCACCAACCCACCGGACTGAGTTCGGCGTGTAGAGCATCGAGTTACAATCCTAGTGTAGAGTCAACTATTATGTAGTAAAATCTTAACATAATTAAAATAATCATTGAAAATATACAATTGCCTGTTTTAGCGGTAAGTACAGATCTAGCTTTTGACCTTGTTAAAAAAGAACGAGAACCAACTGGATAAAAAATAAATTCAAGTGTACAACGAAAATACTAATTTATTAAAAAAAAAATAAAAATAATGTATGCTTATTTTAGAAATGGCACGAATTTTGTAGAACACTTGTTTGGACGTTAAAATTATTCTAACGAACTTCAAATAAAAGTGACAAAGTAATATAGTATAGTGAAATCAACATTTATATCAAATTTTACAAATATTTTACCACGTGTATCATAACATGTGTACTAACTACCCCAAAGGGGAAGGTTTCAGACGACAATGGTGATCAGTTGTGGGGGGAGATAATTAAAAATTCCTATTTTCAGTTTCCATACAAAAAATAATTATTTCCTAGTGCCTAAATAAAGTGACAACCCTGCCTTTGACGAAATGCAAGTATCAAAGATTTCTGGACAGACCAGATAGACTAAGACTCATTTGGTAGTTTTTAGGTAAGTTAGCTGTAGTGGTCGCGGCTTAAGAATCGACCCCTGCAAAACACCGCGGAAGTCATAAAAGTCGACTAAGGGACTTCACCAAAAGAAAGGCAGCAGTTTCCTCCTGTGTACCTATACATACGGCTGATAATAGCAATACCCGCCAGATTCAAAGCTCTGTCAGTAGTGGGCATCAATGGACAGTGTAGGCAGTCAGTAGGTTATTATATCAACACACAAGAAACTACAAACAGTTGGCAAAAGACATTACTTTGACTTGTCTAAGTGCTTATTTTGTAAGTCTAAAGAAATAAACGATTTGACTCTGACTCTGACTGAATGATATTGTTATAATCTGTCATCTGCGACATCTGTGACCATACTGAGGTCATTGTCCCAAATGCAAGAAACAGCTAACTTTAGGGTTGTCACTTCGTATAAAATCAGCTGTCCATGTTGAAACTTTGATGCAGTTTTTTTTTTCAAAGATATCAATCGAAATTCGAAAAGTCGTTGAACTAAAGTTGTTCCTTGGTGGGAAATCTAAAGCATAGTACACATATTTTGATACACGTTGTATAATGCATTTGATGACAAGTTGTCATTGATGAATATAATTTTTACTAGTGTTTTTGCAAACAGATTAATTTGGGCGTTATTTAAAATCGTTTTACTAAATCTAGCCTTTGCCTATAACTTCCAATAACATAATTTTAAGAGTGTCAACTCCCCTACAGCTTAGCTCTACCGATTAATATATTATTTCAGTTTTACTGGCATTATTGCAATTCTCACTGATATTTTCAACTAATATTAACATTTTATTTAAAGTACGACAGTCATTAAATTACACTTTAAAAACGTTTTCAACTAGCTAGATAAAATATAAATATATGCTTGTATGTTTATCGATCCAAATATTGTAATAATAAAATCTTTTTTATATTGGAAACCTTTTTGTTGGGCTTATATTATTGAATTGGGGGAAAACAGTGAATTAACTTTACGAGACAGATCAATGAGAAAGTCTGCTGTCTTGTCGTATAAACAAGTTCAGCATTGGAAATAGAAAAGTGGAAGAAACTGTATCATTGCACCGACAAGAGCTCTTTAATTTATTGTTATAATAATATTATGGAGTCAATAAAGTAAACGTACCATTGACTATATTTATTTGCATCTGTGTTTTAAAACATAAACGATGTGTCCTCTTCTAAAACAATACTGATTTTGTCTGATTTGATTAGTCATATTAGTTTGAATATATTACCGGAAGGCATAGTATTTTAAAATATAATACTCGACTAATAATTCTTATTTGTAAGTCAAATAGCGTAGACTCTAAGACCAGAACATGATCTAATATATTTAAATATCAATCTAGGTATATACGAGATTCCAACATAATCTACTTCACCTGCATAATATTTGTAGATACCTACACATTTATTGCTTTTAATTTTCGATAGTTGAAATGAGGACGCAAATTTCACAAACACTTCTAGTTGTTTTTAACTAGGAACTATATTATTTTACTAGCTTTGTATTGATATATAAATTATTTTGAATTTTCGTGTAATGAACGATTCATATAGAATTATAACGCTAATGTTGTAAAAACAATGTTTCACAATTCCTCAAATATCTAGAAAAAATACGGATTCTTGTTTAAAAAGATCGTATTAGATCTATTGGCGACACATATTACAGTTATTTATACTGCATTAGAGACAAATTAAGCATCTTTTCCGATACCTGTTTAGAATTTAAGAAGCTGGTTCTACTTGTGTGTTTAACATAAACAATGTATTCATATTTTGTAAACGACTTTTCAATCGAATGACATATTCTATCAGGAATAATAGCAATGACTTTTTGAGCAAATGAAAATAATATGGTAATATTGCTAACATAAAGCCGGCCACTACTCACATAAACACTTAACGTACTTTAAAATAAAAACAACAATTCAAATGCGGTACATTATCGTAAATATAGTTTAAAGCTATACACGTACGTTTTAGTTTTAAAAAATCTGATGACTTCCTTCAGTGGAACTATACTACTAACGACGAAATAGTAGTAAACTATTACGAGTACTTCTTCGTGGGATACGACCTCAAAAAGATATAACACATAGATTTACTTAGTCTACCAAAATTGTAGACCTTTGCTTTTTAGCTAAAATCTAAAACTTTATTTTAACCTTTAAATTAATAACTAGAACCCATTCCACAACGTATCTTATCTTTGAACAAAACAGGTTTAACATTGAGTACATCATACCATACATAATATCAATATCAAATTATGCAACATACATTTCAAATTCAGATCATCATTTCAGTTATCAGATCATTTCAAATCGAACATTTCCGAGTGAGATTCAAAATACCGCGGGGAGATTATTCTTCCGGAGTCTACAACAGGAGTGAGAAGTTCCTCTGATGGGACCTGTATCCTGATTCTATTATCTGAAGGCATATTCGAGCCATTAGTCGTGAAGAAGCCGAGAGTGGCTGGCTTCTGGTGGTGTTCATCGTAGCCTTTGTACCTGGGTGTGACGCCCAGATGAGATGGGCTCGCGGCTAGAGGGTTATACGTCACGTGTATGCGCACCACGTCGTCTGATAGGGGGGAGGCTGAGGGGGGGTGGGGCGTGTTGCGCGGGGTTGAGTGCGCAGTAGACGGGGCACGCTGTATACTCAGGCCGCAGATGCCAGATCTGGAATATTAGTATTGCATGTAAGGATCGGTAAAAGACAGGAGGAAGTAAGATAAAGATTAGCGAGAAAAAATCTAACAAAGAAATCAAGCGCTTGTTTGAGGTGTAAGAAACACTCTTCAATTCCATAAATAAAATGATCTAAGCGCCGCAATCAGAGAAAGTAACATCCATGTTGATACAATATGCAGTCTTAAATTTTGATCAAACGCTTGAATCTTTTGGGCTCGTTTAGTATGAATAAATTATTGATGGAAAATCAAATGTTACCAGGAAAATATGACAGTTACCTATACCTAGAAACCGCAATTCAAACAGTCGGATCATCAGCTATATAATTATAGAAACATAAGTTACAGTGATATTTTGTACGCAAATACAAAATACTTGAAAACTACAGAACAAAACTAAGTGCTAAGCTAATCTCTAATTGTAATTTTCCAATGTATCCACCACTGCGATTATGCTTGTTTCTTAAATTTACTATTTACAGCTAACTTTTTCTACCAACTACTTTTAAACTAAATCGAAATCGGTTCATCCGTTTTAAACTGATATGATGGGGGTTTATACTGGTTACACAAAACAAAATAACGACGAAAAGAAAATCTATTTCTTTTCTTCTATCGATGCCACAGGCAGACCACACAAACTAAAAACAACCCTCTTTTTAGGACGTCTACTAACTGTTGATCCGAATGTATTTCCACTACAAAACCATATCGTTCACGCATGTTCTATCTAATCGAATTTAACAAAATCATACTAAGCGCGCCGCATCGCTACGAAAACATCTCACCCATCTGACCCAGTGCCGTCGTCGGACACGTTGCTATGCGTATCTAGGGAGTTATCCGGTGCGTGGGATCGTCCGCTGGAAAACACGCTGAGATCCGCTGTGCTGGTCACACTGGTGTCCGCTAGCGAGCGCCGCGAGCCCAGAGCGGACACTGATTCGTCGCAGCGGACGCCTGCTACTCCGCTGTGTTCTATAAATTTGAAAAACGTAAAGCCTTTTTCACCGACCGCTGTCTGCAAAGCTCTGTTTCACCAAAATACTGTTGTCTAACGTTGAGGCATTGCAATGAAAGTTTAGTCTAGTCTAAACCGAATTTTACGGATTTGTAACTGTATGGACAAATCCATTAAATTCGTGGGATTTGAACCAAATTCAGAGCTATGAAGGCAACAGATCTAGAGACAAAGGACAGAGGGGTCGCTGAAAACTGCGACTACGCATGATTCAGCAATGTACTATTATGTGAGAGTTTTGTACTAATTTGTAACCTAAAGAAAGATAATGGATTTAGAATTGACTATGTTATCTAGCTACGATTTATCTGAGGTTGTGAAACTAGCTCACGAGATAAGATAAACAAGAAATGAAAGAAGTGTATCCTGTTTCAACTCAAGCTAAGTTATGAAATTGCAAGATGTAAAAAGCGGCCTATGCTGTGTGCACATAATAAATAAAAGCAATCAATCACAAATGAAATGAAAAAAAACATGCAAAACAGTACAAATAAATAAGATACTCACCGTGGCAATGAACACTTCTATCAAACTTAAAGCCACAAAATTCATGCGTTTAAACAAATCTCTGCTCATATTTCAGTGAAACACAAGTTAATTTACACATCAGTGTATTGGTTTCCTTAATCTTCTAGAAGGTTTATTGATAAGATAGGAGGGACTGGGCCGGGATTGGACAGGGTCGCGGAGGATGTTGACGGTTGCCTGAGACAACCGCAAAGGCACGAGGCTGGGTGCTTGCGACACTGCGGACCAAACAACGCCGTACAACAATCAGGGAAAGGAAACACTATTGCAACGTGTAATGTCGTGTCGCCTCAGAAGCATTTTAGTTTTAACGTAAAAACACATGTTGTGTAGATAAGCTTCGCACATTAATATGGCGAAAACACATGATTACAGTGTGCTGTGACGCTGTATTAAAGTGTTTCTAACCATGCTAAATGTATGTAACCAATATACTTCTGACGCGATGCATGTGTATTTCTACCTAGAGGGATGGACTATTAAATAAAAGGTATACGTAGTGACGCAGTCGATGAAGCTATGTGACGTGGAAGGCTAAGAAGCTCGAGTGCACTATCGTATGTTAACTAAACGTACCATAGTTTAATAGGGTTTTGGCACGTATCTCTAAATAACATGGCCATCAGACCACCACTGGAGGCAAAACTAAAAATAAATGAAAACCATTTTAATCTTGTTCGTGATTTTAGATCTAGCACTCAAGGGCAATAAAATAATTACTCAATTTAATTATTAGGAATATATTGATGATTCGATAGTAACCCAAATTCACTAATAATTTTAGGGTAGGTATTATTCTTAATTTAATCTTAAGACTACAATATTTTTACAAATACTACGGTGATACTAGGGGTGGGTTTATGTTATTGTAACTAAAATTATAGAGCAGAGATTTCTTTAAAAGTTTGTTACGTTTATTGGTTATTAATAAGTTAAATCTTAAATCTATTTCTCATAATTAATAAATTATTAGAGAAAGTCGTTTTAATGATTACTAGCAAAATGTCAAGCTGAAAGTGATCTCATAAAATTCGAGGAGCCAAATTTTTATAAATATTTTCTTATGTAACAAATTAACAACTGTTTAAAACAGTATGCTAAATATCGCGAAGTCTTTCACTCAGAAAAAAAAATCTGCACTAATAGGTACTAAATTGATAAACTGGATCTGTTTTTGTACTGGGTTAAGCTTTTTGATAAGGAACTCCTCGAATTTTAAGAATGCGTGTTAAAGCAGTCCACTCCTCGTGTTAATGACATAAACCCACCCCCATATGCACCCCCATACCACCACACATGCTGGTGCACCTTTTCATTTGTAACATGGAAATTTTCTACGTCAAGGTATAATTCCATATTTCCAAGATATGATCCACGCGCGATCTGAATGGGTTAGAACCGGAATCTCGTCAGTTTATATTATTATTCGAAATCACAGATTTCAGTGGACTCTACGCGTGATATTGCCGTGCTTATATATTGTAAGGAGGCGATAGTCTTTTGTCAACTTGTCTTTAAAGTGACTTCGGTGTCACTCCATTAGCATAGAAGATCTATACAATAATTTATCGGTCAAATACTTAATGTCTCCTTGCCTTGACGCGAGTTTGCGGACTCTATCGGTACTATGTAGTATGCGGCGCGAATCTTAGTTCAAAAAGGTGCCATCTCATTTTGATCACGCGCCGACATATGAAGGCTGCAGTAATTAAAAAATGCAGGTACTATTGTTACAATTAACAAAATTTAAAAACTAAAAGGCCCTTGCCTGCTTTTGACACAAATAAGTTATTGGCCGTTTGCCAGCTGCATATTTGAAATCATACCTTCTCAGGAAAATTTGTACAATAACAGTAAATTTTCAAACGGAATAATGCCCATGGGTCCTTTTTCTTTAAAAGAAAATATGCTGTCAACTACGTAAATCGCCATGGTGTGGGTAGTTGGTATAGAGAACACAATAAGCAATTCTTCGGAAACCCAAAGATTTGTAATTTTTGACAAAATACTCTTAATACTCTCTTTTTCTATCTCTACCAAACATGGGACACCATAGCGAAATAAGAAAAAGCACCAAGTTATATAGTGTAACAAACGTATCACAAATCGTTAATTTTCTTCATGATAACCATGGATAAAGTTATGCGTCCGACAATCTTTTTTTACATGCTCCCTTTTCATGGATTTATTTTTGATGTATGGCAACTTGAATTGATGGGTTGTGTTCTGTTTTTTGTACAAGTCCAATAAAATGAACCTCGCAACATGAAATACCAAAAGCTCTTACTATTTTCTAAATTTATTTACTTATTTGGTTACTGATTCGAGCAAGGTGATTATCCAATTACAAATATAAATATATATATATATATATATATTTATATATATATACATATATATGAATAGATATACTAGCTAAGCTAGGAGATTTAACTTCCTAATGGCTGCTTAAAAACTGGCAAGAACAAAGTTTTATTACCTTACCTATCCATCGACTCAAATAACTAAAACTCACTTGCTTGGCGTTGAGCATCAGATGTATCTCGATTTCTAATAATTTTTAAGATATCTATAAGATAATCGACAAGTATTGTAAATTACGTATAAAGCACGCGCCAACAAAGTGAATTTTAGGTTAAGTATGGGCGATTTGTTTACTACAAGCTCGATGGATAAGGTATAGGTAACGACAAGTTTTTAGATTCATATAATTATCAAGTTATATTTATACAACTAGCATTCTAGAATCAAGAATTACTAATAAAATTATATGTAATAGGTTCAAAATAATCAGCGAGTTCTACTCCAACGAAAAAGTTTTTACTTCATTATCTTTTCATTGTTGTTCCTTCACTGCTGTACTATTTAGTTACTTATGTAAACTTTTCCATTGGTAGACAAGGATATAAATAAAGAGTGTATGAAGTAAATTAAGTAGCGTATTTGTCTTCATTAAATCTCTACCAAATATATGTCTACTATATTTGAATACTTACATAATATTATACTCATGAAAACAATACTGATTAAGTAGCAAAAACTTAATGCATGCAATACCTCGTGTTTTAAAGTACTAAACTGAGTGAAATCAATATAAGATGCAAACAGAGAAAATTTACACACTCGATGAAATACCTACATGAAGCTATATGTCAGTGTCGGATCGGATGATGTTAAGCGTTTTCACACTACACAACACACTTCATACGACTATACCTAATATCAAAACCCATGCATATAAGTGTTCTCCATGCCATATACTTTTTATTAGCGCGACAACTCACAAAAACTATATATCAACAACAACTTTATATAAAGAAACTGTGGCATTACAAAATGTATAATAATAGTTTTATTTGTGTTATTGTTTGTCATAAATAGTACAAAAAATAGTTCCCCTGAAAATGATAAGGCGGTATCATTGTCACACACAGTTACAGTAATGACAGACAGTGCACTGATCAAATTCTATGTAAGTATGTTTAATACGCCACAGTGACACCAAAAAACATGGGTACCTATCTTGTTGATTATTTCACCGAATGTGTTTTCCTCCTACCATTTAACTAAACTATTCCGGAAATTAGCTTAGTTATCAAGATTTGTAAGGAAAACTAATCTTTTGGAACTCTTTCGTGATCTTTTCATATCTTCATGACTTCCAAAGCACGTGATATTTGTTTATTTTGTTACCGATCAATGTGTGAAAGACCCTAGAACTGTAACGCAGCCAGCGTGTCAAAATTAGATTTAATTATAAGAGGTAAATCCCGTAACAACCTAACTTTGAATTTATAACGATGAGTTACGTAGAACAATATTTTTCTCATACATATTGTATTGTATCCGACACCACTGCCTCTAAAACCACTCTAAAATGAGCATTCAATGTATGGACTGAAACTTGTAACATTGAGATAGAAAAGACAACGTACGAGCCACTCACTTGAATCTGCTTTAAGCAAGATGTTTATGTCAATATAACTTACGTCTAAAGTCCATAGTTAAATACTCATGTCCGTGATGTGCGGCAGTGGGAAAGTGTGAGCGGCCACCTTAAGAACTTAACCGATCAAGAGTAAACCGCATTAAGTTGCTGAACTTAAACAAATAGAGATTCCATCCCTTTTATTTCCTTGGATGCTAATGACATAATGCAGCCATGACATACCAACAGTGTTTTGTTATTGTTAACCAAAGAAAATTGAATAGTTAATTATTTTTTTTGTGTTCTTGTGATTACTAATGAATTCACGCGTCAACTTGAGTTAATTAAGAGGTCGTTTAATGTTAAATATTATGTGTGTTAGGCAGATTAACAGTCATCGGTATAGCACAAGCTCTGCTTGCTTTAAGGCTATATTTTTATAATGTCTGCTTAGTTACTAAGTTTTTACGTTAAGTTTTAAAGGACCCTTGGAAATTCTAATGTCACAATGTCGTATAGAGCCTATAAATGAGTGAATTGGTCTGAATCTAGGCTATCGTTGGAACTGGCGCACGAGCTGTATGATATATCCAAGTTACCTGAGACGGTGTCGCTTTGCGAGACGCGTAGCTCTTGAAGGTCTATTGCAGCCTTCTCTCTTCTGAAACAACCGTCAGCTTTTAAATTTAGGGGGTCTACTTGGAAAAGGAAAATCGAAGTTTCGATATCGTAGTCGTGCAAAACCAACTCGCTTGCAATCAAGCGCGCGCGAATCAGAAACTTTGTTTCCTTTTTTAAGCGTAGGCACAAGGGAGTTCAAATAATTTATTAGTAAATAATGCTGGATAATTCAAATATTTAAACATTTTGGAGCGATTTGTTTTATTCATTAACTTTCTCCTTCTTACTAACAGCTTTAACCATTAGCTAAGAGTCGTTTCTGTTTTTTTTCTGTTGATCTATCAATAATTAGGCATAAAGTTAATATATTTTGGTAAGTTGGCATATTTCGTGATTTTAGAATGGTCCGTCTCACATACACTTCCTCAACAGCTGGACGTAGGCCTCCCCCTAATCAGCGCCTTACTGGCGTTTATCTAATGGGGGGGTAATGCCCATAATCCCCACGCTGGGTATGCGGGTTGGGGATTGCAGATCGGTGGCCAGGAAGGATGGTTTAGATAGAGAAATGATAATCACCTCGATATCACAGTAGCTCGAGTCTGCTTCTCAGTCTCGGAAAAGTTCTCGGCGCGCTGGCCGATCTTAGACTTCTTGTCTGGCTCTACGAACGTGCCCAGTTTGCGTTGCGGCAGTTCTATGGCCGGTGGAGGCCCCGGGTAGTCGAGCTTGGCTCGCTTCAACTCATCCATGGCTCTTTCTAAATGCAAGATCACTATATCGTCTTCGTAACGAAAATCTTTGTGTAGTTTAACCTGAAAAGAAAAAAGAAAATAAGTATTTCTAAGGGTTAAGCAGTTAGGCGTATAGAATCATGCTGGCAGAGTGTATATACTATACCTGAATATAATTAACAATAAGATCCATATCATTCAACTTCATAATAGCTTTCTTGTGCAGCTTGAGTATTGTGTAGGCCATGGCAGTAATAACTCTCTCTCCGATCATCAAGTAAATATCCCACACTCTCAAGCAAAGACTAAATGGAACTCGTTCAACAAAACATACGAAGAACCACTTCAGGGAGTACAGTATAGCGTCCAAACCGAACTTATCAAAGTGCATCTTTAACTTCGGCATAAACTTATTGAGTATCTTATCATGGTGTTCCAAGAATCTAGTCAGTTTTGGGAATCCCTCGACGTAAAGACCGTGCATGTAGTACTTGTTTTCTGAGAGTAGGATAGCAAGCGCCCAGAAGGCGTCTTCTTCATCCATGTACATGAGCAGCACGCCAGCTAAGCCGGACATCCCTTGGCAGTACCCTACTTCAGAATTGTAAATGCTGTAAGCGCAAAGTACGTTAAACAAGGCGCATTGCTTCTCTGAATATCTTTCTCTATAGAACTGATGCTCGCGGAACTGTCGATTCACGTCGGAGTCGATCTGCCTCACATCCGTCGACCAGAGCTTTGCAAGCTTCAACATCTCTGCATACTTCCTGGGGTTGTCAGATTTCATCTTGTTCACATCTAGTAGTTTACACCACACTTTAATGCGAAGTGAATCTGGAATGCCTTTGAAAATCCGTCTTTGGAGCTTCTCCCTTGTGGCAGGGGAGTCCCATGAGCCGAGCATCTTCACCCATTTCTTCTCCCTTTCCACTTCGACGTTGATCTTTTGCGGCGCCGTTTTTTGCGGCAGCCGCTCGTCGTGGATGAAACCATATCTGGAATGAAAATTGGTTCATAAAACACTATACGCACTTACCGTGCGTTTAGAGATATTTGTCAATATGGTCAGACTAGAGTCTGTCCTAGACAATCAACAATTTGACAATCATCTATAATTTTCAATTATCCCCACATCGACTCCTTATGGTTAGCTCAGATAATTAATCCGCTTAGGTTTACCTACTATCATTCTGAGCTTCACACATCAATGCTTTTTCAAATATTTTTTGTACATAATATAAATTTTAAAATATGCAAAATTTTCATTTTATAAGATTTTCCTAGCCAGCTGGATTCCACTGCTGGGCAAAGGCTTCCTCCTTGCATACATTTTCATCTGGGAGGTCAGGAGTGTCGCTTTTCAATGACAAATATTTTTTTACGTTTCTGTGGTTCTGGGCTTGTTTGATATGGTTTGTATTTGGGTTGTATTCTCTCCATATTATAATTTCCCAAGTTTGAGAAGTATAAAGACATTTAGGAAAAGACAACACCAAAACTACTGTGCGGATTAAGAAAGATCTGGAAAAACATACAGGTTACTCTTTTCTTTCGTAAGATGAGTGTAAAGCCACATCGCACTTAAACACTTATATAGCGAATATTTTAAATGTATTTGTACTTCTATATGCCACTCTTCACATGAATGGACTGAAATATTGCATAGATTGAAACCAGTCTAAAGCGCATGAACAGGGTACTGTTTATCCCATAAATTAGGGCTCCAAGTGTGTACTTCCATACACATAATGCATATTCTTCGCAAACTCGCCCTGGCATTATAAGTAATCTACACACATGATATTCAACCTTTGTAGTAAACAGTAGGGCAGTACATACTCAGCATACAGGTCCCATAAGATAAAAATATCCTATAGAACAATAATAAGATCTTTGTTGCCTTTCAAATATAATGTGCGTTACCAGAGGTTACTTATAATGCCAGAATGGCAAGTGTTTTGCTAAGGATGTGCATGATTCAGCCTGGGTAGAAACTAGTTAACAATAAAATAAAAATAAATGGCAAGGATTCTTTAAAGCTATTGAACGCTAATACTGAACACTGATAGAGTCTGTTCAAAAAGAGAAGATATCTGGCATAACGGTGAACTAACACTTAGTTACACTGCAATGACAGCAGTGTTGTCCACGCAACAAAAGTTGTCAAAAGGCACAAGAGCACCCTTAATTCCCACAATGCTTCTCTTTTTGATCAGATTATACTAACTACTGAACACTGGAGCCAGGCATAAATAGGCAATAGCAATGCAAAAAGCTTCATTAAAATATGTACAACTAAATAATCGGCTAAACAAAATAAATGTTCCTGCTGAATGTTCACACTTCTACAAAAAAGCTCCTAGTGAATTGCAAAAATTATCAATGAATAAATGCAAACAAATTGTCGGAAGCTTGCTGTGCAAAAAGGCTTACTATAAAATTTAAGATTTAATAGAGGATAAATAAGCATAAGACTTCTTTATGTTAGTCTATGTACCAAAGCAACAATAATCAAAAAAACTTTTATTTTGTAAATTAAAATTTTGATTTCAATACATACAGAAGGCATTCATTCTCAGTTAAAATACATTGAGATAGTGATCCCTCAGATATAAAATTTACTTGGAACCACACCACAATTTACGGACTGCTGTACAAATAATTTTTACTAAACATTATTTTAGATTTTACAACCTGACCCTTACTTTCTAGTTCTATCAGCAATCAGTTTCAATAAACAATAAATTATGACATCTTTCAAAATTAACTATTATTTTGTGTGCACTGTGAGAGATAAGGTAAATATATTCAGTGATTCATGAATTCTTATTAGAGAGGGATATGTTACTAATAAGACAGACGTAAGTCGCTCAAGCATTTTTTTTTATGATTTTCTGTGCAGAACACTGCATGCAATAAAGTTTGACCCTGACCTTTTTGCTTTTATACACTTTAGTTTTGTTCAAGTACTGGGTTCCTTTAAACTACAAAAAAGAGAGCAGGTATGTAATAAGAGAGTGAAAGGCTTTTTCTATGCACAGCAAGTTTATCGGATATAAGTGACCAACCTGTCTGTTTTGTGGTACTCTTCAAACTCAGGGTCTTCCCAAGGATCTATCTGGCCGGCGAGGTTCTCGCGGCCTCTCTCATACCGCTGGAAGATACGCTCCCTCTCCTCGACCGCACGTGCCAATAGAGCCTCCTCATTCATAACACAGCTTGGTTGTACCACATTCCGAACTTACGACCTACTCGCACTATTCACTTGTACTGCTCTTGTCTTCTCCTCACAAACCTATAGGTCCCATTCTTTTTGAGTGCAATCAAATTAAGATTTAACTACATAAACATCACGCCCCTAAAATTGTGATTCAAGTAATCAGGAAATATGACGTGATGTCATCATGATTTACGCAGACTATTTGATTTCCTTTAGTTTCACGCACGAAGTTCCATAATTGATTCACGCCCTAGGAAATTATCATTGGAGTTGGGGACGAGGCGACAGAATCAAAAATACTTTTGAAGCAGCATCTTGAACGCTTTGGCAGCACGGCAACGCAGGCTTACGTAGATTTGCCTCTTTGGCGCAGGCAGCAGCATAGCCACATTAGCCACCAAAGACAGACAGAACAGAATTACTGAAGTGAGAAATGTCAACGACAGTGTTGCCTGACAGAATTTAAATAAAATCTGGCAGATTTAGGCCCTCAGCACACAGACGCTAGTAATTAGCGCGTCTTGTGAAGCGCGATTTCAGAAAATTGGAATTGAAATTTACGCTCATAACGTATTGGTCGTGTTTATTATTATTTGATGTGTAACCATTCAATCGTCCGGCTGGACTGCCTGCACTTGCCTCAAACGCCTGATTCACGCACACAAAAATCATTTCATTTTCGAAAGCTTTTGTATTGGCACCTTGGTTTTCGAGGTGTTGAGATGTCTTTAAGACGCCGCCACCATGAGTGTCCCAGTACAGGACCAGCAGTCCAAACCCATCCAACTAAACAGAGGAGTGAGGCAGGGGGAAAACACCTCCCCCTGCCTCACTCCTCTGCGCATCCCTGAAACTGTTCATGAGTGCGTTAGAAGATAAGACGCTGGACTGGAAAGGCAAGGGAGTATCGGTCTCGGCATGAATTTGGAAAGTCAAAAGTCATGATCAATAGCCTCATTGATCCGGGACCGGTCGTTGTGCATGGCCGGCCTCTCGAAATAATTGTTTCCGAGTACACTTACCTTGGGCAAATTCTGCAGTTAGGTAAAAACAATATTGAGAAGTAGGCCAAGAGGAGGATCCATTTAGGCTGGGCAGCGTTTGGTAAACTACGTCGAGTCTTCTAGTCTTCTCGTCATCCATACCGCAATGCTTGAAAATTAAAGTTTTAAATCAGTGCGTCCTACCCGTCATGACCTACGGAGCTGAGACATGGACACTCACTATAGAGTTACAATCAGCGGTAACAATCTACAATATAATGGGCTGATGGGCACGTCACCAGCCCGCTGTCCGACATAATTATGACGTCAAACGGGCGGGCGATCTACCTAGCGTGTGTTTTTTTATATTTAAGTACACTAAAAGATCTTGATCATTTCGATCCGATTAAAATAAGAAAAACACAAATTTTATTGGCATTCATATGTCAAATCTGCATACCTAAAAAAACATGACTGAATGATCCTCATGCGTATTCTTAGTACACAAAAAGAAATTTCCTATAAATGATTTTGTTTTTGGCTCACCTCAACTTCATGCTAAGGTGGGACTGTCAAACGTAAAGTACCTCATACATAACATAAACAAAAACAACCCTGAAACTCCGTCGATAAACATAGATAAAAATTGGTTAATTTTGAATAAAAAAAATGCAAAATTTTGGAATTCAATATTATGATGAGTTGTTGTGACTCAAGTGATTGTTATTAAATAACAGAGGAATTGTACCGCCGATAATGCAATAATTAGAATGTCTTAAGTTATTACGTCGACTCAAAAAGAACTTTTTATAAGCCGACCGCGCAGAACTTACTTAATGATTATAATGTATATCACGATAATCTGAAGCCATGTAGGTACTTGAATTATTAGGTTGTACAAATTTGATCACCAGTCCAGTCCAGTCATTGCTCCATACAATATTTTATCGTACATTATGGATTGCCTCCCTATGTAGTAAGTGCTCGGACTTCGAGCGTGCTCTGGTTGAGGTTGTGAACGCACTCCTGCTACGTTCTGTTGTGACCGACAGAAAAATGGTATTCTGTTTGTAAAAAAAAATATTGTTCTAAAAATAATTCCTATAATTGAAATAATTAAAGTAATAAAAAATATATTTTAATAGTTGTTCAAACCATTGAACATGTTTTTTATTTTATTATAATCCTGTATCTAAATGTTTATAAATAAATTAATATTATATAATAACTAGCCGCTTAGTTTATAACCGAATAAAATAACGTAATCACCAAACGAGCCAAGTCAACGGCAAAACTTGTACATTTTAACGTTAGCCTAGTTATATTTATGCGATCGTTGCATTTATCTTAATGTATCAATAGGGCGACGAGTCGACGACACAGCAATACCCACTGCTGAGCTATCTACTAGATTTAGTATATAAGATGTACATTTTGGAAAATAAATTAATTGGAATGAAGAACTGAGTTGAGTTTTACTCTTCCCCCTCTACGACGACCCTACGGACCCTGAAGTTCCCAGCAACCGCTGGAGGTGAAACCCTGAAGTACCAGCACCCGCCGATGAGCTGACCCTGAAGTTCCCAGCAAACCGCTGGAGGTGCCACCCTGACGTACCAGCAACCGCTGACGAGCTGCCCAGAAGTTCCCAGCATCCGCTGGAGGTGCCCTCCAGAAGTACCAGCAACCGCTGACGAGTTGCCCAGAAGTTCCCAGCATCCGCTGGAGGTGCCCTCCAGACGTACCAGCAACCGCTGACGAGCTGCCCAGAAGTTCCCAGCATCCGCTGGAGGTGCCCTTCAGAAGTACCAGCTACCGCTGAAGACCAGCCCCTCAGAAGTTCCAAGTATCCACTGGAGGTGCCCCCCAGAAGTACCACCAACCGCTGACAGCCTGCCCAGACGTTCCCAGCATCCGCTGGAGGAGCTGCCCAGACGTTCCCAGCATCCGCTGGAGGAGCCGCTCAGAGGTTCCCAGTATCCGCTGGATGAGCTGCACATTCATGCTGCCATTATCCTCTCACTGTGGCAAAGACTACCTTAGCCATTAGTATCTAATCGGTTTTGTGATGTGAGTCTGCTTGACCGGCAGTGAGAAAATCCTTCCCTGTGTACATTGCACGCCGTACACGCCCTTATTTCCTTCCAACCTTCCGTCTGTTACCTTAGGTCTCCTGGTAATAGATATCCCGGTTTATCTATATATTTATATAGTTCACTTATATGGTTAGGGATAGGGTTGTAGGCACACAAACATTGTTAGGGTTGTAGGAACACACATTGATAGGGCTATACTAATAGGGCTGGTAGGTTAAAGTACGTGATTAGGGTCCGTAGGTAGGGGTAGACGTTAGGTAATAGTGAGTAGGAACGCTCTCTGCTTATAATAGTACACCCGTGAATTCCTACACTCAACGCACTCACGTAGGGTAAAGTACTAAGCACAGGGTTGTCCTACAGTAGGAGTTAGTGTCTGTAATTACTACCCGATCATCACACACTCGTACGTTCACCAGAGACGTACGTAGGGTTAAGTGTCGATTATTAGGTGTTTTTACAATAGTATCATAATAATAAAAATATTGCTTAAATTAATTTTAAATCATTTTAATTTAAAATTATTTATTATTACGTGTGGAGGGAAATTATAATTTAGGTTATAATTGTTTCAGATGCACTCCATCCCCCGATCAGCGGGGGGATATCATCTTGTACAATGTCAGGCAGTACGGTCGCGCATTATTTATACATGACAAGCTTTCACGACCTGATAATGCATGGCCGAATATTGTACACTCCAATAAATTAGTACCCATTTTGGCGATTTTCCAGCGTGATTCCTTACACACAGCGGCTTAGTATTGAGCGCGATTACGACGACGCGCGACGGCGCGGCGGGGCGCAGCCACCCCGCGCCACGCAGCCGCGCGGCGTCCAGCCGCCGCCGCCGCGCCCCGCTTGCAAGACGCAGCTTCAAAAATAGCCATCGCAACTTAAAAAGACATGTGGCACTCGGGGACTGCCGCGGTAAAGCTATTGCATAAGCAATATCGCAGGATGCGGAAACGCCTCGGACAAGCTGCATCGCGGCAATGTGCGTCAACGTACGTATGCGTCTTAATACAAAATGTTCTGCAAGCAAATATCGCAAATCGCGCGACACAGGACGCGCTTAAAAATTAGCGTTGATGTGAGTAGGGCTTTATAGTGACCCCTTAATCTTACGTTCCCTACCCTACCTCTATTCGTATTCTGTTAGTTATTTACATTACATACATATGTAATGTACATACCATGCCTCCGTCTAATCCGTGCTCATTGTATTCTCCAAAGAGAATACAATAACTTGGTATTTTCTTCTCCAAATAGAATATAACGGTACGCTAAGACTCATAACTTTGTTGCTTTCGTCTGCACGTACTACCTACCAAAGAGAATACAACGGTACCTACTTGCGACATGTCGTCGCAACGACGTACGCCGGTGTGCCGAGTTTGTTGTGTGAGCGGCGATGCTGAGAATTTGTTCGTCTTAAAGAATAAAAAAATTAAAAAATTATTCGAACAAATAACAACTATAAATGTAAGTACATAACCTGCTCTGAGCATCATTAGCACACACGGACTTAAACATGGACTCCAGAACATGCGTCCTTTAATGAAGGAGTGTTGTGTGTGGTGATTACAATGAACATGTTAACAGGACTACCACATTCGTCCCCTTACCATAATAGCCAAGTCCACTTGTGAATCTGTCCGCGCACAACACCATGACTATGTGCAAGGGAAGCATTACATACAGTCAAAGAAGGCCTGCCTTCAAACCTTGCTTCTATGAGTATAGTTAGAGATGCTTGACAAGATTCTCCTGTTTGTTTCAGTTCCAGGCTACAGGAAGGCCTCGAAAAATTTGCAATTCCTGCAAGGTAGCACTTGTAGAATTCTATGATGTCATGCAAATGGAGAAGAAGTCGCAAATTATTCTGAATAAGTTGGCGGCGAGGGGACAAAAAGTAAGAAATATTTCAATTGTTTAAACCTGCATAGATATGTGATCGATACCCTGCTCGCTCATCAGAGCAAAAGAAATAAAAATAAGAAATTGTAAACAAGGTTCTTATAAGAACCAACTCTTAAGTCACGGACAATTTTTTTTATGTATATAATAATACTAGCTGCGCCCCGTCGCTTCGCATGCCGAACTGATTTATGTGATAAAAAGTAGCTTAAGTGTTATTTAGGCACAGAACTACCTGTAAGCAATTTCAGCCTGATCCATCCAGTAGTTTCTGCATGAAGAGCAACAAACACATGTTTACAAACTTTTGTGTTTGTAATAGTACTCGTAGTAGGATGTTCTTCATATTATTTTTACTACTTTTATAATAATAATATTCTTGTTAGTCATATAAACCATTTTAGGTTATATAATAACTAGTGAGTTGGTTGAAGCAAATGTTTTAAGACAGCGTGATAATGATGATTGATTACACTAAAAAAATCTTAGAATACAGAGAATTATCCCACTAAATAATAATGAACAATAAAGTAGCTAATTTACATGGTGGTCATAAATAATAATATTTGAATTTCTGTAATAAAATTTATTATTATCATTTAATAATAATTATTTAAAACAATTCAAATTGAATTATCATTGCTTTTTTTATTTAGTACAATTCCTAATATCAAAAGTAAATCCATAAAACAATTCTAAAAAATGTTTTTTAAAAAAAGTTTGAGACCTATTGATTCTATGTAAGTAAAAGTTATTTAAAGTTATGGCCTATGTCCAGCAGTGGACTAGTATAGGCTGATGATGATGATGATGAAGAAAAGTTATTTCTTTTGCTCAGGTTAATCATCTTTTATAATTAATTATACAGTAAATGGTACTGAACTTGGTGGCTCAGTTGACTTTGCAATGGCCCCAATGACAATAATTTGCTAATAATGTGTTCTAACGTAGATGTTCTGTTTTCAGGCAACTCCTGAAACTATTGATGCAATGATGCAGGAGATGTCTCTGAACCCAGGCCGGAAAAATGGGACTTTTAAAAATAGGACAGGAAAAATTGAATGCATTGATCTTTCTCAAGAAGACTCAAATGAATGCATTGATCTTACTGAAGAAGTCTCTGTAGAAGTCACAGTAGAAAGACTGGATAATCCACTGGATGAATCCACTGTTTGGGAAAAAAATGATTAGGTTCTACTTGACCTGAAAATTAAGATGAAATGTTCAAAGGGATTAGAAGATTTTGGCCCTTAGAACTTATATAAGTTATAACTTATATTGTGTGAGGCGATTTGAGACTGGTTAGGGCCAAAATCTTTAAACCCCTTTAATTATCTGCGTGGATGTGGTACTTGTTTGTGTAGGTGGATAAAAAGTAATGAGTATGGTAGTCCTGGACACCGGTCACATTAGAATCCAGGCAAATAGGAGCTACCAAATGAAAGTGAGGACAGGAGTGAGTGTAGTGTGTGATATGATAAATGGGGTAGTCCTGAAAACACCGGTCTTATGAGTCCAGGCAACAACAGCTACCAAGCCAATTGGACTTCTGAGTGTGGTAGTGTTTGAGTATAGTTAGGTTAGGTGCTTACTCCTGAAGAGATGGGATCATGGAACTCATGAGAATCCAGAGAGGAGCACCAACATGTCTTTATATTAATAATTAATATAGGGTTTGTGCTTTAGATTGTTGGAAAAAACATTTAGTGTGTTTTTGTGTTCCAGTTTATTAAAAACTACTCTAGTTCATGGCCATTCACATAAGTGAATTGGAAGACATGCTTTGTTGTAATTTTTCAATGCAAAGTATTAAAATTACTCATTTCATTTCATTTATTTATTCATAAAGTTTCAGGTTTAATACATAGATCTTCAATTATTCTTAAAGTAACTATGTACTACCAAAACCAGCCTTTACAGGCGTATGAATATTATATAAGAATTTAAATTATTATAGATTAAGTACATGTCAAAATACAAATGAAAAAATTTACAATAATAATAGCTACAGTCAATATAATATCTCATTGCATGTTCATAAGTTCATTTATGAAAATTAACCTGCATTGACTAATATATCATTTATTTATTCAGTTGCGTAGCAATATAATAAACTTATTGTTTATTTAAAAAAAAATGAGTTTTGTCCTTAACCTCAACCTCAACAGATTATAATGGTCCACTGGCTTTTATCTCATGGCTTTTACCTACAAACCATACAGATTATGATCAGATGGTAGAATATTTATGCAGGGAGTGCTGCTATTGCAATTCTAAGCTGGGCCACATGGTCATAGTTGTTCTTAAATAGATTTTTATGTTAATGTTTACTAAAAGAAGAGTGATTTGTTGTTATTAGTATTACGAACGTCACTGTCACTGTCAGTCAGGTTGACAGTCCTAACTTGTCATGTTATGTATGAGTGTGACGGAACTCTTCTTCCCTCTCTCTCCTTGCAACCCCGGCACGGCTGGCCTATATTTTCATGTAATCAATTCTAATTAATAAATAATAATATCAATCAACAAACCTGCGCTTTTACTTTACTAACAGGTTATGGGCCCAGAAAGAAGAAACCTAAAGAAGCAAAGTTGTTTTTCTCGACTCGCGTGGTGAGTGGATTACACGTGCTAACCTCATCGTAACGTATCATGGCGTCGTCGCCGTCGCCGATATCTACGGGAGTTGCCGCTGCCATTATGACCACTAGCGGATCAAGTACTTCATCTTCAATAAATGGGTACAGTGTTGAAAAATTAGAAGGAATTTCCAATTACGCAACATGGAAGTTCTGCATGAAAATGGCGCTGACCCTCGAGAACCTGTGGACCTGCACTCAAGAAAACGAACTTGATCCGAATAAAGATCAGCGAGCTCTTGCTCGGATCTGCTTATCCTTGAAGCCTCATTGCTATCAATATGTGCAAACAGCCGCTACTAGCAAAATAGCCTGGACCAATTTGGCAAACGTGTTCGAGGATAGGGGCCTGTATCGTCGAGTGCTCCTTCTACGACAACTACACCGTATCGAACTGGCATCATACTCATCAGTCACATTATATATGGATGCAGTTATGACATTGGTCCATAAATTAGCTGACATTGGAAAACACATAGAGGATGGAGAAGTTGCCGAGCTGCTCCTGAGTGGACTACCATCAGATTATGATCATCTAGTCTCCAGCCTTGAGACAATCTGTCTCACAAGAAATCTGTCAAGTGAACAAGTACGAACCAGACTACTTCAAGAAGAGTTCAGAAAGTCTGAACCTCCTACTGCTACATCATCATCAGCCTTCATTTCAACAACGTTGAAAGTGTGCTCATACTGCAACAAAAAGGGGCACTATAAGAATAAGTGTTTTAAACTGCGTCGAGATCGTCAACAGAAGAAAAATAATCAGGACACAGAAAAGACCTTCGTGGCCTCCGCTTTTTGTGCAGAAAAGCAGGACTGGGTGGTGGACTCCGGCTGTTCTACGCATATGTGCAATGACAAAAATTATTTGATGAACTTTATAGACAATACAAGTAATATCAAAATAGCTAGTGGTGAAAACATTGAATGTCTAGGCTCTGGAGACATGTTTTTAGATACGAATGATCTGGTAAGAAAAATTCAAAATGTTTCCTATGTCCCTCAATTGTCAGTCAATTTACTTAGTGTAAGTAAAATGTGTGATAAAGGTTACACTGTGGTCTTCAACAGAAAGGGCTGCCTTATATATGAGAAATGTGCTATAAACGGGGCTTCCATTTGTAAGGCTTTTAATAATAATGGCGTCTACAAATTGGTAGGTAGGCCGCATAATATTCGTGGTGTGTCATCTCAGTGTGCAGTGGTGGCGCACTCTACAGCTCTCCTGCCCGAGCAGGAGCCAGCACAGAGTGCAAACGTAGCTGAGGTGCCGATTGATATTTGGCACAGGAGGCTAGGCCATCTTTGTATCAAAGGTTTGATAGCCTTAAGGGATGGTGTTGCTAATGGTGTATTGTTTCAGAAGAATAAAAAGGTGGAGCTGGAGAGCTGTGTTCCATGTCTGGAAGGCAAAATGGCAGCCAAACCATTTCCGGCAAGAAGCACCCACTGTGCAAGTGCACCATTAGAGCTCATTCACTCCGATGTCTGTGGCCCCATGCCAGTAGCTAGTTGGGGTGGCTCTAAATATCTGGTAACGTATACTGATGACTACACACGGATGAGCTTTGGCTACCTGCTTCAAAGGAAGGATGAGGTATTTTCTACTTTTCTTGATTTTAAATCTCATGTAGAAAAACAGTTAGGTTGTCCTATTAAAATCTTCCGTTCCGATAATGGTGGGGAATATTGCAGCACCTCTTTTTCTGATTTCCTTAAAAAGGAAGGAATTATCCATCAGACATCTATTCCATATTGTCCTCAGGGCAATGGTGTATCTGAGCGCCTTAATAGGACTCTTTTAGAAAAAGCAAGATGCATGCTTCAAGGGGCAGGTCTAGATGGGCGTTTTTGGGGCGAAGCAGTCAAAACTGCTATTTATTTGAAGAATCGATCCCCAACTTCATCTTTGTCTGGCCTTACTCCTTATGAGAAGTGGACCGGATCAAGGCCAGATCTTAGTCACCTTCATGTCTTTGGCTGCATTGCTTACACACTGATCCCTGAACATAGTAGGAATAAGTTGGGTGCTAAAAGCAAGAAATGTATTTTTGTGGGCTATAGTGAGACCTCTAAGGGCTATAGGCTTGCAGACCCAATAAACCCTAAAAGGGTAACTATATCTAGGAACGTAGCATTTATAGAGAACCAATTTTATAAGACTGACAATAATATTAATTCTAATTCAAATTTTAATGACAATTTTATAATTTATGAATTGAATAATAATATTAAATCTAGTCATAATATTCAAGACTCTAGTCACACTGAACTGGATCATGGTCAGCAGAGTACAGGTCAAACTCATCTTAATCGGAATAATATATCAGAAGATATTGAAACAGATCATATGTTGACTTCAGATGCTGAGGACGAGTTCTACTGCACTGGCAGCGAGACCGAGGCCGAGTCGCCGTGTGCGCCGATCGCTGTCGCATCCTCTGTGAGAGTGACGTCGCCGCGTTTGGTGGCACCTCAAGGGGAAGCCGCAGCTCCCCTTCCCTCTTCGCCTCTAGTCTCTACTACTCGTCCTATCAGACTTACTCGCTCAAAACCGCCACTGAGGTATGAGGATTACGAAACTGATTTTTCCCTCGTGGCGCAACAAACACTTCCTGGCGATCCACACACATATGAGGAAGCAATGTCTGGCGCTGACAGTCAGCACTGGCATTCAGCTATGCAATGTGAGTACGACTCACTCATTGCAAATAATGTGTGGAAATTGGTTGATAGGCCTCAACATACTAATATAGTCAAAAACAAATGGGTGTTCAAACGTAAACATGATGCCTCAGGAAAGTTTGATAGGTTTAAAGCTAGGCTGGTAGCAAGGGGCTTTACCCAAATTAAAGGCATAGATTACCATGAAACTTTCTCCCCTGTAGTTAGACATAGTACTATGAGAATCTTATTTAGTTTAGCCAATGAGCTGGACTTAAATATAGACCATGTAGATGTCACTACTGCATTTTTGAATGGCAAATTAGAGGAGACAATTTATATGGAGCAGCCTATAGGTTTCACAAATAACAATAATAATCAAGTTTGTCAATTATTAAAAGGTATCTATGGCCTAAAACAGGCTAGTAGAATCTGGAATGAAAAGGTCCATTCCTTGCTTAGTGAAAATAGTTATAAGCAGAGCAAATGTGAGCCTTGTGTATATACTAAAAAAGTAGGTAAAGATATTATTATTATAGCACTTTATGTTGATGACTTCTACATATTTTATAGCACTGACAACAATGAGCTTTTAACATTAATGGAAAATAATTTTAGTGTTAGAAACCTAGGTTCAATTACTAGCTGTCTAGGCATAAATGTGTATAGAGATAGATCTAAGCATATTATTAAATTGGACCAGTCAGAATATATTACTAGATTATTGATTAAGTATGGTATGCAAAATTGTAAACCTGTGTCCACTCCCATGGTGCCTAATTGCAAACTACAAAAGAATGAGAGTGAACACTTGGATGATTGTATATATGATTATAGAGAATTGTTAGGTAGCCTAATGTATATATCTGTGTGCACTAGGCCTGATATTGCTTTTGCATGTAGTAACCTAAGTCAGTTTAGCAACAATTTTGATAAGACTCATTGGCAGGCCTTAAAACGCATTCTTAGATATTTAGGAGGCACAGTAAATTATTGTCTATATTTTCATAGATCTAATGATTTATGTATCACAGCCTTCACAGATGCTGACTGGGCAAATGATATCACAGACCGGAAATCTTACACAGGTTTTGTTGTAAAGCTAGGTAGCAATACTATCAGCTGGGAGTCGCGTAAGCAACGATGCGTAGCTTTATCAAGTACAGAGGCTGAGTACCTATCTATTTCTGATGTTTGTAAAGAGCTTTGTTTTACTAAAAACTTTCTATCAGAGATTGTAACTATAGGTATTCCAATAACAGTGTATAATGACAATCAAAGTGCACATAAGCTACTAGAATGTAAGGAATATTGTCATAAGAGAACGAAGCACATCGATCTTCGTTATCACTATGTTAAAGACTTAATAAGGAAGAATGTGTTAATTGTTAAGTATTTGCCATCTGAACAAATGACAGCTGATGTACTAACGAAATCGTTAGGTGGATGTAAGCATAAAATGTTTACTTTTGAATTAAATGTAATTCCTAAATGATTTAGGTAAATTGGATTTATGTTCATGTAAATATAAAGTAGCTTCAAAAAAAAAAACACCTAAATACTGTACTGAACTAGGTCTTAATGGTACATAATGCAATGTAGTATTTCCTCTCACAGTGTGAGGCCTTTAATATGTGTGTTTTCTCAGTTTTATTGTCTCGAAGAAGACTGTTTCTTTTGGTGAAATGTAATTGTTTGAGACGTTCAAAATACTAAGGGGAAGTGTTGTTATTAGTATTACGAACGTCACTGTCACTGTCAGTCAGGTTGACAGTCCTAACTTGTCATGTTATGTATGAGTGTGACGGAACTCTTCTTCCCTCTCTCTCCTTGCAACCCCGGCACGGCTGGCCTATATTTTCATGTAATCAATTCTAATTAATAAATAATAATATCAATCAACAAACCTGCGCTTTTACTTTACTAACATGATTGATGATACCCATTAATTTATTGTAAACATTCTTTTAGGTTATTAAAGCACATAGATAGGCACAACAAAATAGGAAATTGCATCTTTTTCTATAACTTTAATTTGTGAGGGCATAAATATCAATAAAACTTTACTTACATACTGTGTGAGGACAATTTATTATAAATAAGCTCCTGTTATTGTAATTCGGTCAGGTGGCTTAGTAGATACCTGCTACCTACGAAGAAGAACAATTACTTCTACGTAGCTCTACTACGAAGACATAATAGTTTCAGTATGAATAAATGCTGCCCAGATGTGTTGTACTCAGTTCTTGTATTTTGTAGCTGGGCTAGGTATGGCTAGATTGTCTTATAACAGTTCTCTAATTTGCCAGCCTTTCAAGTGTCCATTAAGTTAGCAACCCTGCTATGGAATTTGTTGATTTAAACTAAGTACCTATACCGTGTCCATTTTGAATGAACCATGTTAGTAAACAAACCGCCCGTACCTAACCTAAAATTCGATTTGTTGGCGCGTCCTTTTATACGTAATTTACATTACCTAAGTACTTTTCGATTTATACCAAAGCACGGCAAAGGTAAAACTGGAGACAGCAGGTACGGCATTCCGCATCGAACGAGGCGTAAAACAGGGAGACCCGCTTTCACCGAACATTTTTATCGCAATCCTCGAAAGTATATTCAGGTCACTAGACTGGTCGGGGCTTGGAGTTAGAATCGATGGAAACCATCTAACCCACCTTAGATTCGCGGACGATATTGTGCTGCTCTCTGAAAACCCAACGGAACTACAACACATGATAGAGACTCTGACGGAACAAAGCAAAAAAGCTGGACTGGAATTAAACCAAACAAAAACTAAGGTAATGACAAATAATACAAAAGTACCTATCTTAACAAACCTAGAGTACGTTAATGAGTATAATATATCTTGGACACCTTATTGCATTCGACTACTGTACCTACTGAAAAAGAAATAAACAGACGGATAAAATCGACACGGAACAAATACTGGGCAATGAAGGAAATTTTCAAGAGCAATCTTCCCATCAAATTGAAAACTAAAGCCATGGACATATGCCTAACACCCTGCCTAACCTATGCGTGCCAAACCTGGAACATAACAAAAAAAATGATTGAAAGACTTAGAGTATGTCAGAGAGGCATAGAAAGGAGCTTCCTTGGAATCAAACTCAGAGATGGAGTCAAAAACAAAGACAAGAGGGAAAACCAATACAAAAGACGTGATCAAAAGAATACTGGGCTTGAAGTGGAAATGGGCAGGACACATTCAGAGACTAAAACCAAACAGATGGCCATACATAGTCACAAACTGGACACCACGTGAACAAAAAAGGAAAAAAGGCAGACCTTTTAAAAGATGGAACGACGACATAATACAAGTAGCGGGAAAAATGTGGTCACGGAAAGCCAGAGACCGAAACCACTGGAGATCCTTGGAGGGGGCGTACACCCCCGAAAGCGGTCCATATCAATGACATCAATCAACTGACATCGCATGACCATAATATGAAAATAAAATTACCGGACATATATACTCAACAATTCAAATTTGCATGACATTTGTTTAAATTACTATTATTACTTTTATTCAAAACCTGATATGGAATAAAGCTGTTTTTTTTTTTTTACTTTTCGATTTTAGATCCTCCCTTCATGCTTCAATTTATATCTGAAACTCGACGCCAAGCGAGTGAGATTTTGTTATTTGTGTCATAGTTTGTTTACTAACATGCTTCATTCAAAATGGATACGGTATAGGTATGTCAATGAATAGTCATATACCTATTAATAATTGTATACCTACCTTAAAGAAATACCTAGGTACCTACCTACCACTAGTATTTACAATTGAATAGTAGACCTTATTCGTTTCGTTTATTCCATTTAATAATTTATTTCCTGGATGACGGTTTAGGTATATATCTTTTTTTTGGTAAATTGTTTGTAAGAAATTATAGTAATAGTATTCGATAAGAGGTGTCAGGGTCATATTTTTCAGTTTAGCGATAAAGTTTATTATTGATTATTTTAGTCCCGATAGACGGACTTTGGCGCTAATAATTCGAGGAGGAGTACCTAAACACTGTGCTTTTCATCACGAACACAAGGAAAATAAAATAAATAAGTAATAAATGACTGAGTACCTAATAACTTCCCAACCTCCTCAACAGCGTCCATTGCTGGACGCAGCACTCCTCTTGATAAGCGCCCGCATGCCCAGATCCCATAATCCCCATGCTGGGTATGCGGGTTGGTGACCGCAGTTTGGTTGTATAATTGTTCTGCAGGGGCGCTGCTGTCCACCTCCCGGTGGATATCCCATAGTCGCCCCTTACGACACCCGGTGGAAGAGTTGGGGTGGTACAAATTCTAAGCTAGCACCACACAGCTAAAGTAATAGGTACCTATATGATTATTATATGGTTATTTAAAAATGATATCCAATTCAATACCAGTCGAAAGCGTAAACAATCTACAGGCAGGTAGCTCGTCAGATCCATATCAATACCAGTCGGAAGCATAAAAATATGATAACCATGGTTTAATAAAACAAGGTATAGCATTCCGAACGGTGGTTGTCATTGTCACCAGCCATAGAGTATATCAACCATAGACACCAGCTTCTACAAAGGTTACCAACTCCAAAACTATATATCGGCTATACTAAAGGGCGCTTCACACTCACGAAAATCTCGCGAGAGTCGTCAGCCGTCAACTCGCCCCAGCCTCAATCTCCGTTGCTGTCTACGCCTGCTCGGCCTGGTGAGATATAGATAGATAATAATTTTATTGAAAAAACCACATTAGAGTCAGAGTCAGAGTCAAATCGTTTATTTCTTTAGACTTACAAAATAAGCACTTGGACAAGTCAAATTTTTACTATCTAAACAGCTTGATAAATATTAATTACTAACAAACAAGAAATAAGGTGCAATTGACTCTAATTTACTTAAATTTTTTGTCCACTAGCGGAAAAAGTCTAATAAAGAAACGTTTGCCAAAATCTTCGAAACTAATAAATAGATAAAACCATATTATATAGCTAAAACTCAGATTACGTGCCTGGCATAAATTACATTCTTCTTTATATAATCTAGCTAGGTACTATATTTATATTACAATACACAAACTTGGCTTTACAAAACACCATAGGGTACAAAGGGAAAAAAAGGACAGACAGACATAAATTAATTAGAAATTAAAACCTGAATATGAGAGGTCAGTCTAGTCTAGTTAAATAAAACAAATAAATTAATAAAACAAAATAAAAGGTACTTATGTCAAAGTATGCTGCTGTAAAAGGGCATCGTCAAACTGTATTAAAATAATGTACAAAATTACATAATAATATCATTATATAATTTAGATTAAATTAACATGTACTTACATAAATAAAGCTGGTGTATAGGGGTTTGTTAAATAAACTAAAACAAAAATATAAGACCCTAAAGAATCTATTATGAAAGAAACAATAAAACAATGTCAGAGTAATACAGAACCAAATTAATATTCGGATGTATATTATTATGATATAGCTAAATCAGAAACCATCCGTTTGATACTCTGCAAACATCCCTAATGCACTGCAGAAGCGAGGCAGCCCCAACATCATCATAAAAATATTATTATATTGGATACGTAGGGTCACTAACGAGTTTTTGGCATGATAGGCACAAGCTTCTTGTGTACATATTTTGGCAGTAGGCTTTAAAAAGAGTTATTTTTACTTGCCCTGTACACCGGGAAAGCCTGCGGCATAGTACCTCTAACTACCAGCGCCCTACGTTCCCTTTCAATGTCAACATCTTCTTTGAGGTTGTTGGGAATTATATAAGACTGAGATATCGAAATGTATTTTACTTTTATTACGTTCATTCCATTCCAGTCACGGGGAAATGCTCCCTCTGAAAAGTTTAAAAAATAAACTTGTTTTATTGAATCTACCCATACCATCAAATTCACTCTGTGGCCCTTATTATTTTGTTTTTATTTTGTAATAAAAATCAATTATATTTTTTAGACAAAGTTTTATTTTAACGAAACGTGAAGCTCATTTATTTGGCTAATTATGGCAATTTTTTTGGAGTTGGTAATCTGGTGACAACTACGTCACCCTGATTTCCCGGAGTGCCATACCTTGTTTCTTATACCATGATGATAACAAACTACAGGTAGCTCAGCTGATATGGATCAGTTGAACTACCTGGCTTTTCGTCGGGACGAAAAGTTTACTTTCATCCCGCTCCCCAGGCAATTTCCGACCTACATTCAGAGTATGTATCTTTACACAGATATTGTATTTAGGAAGATAGCCAGTTATCACTACTAAAATCAAACCAGTTTTGTAAATAAATCAGATATTTGTCTTTATACAGTGAAATATTCTTGTTCATTTTAGTTTGTCCGTTACATGCCCGCCGCCATCAAATTCGTAGTCCTTACGTCCATGTTTGTCGAAAACGATACCTACCCATATAAAATTCTTGGAGGGGGTTCGGGGGGTCTTTGGTGCAAAACCGTAATCCACGACCTTATGTTTGTCGAAAATGATACCCATATCAATTTTTTTATAAAGAAGGGGGTTCGGGGGGGCTGGGGTGCAAAATCGTAATCCCCACCCCTATGTCAGTCGAAAACGATACCCATATCCAATTCTTGTATGGGAGAGGGGGTTTAGAGAGAGCTGGGGTTCTGGAAAGTAACAGCACGGCTCGCTTCGCTCGCCGTGCTGTGCTCCTTAGTCGCATTGCGTTTCGCTTCGCTCACCGCAATACGACCACGCTCAGTCGCGTAAATTATTTGCCAAGTATTTATGTTCCTTGGACCGGCGGCACGGGCGGTCGTGATTCGCGTTAAATATTGTTGTCTCGGTCTCACTTTGGTCTTAGATACGTCTTTCCGTCCTTGTTCTTCTTTGTATTGCACAGGACTGGAAATATAACTGTGAGCGTATGTGTTTGCGTGTAGTTGTAACACATGCCAATTTTTGAGTAAGCGCTGGGAGAACGTAACCTATCTTCCCTTTTGTCCCTTTTTCCACCACGGTCTATAGAAAATATTTTTGTTTTATTTTATAGGATAATAATAATTCATTGATTTTGAAACTATCATTGGCCCTTTATGCAAGTATGCACGATTTTCAAATATTATTCTTTACTAGCTGCGCCCTGCGGCTTCGCACGCGTTGTTCCTATGGAAACGTTTAAAGGTGATTTTTATCCCACGGGATCAGATTTATGGGATAAAAAGTAGCCTTTGTTTGATTCCAGAGTTCAGTAGTTCTGGCGTGATGTGTACTTATTATTTATATATTATAATATAATATTAGAATAAACAATATATATATATATATATATATATATAATCCGGATCTCGGAAACGGCTCCAACGATTTTCATGAAATTTAGTATACAGGGGGCATTTCGGGGGCAATATATCGATCTAGCTAGGATTCATTTTCAGAAAATGTCATTTTATCAGTTTAATTATGTTTTCAATATTAACTTTATCATAATCAATTGGCTCTTCCTGACATGGCGAATAGTGATACTATTTTATTCGAGTTTTCAATAATCAACTTTATTGTGATCAACTTAAGATATAACTGAGAAATATGACTCTTCCGGCCATCTATTGGCGAATAGTAGGTACTACTATAATTTCTAATATGCACAATTTACCAATAAAAACCGAGCGAAGCTCGGTACCCAGGTACTGGTTATGATGAGCGGTAATCAAGGCAAAATTTATGTATAACAAATTGAACTGATTTCGATTTATATGCGTAAGTCTCTAGTCCAATAATACGACTATTTAGTTGAAATGTTTTTCTTGCTTTTCATCATTTCAACGTTCATTCAGATCAGCACTTATAATTTTGTGAATATCGAAAAAAGTACAACAGCAACTTAGAGAACAATTGATAAGGATGACTTAGTATTATTATCTATTTTACGACTGATTTTTTTTATATAAAATTTGCAAAACGGATCTTTTTGTCACATTTTGGACCATTTTGGCGTTCGGATTAAAGTTTATTACTATTCTTACATAAATTATCTATGATCGGAGCTTTTTCATTCTTACGAAGTTATTGTATTCTCTTTGTTTTTCATTTTGACTGCCGGCAACACTGCAACCATCCAAGCCAACAGGTGCCTACCAAATCAAATAAAAAGGCAGAAGAGAAGATCACCTATTTTATGTATTTTACTTTACCGAGGAAGACGTGTCGTGTTTTACATACAATAATATTTTACACATAACTTATTGTATTAATTTTACAGCTTTTTAGAAGAACAGAACTTGCCGGAAATCCACAATTATGAATCCTGTTACACACGTAAGCAATCAGTAAATTTATTTAACTTGTTAGGTAATTCTTCGCTACGCTTCAAAAATATATTTCATATCAATAATTTTAGTATCGACCTACGTAGTACGTATTTTCTGTTATTTCCTCGATTTTCCACAAATAGATTTCCACCAACAAGAATTAGCCTACCAAGATTCCAAAGTCCAAAGTCTATCAGCTAAGTCTGAAATTTCTAGTTGAAAGTTGTAGTAGGTAATTTCTGTCCGTTCTGTATAAAACCCTTATTTTTATACTTGAAATATATAATAGAACATCAACAAAGTGTCTAAACCTGTTGCAGTTAAAGTAAAGTTAGGTAGGTATTATTCAAAACTATATAACATCTGTGTTAAAAACACTGATTGTGTTTTGTTTTTTAGAAGCAGAAGAAATGAGTAAAATGCAATGTCCTGATGTTTACCTGCACTATGTCCTCAGTAGTATTTACCTACACTATGTCCAAAGTATGTAGTTTCTAAAAAATACTTTGATAAATGGTACATTGTGTTTTCCAGATTGCTCGAGCGACTCGCCCTATTTACAGGAAACTTTCCACAAGTGCATCACTTGCCTCAGCTCCTAAGCCGATTCCACCAACTGGATTTTGTTTTGGTTTGTATTTTTATATTTGATGCTTTGCATATACTAGTAAGGTAGGAAGAGGCTTATGTGTCACAGGACTAATATTTTATAGGATACTAATATTTTAGGAATTAGAATAAGTATGTAAGAAACAGTGATACAAAAATTTAAGTTGTAGCATAAATAAAAACTTAAATAAATAGTATAAATATACTAGTTAGTGTATTTCATGTTAGTAATAGTCATAGAATGTGACATGTTTTTGATGGGTGCAAGTCCATACTAAAAAGTAAGGTAAGTATATAGTTTATTAGTAGAAAAGTAAATATATATTACATAGAAAACACCAGGTACAAATGTCTACAGATCATATACCTACCAAAGCATTAGTCTAAGGCAGGAAACGAACTCGCCACCTCTTTGTGCCTAGGGGTCATCAGGTTGTTGATATGTATTATTATTGTGTTTGTATCATGTTGTCTATTAGTTATCTGTTGTCTATTCCAAACTTAATACTTTTCCAGAGTTCAGCGATGAGCAGAAAGCGCTGCAGGATCTTGCACGCAAGTTCACAAAGGAGGAGATTATCCCCATGGCTTCTCACTACGATAAGACCGGAGAGTACCCTTGGCCGATTGTCAAGAAAGCATGGGAAGTCGGCCTAATGAACGGACACATCCCTGAGCATTGCGGTAATGTTTTGAATTACCTAGCTGTTATCAAGTTAACTTTATTGAATTTGATGTGTTATCTTAGTAGTAGTACCATTTATAGTTGTTTGATGGTGTTGTGTAGTGATTTAACATTTTAAGTCTATTGATTGAGTCCTAATTTCCAATTGCTTGCGTTATATTTAAAAAGTATAGGTAGTCACAAATGTTTACTCCAACTGCTCAAGGTTAATGGCATCTCTATCCCCACTGTGATAGTGGTAGTCTAAAAGATATAAACAACAGATTACAAGTAATCCTTTTAACTTGTGTAGTTGCCAAGTTTTAATCAAACATGGACTTTACTCAATGACATTTCACTGATGTAGATCATTTTTTAAAACTGGCCTTTTACCCCTTTTGTTTTTTTTGTAAACTACTCTTTTGTTTTTTTTTTACTTACTGGAGTATTGTGACGTTACCTTACCTTGGATAATTGTATGATATAACAAAAGACAATCGCATCAGCTAATAGAAATTTATCTGATAATATTCCACAATACTTCTTTAGGTACATTATTATTAGGTACAAAGTCGAACATTGCTCTTGAACTTTGAACAAGAAATACAAAACAAAATGATAAATACCTAGCTTATTTACATTAACATTTAGTACGCAGATAAAATAAACCACATAAACAACCGACTACATAACCAATCCTAAGAGATATGTTGTACTTTGTACCACAATTTTAGTCTCAGTCAATCTACCTGTTTAAATTCTTTGAGTACATTACGTTTTTATAGTTTCATTCCTATCTAGGGTGTTTGTTTCTATCCTATCTACTAGCAATCATCACACTCGCTTGATAGTTCCCTATTTCTTTTAAAATCGTAGACTTTAGTTTTAAACTGATTTCTCAGGCGGTCTAGGCCTTGGCGTGTTCGAGTCCTCTCTCCTCTGTGAAGAGTTTGCTTTTGGCTGCTCTGGCATAATGGCCGCACTGTTTATCACCGACGTCGCAGTGAGCATTCATTTGCAGTTGGGGATAGCATGATTTGACAGCTTCGGGAAGCGTAGTGTTTTTTTTCTACTCTTGCATGCCTTACCTTTATTACCAACAATAGTAAATAGGATCATGTTTGGTCATGAAGTTGGTCTGAAATGCTCAGTGAGCACGAAAGGAACATCGTAATCTTGCTATATCTCTATTCTTTATTCATTATGAACATGCAGACAATGAGCAGTGGAAATATAATTGATGAACATAAGTGATACCTTTTCCAATACATCTAAATTGATCTACTAGTATTATTATTTTTTGTATAATATAGGTATAGAACTCTCCTAGCCTAGCTGTGTGTGAACTTCCTGTGTTGAGCTTGTAGGTATATTTCAGGGGGTATGGGTGAGTTTGGAGTACTCGAAGAGTGTATCGTTGGGGAGGAAATGGCCTTTGGGTGTAGTGGCATTACCACGGCCGTCGGGGGTACTAATTTGGGCGTGAGTTTCCTCATAATACAAGCAAATTATCCATGGTTTTGGTCTATGGGCTCGCAGCGCGCTTTGGGATTTTCGATCATCCCCCCACTCATTTGACAGAAAATATAACTACGCCTTTGATGCTATGTAAATGTATACTTAATCATTTATGTATGACCTGGTGATCTACATAACCTTAACCTTGTTAACATGTTTCATGAAAGAACATCAGTATAAAGTTCTATATGAAAATAATTTGACAGGACAAAAGCCAGGCAGGATTATACAAATCTGGGGGACAGTTGTAGAACATATATATATCGTCGCATGCTGTACCAAAAATAGAGTCCGGTATAAAAACATCCTGTTTACTACTCTCCCCATCCCCATATTATGACCACCACATGTTTAACACGGAAAGAATTCCCACTGCCTAAATAATTATTCTAGCATTATCTAAATTAAGTTTCACCCCGAAAAGTTGTTCTCCATCAAATCCGGTGGTCCTAAGATCCGTAACTGATTATAGCAAAGACATTTTTATTCAAAATTTAGACGGTGCACGGCGGCGCTCAGCTTTATAGTGTGAACTTGTTTTTTTAGTACAATTGGTCTTTGGTCTGAATAGTAGGTACTCCGCAAATTGGAAATCGATAATTTAAAAATTTATGTTTTATTTAACTTTCTATGCAGAAACACGCATATATTTAGGTACATATTATATCGGCACACCTTACAAGCAAAACATCGCTTATCTTTTATTTTCGGTTTGTTATCTTTGTAGCATACCACTTCTGAATATGATTACTAGCCAAAGTCCAGGAGATAAGATGGATTAAATATTTGATGAGATACGTCAACATTTTATTGACATAGAAGGTAACAACAGGAAAAAAACGTTTATTTGAATGAAATAGTCATTCAAATAAACTTTTTTTCCTGTTTCCTAATAGGTTCAGCGTGCTGTAACCTTTACGCCCCAAAAAGGTGTTTCCGACTATGGGGGTCGCCTATTGTTTTTTCTTCATAGCTCATCAAATAAAATAAAAAATCTTCAGGTCAGAGGAGAACTTCTGTAAAGGACCTTATCCTATTCCTGTTTCCACAAAAAAACGATAAAAACCCTGATACTCTGTGGTCTGGCTTCCAAGACACACAAGACTTTTCAAAGAGCGATTACCAGTTGAGACCATTACCTCAACCTCACCAGCCAGCCTGCAACAGCCTATATTAGTCCACTGCTGGACGAAGGCCTCCCTCTGATAAACGCCTTTTTGTCGTGTCTCGTGGGGGGCTAATGCCTATAATCCCCTCGCTGGGTTGGATATCCCTTAGTCTCCTTTTACGACACCCACTGAAAGAGTTGGGGTGGTGCAAATTAGTACAATGCTGTCTCCCGCCAATTTGTACGATCTTCGTTGATAATTTTGCAGGTGGCTTGGATATGGGTGTCTTTGAGGGGTGTTTGGTGGCCGAGGAGTTGGCGTATGGATGCACTGGCATCATGACTGCCATGGAGGCCAGTGGTCTTGGCGTGAGTCACTTGTCCTGTAGATACCGAACAGTGCATGCGGTTAATTTGTTTTTTCACGCTGGTCGTTTAAAAAGACTAATCAGTATATTAAAAAACGATAAGGAATGCTCTTTGCTATGGTATGCTCCAGGCTTAAATAATACAAATTAAATTAATAATAAACCATCCTATAAACTCAAAACGACGTTATGACTTCAATGTTCATGTATTATAACACTAGCTCTGCTTTGCTTGGGCTAGATGATAAGGTGCGGATTATCCAGCAGTATAAAAGAAAATGACTAAGCATTTGTATCTAATCGACTTTATTTGAGTTTGTAAATACTTATGTAATAGGTAGTAAATGGTAATAAACTCCAGCTCCATTAATACGATTCATTGAATAACATGCAAGGCTTACGTGTAAGGTGCATGTAAATACGCTGATTTGTATTATTAATCACCTGCCACAATTGTGGCAATTATAAAGATATTTGAGAGATCTGAAATCAACATGTCTTTGTAGAAATCATGTCATGTATACAATATGCATTACATAACAAACTAATTTTAAAAGCGCTTTTCATAATTTCATTGTTCGCGTAGTTAAAGCATAACTAAGCTTCTAAATGCTTGCTTCGGTATTGGGGTTAATTATACGCTATACTATTATTATTATTCCTAATCTACTGCTCTTAATTTTTATAAATAAAAACAACAAAAGACTTTTATAAAAATATAGTAGGTAGTCTGTTCAAAAAGAGAAGAGTCGTGGAAAGTGAGGGTGCTCGTGAGCCAATTGACAACTTTTGTTGCATTGTCAACACTGCTCTGTCATTACGTGGCGTTACGGTGATCTAACACTTTTAGTCGTACTGCGTGTAAAAGTGTTAGTTCACCGTAACGCCACGACTCTTCTCTTTTTGAACAAAGGAAAACTTTCTACTCTACTTGTAAAATCTACAATACAAGTATACTTACCATAATATGCTGATTTTGCAATTCTTTGTACAATATAAAAATCTTTGTACAATTCTCTAGCCAAAGTAAAAAGTACCTATTCAAGATGCCTATATAACTCGTTAGTGGAACATCCTATGAAACTTACATATATCTGACTATGTTTCAGCAAACCCCAGTTATTATTGCTGGCACCAAGGAGCAGCAAAAAAAGTACCTTGGCAGACTGATCGATGAACCTTTGGTTGCTGTAAGTATATTTGTATAAGGCGCTACCCCGACTCAATCTAGCGCCGCAACCTATTTTATCTTATAACGTTGAACAATGGAATTTACAAAATTCTCTATTCATTTTTGAAAATTCCATTGTTTATTGTAGCAAGGGATCTCATCTCAAAACTATATGTCATCGGTGTATATGAGTCTGCTGCTAAATGGACATAGGCCTCCGAGTATGAGTGCAAATATGATCATCATATCAATTCAGAGTACACCGGGACTTGTGGAAACAAGTGATTAAAACATAAGAATGTTGCCTATATTTTTCCATTTTCAATTTAAATAAAACAATAAAACATTTTTATATAGTTACGACTGGAGGATAGGCACAAATGTATGGCGCCTGGGCCAGGCACCAATCGAACTGATAGATATATCGTTGGAAAGCTCTATTCCTGTAGAATAAGAATAACTAAGGGGCTAGTCCCGGTTCGTTGTCCGTTTTGAGTAATTCCACTTTGAAAGTTGTTTATTTCGATGAGATTTTGACCCTTTCTATTAAAGTACTACTAAAACGGTGCATACCTACCTCAATAAATCAGTTTTTTTTAACATTTTAGCATTGTATTGTATTTACAATATATCATCATCATCACCACCATCAGCCTATATTAGTCCACTGCTGGACATAGGCCTCCCCTAATGAGCGCAATAGCGCCCTGTCTTCAGCTTGACACATCCAACATCTGCCTGCAGTCTTTCGCAGGTCTTCATCCCACCTAGCCAGATGGCGTCCTACATACGTTTGCCAAGTCGTAGTCTTGACTCAAAAAGACGTTTGGTATTTGCCTTGATCTAGCCCTCTTCGGCACATTACGCAGTTCCGGTAACGATACATTGCAATATAATGTAATTGGTTTCTTACAACCGTTTTAATTTAAATAAATAAATAAATAAATCGGTAATAAAATAAAATAAAACAAGGGTTTAAAAAGGTGCGAAATAAAAATCATTTGCAACTTTTTACATACTAGCGGGAAGAGTACATTGTTTCACTAGGAGCGAAAGTAAATTATTTAGTCCCGAGACGGGGAGGGCAGCGTGCCAATAGTTTTTATATCTAATACTTTTAGAATTAGATATAGGGCTGAAAAGTATTATTTTCAACCCGCTCCTCAGGCATCTTTTCGAGTATGAGTAATGAATAATTGATTTGGTTTATAAAAAACTATAAACCGACTTCTTATCTTAATTATATACTTAGATCCCATGTCAGAACTGGACCAAATAAAAATGGAACCACACGAGAAGCACCAGCTTTCATATAAAAAATAATTATGAAAATCGGACCACCCAGTAAAAAGTTCTGAGGTAACAAACATTTAAAAAATAAAGTTGAATGGAGAACCTCCTCCTTTTTTAGAGTAAGTTAAAAAGGAATAAGCACATCAAAAGTACGCCATTACCGTTGTTACAAAAGAAAGGTCGGATAGCTGTATGACTCCATTATCCATTAGGTATATATTATGTTATTTTTTATATCACCCGGTACATACATACATAGTTATTTTAAAAAAGGTCAAACAAGAAAATGTTTTTTCGTTCAGGTCGCTACATGTTATAGGCTTCTTCCGCTTTAGGAACAAAAAAAAAATAGTCGAATTGAGTGAGAACCTCCTCCTTTTTTTAAGTCGGTTAAAAATTGAAAAATGAACGAAAGACGTAAGCGGACATATCTGCCGTATAGTAGGTATTAGTGACAGATAAGTTCTCTACTCTAATCAGTCTATTAGGTCCAAAAATGCTGCGCCGTGTCAGGGAGCCGGCGAACAACGAATACCCGTTAATGATTCACTAAGTAGTACCTACCTAGAGTAATTCACTGATTTGGAAAAAAACTTGTATCAATTAATTAAAATTAGGAGAGGTTTATATTATAAGTAGGAGGGATTGTGTAGATGCACTCAGTGATTTTCGCAAAAATGCTGAAATTGATTGCCTGGTAGAAATTGGTTATAGCGATAAGGCCGCTTGTTGTACTGTTTTACTTAATTAATTCAATTCAAGATATTTTTGTATCATTTATTATGTATAATAATAATAAAGTATGTAGTTAAAACTTTCAACGTGATAAAATAATAGGATTTTGTTATTCTATTTGTGATAACATCTTTTTTCGAGTATATTTCAAAACGGACAACTGCAACAGTTTTATCGTAGTATAATTTTTTTGTCCTATTGAAAAGAGCTATCCAACGACGTATGACTCATCTTGATTGGACAAAGTACCCAAAAGGCCCAAAATGCCCATCCTCCTTTAAAGAGTTATATGCCACATAAACATACAGGAAAATATTAAAGTAAAGTTAAGTAGAATCTAAATTACCAATTAAACTTCATGAACAATTCAAAAAATGCTCGCTTAGAAAGTTAAAGCCTGAGATGGTCATTCACAATTTTAACATTATTGATCGACCAAATGATTGTCTACAAAGCACAATTCTAATGACAATGGCTTCAATTGAAAATGAAAAACGAAATATGTTTATTGCTACTTAAACAGAATAAAGCGAATACAGAATTAAAACTAGGTACTTAATACAAATAATTTCTGTGTATGTAGAGATACTTAATTAATAAATGACAACGATTCCCACACCAGGCCGAGTCTGTATTGTGGGAACCAATATGTTTAACATGTTAGGAGTAAAATTAGCCTCAATTGACTGTCGAACCTATGCTGAATTATAAAAAATAAAAGTTTCAGTAAAAATAATAATATACAGACAATATTTTTTTATTGAAATGTAAAAGTAAACTTAACAAATAAAAATTTAAAAATAAGTTTAAAACTAAAACACACTATGATTTAATTGCCTCTGTAAACGATCATTTGGTCCATTAATAAAATAAAAATTGACAATTTCGAATGACGGTCTAAGATATACCTACTATTACCATTTACTACATAAAAAACCAAAACAAATAATAAAACATAATAATCTTGGACAAAAGTTAATTAACTAATTGCTTTTGTAAGGCCTATGGTGTGACGGAGCCAGGTGCAGGATCAGACGTTGCTGGCGTTAAGACTAAGGCTGAGAAGAAGGGAGACGAATGGATTCTGAACGGGCAGAAAATGTGGATCACCAATGGAGGAGTTGCCAACTGGTATGTAACTGTATGAAAGTAAAAATACTATATTTAAATAAATAAACAATGCCATCATAAGTTAAGTAATAATTATGATGCATGGTTCTTTCTTTGAAATATGTCTAATGTTTAGAGAATACAATTTATTGATTCTTAGAACTCTTACTTTTAATTTATCAGACAAAGTTTTTATATCTGCCCTATTGAATTAAATTGTCAGTGTCTTCTTTTTTCCATGTATTTTTAGAACTTAATAACATAGAGTACACGGACAAAAATGAAAGCTGTCAAACAGTGGGTATTAAAAATGCACAAACACATAAAAATTTCCAGTAAAAATGATTAGCTTACAAACTTGAAATAAAATAATATGGGGGCGGCCACCTTGGTGGGAATCCGGCTAGGAGGTCATCGTCATAAAAGATTCCCATTTATATTACAGGTACTTTGTGCTCGCCCGAACCAACCCGGACCCAAAGTGCCCAGCCAGCAAGGCCTTTACTGGCTTCATCGTTGAGAGGGAGTGGCCCGGAGTCAACCCGGGACGCAAAGTAAGTCCTGTTGGCCAATTTTCGTAATTTGCAATTGTATGACGAAAGCCATTAAAAGTTTGATGGTCATTAGCTTTCGAGGTCATTCAAAGGGCTTTCGAATGTCAGTATAAGATGGATGGTTTTTGCGTAAGCATAGCGGGAGCACCGTTACTGAACTATTCGCAGTTTAGTAAAATGGAACTGGTGACCTGTAACACAGGTTTAAAAAAACCTGTTTCCGGTACCAGTCTCCCACAACATAGGTCATAGTCATTAAATAGTGGAATCAAAATCAATAGTGTTTACCTACCTTTCGTCAGACATTTGTGGGAGACAAATAAACGTTTTTATTATTAACTAGCAGTGCCTCGCGGTTTCACCTATGTCACTCCCTGAAAAGTAAGCTTTTTAATGGTAAAAGATTTTTTTTAATCGGTCCAGTAGTTTCGGAGCCTATTCAATACAAACAAACAAACAAAACTTTGCTCTTTATAATATGAGTATAGGCTAGCAGCCTCTCGCGGTTCCACCCGCGTAGTTCCCGTTCCCGTGAGAATTGCGGGATTAGGGAAATTCAGTGAAATCATTAAAAATCTTACGTTTCAGTAGGCTTTTTAATGATGTCACTGAATTGGAATGATAATAAATAAAACATAGATTTTTCTTTCAGTTGTAACATTTAAATAAATTTATGAAATTTGTTATTCTGATATTGTGTTAGTGGCCCAGTTAGAACTGTATTATGTCAGTTGCTGCATATAGTTATACCTTGAGATTTCACAAATGATGTAATTCTATTGCCGCTATAACAAGAAATACCTAAAAAACAGAATAAACTAATATTTGGGGATCCCATACAACAGACATGCCGTTTTTATAAATAACTAGCTGCGCCCCGCGGCTTCGCACGCGTTGTTCCTGAATTTTCTTTGCTATAAAACTCACGGAGCCCGAGACCTTACCAACGAATGCAAAACCGTGGAAATCGGTTCGTGCGTTTTGGAGTTATAGCGTCAGGAAGGAAAACCCGACTTATTTTTATATTATAGAAGATGGGACGGAACTCTTCGTGTGCGAGTCGCACTTGCCAGTTTTTTATTAAGCTTGACAGGATAAACAGTAATCGCCAGGTAGACTAGGTGCTTCTTGGGCCATGAAATAGTTAAACAAATGATCATGAACTTTTTGTTCTTTCTTCGCAGGAACAAAATATGGGTCAGCGTGCTTCGGATACCCGTGGAATCACTTTCGAAGACGTGAGGATACCGAAGGAGAATGTGCTGATCGGCGAAGGTGCTGGCTTCAAGATCGCCATGGGAGCATTCGACAAGACACGTCCTCCGGTAACTATTACTCTAGGACCAGTTGTTTATACGAATTTATATATCGTCCATTTTGAATGAGGCATAAACGTATACAAACCGCCCATACTTAACCTAAAATTCATTTTGTTGGCGCGTCCTTTTATACGTAATTTACATTACTTGTCGATTTTAGATCCTCCCTTCAATAAAAATTGTTTACAATTATATCTGAAACTCGACGCCAAGCAAGTGAGTTTTTGTTATTTGTATCCATGCTGGATGGATAAACCATAGTTCTAACGCCTATAATGGTCCTGTCGAGATTTAGTCAAAAAGTGCTACCTATTAGTCAAATCAAGATGTACTTACGTAACGAGTGTGTCATCGGATAGGCATTTACTCAATCCGCCCTGTAAATGCCCGGCATAAACCCATCTCTAGTCACAAATGATAATAACTGCACTTACCTACCTGTCGATCCACATACCATAATGACTGAAATAATAGAAAATTGCAGTAGTCTCAAAGGTCAAACCGCTTATCGAACCGAAGAAAACCCCACTCTTTACCCGACTACCAACAGAGGAGGGTTATGAGGTTGACACCTTATGTTTGTTTGTATGTAGCCGATTTTTAACCGACTTCAAAAAAAGGAGGAGGTTCTCAATTCGACTGTATTTTTTTATGTTTGTTACCTCAGAACTTTTGACTGGGTGGTCTGATTTTCATGATTCTTTTTTATATGAAAGCTGGTGCTTCCCGTGTGTATTTTAATTTTGTTCGGATCCATCCAAAATTCATGAAAAAACTATAAAAATTGAAGTTGGTTTATAGTTTTTTAAAACAAAATTAATTATACGTTCCTATGTAACTATTAGTCCGGTTACAATAAATGACTTGACCATAAATTTCTGTTCAAAAAGAGAAGAGTCGTTGGAAGTGAGGGCGCGCGTGTGCCAATTGACAACTTTTGTTGCGTTGACAACACTTCTCTGTCATTGCAGTACGACTAAAACTGTTAGTTAACCAAAACACCACGACTCTTCTCTTTTTAAACATCTGGAGGTTGAAAATTCCAATGTTGGAAAATATGCTCGCGTGGAGCTGACCATAGCCCAGCAGTTCGTCAGTCATCATCACCATGGCCTTCACATACACAAAGGTTTATGTAGAATAAGTACTCCTCCGTAACTCGAACGCGCCTTTTGCCAGCTTTTCACTAAAACTGACAAAAAATCACGCTCAATTCGTGATTTTTTTGTGTTAAATTGCTGCGGTCCGTTTATAAACAAAATCGATAAAAGCGCTCACAGAAGTAGTCCGTAATTATGTTAGCGCGTCTGCAGTTGGAACACCCATGCTACCGAGCATGGTCAAATTGATATATAGCCCGATATCTGTTGTTATCGCGCTCAAAGAATACGGAACAAATTTGATTGCTTTTAGCGCGGATAGTCTTGTAAACTAAAAACAAACCGCAGCAATTTTGAGTTGCGTTTGAGTATTCGAGGGTTAAGTAGATTACTAACAAGAGCCAGCTATAGCTTAACATAAATTCGATCAGCTCAAAAGACACGCGATAGGAAGTTATCAAGGTTAGATCTAAATAGACGGAATTCATGTTCTCAGCTGTCCTGGTCACAGGCCGCATCAGCCTAGCTTCACGGCCGGTGATCCACCGTTGTAATATATTTTTTGGATCTATAAAAAAAACATATATTTTAAAACGAGATTTTATATAAACGAATTGTATAATCATCCACCTACTCATATTATACTGTCGCTATTAATAATATTTTCTGCTCCCTCTGCTATTATATGACCTAGCTTACCACTTAAGGGCCCCCATGTCCTCGCTAGGCTGTTATGATACCTATGTTATAGCCCAATGATAGATGATGCACTTTTATTATAAATTACCTGCCGTGCGCGTCCGCGTTCTACCTGTGGTTTCGCACGTGTTTTCAAGGTTAAAACGTATTTTATCCAGTATTTTTTATTAAAGCTACATAAGCACACAGTTCACTTTGTACTTTCCAATGATCTTATCCATCCATGATTGTCTAGTAGAGGTCGCTCAAGAGCGATAAAACTGCCATTGTCCCTCAGTTTTTAGGTTGTTTTAGGCCTACGCAATATATACATACATAATATGCAACACCTCAACCTCCACTGCCTGTATCGGTCCACTGCTGGATGCAGGCCTCCCCCTGCATCCAGCAGCCGCAACGCCTTATTGGCGTTTACCTCATGGGGTATTGCCTATAATCCCCACGGTGAGCATGCGGGTTGGGGATCCCAGTTTGGTGGAAGATTTGTTCTGATATCCCTTAGTCGCCTCTTACGACTCCCACGGGAAGAATTGGGGTGGTGCAAATTCTAAGCCAGCACGACACAGCTGATATACAATAGAAAATAACATATCTTACTGCACATTTAAATGTAATATTTAAGTATGCACTAAGATATTTTCTGACTGAGAGAATTTACCTGTATGCTGTACTCATCAAATTTCACATTTTCATATAAATTTCACATTTTCATAGAAAATAGAATAACGCAAACTTTGTAGTAACATAACACTATAAATAGTGTTTACTATAAAGTTCGCACTCAAACTGTAAGTTATGTCACGTAAATACTGCAATATTCAGTGAATAGAGACATCATCAGGACACCAAAATACACCTTGAAGCGCAAAGCAACAAAGACTGAGTTCCACAAAACAAAAACTAAATTCAGATTCAAAATTTATTTTATTAATAATGCTTGACCATCTACAAAGCATCATCTAGCCCCACGCTAAGCAATGCTTACTAAATGGATAAATTATTGATGGTACACACAATTTTTTTCACGAGGGATTTGCCTTTGTAAAGTTAAAAATCAGTGAAAATTAAGGAATTTAAAGTCTGTTTTAGTTATAAATCATATTTATTTTTGTAACTGTATCGATTGATAATAATATGAATTTACTGTTAGCTGCCACGCCACTTGTGACCCAGTTGAATAAATTGCATATACTTTGCCTGTGGCGTAGAGATTTTGTATTTAAATTTGTGTTTTGTTATTCTAATAAAATCAAATTGGCTATAGGTACATTTTAGAGTTTGACGACCGCATTGCCGCGGCGAAATCAAAACCGATGCCTATATTGCTACAGCTGGACGAAGGCCTCCCCTCTGATAAGCGTCTTACTGGCGTTTATCTCGTAGGGGTTAATGCCCATAATCCCCACGCTAGGTGCAGATTGGGGATCGCAGTTCGGTGGTAGAATTGTTCGGCAAGGGGCGCTGCTGCCCGCCCCGGTGGGGTATCCTTCAGTCGCCTCTCAGCGCTCATATACACGGGTGCACGTCTCAAAAACGCGGACTGCAATTTGCCGACCGCGTATACGAGCCTTTACGACCTCTCCTCTTCTAGTCTTTACATTATTCTGTAACTACTAATCAAGACAACTACTAATCAAGACAATTTCCCCAACCAGGTAGCCGCAGGTGCAACCGGGCTGGCCAACCGTGCTATGTACGAGGCCACAAAGTATTCCCTCGAGAGGAAGACATTCGGCGTACCAATCGCTTACCACCAGGCTGTCGCTTTCTTGCTCGCTGACATGGCCATCGGCGTGGAGACCGCGAGGTTAGCTTGGCAACGCGCTGCTTGGATGGTTGACCACGGTAAGACGAGAGCCCCTTTCTTATTTTTGATAATTTACGAGATCTGAACACATCTCTAGTCATCCCATGACTACGACAGAGTGTAAACCTATTGAAACGTCGGGAAAAACTGGTAAAAACGTCTCTTTCGTCGTGTGTCTTGGTACAGCGGCAATATGTTATCTTACACTAAAAACTTGAGTCTTTGAAAACGTGCGGTAACAAAAACGCACACATTGAGTAAATCAAAATAGATTTTTTTCCGATAAGCCTTCCTGTTATTATTACCATTTATTGTGCAATCATATTGCAAGATTTTTTGTGAAACAACACCACAAGAACACACATTACACGATAGCTATTTCGCTTGGCGCTATCTCACTGGTCGAAAGGTCCTACTCTCGAATTTAAGTTTTAAATCGTTCTTTCCACTTGATACCCCCGTTTGTACCCCCTGAGGGGACCATGGACACTAACTATATCTATGGAGTTGCCAACCCAAAACTGATCACATAAATACGAGCGTAGATTCATTGTGTCTACGAATACAACTTGACCTCGACGAATCTCAAAAAGCTCTGAATTTCATAAAGCAGCGAGAACGACCAATAATCGCGTACATGGATGATTGAATAGATTTTTTGTTTACAGGCCAAAAGAATACTGTACTTGCGTCGGTTGCGAAATGCCACGCTTCAGAAATCGCCAACAAAGCTGCCTCGGACGCCGTGCAGGTCTTCGGAGGAAATGGCTTCAATACTGAGTACCCCGTAGAGAAACTTATGAGGGACGCCAAGATCTACCAGATCTACGAAGGCACGTCCCAAATCCAGAGAATTATAATTTCCAGAGAGCTCTTGAATGCTGCCAAACAGTCCAATGCCTAACTTGTTTATATAATCATTTACTATTTATAAGCATAACCTTATTTAAACATCACGTATTTAATCATAATTTTGAGAGATGTTCTGTTTGATTGATTGTCTTCCACTTTTTGTATGTACTGTAAACAACTGCTATGTCAATTATAAACAAGTTAAACTTCAATTTAGATAGTAGTGTATTGGTGTTTTGATTATATATATTTACACTCAAATATAAAATAAAACTATTTTTACAGAGATTCAGCGTTTTTCTCACAATGGTATTTATTAACTCGTCAACTAGGTACCTTAGAAGGGAAAATTGCAAAGTTTCTTCCTCCAACAATACAACATTACATTTTCATTTTTCCATTACATTTTCTCTTTTACAGTGACAATAAAACAAATTTTAGACAACTTTATTTTTATCCTATAACAAAGCTACATGTAGATAGATTGTTTGCAACAGTCTGCAGTTAACTCAATTGTAAATACTTGTATTTTTATTTGATTGTAATTATTATTTTCCATGGATGAATATTGCATTTCATTTATGTAAACAATAATTTACTTATTTTTAGGTAGGTACTTCTATCATCTGAGTATTGACATTCTCCCGATTAGTCAAAAACTCTAGGAGCTCATTATTGTAGACAAGAATATATATATTGACGATCTCCATGGCGCGGTGGGCGAACGTCCGTCTACGACGCAGGAGGTTGCGGGTTCAATTCCCGTCTGAGGACAAATGTTTGTAGGATCTGCAGATATTTGTTCATGGCGTTCTGGATGATTTCTTGTATTGTATTGCAATTAACCAAAGAAAACACTGCGCTGTCTAGGAATAATAGGGTATAATATGCATGTGATTTCAAAATGGCTAAAAAAATATATACGTATTCTCTATTTATATAGAAACATATCTACATATTTATTTTTGCATTTTGAGATCTTTTTATTGTAGAATTTAACCATTGAAAAATTGATATTTTAAATCTCAATCGCAAAATTTCAAAACGCTACGCCATTGACTAGAGCGGACTTGACATCACTGTACACATTTCTTCTTTTTTTATTCTGCTTGCTGCACCATGATTTGACACTATTCTGCCCACTTGACATTTCGTATTGTCGATTATTTTCAGTTTTTTCGGAAAACCTCTTTCCTGAGATGATCACTACCGAGGTCGTCACCAAAGGTTTTAATCAAGTGTGTACGTCGACGTCACATAAACATGGCGCCAATATGGCAGCGTTTTTATCACCCGAAAATGATTGTAGTTTTGATTTGTTTTTTTTACCTTGTAAATGCGAAATTCAGTGAGCGTCTTATCATTCCTCGGTTAAATAATGATGACCTAAAGAATCGATTAAAACAATAAAAAAAATCGATGCATATACCCTATTGATGGCTTCGAAGACAATGACGTCACACGCAACCGCGGGGGTCACACGACAAACTTTCGTTACTAATAAATACTTCGACGACAATTTTTGTCGTAGAATAAAACAAATTGCACTTTATGTTAGGGATTTCTTAGCTCTATAAATAGGTATGCATTCTCAACTTAAAACGTTACGGGTCCTCATTAATTCATTAATCATTATACATTTTATTTTTTCTTGTTCTCCTCACTGGTGTTTATGTAAATGTGGTTATACACGTTTCAAAGTTTGCACGACGTTACACTTATGTGCAGGTAAGGTACTTGTGTATGTCCCAACGCAATGACAGAATTATCGTCATCTGTGTTAAGTAAGTACGTACGTACTGTGAGAAACGAAAACTTTAGCAAAATGTTATTCGAGAGCAAAGTTTCAGCCTGATCCTTTATATACTTTTGGCGTGAAGAGCTTAAACATCTAAGTATCCAAATTTTCGCATATAAAATAATAATGACTTTCGAATATACCTACTTGAATCCTTGGTGGCGATAGACCATTCATAAAATGCACGCCGATTTTATGAAGTTTAGTGAAAATCGGGTGCATTTTTAGAATGGTTTATCTCTACCATCTACCATGATCATTTCAAAGTTTGGCGCTTCATCTTCGTAAAGTAGAGTTCAAATATTCATCAATAGATGGCGTTACCTACCTCCTACAGAAGAGCCTTGATTAGGGTTCGTCAATTTATAATTTTCGCCATGAAACACATTTAAGCAATTTGAGGCCGTTATTTTTGACAATCAGAATCTTTACTTATAATTGTTATATATAATGCCAAATATTTCTAATAAAGAGTTATAATATAATTCAGAGTTATATTTTCAAATTGGTACTTACTCCATCTATTTATCTCATTAACAAACTTTCAACATCACCTACAAGCATATCGCGACTTTGCAGGCCAGAGGGCGCTTCGAACGAACGTCGGAAGTCGTTTATGTATCTTTATTTACTATTTAGGAAAGAAAAACATTATACAGTTATTTTTTTAGTACAAACAGAAGAGTAAATAGCTTATAAGTTTTTTTGACAAATTAAATTTCCACCTATTAATAAACAACGAAGTAATACGATAGAGTCATGCACATAAAGATTGACCTAGATTCGGAGCCCTTGTGAAAGGATTGTGTAATAGAAACGGTCATTTATTACACAACGTAGTGTATTCATAAGCAAATTAGCGTAGTTATTTTGCATCATTTATTTGGTTTTTTCAGCTCAAACACATAGTAGGTAATAAAAATGAAAATCACGTTTCGGTTGTTTTAATTACGATATTTTACAGCTTAGTCTAGCAAGACATATTAATTTTTAAATATTTTAGTAATTTTCAGTACATTTTGTCCCAACTATTTCAGAAGTAGGTCAAGGCACAGATTTTACCAATAGGTTGGAATCTTACTGCCCTTTACCAACATTATTTCAATGTCAGTCATGAACACAGTAGCTTCACTGAACCCAGTACCTTCCTAGTTATGTCGGTCGGTCTGCTAAAGTGTATGTGAAGTGGCCTAGAGACCTACATTTTGTTTTTAAAACGTGTAATTGCTGTTTACGGGTGAATTTTGAGATTAAAATTTATCTTTTAACTCAATTGTTGTATTGAACCAAGTGAGCGCGTCATTTCTTGGGCGCCTCGTTTGATATTTTGTGCGTGATGCACGAAGACGCTCCGAAAATGAGTGTAGAACAGAGTTTGGCTGCCTCGTCAAGCGAGCCGCAAAGTGATATCGTGCTTGAAGTACCAAATGAATTCGACATGAGCTCTACGGAGGAGAGGCAGACGGAATGTATAAACCTAGACCTCACGATTGCCTATGTCGAGCCCACTAGCGGTAAGTGACTAATAGCTCAAAATACTTAGGTAGGTATACTATAACACATTACGAAGTTATTGGAAGACTACAAGCTACATTTCTCTAGTTTAACAAAGGTTTTGTCGTCGATTTATCTTACTTTGATTATATATTATAGGTACTTACTGTTTATAGCAGGTTGCTAATACTTATGTGGTTTTCAGCTTTATATTTATTTTATAAATCAAATTGGTCTCCTGTTAGACTGGTCTGATTTCGTAATGGGACATGAGGCTTGTCGGCTGGAAAAAACGTTACCAAAATAAATCTACAACAAACTATAAATGACAGATGAGTGTTGTGTGTTCTTCTAACACACTGATAAAAATATTTTCCTTTCGTTGATGCATACATTCGTAGAGACTACCTGATGCTCGTACGCTCTGCACGGTGTGGCAACGCCGCATTGGTTTTTTTCGCGCTATCCTGCCGCGGTTTCAGACTAGCTGTTAAAACTCTACTATTCCGAGAGCACCATTGAATAGTGGCACAGCACACAGCAGAATTGTTCACTTTATAATTAGACATTGCGGTGTAAGGAGGTACCTACCTAGGTTGGTAGGTAGGTACCGACTCGTGTCATTCTCGACTAAATTTTATTTCGTAGTGGGTGGCGCGTCGTCACTTTTTGATTTCATTTGGTGTCAGTGGGGCACGGTTATGTGCGGGCTGCACTTACTTCAATCTCTTACACCATAGGTAGGTACCATACATACACCATAAGATACGTAGGTAGGTACCTAGGTAACTTTGTTTTGACTACATTGTAGTAACTATTAGGTCCTTACATATGAAATTGGCGTTTTTCGTACTGGCCACTTTAATCACAAATTTCTCCTCTTTGGTAAGGAATTCCAAATTCAAATTTGTACAGCTATAGACTCATGTATTTGTGCTTCGATGATCGTCATTCATTTGTTTTTTTTCTTCTGTTTTTTTCTGTTTGCGTCACTCATTTTACAAAATGGAAAACTTAAAATATCGCATTATTTACGAGTAGGGTCATTGCGCCTGTTTGCGTCCAATTAGCGGAGTTGTCAGATTCAGATATCGAAAAAAAAATATTTTTGTGAGCTCATAAGAATAAAACTGATTTCACAACATGACTAATATACTCTATTTTCACATGGAAAATAGACTTTTGTCTTAAATTTAACTGTTAATTTTTAAAAAATATTTTAATCCGAAATACCTCATTTTACCAGTTCTCGTCCAAAAATTCCAGTTTGCGACCCTATGTTGCCTAGTTCTCGACCACCATATATCTGATAGAAAACTTACTTATAATAATCATAATCATCAGCCTGTTTTAGTCCTCTGCTGGACATAGGCCTCAGAATCCTGAAATCTTGGTCTTGTGGTCTCGTCGTTGGGAACGAGGGGTATGTGCAACGTATAATCTGCCATAGAATGTCGTCCCATCGTGCATTTTAAGCTTTGTCAGGTGGCTCCTGCCAAGCTCCTGAGTTAATACTTTGTACCCTCGGTTCAGGTCGGATTTGTCTGACGAAGTCACTTAGGTGGTTTTGGTTTCCCGTCTTTTTGCCATCAGCCCGAAAGACTCATCCGAGAGTTTGGATTGCTTGCCAGTACGCTGCTTTTGGCAGAACTTGATGCCCTCGTTCTTCAACGTTTCAACAAGATTGTGTAGGGTCTCGTCAGCGTCATCCGTGGGATCCAAGGCAGCGAACCTATTCCCGAGAAGCTGCCGGAATTTCTCGGTGCCCGCCATGATTTGGATTGGATTAGGTCGGAGCGTAGATTTCATCAAACGGTTTCTTTCTAGCTTTAAGTTGATATCCAGAGAGCCTCGGAGCAGTCGGTGATCAGATCCGGTACTGAACCTGTTGATCACTGAGTCATCTCTGAATATGTGCTTGCTATCCATCATGATGAAGTCGATCTCATTTTAAGTCACAGTGTCGGGGCTTCGCCACGTCCACATACGAGCCTTAGGGATGTTGTGTAAGGCTTTGGATATGTCTTCATAAATATCCTCCACTTCATCATCCGATTGTGCCGAGGTCGGTGCGTAGACCTGACTTACTGTTCCCTGAATACCTGTCAACATATTGGAGATTTCTTGAACGTTGAATATGCCATTTAATGTTCTCTAACTCCACTTCCAACTGCGCTAGGTGATGGTCAAACCTCTAAGTTCGTTTGTTGGTTGCATTTAGGAATTAGGAAGCACCGCGGGCAGTTGATGTTGGCTTGGTATGGTATGGTATGGTGAGTGTACTCTTTTTTCTACACTGAGACTCGGGATGGTCCATTGTGCGTGTTTGTTTGCTAGTCTTGCCAGCATAACTCCGTCCAGAAGCGCAGAATCTTCCCGGGATTTCCACAGGCTTCGCGGAGTGACCTCGGATGGTCACGGATTTCGTGTCGCTGTGCTGTTACTCCCTCGCATTCCAAGACTACGTGAGCAGCTGATTCCTCGTCACTGAGACACCCCCTGCAGAGAGGTTTACTCCGATGGTGTAGAGGTGTTTGTTTAGTGGGCAGTGTCCTGTGAGTATTCAAACAAGGACGCGTAGGTCTCTTCTGGTCAGGTTAAGTAGCTTTGGTGATGCAGCCGGAAGCGCTGCTCTTGCCTGGCGGCACTCCTGTAGGTGCGTCCATCGTTCGACATGCGTTCCTCTGGTTTTTTGCCTTATCCATGCTCGGAATTGTGAGAATGCTAGGGGGAGGAGCGGACGTGGGCATGTTGTAGGCGTGTCCGAACCTTTCCGGGCTTATTCGTCAGCAGCGTCGTTACCAAGTGATCCGCTATGCCTCTTGATCCATTGGATGGTTATCCGGTTGTTGGGGAAAATCCTCTCAATTTCCAAGTGACAGTCGTGCACGAGTTTGGACTTGCTGCTGTTTGCTGCCAAGGCCCTGATTGTAGCAGCACTGTCAGAAAGGATACGCACGCATTGGTTGTCCATGTTCCTTCTTTGCACAGCTGTGGCTGCCTCGGTTATAGCTACGCATTCGCATTCAAATATAATAAATAAATAAATCATGCTGGACAATTCACACAGCACTATCTAGCCCCAAGCTAAGCAGAGCTTGTGTTATGGGTACCAGATAACTGATATATATAATACAATACACTACATAGATAGATATTTTTTATTATACATAGAAAACATCCAGAACGCCCTGAACAAATCGTACACACATTTGTCCAGCTACACCCGTGCCCGCATCGTTCTTGGAGACGTCCGTGTATATTCTAACTTCGTGGGTGCCTGATTCATCTCTTTTAGTTGTCTCTCCTCATATAGTTATATCTGGTAGTGTTTCTCTTGTATAGGTTTGCTGGGCATTCTGTCACAGGGGGCGGCTACGAGAGGTTCATAGGCTAAGGCTCTGTTTAAGATCTGAGTGTGTGGGCTTTCTATGCCCCCCAGAATCCCATGTTTTGTAGTCTCAAAGCCGAAAAGGTCGCCTCTTGTGGTATATTATAGTGGCGCTATGTATATCTAGGATTACCTCCAGGGCAACGCTTGGTGTAGTTCTAGCACAAGCAAGTAGTACAAGCTGCACGCAGCTTGTTATTGGTGAGCACACCAGTCTTTGGAATCGTTGCAGTTTGGTTATTGAGGTTTATTGTATTGTATATGCTACTAGTATACAAAATACCTAATAAACATATAACATTTATTAGTAAGTATTCTATATTTAGGACTCTGATGACTGGCACTGTGTTTTATTATTCGCAGATGGTCGATATCTGGTCTTATATAGTAGTTCTCGACCACAATATTTATTGAAAAAATAGCATAAAGCTTATTTCAAATAAAGTGAAATTGAATGAAATATGTTAAATACACAATATTGGATAACTCAATGACTTAATAAACAAAATTCTATTACATTATTGTTAACTTTACAAAATCAATAAAGCTAAGGTCGAAATCAGGACGTGATTTAACCTTGTCCGATTCGCGACCACAAGAAATTTCATAACTCAGTATTTTATGGTTTGTTGCCTGGACGAAATAAGGTTTTTAGATACCTTACGAGCATAAGGTTCAAATTTAATAAAATGTTTGAATAAATTTTAATACAATAATGCATACAAGAAACCACCTTATTGACACGGTATGCCCAATTCGCGTCCAACCCGGTCTAAAATGGGACTTTCTTAAAATATCGTGGTACAGTTCTCGTCCACGCAATATTTCAAATTTATTGACTATAATTTATACAGAATAACACAAATCCATATTTTTTAATCAAAAATGAAGTCAAACTAATAACCATCAACTCTGACATGCATAAAGACAATGTAAAACCTACCGTTGAATTTGCGACACGCTGCTATTTTTCGCGTTGATATAGACACTTTTTGTCTTGTTGATGGCGGACCACAAATTGATTATTTTTTTTACTTATAATTGCTGGTGCTAGTGATGTGTAGTTAGCTTCTATGCCTAGCTTACACATCTAGGTTATTGATATAATTTAATGTCTTTGTGTGAGAGTCCAAATAAGGCTATTTTCGACAAAAAGTAACCAGTAGTGCCGCGAAAGGTCGTGAATGGGGCCTGGACGCGTAACAGGCGCACCTACCCTACGAGTTCCGCCGTGGCACTAGTGCTGCGGAAACAACTCGAAGGGTGAATGATGTGTATGGCGGTCGTGTTGCAAAAGAAAACACAGTTCGTTTTTGGTTCCAACGTTTTCGTTCTGGAAATTTCGACCTGCAGAACAAGCCCCGTAGACGGCCTGAGACTCAAGTTGATAATGAAGAGTTGAAGGCTATTGTGGAAGCGGATCCATCGCAAACCACGTCCGAGTTAGCTGCAGGCTGCGATGTTAGTGATAAAACTGTTTTAATTCACTTGCAGCAAATTGGGAAGATTAAAAAGCTTGAAAGGTGGGTACCTCACGAATTGACTGAAGCAAACCGGCAAACGCGCGTCGACTGCTGCGTTACATTACTAAACCGGCACAATAATGAAGGTATTTTAAACCGAATCATTACCTGTGATGAAAAATGGGTTCTTTACGATAATCGGAAGCGCTCAGCGCAATGGTTGGATCCTGGCCAGCCATCCAAATCCTGCCCCAAGCTAAAATTAACCCCAAAAAAGTTACTTGTAAGCGATTGGTGGACTAGTGCCGGTATTGTTCATTACAGTTTTCTCAAATCTGGCCAGACTATTACGGCTGATGTCTATTGTCAGCAATTGCAAATCATGATGGAAAAGCTAGCGGCTAAACAACCTAGGCTGGTCAATCGCTCCACGCCACTGCTGCTTCACGACAACGCTAGACCACACACTGCGCAACAGACGGCTACTAAATTAGAAGAGCTTCAATTGGAAAGTCTAAGACATCCTCCGTACTCCCCGGACCTTGCTCCAACAGATTACCATTTTTTTCGAAATTTGGATAACTTCTTGCAAGGGAAAAAATTCAACTCCGATGGGGCAGTCCAAATCGCCTTCAAAGATTTTATTGATTCCCGTCCAACTGGTTTTTTTAGTAAAGGGATCAATGAACTACCTATAAGATGGCAAAAGTGCATAGAAAATAATGGTTCATACTTTGATTAATTAAATATATTAGGTATATTAAAAAATATTCGACTTTTTGTTCCTCCCATACAAAACGCCAATTTCATATGTAAGGACCTAATATCTATCAACACTCAGCTAGTAGGTAGGTTTTAGGTTAAGTATGGGCGGTTTGTTTACTAACATGCTTTATTCAAAATGGATACGGCATAGGTACAAATGTCTTTGCTGGAATGACCAATAAATAACTTGGTCTACCTACCTATGACATTGGTCACTGAACGTTTATCAACTCATTGTCTACATGGGTAAGATCGCTACTGTAAGTTGAAAAAGATATGTAGGTACCTACCTACCTACAATCCTTACGGTACCAAAGTTGTTATTGTAAGGATTGTACATACCTACAAGTACTACCTTATAATTACAACAAACGCAAAACGATTCGCTTTACGTAGGTAGAGCTAGGTAAGTAGGAACTTTGTACTTGACAATGTATTCTCTGGTAGGTCTAGATACTAGGTATACTTAGGTAGGTGATTCTGAGAGAAGAATGAATGAAGAATAGATTCTTATAAGTATAACAGTTATAACCAACTTGAAATCATAAAGAAACTACCTACCTACTTAGAAATCAAATAATATCCTATTCAACGGTTCAAGCCCCGTTAGAATCGTTTTTTGGTAGACAGCGTAAAAAATCAAATAAGTACCTAATACGTAGGTATTAACCTATCTACCTAATAAGTACTGATTTGATTTCTTACCCTACCTATATTACCCAGTGTAAACTATATAGGAACCTACCTACTTAGGTATGTACATTATTATCAGTGCGTAGGTAGAGTACCTAAAGTTCGAGTGTGGACGTAAAACATCCTGATGATGATAATGATACTTAAATCCCGGGATTATTAAATTTTTTTGAATTGAAACAAATAGATGATTAAAAAAATACTATTCACATCTAAAGGATCGCCATGTTTGTGATAAATAACGAAGTTGATCGAAAAAGTAATGTATGTGATAAATTTAATATGTAGAAAAGGTTCATATTTAGGTAGAGATTTAATTTTTAGGTACAAAACTACTTAGGTACTGACAGAACTATTAACAATAAAATCAAACTCCTTACTTAACGTCTTAAATTTAAAAATACCAAACATGGGCGCAATCTAGTCGATGAAAACTTTTGGTAAACTCGGGAAAAGTTTTCTTTCGCCTCTTCATTGCTCTGGGAAGTTTGGTGGAACTAACTCGGCTGAATAGATAAAATGTTTTAAGTTATCGATCGCGATCGCCTTTTGATTTGTGTATCGGTACTGGAGGGAACTTTGGAGGCTTGGATTTGTGGCGTTAATCACCCCTTGAAAGCACCCCTGCAGCACAACACAACATTTAGATCAATTTTATATTGACGGCATCATTGCCCGTACTCTTGTATTTTGTTTATAAAATGAATATAGGTACTAAAATAAGACTTAAATTTAATTTTCTTTATAGGTTTCAAATAAAACTCTGGTTCGTTTTCATGGAAACGCTAATCTTATGCAAGCGCCATAAGAGTTGGTTCTGCACGACGACAGCGAAGACGGAAATTCGACTTTCTTTTTCTGAGGAGGCCCCCAGATGACTGACAGCGTAATGCTCGTTTGAAGCTTAAGGGAAGCCATTTTGTTACTAAAATGTATCGAAAGTTAACGAGTAGCCAGCCCATATTTACTCGTAAATTGAGTGCGCGTTTTCGTGCTGAGTGGTGTATCGGTAGAATCCTACTAATATTATAAACGCGAGGGTTTGTAATTATAATCATATTCATTTATTTGCCAGAACGTTTTTACAAAAATTCTCAAAATTATATATACCTATGTCCATTTACAATCTACCCTTATAGGTGTGAAAAATTGTATTTTTGGGTTTTTACAATAAATTATTCTAAATGTCAATATAATAAATTCAAAACAAGTTATAATAACAGCCAAATTAAATTAAAACACAATAATAAGGTACGAAACAAAAAAAGTGAGCTGAAGTCAATCAATTCTTTAAATTCTAGTAGTATTTTACACTATAAAGACAGTTTTCTAGTAGCCAGTGTTTCAATTTAGGTTTAGAGGCAAATCTTTAAAACTATTCGGTAATTTATTTTAGATAGTAATGGCATAATAGTAGGAGTTACGCTTAACAAGCTCTAGCCGACAAGGATAGACGAATAGTCTATTCTTATGCCTTGTATGTCTAGTCAAGACTTCCACGTGTATTTTGAAATACTAAGGCTACTGCTTGACAAAGACACATACATACATCCCTGATATACATATGCAGGGTAACGGAAGGTTCTTCAACCTCTGAAATAATGGCTTACAACTATCCATTCTCCAATGTCCACAGATAGCACGCCACGGAATAAAAAAAAAGAACTAAGCCACCAAAGTCAACCGAGTTCCCCCACATAATAAGGCCATAGGCCAAGGTTGCTTAAACATGTCTGTATGTATGTTTGTTGCGCTATCACTCAAAAACTACTGAACAGATAGGGCTGATATTTTGCAAACAGATAGTTCTAGGCCTGGAATAACACATAGGAATTTATATAATAGATACTTTTTATCCCACAAATCAGTTCCCGTGGGATAGGCGTGCGAAGCCGCGGGGCGCAGCTAGTATGAGTATAATTGTATAAAATAACAAAAGACAATCGGGACCACTTCTAGAAATTGGTCTGTACGCAACAGCCACCAATCATCCGCGCAATTTTCCTTTCATCCTACACGTGTTGGGTAATGAGCAATTGGTTTTCCCCCAGGATGTTATGTGACGTCACGCCGCGTCAGTCGCTCAAGTTCAATAACTATAGGTATTACGTACACACCCATGATCCGCTTAGGTTCTGTTTCGATTGAATCTAAACGGAAATTTCTGGTAGTGACGGAAATAGGATAATGCAGCCAGCGTCTGGCGCCTGGGTTTGAATTGTTTTCGATCCCCTGTCCCCAGTCTTCCCCGGAGTCCCCAGATTCTTTGCTACAGCCTTCAGATAGCCGAACTGTTTCATGCACACAACTCGGAAGTACGCTGTTCCGTGGTTGCATCCTCAACAGCCTGTATTGGTCCACTGCTGGACGCAGGCCTCCTCCTGATAAGAGCTTTAATGGCGTTTATCTCATGGAGGGCCCATAATCCCCACGGTGGGCATGCGGGTTGGGATCGCAGTTTGGTGCCGGTGGATAGCCCTTAGTCGCCTGTTGTGACACTTACGGGAAGAATTGGGGTGGTGCAAATTCTAGGCCAGCACCACACAGCTTGGTTGCATGTGTATGCTGCTGAACATGCCACGGATGGCAATTTGCTGGCTGTAAGGCTCGACGGCTGTCGGTCGAATAAGAATAAATATTTGTACCAACAGACCCTTTTACAGTTTTAAAGCATATAATTCCTACATAAAATGATCTCTGTCTCAGCATGGGTTGGTTGCTAGCAAGCAAGCAACCAACGCGCTGGTCTTTCGTCAGAGCCATTTTGTTGGCGATATGGATAATCTGTCTAGTTGTAATTTAAAATAATAATAATTTAAATCAACTGCGGCGACGACTTAGTCAGTCGTCGCCTGCAGTTGATTGCAGGCGACGGTAGTTGTTAGTCGTCGTCACAGGCCGTCGTAAACAACTGCACCTACGGGTGCAGTTGTTTTGTGTAAACATGTAGAGAAGGAGGCTGCCCATTTGTTTTGTTCCTTTTGTCGGCTCTTATTATCCACGGTTCGGGGCCATTTAAAAAAAAATCAATACCTTACTACCTATATACTATTTCATAATGGCTTGTGCTTAAAACGTAAAATTATATTTTTGAATGTAGAGCAAGGTTAGTGCGTTCGACTGACATTAAAATAGACTAAATAACACGATAGAGATACCAATTAAGCGTGGGTGTTTCTAAGTTTTGGTAGGTAGGTTAAAGTAAAAGTAAAAGCCTAAATAATTGTTTTCACGAAATCTTTTATTGTTTACTGCACTTCAGTAGAGCGTGGTAGAGCTCTTGCCTGAAAACCAACGCAGTATTAGGCAAATGCTATAAGATTGCCATAAGCAATTTAATCGTTATTTCTCGCAGAATCTGTCGTATTTAGGGAAATGTTACTTCGAACTTTTATCTTGGATTTACGTGTTTTAATAACACGACTCGTGAAAGTTTTCTCGATAGTTTATTATTTTTAATATGTTTGCACACCTTCTGCTAACTAATACAGGAACAGCACACTTTTTTTTCTTAGGTTTCTGTTTCTATAAGAAACCTAGAAGTATTTCTTTAGTTATGCCTTTTATTTTGTTGATTGGTTGTTTTTTGAACATATAATTAGGTAAAACCGTTTTGGCGCATAGAAAACACGGTGCACGTCTCTGCTCTGTCCTTCTCACTCGTGATAAGACCATAATCTTGTCATCCCTCGCAAAATCCACGCGGCGCTAAAGACAGGGACCCACATGTTCCTTGACTACTAACTTTAAACATTTAAATTGTTATTTACAAAATAAATGTTGTTTTGTTGGACCACACGGGAAGAAAAAAAGTAACATGAAAATCGGACCACCCAGACTAAAGTTCAGAGGTAACAAACATTTAAAAATTGAATTGAGAACCTCCTCCTTTTTTAAGTCGTTTAATTAAATACAATCACATAATAGAAATGCATTAGAACTAGTATATACAATGTACAGGTAACTTAACTGATCCATATCTTACCAGTCGGAAGTGTCCAAGATGTTGGCTGCATTTTATTATCGTTTTATGGTAAAACTAGCAGCGCGCTTGGAAATTTCATACTTTCAGAAATGTATTGCGCACCTCTTAATTTTGTAAAATTAAAAAAATACGTGATTCATTATTTCGTTTATAATTTATTTATACGGAGTTTTGAGTGAATCGAAACAAGGAATAATAATTTTCAATAGAAACTTACGTGGTAGAATTGTTTTGCAGGATATCCCTTAGCAGCTAAGTCTCAAATCCTTCTAGAAGTTAAAATTGCAATGAGTTTTCTCAAAATTGTTGTAGAGTTTGTATTTCAAAACAAAATATGCACAATATCACGGATACCTCGCAAACTCGGTGCATTCATTTTAGATGACCTCCGATGTAACTCTACCAAATAAGAAGTCAATAAATGGTAAGAATTCGAAAATAAAATCACACTTGTAAAATAAAATAACCCATTTTAAAATGTACATACTCATGTATATCTTTTATTTACTTGATTAATTTGTCCCAATAACCTTAGACGGACTAGAAAATATTTCATATGTTGATGAGACATCGACCTATCACGCAATTTCACGCAGATCAACAGTTTGACAAATATGCTCTAGTGAATATTTTATCATTCAGCTTACCGAGACCTTTTGTTCGTACTTCGTGGTCATTCTGTTCAATAATATCTTAAAATATTTTTTTTCTCGTTTTTAAACCGGCAAGATTGATAAACGAGGCAAGATACGCGGTCAGTAACCAAACCACAGAGCAAGCGTGCATACGTGATTACCATGGATATAAGTAAAATTCTTTTGATAAACGTACCCTACGCTCACTCAGCTCTAACTCAAGAAATAGCTCAACCTTTTTAATTATAAATAAATAAATAATGTTGAAATAGAAATAGAAAATCTTTATTTCTGTGACATGGATAAATTCACATAACATACTTACAACTAAAATTAAATTGGACAATTCACACAACATTATCTAACCAACCCAAGCTAAGCAGAGCTTGTATTATGGGTACTAGATAACTGATTTACTTTATACAATACACTACATAGATATTTATTTTGTCCCGAGGCGGGAATCGAAACCGCAACCTCCTGTGTCGCAGGTAGACCTTTGCTGACCGCGACACAGAGGTCGTCAAACTAAATGCAACGATATGCTATTTCCAATCTCTTGCAATATACTTACCTAATAAACAAAGATGGAAAGACGTACGTAGAACGAAATACGAGCGAGACAAGAATACGCACGCGAAACACAAACGCCGGCGCCCCGCTTCGATTAAGGTGGGTGGACATAATTGGACGTAATTTGAGCGTTCCACTTTCTTGAAGTTAGTACCCAATCTCTCGTATTTACCTACATCGATGGTGATCACACCTACTTGGTCAAAATAAAAAGTTGCTTAACCTTGACTGACTCGCTTACTGGTAGGATACGAGAGGGCTGGTAAGGTAGTTGCTACGAATTTCTAGAATGGCAATGGAAATATTTTCTTTCTTTGTGAGATAAGTGGTGCTCGAAACTTAGTCAAGTTGTCAACTTACCAGACACAGCCTTATTAATTAGTTTTTGTATAATTTTCCATACAAAAGCGAAATAATTTCCAATTCGTCCATGATAAACGGAAAAAAGCTACGAACATACGATTAAAATACATACATACCTACAATAAAAAATACATTTATACAGCCGAACATATAACCTCCTCCTTTTTAAAGTTAGTTAAAAAGTTATTATTGCATCAATTACTAGGTCATCATCATCATCAGCCTATATTAATCCACTGCTGGACATAGGCCTCCCCTAATGAGCGCCATAGCGCCCTGTCTTCAGCTTGACGCATCCAGCATCTGCCTGCAGTCTTTCACAGATCGTCAGAAAAATAAAATGTATGATTATAATCAAATACCTAATAGAAATAAATGAAAACTAGTATTTACAATTGGATCAATTGAGCCTTTTACCGGTTGCTCAACTTATTCATATCAATACCAGTCGGAAGCGTACCCAAGACGCTGGCTGCAATGCCCCGTTGTAAAATAATTAAATATCGTCGTTTGTGAAAAGGACATGGACAAGCCATAATAAAATCGATGACTTACGTAGAAAATCGACGATAATTTGAAACTTTTACATTAATTAGGTGGAGAATAAATTACGAGACGAAATGGCGCTGAAAATAAGAACAATCTATACATGCAATTCCTCATGTTTTTTGTTATGGTCAATGAGGTTAGTTCAGTCACACAGATAACATTACCGGTGGCTCAGTTGTGGAATGTGGTGTACAAATTCGGAGTTCAAACGAAAAACAAACGAGAGCTCGATCTAGCTTACAAGAGCTCTCATTTGGCAGAGGTTTGTAAGTAGGTTATACGACTTCGTAGGTCTTCTTAAATGAATGCACCGAGTGCGCATCGAAATATCTGAAGGGCTTCGAACACGGCTTATTGTAAAGGTACATTACACGTAAGTACATTGTAGCACGATAAATAATTACATTTTTCCATAGAAATTGTCAGGAGACCACGACAACTATAATGTAAATATTTTTACATGTATGAAATATAATAATAAATAATTAAATTTATTTCCTCTCAACAATATGTTTACTTAATTTTTTTGATTCGGTATAAAGCGCGAAACCCTTTGCTGCGGTTGAAAACTACACGGGCTAGAAAAAAATAATCAGTTTTTTAAAATGTACTATTGATGATACATGAATGATTTTACCTCCCTTTGGACCACCTTGTCTCAAATACCTCTAGACGGATTTGGCCTCGCTAAGTTACCAGCATATTTCACATGTCTCCCATCTATCCACCTATCACATTTCACGTAAATCGGATTAACAAGGGTTGGAATGCTCGCTCGAAGTTTTCAGCTGCCTCTGTGAACTTCATCGCTTCGCTCACTCCGTAAGTTGTAAAAGTCTGTGAAATGTGAAGATCTTTGACTTTGAGTCAGGACAACACGAAAACTACTGAACATAGGTTAAAAGAAATAAGTGGAATTATAAATACGGTTACTAAAGCCCATGGGAACCCATTTATGGGATTAAAAGGATTTGATTTCAAGATTAGAATTACCCAAAATTCCACCCCGATCGGTTTAGCTCTATTGGCGTGAAGAGGTAACTAAACATCCATCCATCCTTCGAAACTTTCTTATAATATAAGTGTGATGCGAAAGTTTAGATGGATGGATAAATAAATGTTTGTTACTTCTTCACGCCAAACGTTCTCAACAGATCGGGTTAATTTTGCATAGGTGTTGCTCTTGACCTGGTTTAAAACAGGCTACTTTTCAATCCATAAAATATCAGTTTGCAATGGCAAAAAAATAAAAGTTTCCATTTCCATAAAAACAACGCGTACGAAGCCGCGGGCAGAAACTCGTATTTTTTATATTTTAGACAGTGCCAAATCAACTGAACATACGTGGAAATATATAAGCGACTTTGCAGGTAATATATAGTTTTAGAAATTTTCTAAAGAACCTATGGCTGCCGCATTCACAGAAATTAGTAATTTATTAGAAATTAAATTGGAGGTCAAAACATAGGTTACTTTAACTGGATACATGATATTGCCTACAGCTATAACAATGAGCGCATTGTATACATATACCAAACATGTACTCGTTGGTTGGAACCATGGGAACCGTGGGTTTCTTTACTCAATGTGGTTTGTTTCATTCGAAGCTACAGCATTGCCGCACTTCTGTTGCCTGTTGACGACTGTTTCTCGCCTGACCTACTTGTTAAGTTGGGAAATCATGCACGCTTTTACGAATTTTCGTCAGCCCACACACGAAACCAAAATAAGGTATTTCGCGAAGCCTTTAGCATATGATGTGATGATGAGGTCCTTCTAATCGAATTTCCCTCAATGGAAACTAGCCATGACGTCATCTACAACCTATAATGTTCGACTACTGGATGAGGCCTCCCCCTTTTGACTTCCAACTCACTTTAAGAAAGCAAAGATGTAGCCTATGATGGAGCATGCTTTTCCAGAAGGAACTTATTTACCCTAGATTTGAAAACTCCAAGATTGTATTCTAATGGGAAAACAGACGCAGGAACTCTTCATTCCACTCTTTGGCTGTGGATATTATGAAAGAAGAGCAGAATATTTTGGTTCGACACTGTGGTATGTCGACCAGGAATGGGTGGTAAGATTTTGTGTGTCTGCTCTGCTGGTCCTATGGTGGAATGAAAAAGATGGGATAAAGTCGTGCAATGCTTGCTAAGCATTTTCGTATGGGGTTAATGCTCATAATCCCCACGCTTGGCATACGAGTTGGAGATAGCAGTTTGGTGGTTAATTGTTCTGCAGAAGGCGTTGCTACCCGTCCCCAGTGGATATCTCTTAGTCTCTTCTAACGACATTTGCGAGAAGAGGGGAAGTGTGTTCTCAAGCCAAGTGCGCAGGACTAATTTTAGCGCACAAGCGTAAACAACTTTCCGAAGTACGGGGCTGCACCACCGCCAACTTCCTGACTCCGGGCTGCTGCTGTAAAATGTTCTATCACTCTTTTTATTTTATAAATTTGAACTACCTAGTTACCTATTTACAATAGCAACAATTGACCTAACTGCAGACAGACGCAAAAGGTGACTGAAGGATATCCACCGGGCTCGGGCAGCAGCGCCTCCTGCAGAACAAATGCAAGATTTGAATAAGAATTGCGATTTCTGATATCCGACCAGGGTCAACTTAAAAGTGACCGTTAAGTTACAAGGTAAAGTTGTTAAACCTCGCTTCAGCGAGCATGAAAGAACTTTATTCATACAAATTCGTTAAATTTAACTTAGTAAAAGGGTTATCAAGTTTTAGGAAAGTTGAAAAGAATTGAGAACATTATAATTTATTCAAGGGCGGACCCAGATGTTTTGCAAGTCTACTAATACCCCACCTCAAATTTAGCGACAACTTGATCCGTATGAATGTGGTCATTGATGCATCATCAAAAACGTTAGACCGGAATAACGTCGGTCTATCTTTGTAACGTCCGCTTCATAAACAAATAAGCATTCTTTATGTTCATTATACAGTCGGTTACGGAGATTTTTACCCTCTTTTTATTAACTAAAAGGAACAAAATGGCGTAACCATTTTGTTTAATGAGGGATTGCGCTGCTCACTGTTATCAAAACAAAGCACTCGACTGAAATCCGGGAGTGTTCCTTATAAAGGCAATCGCGCCCCCATTATGTAATAAAATTAAAACGGGCATCGAGTCGGGCTTATAGTTCTGTGTATTTTTTATTATAGCTCTTTAATTACTTTTAAAACGTGTGGGTAAAGTTTGGAAAACAACAGCTCTTACTATCAGCGGGCCTCGGTTGTGACCCACTGACCTAGTTACTCGGCAGAGTAATCGCTTGTATCGCTCACAAGTACGTATAATACCTATGTATTACCGCAAGTCCGTAAATAAATATACAAACGCTCATCATGATTCATACTCGTCATCATCATCATCAACCCTTGTCGACCCACATACATACACGTACACGAGTTAAATTATGACAAATTAATGTAGACGAGTTTCGCTCTAATTTTACATTTTATACAAAAAAATTCAATAAATATAAAAACAAATAAGAACCTGTATTAACAATTTAAACTGTTGAGCTAACTGCTGACTGTTGCTAACAATCCAAAGGTATTTTACAATACAGGGTGGATTATTGAGACAGGACTGTAAGTGCACCTGAACCGTTATAGGTAGTTACAGGAAAACGTTCTTAGAAGACTTGAAAGCGGGTTAAATTGTCTAAGGGGGGAATTCACCGTTAGTATCTTAAAACGCGTCCAATTAAACTTATTTATGAGTTAATGCGTTCATTTAACTAGTTTAATCTCCTTTAAAGTGAAACCGATTACACCGGCTTTTTGGAGCTAAATTTTGATCGTGTTTAGGTTACTGTTAGAATCCTGGTTACTGTTAGAATCCTGGTTACTGTTAGAAGTGAAATTTCCGACACAATTTAACAATTGTTTGTGAATAAATAAATGAATCAAATAAATTCTCCAAATTTACGTATTCAAAAGGCAACATTGACAATTCTTAAACGCGTTTATAGAAGCGGAACCGCCAATATCGGGCGTTCAGGGTGTTTAAACAGGTTTTGCGTTAACTGCGTTTTGTTCAAACTGGTAAAATGTAAAATGTACTGACTGAACTCAGTTAATGCGTAGGCGAGTTTTGACGTCAATTGAACGCGTTCAATTTCAACGGTGAAATTGGACCTAAGTAGGAGACCATCCATAACTTTTTGAGATACCTATAAACTTCACTCACAGATTTTGGAAAAATACAGTTAGCAATAAAAGCTGATTTATACCAATCTATCCTGTTTCTTTTGGATCAAAGTTTCTATTCTACCGACATATGTTTAAGTACTCCAAATGTCAGAAACCACGAAAAACTTTTCCTTGTTTTGTATAAACTTACATAGTTTGACGAATTCATTATGGATGTGAGTGCTCGCAGGGATGCGGAACGCGCGCAACTAGAACCGCACTCACCCTGAATAAGACCCTCATTAAGGGATGACACATTGGTGTTCTTCCAACACAAACTAAGTTCGTAATTAACCCGCTTACATTTACAATGAATCTACAGGTAGCTCAACTGATCTATATCAATATCTAGCAGCGCCTCACGGTTTCACCCGCGTAGTTCCCGTTCCCTTGGGAATTCCGGGATAAAATTAGAGTTGGAGTCAATTGCACCTTATTTCTTATTTGATAGTAATTACTATTTATCAAGCTGTTTATATAGAAAAAAAATGACTTGTCTGAGTGTTTATTTTGTAAGTCTAAAGAAATAAACGATTCGACTCTGACTCGATCCGCGGTTTATCAATGCAGATGGCTGCGCTAGATAGCACTTGCCATATCTCGGGTCACGCGTCGCCACTTTGACCAGACGGGTGATAAATTTGATTTATTCAAATAGACAAAATTTATTTATCGGTCATTTAAAATAGGTACAATGGTATACACATATCATTCAGATCTTATTCATGAAGAATACATTATTAAAATTTGGGGGAAACAATGAATTGCAGTCTCCAAACGATGAAACGCAAGTGAGTACTTTACTATAATATATTATACTGGGAGCATCGATCAGGTATATCGCGGCCTCCCCCGCGAAAACTTTGATGGATGACTGGCAGTCATGAAAAAAGAAAATATGAAGTCGTATAAAAAAATCCTGAGAAATAAGTTGTGAAAACGTTTTTTACAATTCTTTATTAATATATCTTACACAAATTATACGGCTTGGCTGTGCCCTCTATCTGGTGTTGGCCTCGCTGTGATGCTGGAATCGATAGAACGTGGTGGAGAGTCCGAGCGGTCCTATCCCCGCCATTGCCTTATAGTCCTTGACTTGGTGCTTGACGACCCGACCGTGCTTGGGATCTCAGCAACATCCAGGAGAAATATTGTCATAGTATCGGTGCATCTCCTTACGTCTGAGTGCGGTGATGGTCCGGTGATGGTCCGCCTGGTGGTGATGATGATGATGATGAAAGTATGAATCATGATGAGCGTTTGTATTTTTATTTATACATGATACCACAAACCATCACTGCATGATATTTTAAGATCTAGAAGTCTAGATACGGCCTTGTAGTTAGGGTGTAAACAGGTTTGATACACAGTATGGCGGCTATACCCAGGGACGTTGTAAGAACAAGTTCTTTGTCTATAATATACCAGAACAAAACAGCCTAAAACCATAGAATTCTGTGGGATGAGTTTAAAGTGGCATCAGCTGACTAAAGAGCCTTCCTGAGGCTTTGGACGCAGGCTTTCCCGTGATAAGTGCAAAATTGGCGTTTATCTAATGGGGGGAGGGTAATGCCCATAATCCCCACGGAATACAGGCTATTGAGGGTTGAGGGGGCATGGCCGATATCGGTTTGCAAAAATGGTGAATTTGCAAACTCTTTATAATATAAAGGTCTCGTTTTTCTTCTGTATAGTATTAGAAATCTAGTACTCAAATTGCCAGACGATGATTTTCTTTGTCTTTCACCTGCCAGACGTCTGAACGCAGAATGAAGGTGAACGTCATAAATAGTATAAAAGCTGAATTTCATATTATATTGTTGTGGGGAACTATCAAGAGCCTCTAAAGTTTCTAAGAAACTTTTAATAGAGTTAACCTGCCAGACCATTCAAAATTCTACTGCACATACATAAGTACCTATATTGTTTGAAAATTCGATTGTTCAACGTAATAATAAAGTTGAAGACATATTGCCCACACTTAAAAACAAGGTAAATAGTTAGAGTAAAGCTAACTTTAAGTAGAAATGTTCGTAGGGAATAATGTTCGTCTATAGAGTTTTATGGTTAAATTTGTAAAAATAATAATAACCTATTTAATCTTATTATAACGTTTAAAACAAATAAAATTAAAAATCCATCGTACAGTTTGTGGTATCTGTTATAGGTTATTTATTAATAATCGTTTTATTTTATAAAGCTGATTAGGCAGAGATACTAAGTTGACCTTTTTGGCCACCAATCCCTATTTTCGCATCTCTGCCTAAACTATGTTACAATATAAAACTATTACAGAGGTATTAAAAATGGCTTATAATAAATACCACAAACTGTACGAAGTTCCTATTTTAAAAGTAATGATATGATAAATTAGGTAGTGCTGTCATATTGGCTCGGGTATGCGTCTTGAAGTAAGTAGCTAAGGCTACTTTAAGTAGAAATGTTCTAAAACAATTTGTCACATACATAGTTGTTTGAGTTAACTAGCTATGTAATCGGGAACAAATAAGGACATAACGTCTCACGTGAGACGTTGGGAATAACTCATAGTTTGGCTTTTGGCTTTATATTGAAAGTTAATTATGTATCAACCACTTCTTAATACGTTCTAATCGTGTAGTCATTACGAATACGTGCGTGAAGACGCCAGATCTTTGCCGTGTGATGCCGGCTCAGAATTTGCAACTTCTCTTCCTGCGGGTGTCGTCAGAGGCGACTAAAAGATATCCGCTGGGGGCGGGTAGCAGTGCTTCCTGAAGAACAACCAACGCCCAGCGATCTCCGACCCGAATGGCCAGCGTGGGAATTATGGGCATTACCACCCCAAGAAATAAAAACCAATGGAGCTTGTCAGGGGAAGGCCTGCGTCCAGCAGTGGTTGTATGTAGGCTCTTGATGTGCGGTGAGGATGTTGCTATGACAATGCTTTAGGTAGCACATTTCCCATCCGATACAATTCTCGTCACATTAGCTGATCGCACACGCTTTTGGCTCACAATAAACAATACGAATTACAAAATGTTTATTACATGGATTATGTAAATAGAAAATTTCAAAATCTGTTTCACTCATGATCACTGTCAACTTTTTTACAATTACAGACACAGACTATCCTTAATTTCCACAGAAAATTACGTAAAAAGTCACATAAATGTATTTTTATGTTGGTACATTTCACCAATTATGCTGTTTTCAGCCCTAACCGGAGGAATAAGTTAGGAATACCTACTCCGTCATTATTCCAGGTTTAATAATACTGTTTTTAAAACTACGTAACTACAAGCTTAGTCGGAGATGAACTACTCTTAGAGTAAGTCGTGATTACAAAAGAAATAGCGTTTTCTCATTAATATCGGTATTAGTGTTTACGCGGCCGCTGCACGTGGCGTTGCACGCCCGGCGTGTCCGTAAACAAGATCTTAGGTCTTGTTTACGGAGAAGCGGGGCGTGCAGCGGCGCTTGTGGCGTCACGTTAGGGCAACGCGTTGAGCGTTTTGCACAACTTTCCTAGTTTCAATGTAAAGTGTTAAGTGTTTTGTAACTTCTTGTAACTTGTAACTACGAAGCAGAACACTTTATCATTATGTGCGTTTTTGAAAGCTCAACCTCAACAGCCTATATTGGTCCACTGCTGGACGCAGGCCTTCCTTTGAAGAGCGCTCCATTGGCGAATCTCATGGGGAAGTTATGCCCATATTCCCCACGCTGGGCATGCGGGTTAGGGATCACAGTTTGGTGGTAGAAATGTCCTGCAGGGGGCGCTGCTGCCCACCCCTCGGTGAAACCCCTTAGTCGCCTCTTACGACACCCACGGGAAGAGATGGGGTGGTGCAAATTCTAAGCCAACACCACTCAGCGACGCGTTTTTGAAACGTTTTAAGGTTATTTCTATCCCATGGTAACTGATTTATAGGATAAAAATTTGGCAATTTCAGTCCATTCGGCGTGAAGTAAGTATACAAACATCCGTACATCTAAATATTCACATATATATGATCGTGCCGGGTGCACTACCATTATTTCCACGGCAAAAAAAAGCGTGCGGCGCGGCGCGTGCGGCGTCGCGTCAGGCGGCGCGTAAGGCGTTTTTCATTGTTTACGGAGACGCAACGTCAAATCAAACAAACGCGTGTAAAAGCGCTTCTGCGTAAATGAACTCTACCAATGCCATATGTTTAAGTTGAGTGCGGACAGCGCCACTGCACGCGCCGCTGCCCCGTGTCTTTTAGCACGCATGTTTTGTTTATGGCTCAAGACAAAACCACTTTAAAAATATTTTTAAAAGTTTTTATGATCTCAAATAAATTCAGAAGACATTCGCAAAACAAAGGTAGGTACTTTAGTTATGAGATCATGAAGCTTTGGTACTTTAGTTATGAGATAATGGAATATGAGCTTATTGTATATAATCGAAGGACGCACCTAAATCTCTTATCGTGTCTACTCGAGTCAGCGGCATGTTACGATTACACAATGTAGTCGATACTAAGATTATAAACAGGAAATATTTGATAGTGTGTTTGTTTGTATTGAATAGGCTCCGAAACTACAGGGACTCTTTCATCATTAAAAAGCTTACTTTTCAGGGAGTGATATAAGCTATATTTTATCCCGGAATTCCCACGGGAACAGGAACTACGCGGGTGAAACCAGGAGGCGCTGCTGGTGTATAATAAAACTTATGATGATTGATGGATGACAGACGGCTTGCGGGTGAAAGAGCAGACGTAGAATTTTGAAACATTAAGATCTAATTTATTGGAGTCACAGTAGTTATCAAATCGAATAAGGTCTCCCTGCATGAGAAGCATCTCTAGTATTTTATATTTAGCAAAGATTATCATATCATCTGCGTATGATTAATACAATTTAAGAGTGTGCCATTAGCAATTTACTTCAAAATCGTTATTTATCTCGGAATCTGTGAAAGCTACCACCTTCATATTTAGGGGAATTTTACTTCGATCTTTTATCTTGAATGACGTGTTTTAAAAACACGATCTATGAAAGTGTTCTCTATAGTAAATATTATTGACAAATAGATGTTTTGCACACATTTTATTATTTATCTCAGGAACAGCACACTTTTTTTCTTTGGTTTTTGCAGAACCTAGAATTTATTTCTATAGTTATGTTTTCAATTTTTCGATTGGGTGTTTCATTAACTTGTAATTAGGTAAAAACAGTTTTGGCGCATAGAAAATTCGGTGCACGTCTCTGCTCTGTACTTCTCACTCGCGAACCTAGAAGATTATTTTTTCACTAGAGCCCGAAATCGATCACGAAGCGGGATTATTGTAAACTCTTAAGAAATAATTATTAAAGCATAACAAAATATCGTTGACAAATGTTGTAAATACTCGTAGCAAGGGTCCCAATAATGATCCCTGCCGTTCGTCAGTATATCACTGACTATGTGTTTTGATTGAAAATAAGACCTCATTACACTCTGATTCACTGAATTAATCCAATGGATATTATTATAATGTCCCAGGATAATGGTAAAATCAGTGATTGCAAATCTTTGAGACATTCCGAGAAATGTTTACACGACTAATATTTGGGTAATCTTCGGATTTTTTTTTATACTTCATATAAAAAATAAATGTGGAATTCGGCCTGTGTTTAGATTAGACCTATGCGGTATTCGCTATTCGCTACCCAGTATGCTGAGTGTGTTGTGTGTAGGTGCAGCTTTTTAGTAAACTTAATTCTACAAAGTTTGACTCTATTTTTCTATGGAAATGTGACAGCAGCGCTCCAAGCGGGATGTTCACATAACTATCACATTTCCATAGAAAATAGAGTAACGCAAACTTAGTAGTAAACAGTATGGCTGTTCACACTCAGCTTACTGTAGGTACATACACAAACAGGTAGAGTCAGTTCAGAAAGAGAAGAGTCGTGGGAAGTTAGGGCGCTAGGTGTTAACTGCCATAAGCTTGCCTTACTCTATTTCCTATGAAAATGTGGATTTTCCGCTTGGAGCGCTGTCACATTCCATAGGAAATATAGTAAAGCAAACTTTGTAGTTTACATCACAACACATCATACAGTATAACAGTTAACAGAGCGGTAGCGGTAAGTTTCGCTAAGATTTCGCTCGAAGTTTCGCGTGTTCCGCGTGTTCCGCGGTATTCCACCGAGTATTTTGAGTGTTGTATTGTGCGACAGTAATACATATAACCGCATACTAAAATCCCTGAATGGAACTTGATGTGATAAAATTAGGCCAGGACATTGATTGTATCCTTGGAAGGACATGCGAAAAATACGTTAGAATCTAGTCTAACACAATAAAATATATTATTACAATTAGACCACTAACTTGAAAAGTTAGTGTTCTTAATCATAAGAAAATGTCAATTAGACTACTCGTAAGCAGTTGTGTAGCCAACATGTTTTTGATAGAGTCTGCTCAAAAAGAGAAGAGTCGTGGCGTTACTGTGAACTTACACTTTTAGTCGTACTGCATTGACAGAGCAGTGTTGTCAACGCAACAAAAGTTGTGAATTGGCACACGAGTGCCCTCAACTCCCACGACTCTTCCCCTTTTTGAACGGACTCTATTGTTTCATTGATACCTCCTATTATTGTCAGTTTTTTTTTTAATTTTGCTGATAATATTTGCGGTTTTTTGTCGTCGAAAGATATCTTAATAAATTGCTAAAAAATAAGTTACTGAATTTATTATCATTGTCGAAAGGTAAGAAAATAAAACGCAATATATCCTTAGGAATAGAGCTTAAAAAGTTGAATAGAGTCAAGTTGAAAACGAAATTGGCGCTATAACATTTATTCTGAGTCAGACTATATTCTGATAGGCCAATAAAATTAATTCGGATATTGCGAAGCCCCGTGACCTGGCATACATCAGGCTGGTGCCAACAACTGTGACATACTTTCATACCGAAAACCTAATTTACCCGAACACGACAACAAGCGACGCTGAATTCCATTCTTTTTAACCGACTTCATAAAAGGAGCAGGATTCTCAGTTCGTACGTATTTTTCTTTTATGTTTGTTACCTCAGAGCAGGAAATTTGAGAAGGTTGTTTATTTATTGGTTGCGTATTTATTTACGCGCACCACACTGCCACCTACCAAGTTGTATTGGCCAGTACAAATAAAGTTCCAGGGATACAAGGGTGTAACTAGATCCTTTAAATAACACTGACACTGAAAAAGTTACGCCAGTTATTTTTTTTTTACACCACCACACTGCACTAGGGTTTCTGGTTCCTCCGCGTATTTTTACCTTGAGGCACGAAAATTTATCGGCCAGGATTTCTCGAATCTCTCGAGCAAATCAAGAAATTTAGACATTTAAAAAAAAATCCGATGTTACTTAATTTTTTTTTGTTTTATTAGAAATTACTGGTAGATGAGATTCAATTAAATGATTTTGTAAGTTTTTAGGTAATATCAGTTAGACAAATTACTAACAACCACCGCCATTAGAGTCTCAGCGGGCGCGTGACAATCATTCGACGGGTTGTCTTTACCACCTTTACCACCTGCCTACCACGGGGATTGTTGTCTAGGGTAGAATATAAATTTATTACGTCACATTGTCATCGAATACGTAAAATGTTTAAAATTCATTCCTTCAGTTTATTACTTAATTTACGCAATGTATGACGATGCGATGTCATTTTTCTCTATTCTATCCTAGACAACAATCCCCGTGGTAGGCCGGCCGGCAGGTATGTTGAAGTTTTACAATTTACAAAACTACATAAAACAGACTCGTCATAGTGCGGGATCCACTGCATGTGACATGTATGTATAGCATGACAAAATGTTATTTAAAAAAATGTTTTCTTTTAGGTAGGTTTAATGAATAAATCAACAACAAACAATACACTACGCAAACTACTCGGCTGGTCTATTTTTAAAGTAAAGAGTAGAATAGTACTTATTTTTTTATAATTATTGGGTCCCTTCCCTATTGTTCAGCATTTATAACTAATGTTAGTTACATTACATTACGCGACACACACACATACATCACATTAAAATGTTGTAGGTGTACATATAAATTAATATTATTGCCACTTGTATTCTAAAATGGGTCAGGGGTTTTCTTTCGTCCAAGCGAAACCCAGACACGTCCTGTTGCCATCGACAAGAACTGTCAAGCCAATCAAGTCGACGTTTTTCCCCGGTTAAGAACTGAATAATTCGATCTGGCAACAATGTTACGAGAACACCGCGGTGGTATTATGGTTCTTCAACAAACATAAAATCCGGTAAAATTAAAGGAATCTGTGCACAATATTATTAAGAAGCGTAGCAGAGCCTTAGGTGAGCTTAGATATAATATTGGCTTTTTAGGTTTTGTCATATTATTATGTTATACATATATGTATGATAAAATCGAAATACATTCACCCCAGTCCCCAGCACATAGGATGATTGACGAACCGGAGACAGGTTCGGCGGCAGACCCCAGCGGTAATGCTACTGCCGTGCCGCTTTTTTTAATTGAAATGAAATAAACAAAATTACTAATAGTGGTTACATAATTAGCTTACTATAAAAACTTGTTTCAAAAAACAAACATTCACTTGGTTAAATTAAAAATGCATTTAATATTTATAAGCGCCATGAATCAAACTTCCCGTTGACCTAAAATCATGATATTTGGCAAGAAACAAGGTCTTACAATTATACGGAACCCTTGGTACTTGATTTTAGTGAACACGACGCACAGAATTAGTTCTCGAGGCGTTGCGTTTCTCGCCGTTTCGACTAATCAATATAACACTAATCTCTTGAGAATTCTCTAGAAACCCTACACTGCACTCATCTATAAATTAGGTTACCTATATATTAGCCAATAAATATCAAATGGCAGGGACACTGGGACGGAAAACTAGTTGTACAAGAATTTATAGGTCAGATACGAGAAAACCAATAACAGGGAGAAGCTTTGAGATATTGCCCAGAAGCAATGATCCTTGGAAACAGGATTGACTGCTGCAGGTAAGATAGCAAGTCACGGTCTTGTTCAATGATGTCAAAGCAGGTAGCTGGAAAAATGGATCACCAACTATTATCATCATCATCATCATTGGAATGACATGAATAGAAAATAATTTATTCTAAATACTTAGGATTAAACTAAATCCAATTAAGTGTAATCTTTAATTTTAATAATGCGTGTGCTTACTAGTTTGAAACCGGTTTTCCTGGCAAAAACGTGCTAGCAACAAATTAATGCTCAAATAGTTGGTAGGTACCTACTAATTAATTAAACCAAGCAACGACGATGCATGCTTTAAAATTACCAATGCCAACTACACTTATTTGTTTTTATGGTGTTAAAGTTAAGCCAGACTAGACTATACAGGGCGTTCCTCGGCATTACGGCATGTAGGGAAAGTACCTACCAAAAATATTGTATTACTGAAAAGAGACTTTATGTTGATTTTCAAATTGTGTAAAAACACCCGTAATTTTACGATACCGATCAAAAGGCTCAATTGTAAGGATTCATTTCCCCAGTAATATCGTAAATTAATGGAAGACATTGAAATTACCACATTTAAAAATAAAGTATTCTTTTGGTAAAATATCTATCTACAAAATATTTAAGGAACTTTCCTTCCATGTGACATGGCCGTGACATCCTGTTTAACATTATCTAATTAAAATTGATACCTAAAAATAATAACTAGAACCTGTATTTTTCCACTGAATACGAGAACGATCTACAAATTGAACTGATTCGCACCACCTGACCACTTGAAAATATATGTACGTTCTACGACTCTTGTGTGGTTAGCTTCACCTACAGAGGAGACATTAAAGTTATCTAATCATCATCATTTTCTAAATCTATTTGTAAATCAATGGCCTTTACATCCACGAAGGATGGTTTATGTAGTGTTCGATTTTTGGCACTTACGTAGATGACTTGTAAGGCCTATACGGGAACGACAGATGCGGCCGCAGTATTGGCATCCGTGTACCCCGGTAGATAATGGTGGGTCTGCGGCAGCCGCTGCAGCCCGTTGGTGCCTCAGTAATCGCTTATCATTCAGCTTTTGGTACCACGCTTTGTCATGAACAGCAACTCCTTCCGCTACTATTTTGCGCCACCGATCACGGTCTTCCGATTCCTTTTCCCTTTTCCATTTGTAAATAGGGCTCGAAATAATCAAGATAATTACGCTTCTTGATAATAAATTTCCCCACTTTGGGAACATAAATTTTCTTTTGGTTTAGAATTTTAGTAACTCCAATACGTCATTGGTTTTGAACAATAAAGTATTAATTACTTAATTGAAGGCCAAGTTGCGCTCAGTGCAAGTGATCACGTGCATAGAGTATCCCGACATGTATGTCAACATCCGCAGCTGGTTTTTACCTACTGCTGAGTATAGAGCTCCCGTAGTTTGTGCTTGTGCCATCTTTAACTAGACCTCCCCAATCGTCTCGATTGTCATGTCTCAATTGTATCCAGTTTCACAGCTTTTGTTCATCCTGCTTTTGGTTTGCTTGAGTTCCGGCTTAATATGCGACGTTTTCATCAAAAGGGATTCATTTCGCATGATGCGTAGTGTTATCATGCGGGTCGGTATCTTTTGGACTACATAATATGCATGAACTATGTATCTCAATCTGCACAGTCTATAACGTCTCAAGCTAATGTAAACAATACTAGCTGCGCTCCGCGGCTTCGCCCGCCTATCCCACGGGAACTGATTTATTGGATAAAAAGTAGTATTATTCCAGGCCTAGACTACCTCTATGCAAAATTTTCAGACTGAATTAAGTTTTATGAAGTTTGTAAAGTAACCAACTACATATTTACCTTTCAGCTTAGTATTTAAAAAGCTGAAGCTGGCCATGACCGTCTTAAACCCCACCGTTAGGCCAATTCTGCTAAACCCATTGCTTCATAATAACAATGGTTTCGTCACAGAAATGTTACGTAGAATCGTAACATTTCAGAATCGCCACCATAGCCACGATTCAGTAACGTGGCTATAGTGGCGATTCTGTTACAAAACAATGAGCCGTTTCCCTCCCATATTTACCTTGAAACTCGATGGATAACTGAGATCTGTCGCGGAAAAATTGAAGTAGGTAGTCATTGGGATGTCGTCATTTCAAAAAATGCACGGTCTATGCAATTTTTATTTGACACACCTACACTCAAAGCGCCGCCGCTCCGTCTCTAGCCAGTTTTGATCTATAGACCAATAAGGACGGGTAAATCAGTTATTGACATATTATCTTTCACAGAGAGTAAGATAGTAAGGTGACTGGCTCTCATCAACGGCATTATAAGTTTTCTACTATTCGAGATCAACATGCGCGGTATTTGCAACAGCGGATAAATTTTACTCGGGCTCGCGCGTTTGTGGCTTTTTGCCGAGTAGCTTTAGAGGGCGCATTGCGCGCCACTTTGTGAAAAAGATTGTCATAGGATTTGGCGTTCATAGGAGACAGAGCATACGTTTTTGGAACGGCGGTGTAGGCGCAAAAATGGTGTTTTTGTATATTTACAAGAAAACTACTCCACTTATGAAAAAACCCAACCGAGGAACCAAAGAATTAGTGAACAAATTTATGACCTACGAACATCGATCAAAAATTTTTGATCGATTCCTACGAATCAAAACCAAAATATTTGCTATAGACCGCGATGAGAGCAAATTAGGTGCAAAACAGTGCTCTTTCATGTTTTTTTTTTAATCTTAATTTTTACCGAATCTTGTTTTCACAACCAAGGAACCAAAAAAAAATGTTGAATGTTAACGTATTCACTGTCCAGCTCTGCGGTGCTACACGAAGATGGACACAGGCACCTGCGTCTTGTGCCATTAAGCTAATAAATAATAAAATAAAAATAATAAAAGTCATTTATTTCAGACCGTAAGTCCATAGGACACATTAAAGTACACAATTACAATCTCAAGAATAAATTAAATAAAAAAACATAGCAGGTAGGTACACAAAATAAAATTATATTAATAGAATTAGAAAGAGAAAAAATATTAATAATAAGAATTACATTAAAAGTAAGATGTTATGAGTTTCTCGTCAAGTAGGGATACTGGAGAGCATACAATGAGGAAATGTGCTACCACATGGTAGTGGGGCAGTGAAAGTATTAATGAACAGTGGGTTTACCACCCAGTCGGCTTACGTTATCGTTATGTTAACCAATACCGTCTGCTCACCGACACTCATTCATCTTTTCCTGGGCTACTCAGAAAAAGAAAATCAAAGTTACGGCTTATGTCTCTTGCATCAGAATACCTAGCGTTCGCACGAATCAGAAGCTTCGGTATCGTTTAAGGTGTGAGGTTCTCAATTTGAATGTTTGTTACCTCAGAACTTTCAACTGGGTAAACCGATTTTGATGATTCTATTTTCATTAACCGACTCCAAATAAAGGAGGAGGTTTTAGCAATTCGACTGTTTTTTTTCTTGCCTCGGAACTTTTGACTGGGTGGTCTGATTTTCATAAATCTTTATTTATTTGAAAGATGGTGCTTCCCGTGTGGTTCCACTTCCAGTTTTGAATTTGACCCAGTTCTGACACTGGCATCTATGAGAAAACCATAAAATCGAAGTCGGTTAATAGTAAAAAAAAAAACAATTATTACGAGACACGCCCTGGTCAAACGCTTCAGGCCGCTACTAGCTCTATCCTAACTTCTCCAATAAACAATGTAGCGTAAGAAAAGATAAACGCAGTAGGTACTGTAATAGCATTTGATTTCTTCACTAGACGAGGAAAATGAGGTTGACGATGTTATCACAAATTAATGAGGCGTTTAATTGACTTGATCCTACTTAGTTCAGCACTTTACCTACAAACAGGAATTACTTAAACCTATTTATTGTAATGGTAGCTTCTACCCACCGTTGCCCTTGCGTTAGGTAGGTATTTAAACATACCTTATTATTTTTGAGACTATAGTAACTGCTACTAATCACCCTTTATATTTAGATATGTAGATTTAAAGGATTATAATTAATTTTGTTTTAAAAAACTATGAACCGAAATCAATTTTTCAGTTTTTTCATGAATTTTCATGATCATTGTCAGAACTCAACAAAATTAAAATGGGACCACAAGGGAAGCACCAGCTTTCATATAAAAAAGAATCATGCAAATCGGACCTCCCAGTCAAAAGTTCTGAGGTAAAAAAATAATACAGACGAATTGAGAACCTCCTCCTTTTTTTGAAGTCGGTTAAAAATAAACATATTACATAATGTTATCAAGTGTAAAGTTTCGTTTATGGGGTGACGCCAACCTTGTGCGGTTCAACGCATCCAAAACCCAGGCGTGTGTGTTCACGGCTAAGAAGACACAATTCAATCCTGTGCCCAGTTTCTGTGGTGCTGCGCTTCAGATCACTAACAGTCTGAACCTTTTGGGCGTAGAGCTTAGCTCGAATTTAAACTTTGGCCACCATATCGAGTCGAAGGCCAAATTTGCTGCGATGAAGCTGGGCATCCTGGCTAGGGTTCGGCGGTACTTCACACCGGGACAGCTCCTCAGTTTGTATAAGGCGCAGGTCCGAACTTGCATGGAGTATTGCTGCCACCTTTGGGACGGCTCGGCTAAATACCAACTTGAAGCTCTCGACTCGATTGAAAGACGCGCTGTTAGACTTGTTGATGATGTCCCGCTTACAGAGTCTAGTCTACAAAGCCTCGATCACAGGCGGCGCGTTGCCAGACTGTCAGTTTTCTACAAGTACCACTTTGGCGATTGTGCGTAAGCATTACACGACCTTATCCCGTCTTCTCCCTTCTATCATAGGACCAACAGACGCACAAATTCATACCACCCATTCCTGGTCGACATACCACAGTGTCGAACCAAAAAATTCTGCTCTACTTTCATAATATCCACAGCCAAAGAGTGGAATGATCTTCCTGCGTCTGTCTTCCCAGTAGAGTACAATCTTGGAGTCTTCAAATCTAGGGTAAATAAGTTCCTTCTGGAAAAGCGTGCTCCATCTTAGGCTACATCTTCGCTTTCTTAAAGTGAGTTGGTAGCCAAACGCTGATCCATAATCAATAAAAAAAAAAAAAAAAAGTTTCGTCAATATTTCAGTAGTTTGGTGCAGTAGTTTCCTAGTTTGATTGGTCGGTAACTACATAGGTACGTAATTTTATTGATTTTAAGGGGTACCTTTGAGAACTTACAGCTAACTGGCACTTACAACATATTGGTTACGTAGTTAGGCAGAACTTTGATTAAGTTTACTATTAAGGAAGCCAGGTAAGAGCCACAGTATACCTCGGCGAAGGTTGACACAAACAAGGTTGTTAATTTACGCAGTATAATGTAGTCGATATAAAAAACCATACATATGTAGAGATGAACCATTCTAAAAATGCACCCCGCTTTTCACTAAACTTCATACAAACGGCGAGCATTTTAAGAATGGTTTATCTCTACCTCAAATTATGTCTTGAATAATGCATAAATCGATACGGGGTGGAACAACAACGTTACCTGCAGCGGAATTATTTGGCCGGAATATTCATGATACCAATTTTCTAAAAGAAAACGTTCTATATTTCATTTAATAAGTAGAGCCGCAGTCACCGGGTTATGAAAAATTACTTGTAGAGAAAATCTCGTAAAAAACGTCAAATGCTATGCCGCCATGCGGTGCCGGCGGCATATAATTTGCCCCAACTCTTTCCGCGGATGTCGTACGAGGCGACTAAGGGATATTGACCGGAGGCGGGCAGCAGCGCCTCCTGCCGAACAATTCTACCACCAAACTGCGATCCCAACCCGCATGCCCAGTGTGGGGTTTATGGGCCTTACCCCAAATGAGATAACAGCCAATTCAGGCGTTTATCAGGGGGAGGCCTGCGTCCAGCTGTGGACCAATAAAGGTTGAGTTGAGGTGAGTCTCGTAGAGTACTAGAATAAATTAAAAATCAACACCATGGTAAACTGTTAACTTTTTTGAAAATTACGACTAGGAAGTTATTATGACTCGGATCCGTAAATCCGTAATGGCAATCATAAAAATAAAATCTGTAAAATTAATATTGCTTAAAAAGTTGTTAGGTAATTGCTGGTAGTCTCATCATCTTTCACAGAACACCTCTCTAATAAAACAAAACGACGTTATTGATCGGATATAACAAAAAAAAATGTGAATCTATTGGAACAAAACAATAATTATGATATAAGAATACCTATAAAAGAACACGAACAAGAAGACACCCATTTAAAAAAAAGTAACATTAGGTATGTGCGTTAATTAAAAAAAAAACGTAGAACTAACGACTTGACCCTTGTGATGTCCAGAATCTATCCCTTTCGGCGTATGTTCACCCATTCCGTAACTCCCTGTAAAATCTAAAAGTGCGAAGCCGTGGGCAGAAAACTTAATTCTTTGTAAGATGTAGGTAGGTACTACGATTGACTAGCTGGGGAATCCGTTTCCCGGCGATATTATTGTCAAAGAAAACTAGGAACCTGAGCTATGAATAGATGCATCCGCAACACAATATTCCATTGGATAAAGGCTTTGAGCGCCATGGTTTGTAGCATCTTGCTGCTTGACAGTTAGCGATTTGTGAGCGAGCAAAGCGATGCTAGTTTGCAGCGAGCACGCTGCAACGACGTGACGCCGCGGACACGCAGCGAGCTCGCTGTGCTCGCCTTCAAATCGCTTGCAAATCGCTAGTGTGATTATGATTAGGCTCCGGTAAAATGGTAAAATCAAGAATAATACATGCCCAAACTGTTGTAAGCTCGGTTGAGCGTTTTGAGCAATTACAATGTGCTGTAAACGTGCAACGCAAGGTCAATTCTCTATGCCACGCATTTTCAGGGACAGGATTGCATTGCATATATTGAAAAATTTCCTAACCACCGTACCCAACCATACAAGTATTATTTTAAAATAGTGGTGGCTGCGTCCGGTGTGTATTCAAAACGACAGTTTGGTTTGAATCTGTGTCAAGGTGCGGATCGACTGTTGCGCAAAGCGTTTTTTAATACTACGCCCAGTTGCGAGGTAATTAATTCGACTCAGTGTGTCGCAATGAGCGATTCTCGTGCTTTTGGTAGAATTGAATTTATGTTAAAGGTGATTGAATAGATACCTTGTTATGATGTTAATTTTATAACTAGAAAATGCAACTAAAACACGCCCTTGCTCTGAACTCTACGGCAAGCTCGAAGGAGATTGCTTATAGAAAGAGCCTCAGTGCTCTTTGAGAAATACGTTTAGTGCATTCAATGCACTTAAGGGGATCATTCGATTGACTTGCTGTCTCAATCTTGTTTACGAACGCAGGGCAGCTCAGCAATTCCACTTCCACTAAAAATAAGGTTTTTTGTTGTGATAAATCGCGGTGGCGGATGCTGTGTTCAAGGAATAATAATAAAATTATCAGTTTATTAAAACCTTAAATTAGATATTGTATAATTGGCTGAACGGGGGTGATCTGGACCCCAAAGGGATCAACTATTATTCTGCGATTTTTTTACATATTTTAATTGTTTTATTAGTGACCTTTTCTTCATTTTCGTGTTCTTTTGCGTGTCGTCTTAAATTATTGTTGTTCTAAAATTTCAACATATTATTCAGGGTTCCGATCCATAAAAATTTAAATTAGTTAACTGAAATTAACATCAAAAACGGTTAGTTCGTTACCCCTTGGAGACGTGATATATGTACTGTACATACCTCTAGGTCAAACTTCTAAGTTAACGCAATCAAATTTACAGCCGCTTATGCGCGCAAATTTTGAAATTTCCCTGCATGCACAGAAATCCTATAATTCCCGTTACGTTTTTCCCATACAACTACTTTACGAACTGATTTCACTGACTTTATATGCTTTTAACTGATAAAGAGACTTGATAAAGAGCTCCTGTTCATCCCAATCATTGTTGAGTTGAACTTTAAAAAAACACCGTTTTGTTTAGATAGGAGTCGTAGCTAAAACCAAGTTTAAAAACGCTATAAAAATATATAAAATATGCACCGCATGATGACTCACACTGTATCGAACGTGCGAAGTCCAATGCAATACCAAAGCTTTTAATTTGTAATAATTTCATGGTAAAACATTGGTTTATCAAAAAAACATTGTGAAATATTTTGTAATACATATTAAAAATAGGAAGAAAAATGGGCGAAATTAAAAAATCGAGGGTATATGCATCGATTTTTTTATTGTTTTAATCGATTCTTTAGGTCATTATTTAACCGAGGAATGATAAGACGCTCACTGAATTTCGCATTAACAAGGTAAAAAAACAAATCAAAACTACAATCATTTTCGGGTGATAAAAACGCTGCCATATTGGCGCCATGTTTATGTGACGTCGACGTACACACTTGATTAAATCCTTTGGTGACGACCTCGGTAGTAATCATCTCAGGAAAGAGGTTTTCCGAAAAAACTGAAAATAATCGACAATAAGTACGAAATGTCAAGTGGGCAGAATAGTGTCAAATCAAGGTGCAGCAAGCAGAATAAAAAAAGAAGAAATGTGTACAGTGATGTCACGTCCGCTCTAGTCAATGGCGTAGCGTTTTGAAATTTTGCGATTGAGATTTAAAATATCAATTTTTCAATGGTTAAATTCTACAATTAAAACATCTCAAAATGCAAAAATAAATATGTAGATATGTTTCTATATCAATAGAGAATACGTATATATTTTTTTAGCCATTTTGAAATAACATGCATATACCCTATTAGCAGAAGGTTCGTTTCCTCTCACGTACAAAACCAACTCTTGTCACAACTTAAGAGTTGCTTAGGTTTAGTTACTCGTACTCAGACAGAATGATTGGTAATTCTAAGCATATTTTTAGAAAAAATACCATTTTCTTTTCGTCTGCGCTGTGGAAAGCTAAATAATAGTACCTAACTGTTCAATACTATAGACTTCCCGCATGCCATTCAAAAATGTACACTAAAAACGCTTCAGTTACGTTTTAGTCGAAACGAGTTTACAAGCTCTACCTCAAAAGCCTGTGTTGGTCCGAGAGTTTCAAAATAAATAGTAAAATAATGTAGCGCCTTTATTTCCAAGTATTTATATAAATAGCAATATTTAATAACAAAAAATACACCAATGTCGCCTTAAGAGCTCGATGGCCCTGCTCTCGATCGCTCTCCTTAGATGGCTCAGCAGCAGACTAGGTCGAGGAAAACCACCACGTCGTCAGTGTCACAACCGATTCGCGACTTTATTACCTGCCCGCCTACCACTGCTGCTTCTATACCATTCAGCGTGTCTACTTGCAACATATTCAGCAATGTAAACTGATGTCTGTTAAGGCGCGATACTCCGACTCAAAGCGCCGACAGCGATTTTATCTTATTATTACGTGGAACAATAGAATATTCAAAAAATGATAGGCCAGTTTGTGATACCTATCATAAGCTTTTTTTTAATACCTCTGTAATAGTTTTTTGATATAGTTTAGGAGGAGATGCGAAGTTGCACTTGGTCACACACACACTATACAAAAAAAAACTATTACTGAGTTATTAAAAGAAAGCATATGGTAGGTATCATAAAGAGGACTATCATTTTTTGAAAAATCTCTTTCTTCAACGTAGTAATAAGATAAAATAGGCGGCGGCGCTAGTGTGCCTCGGGGTACCGCCTTAATCCATTGTGATCTGGACGATTGATCGTTTGTATAGGTGTAGGTGTGGTTACTGGTCAGTAAGCACAGGAGTTGCACACATGCATGCGTTTTGTTTGTTCACAATTCATTTGTTTGCGGTGAAGGCCTTGTTTCAAGGTAATCGATCAAATGCCAAAATAATATACAGGTGTTTATATAACGGCAGTAAGGAGAGAAACTGATGTAGCTACTGGAAATTTGTCTTAGGAAATTGGTCTCCATATTTCTTTGAGAAATTTTAATCCTTGCGCACAGATTTAAGTCTTCTTAGACCTTTTTGCCGTAGCTAAGCCGCTCTTAGGTGCACCGCCTAAAAATCCACGTTCGTTTCAAAAGTTATGTAGGTATAAGTGCAGTCTACATTAAATATTTAAGAACTTTATATTATTTAAGGTATTTATACAGATGTAAGTAATGATAGTGAATGAAGTAATAAAAATGTAGTCGTTTGTTATTCCTTAAATTAAGTAAATTATTTTTGATTTTCTTATAAAACATTTTTAATCGATGTACTACGATCTATACCAAAGTAATGCTACCTCAATCTCAGCAGCCTGTATCGGTCCACTGCTGGACGCTGGCCTCCCCCTGATAAGCGCCCTATTGGCATTTATCTAATGGGGGAATACCTATAATCCCCACGCGTGGCATGCGGGTTGGGGATCGCAGTTTGGTGGTAGAATTGTTCTCCAGGAGGTGCTACTGCCTGCCCCCCGGTGGATATCCCTTAGTCGCCTCTTACGGCACCCATGGGAAGAGATGTATTTGTGCAAACTAATGCTGAGTTCCTAAAACAATCGAATTAGTCTGTCAATTAGATTCATCAGAAGATATTGAAAACGTATATAATGTTACTTGTCGATTTAAAAATTATGAAGATATATTATAATATAACCATTGATCAATTTAAAAGGAAAGATGAGGTATTAGTTACTCGAAAATAGCAACCTCATATTGTGTAAAATTGTGTGCTCCCATCTCAGTCATCGTCGGACCGGCCGGCGGCGGCACGGGCGGTTGTGATTCGCGTGAAATATTGTTGTCTCGGTTGGAAATATAACTGTGAGCGTATGTGTTTGCGTGTAGTTGTAAATAACACATGCCAATTTTTTAAGTAAGCGGTGGGAGATCGTAACCTATCTTCTCTTTTTAATTATTCAATGAACTTAACCGTATCTTTTAAGCAGTGTGTGCGGTGTGACGTCACTAAATCCTACTAACACAATTTAACGAGCTTCGTTAATGGAATTTTTGTTTGATAGACAAAAGAAAGAGATTTAGTAGCGAGATACCTAATCGGATTTAGTTTCTATGTGTACCTACAATATTTTCTGATAATCTTACTGAGGACGGACGAAAGAGTATAATATTTTTTTACCAAGGACCCTAATCCCGCTTAGATGAGCATTAAAGTCACCGTCTCCAAATTAGTGTGTGGAGTGTACCATGTCTTCTTATACGTTTGTCAGTGACAAGACAATACGTCACTATACTCGCGTGGACTGTCACACCGGCTACAATGGCGACTGACCTTACCCTACATAATTGCTCGTTTGGATCGAGCTCAAACAATCTTTTCAAAACATTACGCCGTCTCACTCGCAGCTGATCTTCATATTATGTACATTCGTTTTCTAAGCAGGGGTTTTGCACTGTGGCTTTTCATGAAGAATGCAATCCTGAGACATGCCCTGTGTTCTTCCAAAAGATTATTATTATTATTTTTAAACTATAAACCGACTTAAATTTTTATTGCTTTTTTCATGGATTCTCATGGATCCCATTATCAGAACTAATACAAATTAAAATGGGAAGGGGAAGTACCAGCTTTCATATAAAAAAAGAATCATGAAAATCGGACTTTTGACTGGGTTCAGTCAAAAGTTCTGAAGTAACAAACATTAAAAAAAAACAACGGTCGAATTGAGAACCTCCTTCTATTTTTGAAGTCGGTTAATGAAATCAAACAGGTACAATTTTACTGACGTTTTGACTGAAGCTTTTATACATTACTAGCGGCTGCCCTCTGCTTCGAACACTCTTTCCCGGGATAAAAAAAGCACATGTTTATCGTCGGGATACTATTTACCACCCTGCACAATTTAATAAAAATGAATTCAACCGTTTACGCGGAAAGAGGTAGTTGACACACAGTTACTTTCGAATTTGTAATATTCGCCGAAGCTAACCGACTCAGCTGCTCGAGTATACATATATATATAGAACGCCACCCTTGGATCCTGTATCTGTAACATACACAGACATCTGCTAAGGATTAAACTTACTCATCTTGTATTCGCGTATTGTTAAACATCCAATGTATGCGTTCCAGTTTCTTAAAGTAAATGCCTACCACTTATTCAGAGATGTCGAAATAGAAACTGACTTGACGTGTTATTCTGCAACTTGGTTCGTTGCTTATTCGCATTCGCATGTCAACATCATGACAACTGTTGAATCAAGTTTCACTAAAATTTAAGTACAGTTGACTGCAATAAAATGTGAATGGTTTGGTCCTTTGTGTCCTGGGGCATAATTTCGCTATTTTTTTAACCGACTTTAGAAAAAATGAGGATTTTCTCAATTCGACTGTATTTTTTTCCCCTTTTTACCTCAGAACTTTTGATAGGGTGGTCCGATTTTCATGATTTTGTTATTAGCTTTTACTGAGAGTCTTTTCTGTCATGAGTCATACAATTCTCATAAAAATAATATGTCAAACAATTATGAGTAAATGTGCCGCAACAAGTATTAAAAAAATACCTTTATAAAAATTTAATGATCACTATGGCCACACTTGCCCCACCTTTGACACGCTATTATAAGTCATGAAGATTTCTTAAGATAATAGAATACCAAATAAAACGACTAAATCTCTATGTTGCGCCATTATAGATAGCATTTATTGATAATGAATTTTGTTTTAAAAAACTATAAACCGACTTATTTTTTTTTAGTTTTTTTCATGGATCTCGTTGTCAGAACTAAACCAAATTAAAATGGGACCACACGAGAAGCACCAGCTTTGATACTTAAAAAAAATGAAAATCAGACCACCAAGTCAAAAGTTCTGAGGTAACAAACATAAAAAAACTGTCGAAAGAACCTCCTCCTCTTTTAGAAGTCGGTAAAAAATAATCTTCTTCATCTGGACTTGAACCCGCATCCTTCCCTCGTACGGGAATGCTAACGAACGGTCGGGATGAGGTCAAGTGATGAGTCTAAAAACAATGGGACTTCCCCCGTTAGCCCTGGTTGCTTAGTCCCATCGAAGTCGATATTTATTTTGATAATAATTGATTTCTTAGATATCACCTTTACTGTCAGGCAAAATAGTGTACCGTGGGAAAATAAGAAAATCAAGAAAGTGTTTTTTTTTATTTGGTAATTGTGTAGCAAGTTCAAAGTTGTGTTCGACGATGAAGATTTTTAAGCTACAAAACCTTGCGGTTACTTATTTTACGATTATTAGAATTTTTCTTACATTATATTATTTTATTTTATATTTATAAAAGACTTTCTGTTGTAGTAATTATTTATAAGTTTCCAATTTATCTTTTATAATGTTTGTATGTAAAAGTTATTTTAGTACTTGTTACTCAAATTTTTTTTTATTTAACTTAAAAATATTTTTTTACCAAAAATAAATAAATTAATGTTGATGATTTTCTGTCTCATATAATGTAGAATTTTGTTTTAATTATGTCCATTAAATTAGTTAAAATTCGCGAAAACATAAAAAAATGTGTTTTTAAAAGTCATGAAGATTTCTTAAGATAATAGAATACCAAATAAAACGACTAAATCTCTATGTTGCGCCATTATAGATAGCATTTATTGATAATGAATTTTGTTTTAAAAAACTATAAACCGACTTATTTTTTTTTAGTTTTTTTCATGGATCTCGTTGTCAGAACTAAACCAAATTAAAATGGGACCACACGAGAAGCACCAGCTTTGATACTTAAAAAAAATGAAAATCAGACCACCAAGTCAAAAGTTCTGAGGTAACAAACATAAAAAAACTGTCGAAAGAACCTCCTCCTCTTTTAGAAGTCGGTAAAAAATAATCTTCTTCATCTGGACTTGAACCCGCATCCTTCCCTCGTACGGGAATGCTAACGAACGGTCGGGATGAGGTCAAGTGATGAGTCTAAAAACAATGGGACTTCCCCCGTTAGCCCTGGTTGCTTAGTCCCATCGAAGTCGATATTTATTTTGATAATAATTGATTTCTTAGATATCACCTTTACTGTCAGGCAAAATAGTGTACCGTGGGAAAATAAGAAAATCAAGAAAGTGTTTTTTTTTATTTGGTAATTGTGTAGCAAGTTCAAAGTTGTGTTCGACGATGAAGATTTTTAAGCTACAAAACCTTGCGGTTACTTATTTTACGATTATTAGAATTTTTCTTACATTATATTATTTTATTTTATATTTATAAAAGACTTTCTGTTGTAGTAATTATTTATAAGTTTCCAATTTATCTTTTATAATGTTTGTATGTAAAAGTTATTTTAGTACTTGTTACTCAAATTTTTTTTTATTTAACTTAAAAATATTTTTTTACCAAAAATAAATAAATTAATGTTGATGATTTTCTGTCTCATATAATGTAGAATTTTGTTTTAATTATGTCCATTAAATTAGTTAAAATTCGCGAAAACATAAAAAAATGTGTTTTTTAAGTGTATTGGCAATTTTTAAATAATAATAATATATAGTTCATATATCTAAGATTATAATTGCGAAAGATTCATTAAGATATTTTAAAAACTGAGAAAGTTACAGATTTTTGAGACAATGTTTACGCTCCTGAACCACAGTGGGGCGCCACTTTCACTGGTGTATGCGCCTTAACAAACTAGGTATAGGTACTACAAGGAAGTAGATGTAAACTAAGAGCGGCCGTACACGGACTGCTCGAGCAGTTAACGGCTGAGCGAAGTACACTTGCAAATAACAAAACTATAAATTACTGTCAATTTGACAAGAAAGTATACACTCAATACAGGAACTTAAGGGAGATAAGAAAGATACTTGCAGTTAATTATTCACTAACGCATCAAACCGAGCATTTTGTCAAAAGTCTGTTATCACTTGTGATTTTGAGTCGAGTTAATCGAGGTCGGGGATATCGACCAAACAGTTGAATGTAGCTACTGCTATACTGAAAATGTTTTGTCTAAAATTCGTGAAACTGAATGGAATGTGTATTTATCATTGTTTTATCTCAAATTGATGTGTTGAAGAAGTTGTAGAGAGTTAATTTGTCCTTGTGCGATTTCCCAAAGGAGTTCAACGCAGCAAATAATCGTCTCTCATGTAAACAAAAAAACAAATTCTTTATTGCACACACAAAATCATGCATGAAAGTTAATAAATAATGGACATGTACGAAGGTGAGCATAACCCTAAAAGAGTTTTATTACAGCAAACCTATCTATGATTACAGGGAGAGTTTATGAAGCGACTGTGGATAGATATTGCGTTAGATAGTACATACAAGACAAAGATAGAAAAAACTAAATATACAAATAGTAATATTTTAAAACTACATAAAAAAGCCGTGCCCGCCGGGGGTGGGGGTTGTGGGGGGTGCGCTTGTTGGTGTCCTCTGGGTACATACGGAACTAACTGTATCTACACCCGGCTTTAAACTCATACGGCTGTTCGACTTCCCATGGAGACACGGCTTCCAGGCGGGTGGTAGGTTCCAACCTCTGTCTTTGTTGAAGTTAGGCCATCGTTCTATCTCTATCGCCTCGCGTCGCGTATCTTGCGGGGAACGAAGAATTTTTCCCTAGACAAGACACGGGCTTTGTCGAAACGTACGTAATGAACGTTGTGCGGTGTTCTTCCAACACAAATAAGGTTCATAGTTAACCCGCTTACGTCCGTAATAAATATACCTATAAATACATATAAGTATATCTGCTATGACTGTAGGGAGAGATAATGCTCTTTTACCTTAGACTTAAATACGCTTAGTGAAAGACTGACTTCTATTGAGTAGTTAAGTTTGTACACAAACTTACATACAAACTTACATTATATCTTATGTACTTACCTATCCACAGCAGACTATTGATCCTGCAAATTTGTAAGGGGAATATGTTGACATCGCAGAAACATTGTATGGACTCGATACTATCTATGTTAACATATCGAGGGTTCCGACCTGTGAACAATATCTCTCTGGATTCTTAGTCAACAATACACAATACAGTCTGCCTGCCTACTTCCTTGTCTGGGATTCTCTGGGGTCAGGATATGATAATTTCACCTGATGGTTATCATGGCAAACGGGCGTCAGCAGCAACGCGCAGTTTCATCAAACTAAAACCGGCTAGAATTAAAACTAGATGTCGCCACTAGGGAAATTACACTGCGCTATCAACAATGCACTTGAACATAGAAATTCGATCAGGGAAAGTATGGTCCCTCCCTTACTTTACCTGATCGGATATCTCTATACATCACCCCAGTGATTTCGTTGTCCGAGAACACTATTTACTATTTGTTTATTGAACATGTCTAAAAGTTTTACCTTTTAATAAAAACCCTATTTAAAGGTTCGATTGTAGAATGGATATCCCTTAGTCGCCTCTAACGGCACCCGCGGCAAGAGTTGAGTTGGTGCAAATTATAAGATACCACACGGCTTCTTCCCTGGGTCCTAATTCTACTAAATTAATCGCTTGACCGTAACAATAGTGTCATCTCAGAATGAAACATATTTACAATTTACCTTTTATGAAAGAAACTACATTTATACTAAGTAATAATCAAAATCACACTAATATTATATAGGCGAAAGTTTGTATCAAACATAGGCTACTTTTTATCCCATAAATCAGTTCCCGTGGGATGAAAATCACCTTTTAATGTTTACATAGGAACAACGCGTGCGAAGACTCGGGGCGCTGCATACAGGTAATTCTAATACTGGAATAAAACATAGGCTACTTTTTATCCCGTGAATCTGTTCCCGTGGGATAAAAATCACCTCTTAACGTTTCCATAGGAACAACGCGTGCGAAGCCATGGGGCGCAGCTAGTATTATTATAATGCTCAAGTGTGCGCAAACACACACGTATTTGTATATATAACGTGTGAGCAAATAAATTGTTTTTCTTACTTTCAGCAAACAAGCTAGTTTTGCCATAATCACCACGCTCGGCACGCGGATTGGTGATCAATCAAGAAAAAGTAACAATCTAGAGTAAGCTCAACTTCAATTATATAACATAGATCCATTGTTCTTAGATGACAACCATAAAAAAAAAAATCGGTCGGTTAAATAGATATGGGAACGACGCAATCATAATCCCTGACCGCGGGCACCTTCATACGAGTAGCTCATAATTTATACGACATTGAATTCCAGACAGGATGTGCAAGTCCCTACACATCAAACACGATAAAACGAGTAGGTGACGTGTATGTATGTTCCTCTATGGAGGGTTAAGTATCTTTCTTTCTTGCCCTCCAATGACAATAGTATGTACAATAAGTCTAGATTTAGTTATGCTAAGATTGTATTAGTTGATAAGCGTTAAACTTGCTAGTGGTTTCTTTTTCACTTCTTCCGCTAGTGGACAAAAAATTGAAGTGAATTAGAGTCAATTGCACTTTATTTATTGTTTGATAGTAATTACTATTTATCAAGCTGTTTATATCGTAATATAATATATAATAATTTGACTTGTCTAAGCGCTTATTTTGTAAGTCTAAAGAAATAAACGATTTTACTCTGACTCTGACTCCATGTGGCATGGATACACTGTATATGTATGTAGATACGTCTTTATACCTCTCATTTCTTTAATGAAGTGCCAATGATTAGCTGTTTACAGGTCCTCAACTGGTCAATTAAATATATAATTTCAAAATGCCAGTAAGGAATATACCAAAGATTTTCATTACTTAATCCAAAAATAGGAATATCTTAGGATAGCCGACTGTGCATCATCGTTAGATTAGAGAAGTAGGTCTAGACAAACTTGTCACCTCTTGTTAGTTCTTCTGTATTAAAATAATAATTGCATTGACTTTGTGGTGATGGTACAACGGTCAATAAAAAATACCACAGTACCATCAATGGTTCAACGGCAAATAAAAATTTTCTTTAATGCCGTCTGAAGAGCAGGAGATCCGCAAATTGTAAAATCAGCAAATAATTAATGTCATCTGAAGATGATCTTTCCTCGAGTTGTGTCCAGGAACCATTACGCAGTGTCTGATTGTTAAATGTACTTGTATATGTAAGGGGGAAAGACTGGTCTAAACCGGTTATTGGGTAGACAGTGCAGCTGCAATTTTTAGTAGCGTAAAATCAACGCTTTATGAAAAGTTCTATATCGGCACCCCGAATACTCAAACACAACTCAGATTTATGCGCATCTCCATTGACTATTGACGCAAACACATACATAAGTAATTGAAACGCCACGACATCCCATTTACATTGGAACATTTCGTCGTGTCGGGTATTTATAGGGTGACCTTTCAACATTTAGACAGTTTTTCATTGAAAAGTCTCTCTCAACATTCATACAATACAACCAAACAATATTATAATGAGAAAGTAACCGTCTGTCTGGTCTTTTTACACATCTAAACAAAACAACTGATCCTAAGAGATCCGGATCTTAAGAGTTGGCAAGAAGATAGTATCCCGAGGAAGGGCAAAGTATCATTTTTATTTAGGAAAAGCGTGTTGACACTTATTTTCCTAACAAAAATGTATAATAGTTACTGTAACAATCATGAGTTCCTCAAGAACTCTAGATGGTACCCCACTTTGGCCATTTTTGGTATCTACCTATATCTTGTGTACATCAACTCAACTCAACTCAACAGCCTGTATTGGTCCACTGCTGGACGCAGGCCTCCCCTGATACGTTTACCTCATGGAGGGTAACATCCATAATCCCCGTGCTGGGTATGCGGTTTGGTTTTGGTATAGTGGTTTTGCAGGGGGCGCTGCTGCCCGATCCCCCGGTAGATAAATAACAGTAAATATGTATGAATGTATGTATAATAAAAGGTTTCTGTTTCTGCTACACTCGGTGGCGTACTACACATGCTTCGCGCTACGTCGCGCAACCAATGGGAGATATTTGGAGTTAATAAGATTACTAGCTGCGTCCCGCGGCTTTGCACGGGAACTGATTTATAGGACGAAAAACCTATGTGTTATTCCAGGCCTAGAACTACCTGTATGCAGAATTTCAGCCCGATCCGTTCAGTAGTTTTTGCGTAAAAGAGCACAAACATACATGTTTACTCACTTTCGCGTTTATAATATTAGTAGGATTAATTATATATCTTGCTTAACTAGAAATCAAGATATTAGGTCCTTACATATGAAATTGGCGTTTTTCGTACTGGCCACTTTAATCACAAATTTCTCCTCTTTGGTAAGGAATTCCAAATTCAAATTTGTACAGCTATAGACTCATGTATTTGTGCTTCGATGATCGTCATTCATTTGTTTTTTTCTTCTGTTTTTTTCTGTTTGCGTCACTCATTTTACAAAATGGAAAACTTAAAATATCGCATTATTTACGAGTACGAGTTCCGCCGTGGCACTAGTGCTGCGGGAACAACTCGAAGGGTGAATGATGTGTATGGCGGTCGTGTTGCAAAAGAAAACACAGTTCGTTTTTGGTTCCAACGTTTTCGTTCTGGAAATTTCGACCTGCAGAACAAGCCCCGTGGACGGCCTGAGACTCAAGTTGATAATGAAGAGTTGAAGGCTATTGTGGAAGCGGATCCATCGCAAACCACGTCCGAGTTAGCTGCAGGCTGCGATGTTAGTGATAAAACTGTTTTAATTCACTTGAAGCAAATTGGGAAGATTAAAAAGCTTGAAAGGTGGGTACCTCACGAATTGACTGAAGCAAACCGGCAAACGCGCGTCGACTGCTGCGTTACATTACTAAACCGGCACAATAATGAAGGTATTTTAAACCGAATCATTACCTGTGATGAAAAATGGGTTCTTTACGATAATCGGAAGCGCTCAGCGCAATGGTTGGATCCTGGCCAGCCAGCCAAATCCTGCCCCAAGCGAAAATTAACCCCAAAAAAGTTACTTGTAAGCGTTTGGTGGACTAGTGCCGGTATTGTTCATTACAGTTTTCTCAAATCTGGCCAGACTATTACGGCTGATGTCTATTGTCAGCAATTGCAAACCATGATGGAAAAGCTAGCGGCTAAACAACCTAGGCTGGTCAATCGCTCCACGCCACTGCTGCTTCACGACAACGCTAGACCACACACTGCGCAATAGACGGCTACTAAATTAGAAGAGCTTCAATTGGAAAGTCTAAGACATCCTCCGTACTCCCCGGACCTTGCTCCAACAGATTACCATTTTTTTCGAAATTTGGATAACTTCTTGCAAGGGAAAAAATTCAACTCCGATGGGGCAGTCCAAATCGCCTTCAAAGATTTTATTGATTCCCGTCCGACTGGTTTTTTTAGTAAAGGGATCAATGAACTACCTATAAGATGGCAAAAGTGCATAGAAAATAATGGTTCATACTTTGATTAATTAAATATATTATATTAAAAAATATTCGACTTTATGTTCCTCCCATACAAAACGCCAATTTCATATGTAAGGACCTAATATTTTTAGTAAGTTATAGTATTAAAAATCGTAGAAGGCGATAATACTCTTAGACACTGCAGCAAATCTCAGAAGTTCGTTTTGAAACTATTTCGAATTTATGTTTTATGTAAGCTTTTATAAAAAAATGGAATTGTGACATCTCTGGTTATAGTTAAAAATGCAGCTTCTGCCAGACTTAACTACATGATTCTTTTTCAATAAACACGACAAATTACTAACAAATTATCTCATAGAAACTGCGCCAGAGCAAATGAAAGATGACGTCAACGAACGTTCAATGAGGTGCGTTATACTCGTACATTCCACGCCTTCATACTACTGAGATGGTTGAAACCGTTTGATGTTTATGCCTGATAGCCTATTTCTAGGTCTCAATTATTTTGATTTAAAATAGGAGTTTTGTTTCTTTCACCAGTAAGCTTGGCACCATTTCTGGGACACCCTGTATAATATCTAACGTACAGCCGTGCTCAGAGAGGTTAATGCTTAAACTATCACTAACTAAAGGCTTCTGTTCTGTGTGTCTACCATGAATTTTCACAATCTATACTCGCTAGTGTATGTAGCTAAAATACATTATGGCGCCTCTAGCGGATAGCTCGGTACCTACTAAAATGCGCAGTATGAGTCGCGTAGAAAACTATCTGCGTATTTACGTTACTACTGTTGTAACGTCAGGCGATTTAACTGTGACAACTTATTGTAGACACTGAAATCTTCACTATGTGATAGTTTGTTTTAGGTAATCATTAACATCTCAGAGTACGACTGTTAGACAATTTATCTTGTTGTCAATACACAATGTACCTATGTGTGTAATGTACTCGTATATTTGTTGGATTCCTTATTATTTTTTGTGCAGTGTAATGAGTCTAGAGGCTGATATAGGTAATTATCATGACCTGTTGGTGTGGCTACAAAAGCCGGGCGGCGACGATGGCGGCGCAGCGGCGGCGGCGGTGGCTTTATATGAAAAACAATCAAATGATATCTTTCCAAAGGTCAGTTAAAAAAGACGAGATTTTGGCCGACGTGTCTTGTAATTTGTTCGTTTGTTCCTTGAATTGTTATAAGTACATACTCGTACAATATTATGACTCTTTCATAACGTAATTTAAAGCTTATAAGCCTTATAATTCTAAATTTACAAAAATATAAGTAGGTACCTACTTATAGGATGAAATTACGCATGATTGCTTGAAAAGATAAGATACTGGTTAACCCTAGATAGAAGAAATCAAAATTATAAGAGCCAGAAAAAACCTACCATCGAAGCTAACTCGAACAAACGCTGTTGTTATCGCAAAAATCTAAATCTTGTCGTTGTGGTAAACATAGGATAAATTTCGTTAGACCCATCGACTAGATCCATGATGAATCTATTGTGTTTTTTAATTCTCATTAGATCTATTCGCGTAAGTTAAGTTGTATCACTACTACAATCATTCTGAGCTTTTCTTGGAACAATTGCCATTATCCTTTTAAAATATACATGCTTGTGGCAAGCTTTAATATTCCTTTATTTATTTATTTATTTATTCAGGGCAACCAACTAGAGATAACACAAGGAATACAAATTATAAAACAAAATACTTAAAACTAGTGCTCTCTAAATTAAATTAATCTCTCTTTTTATACGTAATCATAAGTTTATAGTATTTTAGGTTATGCTTGCCTAGTTATACACCGTTGCCCGTGTGGTGAAACCGTTAATAAGTTTGGTCACCGCGTGTCTTAAGTGCAGGACGTGTTACGTAATAGTTCCATCACGACATCATCTGTCGGTCTTCTTCAAGCATCTTAAGCCCTTGGGGTCCAGGGCACACGCAATATATAAAGATCTTATAAAACATCTCATCGAGTCCACAGGTGATCGCAATGGTGGCTTTTATTTCGGTCAACGTTTTTTTTTTTTTTTTTATCATAAATAGATCTTCGTTTGACCGCAATCTCACATGGTGGAAAGCGAAGATGCGGGCGAAGATGTATCACGAAGGTCTAGAAGATGGCTACTCCGGACCACATTCCGAAACACAACTGAGTTGCTTCACGGACTGACCCAGTCCGGAGGGTGGTGACAAGCCACGGCCGAAGCCTACCACCAGAGGGTACCGCTCTTAGCACCACCCAGAGGACACGTGTAGGGTATCAGAGGGTCAACACCTACGGACGTGAGCGATACTGTCCCCCAATAACGTATTGGCATTGCGATTTAACGTGGCAATGCCGCAGCTGTCTGCCTCCTACTGACGGCTTAGATGTTTGTATTCTGCATATTTATGCAGATATGTATTTGCAATTCAAGCTGTAGGCTTAGAATTTGCACCTCTCCAACTCTTCCCGCGGGTGTCGTAAGAGGCGACTAAGGGATATCCACCGGTGTGCGGGCAACAGCGCCCCTTGCAGAACAATTATACCACCAAACTGCGATCCCCAACCCGCATGCCCAGCGTGGGGATTATGGGCATTACCCTCCATGCGATAAACGCCAATAAGGCCCTTATCAGGGGGAGGCCTGCGTCCAGCATTGGACCAATACAGGCTGTTGAGGTTGATGCAAATACCTCAAGTATTTGCAATAGTTTTATTTTAATTTTCTATGTGCTAAATATATTGAAAAAGAAAATTACAATCAATTAATAGAAATAAATTAGAACTACTCTCATCGACATCCAAACAATCACACAGACTTCAACCTTTCTTATATAAATCGGATTGAATACGTACTAGTTTCAAATCATTATATTTGTTACCGACAACATGTACCTACTCTCTGTGCATTATGTCCCTCCGTGCAGTCAGAAACCATAATGAAGTTACCTACCTCGTTATTCTCACCATTATAGGGCCATTTAGTCATTATGTCGACACACTTGCCTGCTCAAGCCCAATGCCTTATTTTGACAGCTAAATAGGATGTCTACTCTCGTGGTTAATGATTCACATTAATAAAACTAGCAATGGATGGGTTACTCTGCTAACTAAATAGAATCCTGAATTACAGCTGTCACTCGTGGCAGATTATATCCGTTGGTGTAACCGGCGAAGGCATATCGGTCGACGTATGCAGGGTTCCGTATATTGTAATGCTTAAACTTGTAATACAATGCAAAACTTAAACTTGTAAGTGGTGACTTACAAGTTTAAGCATTACAACATTTTGTTATTATAAATATACAACATTTTGTTATTATAAATATACTTGACGTTCGTTGTCCAAAAATTGTAAAATAAAATAAAATAATCATTGAAAAAAAAAGAGTTTGTCAAAAATATTTTTAACAATAGAGTTGGACACTTTATCCTATAAAGCTACTATACAATGTGTTACTGCAAACAGCTACTTCCCGTAGTACTTGACCTATTTAACTTAATTTGTTTTGTTGTATCGATGTAGGCTCTCTTTTTTTGTTTTTGTGATGACCTATGACTTTATATTTTTTTTGTTAGCACTTAGCTGTAAAAAAATTACACTGCAATTTTCTACCAGACCAGAAAAACACGCTGCTGTCATCTACTAGGTTACACCGAAGGGGCGGCGATGTGGCTGCTAGATATGATTTTCTAGAAACCTGTGTGTATCACCGGCACTTTGCATACTATCAATATTAAACCACTAGATCGTTCTAGTTCACATGTTTCGTCCTATTCTCCATTTTTAGGATAGACGGACAGAATGTTGAATGACCGTTTGTGCCATTTGGCACCGAAACCCTGAAAACCTGCATTACAATTATTATGATATCTAACTCGCTACTAGTTAAGGTAATTGTTACTTTATATTGTGTGCATAGTGCATTATATCAATGTCATTGTTAGGCAACATCTGAACGACTAAGTATACAGTATATATCCCTATGATGAATTTAATGAGACTTAATCTGACAATGCAACCAACTCGCACAAGGCAAATGCAATGCTCATTATAGTTGGCAATTTTAAGAATGTGTGCACTATTAGAAAATAGGTGCCTATTATTTTCATATTAAGTTGGCATCCAATTTGTAACAGCCCGGAGTCAGGAAGTCGGTGATGTTATGCCCCCGTACCTCGGAAAGCACGGTTAAGCTGTCGGTCCTGCGCCTAACCTCTCCCCGGTCGCGTCGGTTTGCGGTCCCACCGGTTTATGAGAGTTAGGGAATAGCGAGTGCATTTGTGTTTGCGCGCACACTTGTGCACTATAATATGTCCTGCGCATCTGGCTAATCTTAATAGGGGTTTTGTTGTAGAAGCGTTTACATTACATTGCTCTTTAAAATATACATTAGTTTTATGAAGCCTAGTTGTGGGTACAGCGTAATTATGTTTATTTCTAGTATTTAAATTATGTATATCGCATTTTTTTGGGAAACCATTGATATTTTTATGAGTATACAACAATTTTTCATAAGTTATTGACTTGGTTCTGTCATTATATATATTTCTTTGAATTTATCACGTAGGGATTCTCCGTAACCCATTTTATAGATGGCACGAATAGCCCCCTTCTGCAGCACAAATATGGTGTTAATATCTGCAACTCAGTTCCCCCACAGCAGTATACCATAAGACATAATACTATAGAAGTAGCTGAAATAAACCAGTCTAGATGTGTCCACGTCTGTTTTTTGACTGCATATGCTGCAGAACTAAGTCTCTTCGATAGCTTAGCTATGTGTGGGCCCCATTGAAGTTTATAATCTAAGGAGATTCCTAAGAATACGGTTCTTTCTATAATTTCTAACGTTTCTCCTTTTACGTTTACATCAGCCTTAACTTGTTTAACATTAGTAGAGTAAATGTGTGGGCCCTATATAACTTTTAAGAGTCGTGAAAATTGTGATTTTTTCTGTTTGAGTTTTTGTAGTATGGATGACACCGTACCTATAGTAGTCGCATTGTACCTATTGTAGGTACGACAGGGGAAAACTCTCGGTCGTATAAAACTTATTCACAATGCAATACCTAATGCTTAAAAGTTATGTGCAATAAAGCAGTAACAAATAGGTCCTTTGAGACGTGACCTACACTTCATTAATAGCGTCAACTGAATATCTGTTTTCCTCTGTACTGGTTTTTACAAACTTGACCCACATACAGCAATATATGGATGTGTAAATTATACATGAATGCACTATGAAGTGGTTAATGCGATTATAAGTATGCAGCTGGTGTTCGAACAACACGTTCATGGTTGCATCAAGGGTAACTAATGCAGAATGCACCCATTGCCTTTGCAGGATCCGAGATCTTGCTATTTTTAACAGACTTCAAAATAAGGAGCAGGTTCTCAATTCTACTGTATTTTTTAAATTTTGTTTTTGTTTTTATGTTTCTTATCTCAGAACATTTGACTGGGATTTTGATGATTCTTTTTTTATTTGAAAGCTTGTGGTTCCCGTGTGGTCCCATTTCAATTTGGTCCAGTTCTGATTATGCCATTCATGAGAAAACCATATACCTGACGTCTGAATAACGAAATTTCATGGAAAACTGTAAAAAAGTCGCAACTCGAGATTTGTATGCTACTCTATTTTCTATGGAAATGTAAAAGTTCTATATACTTCCCGCTTGGAACGCTGTCACATTTTTATTAAGGCGGTACTCCGACTCTGACTAGACTACCGCCAACTATTTTATCTTATTATAACGTTGAACAATCGATTTTTTTTGTGTTAGGAGGAGATGCGAAATTGCACTTGGGGGCCACCCAACTATGTTTTCGCATATCCTTCTAAACTAATACAGAGGTATTAAATAAAGCATTATGGTAGGTATCATAAACAGACCTATCATTTTTTTTTAATTCCTTTCTTCAACGTAATAATAAAATAAAATAGGCGGCGACGACGTTAGTGTGCCTCGGGGTACCGCCTTAAGGCGCATTCTAAAGCCAATATAACAGTGCCAACTATTTTATCATAATACGAGTATAACGTTTAACATAGGACATTTTAAATCTATTACTTACAGAAATATTAAAAATAGCTTATAAATAGATACCACACACTGTACGATGGATTTTCGGATTATGGGCATTACCCCCCATAAGATAACACCCAATAAAGACGCTTATCAGGTGGAGGCCTGCGTGCAGCAGTGGACCAATATAGGCCGTTAAAGGGCCATTCGCCGGACTTATACCATAACACATGCATGATGCATTTCAAAACATTGACCTACTAACCTACTAAGAGTTTCCTTATAAAGTTAAAGGACTTCTAGTCACGAAGAAAACAAAACTCAATTACTAGGTATCGGTGCAGATTGAACGCCACCCCACCTTTCTTGCTTCACTTTTTTTGATAGGATATAGATTGCTGTTCTGGAATTTATCATCCTCAACAGCCTATATTGGTCCACTGCTGGACGCATGCCTCCACCTGATTTTATTTTATCCCATAATCCCCACCACGCTGGGCATGCGGGTTGGGAATCACAGTTCGGTGGAAGAATTGTTCTGCAGGGGCGCTGGGGATATTCCTTATTCGCCTCTAACGACATCCGCAGAAATGTAATCACTTAATTCCTGCTGTTGTTGATGCAATATACAATATTGCACAAAAGTTTAACATGGGTGAGCATAATGCTAAATCGTATTCTCTTTCTGCTAAATTACTGGTAGTGGGTGTCTAATCTGAAGTATTTCGATTTAGTGTGTGGATTGTCCAGCATTATTGATTACTTTATTTACGAAATAAAATACTCACCTAACTACTGTTGTTTTTATCTGTTCCTTTTGTTTTGATGTCACGTCATGTACCGTTAACCCCAAAAAGTGTTGAGCATATGAATCTTCCAAAATTAACTTATTTAGAATTTTTTAGATTCTAGAATAACACATGTCTCTAATTTTCATCAAACTTCGTCTAATTTAGAAAAACTAACCTCTGAGAGGGTCAAGAAGGGTGGCAAAGTTCTACAAAGTAAATAATTATTCACGATTTTACCCCATTCCTAATTAATCAATGCATTCCTAGCAGTTTTAAAACAAAACTACACCAGTGAATAGCAATAAATTTCTGAAATTTTCGCGCCGGAGAAGCCACGGGGCTCAGCGAGTATTAAATAGTAAATAATTATTAATATTTATGGAATATGTATTCATATAATTAACACTGAAAATGGATTCTCTGCTTTATTACTCTAAAAGCTTTTACTTTACTCTAAATTCTAAAATGCGCATGCCGTTCATTCTTTATTTAGGTACGACTTTTAATATTTTGAACATTAGTCGTGCAAAGGTAACTTACATATATATGCATTATATAAAAGTGTGTTTGTCTCTATTAAATAATATCTGCTCTCCCATTAAGGATAGCATATCCCGAGGGAAAGGTTTAGTTAAAAACAAATTGTATTGAAAAATTCAAAAACCGCCACCGTTTTTGAAGTTATAAAGATGAAAGAGAAGAAAAGAAAATAAACTAGGCGGTTTTTTTATTGAACTATTATTCACTACACACAATAGCAACAGATTCTCTTGTTTACAAGTCGGACTTCAGGCTAAATATTGTCAACCTCAACCACAACAGTCTGTATTGGTCTACTGCTGGACAACCTCATAAGCGCCCTATTGGCGTTTATCTCATGGAGGGTAATGCCCATAATCCCTACGTTGGGTATGCGGTTTGGGGATCGCAGTTTGGTGTTATAATTGTTTTGCAGGGGGCGCTGCTGTCCGCCCCCAGTGGATACCCGTTAGTCGCCTCTTACGACACCCGCGGGAAGAGTTAGGTGGTAGAAATTCAGAGTCAGCGCCACACAGCTTTCGGGTCAAATAAAATATAATATTTTTTGCGTTCAGGACTTACGTGTTTGACGGGATAAAGGATTGATTCAAGTCACTTGTTAAGCCACTTATACCTCGTCTCATATAGTGTCGGTCTGATTCAGATTATATCCGCTACCTCTATTCATATCGTCTGCAGCAGCGATTGTACTGCAATCACTGCCGTGAAGGACATCATGTCGTACCATTCCGTAGCACATTGAATTATTGTTTGTCTTTTATTCTGACTCTAGTTTTTTGTTTGGAGCTCGGTGAAATGAATTCTGGAGCGGGGTGGAACTACCCCCGTCACAGACCATCATCTATACGAGTACTATATTATTAAGAGAAAAGATTTGATTGTTTGTTTGTATTGAAAGGCTCCGAAGAGCTCTACCTGCGGCTTCGCCCGTCTGTCAAGGTTATTTCTGTACCTAGGGATTTATGGGTACCTATGCAAAATTTTATCCTGAACCGTTCAGTAGTTTTTGCGTGAAAGAGTAACTCATCCATATATCCATAAAAACTTTCGCGTTTATAATTATAAATATAAATTCCTTCTCAAATTTAAGAAGGTTTATATTATATCATCATCATTTTAGCCGGAAGACGTCCACTGTTGGCCTTCACCAAAAATCGACCAATGAGCACCTTCTTGAAACAATAAAAAGTGAACAATTTTTTGTATGTGTTATTCACGTGTTAATTTGGAATTAATGAATTTATTTATAAAATAAAAGAAACAAAACTTTTTAAGTAATCTCTGCTCTAAATCAAAGTACGTACCTAATCAACGTTCAAGCAATGGCATTTGTTTAGAGATGTGATCATTAATTAGTTAGGAAGCGAATTTTATGAACGCAGATCGTTCATTAAATTGGAAGTGGGTAAGTTCCGTAGAAACTCTAAAAACACACAAAAAACAAATTCATACTTTTGCAAATCTCACGACGGATAATTGAACCGAGTGAACGCAGTGAACGAAGTTCAACCCGGGTCAACCTTTTCGCAGTTTTGTCAGTATGTCTGTACTCCCATACAGGTCGTATTTTACAACTGATCGTTACGAAATCTCGTGTACAGATTCACCGATTTCATAGATTTTTTGTCATCTGGGATTTTTGATTAAAGTTGTGCTTCCCCCAAAAAAAGGCAAAAAGAGGGCTTCAGAATATCTCCGCTTTGAGACATCTGATTTCGATGATTTTATTTTTAAATAAAAGATTGATATTTCATCGGTTCCCATAAAAAATGGTAAAGATTTGATCAGTATCCTATCGTAGGCACGACCAGCAGATCCATAGACGCAAAATGCAATATGCAAGCGTCGCGCCCGCCGCGTAACATTTCAAGAGTATTATACCTCCTATCACGGTCACGCTTTTCACGGTTACTTGCAGTTTGTGCAGAACGAACTACATTGATTTTTACAGAGATGGCGCTCATGTACCTAATTGAAAGAGTTTTGGTTTCAAAGATATTTTCATAGTATAAGCACAGGTAGTAGGTAAACACTATAGAGGTAAGTTACACTCATAAATAATTGGTGAAAATCGATAATAAATAAAAGATAAATTGTTTGATTTTTAAATTCCTGCACAAACGATAAACAAACCCGTAGTGGGTAGGTACTAGGGATTGCAAATTCCCGGTTCTTCGAGGAACCCGCAATCCCGGGAAATGTTGAAGTCGGAACCGGGAAATCCCGGGAATTCCCGGGAAATATATTTATTTTGTAATTTTACTGAAATTAGATAATTTAACTGCCTCTTAAGCCATGTCGCTTATATCAACTGATATAACATACCTTATATTGCATAGGTATGCGATATAAGGTATATACGAGCTGTATTTCTATACATCTGTTAAAATGAATATCAAGTTCTAATTCAATGTGGTCGATGTGTTTTGTTCCCTCGTTCGACAACAAGCCTTAAAACTTTTCATTCTAAAGAGTCGTGTCGTGACTGAATCCAGCACCTTCATTTACTGCACTACCTACAACAACACTCTCAAGGCAGCAAAACTCCATGAGGCTGGACTTGATCTTGATAAACAGAAGGTATCTTTGTGTGAAAAATCGCCGAATATATGAATTAATTGTTACAAAAAATCCATTTTAAATCAAATTAATCGGTTTCAAATTGTTATTTTTATTACAATCAAAACACGCTTTGGTCTATCCAGTTCAAAGGTTTATTACGAAAGGTTGATTCAATTTAAGGTTCAATCACTTAAAGTACGTAAGTTATTTTCTTCAAAATTGAGGTACATTATGCATGCACACGGAAGCTTGATTTGGGCACTCTCTTATACATTTTGGACTGTTTCCATTCATCTTTACCACCCTGACTCTACAGCCGCGGGTGGGCTTAGATCTGGTAAAATGCGCCATTCTCTCCTATTCTTGGCTTTTTTTACTGCCAGCCGGACACTGCAATTGCCTTTAGGTCTTGTTGGACTCCATCGACCCACCTGGGTATCAGTCTTCCAGGGGGTCGTCGGCCATCAGGTTTGCCACCAGTAGTCACCATCCAGGTACAGCGTCGAAGATTCATCTTTGTATTTTTCTTTCAAACACGACACCATCCAGGTACAGCGTCGAAGATTCATCTTTGTATTGTTCTTTCAAACACGAGTCTTTCGGTTTTCTTGGTTAGAACCCATAAGTAATTTTCGAGGCTTACGTAAGAACTGGACGTTGTAGCATTTTGTAAATGAGTAGTTTAGATCTTCTAGATCAACCTAAAGCGTAAATATTTGAAAAGGTTGAAAAAGAATCTATTAGCGGCTTGAATTGTTCTATTGATTTCCGTGCCTTGTTGTATAGGCTACCGTGAGCCAAGAAGATAAACGCTGTTATAGTTTGACCGAAACCGCTGTACCGCTCCTGAGATATGCGCGCGGCGAGACGGGGGGGAAATATAGGCCCTCGTCGTCGGTCGCTCCGATCCATCAGTATGCCGTCAACGCTCACGGCGATAGGTAGCTTTTGTACCGTACTGTATGTCAGATGCACACAAGATAAATATGAAAAGATGGAGGAGCGCTATCTCGTGATGTCAAGACCATCAAAGAAAGCTTTGAATGTAAAAGTGATCGCGATAGTAGATTTAATATTATTATCGATCCATTAATAATAAATTTGCAGAACGACTCCAATTCAACTTCTAATGGCGAAACTGAAAATGAAATTGAAGTAGAATCTATGTCAGAAATAGTCAGAATATCTGTAGAAAATTTAGTTATAGACAAAATATAATCGTTACATAATATAAACATTTCGTTTACCTACGATATCCTAAGAGCTATCCGACAATATCGATCTCATGTGTACTCTTGCTCTTTTTTTCCCCGGTCCCCACCTCGCTGCACTTTCCTAAGGAGCGGCACAGCGGTTTCGGTCGAACTATACCAATAGTTTATAAAAATGAAATGAAAATGAGAAGCTTGTATAACTATTGGTAACACCAATTTTGAGACAGAAGGTTACGGCTACTTTTAATTTTGCTTTTTCCTGCCTTTCTTGACTCTTATTACAAGGCGCGGTGTGTTGAGCATGTTTCATGGCATTTAATTTCGCCCTATCAGATCCAAATTATCGGTATAACCCAGAACTTGAACTGATTTCAAAGGAATGGTATCGTTCATTTAAATTTTTGAATTTTTCTGCACTTTGTCACAAGTCTATATTGAAGAGTAGGAATGAAAGAATGTCCTTGACAAGGACCACCGAAATTTCGGAAGGGCTCTGGTATATCATTCTGCACCCTGACAACACTAGCCGAACTTCTCAGAGTCATTTTGGTGAATGCTTTTTACTGTTTGATTGCAGGAAAAATAATTACTGATTGAAATCAAGTGATATAAATCATCTCAACCCTGCCCAGTACCGTGTAGGTACCCGATATATTTGAAATGCTATAAGACGAAACGAAATATATTAAGTTATGTCGTTTCGGTATTAGTATATAAATTTCCCGAAATTCCCGAAATTTCCCGGGAAATGAATTTGGATTTCCCGGTTCTTAAATGGGCCAAAAATTCCGGGAATTCCCGGGAATTTCGGAACCGGGAATTCCCGAGACCAAACCCTAGTAGGTACCTACTTTACCTACCTCAAATTAAATTTCTTGTTGAAGTTTTATACATGGAAAAAGTAGGTGGGTTCCTACGTACTTGCTCCTAAGTACTTCCTACGTACCTACCTATATCTCTTTGTCTCGACTCCAAGCATGTGAATTTTAATTTATGTTATTGGGATCTGTTGACATAATTTGCAGCTATATGACAAAATATCGATCATAGCCGCAAACTATTATAATATAAGAAAATTTGCCTGTTTTTCTGCAAAAATTGCAAATACCCGGTTATATAAAAAAATTACCCAATCCCGTGTATTAAAAAAACGGGTATGTACGGTTTAAAAATAGTTAAGGGTTCGCTAGGTTCACTGTTCGGAGAACTACTTCAGTAGTTGTAACTACTTAGTAGTTAATAGTAATCGAAAAAAAAAATAATGTTCGACAATTCACACAGCATTTATGCTGTGTGAACAACCTGACTGTTGACTGTTGTAAAAAACCAACAGGTAGCTCAGCTAATATCTCAGCTAAACCTGTTGGAAATTTTATAATTTTGTTCCTACTTATATGTAAACATGTCTGTATGTATGTTGGTTGCTCTTTCACGCAAAATTTTGCATTTTGCATACCTACAAGTAGTTCTAGGCCTGGAATAACACATAGGCCACTTTTTATCCCATAAATCAGTTCCCGTGGTATAGGCGTGCGAAGCCGCGCACATAGTTGTTAATAAAGAGACTTTGACTCTATAATCTTCTAATCAAATTTAAGCGCCCTTAAAATAAGTTGTACTGGTTGATTTCATGTTGTTCCAGTCTCTGGAAATGTAGTAGCAAGGGCAAGGTAGCCCCACACCATGCACGCAGAGGCTGGGGGGCAGGCATCGATGCGATTCTACTGACCTACATTTGAGCGATCTTGACCCGCTGTCCTAGTTTCATAGCCGCGTCACTCGCTGAACGCTCACAACGCACTCGTTACAAATGATAAACGCGCAAACACACGGTTTAAAATACCTTGATTACTACAAACGTGTTAAATAGCTGGTAATTATAGGTTAACCTATGCAACCTACTCAGTTTATCATTTAACTTGCATCTTATCTCTAACAAATTCGAAAATTATCTTTATTACTCAACAGATATTGAATTCATCTTCAAAAACGTCATGGATATGTTTCGAAATGCGCAGTACCAAAATATCCGCCCGAGAATGATCACTAACTCCCAGTTGTTCAAATCCCCCTGACCTAGTTCCGTATAAACTTGGCCTACATTCTTGAATAACGACACCAGACGATCATCATACCGATTTATATTAAACTTCCTTATATAACTCGTTGATGCGATGATGCCATGCGTGCTGCGGTGCGTAACACTCAATACAGGCTGAATAACATTTTTGACAGAATTCTTCCACTACAGGTGTTTCGTGCGTGGCGCATACACTAGTGAAAGTGGCGCCGCCAACTATTTTATCTTATTACGTTTAACACAGGAAATTTTATAAGTTATTTATTTATTAATGCGTCTGTAATCGTTTTATTTGGATCTATATTTGTGTGTTTTCACATCTCTGTCTAAACTATATAAAATAAAACTACTACAGAGGTATTAAAAAAAAGCTTATGATAGATACCACAAACTGTACGTAATAATATATTAAAATAGGTGGCACTGTCATATTGGCTCGGGTATGCGCGCCTTTAACTCTAAAACTGATTTTATAACAAATCTAGAGTCTGCCTGACTCTGTGTCAGCCAAGTTCAGAAATTAATGGAGTTTCGCAGTATTAAACCGCATGTCACAGGAAACGGATAATATATCTGGTAATTTTCCTATATAATTATTAGTGATACGATCATCTGAAAATCGAGCTTGGCCCCGTTTACGTAAATATTATTATGTTTAGATATTCCATTTCGTCGAAAGGACCATACTCGACACAAATTATTTCTTTGATACCGTTACCGACTGAACGAACTAATCTGAATCATGTTGTGCCTTAATTTACTTCGAGAATTCTACGTGTGGTTAAAGATACTTTGACATAATTAAAGGAAAAAAAACACATAAAATCCTTGGTATCTGTCAAAATGACCTTTGACAGATACCAAGGATTTTATGTTTTCGGTTTTCGGGAAAGACAATCGTAAATAGCGAAGAATGAAGCTAGCTATCTATGGACCTAGCTGAGTAGTAGGTAGGCGCCTACTTCGTTAATGGCTTCATGGGTACTTAACGTAATGAGTGCAAAATTGACCCTGACCCAGTAGGTATAGTTCGAATCAGAATTCAAAGGAAGCGCGACCAAGGAAATTCTCATTTACAATGGAAAACAATACAGAAACCTTGCTGGAAAATGAGTCCAAAGCCTTGAGTATTTAATTATTAAAGTGCAATACAATTGCAACGTAAATACGATTATCGGCTCTTTGAATTTAATTAACGGGATGACAAGATCTGGTTTTCTCGCGAGTGAGAAGCTAAAACTGTTTTTACCTAATTACAAGTTAATAAAATAAACAATAGAAAAAATAAAATACAGAACTAAAGAAATACTTCTAGTTTTCCTAGCTAAACAAAAACCGAAGGCAAAAAGTGTGCTGTTACTGAGATAAATAGCAAAATGTGTGCAAAACATCTATTTAAAAAAATAAATCTATTGATACAAATTTCACGAATCGTGTTTTTAAAACACGTAATTCAAGATAAAAGATCGAAGTAACATTTCCCTAAATATGAAGGTGGTAGCTTTCATAGATTCTGAGATAAATAACAATTTCAAAATATTTAATTGACAAGTTTGGTTCTGGCACACTCTTAAAATAAATGCACAACAATTTTATATGCGAAACATGAGCCCTTTTTTAAAAGAAATGTATCGAAATAAAACACATGGATGGCAACTTGCCGACTGCAAGGCTCAACTGCAGCCGATATCTGCCGTCGACTACAGTCGAAGGGTGCAGTTTCCTGGCAGTCGGTAAATTGTATAGGATAGAATAGAATAGAAAAAACATTTTCACCTCTCTAGCTCGAAAACAGTGACTTTGCTGCTCAAAAACAGTTAGCAAAATTAGATTTTGCGCACAAGGAATAAAGGATGTTATTCAACAAATTGAAAAAAGTAATTTGAATTTAGAATGGTGTTACTGCATTTCAATGGTTTACTAGGCTCTAGCTAGAGGCTATTGATACTCTATGGTCGGCGCCGAAAAAAAAGAAAAAGCACATCGCCTTGTTCAAAAACATATTTTGGCACGCCAATGCTTTACTTTATTGCTACCACTGTTTTTTTATTCTATAAAAAAAGAATGTTTTTGGAAATTTCTCTTTTACACTTTGAAAAATAGTTTTTGATAGCACAGTAGGTATAACATGGAGGTAAGTGACATGAAAGGGTGGGTGGTGGTAGTTTACACTAAATATGTGGGTCTGCCTCCACGTCCCTGTGCCGAAAATAGGGGCTGGCTCAGCGTGTGCTGAACATCTCAGCGCTATTTTTCAGCACCGGCCATGTTTGCATTAATTCCCTGTCTGTGGAGGCAATTCTGGCTTTTCCCGCGCGATAGCGCCGCGTGTGATTTTAAAATAACGATATCTCTCAAGTTATTTAGGTAGCTATATGTGTATCATACATCGTTAGAATCGTTTTTAGATAAGCTAATATATTTTAAAATGTTTTAGTCTTTGTTGAATATGGCGGTTAAACTCTTGCGTACACCCGTGTGTACGCGATGCACGCGAAGGCTTGATAGTATTTGTCCTAGACTTTTTTTTATTTAAACTCGGACAAAAATCTATTTTATTTACAGCAATACACGACACTACGGGACATACAGAATCAATAAAAAACACGCCTTTCGATATTTTTTTGTCACAAAACAGAGTGGGTAAGGATAGGTTAAGACATCCAAAATTCAAAAAAACTACGACAGCAAAATCTCACCAAAATTGCACAGCCGAAACGGACTGGAAAAGTCCGCTTGTTGAGCGGACTTTTCCAGTGCTCTTATGATGCCAAATTTTTGACAACGGACTTTTATAGTCCTCTTAACAGACTTAGGGTTAAGACTTTTGTCTCTTGAACTTGTCGTCTGTGTTTATGAGCTTTAAAGAAACAAACAAGTGTAGTGATGACATTCAACACTGTGAATCATGAGGTAAGGTACAATGCCAAAAACAGTTGATCGTAAAGTGGCATAGCAAATGGCTTACAATGCGCGCAAAACTTTATATTAGAATAGAGTTATTTATTTAGGTAAAAAAACTATTATCCTACTAATTTTATAACGTGAAAGTTTGTAAACAATGTAAACATGTCTGTATGTATCTATGTTGCTCTTTCACGCAAAAGTTTATGAACGGATCGGGCTGAAATTTTGCATACACGTAGTTCTAGGCTTGGAATAACACATAGGCTACTTTTTATCCCATAAATCAGTTCCCGTGGGATAGGCATGCGAAGCCGCGGGGTATTACTTAAAGGGGTGTGTGTATTTATAACTGTCCCCAGAGCCCCGCGCGGAGGGAGGGGGAAATCGGCCTAAAAAAGGTCAGTGAGATTGTCTTGGTGGTGGAGTACTGATTCAGTGCGAATTCACTACGTCTCCGCCGGCTTCAGTACTACGTACTAACGAGCATTTCAATATACGCATCCCGGAGAGGAACAACAGCACCGCCGCCGCTGCAGCTGCATGCCTCACATCAACGCAATCAATGAAGGTGTTATTAATCATAAGATACAATTATACATATTGCCGATTCAGCAAAACATTTGTAATCACAGATTTGACATCCTGTCTAAACGACTCAAGGATCGTCATGACTCTCAAAAGTGTAACTGGAACAAGAACGATTAATGTAGGTTTTTAACGACATATCGGCAATTATGCGTGTCTTCGAAGTAGTAATTTATTCTGTAGTGAGTGCGTGTAGCATATAGTTAATTTCATGCTCCTAGTCAGGGTTCCTTCTTGACACTACTAAACTAACTAAGACAGTCCTGTGAACATTTCAACTGTCTAGCTATCACGGTTCGTAAGATACGCCTGGTGACAGACGGGCACCTGGGCCCCTGCGCGTTAAAAAAAACGTTAATTTCCCCTATTCAATACACTAAAACAGTAGTGGTCAGCAGGCAGCGTCATAGAACTATATCGTCGCTTTCAAGAGTAATCGAAGTGTTCCCTGCTTTGAGCGGACGCCGCTCGCAGGTGACCCTTTGTTGCCATTCAAGCGATACTTGTAGATAAAGTAAAAACAAACCAAAAACATTTAAAACTGACACAGCTTCGCTGCCCAGGCATTTTACGTGTGTTTTGACGTTGAGCTCTAAGAGGAAGCTTTCTCGTCTCCTTTTACTTTGGCACCAAATCATGACGAGCGTTTACTCACTTATATTATAAGGCAATTAATCCAAATAAATAAGTAATTTGCTTGCATTTGCTGCTTGTCTATAACACTTATTTAGCTAAATTGATTTCAGTAGCTTCCAATACAGCCGCTCTAAATCCTAGCAACAGGTACCTACGTAACCTAGAATTATTAATTGGACTAGCCAACCGTCAATGTAAATCGATACTGACCCATTTGTGCAGATATTCATGAACTTGACCATTGATCGTTAGGTTCATTAGTCCTTTCTTTAAATGAATTGCAACCAAAGCAACGCGTTCCCGATGAATTTTCTGAGATCATAATTATTTCTCTGATTGCTTCATTATTAGATCAGATAGATTAGATTACATCTTGACAATAATCTTGACCATTATGTCAACCTCAACTCAACCTCAAAAGCCTCTATTGGTCCACTGCTGAATGCAGGCCCCTAATAAGCGCCTCATTGGCGTTTCCCGGATATCCCTTAGTCGCAAGTCGCAGTCGTCCCACGGAAAGAGTCTGGGCGGTGCAAATTCTAAGCCAGCACCACATAGCTATTGTCAAGATGTGGTGGATATACGTTAGCTTTCCAGAACATACATGTAAGTTAGTTGATGTGTCTGATGATCGATCGATGGATCGATCGATTGAGGTAATCTGAGAAATATTGACATCTCAGAAAATTCCTTGGGAACGCGTCGGTTGCATGCAATTTATTTTAAAAGGTACTAACGATCGATGATGAAGTTCATGAAGAGTTCAAGTGGGTCAGCATGTCAGCATCGATTTACATTGACGGTTGGCTTTGATTCATGAGATTCATTGATACGTAGTAGAGAAACGTATAGTAATGACAGCATACTAGGTAATGGCACAGAATTGATCCTTTTGCAAAGTCCCCTAGAGTACTGTTCTCTCCTTGAAGAATATAATTAATCTCTTTATACCGATGTCAAGGACAATCTACGTTATATTATGGGATTATCTAGTGTTTTGATCAATGATCACACGCGTCCCCCGTGGCGAATCTATGATTGAGTTATTAGAGTTCATTATGGCCTGATTGTTTTACCCTTTCCCGTTGTGAAAATTGACCGTAGCTTGTTAAATGTTTTTCTGAAAAATAAAGGAAAGTTTCTAATAGAGTAACGGATCACATTACTGACCTTGCATCGTCCGTTGCCAGGCTTCAACTACTAATGAGTGCATTAAAGAACTACTTCTAAGCCGGAAAACTAAACAATTAAAAGTTCTGACAAAAAGATTTTATCACATTAATGCTATTAAAACCTGGAGCGACACGACCCACCTATTTTTAACATCTCAAAATGTCAAGTAGTTGGCTATACTCGTTCGCATTGTAATATAGTTGCCCGATATGAGTTGAGGGGTGAACCTATCACACGAGCCTACTCTATTAAAGATCTTGGAGTAGAATTCGATACAGAACTTAAATTTCACAATCACATCAGATGTCTTACCGCCACATATTTTGAAAGATTAGGTTTTGTTTCTCGTACCTGTAAAAATTTTACTAATATAAATGCAATAAAACTACTTTACACATCCTTAATCCTTTCCAAACTTGAGTACAGTGCGTGCATTTGGAACCCTATGTTTGAACAAGTTCAGAAAAAAATTCTCAGATTTCTGTATAAAAAAGTACATACCGTACATACTATCCTTTCATGTACCCAACGAAATTTCTGCGAGGTACATTAGGTTTTAACTCATTAGAAACCAGAAGGTTAGACGAGCAAATTATTTGCTTATGCCGAATTCTACAGTAGACTGCCCTACAGTTCTACCTGAGGCCAGCCGACTCTGCGTACCAGAACACTGTACCAGATTCCGCTCTAGCCGTGTGCGCTTGTTCGAGCCCCTACGTGCAGTGCAAGAACATTAAATCGCCAGCAGGCTCCTATCTTCCGCGCCCAGCGCGCTCTGAACAACCTCCTCGCCAAGCATCCTCAAGTTGACCTGTTTGCGGATGGATGGAAGTTGATAGAGCTAATGTGCCTTAACTATTGTGAGAATATTTAATACTTTTGTAATTTTTTTATTTATTATTAGATATTATTTTGAGAATTATTTTGTTAATTATTTTTACTGTTATTTTATTTAATTGTTTGTTGATTCTTTATAAGGTTTAAAAGACCTACCTATTCTACTTAGTATCTATGATTTAAATTTAAGTCAAGACATGTTGTTTAAATACTGTTGTTTAAGTTTTTAGATGATAATTATATAGATTTACCTAGCAAGTAGGTGTCCTAGACACGATCCTAGACGTAATACTCTGTAAGGTTAGGTCTTGTTTTTAATAAACGAACTGAATTGAATCCGTCCTCGGATAACGTTTCTCGAACTTACGTAGATTTTATCAAGACGGCCTTTGCTAACTCATAAAGAACTCTTTATCTTAAAGAATTTTTAAAGCTCTTTGAATGACAGATAAATGAATTATTGGATTAAGCCGGGTTTTCACTATACAAGTTTACTCGCACCGAGTAGATCGTATAGGAGTTAACTCTGAATTAGGTTTACACGTTACAAGTTCATCAGCGTCAAAGTAGCATTTAATTTTGTCTCCGTTTGAGTCAAGATGACTGATCAGCTGCTGCGAGGAATAGAAGTTGTAGCAGAAATGTTAATAGCTAAGGTTCAAAATCATGAAAGGAAGAAAAATTTTTCAAATAATTTTATTCTGGAAGTAGAAGAGGAAGATAAAGCTACGTTTAGAAATCATTTAAGACTTAACAGCGACCCATTTGAGTATCTGTTAGACATAATAACAGTTTCACTCACTCCACTTTTTATTTGGCGCCATTTTATGTTTGTAAAATAATCCGAGTCTACTCTGATCGAATACCGCAATCCGAGTGCACTCGGATCACGTGTTTACACGGTACGAGTAGCGTCCGAGTAGTCATCCGAGCGCACTCGGTCCGAGTAGTATACTCACGTATAGTGAAAACCCGGCTTTAAAAGGACCGCTTGCCACGTTGGCTGGTCTACCCCTGTATGTATTAGGAGCTAATAGTTCGAGGGACTAAATATTACTTTCACCCGAGGTAAACACTGTGCTTTTCATTACGAATACTAGGAAAGTAAAAATAAAAACATTTTTTATTTTGGTATCTCCGTAATAACTTAACCGATTTAGGTGAAATTTGGTATGCAGATAGTTTAGGTTCTAGAATAATATATAGACTAATCTAAAATTAACCTCTGATAAGTTTAAAAAGTGTAGCCAAGTTTTTATGGAAAATTATTATTCCTTGGTTAGATTTACTCAAAACTCCGTATAAATGAACGGTAAAGTAATTAATGACTACTAGTTTTTATTTTCACAGATCTAACCCCAGGGGATGTGCAATAATTTCTGAAAGCAGGGCGCAGCAAGTTTTTCGTAAAACACCTTCATCGCATTATATTTCTTTAATTGTTTATACCTCAGAACGGATTCATTTTATTGCTAAATAAATATTCACCAAGGTTGAAATAACTATGTAGATTTTACCTTTCAACTAATATGCAATACTTACTTCTCACCTTGGCCCAAAAGTGGTAAAGAATTGATAAATCGTAAAATATAAAATAACATCGTTTATAACAAATCGTACTGAATTAAACTTACTCAGACATTGTTTTAAATAAATATATTTAGAAGGTAAACGATAGATAATGTTATATGTCACACCCCTAGTAGACAGGTAGAAACTACCAACGCTATGAAAAGAAATATAAAAAAACCGCCCAAGTGCGAGTCGACTCGAACACGTAGAGTTCCGTACTTGATATACTTTCGCAAAGAGAAACAAGACAACCTAAAAACTGATTCTTTTTGGATGGCAAGAAAGCAAAAAGCCAACACACCAATACAAGTACAGGCTGCGCCCGACGTTGCTTAACTTCGTTGATCGTTGTTCATGTTCAACTTGGTATGGAGGTTATTCTTATTTAATTATTTTTTTCAAACACAGCGTAAATATATCAAAATAACACGATTTTGTATGAGAGCTCCCTTTAATTTTAATATTTTTTATATAAGTTGTTAAAGCGGCAAGAAAAATACTTACTCTGTAATTTCATCTGTCTACCATTTACGGTTCAAGAAATACTTGTACAGCCCGCTGACATATGGACAGCCGAACGTACAAACAGAAAGCGGAGGCTTTTTTATAAGGTCCCGGTCACCTTTCGGGCACGGGACCCTAAAAATTACGTCATTCTAACACATCCAGCATCCAGAACCTCTACATTATGTATTTATTCTAAATTTGATGTCATTGCATTGAATATTATTCAATTTTAAAAAGGAACAAAAACTTTAGGTATGATGAAATGATATTTACATGGTACGACGACAAAATCGCTATTATGGAAGGTCAGGATATAAAATTTCTTCGTTTCCATCAATTGTTGTGTACCTTTTTCAATAATAGGGTATAATTATACATGTGACTTCAAAAAAGTTAACAGTTTTTTTATTTTGTTTTTATTTTTGAATTGTATGATGTTTGAATGTGTTTAATCATTGCAACGTAGATATTTTGAATCTCAACCGCTAAATTTCTAAACGCAACGCTATTGTCACCCGAACCGTGACGTTTTTGTATGGGCATGAAGTTTTGACTTTGACTTGACATAGGGGATTCGATGAACCGTGACGTCACAAAATGCAAGGGCTAACATGGCAGTGTTTTTATCACCCGATATTGAGTTTAGTTTTACTTTTGGTTTTTACCTAATTACTGAATGTAAATTTTTTGTTTATATAAACTTAAATAATCTATACAAAAAAAAATCATGCATAATATACCCTTTTCTTGTTTTGTAACAGCATCAGCATCTACTCGTACTAGAACACAGCTGAACACAGCCCCCCCCCCTCCCCCCTAATGAGCGACTTCAACTTGCCACAGCCAGCATCTGCCTGCATTATTTCGCAAGCCGTCACCTTACTTGGCATGAAGTCGTCATTACATACTCGTACAATATTTTTAAAGATTCGTCGATATGTTTCGATCTTACTCCAGCGGTTGTCGGTTCTGCGCGAAATATGGCCGGCCTACTGCCACTTTAACTTGCTAATTCTATGAGCTATGTCGATAACTTTAGTTCTGGGTCGGATATTATTAGTTAGGAAACCTATCCATTCAGGAACGTTGAGCATAACTCATTCCATAGTTCACCGAGCAACTTCGAACTGGTGGACTAGCCCTACCATGAGTGTTATTTCTCGTCTCTGTAGTAAATGCTGGGAAGGACGCATTGATTGAAATTTTTCGGTTGTTAGGTAGCATCTGCCATCTCAAAATGCCGGTATGTTCAGTTAAAGTAATATATTCCACCTATACTATCCGCACCGCAAATGCGCATTTGCGGTACACCCACCGCCGTGTACCGCAAATGAAAACATTGTTTAGGCCGATATAACCAATTTTTAGTTATATTTTCAGACGGGCAAGTAAGTTGTTAGTCTAAGCGCGGTGTTTGTTTACACATTGATACATTCATTTCAACATAGTGTCGTAGTACCTACATAGGTACAACGCATCGTGTCGACCTCGACGGACCAAAAGCAGTACCACTGTCACTGGGTAAGTGTGTCAGTGTGCCAGTAGGGCGCGCGTCATCTGCGACCATGCCCCCCCTTCGCCCCTACCCCCGATCCCCCGTTCTCCCACATCAAGGTCCTGCGATTCAGAAACTGCAGCAGATTTTACCAAAAATTCCTCTGTTTGATGAAAAATTCGCAAATAATTCTAGGAATCGATACAAATGATTATAAACCTCGAGTCGAATGAATGGTGTTGCGTAAAATACTTATTTGCAGAATTTTATTGATCAAAGTCCCCGAAATCAGATGTGGTCATCGGAATTGACCTATAGCCGAGATTGTAGAATTAATCGGAGGCTTTCTTTCTTCAGTAAAACAAATAACAGTTGAGTTTAGATTTTTAGTAGTAAGTAGTATACAGTTTATATTAGTACCCACAACACAAGCTTTTACGAGTTTGTAAAATGCTGAGAACTCTTGACGAATGAATTAAAATACCCCAGCTGATCTCAAGGACAGGATGTTAGTATAGAAACATATAAACACAGAGGACAGTGTTAGTACAGAAACGATAGACAAATCAGATTTGTCTATGCATGCTTATCTAACTAAATTAAATTGAATGGCGACCGGGAGCGGCCATCCAGGACGTACCCAACCGTGAGCTATATATATTTATTTATTACTCTATACATCAGTGCATAAATACTGGTTCTAAGTGAGAATACTTCTTTGATTCGAATCAATACAGCATTAAATGACGGGACTTGAGTGACCTTTAAAAATAATGCTGTACAATTCTAAGCCCCAAGCTAACCAGAGCTTGTGTTATGTTATGGGTGACTGATTAAAATGTATAAAGTGTAATACATATAAATAAATAGTAATTTATTTTAGTATGCCACAATGATCTTTTTTTTTTCAGCAATTTTCTTTCGACCACCAACTCATCTTATGGTTAATGAGACAGATAAGAACAAAATAAAATAAATGAATAGACACTAGTAATATGGATTCCCTAATTGGAAGTTCCCAATGTAAGAGGAATGAAACATGTTCTATCGTTATTGGATATTTTGACAGAGTATTATTATATATTGATATAAAAAAAATCATATAATCAATATTTTCAAAAAAACCTAAGCTTCTTTGATGATTATGTAGATTGTGGTCCATAACATTCATAAACAAAATTAGTAGTAAATGTAATAACTATAAATTTAGGTTAAAGGGAAAATCTAGTTATGTAGGCAGAAATAAGATACAATAATAAAATACCTGCTTAAATTAAATCCTAATAAATAAAGATATTACATGAGTGAATTAAAAACTGTCACACGAACAAAATCAGTTCGTTAAAGATTTACACAATTATTACAAATTGGTAAATTTGACTCAATTAACCCCTTTTGTGCAACTCAATTGTACAATTAAGTTGCACGAAAGGGAACTCGCGAAGGAGCCACAATTACAAATCAACTTATTTAAATTAATTTAAAATTTCAGTGCACTCTGCAGCCAGAGTGCCCAAAGCTAATATGCTCGTACATATTACAGTAATTTCATTACTGGCCCGACATATTATGTTCCGCCGGGTCCGTACTGTAAGTAATTATTTTATAAGCCAGTTAGTTATTCTCAACTCAATGAAAATATCAAAATATGAAAGTACCAAGATAGTGTTGTTGGTAGATAAATAAATGAGTTAAGTTTTATTATTATCTTATCAGCGAAAGCATTTTAATAGGCCAAGGTTAAAAAGTATGCTGTGCTGTGAGTGTGAACAGTTACGAGTAGATAGTATTTGAGCACGATAATCGCCTTAGACGTATGAGTAGGTTTATTATTTCGTATTCAGAGGTATGTTATAAAATTGCGATATCTGTCTCTTAGAAGATTCTTCGTTATAGTTTGCCAAGAACTTCATTAAAACTTCTGGATGTTTAAATGCCTCCTTCCACTGCGGATAATTTATACTATCAAAAATAGTTTTGTAATTCTGTATAATCGATTGGACATTGTATATATACTCGTATATATACATATATACTTAGCGACAAGTCTCAGAACCTAAACTAATAAACGACATCTCCGCTGCGTGTCGCCAGCTCGCAAGGCACATCTCTTCTCGCTTCTATCGCGCCATACAAAAATGATAAATCTCAGCTCGGTGGTATCCACTGAAGCTGACCAGAGACGAGTTCTCTGAATAACGACGTTCTATTGGGTGTTTAAATACATCTCTCCTCGAAGTCAGGCTCTTATGGAGTCCACACACCAAAATCGGCGAATCGCCAACTAGTTGATGAAACAGTGTCGCCATCATCGACTACCTACCTTCAATATTCATACACTGAAATGTCGCAACAACCCGCCTGCCTGTGTTGGCGTATTCGAACTGTAGAGTCCACTATGACTACAGCCTACTAAGAAGGTATAGTCACCTTCTTCGTAGACTACAGCGGAACTTTCCGATAGGTACTTCTCCGCAAAATTTTACTTTTGCAGACAGCCAAAAATCGTGTATTGTCAAAACTAAATCACGAGAAGTGTTCAGTTTACAAATATCGTGGTCGAATCGGGCGGCGCGGCGCGGCGGGCGGCGTGGGCAGCGCGTTTCTTTTCCATTTCGAAGGTTGGCCCCAGTTGTGCAACTGTTGACTCGGATGTGCAACCAGAATATCTAAGGAACAAAGGATTTTGTAAATGGCTCGTGTCCTCGTTCACAAAAAATACTAATGTAATGTTTTGAAAAACGGTACAGCTGGTTTTATTTCATGATTGCAGAAATAAGCATAGCTCTGATAGTCATATCTTCACATTTATGACAAGAAGGGATTCGTATTAATGAATTCATCTAGAGTACTGTGTACCTTTGAGTCAAAACTATTTCAACGCGTCGTAATTTTGAAATTGTTATACAAATTTAGTATTCTGTCTTTGTGCATACAATTGTTGCCCTTTGGCGAAATTGAATTTCAATTTATCTTGGTAAGTGGGACACAGCGCGCGCGTGTCGCAATCCGCACCTACCAATGAATATGTTTTGCGGATACAACTCCACTGTGAAGAAGTGAAGAAAATCCTTTGTTCTTTTCTGTTGCACAACAATGATAGTTGTGTTTAACTAAAAGATTTACACACTCGTTTATGCGATGTCCACATTTATCCCTATTCTAGTTTTACGGCATTGCCTACTTAATTATTTGCTTTCAACACGCGAAGCCGCTCCCTGAACCTGAAATAACAGCTTTGTTTATTAGAAGGTTCGAGTATAATAAGATTTTAAGTTGCTAAATGAGACTTTAAAAAAACAGGATTTGGTCCACGTTCGCTTCACTTGTTTGCCCCACATTCCAAACATTTCTGCTGCTGCCCTATATCTTATATATCTGGTTTAGCCTCACATTACAAGAGGTACCTGGTCTACAAGGGTAAAAGTACAGTTGAATATAAAACCAATTGATTTATGTAAGTTATAAATGTAAAATCAAACAAATAGATTGGTGAAAATTATGCTATTATGGTAAAGCAGCAAAATTTATGGGCTTTATCATGTAAGGAACCATTGCATGTTCTGCTCTATCTTTTGAATCTGAATCAACTCTACAATATAGCTTTATTTTCGGTACGAAATCCCAAGTTATAATACCGGACTAGCGTTTCGTTGCACAACCGCTTCTCTCTGCGACCTTGCAGAATTAGGCAATGTTACCATACCTACACTGGTTGCTTCAGCATTCGCCTTGTATTTATTTCATTGTTTTTATGATTCAAAGATAGTTCAAAATAATATCGTGAATGAGTACATATATGAAAATCAAGAAATCCGTCACACATATCAGAAGAAACTACGATTGATTGCTGGGAATAACAAGAAGGATGATAATACTATAAATTTACGGAATAATACCTACCTCCTTCACATAAATAAATATTTAAATAAATCGCATCAAATAGAATTACTAAGTTAACTATCGTCAAACTGACATGGAAAATTCTAGACCTCGTCTAGTTTAGTTTAGGAAGAATAAGATTAAAATCCAAAATGAAATAAAATTAAAAGATAAATTGAGTTATTCAATTAATCGGTTTTGGCAGATTCGTGCAAATGAGCCCAACAAGAGCGCAGCGCACCTCCACGGATCGCAAGCGCAGGCGTGAACCGCGCATCATTCGAGTATTATTTTGTAATACCGCTAAAATCGTGGTAACCAGGCCAAGGCTCGGCTTATTTACATGTACGTGAGAAATAGCAGTCTCACTATACTACATTATTTAAACGTACCTATATGAGTAATGTTCCATGAGATAATTACTACTTTTAAACATTTTAATTAATGACAATATTAATTGGTGTACCTGCTTAATCATCGGCCAACTGTGTATAAACCGTAGTTTTAGAATATATTATCCTTTATATAATATATAAACTGAGTGGCACGAAACTAATATCGTTTTAACAGGTTTAATTAATATTGTTATAAAATTAAAATTTAAAGTAAGAACAAAAATGTAGAGCAAAAACAGTTCATTGTATAGTGAGAAGTATTTTTCCATAGTAATGATAAATTACTGAAAAAGTCATACAAACAATTTGTATTCAATCGCGCAGTGCCTTATGCGCCCGAATGTTTCCACGAACCATTGATAATAAAACTGGGCCAACTCACCTAAATTATGCTTAATGCTCTGCAAAGTTATGCAAACTGCTCCAGATGGATTTATGCACGTATTAAGTACCATTCAACGCAATTCAAAGTATCTGATAACAAGCGGCTGAAGACTTAGAAACGAATCGAATCGAAGCTTATCGAATTGTAATCAGAACTACATACATTGCCAATATAAACGACTTATTATAAGGAGTTACGTTGACTCTGCAAATGGTTGCTTGTACCTATGGGGCCGTCCATTTAATCACGTAATGTTTTTATTTTTAACCATTATTATTTATTTATCACGTTGTGTATTTTTTAGTACATGATAAAAAAATCTTAAAATATTTATAAAATACGTTTAAATAAATACACCTAACGCTGCTTTTCAGTTCAGTATCGCACGTTTATCGAAAAAATAAATACACGTGTTATACAGGGTATCCCAGAAATGGTGGATAACCGTGCTGATACTGATGGGACCCCACAACCCCACAAAAAAAATCTATCTCTAACAGTCCGCGATCTACGACAGTTTTTGTAAAATTTTAAAATATCCCAGTTTTCTTCACAATTGTGGACATCACGTCCGCTTTGTGAGGCCTAGTTCGGATTTTTAACCGGCCCCCTTTAGGGGGAAAACTAGTTTTTTTTTTAAGTCCACTTTTACCCGTTGAGGGGGATTTCAAGGGGGAGAACTGGAATAACCACAGTACCGCTTACGTCGCATTTTTCACGATGCAACCTGTAAATACGTCATAAAACAGCTATAATCTATCCAGCGATTCTCAAACTTTTTTAGAGACGGAATCCTTTTGAACATCTAAATATTTAACGGAGCCCTAAATGACTTCGTTGCCAAAATGTTATACAATGCAATACAAAAAGACCATATGAAACGGCGTGCGGAGCGAGCTGAAAGAATAATAAGCGGTGCGAGTCGCGACAAAAAACGGATATACGGAGCTCCTACAGAGGCTTCGCGAAGCCCCGGGGCTCCGCGGAGCACACTTTGAGAATGGCTAATCTTTACCAATATTGCCAATATAATAAGACTGTCCTGCCTGACTCATAGACAACCTCAGCCCAAACCACTCATCGTGAAGACTTAACACTTGCAGGGTGTGTAACCTTGGTACGAAAGTAAGCACTAAGAAACTTCGACCGTTTCCACCCCAGGACCACCCCAAAGACCCCAAACGGTTCAAATAGGCTACCTTTGTCAAGATTAACACATTTTCGCCGTTTGTGGGACTCCGCTGATGTCCCTACAAGATGTGAAGTCTCTAGTAGGGTATCTACACACGTGACATCCCAACCTAAAGGTTGACCCAACTACTAGGGAATCAGAGTCATACCACAGAATAACTATATGGTCACACCGTCAGGTCTTTTACCATCATCTCGCATAAAGTCACGTGGTTCCAGGGTACCACACTGATTACACATTGATTACAAAATTTTTAATTACCTAACAAATGAACGAACACGAGACTCATTGTGTTCTTCATTTTTCCTGGAAAATTCTCGGCACTCCGATTTAGCCAAATTTCAAAGTTTTCCAACAAAGTATAAGTTGATTTGATATCGCACGTGTTCAAGAAGCCACAACATTTTCGTTATAATTGAGCTACGACGCACCGGCTTTGAGAGACCGCATTTTTTATAAAACACCTTTAGGAACCGCTAAAACGCTATCCTTATTTGTACCTAACTACTTATAATAGTAAAATTGTGATAACACAATTTACGAGATTTTTGAGCTACCTACGATACACCGTTCTCGATTTACCTACTGCCTTTTTATAAACTAATAAACGCGCTCGTGAACAGTTTTGGGGATATAACAACCCCCTGCCTCACTCTTCTGCGCTTTTGCAGTTATGGGTTTGGACTGCTGGTCCTGTACTTGGACATTCATGGTTGCGGCGTCGTAGAGACATCTCAGCACCTCGATATAACGATAGTCTACTTGGCATCGCTGTAAGGATTCCAGAACACACTAGGTTTCGACAGAGTCAAACGAGTTCTCATAGTCCACAAAGGCCAAAGGGGCTGATTATACTCTTCGGACTTCTGTATAATCTGCCTCACTGTGTGTTTGTGGTCTATGGTGCCATATCCTCCGCGAAACCCGGCCTGTTCCGGTGGCTGGAACTCGTCGAGTCTCCTGGCGAGACGGTTCGTGATCACTCGTGAGAACAGCATAGACGTGGCTCAGGAGTGGGATGGGTCTGTAGTTTTTAAGGAGGGTTTTATCTCCCTTCTTAAAAAAAAGCACTCCCGCTCCACGCCTTTGGAGTTCTCCAACTGTGAAAGACGGAGTTGAAGAGGTTCTGTAGTTCCTGTATAACAGGGGCTCCTCCGGCTTTCAAAGGCTCTGATGTAATTTTGTCCTCCCCGGGGGCTTTTCCATTTTTAAGCTGTCTTAGAGCTAACACGATCTCGTCTTGACTAATGTCAATCAGTTCGTCGGTATAGTGGCGTGTCAGGGTGGCTCTGGAATCGTGGTCGTCTCGTTGGGAACGAGGGGCATGTGCAGCGTATAATCGGCCATAGAAATTCTCTATCTCGGCGAATACCTCCGGCTTCGACAATACGGTCCTCCCATCGTGTGTTTTAAGCGTCATCAGGTGGCTCCTGCCAAGCTGCTGAGTGAATACTTTGGACCCTCGGTTTCGCTCTATTGCCTCTTCAATGAGCTGTGTGTTGGAGCTCCGAAGGTCGCGCCGTACCATCTTCGCAATTCGCTTGTTCAGGTCTGACCTGTCTGACGAAGTCGCTTGGGTGGTTTCCCGTCTTTTTGCCATCAGCCCGAGAGTCTCATTCGAGAGTTGGGATTTCAGTACGCTGCTTTTGGCAGAACCTGATGCCCTCGTTCCTCAACGTTTCGACCAGATTGTGTAGGGTCTCGTCAGCGTCATCAGTGGGATCCAAGGCAACGAATCTATTCCCGAGAAGCTGCTGGAACTTCTCGGTGCCCGCCATGATCTGGATTGGGTTAGGTCGGAGCTTGGACTTCATCAGACGGTTTCTTTCAAGCTTTAAGTTGATATTCAGAGAGCCTCGGAGCAGTCGGTGATCAGATCCGGTATTGAACCTGTTAATCACTGAGACATCTCTTGTCAACTTGCCTTATACTTCTAGATCCAATCTAATGCTAATAAGATGTGCTAAGTTAAACCGTCATAATTAAGTAGTGAAGTGAAACAAAGCTTTCTGCAAATAAGTAAAATATGTTCTTAAATATATATTATTATATACTTTATGAAGGCGCATACCCGAGTCAATATAACAGCGTCACCTATTTATCATATTATTACATTTAACATAGGATATTTTGCAAATCCATCGTACAGTTTGTGGTATATTATAAGCTATTTTTAATACCTCTGTAATCGTTTTATCTTATATAGTTTAGGAAGAGAAGCGAGAATAGTGTTTGGTTTCTAAAAAGCGCAACTTATCGTATCTCTGCCTAAGCTTTACAAAATGAAACTATTACAAATAACTTAAAATAGATACCACAAACTGTACGATAGATTTTTAAAACTTCCTGTGTTTAACGTAATAATTAGATAAAATAGGAGGGGGCGCCACTTTCACTGATGTATACGGCTTAATATTTTGGAGTAAGTTTGACGTTTTTGGGGCTTCCTATTAACCAGGGATGTCTTTTTATCTAAAATATCCTTTTTATTTGATTTAAATCAGATTTTGGATTTTTATGATAGGCGGTTTAATCTTACGAAAGGTAGGTTCAAAGGTTAAAGGTGTTGTTAATCACGAAGACAGGCATCCGCTATGGGCGCATTAATCCGGCCTATGTCCAGCTGTCGACTAACATAGGCTGATGATGACTGCAGGTCCTCACGTAAGACTTGCACTTTACAACTTTTTTTAACCGACATCAAAAAAGAAGGAGGTTCTCAATTCGACAGTATTTTTTTATGTTTGACCTCGGAGGTTTTGACTGGGTAGTCCGATTTTTATGTTTTTCTTTTATTTGAAAGCGGGTGCCTCCCGTACGGTCCCATTTTAATAAAGTCCAGTTCTGATAATGGGATCCGTGAAAAAACTATATTAATTGAAGTCAGTTTGTAGTTTTTTAAAACAAAATCAATTATTTGAAAAAATAAAAACGAAATATCCCGCCCATTATATTACTTCAACAATTATAATGCCGTCTCATGGCATACTTTGGCAATAACTGGATGATGATAATTAACGACAATTAACTATTTAACCGGGTTGCTATTGCTATCTGCCAAAATAGCTATGTTATGGTTGTTAAATAAAATGAAACATTTTTTGGTTAATTGCCAAGACTCCGTGCAAATATTAGGTAAGTACTAACTGCGCCCCGCGGCTTCGCACGTGAATCCCAAGGGAACTGATTTATGAGATAAAAAGTAACACAGTGACACAGATATAAAATATAAACTAACACATTTGACAATGATATAAATTAACATCCCTACCTAACTATTATTCCGAGGGAAAATCCTACTAATATTATAAACGCGAAAGTATGTAAACATGTAGGTATGTCGACGGTGGTGCTAAAAACGTTCAATTTCTCGAAGTTTAATTTTGTTCGTTTCTAATGCCACTAACTTGTAAGTGGTTTTATAACTCGGCCTCATTCGTTATCTCCTCTGCTTATGTGAAATAAATAAATTTGTACCATTCCTTTTTAAATAATAAAAATGTGGTTGGTGTCTTTTGAATTCGCCAGCAATGTTACATTGCTTGCGCTTTTTCGAGTAGGTATAAGCAGGTAAGGTCGACTTTGCTTCAAGAAGATTGTCAAAATATTGACTAGATTACGAACAATTTTTAGTCATTTATTTTTGAGGCTGTGTGTCACACCAGCAAATGGTTCAGCATAAATAATTTATTTTAGACAACATTAGTCTAGAGCCTTAACCTCAACAGCCTGTATTGATCCACTGCTGGACGCCGGCTTCCCCCTAATAAGCAGTTTGGCGTTAATCTCATGGGGCATAATGCCCATAATCCCCACGCTGGGCATGCGGATTCGGGATTGCCGTTTGGTGGTAGATTTGTTCTGTAGTAGGCGCTGCTGCCCGCCCCCTGGTGGATATCCCTTAATCACCTCTTACGACACCTACGGGAAGAGTTGGGGTGGCGTAAATTCTAAGCCTAAATTCTTAGCACTTGCCTTATTCACTAAAGGGTGAAAAATATTTTAATTAAAAAAAAAATGATTAAAATATACGTCCAACTTAAAGTACTTATATACCTTACCATATAAGTGTCTTACCACTCGGGAGTAGGAAATTCTGGCGAAACCATTTTAATCATAAGACCCTGTGAGGCTTACGATTAGAATATATTACACTGCAAATAATTATATGTAACTGGGGCGTGGAAGACTGTGTAAAATGGATTAACCTACTTATATACAATTAAACAAGCCAAAATAAATAAAGTTAAACTATTAGGTACCCAGTGAGCTGACTCCATGTTACAAAACCGAGCAAGAAGAGACTGCCGAATGTATCTACCTCTATATGTTCAGTTATCTGTCATAACTTAGTTGGAACTGCAATCCTGGAGGTGCGCGACGGATCTGCTACACAGTTTACCTCTGCAGGTCGCATTGCATCGCTACCTATTTTGTTTTTTGCCTCATGATATGTTAAAAATTAGTCCAGCTCTATACAATTTACAAGTTTACATGCAGTTAAGTTAAAATGCAAGCTTTTTTTGGAAGTCAACAAATCCTCCAAGAATTAAATTCTTCGACAGAATTATCAGAAAGTATTCTTATGCAGTTTCAAACCGCATAGGCATTCTGTAAGTACACCAACTTCCACCAAATTTACCTTCCCGCTATGAATGAAGTTCGATCACGCAAACAACATAATATTACCTTACATGTCTACGTTTGAGTAGCGACCTCAAATTAAAACAGGTCAGTCGAATCGAAATGCCGAAATGAGAGCTATCACTGACCCAGTGACCCACTGCTGTGAGTCAGGCTCACTCTCGAGAAGTCCACCACCCACCATCCCTCGGTGGTGTTGCTATGCCACCCCAAAGGCATATTTCCAACGCATACGTGCCGGTGGGACTGCCTTCTCTTATAATAAGAAATAAAATAATACATTTTTAGCCTATATTATTTGATGAAATTAATAATGATATTTTTTTTTAATCATGTTTTTTAAACCAATTTCATTTCCACTGTAACTTCCACTCGAAAATTTATGAGCTTCGGTGTGCACACGCAATTTTACCTGTTCAACTGTATGAGAATTCAGGGAATCTAAAATTAGGATTATCACGATTTTGTATAGTTTCCCTAATACATTTATTCGTTAAAGTTCAAATACTGCAAGATGTCGGAAATAAGATGCTAAACCTATGCTTACGGCAAGTTGTAGCAGTTTTATTTTAAATAAATAATAAATAAACCTTTTTAAAGATGGACTATTTTTAACAAAATATGTAAGACATAAGTGAAGATTTTCAATTTTGGTTTCTCTTAGTAGGTGCGTCGTCTGGCTTCTTGTAATTAAATCAAATCAAATCAAATACAAATAATTTTTTATAATAATATTTTAGTAAACTGAAAATGGGAAGCAGTTCTAAAAACCAAAACATTAGAAACGAGGCCTGAATAATAAATACGAAGCAGGTAAATATAAAAGTATCAAGATAAAGGTAACAAAAATGGCTATCACTCAGCAGTTGCTATGGAAGAATGTATAATGCCATAGAGCTAGTCTTCCGTGGAGGCTAGAATGAAGCTTGAGTCGCGGCGTAACACACATACATAGGACAATTCAAAAGAAAACTTGCAGGACTGGATTTAGGATTTTTTTATATATTTTTTCTCCACATTTATTTATTTATTTTATATAGGGCCCAAAAAACCCATAAGACAGACTGAACAAACACATTTGTATATATATACAATGCAACGACTTTTATGTATTTCATGCCTAGGTGGTTCCAATTCTCGCGAATATAAAGCTGTGTTCAACCAGCATAACCCAAGAATACATACTTGAACTATAGTTAGTGTGTCTAGTGGGAAAAGGGGGATCAAACTGGTTATTTTGCTAAAGACCCCGTGTGAATTGCGAGCATCTCGTTGCAAAGATGTATTATTATGAGTGACTTCCTACACTTGGTTGTTGGTTTTATAAAATCCAAGGCAGGAAATCAGCGGTTGTTCGTAATAAAAGAGAAGCATTCATTTTCTGTCCTCTGTCATACAATTGGCTTGACGGTCGGCGCTACAAAGTAGAGCGTCAATCATAGTTACAGCACGCAAACCAGCATATGCTCACTTTATGCTCATGTCTATTTGCATAACAGATAAAGAGCGAAGGTTAAGGGTTAACATACCAAGGTTAAAATTCAAAGAGAAAGACATAAAACGGTTACAAAGAACAAGTTTTCGTTACAATTACCAAGAAGCTCTCACTATCTATAAATATCAAGGGACGCAGCTTAGATGTACTACTCGTATGTACTTTTATGTTAGTATTGCATGGGAAGTGAGGGAAACGTGCAAAGAGATCAGGAACCAGTCTTTATATATGTCTATTTATAATATGAAGCGACGCAGCATCGAATTATTAACATAATGGTGCTCAGCTATTATGTAGTATTACATGCGCGCACGTCATAGCAGCGTCGTCGTCAGTCTCGCAGAGAAAGTGTGACGTCAGTTGCGCACATGCGAAGAAAGCATAGCTGCGCGTGCGACTCCATGAGCACTCTTGCTTTCGTTTGAGGCCACGACGTCTGAGCGATAGCGAAAATGACATACTTTGTGTGTTGTAATACCTTCACTTTTCATCCGACATTCTGATAGCGATTTTAAATATTACGATTAGGAATTTATGGTTGTCACGGCGCGGCGCCCGACGGGATTTTGGATGTATGTTTTTGTATGTATTGTAACATGGAGGAAGGATGTGTGAGTTCCGTTGATTGTCGCTGTAGCCCTTGACGGATTTTGTCATATGTGTTTTTGTTGGATTCGTCCGGATTTGACATAGTCATCAATAAAATAACTGATTTTCTTCTTCATGACCTTATTCACGTTCCTCTATAAATCGCTATCTCTGTACTAACACCTTTCTTACCCATTTAATCTTTGACACATAACCACAACTGCTCCATTTCTACTTTTTATGAAGTACGTTCAAAATCGTAGCGTTTTAGTTGTTTATAAAAAGCGTCGTAAATCTAAAATTACAAAAATACAATAAAAAAATTATATATATATATTGAACTCCCGGAAACCATGTAAAAGACTTCACTGACGTATTTATTATACATGTGGCATCATCAACAGATAAACGAAAATACTAAAGAGTGTTTTTTTTTTACATTCCTTTGTTTCAAGTCTCGTTATAAGGGCGCATTGGGCGCCATTTTGGGAAAAGGATAGCCATTGGCTTTGGCGTTCATAGGAGCGGGACAGAGCATACGTTTATGGAACAGCGTAGGCGCAAAAATGATGTTTTTGTATATTTACAAGAAAACTACACAACTTAGGAAAAAACCCAACCGAGCGACCAAACAATTAGTAATGTAATGAATGACCTACGAATCCAAACAAAATATTTTATATGGACCAAGGGATTCCTGAGATCTAGATCAAATTAGGTGCAAAACAGTGAACTTTCATATTTTTTTTTTTGTAACGTTTTTAATGAATGCTTTTTTCACAACCGAGGAACCGAAGAAATTAATTTGAATTTATGTCAGTCTTGTTTTTTACCACGGGGATCCCGTGATTACTGATATCAAGGCCTAGTTTTTTTAATAAATCCACTAGGTTCCAGCCTTAATCAGTACCTGTAAATTGTCTACGAGTCCAACCTTAGTCATGCAGATGGGTAGATTTGACTCCAATTAGATAGATTATATAACTAAAAAAAATCTCAATGATCCTTAGATAGATATAACTAAAAAAAATCTGAAAGGAGCACTGCGAATACTTTGCATGACATAATACTTCAGGCACAGATCATTGAGTCAAGCGATTACTACCGTAACATCACATACCTACTAATTTGGATATGCTACTTAGCCTGGACTCATAAAATATTTGGAGCAAATAAAAAGATATTTGACATAATATGAAACCAATATTTATCGATTTCTGAGTGTATAATGTAAGTCTACCTGTTACCGTTTTGTACTAACCTACCTATATTTTAATTCATTTATGTAAAATTGTAGTCTCATGTAAGTGACAGTGTCTTTTTTGAGAATAAATATAAAATATTTAAATCTAAAACCTAAAGATGTAAGATGACTTCCATCGTCTACCTACATTACATTCAACTAAATGCGCCCTGCGGCTTCGCACGCGTTGTTTCTATAGAAACGTTTAAAGATGATTTATATCCCACGGAAACTGATATTTTGTACTTCGAAAACTCTTTCGGCCATATTGTGACGTTATAGGACTATAAATACATTTCAAGTCGGATCTTATAATAGTGAAATTTGGTATTTAGTTTGTCTATATTTTTAAGATTTTTTTAATTGCAATGTTTGTATGTTATGTATTTAATGTATGTAAGTAGGTTGTTCGGGTGCAATCCTGCAACTCAATTTTGAAGCAGATATCTTCAACCGATTGAGCTGAAATTTTGTATACAATGCAATGTCATGTTATCATCGAGATGATCTGATGATGGAAAAGTTTGGGTTCGTTGGACCTGCTTTCCAATCACTTTAACATTTTACCTTATAAGCGTTTGTCGTTAAAAAAAAGATTCTTTAAATAATAAACCTATTTAATTTTACAATGAACAACCTTTGCTATTCTGTCAATGGTTAGTCTTTGTCCCGTATGACGTCACAGTCACAGCACCAAATAAATACGGCGACAGCGCTTTCAGTTTTTTAAATCCTAAAAAATAAATATGGTAATAATTTTCCTCTCTAATCGGGAATTAATTGTTTAAGATCTACTTTAAAAAGAGTCATCTAGCGTATTCGTATAGTCTTATAGCGTATTCGTATAGTCTTATACGAATACGCAGAAAATTAAATAGGTTTTAATATGTAAAAAAAATAAAGAAAATCTTTTAAGGCTTTTTTAACCGACTTCAAAAAATGAGGAGGTTCTCAATTCGACTGTTTTTTTTTTATATTTGTTACCTCAGAACTTTTGACTGGATGGTCCGATTTGCATTATTCTTTTTTTATATGAAAGCTGGTGCTTCCCGTGTGGTCCCATTTTAATTTTGTTCAGTTCTGACAGTAGAATCCATAAAAATTCATGAAAAAACTGTAAAATATGAAGTCGGTTTATAGTTTTTTAAAACAAAATTAATTATTAACAAATCAATCCACTAGGTTCGAGCCTTAATCAGTACCTGTAAAATGTGTATGAGTCTAGTGTAAAGTGCTTGGTCAACCCTCGCACACACGAAGCGACTGTCTACTTTGGTTTCTGATTGTGAATTTGTAAGGTGTTTAGTGCTTGCGATCACGTCGAATCATTATTACATTGCGAATACAAGGCTGTCACAGACAGTCACTCGTTCGTGACCTGTTGACTGATTTAACAAAATCCAGGTCAAGATCTTTATTTCGCTTTAATATTGAATAGCTCGTTATGAGAATGAGTAGGTAACGACAACAAGCTAATCATGCGAACATTCGGAAACACCCGAAGATTTTTCTTTGAACTGAGATAGGGCTGCTTCAATTTGATAGAATACAGGTTAGACTCCAGAAAGTCGTATTTTAAACAGAAAAAAAAAACATCTGTGTGGTTGCCGTGTGGTGCCGGCATAGAATTTGCACCATCCCAACTATCCCTCGCTCTCTTTCCAAGGGATATCTACTGGGGGTGGGCAGTTAGCGCCTCCTGCATAACATATCTACCACCAAACTGCGATCCCCAACCCGCATGGTCAGCGTGGGGATTATGGGTATTACCCCCCATGAGATAACAGTCATAAGGTGCTTATCAGTCCAGACCAATATAGGTTGTTGAGGTATATTGGGAGCTACAACGCTACTGACCAGTAGTTTCCCCTGTGCTGTGCACACAATGTCAAATGTACACCCTGTATATGAGCTACAGGGTGACACTGACACTGCGGGAACTGCAGTCCATCTTCAAGAACACGGTTGCAGTATTTTTTTGTGAAAATTGCTTCTACCAAATTAAAAAAAACACGTTTGTCCGGAACCCTATGAATTGCTTAAGGATCCACCCACTGTTAATTCAAGGTAGAGCAGTTTTTAAGTTTATTTTCAAATAGTAGTTTCTCTTTAAAACGTTTATTGAAGGTTAACTCCAAACGCAATTCAAGAATTATAACCCAGCATCTTCACAAACGTGTTCGTGATTATGGGCAGGGGAGGACGCGGGTTCGAAACCTGTCGATGCCGAAATTTTTATTTGATTTCTCAAGAAATTACCCATAGCGTAAAACTATTATAACCAAAAATCTTTAAAATAAATTGAATTTAGAACATCGTGTACACTAAGTTTGTGAATTCAAAACATCATTTAACCATACGTATTCTACGTATATTTACTTCTACCTCCATGGTGCTGAATTTATCGTGCAACCTTTTTTAATATGTTAAAAACTCAGACTCTGAACCTTCCTGGTGTGCAAGTATCTTGTGATTGTTACGTGTAGCACTCGAGTGCAAAGTTTTTTAACTCGTGTTCTTTTTGATTCCCTCGCTAACGCTGAGGATACTATTTAAATCACTGTCTGCGCTCGTGATTCAATTTTAGAATCCTTCGCTTGCTCGGTCATCAAAATTGAGCACGCGGTTAAAAAGCAACTTTGCACTCTTGTATAACAATAGTTATTTGTTCAACAAGTGAGCAAAACGGTTTATTTTTGACTTGACAGTCTAGAGTAGAGTCTCGAGCGAGTGGCTTTAAAGTAGACTGCTGAGCTAGCGAGCGATTTAAAAGGCACGAAACAAAAAAATTTGCTCTCGAGTTAAATATACAACTTTTTACCTCGATCAGGGAGAACATTATTCGGTCCATGACACTTTTTAGTGCGTTCAAATACTTGGTCCATTCATCATGATATTAAGGTGCTCCAAAAAAGTATTTTTTAGAGCGAAAAAGAAATATTTTTTGTAGTATTTATATTTCAAATACAAACTTAGCGAATTTACAAAAACATTCGTGTTTTTAAGCTTCTTTTCTGTTAAATAATAATAAAACATTGGTAGCAATAAAGTAAAGCGTCGTCGTGCCAAAAGAAGTTTTTGAACAAGGCGATAAGTTTTTTCTTTTTTTTGGCGCCGAGCATAGAGTATCAATAGCTTCTAGAGCCTACCAGTACACCTGAAGATAAACTAATGGAATTCGATTTTACTCACTGGTTTTGAGCACCAAAGTCCCTGTTTTCGAGCGAGAGGGGTGAAAATAACTATTGTCGATGGCCAGCTTTGACTGCAATATAGTAGGGTAAGCGCACGCTAGTAATATTACTTTAATGTGAAAGCTAGATTTCAACTGTGTTGGGTACTGAAATAAAACAAGTTATCCCGTTTACAAGGGCTATATTCCTTTATAAACGTATTTTCAATAAATATAACTTATCTGTTGTTTTGGCGGCGTATCGTGCGCGATGAATGGCAGACTAAGTGTTGCACACTCCTGCCTACCATTTTACTCCTTTACATAAATTATTTCCAACTCTTATTATTTTTGGGCAAGTCGAGAGAATTATATTGTCCATTTGTTTATCTTCAGGTGTACAGGTAGCTTTCTCATAAAGAGATCTTTGTGGGTCCAACCCAGGTTATATATCTTTTCCTGTGTCTACTTCTTTTGTGATGGATCTTCGACCGATATAAATTGTATCAGGTATATACGACTACAGCATCTCTTTAGAGCTGAATATGCTTTTAGTCTCCGTTTGTCATAACTTTAGTATTATCTTAAAAACATACTGTGTGAAAATTACAACTGTACCTTTTACGGTTCAAGAGATACATCTCATTGACAGACGGACAGACGGCAGAGCTGAGAGACAGCGGATGCTTAATAATAGGGTCCGTTATCCCTTGGCACCTTTTGGGTATGAAACCTAAAAAAACGATATAGATAGTTACTCTGAAAAATGGCATCTGAAAAGTAGCTCTACATGCTTTGAAACTTATTTCCTATCGCCGGGATATCTTGAAGTATTACAGCAGGATATCTGCCTGAACGATTTCCGCTTAAAGTCGGGAATATCCAAGAACTTTCAGCAAAGTTCTTTCGCGCGAATGCAGAAGTTCGCGCGAACTTATCGACAGTACGGGCTAGTCTACCAGCTGAAATGTTTTCCCACAAAACATCTCTTTTTGATGAAGTCAAATAACCCTGTTTTTTTTTCTTAATTGACTCAAATTTATGATAGAGATAGATAGAGATACATTTATTGAACAACACAGTTACAACACAGAACAGTAGGTAGTAACAATTAATAGGTTTGAAAATATTACATATTTATGATTGAACTTGAGAAGTGGGACTCTGATTCATGTATCGTAGATTAATAGGTGGTACCTAGTACCTACTTTAATAGTTTGAAAAAAAAAGTTTTTTGTTTTCATAGTGCGTAAGAACCTCACACTCACTCAGGGTTCAAAAAATTCTATAAAATCTCAATATTTATAAAATCAAATAATAAAAATAAAAAACAATCGACATGACTCAGACGCAAGTCCCAAAGTTTATGTTTATGTATAAAATAAAATAAAACGTCAAGTGCAAATTAGACTCACGCACCGAGGGTTCTGTATAAATATAATACCTTTCATCTTGCCAAATTGTATGATTCTAGGTAAAATCAAATCTAATATTTATTTATTTCGGTCAACAGAGAGTAGCCCATAGATATTGTGTGCATGTGTTTCCCTTGGAAATTTCAAAATATTGTGACATAAACGGCTGTAACTTTTGATTGGGTTGACTCAGAAGTTTTATTTACACCGAGGTTGAAAAGAGCGTTACGGATTTGAGTATACATATTATGTTAATATCAACTCATTACCTCCACGCTTTCCCGAGAAAGTCGATACGATAGTCACACAGACGGGCAACAAAGTGATCCTATTAGGATTCCGTTTTTACTTTTGAGGAAGAAGGAACCATAAAAAAATTAAAATAAATATTAAACTTGGTATTTCCTTAGCTGGTTGGTAGTAGGATAGTACTGGTTCGTGCGAAATCATTAGTGTCTAGAGAAGAACACGGAAAACCACCCCTTAAGGGTTGTCATGAGCATCAAAATAGAAAAAGCTTTGATTGGGATACGATTTTTTTTTCAATAAGCCCTCTTTTTTCAGTAATCGATCATAAAAAGATACATAGGTTACGTTCGTATTCGCAAACAAGAATAATAATAAAATCGAAACAGCCAAACCGAAATCGTATGTATCGTATATCCATATTTAAATGAGAATCAGGTAGGTAGGTAGGAAAAAAGATTTTTTTATTGTTTTTCTGTATACCTAAGTATAAGTAGGTAGGTACATATGGATGAGAGATGATATGAATGAGCTATAAACGATGATCATAGGTGAATGCCGTTGTAACGTAAACATTAGCTCGATGTATCGCGGCAACCCTGCCCTGCTGCGGCACTACGCGCAACTGGGTCAGTGGGCCGCCCCCCGCGCCTTCCTCCGCCCGCGCGGTGGCGCAACCGCGCGAACGCGCACTAACATAGACCTGGATCGCGGGAAAGTAGGTCACCGACTCACTTTCACTTATTACATGGGCTCCTAATCGTTTTCCATTGTGCGAGCGCGCGGGGTCTTGCGGGTAGCGGCGGGGCGCGCATGCGGGAGGCGCCGGCACGCGCTCCGTTGTCGCCGGCCGGCCGCCAGTCGATCGTGGAACGTCTACCCAGAGGCACGCGGGCCCGGGTTGCCGCCTCTGACAGTTTCATCAAACGCGATCGTATTTAACTGAACGGAATTCAAATTCATTCGGACATTACCGGCGGAGAGAGACATACCTGCACCGGTGATTGGCTTCCGCCTGCCATACATCAAACTCGTGTAGAACAAAATGTGCTGGATTTATGTGCCTCCTTCTAAAGTGCTAGAACAGGTGCAACCTGTGAACGTTGGTTAAGTGTTGCGGCCAGACCGCTAGTGAACACGGTGACTGTGTGAACGTTGTTGTGCTTGAACGCCGCTGTAGGGATTAATAAAACTAGCCGCTGAGTGCGGCCGAGCATGACGATGGACCAGCAGACAGGCCTCATGTCCCTCAACATGTCTCCCTTCGATCTGAGCCCTGGTCCGGAAGGATCGGGCTCCGGCGGGGGACCCTCAGTACCTTCCCAACAATACGTGCCTCAGGGTGCTGCATACCAATGCCAACCTGAACAACAAACCTTTGGCTACGCCAACTTGGACCCTACATATCTCTTTCCAACAGGAGGTGGCGGTGGAGATTCTGGTGCTTACATGCCAGCTGCTGCTACCGTCTGTGATCAAACCGACACCAAGGACGTGATCGAGGAACTTTGTCCGGTTTGCGGTGACAAAGTCAGCGGTTATCATTATGGACTTCTCACGTGCGAATCATGCAAAGGATTCTTCAAGCGGACCGTTCAAAACAAGAAGGTGTACACATGTGTCGCAGAAAGAGCTTGTCACATCGACAAAACGCAACGGAAACGATGCCCATTTTGTCGTTTCCAGAAATGCCTTGATGTCGGCATGAAGCTTGAAGGTGAGTTTTGCATGAAATAATTTAGAATTAGATAGAACACACAGTTAGGTTTTAGGATCATGTGAACCAATTGTATAAAGCATAGCACCCATCAGCTCTTTGGCGGCAAAACTTTTTACAAGACCTTAATCTCGGGCAATCTGATCTTGCAGAATTTTGTGTTCGCGCTTTAACATAACCTACCTCAATTTAAAATGACATACCTACCAGTAGATAAACTTGATTGGACAAATGGCACACTTTGGTCATTGAATAAAAGTAAATTAAGCATTGGGTACCTACCTTGATAACGACGACGTGTCGGCTGAGATAAGCACGATTAGTTCCAAGCATTATTGTTACCACCAAATCTTCTAAGTCCATGTGAAATTACCTTAGTCAAAAATTTCAATACCCAAAGGCTATGTTTTCAGTTTCTCGCAAGGAGTATGTTAGTTACAATGTTGTAATCTTATGATACGTTCCCCTCCTTCAAAAACGACTAAGTTACAAAAAGCCCAGTAGCAAGACGCCATTCCTTACTTCCCCTAATGCACCTGTTGTTGTTACGAAAGTTGGTGGCCTACCAAAAAATATCACCATTCACTCGCTTATGAAAGAAACTATAATTCCGTTAATCATCCTTTTTAACCGGCTTCAAAAAAGGAGGAGGTTCTCAATTCGTCTGTTTTTTATGTTTGTTACCTCAAAACTTTTGACTGGGTGGTCCGATTTTCATAATTATTTTTTGATATGAAAGCTGGTGCTTCCCCTGTGGTCCCATTTTGTTCAGTTCTGACAATGGGATCCATGAAAATTCATAAAAAAACTATAAAAATTGAAGTCGGTTTATACTAGTTTTTTAAAACAAAATTAATTATTTAAAATAAAATCATTATATCTTATTTCAAGTTCAAACCAATACCATACCGACAACATTACTAGTTAAAACAATAATAATCCTTCGAGATCATTAAGATGGATTCCCATTAAGTTGAATTCCCCGAAAGTTGGAATCCCATTAATATGGATTCCCCGAAAGTTGAATTCCAATTAAGTCTAGTAAATTCAGTGTTCATTCAATAACAATATGCATTATCACAGCACTAAACAAACTGGAAAACGTGATTTGAGGCTTGTTTTGCAATAATCCAGATACCTGCCTGCGCAGATATTAACCAACTTGTTTAGATAATTTATAGGCCTACTTGCATTCGACCGATACCGAGGTATTCAGATTAGTCCAAGCCAAATATTGATCTATCCCTTACTCAGGAATATGTCTTGGTACTTTAAATAGTACATAATACTTGCAGCCCTTCGCTGTTTCACCAGCGTAGTTGCCGTTCCCGTGGAATTCCGGGATAAAATATAGCCTATGTCGCTAACTGAAAAGTAAGCTCTATAATGATAAAATATTTTTTTAAATCGGTCCTAAAGTTTCGGAACCGATCTAATACAAACAAACAATCAAATATTTCCTCTTTATGTACGTATTTACGCAAATCGTAACATATGATAGTTATCCATATTATGTATAGTGATTAAGTTTGTACAGACAGGTAAAAAAATATAGAATATGTAGTTTTCCCACGACAACACTGCACTATTACGGATTCAAGGTAGATATTATGATCCGGGATGTTAAGATATACAAAGGTATCAAATTTTCAACCTCCAGCCGTTTGAGCGTGCAGGAATTACAAACATACGCGCACAATACGCACTTTAGACTAAATAATACAATATTAGTGTTATATTTTTATAAATAGTAGATAGGCATGTTTGTATTTGTAAACCCTACCAACAATCCAGTTTATTATTGTTAGGGAATAGTACGTATCTGTATGCCTATAATTAAAATCGTTTAGCAGGTTAGTAGTACAATAGTCATGAAATTTTGTAAGAATATATTTTTTTAGAACTGTAACGTTTGTTGTTAAACAAATTTTGATTTAAAGGTACTTTAATATTCTTTGTGGTTTATAAAGTTATATAAAATAAATAAATTTTAAATATAATATCAGAGATTTCGTAATAATAAAAAAACAAAAAAGTTTTATAAAATACAAAAAATCTTAAATTAGCTATTTATGTTACCTGTTAAAACGTTATTTCTGTAATTAAAATATTCCTTGGTGAAATAATAATATTTATTTATCCATCCTTATTTTCAGTTAAAAAATAAATAAATTATATGACATAGTCATCCTGTAGGGTGTCGTTTAAAATGATTTGTAAATTGTCTTAATATCTTAATTAAAATAAAAATTATGTAAATTTCATATAAATATTTAATATCAGTCAGTTCTAATATTTATTTTGTAGTTTGGTTTGCGAGCAACAAACCAGCCCCTCTTTTCTTTCATCATTATACCTCAATTCATGATACAAAAGAAATATTACTTGACTGATATGTAATTTTGCTTTAGAAAACGCTATAGAAACTTCATAATTAGTCAGAGCCTCACAAGGTGCGTAATTCAACATACACTTAGCTAGCTTATTTCCTGTAGGTGAAATAATTACAGTAACTTAAATTTTAATGACAACGTCGCATTACATATAGTAATTATTCTTTGCCCCTTTTTTACTTCGGGCGCGTCACTAACAGTAACTTACACCTGCCCCTTTTCAAATAATCTGAAGATATTATATCCTTATGTAACTGTTGCCTTATATAAAGCTAGATATTTATCATAAAATGAAATGGATCATCGTCATCATATCAGAGAAGTCCATTGTCTACGAAAGGCCTCCCCAAGGATCATCACGAATACCGTTCCTGTTGTTGGTGTTGTGATTAATGCTTAGGGTGTGGTAGTCGGATGAATCTTAGGTTTCGCACGTTATCATGTAGTTAGACGATTGCGTGGGCTGGAGCTTGAAGTGCGGATCGTATCGTTCTAAATTTAAAACGCGCGCGGTGCGGCCGCAGAGCGCCCTGACCTACTTGTAAGCGGGGCCGCGATGCGGCGGCGCGGGCGCTGCTCGTTTGTGCGTGCATACGCTCTGTGCGATCACTGTACACTAGTGTGCGTGACTTGCTCGCTTTTTCGCGTTTTGCCAGATGGTTCAGGCAAAATTCTACTATTGAATAGATTTTTTTTAGCGATTTGTAACATTTTCAAGCTTCGGAGGCCTTCTAGGCCAGAGGATAATCAGACGATTACGTTCTTATTGGCGTTTCTGGCAAAAGTACTTATAAGTAGTTTCGTCAGATTTTATCGATGAAACTACCTTTTTAACCGACTCATAAAAAAAGAAGGATTTAAACATAAAACACGTTCGGCTGTACGTTTTTTATAGTATGTTCGTCGAATACTCCGTCAATTATGGACAGATTGTAAAAAAAATCGCTATTATAAATGAAAATGGACTCTATATGGTCCCAAAAAAAATATTCTGAGACATAACTATTTATACAGCAAACTTAAAAACACTGTTATTAATTAATAAGGAATTCGAAGTCCGTTTTTAGTCGGGGCGCTATCTACACAATGTACAGGTATCTCAACGCAACATAATTATCCATAACAGAAGTGTCTGCAACTCTGCCATATTGTAGATGCTGTCCCGCCCGGTGTAAGCGGAATTTAAATAAATTTCAATTTCATAAAGGAAACACATCGTGCTATTTTAAGCACAATCGTCTTAACAGGGATGGAGTAAGCTTCATATAAGCAAATAATTTTTTTAATTGGTCTGGTCTTTTCGGAGCCTATTCAATACAAACAAACCATCATTTTTTGCAGTTTTAGAAGTCTTTCGCAACCCGTTGAGTTACCGTACATAATAATTTCATAACAAGTGCATATATGCATAATATATTAGACGCGGGTCGAGCAGCGGCGCTTGAAGTGGCGCGGCCCGCACTAAATTCAAACATATGGCGTTGGTAGAGTGTGTTTACGGAGATGTGTTTTTAAACGCGTTTGTTTGTTTTGACGCGTTGCACGCGGCGTGCACCGCTACTCTGCACGCCCAGCCTATCCATAAACATCATTTTTCTTAGTCATGTTTGTGCAATAACGGGGCCTCGCGTCTCCGTATAAAATGCAAAACGTCCAACGTGCCGCCCGACGCGACGCCGCACGCGCCGCTGCACGCCCCTCGTCTCCGTAAACAACGCCTTAGAATACAATGTTAAGCAATACTATGTTACGGCTACAAGCTTTTCAGTTTAGTGCCGACATTTCCTTGCTTCACAGATGCTTTTCTTATTTACTATTTCATGTAAACTTGCTTGATTCTCAATACAGCCAAGTTCAGCTATGCATAATGCATACGTGTACGTAACGTAGATGTTGTACACTTGGGCTGTGTGAGTGTGGTATGCGGTTAAGGACATCGTATGAACAAATCAACGAGACACCGCAAATAATAATACATTACGGTTGATATTTGAAATGGGTGGTTGCTCTTCGCGAAGTCGAAACGCAGCGTACTGGTCCAGGCCATAACAGCGCGGTCTTCATTGCAGTTTGCAGCCCTTGTTGGACAAGCTATTAATAAAGTCCGAAACCGAAGTTCGAGGCTTTTATATATATATATATATATATATAAGGAATGTTATGTTGTCCAAGCTTGGAGACCGAGACCATAGCAAGCTTAGCTTGTGAGGCCATCATAGCGTGACCCGCAGGACAGTCATTGAGGACTAAGGCGTGTAGTGTAGGTATAGTGCTTTACTCAAATATTGCATGTATTTTAAAAATAAAAATCACTTTATTCATAACTATTTACGCGGAACTAACCCACATAATTTGATCAAGACTATTGTATTTTATCTAATCAAATAAAAAAATATGGTTAGGTATGTTATTATGCGAAATAACGACAATGATGGAAATTGCGGGCGCCTTTTACAGTAAGCTGAAAGGGTTGACTTTGCTTGAGCAAAGTCGCATAAAATCTGGTGTAACACCATACAATCACCAGATAATATACCACATAATATGTTTGAGTAAATATATTTTACTGAGCCTTAAGTCCTAGATGTAATACGTTACCAACAATCATTGATTGCAAGCATAATATATCAGATGACACAATTCACACAAATCGCTGGCTGACCCGAATAGCGGCGCGGTTGCGAGAGGCGCGCACCGCCCGAGCGACCTGCCTGCAAGCCTTGTGTAATGCCACTACCAAATCGCTGATAGTGCCGACATTTCCTTGCTTCACAGATGCTTTGCTTTTAAAATATGAGTTAAAAGGGGTTAATGGCGAGCCATTTTGTGAAAAGAGCATATAGGATTTGGCGTTTATAGGAGCGGGACAGAGCATACGTTTTTGGAACAGCGTAGGCGCAAAAATGATGTTTTTGTATATTTACAAGAAAACTACACCACTTAAGAGAAAACCCAACCGAGGAACCAAAGAATTAGTAATGAGCTACGAATCAAAACAAAAATCTTGTCTATAGACCGCGGAGTTCCTGAGATCTATAGAAAATTGGTGCAAAGCAGTGCACTTCCATGATTTTTTTTATGAATCGTGTTTTCACAATGAAGGAACCGAAGAAAAAAAAAATGAAATTTATGTAATTCTTGGTTTTTACCACAGGGATCCCGTGACTACAGAGATCTAAGCCTAGTTTTTTTTAACAAATCTACTAGGTTCTAGCCTCACGTCACAACACAACACACAAATTCACGCAATCTGAAGCAAAAAAAAAATGACAATTAGCCTTCATAAATAATGCTGCACAATCTATCCATCAGCATCAATCCCCAAGCTAAGCTGAGCTTGTGTTATGGCTACTAGATGACTGATATACAATGGATATAGCATGGTTAACCGTACGAGGTTCCTCGTACAAATACGAGATTTGTGGTCTTCCGTACGAGATACGAGGTCACTATCAATATCAACCTCTATTAGTTTTACTAAAAATTTCACTGGCGCATTCGCGTTTTCTGCGCGAATTATCGCCTCGCTGTATGATTTTCTAAACAAAGTACTGTTACTCAATGGTTATGATTTTCTTCATGAATTTATGGTCAACGAAGGCAAAATTTTTCCTGAAATAATATCTGGAGATGTACTAAGACTAGACGCAGTTACCTAATTACATAGGTAAGTGTCGTAGGAACTTACAATTTCCTGAGGAATGTCTTTTTAAGCATAGTGATATTGTATTGAATAGGAAACTTTTAATTATCACAATAAATTTAAGTAAGTATTAGTAAGTAATTAATAGTTTAATATGCCTTCGTTATAGTTTAGTCACCTTGTAGATGAATGTAGGTGCAAGGTTCGAAAACCAAAATACGAGATTTTTAACTGCTCACTCACTCAGTACGAGGATTTTTTTTACGTTTGACAACCCTTTACATTAGATACACAGATGATGTTAAGAATACTGGTCACATACAGGCTGTTTAACAAAATTTACTGGTACATGAATAATAACAACTTTTCGTTGATTACTGAACGTTGGTTGGTTAGCTATATTTAAAACGAACCATGTGTTCGCCGCGTACACGTAAACACTCCCGGTATTTACGTTTGTAAATGATAATGCTTGTGTATAAGAGTATGCAAATGCAAACCGACATTCATGTGAATATCAAGTAAAGCTAATACTTTACTTGATATTCACATCAATGTAACTAAGGGTCAGTCACATTATAATTTTTGTGTGTGTCTACCATGAGTTGTCACAGTTAAATCGCTTGACGTTACTACAGTAGTTACGTAAATACGCAGATAGTTTTCTACGCGACTCATACTGCGCATTTTAGTAGGTACCGAGCTATCCGCTAGAGGCGCTTTAGAAGTTTCCATACATTTTTTTAACTACAATCGCTAGCGAGTATTGATTGTGAAAACTTGTGGTAGACACACTGATAGTCGATTGCATCAGTGTATCTACCACGAGTTTTGACAATCTATACTCGCTAGCGACTGTAGTTAAAAAATGTATGGAAAATTCTAAAGCGCCTCTAGCGGATAGTTGGGTACTAAAATGCGCTGTGGTATAACTATACGCGTATTTACGTAACTACTGTAGTAACGTCAGGCAATTTAACTGTGACAACTCATGGTAGAGACACAGGTATCTGTCATTATGATGTCTGGCAGGTTTCAATCAAATCAAGGTCTTCCTGTCAACATTACTCCGAGTAACCTATATTTTTTAAAATCCAGGTTTTTTATGAACTTATTACAATAATTTTGTAACCAAACGCGGCGGCGCCCAGTTTTTCTATAACAGAATTCATGAATACATTTATAAGAGTTATTCTAATACAAAACATTGTAGGTACCCAGTTAAACGTGTAAAAGATTAGAAATTGCATTTCTCATCTAAATAAATGTTTTCGTTAGTACTAATTTAAATTGTTAAACTACAGTGTAACTACTAGAGTACGTTTATAAGATTGTCAGAATCTAGTAGGCCTCTAGTAGTACGACAAGAAAATTCGTCGAAACGATTCTAAACTAAACATACTTGGCATTGGAATATAAAGAGTGTTCGGTAGAACGTGTACCAAAAGTTAACAGGGTGTAGGCCCAATAGCTTGGTGGTTATTTCAACATTATGCAAAGCGCGGTGTGGAAAAGTGAAAAAAATCGGACAGTTCAATTGTGAATTGAATTTTCAAGAAAACTGAATGTGCTCTGATCTTCCAGTTCACTGAAAACTTCTCTACGAGTATTTTATGGTCATTCCAACTGTATGCCACATGTGTCAAAATGACTGACATAAAATACTTTTCGAAATTACGCGGCCATTATCAATTGGCTTGAAAATGACGTTCTGCTTTCTGCTAATTGCGTTGTAAGCATGCTAGGGCTGCAATGCAAGTTGCCGACCGCAAGGCAGCTACGCGACGGCAGTCGACGGTTGCCTTTTTAACCCTCAACAGCATCACAGCTACCAAGAGTTTTAAATATTGTGGATTGGTTCCACCTACCCCCGTTAACTTTTGCCATACGTTCTCGTTCTTCACAGAGTTTATACAGAGAGTATAGAACCGAATGGAGGGTTGTGTATCAAGCGTGCGCCAGTGACTGTTTCGTGTGTTTCGACACAATCGGCCGCAGTCGGTGGGGAACGCTGCGCAAGCGCCGTTTCACAAGACGCTCGGTCGACCTGTCGCAATGGGCTACCCAAATGTGACCTGAACACGTATCATATTTTCTTATCCATTCTTTATGCCAGCGAGTGAGTTGACTATTCATAGGTAATGAAAGATGTACCTGTATCTATTGTAGTGGAAACATAAAACATGAAATGCGGTACCTACTAATATTATACATAGAGGAAAGATTTTATTGTTTATTTGTATTGAATAGGCTCCGAAACTACAGGACCGATTTAAAAAAATATTTCACCATTAAGAAGCTTGTTTTTCAGGGAGTGACATAGACATAGGCTATATTTTATCCCGGAATTCCAACGGGAACGGAAACTACGCGGGTAAAAACGCGAGGCGCTGCTAGTATTTTATATATTGATCATAATATTGATGCCTGAAGTCGGACTGATGGTTTTGGTAATTTTGTTTTCAGAGAATAGCTTCATGAATTTTAAGTCAACTATAACAATAGTTATGTAGAATATAACTTTTTTAAGTACGCCTAAGCCTGAGATCTGGGGTTATAGAGATCTAAACAAGCTCTGATAAGTTTAGATCATTAGATGCTGCTCAAACTAAACAAAACTAATCTGGCATCATGAATCATAAAGGGACTGGAACAAAATGCTGTCAATATAGCTTTTTTTTAGTTTTTGAGACATCTGAATTATTGACACCAATATAGAATAAAATAAAGAGTCAAAGTCAAATCGTTTATTTCTTTACACTTACAAAATAAGGCTCGATGATACGGTGAAATTTCCAGCACTAAATTTTATTAATAAAAATTAAATAAATTACATTATTAATAATAATAATATTATAAAACCAACCAAGTACGAGTTGTTTCACTCACGTGAGGGTCCCTCTACCATGAGCATGACACAAAACGTTCGCTTATTTCAACTGTCTACCTATAACGGTTCAAAGCCTTGACCAACCGTAGAGCAGCCATAAAATAACTATTTTTGCATGTGAGCTCTCCTCAATTTCAATATTTATTTAATTCTTATTTATTATCATCTGTCTACTGCGTTTTACGGTTTATGAGATAAAACCCGCTGACGACGGACAGACGACGACAGCAGGACAGACAGCGGAGGCTTCGTAATGGACCCGGCTTTGAGTATGGAACCCTAAACAGCAATGCAATGGTATAACTGACTCAAAACGATGGTACTAAACTTCATGGTTCGCAGCCCACACATTGCACACAACCATACGTAATTTAATACCATGTGCGACTTATCCTAACAGTTTTTAAACATGTCTGCTGCTTCATATGTAATCAAAAAATCATATAAATCATTTAATACATCTTTCTGTAAGAAACATGCTGGCTCGAACTTCCCTTAATCCTATATTCCCACAACATCAATATGATATGATACATGTTTATCTTTACATAAGTACACCTTTTGCGATGCCAACTAGATTCCAAATGGAACACCGACTCGTACATCAAATAAATCTCAATTAGCAACAAATTCTAATTCTAATTGAATCCATTTAAAATTTTCTAGTCTACTGTGCGTAGGCCTCCGAGCAGCACTGTGAATAATATAGAGTCAGAGTCAAATCGTTTAATTCTTTAGACTTACAAAATAAGCACTTAGACAAGTCAAATTTTTACTATATAAATAGCTTGATAAATAGTAATTACTATGAAATAAGGTGCAATTGACTCTAATTCACTTCAAGTTTTGTCCACTAGCGGGAGAAGTGAAAATATATATATATATAGTGTATACCTAAAGGTAGTGTAGGAATGATTTCAATGCATGGCTGGTAGGTAAGGTAGGTACTAGTCAGGCGTTTTGCCGCCTGAGTCTCGCGACAGATGTTAGATCACAATAAAAACGCGCGCGCCTGCCGACTATTTCGGCGCGCTGCCTTGACCCGAATCGAGTGTTTCAACAGAGCGGCCTCGCACACCGGGCCTTTCTATTTTTTAGGCATTACCTGTCGTATTATTACGACACTACTATGAGCTCAGCCATCTTACAAGGATTTCATGTGCGAGTGGCGTAGCGTCAATACCATTCCATTATAATACAAAACAGGGTTGGATCGATAACTGTCGCTTTATTGGAACTCCACTGAGGCCGTTTATGAAAATACTATCACTCGTGTAAATTATAAATAACTTAGTACTCAAATCTGGAAGAATTAGATCAGAAAATAATGAGTTACTGAAGCTAAAGCTAAAAAAAATAGAATTCAAAATTGTAATTAGCCTAGAGTTATATTTGCATCGTATTTTTGTATAGTCGGTGATCTTGACATCATTATGAGAACGATGACGAAAGCAGATGATGAGCTTTAAATAATTCATAGGTAGAATCGTGTTAGTTGTATGACAACACGCTGTCGTCGCTGGCTAGGTAGGCGCACGATTTTGTGGTGTTGCCGCATGCGTTCGTTTACTCTCGGTCGTGGTCGGCCTCGTTCGTACGCGGAGGGGGGAGGGCGGCGGGGGGGCACAGCCTTGACCAAGTTTCACCGACTCGTCGGACGCTCAGTACAAGGATCGATCCCCACCTCTTCCCGTCCTTTTGGTCAATACCTTTTTATCTCGTTGACACGATTATTTAATTCACTGACCCTGATTATTTCACCAAGGCCGAATGACTAAGATTGATATTTTTGTTTTATTTGTTGCATGTTGCTCTCTACCTGCAGTGGATTAGACTGATATTCAACGTGACCTCATTTCCAAGGTCGACCTTGACCCTTCATTATGGGGCCGAGTAGCCGCAAATAACTTCAGTAACCGATTCAAACACACTCTATTTCTACACTCGGTATATCTGTCACCTACTACGTATATTCTTGATATGTAATATTGACCTTGACCTTGATCTACTTAGACTTATAATAATAAACGACTGACCTCGTTTACCGCATTATCGGCTGCTATAGAGTAGATAATAGCGTGCCTAATGAGAGATGGGTATACCTATATTAAGTGCTTATGAAAATTAAAATGGATTTCAGACGAATGCCGATTGCTGGCCTAATTCGGCAACGGTATCCTTACAAGAAGCTGTTTCGTGCAACGAGATACAGTTTCTCAAAAATATTTTATTATAGAACATCCTCTGAGAATTATAATAGTATTTTACTAAATTGGATGTCAAAACTAAAAAAAAAGTTTATTTTTATGCATAATAAATTATTAAAATTTGATGAAATCTATTCATAGACTGCTAGGTAACCTTCGAGACTCTTCGAGCTATAGAATAGGTACTTAGGACAGGTCAGCAGCAATCCTAATTAGAATCAAATAGGTTTTATGATATAGCTGGTGCTGGCTTAGAATTTGCACCAACCCAACTCTTCCCGCGGGTGTCGTAAGAGTCGACTAAGAGATATCCACCGGAGGACGGGCATCAGCGCCCGCAGAACCATTATACCACCAAACTGCGATCCATAATACATAATAAATAATAATAAAAAATAAACAATAAATAATCAATTTAATATCATCGAAACTATAACTTATTAATTCTAAATGCTTATAATTACGAGGCTGCATGATCCCACTGCAGGGGAAAGGCCTTATAATGATTTATTAAAAAAATCTTAAAATGCCGAAAAAATTGCCTGTGTAATAAACTAATAAACATACTGTCACATTAAAAAGCTGCACCAAGCTTTTTAATTCGATCCTATGAAAATCTTCTAGTCATTATTATTACTTGCTTAATTGAATTTAATTATTATTACTTATGCATGACATATAAAATTAAGATAATGTAAGTTTTATCATCTAAAATTATATCAAATGAAATTAGATAATAGAAAATCATCTAAAATAATATCAAAATTATACCATTTATATTTTTCTGTTTTGTTAAAGGTTAATATAGTAGTTTGAATTCTACAGGGTGGATTGATACGGTATAGTTTGAATTTCCCGATACCATTGGTTGACTTAAGATATTGTTGCTCTAAAGAACGTTGTTAATGCGGTGTTGTTTAGTTAGTCACGTAAATAACTCGAAACGCTCATTGTAGGTACGTAGGAAAGAAGCCATACTGTGTCACCCAGCATGAACAAACCACTATCCAGTAACAAGATGTATAATATTTTGTTATATTGTAGGCCAGTGCGCATCATTTAGTATCTATGTTATCTGCTTCTACAATAATTACCTACCACATTACCTAATTATCTGGTACATTTACCTTTCTCACGAGAATTGTTTCATTAAAAATTGCATACTAGTGAAACTTTTATCCGTGTATTGAACAATAAATAAATAATCGGACTAAAAATAGTTCGTCTGAAATACTTTCTGTGAGAATTGCACGCAGCAATGTTTAAATCCGTTACTCTCCGCGTCCCTTTTAAACCCTTCATGAAGCCCTATAAGTCTATCTTTATCGCTCTAAGGCGCGTCAGCCATAATAAAACTGGTTGTTATTTTTAACTCATCGCCTGAGCGACCAAGGACTCGCTTTACTCTTCCGCTCCCAACCCGCCGAGCGTATAAAACTATAGCGCGAAATATTACTATTGTTTGAAAATTATGCATTTCATATTTTAAACATAGGGGGGTATTATTTCGTCTTGAAAAGAACGTCTATAGGAACGGAAGGTACTCGTCCGGAAACGGCTATTACGTTACAACCGAATGTATGAACATCATTTTTATATATTCCATAAATCGAAACGCAAGTATAAATTGTTATCACGAGGAGTGCTCCGCTTGGAATTTGGAATACAGCCAGAATCATAAAGAACGTCCAAGTCGGTGCTGGTACATTACATTATGAGGCCGCTGCCCCAAATTTCAAGCCCAAGTTATTAAATATTTATTGAATGTACCAACAGTTAACCTACTAGCTCACCATACTTGGTAGCTTTATGTGTTTAATTACATCAATGAACAAGTAGGAGTCATATCTACATTATAAAAGACATTATTTATTAGTGAAGCGATAAGTAAGAAATTGATGAATGAATTTGTATTTATTATGGAAAAGTTTATAGGTGTTTTCCCGGCAATTATCAGAATTTTTCTAAAAACCATCCTTGAACTTCAACGAACATTAAAAAAAAAGAATTGGCCAAATTGGTCCAGACGTCATTGAGTTATGCGCTTACCAACACATTTAGCGATTAATTTTTACATTATATAGATTACGTCTGTCATTTCATTACAGATCAGAACTAATACTCGTACAACAGAGTAGTTATCAGAATAAATATTTAAAATCAACTAGCTAATTAAGTAAATAAAAATGACTGAATAGTCAATAATAAACAAAACAATTCAATGAGAAAAAAATGCATGTCACAATAATTTCATAATAACCCATTATTAAGTTTTTGATTCGTAGATATAGAAATATTATTAATTACTAAAGCTAAAAAATAATAAGGATATAAAACTAAACATAGAAAACGATAAATATAGACTTGGAACATGTGTGTTACTTGGTCGAATAATTTGAGTGTTTTGAAAAAACAAAGGACTTCATAATTCCCTTTACTGTTTATAAGTTTGCCTGGATAAATACGTGAGATTACTCACGGGTTTTTCTATCGATCCACCTCGGATCGTCTTCTATAGAAGAGGGAAAAAAAACTGTCTGTAATTGGAGACATCGACGAACAAAACGGGTACATACAGCCGAGCATAGAATATACTCCCTTTTTGAAGTCGGTTAAAAAGGAATAGATTGTGTGAATGTAAAATTGATTAGTAAGAAGTAAGGAATGGAGAAAAGGGACATGGGCCAACCCGCATCATATTAAAAACGGAAATTATCACAATGATGACATTTTTAATAACATTAGCAACCCGATTATCAGATATATTCGACATTACACACGCAAATCGTTATCGATTACGGATGTAAGCGGGTTAACCACGAACCATGTTTGTGTTGGAACAACACTAAATATTCATTTTACCAGGGTGAAAAAATTGTTATCCTCAACTTTTCTTAGAGCACTATAAATAGTTTTTGTTTTTAATTTGGAAGGCTCTCCTCATTGGCTAAGTCGTCAAAATTAGTCGGATATTTGTAATAAGATAGTGTTATAATGTTAATATTTATTGTTTCAGCCGTGCGAGCAGACCGCATGCGTGGTGGCAGGAATAAATTCGGCCCCATGTACAAAAGGGATCGAGCTCGCAAACTGCAAATGATGCGACAGAGGCAAATAGCCGTGCAGACTCTCCGAGGCTCCCTCGGAGAAGGGGGTCTGGTGCTGGGGTTCGGTCCGCCATACTCGAGCGTGCCGGTGAAGCAGGAGATCCAGATTCCGCAGGTGTCCTCCCTGACGTCCTCACCGGAGTCATCCCCGGGGCCGGCCATGCTGGCGCAGGCGCAGGCGCAGCAGCCTCCGCCGCCGCCGTCTCACGACAAGTGGGATGCGCACTCGCCCCACTCCGCCTCGCCGGATGCCTTCGCCTTCGATGCGCCCACTAACGCCGCCACGACCCCGTCCAGCACCGCTGAGGCCACAAGCACGGACGCCCTCCGAGTATCACCCATGATTCGGGAATTCGTGCAAACCATCGATGATCGCGAGTGGCAAAATTCTCTGTTCGGACTCTTGCAGAGCCAAACTTACAATCAGTGCGAGGTGGATCTCTTCGAATTAATGTGCAAAGTGCTGGACCAAAACCTCTTCTCGCAAGTGGATTGGGCGAGAAACACCGTTTTCTTTAAGTATTTAAAGGTGAATGAGCTAAGTATAAGAACTCCCGTCCCGAATCCCCGAACCCTATCCTGGTGTACACCACTTTTGTTGCGAATGTGATGCATTGCATTGCCGTGCTTTGGTATTTTTGTTTGCCTTGCGAATTATTGATATAGCTGTGGTTGGCAACTGGTTGGGAACCAGCTCAGCCGTAGTACTCCGTAGTAGTGTGAAAGTGTAGGGCGGGTGCGTGACGCAGCGGTGCCGATCGATCGCCGCCTCACCAACTAGGTCAAGTTCCTCGACGGGCCTGCCGCTCGCGCCGCCGCCAGCGCCGTGGCGGTCCCACACACTCCAATCTCCAAAATATTATATCGAACACACGAAACCTTACAAATGAACTTTTATCCGTTTTAGTAGAATAATCTGCTACATAGATTGGTACTCTACTCCCTCCATTGGGAAGAAAGACCGCCTATCGAATCCAATAAATAGAATAATTTCAGGAGTCCCGTTGCAAAAAGTTGAATAACTAAGGATAAGCTGGAGCGTGAAGTAGGAAGGCGGTGGTAGTGTCCGTCGCACCGTGGTCGACGAACGCTTACGCAAGAGCCGCAGTTGATCACGTGGTGAGGCGACGTTGCCACACCGTGCATATCTGCCTATCTCTTTTCCGCTCGCCGTCTGCCTAGTTCACAACTAACTAACAATAATTTTTGTTTGTGCTGAAATGACGTGACTTATTTACGATTCATTCTCAGAATTAGGACGACAATGATCGTAGATGGATCTCACTCACCAGCTTCACGATACTCGTTCAAAGTTTATTTTTACCGAAATTGGGCCAAGCAGTTTTAGTTCAATTAAGAATGCGGTCGGTGTTAGGTAGGTAGTAATAAATGTCGGCGATAAAAATCGAGGAGTAATAGGTTGGTGGTTGGCAAAGTAAGCTCACACTTACAGCATCTAACCGTCTATTACTCAATAACCTAGTGTTGACGACCGGAGCTTTCTCCAGACGAAGGTGACGTCACAATCACTAGAGCGAGCATGCGGGACGGCAACGCTGCACTTTCCGCGCACTTGACACACTGGCCGTGGCCGAGTTACCCCGAGAAAGCACTTTTTACCGTGGCACGTAACGTAATCGGCCTCACCGAGCCTCGCGCGTCGGTCGGCGCCCGTTGCCGAAGACATAACAAGTTATGCGGCCTTTCTTTTGCTTTCTCTTACGCAATATCTTTCCAATTACTACTCGCATCACATATCAGCGCACGATGAACTTGAACGGTCGATGACGTTGATGCTGTATTAATTGAGAGTGTATTCATGTGTCATTTGCATGCATTCTAACGAGCTTCAGTTATTTTATATTTCTAAAATATGTAATAGCAGTACAGTCAATAACGATTTAGCACCGTGATTTCGGGTAGACATGCCGACTTTACTTATAAAGAAAAATGAGGTCAGCTTTTTTGGGACCGTTTCTTCATGACCGAATTGATCTCAAGTTCCAATTTAAGTTCGCTCGGAGTAAAATATACATTAAGTAGTAGAAAAATGTATAAAATGAACTTCATTGAGACAACCCTCGATTGAAAAAATCTACTTTTCGTGAATCGGATACCCATATCGTCCGAGGACAGTGGTTTTATCTTTCAACAGAAAATAAAACGCACAAAGAAAGCCTATCAAAATATTTTCTAGTAAATAAACGAATGGATGAATGCTGGACAATGAACACAGAAACATCTAGCCCCAAATGTATGCCATGATGATTCAAGTATTCTAATAGGCGAAACATTTAAATTTCTTCATATTTTGCAAGTTTTGCAACCAACGCGCGTGTGGTAGAGCTAAAAAATTCATTTGTAACATTAAATTTCGTAAACGTCGAATTTAATGCGCCCTCCTCTTATTTTCTAATGCAACACTGCAGAATGTAGGTCGCCGTCGACGTCGCAAAAACAACTAGCATATTGCTAAAAGAACGCTTTGAAACTTCAAGTCGGCACCTTACGTCTTTCACACCACTTCGAGAGTTCATAGCTTTAAGTTAAATATTGTTTAATTATTAATTTACCTATTGAACATTGAGAATTTTACCTTTTTTTCCAAAATTTGAAGCAAGATTTCCCCATTGACAGTGTTAGTGAAGCAGTTGTTAAAAAACAATAATTATCAGTTGCTCTCGACTAACAGACTAATTTCTAAATACATTTCCGAAATAGATTCATTAATATCCTTTCAAATACAGAAAAAAACTGCTCCATTATCAGGTCTTCCACGTCGCCATCACTCTCTCAATAATACGCCACCTTGCGAAAAATGCAGCCATGCAACGTATTTTTAATTTGTTATAGGTTGACGATCAAATGAAACTGCTCCAACACTCGTGGTCGGATATGCTGGTGCTAGACCACCTCCATCAGAGGATGCACAACGGCTTGCCAGACGAGACCACTCTCCACAATGGACAGAAGTTCGATCTCCTTTGCCTGGGCCTCCTCGGTGTCCCCGCCCTGTCAGAACACTTCAACGAGCTCCAGAACAAACTGGCCGAGCTGAAATTCGACGTTCCAGACTACATTTGCGTCAAATTCCTGCTGCTCCTCAACCCTGGTTAGTATTTTCATAACTCTGCAATTTACGGATGTTCACATCATTTTTACTGCTTATGATTTGTTATTTTATTTGCGAATGTATTTTTCTTTTTGGTTTATTTCAAATCAAATCATTTATTGCGTTCTTGCTGTAATCATCTTTAAATTTATTGTTTCATATAAGTTAGGCGAGTTTTCATGAAAATTTTGAAGCTGTTTGTAATTATTTGAAGAGTATTCTTGACGTTTCAGAGGTTAGAGGCATCGTGAACGCGAAGTGCGTTCGAGATGGATACCAGACGGTGCAGGCAGCGCTGCTCGACTACACGCTCGCTTGCTATCCAGCGATACAGGTAAACACCTAACTGTGGCTGTCATCAAGTCTTTTCACATAAAATAACATCAGTAATTAATATGTCGTCTTATTCAATTCTTTAAGTACACTAATGTCCTTTATATTTAAATTATATCGCAGCCCAATAGCCGCAGTGTTCGGCCTGGAGGCACCATTCATCAGGAATTCATCAAATTTATAATATCATAGTATAGTATCGGAAATAACTCTCTGTCACTCATCTTTTCACAGCTATACAGCTGAACGGATATTAATAAAATTTGCATGGAGGTAAATTAAGCTGCGCCCCGCGGCTTCGCGTGCATTGTTTCTTTGAAAACGTTTAAAGGTGATTTCTATCCCACGGGAACTGATTTATGGGATAAAAAGTAGCTTATATTCGATTCCAGAATTAGAATTATCTGTATGCAAAATATCCGATCCGTTCCGTAGTTTTGGCGTGAAGAAGTAACAATCATCCATCCATCTGTCCATCCATCCAAACTTTCGCATTTATAATATTAGTGTGATTTGTGTGATAAGTGCGTGCAAAGCCTTGCTCAGCAGCTTGTTGCTACATAAAACATTTTTCATTTTCAGGACAAGTTTGGCAAGCTCGTGATGGTGGTGCCTGAAATACATGCGCTGGCGGCCCGAGGGGAAGAACACCTTTACCAGCGACACTGCGCTGGCCAGGCCCCAACCCAGACCCTTCTCATGGAAATGCTGCATGCTAAGCGCAAGTGAGTTCCACTTCTATGACACTACCAACTCTAAAATGTACTATATCAATCACCATTATCAAAGTATATGTTTGTATCGTTCGATCGTTCAGTGCCCCATCTCGTTCTAGGCCGATCGGAGGCGAATTGGTTAACCGGAGTGCTGATCACACGTCGACCCTAGACAGATTGTATGTTATCTTATATTTAATTACCTGTATTATATTTTTATATATTATTTATTCACCTCTTAGCATCGCACGTCACACTAATTTCAATCTTAAAAGAGTTGCCAGGGCTTGGTTGTGGTTACTTTAACTTTGGGAGAATTTCATCACATGTATAATAAAGTTATTTTGATATCGTCTGGCAACTTTTTAATATTATGCGTATCTTCAGTTCTGTTCCAAACTATAATCATACTACACCTGCTCGGAAAGTTGTTATTCCTTTTTAAAAAATGAGGCAGAAAGTACGTCATTTCTGTCGTACTAAAATGCAGGAGGAAAATATTATTTCTTTAACTTGGTAAATATAAGCCGGTTCCCATAATAACTCCCATGAGAGATCCAATGATATAAGCGTCTTTCCTTATTAAAACAATAATTTAAAATAACATATCAAGAACGCGCCTGTTAGTTTTTGCCATTGCTTCCAATTTTCAATTTGAATCTTGACAGAATCTCGTTGAAGATTCCAAAAAGATGAATTTCCTCGTTGGTGTAGTACAATAACAATCACTTTGCATTCGGGAGAAAGCGGGATTCCTCAGTGTGCTTTTATGCCCTCAGCTCAGGGCTGAAATGCTACCCTGGATAGGAATCTGTCACTTTCTCGCCCGGTTGTACCACTTGCTATTAATAACTCATTCATGGTAGACTACTTTTATTATTTTTCATGCTTGCCCTTACAGAAATCTTCGTCAATGGACTTTCATAATTCATTATTTAGAATTAAAATTAATTAAGTAATTTCAACCAAATCATACTTAATTGGAGTCAAACACGTGTCAATTAATTTTGACAAGGGATAAAAAGAACTATACGATATCAGGATAAATAGTCGCCCAATTTGTAAATGGTTCAAAATTTCAAACATAATTTAGATTAATATAAAAAATGTTCGCAAGGGTTAGTTACGAATACTACAACGCATCTCAGATGCACGTCTCAAATTACTAATTTTTGACAGATTTTCATAGAAAACTCAAAAAACGGCGCCATGAGATTTGCTTACGTGAAAGTTGCGTTTGAGTATTCGGGGGTGAAACGATCACCGGATCACTAATTGATGATTCAACGATTTCTTGGCATCCTGTCTGAAGTTATACATATATTAAAAAGGCTAGATTTCACTACAATATACCTGTTTATAATATATATAATCATGAAAAAGCCCAATTTTAATACGCATCAAACTTCAAATACTTATCTAACTTTTAGTTATAGTTACCTATTGCACTACCTACCTCTTTAGGAACTACTGTGCTTCCAACAGTTCCTATAAACAGTACTGCACGTAACTTGACCTACCTACCTACCTACTTCATTAATTATACCTAATCAATACACAATAAAATAAACATAGTAATGTTTCAATTGTATAGAAATAATAATGCGGAAGCATGACATGTTAAATAGTGATTTTTAAATGGTAACTCTTTGTGTCAGGTGCGGATTCCTGCCAAGCGACACGATTGAACCTCATTCGCCTATATAGTAAGCATTATGACTGAATATATATTGCACGCCTTTATTGCACTCTTTTTAGTGTCAACTTACACAGAACCTATAGTGGCACTTATTACAGCAATGCCCATAACTGGCAAACTTTGCCAATCTATGGTATAATTCTATATATTTTGCTCAGGGTCCACTAACCGAGCAAGTATCTAAGATATACTCGTAATATGTGGTTTAACAAGGAAACCCTTTCCAAGAAAATAAATTTCAAAAAATAACTGATTACTAAATAGGAGGCTTTGGTATAATAGTTAAGTACTGTTATTACTGTCCGAAGTCTACATGACGGGGAACGACTTACTTTAAATAAATAATAATTTCTTCTTTGAATATTAAAACGGCTTTATTCCGTGAACGATGCATATAAGTATAGTAGCATTCGGACTCAGAATACAGGATGCCTTTGTTTCGTTTACGTTTGTTTTTTATTAACGCATGTGGTATGCGCCAATGGTGTTGGTCTGGTACCGGAGTCTTATATTAGACAGTGGAAAGATGCAATTAGATAGATGACTCTTTACGTTTCTCTACGTCGATTTTCATTCTCCTAGTAGGCCGGCAGCAATTTTAAAATGTCGCATTAATGAAATGCTGTATTTCTCACCAGAACGGAGAAGCGAGACGGTACCCACATGACCGTGACGATGTGTTCAAAGTGTGAATGTGTCTTGATCGGTCGAAATTTAATAATTTGCTTTTTACAATAGCTCCTTTAATTTAGTATAATTTGTTGTCTATCGGTATACTTGATCTACATTTGAGTAAAGATAATATTTAAGCGGTTGTTCTATTCCATTTGGTACTAAAACACTGCAGTCGATCTGTTATTTGTAGCAATCAAGTAATAAATGATTCATCGCAGCAAAGGCCGAGGCATCGTTTCCACGCTTTAGAATGTTTGAATAGAACTGGAAATTCGATGAAATACAATTTGCAAGGGAATATTTGATGCTAAGGAATATATCAACGAACTTTAATATAAATCATAAAAATAATGATGCTCAGCGATATTTTAAAAAGTTTACCGTCCACGCATTTATTTTCTTTTCGGCACATGTGCGCCCATGAAGTTCCCTAATTTGTGACGGATGACTGCATAAAAGAGTGATAGTCCATTTTATTCAGTAACTGTCTACCTATTAAACAATTTTTAAACAGTTTTCAAAAACAGAGTAGCAAATCAGTTGGCTTGAAATATCGAGACTTACGAAATCTACGATTTGTATCGAGTCGACAAATTAACGAAGAATATTTTTATTGTTTTTTTCGTAAAAAAGTATGGAACATATAATAAAATAACAAAAAATACCACACTAACTCAATCTGTCTTAGTTTTTATAATGAAAAAACTCATTTATTGCGCTGACAAAAGCAAGTACCTAGCAATAAAACGACTAAACGAATCCTATTTTTGTTCGGATTCTAAAAATTTAGTAATTAAGAAGCCTGAAAGGTCGAAAAAGAAAAATGGCATCAAAAATAACAAAATCGGTTAACTCTTCATTAACAAAAAGATCGTTTAAAAATATTGAATCGATTATTACATAATTATTAGATTGAAATCAAACTTACAAAAAGAAAATGAATGCGTGGAATCAGCACCCCCTTATAATTCAGTTAGACACTTGAAACAAAAGGCCCACAATTTACATTGATATAAGTTTTACCCTACTAAAATATTTGGATGGTACTAACAATATGATATCCTACTCTAAAACTCTTTCATATCGGTGTCAATTAAGAAATCGCCAAACTAAACTAATTTTCTTGCACTACAAATGAAACAATAACATATGTGGCAGAGAGATTGTTACCTTATTGTACCATCAATACTTAAAACAAGAACATAATAAATTGTATCTAGTTTGGCACAATGGCCGCCTAATTATCATCATCTTATTAGTTTAGTATTGACAAAAACTAAGTTGACACCAATTTCATTATTATATCACCAATTGCTTAGAACAAAGTCTATAATACAATATTATAGTCTTCATGCTTATTCCAGTCGGTGTTTAGACAGTCTAACCTAACGCGTTTTCCTAATAGAGTGCGATTCAGTTTGCTATCGGTAACTCAAATACCTCGAGGACAATTTATATGGTCAATATGGCCACCTTTACATGCGCGTGATCGCGTTAAATATGTCTGATCGCAAAACGGCAGCGCTCTATTAGAACAACGGGTTTAGCTCCCTAATAAGTACTTATCTGTGTCAGTCCCAATTAATATGACAACTAAAGGATGTGTGTGGTTTGTTCTTGCAGATCTTGAATACCAGTTGAGAAGGCTGGACATTGGAGACCGCGTACGCGCCCCTTACACAACATGAAATCAAACTATAAGTTATACAAAATATTACATACTATTATAAGTGTTAGTTTGTAACTTGGTGTGTGATTTTTGTTAAGTTATTGCGCCGAGCGCCGGCGGTGCCGCGCGTGCCTAGTCCGACAGATAAACTATATTTATCTACCTTAAATCGTAACATAATATACAAATATATTATGCACCAGTTTTGTGTAGCTACAGCTAATTTATTTTGCAGTCTATATTGTTTTACGTCAAAAGCTAAAGTACATAATAATTTTAAATATTAGGAGTTTCTTCAGCCCCGGTGCGTAAGCAGAAGAAATAATATTATGGTTACATATTTTAGGGAAGCGTCTGTGATTATAAACGAAGAAAATTGATGGAAAAATGTTTTAATGTTAGTCTTGGTGAGCATTATTACGTAGATATATGTATGTATACTTATTACAGTTATCGTAAGTTATATCGGTGTAACTCTATTAGGTACGAACCGGAGGAGGGTCCATCCATTAGAGCCGAGAGGCTTGGGTTGCTTGTGTAAATAGGTACATGGGGTTCTTTTGTTTAGCTGCAGCAATCGAATGGTATCCGGGGTAGAGTCTAGTTGAGTTTCGCCGCGTTCTTCTCTCGGTGGTTCGTTCCGGAGTGTTTAAATGGCGTGTGACTGGCACATCCGCGACGCTGTCTTTTTAGACTAGTTTTTTGGCTTTCGTCATTCAAGTTTCAAAATTTTATTACGAGTTGATATTTAAAAATTAAATTGAATAATAAATGTTGTAGTGTCTTAACTGTTAAATAAATTTGAAATCGAAGATTAATCGTTATATTTATATTCCATAAAATATATCTGAGTGTTTCAAACAAATATTGTGCTAATTTATTCGGCCATAGCAGTACAAAATAAAACTATTAGTAATTGTAAATACTTAACATTATTAGTACATATACAGTGATCTAATCTACTTAAAAATGTAATAATATGAAAAAATATCTGGAAATACGTGGAAGGAGCCTTAAAAATCGTAGATTTTTAAAAAGATGGATAATCACTAGCGTCTGCAGGTAGAAAGCTGAGGACGATCTATTTTTATATAAAACATATTTGTCTTTATTAACATATATAATATGTTAACTGAAAGCATATTGTTTCATATTTTTCTAAAAAAAGTAATAAATATAGTAGCTTATATATTTAAAGAAAGTAATAACCTACTTTTAAAGTGGTAAAATCATGAAAATGTATTAAAAGATTTCGGCGTTGCAAATTTAATTTGAAAACGTTTTGGCTTTTAGTATGCACTGCATCTATATTTTATATTTATTGCAATATCCGTGCCGAAAATGGAAGCTTCCAAACGTAGCAGATATGTTCATTATAACTTATACATATTATAATGTATAAGTTCAATTTCTAAGACGTCCTATGAAGTCCTACCTATAAGCAATTACTCGAAATTCAAATCAACTATGTAATTTTAATGGTAAAGTGACTATGAGTTTGCGTTAAGTAAAATGTTTTAGTTGTTGGTCATAATATCTTGCACCAAGTGCGTATGTTTAGAAAAGTAGGCTTTATCAACGAGTAGATTTTAATGATGACGAAATCTAATAGTGTTTTACAATACATTTCTCCTTTTAAAAGGCACCGTGTTAATTCTATAATACCGTCCAGTGAACACAGTAAATCAAATCATGCGAGACGTAAAATATGTAGATATATACAAAATCAATTGTTCAATCATTTTTATTTCGATGATACGAAAATTATTACAAGTTAAATTTTAATTTTAATTATTTTAATGAAATTTATTAAGACGAGCTGTAGACGTATATTTAAGTAGGATAACTCTGCAAATCAAAACAGTAACTTAAAGCGGGCTTCACTTGTTCCATTGACTAAAAGTTCCTCAAAATATTGTTGTGGTACAATTTTTATACTGTATATTCCGGATGAAATTGTTATTAATAAAACATTCAACTTTAAAATATGTATTTAATATTTTGTGATTGTCATTAACTCAAGACACATTTGAAGCATAGGCATTATTTTAATGTAATTTTTAATAATTCACTGTTCTAAGATAGTAAGTTAGTACGAAAGGAAATACTAATTAGTGCAGGCACACTGCGCCGAAGCTGATGTTTGTGGATCTATAGAATATAACGGAGAGGTTGCATGGCAAGCAATCCGTAAGAGGCATGTTTGCAAGAAGGATCTTCTGCAAAGCGCTTTGAGAGCAAAACTGATCTGTGATGTTGATGATGTAACATAGTTAGGAACATAGAGCACTATGAGTCTAGGCCCGCACTTCTAACCTCTTGACTTAGATTAGGATTCTCTCAGATGATTATTTTACAGATTTCAATGAATTACTGCCAGTATGCCGTCATTTACGAGATCTATTATTGTATATGAGTGGTGAAATAAATGAAATTTTGGACAGATGTGATTTGCGAGGCATCAAAGTTCTACGCACTAACGTAACTACCGTTTCTTACGGATTGAATAGTTTTTGACAAATGCTTTTGTATATTATAATATTGGTTTTCGTGTTTGGGGCATAGTTAAAAGTAAAAAAAATATATATTTTATTGAGTACGTGTTGAAAATCTACAGAATGACATCATCAGACAATAATTTGATTATTTTGAATAACTACAAACTGACTTCAAATTTCCTAATGGAAAAATTGACCTTAAATATTGAATATATTAATATTAATGAATTATTATTATTATTAATTTTACACTTGATATTTTGTGGGATAAATACCCCGGGATTTTTTTATGGGACCATCTCGGGATCACCTCTATACAAATTGCGAAAGACCTATCAAAATCGGTCCACAAATGGCGGAGAAATCAAAAATTATACAAAAACCAAACATGACCCTCTATTTTTGGAAGTGGGTTAATAAAACTAGCACAGATTGACAGAGCCAATGTGATTAACTATAATATAAAAGCATCATTTTGAAGCCGTTTATACCTCAACTTTCGATTCCTCTTATTAATTTTGAGTTTACCGAAGCTGTTACCATGTTTTAAACTAGTATTTTGTACCAGTACAGGAATAATAATTGTTTTAAATGCAGTATTATTTCTTTACACTTATATTCTGTGAAATACAAGCTAATATCAGGGATCAGGATTTTTAAGACGGACTTTTATATTTTATACCATTATCTGTTTCTAGTTTAGGTACATTAAATATTTTTATAAGCTTTTCATGCAACTTTTATTGTGTTAGGTATTTCCCTTTGCTGAGTCGTTGCAATCAGACTTGCATTGCATTCGACGATGTTTACGTACCTGCCATGTAGACATTTGATAATTATCTTTTGTAAAGATAATTCGTACTTAATTTTTGACATGAATTTGTGATATGAATTATAAAATGATTGTAATGTTTGAGTCAATTCGTCAAATAAGACGTATAATGTCACTTGCGCAGTTTCAAATACAGTTTTACTTGGTCGCCAAAGAAGACCAATAATGTCATTTACGCGGTCTCAAACACACTGTTACTTGGTCTTCAAATAAGATTAAGAAATGTCACTTGCGTGATTTCAAACACAGTTTTACTTGGTCGTTAAATAATACAAAGAATGTCACTTGCGCGGTTTCTAAGCACACTTACTTGGTCGTCAAAAAATATAAAGAATGACACTTGCGTAGTCTCAAAAACAGTTTATATTATTTGGTCGTCAAAAAAGAAAAATAATGTCACTTGCTTGGTCTCAAACACAGTTTTACTTGGTCGTCAAATAAGACAAAGAATGTCACTTGCGCAGTCATAAATACGCTATTGTTTGTACGAGTAACATATTGGATATCTCGACTATCAACATTCTAAGAACATTTTACCAACATGTGAGGAAATAGTCAGTTAACTGCAGGTGCCAGTGTTTAATAGGTTGACAGTGATTTAATCTCTATATTTTTAATATAAACGATTCAATTAACTAGCAATTTGATTATAATCATCGATTCTAACTATTGACATAAAATATAAACCCTACTATTTACGTTTAAGGTTAGGTTGTATTGTAACAAACAGTAGAAGCTGTCTGTACCTAAGTGTTTTATGTAAGTACTATCTATATTTATAAATTTATAATAAGTATTTTTAACTTTAAGATACACATGAGTGTTCTATGTAAATGTACATTTTGAGTTCAATTAGATGTAAGTACATATGTAATGTAGAGTTTATTACTTGTGCGTAGACACTAGGTACTGTTACTTCGCTCAGATTCAACCGCGCGTCGCCCAGCTGGCCGTTCCGCTGGTCAGGGTGATGCGCGGGAGTCGGTCTTCCTGACTCGCCTCTAGGAGTCTCCATCACGCTTCGCAGTACATTCATTAGTTTACTTTAGGTGATCGGTTTCGGGCGGACAAACGTCGCGTCGCTCGCACACATTCCAAAATAACGTTTTATCAAACCGCCAAGCGGCGCGCGCCGAATGTGCGTTAGATAACCACTGTTGTTCATTAACGATAAGTTAGGTTTAATCTCAATCGATGTTGTCTGTAAAATCTATCATTAATTAACGAAAGGGTGTGAATTTGAGCGAACCGACAGGCCTCAGCCTGAGAGTTCATAGTAGTTGTAATCTTTCCACTTCTAAGCTATTGTTTCGAACCTATTTTATTTCGTGAGCCGTGTTGGCTCTACTATAACATTGTACATATAGATAGGACGAGGCGTACATGGTTTTCATCTTATGGTTAATATTGAAACTGAATATGTGGGATGGCAAATACCAATGCAATGTCGCATTTCGACTTTGATTACATTTTATCTGATAGCATAGAATAAAAGTAAATGGCTATTGATGTGTTACCGTAGGTAAATGGTGTGAGGAAGTGAGGCGACTCGGAGACGAGATCGGGAACCTGCCCTCGCAACTTGTTTTCATATTCATTACTAAGCAGACACCCTAACGTCGGCCGTTCGCGACACCGCGACCCCGCACGCACCTGTAAACGCAGAATCTTACAATCACTTATCATAAACCTCACATCACTTCTGACATCACTATGTAAAGTACCTGTTATTTATGTTGAGATGTTGCCATGCCAGTGCCCAGCCGTGGGAGAGGCGAGCTTACAACGTGGTGCGTTCTGTCGCGATCGGCCCTCAGCCGCACTATCACCGAATCATTACCTCACATTGCATCTTTATTATAATGTAGCGTTAATGTTGTCGCTAAATCTTTAAACTTAATTTTAATGTGAACCTTAATGTGTAGGGTTTAGAGGTGTGATTAAGTTTATTATCTGTAAACACAATGATCTATTTTTAGATGGCAACATAGATACATATGCTGCGGTGTTATATGTATGTTCATCGTCATTGTATTTATTGTCTCTGTGGTGATTACTGATAAATAAATATTGTGAGAAGCACCTTGCGCGCGCAGGCGGAGCGCTAGCTCCGCCTGCGTTCGTTATTTTAGAAATAAATGATATTTTCGTTTAATTGTGTGTCTTTATTTCACATCACCTAGTTATTGTCTAATAGGAGGGACATAATAATCATGCTGGACAATCCATGCAGCGCCATTAAGCCCCAAGCAAAGCTAGTTAAAGTAAATATATATTTTTTATTACACATAGGAAATACCTAAAGCATTAGTCCCAAGGCTCGAACCCGCAACCTATAACATGGTCGCAGGCTTTACCTTCGCCCGCGGCGCAACGTCGCGTCGGTCGGTCGGTCTAAATAGTATGTCTACTAAATGTTAGGTTACTATTTCAGAGTTTTGCAGGAGAACTACAAGATACCGTAATGTCGACGATTGTCTCGTATAGTTTCATCGAAGTCGGCGGGGCTGCCAGCTTGACGTCAAGATAGCAGCCACAGATAATATCTCCTTAGGTATTGGGACACCTTTTATTTTACTTAGGGCACACAGATACACTGTATGGCACATTTATTGGCAGTTGGAACCATCAAATTCCATGGTGGCGCTGCTAACATGACAGGCACGGCGGAGGGGGCAGTGAATGCGATAAACTCAACTAAGCTTAAGCGATACGTGACGGGGTACCTACTATAAAACGGGATGAATAGAGATTCCAGGGTGAATAAAAATGGATGAAATACTGGAGCAAGACCTGGCTGGCAGCAGTGGAAGTATGCTCAGTCCGTGACTCTATCAGTCGATAAATAATATACCTATAACGCTGGACAATTGACACTGCATTATCTGTGCTCAAGCTAAGCAGAGCTTGTGTTAAAGGTATTAGATAACTGATTATAGATACTTGACGAGCTGTGTTTATTGTTTTATTTGTATGGTGTTCCCCTTTTTCCTAGCCTACACCCTCGATTTGATCGAAATCGATAACCAAGAGTCTGCGATTAAAAAACGTCAGCGAACTTGGACTTTTATTTGTTATTCGTAATCTGCGAGTGCAAGGCTCGCTTCGCTCGCCCTGTTGTGTGACGGAGGTTCGCTTCCGTGTCCGCGCGTTAGGCGATTTGCTCCGTTTACAGAGCAGCGGCGCGAGCGGCTGCCTCTTCATTGCACGCGTAAACACAAACATATCGCAATGTACGTTGATGTTTATGTATAGAGTGGTGGTGGCCGCCACGTGCGACGACGCGTCAAATCAAACAAACGCATGTAAAATCGCTTCTCCGTAAACACACCCTACCAACGCCATATGTTTGAATTCAGTGCGGCCGCGCCGCTGCCGCTAAACGATCCACCTATCCATAAACAAAGCCTAAGCCTGTGGTTTGCAACTGCCTGGACTAAGTACCTAGAACGAAGTAAATATTAATAGGTGCATCCCTATAAATGTGGCACAACACTAACTCTAGTTCATTGTCTATGGATAGAAGAGATTGAGTAAATAAAAATAACATAAAGATAAAGAGAATCCGTAAGACCGTGTACGAGCGCGCGTTCTAGACTATGTTCCCTAATTTAAATTGCCTAGTATAAATAAATAAATATTGCTGGGTAATTCACACAGCATTATCTAGCCCTAAGCTAAGCAGAGCTTGTGTTATGGGTACCTACTAGATAACTGATATACATGATACAATACAATACATAGATAGATATTTTTTAATATCATAGAAAACATCCGAACGAACGCTCTGAACAAATATCTGCAGATCGTACAAATATTTGTTCCGAGGCGGGAATCGAACCCGCAACCTCCTGCGTCGCAGTATGGGTCGAAATGTTGTGAAAGTCGTGGTTCCGGCTTAAAATTTCAACATCATCATCAGCCTATTAAGTACTAGTCCACAGCTGGACATAGGCCTCCCCTAATGAACGCCATAGCGCCCTGTCTTCAGCTTGACGCATCCAGCATCTGCCTGCAGTCTTTTGCAGATCGTCATCAAACTTGGCCGGGGGCGTCCTACACTACGTTTGCCGAGTCGCGGTCTCCACTCAAGAACTCTTTTACCCCAGCGGTTGTCAGTTCTTTGCGAAATATAGCCGGCCCACTGCCAATTCAGTTTGCTAATTCTTTGAGCTATGTCGATAACTTTGGTTCTCTGTCGGATGAAGGTATTCGTTAATCCTATCCTTCAGCGAGACTCCGAGCATAGCTCTTTCCATAGCTCGCTGAGCGGCTTAAAATTGGTGGACCAACCCTAACGTGAGTGACCACTACTACCAAAATAGGCTTAGAATTTGCACCACCCCAACTCTCCCCGTAAGAGGCGACTAAGGGATATCCACCGGGGGCGGGCAGCAGCGCCCCCCATAGGACAATCCTACCACCGAACTGCGATATCCAATCCGCATGCCCATCGAGGGTATTAATGGCTTTTCCCCCCATGAGATAAAAGCCTGTAAAGCGCTTATCAGGGGCAGGCCTGCGTCCAGCAGTGGACCAATATATGAAACTCGACGGCAAGCGAGTTTTAGTTAGTATTTGTATCATGATTTGTGAACTAAAATTCTACATCGGATCTGGCTAGTGTAGTTATTTACAAACATAGGTGCTTACTATTATACAGTAATTTTAACCTATATTCAGCAATAGGCATTAAGAACACCAGTTAGAATTCTATCTAACTTGATGACTAAGACGGACTTGGTTTTTTAGCTACTAGCGCCATCTTTTGGCGGAGAAAAACATCAGACACGCTATGCGTGTGTGCGGACATTTTACTGTTACGCTCCTTTTTTGTATTCTAATTATTTTTAAATGTGTACATTGATAATAAAACTACGTTATTTATTTTATTTTTTAATAAATATAATAATAATATATAATTTATTAATAACTTAGGTACCAGCTATATTTTATTTTATGTACTTTGGTTTATAGGTATATATGTATAAATATAGGTATCGGTAATACATTTTGGTAGATCATCAGTACAATAACGTACTAATTGCATTTTGTTAGTTCTTTGATAATATTATATTATAAATCTTTGTATCTTTATACGTATAAACGAACAAAACTTTACTCTTAATACATACATAAGCAAAATATCGTTTAGCAAATCCAATTGGTTAAAATTAATAAACACATTGCTAATATATTTCAGCCTTTTACCCCGAAATACTCAAAAGTAAGTCAGATTTAAACACGCAGTTTTCTATGAAATTCTGCCAAAAACTCAACGGAAGTGTGCAATTTGTAATTTAGTAGATCGAAATATTTTTAACCGACTTCAAAAAAAGGTGGTTCTCAATTCGACTGTTGTTTTATGTTTGTTACCTCAGACAGAACTTTTGTCAAGGTGATCCGATTTTGATGATGCTTTTTTTATTTGAAAGCTGGTGCTTCCCGTGTGGTCCCATTTGGTCCAGTTCTGACAATGGCATCCATGAGAAAACCATAAAATTGAAGTCGGTTCATAAAACAAACTCAATTATTTATCTCAGAATCTGTGAAAGCTACGACCTTCATATTCAAGGAAATGGTAGGTCCTTCGAACTATATCTCGGATAAGGTTTTATCATTAACTTGTAGGTAGGTAATTCATTAGGTATAATCAATTTTGGCGCGTAGAAAATACGGTGCACGTCTCTGCTCTCTCTGTCATCCTGCTCGAAATCCATTACGAAGCGGCCGTTAGTGCCCAGTCTTAAATCTGAGTAGCGTTTGAGTATTCGGATATACGAGTATATTGTCATCTTTTGCTTCCAATCCAACATCCTTCCTTCCTTACCAACTTTATGCGAAGCAAATTGTCTTATTTTGACGTTTAACAGAGAAAAACAAACGACAAACCTTTTGACAGTTTTCGATGTAAATCTGTCAAAAAATCGTCACTTGGCTGGTTAAATCTAAAGTTATTTACAACGGGATATTTGCCATGATCTAAGTTTTGAGCTTTCATGGTGAAAATCCCGTTGTAAGTGTTTCTTATGATTTAAAAGTTAAATCTGTTGCGTAAATGGGTAACCGCAACAGATTTAACTTTTAAATTTTAAAAAAGTTTTACTTTTTTTGGCGTGTAACGTCAAAAGAAGAAAAATAAGCGATAGTGAATGGAATTTGTCTTAACGACATCTAGCGGATATTCGTTGAATAGTTTATGTAGGTTAACTTGCTCCATAGAAATGTTAGGTACTTTTTCTGGCGCCTTCTGCTTTGTAGTTTGGCAGTTTGTCGCTAGAGGACGCATACACTATTTTTATGGCGTTTTCTATAAAACATAGATTTCAGACTGAAAAGAGGGCGATGACTGCCTATCGCATGGAAATGTCAAATAAAATGAAAAATTATTTATTAATTTATATTATTTATTTATTTATTGTATCTTTTAATTTTGTATAATGAATTGTGTTACTGCGTTTTACTGTACAAATTGTAAAATTTCTGACATGCCTTGTATAACGACCTATGTTCTAAATGGTAAATAAATAAATACAAATACAAATACAAATATATCTAATGTGAATGTAACTACCTACCTACCTATAACCTGTTTTACCTACCTATGTAATCACATCTTTTGGTCAAATAAATGTATTTTTATCTTCATTATTTATTTTTTGGATATCGCTTCATTGCTCAAAATTGAGAGGTTTGTAGTAAGAAGAATTTATAACATGCGTACTTAAAGAGGGGGATTGAGAATTACGTTATCTCTCATGCTATCGAAATTACAGCCCTATTCCTAAATAGTGAATGTATGGAATGTGCGTAGTTCTATGTCTGCACTCTATACCGTGTTCATTTTGAATGAGGCATAAACGTAAACAAACCGCCCATACTTAACCTAAAATTCACTTTGTTGGCGCGTCCTATTATACGTAATTTACATTACTTGTCGATTTCATATCCTCCCTTCAATAAAAATTGCTTACAATTATATCTGAAACTCGACGCCAAGCAAGTGAGATTTGTTATTTGTGTCGTATTTTGTTTACTAACATGCTCCATTCAACGTGGACAAACCATAGATGCGCTGCGCTGTACTAAATTCCATATAAAAAAAGACTCTTCACGATGACGTTTCGATACTATCGTCAACCCAACTAGGCTTATAGCGGATCAAAACTGAGCAGAGAGGTATTTGACGTTAGAAACGTGATCGTGACGTTTTCTTTTTCCATACAATTCGGTTTAGTGCGAACAGTCACTTCGTTTATCTATCTTTATTACCGAACAACGGTGCTTATATTTTAATTTTACTCTAATATTACGGACATTGGCGAAATTATGTCAACCCAGACGTAGACGCCATTAAAGAAGAAAGGAAGTAACAGAAGACTACGTAAATCCCATACCATAAGAGGACGTCACGACCACGTCTCGTTATGTCAAATAGACTCACCATAAGTACAATATAACATGAGTCTCTCCGCTAAGAATTTTAATTTATTTCAGTGCTTTTTTGTAAGTAGCTTTAGTATTTATTAATTTAGTTGTTTATGTTTGATTTTGTAAATAATTATCTTGATTGAGTTTATGTAAATTATCCTCTTTTTATTTTGATCCAATACAAACTTAACCTCTTTAAATTATAATTCCTTCGTCTTTGTGAATTGTCCAACATTATTTATTTATTTATTTTTTATGTGTGCAATTGATAACTGACATTGGCAGAATTGTGTCAAACCATGTCGCAGCAGATACAAAATAAAATAAGTCGTATAATAACGATTGATCAACAAAAAAAAGAAGAAGAAGAACTACAACAGATCTTCGGATCAAACCTTACCGTACAATGTTGCCTATAATTTTGTTATTTTCTTAAGGCTATATTACACCAGGGCAACACTGTGCGGCATTGCGACTTGCCACAAGGCCGCATGCTACAAAGTAAAAAATGTCGCACATTGTGGCAAGAACCGTGCGGCATGGCAACACCTTGCGTCACGTGGCAGACTGTCGCAACTTGTATCCGGGCACAATGGATTCCATGCGACATTTTTCGTGCGTCAAAACTGTTTTTAGGTTAAGTTTTTAAATAAGGCACCATCGAAGCCAATTTTTGTTAGTAAACTAGTCCTCGAGCCATTCTCAAGTAATCTTCTTTTCCACCAAACGTTTCTTCTTCCGTTGTTTAGCTGCATGGCTTAGTAGTACTAAATAAGCTACTGCTAAAGTTACTTGATCAGCCATATTCTATGGTGTATGTACTCGTATCCTCTCGATCATCGATAGATAGACCAGTAACACTCCTTAAACAGCACGATGCTTTGGAAATTATCCAGGCACGATGTTGCCTCGGCGTAAAATAGGCTGCCGTATGCCACATATGCCGCAAATGCTTTCTATTTGTAGCATGCCACAAGGAGCCGCATGCAACAATGTGTAGCATGTGGCACTGTCGCACGTTGTTGACTCGGCGTAAACGAGCCTTTATATCTCTTTGATTAACATTTTAACGAAGAATTCACTGACTTTATCTATCTTTATTAACGAACAACGTTGCTTTTATTTTTATTTGACTCTAATATTACGGACATTGGCGAAATTATGTACTAGGAAATGACTAGGAACTACAACATGACAGATGAATTAATTCTCAATCTCATCCAATAAGAGTACAGGTTATATCTAATGTGATGCACCTGATCACGGCTGCATTCTCAGCGAGCCATCGAGGCGGATGGTCTCTCCGTTGAGCATCCGGTTCTGAATGATGGCTTGCACCAGCAGTGCGAACTCCTGCGGGTCTCCGAGCCGCGGGGGGAAGGGGACGGTGGCTTCCAGGCTCTTAATGGCAGGTTCAGGTAGCATCTCCATCAGCGGTGTCCGGAACAGACCTGGAAAATTCACAGTACGTATTTTAGATGCGAAGTGTATGCGAAGCGATCGAAGACCTCTGTAGCCCCTTTGTGTCTATAGAGTATATCTGATTTCAAAGGAGGTAAATATGGAGTACATACTTAAAATAGAGTACCAATTATTTGATTTTTTTTAAGGTATTTTTTGGTACTTTTTGCGGCACATAACAACTTTTCATATTTTTTAAAAGAATTGTATGACTAAAATATACAACAACTAAAATTGATTCTAACTCTAAGTTTACATAGCTCAGGAGCTCATTTTTACTACTATGTGTCCTTAGTACTATCAATGGTACTACCGATACTAGCACGTGTCGCTAGTACCATTGCATCGAAAACACACAAAAAAACATATAATAGGCGTTTAATAGTAATAAATAATTCTAACAATTCACGACAAGAAAGGTCCGCCTGCGACGCAGGAGGTTGCGGGTTCGATTCCCGCCTCGGAATGCTGGTACGATGTGCAGTTTTTTATTAAGGACGTTGTGGATGTTTTGTATGTAGTTTAGTATTATAATATCTGTGGTTTGTATAATAAAATATCTATCTATGTAGTGTATTGCAATATGTAGATCAGTTACTGTATTATGGGTACTAGCCATAATACAAGCTCTGCTAGCCCCAATGGTCAATTGTCCAGAATTATTTATTAAATTTTGTAGCAAGAACAAAGTGGGCACGTGGTCCACTTCACTTTAGGTAAGCTACTACAGGGAAGTTCAGACTCCGCTATCGAGTCCCCGACACGGAATATGACAAATATTCGTGCGAAATTCAAAAAGAAAATAACAATAAAATAATATAAATACATAAATTGAAATTAGTATTAACAATTGAGCTAACTGGACTAGACTGTTGTAAACTATCTACAGGTAGCTCAACTGACCCAAATCAATACTATCTAACAATATATATAATATATCAATAGTCGGAACTCGGTAGCGGAGAGTTTTCTACATAGCCCGGCCATTGTTGATTTTTGATTCGATCTATCTTTTTCATGGGGAATATTTAGGTACATTCACCCGATTTGACGACCTCGTGATGACGGATTTTAGTCCGGCCCTGGTGACACAGAGAGGGGTCTCGAGGCTCGGCCTCATTACCACGTCGGCATCTCAAGGGGCGATAGCCCCTCGGTCAATGTCCAGCATTATTTATTTATATATAACAATAGGATCCACTGAAGGCGAAGGCATAACCAGTAACTACACTATTTATTTAATAATGGTGTTTATTCAGATGTTGCCACAACTATACTAAACTAATCGGACAGGACTAAAAATGATGCCCTCCTTATCATTTAGATCGGTATGACAGGGACAGCGAGATTTTTAGTACTGACAAATTTGTTTAGTATTGGCGACATCTGAATACACCACTATCCTTTAATACCCTAAAGTATTTTTGGTAGATTCTCTTTGGGGTAGTATTTTTTGGTAGATTCCCTTTGGGGAATCTACCAAAAAATACCCAATTATTTGATACAGGAAAAGCGAGATACCAGAGTTGCACAATGGGCGGCCTTATCGTCATCATGCGATATCTTCCAGACATCGCATGATGACTATGAAGATAACAAATCCTACCTGGAGCAATGGTGACCACCCTGATGCCTTGTTTGGCCAGGTCCCGGGCAATCGGCAGCGTCATGCCCACCACGCCGGCTTTCGACGCAGAATACGCGGCTTGACCGATCTGAAAACGTAATCATTTGCAGTTATTAACCGACTTAAAAAAGAGGAGGAGGTTATCAATTCGACTGTATTCTTTAATAAATAATAGATTCAGGCGTTACTTTGGTTCTTTTTTTTTCGCGGAACATTAAAAAATAAATAAATATAAGAATGAAAAATATTTAGGAACAAAAAATATTTTTCATTCTTATATTTATTTTATTTTTTTAATGTTTGTTACCTCAGAACTTTTTTGGGTGGTCCGAGTTTCATGATTCTTTTTTTATATGAAAGATAGTGCTTCCCGTGTGGTCCCATTTTAATTTGGTTCAGCTCTGACAATGGAATCAGTGAAAATTCATCACAAAACTATAAAAATTGAAGTGGGTTATAGTTTTTTAATTAAAATTAATTATTATATCGGCAAAAGACGCCTAATTTTTATGAGTCGGCAAAGTGACAGGTTGTTTTTATTTAGGTACTAGTTTCTGCCTTCATTTAAGTAACAATAACGACTGGTAAACCTTCCATTTTATTTTGAGAAAAAAAAACAGTTAAAGATTTTTGAAAAAAGTTCGGTTTGCCCAAAAAATTCAAGTCAAAAAAAAACAAGTTGGTCTTAATCGACTCTATTTCCAACCAGGAACACTTTTCCCAAAGTAACTTACCAAATCAAATCGTAAGTTTTAGCTGTAATTAAAAAAAACAATACCTACCCAGTACCCATACAATTTTCTGCATACCATTCGAACACAAAGAAATTTGCTCTACATTCAAATTGTTTATTGATATTTGTTATACCTTATTCCTTAAAAAAATACTTCCTGCCTTCGAAGTGAGCATAACAACTTTATTTTTGATAGATGTATTTTTTTGCAAACGGTACTTTTTTCAAAAATCTTAAAATGGTTTTTTTTTTCTTCAAAATAAAACAGAAGGTTCCTAAGAACAAAACCTTCTAACTACAAAATAAACGGTTGCTACCCGTAATGGGCTAAACATTTTTCCCACCCTGTATCTATATACAGGGTGGGGAAAATGTTTGGCCCCTTACCATTTGAGCATTTGAGCGGAACAGCAAGAGATGACGTTATTGTCAATCCCATTATAGAATGGGTTATTGTCAATTCTTTTTTCACAGTCAATTGTGAAACTACAATTGCGAAAACGGACTAAACCATCCATTTTCTTATTTCACAATTAATTACGAAACAAGAATTAGTCGCACTATTGAACTCCTTGGTAAATAAATTACTTGAGGTCCTAAACTAACCTCCTTCCTTCAGTTTAATAAAGAAAAAAATCGATTGTGACATTATCCTTATATTTATTGTATCAATTTTCTATTTTGCAATTACGGTTTCACTAGGACTTTGAAAGCGGAATTATTCTTCACTTGTGACCCTTGAAACCTATTTTCACAATACATTATATCAGACTACAGTATTATGGCTGATTCTTCTGAGTGCACTGCATCAAAAAGTTTGAATTATGAAATTCGGTTCATTCCCACAAAGAGAGGAGGCCAAGCATTACTATACAATGGCCGTAAATATCACAAAAAGAGTACGTACGCTGACCGTAATACATTTTGGCAGTGTTACAGCAAAACAACATGCAAGGGTAGCATAACGCTGAGTGAAGAAAACTTCATAGTAAAATCAAAGTATCATAACAGTGATTGTTTGGCAAATGACGCTAAATGCATATTTGAACAAGAACTTAGTGCTCTGAAAAAAAAAGTGTGCACTAACAACTATCCTATTCAGAAACAATTTGACGAAATGGTGAGTGAACTCAACGATAAAGGAGTAAACTTTCTTCACGAGTTACCTAAATTTCAGAACATCAAAACCGGTTTATACAAAGAAAGATACAGAAACTTGGGAGTGCCCAAACTACAATTTAGATCGCCTCAAGAGGTAATAGTGCCGATTAACTTTAAACATTTACTCATCGCCGATTACAATGATGTCGATATGAGAATCCTCGTGTTTGGTTCCCCTGATACGCAACAAATAATACATCGCTTTCAGCACTTTTTTCTTGATGGTACTTTCAAATCGTGCCCACTTCCGTTTAAACAATTGTATAGTATACATGGATTTGATGTCGAAGCAAAAAAGGTAGTACCAATTTTTTTTGCGTTCTTACGAAACAAGAATGAAAGAACGTATGAGATATTATTCCGAATGATTAAAAATCAAATCCCAAGTTGGAAACCAGTAAAAATGACTTTAGATTATGAACAAGCAGCTATGAAAGGCGTTCAAACCGTATTTCCAGACACAATAGTAAAGGGTTGCTATTTTCATTTTTGCAATACCCTCTTTCGAAAATCAAAAGCCCTTGACATGAATTCAAGGATTCAAAGACGTCATGTCGCCCGTTGTGCCGGCTTAGCCCGTCTACCTTTAACATTTCTCAAGAATGGGTACGAGTATGTGATGAAAAGAAGCCCAACGGATGAAAAAAGTACAATATTTAATAAGTACTTCCAAAATAAATGGATGAAAGACATCGGATTTGTCAAAAAGTGGTGCTGTGAAGATGAGGAAATCCGAACTACAAACCCAGTTGAGGCATGGCACTCGCGAATAAATAAATATGTTGGAAGAAAAAACCCTAATCTGGCACAAATACTGGAAGTTTTAGAAAAAGAAACTAAGCTTCGTAATTTTAAACCTGCTATGAAAATAAATAAAAATTATCAGGAAATCGATGAAGAGATTAAAAAAACAATAGCAGAATTATGTAATAACGAGATTACGGTCGGGCACTGTGTGGAGATCATTGCTCCATTTAGTTATTAAATAAGCTCAGAAGTATTATTTTAAAGTAAAAAGTATATTTTTTGTTAAGTATGTAAGAATAAGAATTTTATTTTAAATGTAAAAGAGGTTTTTCTATTTCGAGAAAAATAAAGGGAATTATTTACCATTTTCATATTTTTATTTCTTCCAATTCACTTTCGGAGATCGATACTTATGGACCGTGCTAGGAACGTATGTGTCAGATATGTGAAAATTATGAACCGGTTACGGAATTGTCTGGTGGGCAAAGTCATAATATAGAGGTACGTTTCATTGCAAATAGTACTTGTCCGTTACGTTCCTAGCATGGTCCTAGTGGTTGAAGTTAATAACGAAACAGTGAAAAATAATTCTTTTTTCACAGTCAATTGTGAAACTTGATTGCGAAAACAGAAAAGAATTTCTTGTTTGACAGTTAATTACGAAACAGTGAAAAATAATTCTTTTTTCACAGTCAATTGTGAAACTACAATTGCGAAAACAGAAAAGAATTTCTTGTTTGACAGTTAATTACGAAACAGTGAAAAATAATTCTTTTTTCACAGTTAATTGTGAAACTACAATTGCGAAAACGGACTAAACCAAATGGATATGTTTTTAGTAATTAACTACGAAAGGAGAAAAATATTCGATTACGAAAACAGAAAAGAATTTCTTGTTTGACAGTTAATTACGAAACTGTGAAAAATAATTCTTTTTTCACAGTCAATTGTGAAACTACAATTGCGAAAACGGACTAAACCCAATCCCATTATAGAATGGGTTATTGTCAATCCCATTATAGAATGGGATTGACAATAACGTCATCCATTATAGAATGGGATTAACAATAACGTCATCTCTCGCTGTCCCGCTCAGATCTGATAATCAGGAGGCAGGTTATATCTATGATGGTACCTGTCCATCGTACGCCGCTACGCTGGCCGTGTTGACGATGACGCCGCGCTGGCCGTCCGCATCGGGCGCGTTCTTGCCGATCAGACCTGCTGCCAGCCGGATGACGTTGAAGGTACCAATCAGGTTTATCTGCGAATAAATACATTAGGCTGAACATAACATTAATATAATTATTGCATAAGTTTCGATGCATGGATGTTTGTTACTTCTTCACGTCAAAGCTACTGAACGGACGGAGTTCGTTCTAGACGTGGAATGACACATAGCCTTTATTCTATCCCATAAATCGGTCCACATGGTATAGAAATAACCTTTGGAGGTTCCCATATAAAATAACGCGTGTTAAAGCGGGCCATCGTGTCACAAATTTAGTTAGGAACGCAGAGAATATTAGCTTTTAGCTTACTATTAATCCGATTACTTTTTATTTCTTTTTTGTGAGTTATGTTGTGTTATACTTAGATTTATTCTTTGGTGTTGTACATTATCCATGCTTATTTTATCACATTCACTGCCTAGCCTCATGGCTCTGCAGGTGTATGCGACATATGCGAGATTGCCCATGAAAGTGTTAATCATTTCAGTACATAATTGTACTGTACAGGTCTTTACTTCTACTCCTGCTGTCTACTTCACTCAGGCTTATAGTAGTTCCACAAAATTCACCATTTAATTCGGCATACAATATAACACTTAAGGTGCAACTAGTCAAACAGTGTACTCGTAAGATTTAAATTTTTGAATTGTACTCTATCTAAACTTTAGATAGGATAAAAAATTATATTTATATGTATTTAAGTTTTTTTTTCCTTATAGGTATGCTATGGTTTACGTGTCACTGTGGTCATGATAGGCCTATTGTGATCACCACTTTGTGTCTCGAAGCAGCGGCGTTCAAAGTTCGTTACAAACCCTTGCAACTGCTAGGAACAGTAGGATTTTCTTCGGAGTGATGTCTTGTAGTTGATCTGGGCTGTGTAGGTGCTTCTCCAGATGGATCTACAGTATTGCATCAGTGCCCCGCACTCCCCTAGAAGATGGAGACTGGAGAGGCGCTTCCTTCACCTGCTCACAGAAGAATCCCTCCTCCGCTAGAATTCGGTTGGTGTTCCGTTTATCGAAGGATTTTATTACTAACTAGCTTTTGCCCGCGGCTTCGCACGCTCTATTCAAGTAGCCTATGCCCGTCCCCCTATACCGTTTACCTCCCTGCCAAATTTCATCAAGATTCGTTCAGCCGGGAACGAAATAAAAACTATCCTATGTCCGTCTTCTGGTTCTAAGCTACCTCCCTGCTAATGTTCAGACAAATCGGTTCAGCCGTTCTTGAATTATAAATAAGGTAACTAACACGACTTTCTTTTATAAATATAGATTCTGGGTGGTTCATGTCTGAGGAAATCTTCCAGAGCTTGGAAGATTCCTTAGCAGGAATCCAAGAGGGTTCTGAGAATCAGGCTTTTAGTACACACAGAACGGCTCGGAGGGGGGGCTCAGTTGAGTCCTCTTGACCCCACGATTTATCGGTACTTTACCACGGTAATCTAGTGTAACTTACCTCCACAATTTTTTGAAAGAGTTTTAAGTCGAATGGTTGGTCTTTCTTAAAATTGTAAACTCTCGATGCTGATGCAACACCAGCACAATTGACCGCCACGTCGAGACGTCCAAACTTGTCCAGGGTTGTTTGTAGAGCTTTCTTCACATCCTGTTCTGATGTCACCTGAAAAGGAAAAAGAAACCATATCCCATTAATTGCCATGCCTGTGCAGTGCAACCCAGGGCTCTTTTTGTTATACTTAATTGCTTCACTGTGACAATGCACTACAAGGCAGGAGGTTTCGGGCTCGATTTCCGTGCGGTTCAAATGTGTGCACGATATGCAGATATCGTTCCAAAATATTTATCTATGGAGTGTATTGTAATAGTATATCATTTATCTAGTACCCATAACATAAGCTGTGCTTAGATTGAGGCTAGATATTGCTGTGTGAATTGTGTAACATTATTTATTTATTTAATTTCTATAGATGGATGGACGCCAAATAAAATGAACTTTATATAATTTCTGTTGCAAGGCCTCCAGGGTGCATGCATGCCAAAGCTAACATTATTGCCTTAGCTGTATAATTAATAAGTGTACATGTAAGAAAAATAAATAACACAATTATTTTCTTTTTCGATAAAAGAATAATTCATTCAGTGATTAATAATTATAATATTATTTAATCACTGAATGAATGACTAAAACTCAGTAAACGTCAATTACCGCATCATTATGCGATGACGTCAGAAATAATAAGTAGTAGGTCGATTAGGTCATGAAACTCATGTATAAATTACTATCTTTAACTCGAGGCCTTGCATGGGCCTTTGGAAAAGTAGGTATCCTTTATATATTCTGAGAGACAAACAGACCTATCGGTCTGTGTGTGAAGTCAAACCAGAGGATTTAGTGTATTACTGCATATTGTAATCTGTCAGAATAAAAGGCATTATTATTATGATATTCTAGGTCCAAATCTTTATGTATGCATACGTCCAATCCATTCAGTGGTTTTGACATTGTCCTCAGATAAAAATCTTAGTTTGTGCACATCGGTACAAACTTATGGCCTTTATAATATTAGTAGAATAAGTTATCTTTTTTGATAAAAATTTACATTTCATTTATCTTGTTTACAACTTCCACTGATACCGGCATAGTGGCCAGCAGAAGATAACAGCCGACTCTTAATGATCTGCCATGTTTTAACTTGACCATTTCTATGTTTATAAATTTGATATTATATTTAAAAAAAAAAACAACTTCTTGTGTTTCATCAATTGGTTTGTTTAATCTTATACCTTTAAACAAGCAATTCTTGTAATCTGAATCTCAGAAACGGCTCCAATGATTTTCATGAAATTTAGTATACAGGTGGTTTTGGGGCAATAAATTGATCTAACTAGAATTCATTTTTAGAAAAAACTTTCATCAACTTTATCATAATCTATTGGACTCTTCCTGACATCTATTGGCAAATAATAATACTATAATTTCTAAAAAACTAAATTTACCAAAAAAAACGAGTGAAGCTTGGTCATCCAGGTACCTACTAAATAAATATGCTGGACATTTCACATAGCACTATCTAGCCACAAGCTATGCGCAGAACTTGTGTTAGGGGTACTAGATAACTGATATACATACATAATTCACATTACATACATCAATAAGCACTAAAGTCACACATTAAGTAATGTTATGTAATTTTTAAATTAATGCAAAAGTTTGAATTTTTGCTATCACTTCATGCTAAAACTACTGAACGAAACAGTTTAAAATTTTGCAGACATGATATTTCTGACCTGGATTATCAGACTACTTTTATCCTAGAAAAACACGTGTAAAGCTGGGGGAAGCTAGTCAGTAGTCACTCATTGGGGTATTTACCATGATTTGTGTCGAGGTATTTTTTATTTCATCAAGTTAGTGATTGTTGTTCTCACAAATAAAGTTTTAAAAGTTTAACTCACATCGACAGGCACAAAAGCCACATTTTGACCTAGTTGCTTGGCCACGTCCTGCCCACTGCTGGTTGGCAGATCACAGATGATAACCCGGCCTCCTTGCTTCACCACCAGCTCCGAGGTTGCACGCCCTAGCCCCGAAGCCCCTCCCGTCACTAGTCCCACAAGGCCCTGAAACAAGAAATAAATAATGCTGGACAATGCACACAAAAATATCTAGCATACATTACATTTGTCCCGGGGCAGGAATCAAACCCGCAACCTGCTGCATCGCAGGCGGACTTCACTCTCTATGACACAAAGGCATACCGACTCCTTAAATATTCTGTAAATTAGGTTATTTCTAGATAAAATATATTTGTCTTTGGGAACAACAAGAATTTAAACAAATTAACGCAAAGTACTTATAAGGTATTTTTTTTTGTTATTTATAGGTTATGAATGGAGTAGGTAATTATTTTCTTACTCACAAATAATTTTTATGTTATAATTAATTAATTGAACCCTTATAGTCAACTATTATAATTAATTATGTATTTTACAAGTCCGCGCTTACCTTAAACATAGCTGGAAACAAATAAATAGGTACTATATTCGGATTTTAAATGCTAATCGGCACCCAGCTAGTAAATGATAATGAAAGATAGTTTAAACCACGAGTAGATAGATAAATATACCTACCAAGAGATAACATTACACTACATATACTGCTCAAGCAAACAAAAACAAGCTTGAAACTTTGATTTGAATTTAGATCAAAACCATAGATATATAAGAATCATAGATTTATTACTCTATAGATAAATTGTATGTGTAGCCGGTGAGCAAGACAGAGTATACGAGTGGGCGGGGTTAAAGGTGTTGCCATGCTATTTTATTTCCCTGATTTTAGGTCCCTTATTTCACGTCTGATTGGATTAGATATGCGATTGTCCTGTTCATCAATTTGGAGATACATCTTCAGAACAGGCTATTCCACCAAACCTTTGTAGGTACCTTTCTACACTGGTCAAAGGTATAATAATAGGTCCATATTTGTTGTCACAGCCGTTATGTACAAATTCGACCTAATGATTCTGTTTTTCCTAGAAGTCAACAAGTTTGATTTTATATTCATCCTGGAGATCAACCCTTGTCAGCTCGAAGCTATAGGGAAGCAACCCTTAACTTCTACTTAGCTCATAGCTACCTCTAGCTCATCTCAGCTTACATTACTTACTGTTCAGTAAACTGCCTCAACACCCACAACCTCCTGCATCGCAGACGGACTTTCGCCCGCTGCGCCACAGAGGTCGGTAAACCATTTAATTTAGGTAAGCATAGAATTAAAACAACTTTTAGTGAAGTCGGTATATTTTTTTATTATAGTGTCGGCAATCATTACAAAATACGAGTAGAATGATGTTTTATAATATAGAAAAACAATGTAGTTATACCAATAATATTTATGTAAGCAATTAAATTTAAACAGCAGACTTCAAAATCACACTTCACTTCACTTTTAAATGTATTTTTTCAATTAAAATGTATTTTTTTTTATCTTATTTACCTCAGAACTTTTGACAGGGTGCTCCGATATTCATGATTATTTTTTATATTAAAGTTGTTGCTTCTCGTGTGGTTCCATTTTAATCTGGCCCAGTTGTGACAGTGGGATCCATATTTAAAGTCTGCTTATAGTTTTTTTTACAAACAAAATTTATTATTTAACAATTACGAAATGAGACAACTATTGTATTTAACACAAAGTTTATGCCAAACATTCTGATCAGATTTTTACCATTTTTTTATGTGAATAATGATTATTGTTTATTATTAGATTATAATAAAAATGCAGACGTCTAAAAACGGAGATATTCTAAAGACCCCCTTTTTGCTTTATTTGGGGGAAGTACGCCTATAATCAAAAAACCCCGGCGATAAAAAAGATCTATAAAATCGTGGAATCTGGGGCCTGATTCCACTAACACAATCGCCTCACTATGACAATCTTATCGCGTCATTATCGTGTAACAATCACCGCCATTGACATCTTTTGGTATTCTACTAAGACGATCTTTTTTTGTTTATGCCATATCTATGACTATTACGATTATGATTATGTGCCCCACAACATTATTGAGACGCTAATATAAGTCGTAGAGATTGTAATCTTATGGTTATAGAATACCAAATAAATTTACGACTTAATCTCTATCTTAATCGTATGGCGCCATTATAGCATTTTGTTTAAAAAAAAGTGGAATTAGGCCCGTACACGAGATTTCGTAACGATCGGTTGTAAAATACGACCTGTAGAGGAGTACGGACAAACTGACAAAGAGAAAAAATGCCTAGTTGAAACAAAGACATTTGTTCACTAACGTTCACTCAATTAAATCTTGAACTTTGGATATTTCTAAGATAACTTATAGGTAATTCGAAATTTATTGGTACTTTTGAAATTATACTTTAGGTGAAAAGAGCAGAGACAACAAAATTTAATGTCACTTTACACTAAACAATAATATTACCTACATCCCTACCTACTTATTCAAACATTTTATTATATTAGTAGCATTATAATAGTAAAAAAGGTGCGATCAATCGATTGACGATATTTTAGATTGGTGCTTATGCCTTTTCAAAAATGTATGCTTTGTCCCGCTCCTATGAAGGCAAAATCCTTTGATTTTGCCTGCTACAAATTTTGGACGACGCCTTCGGTTCCCATCCTTTGCGACCGGTGGCTTCTATCCAAAGCAACCGGAAAATGTTGTTTTCGGGAAATCTGTAACAAATAAAAACATTTACAATACACATCAGCTCATTGTGTAAATTCGATTTTATTTAATTCCTGCACAAAAGATAAACAAACCCGCAGCACTTACATCTCAAATTAACTTTCTTGTTGACGATTTTTAAACATAATGAAAGTACTTGCTGATTTGAGATTTTTCTAAATGTATTGAGCTTGACTCCAAGCATGTGAATTTTGATTCGTTGTTGGGATCTGTTGACATAATTTGCAGCTACATGACAAAAATATTTCAATGGGGAATTTTATTTTCGAGTGCAGGCAACCCTAAATTTTCGTTATTTTAGGTTAGAATAATAAAAATTCACCTAAAACATCGTTTTTGAGCCACGTCTGTACGTAAAAGCTAAGAAATTGTAATTTTTTTACCTTTAGATAGTCAATAGAACTTGTACTTACGAGTGGAATGATAATGTTCGGCACTTTTGCCTCACCGTTACTTTTACATCCAAAAACACTACACCGAATCATCGTTGTGTTTCACTTAAAGGTTTAGTTCCTTTTTGATAACTTAAAAAGTTCACAACCACAATATTTTGCGAAGTCCGTTGGCATAGAATGAAAAAAACAACTATGGTCGATCACTACGGAAATTTGTTAGCTCATCTATATCGTATCCATTTTAAATGGAGCATAAACGTAAACAAACCGCCCATACTTAACCTAAAATTCACTTTTTTGGCGCGTCCTTTTATACGTAATTTACATTACTTGTCGATTTGAGATGCTCCCTTCAATTAAAATTGCTTACAATTATATCTGAAACTCGACGCCACGCAAGTGAGATTTTGTTATTTGTGTCGTACTTTGTTTACTAACATGCTTCATTCAAAATGGATAAACCATAGTAGCTAAATATTGCAAAAAGCCGGCTATGCGGATGAGACACAAAACCAATCGTTCTATCTCATTTCTTCTTATGCTTGAATCATAAGTCGTTCTCGCTTTAGTGCGAGTGAGATGGCATTCGTCAGCCTTCTATAGGTTTCTCCTTCTACGGTAAGAATAGTACTGATCAAAACTATGCACAACGACACATGCTCAAGGCAGATTTGCCATGCCGCCAACAGCAGTGTTGCCATGCCAGCCTAATCTTATCAAAAGAAAGCTACTAAATAAAAAGAAAAAAACTACGTCGAGTCTTCTCGTCATCCATACCGCAATGCTTGAAAACGAAAGTTTTCAATCAGTGCGTCCTACCCGTCATCACCTACGGAGCTGAGACGTGGACACTCACGATAGGGCTGGTCCACCAGTTCAAGGTCGCTCAGCGAGCTATGGAAAGAGCTATGCTTGGAGTCTCTCTGAAGGACAGGATTCGTAATGAATACATCCGACAGAGAACCAAAGTTATCGACATAGCTCAGAGAATTAGCAAGCTGAAGTGGCAGTGGGCCGGCCATATTTCGCGAAGAACTGACAACCGATGGGGTAAACGAGTTCTTGAGTGGAGACCGCGACTCGGCAAACGTAGTGTAGGGCGCCCTCCGGCCAGGTGGGATGACGATCTGCGAAAGACTGTAGGCAGATGCTGGATGCGTGAAGCTGGAGACAGGGCGCTATGGCGCTCATTAGGGGAGGCCTATGTCCAGCAGTGGACTAATATAGGCTGATGATGATGATGATGATGAAATAAAAAGTGGTTACATGTCATATTTTCCAAATTATATTTTATTAACTTTATATTATACTAGCTGCGCCCCGCGGCTTCGCACGCGTTGTTCCTATGGAAACATTAAAAGGTGATTTTCATCCCACGGGAACAGATTTATGGGATAAAAAGTAGTCTATGTTTTATTCCAAGATTAGAATTACCTTTACGCAAAATTTCAGCCAGATCCGTCCAGTAGTTTTGGTGTGAAGAAGTAACAAACATCCATCCATACATCCATACAAACTTTCGCCTTTATAATATTAGTGTGATTATGTACCGTTTTGTTTCGTTAACATGCTGGTTGTCACAAGTAAATTTTTTGATAGTGATGGGCTTATTGTCATCGACACAACAATAAGTCGATAAAAAAAATTCTATTTTATTCAACAATAAAAATACAAATATTCATCATAATTATTTGTTGTATGCTACGAATAAAAATAGTCAGGAACAGTAACTGCTTTAAAAAAATGCCACAACCAAAGTTGTGCTAAAGTAGGCGGGGCTAGTATGGCGGGGATAATACGCAAATTGAAGTCCGTTATTGATTTATTATATTTGAGATACATATTTTTTAATCTTAGAATTTTTAAGCTATTGCATAGCTTCTATCGCGGGCCTTGAGCGCGGGGACCGAATCCAGAAATTCCGTAACGAAAAAACCTTGACGTTTGTCTTTTTAGTTCAGCAACTCGCCTCTAGATGGCATTGCAATAGCTTTCCCGCGGCAGTCCCCGAGTGCCACACGTCTTTTTTTTTTTTCTTCTTTTTAATGAAATGTTGTAACAAATAAAATTAAGATATGCTTATAACACTTATGTATGTATTTCTTTTGCTTGTATTTTGTGTTTTAGTTTTCCTGCCGATCCTATTCGGAAAAATAAGTGGATAAGTGCAGTAAAGCTAGAAAGCCAAGAGAATTATGTACTAATGAAAACTATGAAAACCAGCAGAGTATAAAACAGAAGAGAAGAATTGCACGGGGTGTTATTAAACATGTAAGACCAACGACGCTTCAACTGCCAGAAACCGTGGAACAAATTATAGGCTATATATCCAGCTTTATTACTCGGAAACTGCAAGCCAAAATCAACTACCTATCCAGAATGAATGAAAATTTATATTTTCACAAGCTAATTAATTTAAAAGATTTCGATGTACCTACTCTCGTATCCATCGGTGGTTTTGTTTAAAATATGCTCACGCACCGAGACGTGCCGAGACACTCATTCATTTCATTTCAAGCCTTTTTATTCAAACGAAAAAAATTACATTTTGTTACTTATATACTATTAAAACTAGGTTGTATAAGTGCGCGAGCTGCAAGCAGCTCGCGTTTGTCCGTTACATGCCCGCGCCGCCATCAAATTCGTAGTCCTTATGTCCATGTTTGTCGAAAACGATACCCATATCAAATTCTTGGATGGGGGAGGGGGTTCGGGGGGTCTGGGGTGCAAAATCGTAATCCCCGACCTTATGTTTGTCGAAAACGATACCCATATCAAATTCTTGTATGGGAGAGGGGGTGCAAGGGGGACTGGGGTCCTGGAAAATAACAGCACGGCTCGCTTCGCTCGCCGTGCTGTGCCCCTTGGTCGCATTGCGGTTCGCTTCGCTCACCGCAATACGACCACGCTCAGTCGGCCACACAGCAAGGCTCGCTTCGCTCGCCTTGCTAAGTGACGTGTGTCGTATTGCGGTTCGCTTCGCTCACCGCAATCCGACCCACGCCCACCGTCATCAAATTCTTGGATGGGGGAGGGGATTCGGGGGGTCTGGGGTGCAAAATCGTAAACAGAGCAAGGCTCGCTTCGCTCGCCTTGCAGTGTGACAAGTGCCAGTTTGCGGTTCGCTTCGCTCACCGCAATCTGGCCCACCCCTGCCGTCATCAAATTCGTAATCCCCACCCCAATGTTAGTCGAAAACGATACCCATTTCAAATTCTTGGATGGGGGAGGGGGTTCAGGGGGGGCTGGGGGCGTGAAGGGTAACGGCACGGCTCGCTTCGCTCGCCGTGCTGTGCCCCATGGTCGCATTGCGGTTCGCTTCGCTCACCGCAATACGACGCCGCTCGTGCTGCCACAGAACAAGGCTCGCTTCGCTCGCCTTGCTGTGTGACGTGTGTCGTATTGCGGTTCGCTTCGCTCACCGCAATCCGACCCACGCCTACCGTCATCAAATTCGTTATCCTCACCCCCATGTTAGTCGAAAACGATACCCATATCAAATTCTTGGGTGGGGGGAGGGGGTACAAGGGGGGCCGGGGGTGGGGGGTCACAGCACGGCTCGCTTCGCTCGCCGTGCTGTTCCCCGCGGTCGCATTGCAGCTCGCTTCGCTCGCCGCAATGCTCCGCCAAAAAAAAGGTCAAAAATAGGCCAATTTTCGGGTTTTTTAGGTTTTTTAATAAAAAAAGGGGTCTAGGGGGCATAAAGGGGAAATATTTTTTTTGCAATTAAAATTATTTGCCCTACTCTACATGACTGTGAAAAAAAAATTTTAAAAAGTCACTCTGTTTGGGAGATACCAACGGGGGCTAAAAAAAGGGGGGTGAAAGGGGGGGTACATTTTTTTTTCTTTTTAATCAAGAAGACACCCTCTATACGACCCTGTAATTAAAAACACTCTATCACGTCGTTTTCTGGTAGCACTTGAAAAAGGGGGGGTCTGGGGGGCAAGGGGGGGCAAATTTTTTTTTTCTATCAAAATCACTTGTACCCCTCTATACAACCCCCATAAAAGTTTTTATCCAAGTTGGTCCATGGGCAAGAAGAGGGGGAGGGGGGGGCTCCCCGGGTGCAAATTTCAAAAAGTCGGAATTTTCCCCAGGTCCCATAGAGGTCTTCTCTACATTTCCGCAAAAAAAACCATACCTCCCCCTCCACCATCAAGGAGAACAATTATGTCAATCAGTCAGTGAGTCAGTGGTAATTTAGCTTTATATAATAGAACTAGGTTGTATAAGTGCGCGAGCTGCAAGCAGCTCGCGTTTGTCCGTTACATGCCCGCCCCGCCATCAAATTCGTAGTCCTTATGTCCATGTTTGTCGAAGAGTATACCCATTTCAAATTCTTGGATGGGGGAGGGGGTTCGGGGGGTCTGGGGTGCAAAATCGTAATCCCCGACCTTATGTTTGTCGAAAACGATACCCATATCTAATTCTTGTATGGGAGAGGGGGTGCAGGGGGGACTGGGGTCCTGGAAAGTAACAGCACGGCTCGCTTCGCTCGCCGTGCTGTGCCCCTTGGTCGCATTGCGGTTCGCTTCGCTCACCGCAACACGACGCCGCCCGCAACAAGTGCCAGTTTGCGGTTCGCTTCGCTCACCGCAATTTGGCCCACCCCTGCCGTCATCAAATTCGTAATCCCCACCCCAATATTAGTCGAAAACGATACCCATTTCAAATTCTTGGATGAGAGAGGGGGTTCAGGGGGGGCCGGTGGCGTGAAGGGTGACGGCACGGCTCGCTTCGCTCGCCGTGCTGTGCCCCGTGGTCGCATTGCGGTTCGCTTCGCTCACCGCAATACGACGCCGCTCGTGCTGCCACACAGCAAGGCTCGCTTCGCTCGCCTTGCTGTGTGACGTGTGTCGTATTGCGGTTCGCTTCGCTCACCGCAATCCGACCCACGCCCTTCGTCATCAAATTCGTAATCCTCACCCCCATGTTAGTAGAAAACGATACCCATATTAAATTCTTGGATGGGGGAGGGGGTTCAGGGGGGGCCGGTGGCGTGAAGGGTGACGGCACGGCTCGCTTCGCTCGCCGTGCTGTGCCCCGTGGTCGCATTGCGGTTCGCTTCGCTCACCGCAATACGACGCCGCTCGTGCTGCCACACAGCAAGGCTCGCTTCGCTCGCCTTGCTGTGTGACGTGTGTCGTATTGCGGTTCGCTTCGCTCACCGCAATCCAACCCACGCCCACCGTCATCAAATTCGTTATCCTCACCCCCATGTTAGTCGAAAACGATACCCATATCAAATTCTTGGATGGGGGAGGGGGTCCAGGGGGGCCGGGGGTGCAAGGTCACAGCACGGCTCGCTTCGCTCGCCGTGCTGTTCCCCGTGGTCGCATTGCAGCTCGCTTCGCTCGCCGCAACGCTCCACCCGAAAAAAAAGGTCAAAAATAGGCCAATTTTTGGGTTTTTTTGGTTTTTTGATAAAAAAGGGGGTCTAGGGGGCTAAAAGGGAAAATATTTTTTTTGCATTTTAAATAATTTGCCCTACTCTACATGACTGTGAAAAAAAAATTCTGAAAAGTCAGTCCGTTTGGGAGATATCAACGGGGACTAAAAAAAGGGGGGTGAGAGGGGGGGTATTTTTTTTTTTCTCCCAATTCAAGAAGATACCCTCTATACGACCCTGCAATTGAAAACACTCTATCACGTCGTTTTCTGGTAGCACTTGAAAAAGGGGGGGGTCTGGGGGGCAAGGGGGGGTAAACAAATTTTTGCAATCAAAATCACTTGTACCCCTCTATACAACCCCCATAAAATTATTAGTCAGTATGGCTCTGCTTGGAAGCCCCCCTGGGGGGCGGGGGCCCCCCGGTGCAAATCTCAAAAAGTCGGAATTTTCCCGAGGTCCCCCAGGCATGAGAAATACATTTCCGCAAAAAAAACCATACCTCCCCCTCCACCATCAAGGAGAACAATTATGTCAATCAGTCAGTCAGTGAGTGGTAATCGAGCTTTATATAATAGAACTAGGTTGTATAAGTGCGCGAGCTGCAAGCAGCTCGCGTTTGTCCGTTACATGCCCGCCGCCATCAAATTCGTAATCCTGATCCCCATGTTGGTCGACAACGATACCCATATCAAATTCTTGTATGGGAGAGGGGGTTCAGGGGGGGCTGGGGGCTTGAAGGGTAACGGCACGGCTCGCTTCGCTCGCCGAGTCGCATTGCGGTTCGCTTCGCTCACCGCAATACGACGCCGCTCGTGCTGCCACACATCAAGGCTCGCTTCGCTCGCCTTGCTGTGTGACGTGTGTCGTATTGCGGTTCGCTTCGCTCACCGCAATCCGACGCACGCCCACCGTCATCCAATTCGTAGTCCTGAGCCCCATGTTGGTCGAAGAGTATACCCATTTCAAATTCTTGGATGGGGGAGGGGGTTCGGGGGGTCTGGGGTGCAAAATCGTAATCCCCGACCTTATGTTTGTCGAAAACGATACCCATATCAAATTCTTGGATGGGGGAGGGGGTTCAAGGGGGGCCGGGGGTGGGGGGTCACAGCAAGACTCGCTTTGCTCGCCGTGCTGTGCCCCTTGGTCGCATTGCGGTTCGCTTCGCTCACCGCAATACGACCGCGCTCAGTCGGCCACACAGCAAGGCTCGCTTCGCTCGCCTTGCAGTGTGCCAGTTTGCGGTTCGCTTCGCTCACCGCAATCTGGCCCACCCCTGCCGTCATCAAATTCGTAATCCCCACCCCAATGTTAGTCGAAAACGATACCCATTTCAAATTCTTGGATGGGGGAGGGGGTTCAGGGGGGGCTGGGGGCGTGAAGGGTGACGGCACGGCTCGCTTCGCTCGCCGTGCTATGCCCCGTGGTCGCATTGCGGTTCGCTTCGCTCACCGCAATACGACGCCGCTCGTGCTGCCACAGAGCAAGGCTCGCTTCGCTCGCCTTGCTATGTGACGTGTGTCGTATTGCGGTTCGCTTCGCTCACCGCAATCCGACCCACGCTCACCGTCATCAAATTCGTTATCCTCATCCCCATGTTAGTCAAAAAAGATACCCATATCAAATTCTTGGGTGGGGGAGGGGGTTCAAGGGGGGCCGGGGGTGGGAGGTCACAGCACGGCTCGCTTCGCTCGCCGTGCTGTTCCCCGTGGTCGCATTGCAGCTCGCTTCGCTCGCCGCAATGCTCCGCCCGAAAAAAAAGTCAAAAATAGGCCAATTTTTGGGTTTTTTAGGTTTTTCTATAAAAAAGGGGGTCTAGGGGGCTAAATGGAGAAATATTTTTTTTGCAATTAAAATTATTTGCCCTACTCTACATGACTGTGAAAAAAAAATTCTCAAAAGTCACTCCGTTTGGGAGATCTCAACGGGGGCTAAAAAATGGGGGGTAAGAGGGGGGGTAATTTTTTTTTTATTTCGATTCAAAAAGACACCCTCTATACGAACTTGCCATCAATACCCCTACATCTTTCCTTTATCTGGTAGTACTAAAAAATGGGGGGCTTCGGGGGGCAAGGGGGGGTAAAAAAATATTGTCTAAAAAAATGATTTGTATTCCTCTACACGACTGTGAAAAAAACCCTCTTACAGGTCACTCTGTTTGGGAGATACCAACGGGGGCTAAAAAAGGGGGGTGAAAAGGGGGGGTAATTTTTTTTTCTTTTAATTCAAGAAGATACCCTCTATACGACCCTGCAATTGAAATTACTCTATCTCGTCGCTTTCTGGTAGCACTTGAAAAAGGGGGGGTCTGGGGGGCAAGGGGGGGTAAAAAAAAATTTGCAATCAAAATCACTTGCACCCCTCTATACAACCCCCATAAAATTATTAAAATTATTATTACTGCTTGGAAGCCCCCCCGGGGGGCGGGGGCCCCCCGGTGCAAATCTCAAAAAGTCGGAATTTTCCTGAGGTCCCCCAGGCATGAGAAATACATTTCCGCAAAAAAAACCATACCTCCCCCTCCACCATCAAGGAGAACAATTATGTCAATCAGTCAGTCAGTGAGTGGTAATCGAGCTTTATATAATAGAACTAGGTTGTATAAGTGCGCGAGCTGCAAGCAGCTCGCGTTTGTCCGTTACATGCCCGCCCCGCCATCAAATTCGTAGTCCTTATGTCCATGTTTGTCGAAGAGTATACCCATTTCAAATTCTTGGATGGGGGAGGGGGTTCGGGGGGTCTGGGGTGCAAAATCGTAATCCCCGACCTTATGTTTGTCGAAAACGATACCCATATCTAATTCTTGTATGGGAGAGGGGGTGCAGGGGGGACTGGGGTCCTGGAAAGTAACAGCACGGCTCGCTTCGCTCGCCGTGCTGTGCCCCTTGGTCGCATTGCGGTTCGCTTCGCTCACCGCAACACGACGCCGCCCGCAACAAGTGCCAGTTTGCGGTTCGCTTCGCTCACCGCAATTTGGCCCACCCCTGCCGTCATCAAATTCGTAATCCCCACCCCAATATTAGTCGAAAACGATACCCATTTCAAATTCTTGGATGAGAGAGGGGGTTCAGGGGGGGGCCGGTGGCGTGAAGGGTGACGGCACGGCTCGCTTCGCTCGCCGTGCTGTGCCCCGTGGTCGCATTGCGGTTCGCTTCGCTCACCGCAATACGACGCCGCTCGTGCTGCCACACAGCAAGGCTCGCTTCGCTCGCCTTGCTGTGTGACGTGTGTCGTATTGCGGTTCGCTTCGCTCACCGCAATCCGACCCACGCCCTTCGTCATCAAATTCGTAATCCTCACCCCCATGTTAGTAGAAAACGATACCCATATTAAATTCTTGGATGGGGGAGGGGGTTCAGGGGGGGCCGGGGGTGGGGGATCACAGCACGGCTCGCTTCGCTCGCCGTGCTGTGCCCCGTGGTCGCATTGCGGTTCGCTTCGCTCACCGCAATACGACGCCGTTCGTGCTGCCACACAGCAAGGCTCGCTTCGCTCGCCTTGCTGTGTGACGTGGGTCGGATTGCGGTTCGCTTCGCTCACCGCAATCCAACCCACGCCCACCGTCATCAAATTCGTTATCCTCACCCCCATGTTAGTCGAAAACGATACCCATATCAAATTCTTGGATGGGGGAGGGGGTCCAGGGGGGCCGGGGGTGCAAGGTCACAGCACGGCTCGCTTCGCTCGCCGTGCTGTTCCCCGTGGTCGCATTGCAGCTCGCTTCGCTCGCCGCAATGCTCCGCCCGAAAAAAAAGGTGAAAATCGGCCATTTTTTGGGTTTTTTTGGTTTTTTTTATAAAAAAGGGGGTCTAGGGGCCTAAAGGGGAAAATATTTTTTTTGCATTTTAAATTATTTGCCCTACTCTACATGACTGTGAAAAAAAAAATCTGAAAAGTCAGTCCGTTTGGGAGATACCAACGGGGGCTAAAAAATGGGGGGTGAGAGGGGGGGTAATTTTTTTTTTCTGCCAATTCAAGAAGATACCCTCTATACGACCCTGCAATTGAAAACACTCTATCACGTCGTTTTCTGGTAGCACTTGAAAAAGGGGGGGTCTGGGGGGCAAGGGGGGGTAAAAAAAAAATTGCAATCAAAATCACTTGTACCCCTCTATACAACCCCCATAAAATTATTAGTCAGTATGGCTCTGCTTGGAAGCCCCCCTGGGGGGCGGGGGCCCCCCGGTGCAAATCTCAAAAAGTCGGAATTTTCCTGAGGTCCCCCAGGCATGAGAAATACATTTCTGCAAAAAAAACCATACCTCCCCCTCCACCAACACGGAGATCAATTCTGTCAATCAGTCAGTCAGTGAGTGGTAATCGAGCTTTATATAATAGAACTAGGTTGTATAAGTGCGCGAGCTGCAAGCAGCTCGCGTTTGTCCGTTACATGCCCGCCGCCATCAAATTCGTAATCTTTAGCTCCATGTTGGTCGAAGAGTATACCCATTCTTGGATGGGGGAGGGGGATCGGGGGGTCTGGGGTGCAAAATCGTAATCCCCGATCTTATGTTTGTCGAAAACGATACCAATATCAAATTCTTGGATGGGGGAGGGGGTTCAAGGGGGGCCGGGGGTGGGGGGTCACAGCACGACTCGCTTCGCTCGCCGTGCTGTGCCCCGGAGTCGCATTGCGGTTCGCTTCGCTCACCGCAATACGACGCCGCTCGTGCTGCCACACAGCAAGGCTCGCTTCGCTCGCCTTGCAGTGTGACGAGTGGCAGTTTGCGGTTCGCTTCGAGGAGGGGCTTCAGGGGGGCCGGGGTGGGGGGTCACAGCACGGCTCGCTTCGCTCGGCGTGCTGTGCCCCGAAATCGCATTGCGGTTCGCTTCGCTCACCGCAATACGACCACGCTCCGTCGGCCACACAGCAAGGCTCGCTTCGCTCGCCTTGCAGTGTGACGTGTGTCGTATTGCGGTTCGCTTCGCTCACCGCAATCCGACCCACGCCCGCCGTCATCAAATTCGTTATCCTCACCCCCATGTTAGTCAAAAACTATACCCATATCAAATTCTTGGATGGAGGAGGGGCTTCAGGGGGGCCGGGGTGGGGGGTCACAGCACGGCTCGCTTCGCTCGCCGTGCTGTGCCCCGAAATCGCATTGCGGTTCGCTTCGCTCACCGCAATACGACCACGCTCCGTCGGCCACACAGCAAGGCTCGCTTCGCTCGCCTTGCAGTGTGACGTGTGTCGTATTGCGGTTCGCTTCGCTCACCGCAATCCGACCCACGCCCGCCGTCATCAAATTCGTTATCCTCACCCCCATGTTAGTCAAAAACGATACCCATATCAAATTCTTGGGTGGGGGAGGGGGTTAAAAGGGGGGCGGGGGTGGGGGGTCACAGCACGGCTCGCTTCGCTCGCCGTGCTGTTCCCCATGGTCGCATTGCAGCTCGCTTCGCTCGCCGCAATGCTCCGCCCAAAAAAAAGGTCAAAAATAGGCCAATTTTCGGGTTTTTTAGGTTTTTCTATAAAAAAGGGGGTCTAGGGGGCTAAATGGAGAAATATTTTTTTTGCAATTAAAATTATTTGCCCTACTCTACATGACTGTGAAAAAAATTTTCTAAAAAGTCACTCCGTTTGGGAGATCTCAACGGGGGCTTAAAAAAGGGGGGTGAAAGGGGGGGTAATTTTTTTTTTTTTCCAATTCAAAAAGATACCCTCTATACGTTCCCGTAATCAGAACCCCTCCATCACTCCTCTATCTGGTAGTACTAAAAAATGGGGGGCTTCGGGGGGCAAGGGGGGGTAAAAAAATATTGTCTTAAAAAATGATTTGTACTCCTTTACACGACTGTGAAAAAAACCCTCATACAGGTCACTCTGTTTGGGAGATACCAACGGGGGCTAAAAAAAGGGGGGTGAAAAGGGGGGGTAATTTTTTTTTTTTTAATTCGTTGTATAAGTGCGCGAGCTGCAAGCAGCTCGCGTTTGTCCGTTACATGCCCGCCGCCATCAAATTCGTAATCTTTAGCTCCATGTTGGTCGAATACGATACCCATATCAAATTCTTGGATGGGGGAGGGGGTTCAAGGGGGACCGGGGGTGGGGGGTCACAGCACGACTCGCTTCGCTCGCCGTGCTGTGCCCCGGAGTCGCATTGCGGTTCGCTTCGCTCACCACAATACGACGCCGCTCGTACTGCCACACAGCAAGGCTCGCTTCGCTCGCCTTGCAGTGTGACGAGTGCCGGTTTGCGGTTCGCTTCGCTCACCGCAATCCAGCCCACCACTGCCGTCATCAAATTCGTAATCCCCACCCCAATGTTAGTCGAAAACGATACCCATTTCAAATTCTTGGATGGGGGAGGGGGTTCAGGGGGGGCTGGGGGCGTGAAGGATGCCGGCACAGCTCGCTTCGCTCGCCGTGCTGTGCCCCTTGGTCGCATTGCGGTTCGCTTCGCTCACCGCAATACGACCACGTTCCGTCGGCCACACAGCAAGGCTTGCTTCGCTCGCCTTGCAGTGTGACGAGTGCCAGTTTGCGGTTCGCTTCGCTCACCGCAATCTGGCCCACCCCTGCCGTCATCAAATTCGTAATCCCCACCCCAATGTTAGTCAAAAACGATACCTATTTCAAATTCTTGGATGGGGAAGGGGGTTCAGGGGGGGCTGGGGGCGTAAAGGGTGACGGCACGGCTCGCTTCGCTCGCCGTGCTGTGCCCCGTGGTCGCATTGCGGTTCGCTTCGCTCACCGCAATACGACGCGACGCCGCTCGTGTTGCCACAGAGCAAGGCTCGCTTCGCTCGCCTTGCTGTGTGACGTGTGTCGTATTGCGGTTCGCTTCGCTCACCGCAATCCGACCCACGCCCACCGTCATCAAATTCGTTATCCTCACCCCCATGTTAGTCGAAAACGATACCCATATCAAATTCTTGGTTGGGGGGGGGGGGGGGGGTCAGAGGGGGCCGGGGGTGGGGGGGTCACAGCACGGCTCGCTTCGCTCGCCGTACTGTTCCCCGTGGTCGCATCGCTCGCCGCAATGCTACGCCCGAAAAAAAAGGTCAAAAATAGGCCAATTTTTGGGTTTTTTAGGTTTTTTCATAAAAAAGGGGGTCTAGGGGGCTAAAAGGGAAAATATTTTTTTTGCATTTTCAATTATTTGCCCTACTCTACATGACTGTGAAAAAAAAATTTTGAAAAGTCAGTCCGTTTGGGAGATCTCAACGGGGGCTAAAAAATGGGGGGTGGGAGGGGGGGTAACTTTTTTTTTCTTCCAATTCAAGAAGATACCCTCTATACGACCCTGCAATTTAAATTACTCTATCTCGTCGCTTTCTGGTAGCACTTGAAAAAGGGGGGGTCTGGGGGGGCAAGGGGGGGTAAAAATAATTTTGCAATCAAAATCACTTGTACCCCTCTATACAACCCCCATAAAATTATTAGTCAGGATGGCTCTGCTTGGAAGCCCCCCCGGGGGGCGGGGGCCCCCCGGTGCAAATCTCAAAAAGTCGGAATTTTCCTGAGGTCCCCCAGGCATGAGAAATACATTTCCGCAAAAAAAACCATACCTCCCCCTCCACCATCAAGGAGAACAATTATGTCAATCAGTCAGTCAGTGAGTGGTAATCGAGCTTTATATAATAGAACTAGGTTGTATAAGTGCGCGAGCTGCAAGCAGCTCGCGTTTGTCCGTTACATGCCCGCCGCCATCAAATTCGTAATCCTGATCCCCATGTTGGTCGACAACGATACCCATATCAAATTCTTGTATGGGAGAGGGGGTTCAGGGGGGGCTGGGGGCTTGAAGGGTAACGGCACGGCTCGCTTCGCTCGCCGAGTCGCATTGCGGTTCGCTTCGCTCACCGCAATACGACGCCGCTCGTGCTGCCACACATCAAGGCTCGCTTCGCTCGCCTTGCTGTGTGACGTGTGTCGTATTGCGGTTCGCTTCGCTCACCGCAATCCGACGCACGCCCACCGTCATCCAATTCGTAGTCCTGAGCCCCATGTTGGTCGAAGAGTATACCCATTTCAAATTCTTGGATGGGGGAGGGGGTTCGGGGGGTCTGGGGTGCAAAATCGTAATCCCCGACCTTATGTTTGTCGAAAACGATACCCATATCAAATTCTTGGATGGGGGAGGGGGTTCAAGGGGGGCCGGGGGTGGGGGGTCACAGCAAGACTCGCTTTGCTCGCCGTGCTGTGCCCCTTGGTCGCATTGCGGTTCGCTTCGCTCACCGCAATACGACGCGCTCAGTCGGCCACACAGCAAGGCTCGCTTCGCTCGCCTTGCAGTGTGACGAGTGCCAGTTTGCGGTTCGCTTCGCTCACCGCAATCTGGCCCACCCCTGCCGTCATCACATTCGTAATCCCCACCCCAATGTAAGTCGAAAACGATACCCATTTCAAATTCTTGGATGGGGGAGGGGGTTCAGGGGGGGCTGGGGGCGTGAAGGGTGACGGCACGGCTCGCTTCGCTCGCCGTGCTATGCCCCGTGGTCGCATTGCGGTTCGCTTCGCTCACCGCAATACGACGCCGCTCGTGCTGCCACAGAGCAAGGCTCGCTTCGCTCGCCTTGCTATGTGACGTGTGTCGTATTGCGGTTCGCTTCGCTCACCGCAATCCGACCCACGCTCACCGTCATCAAATTCGTTATCCTCACCCCCATGTTAGTCAAAAAAGATACCCATATCAAATTCTTGGGTGGGGGAGGGGGTTCAAGGGGGGCCGGGGGTGGGAGGTCACAGCACGGCTCGCTTCGCTCGCCGTGCTGTTCCCCGTGGTCGCATTGCAGCTCGCTTCGCTCGCCGCAATGCTCCGCCCGAAAAAAAAGTCAAAAATAGGCCAATTTTTGGGTTTTTTAGGTTTTTCTATAAAAAAGGGGGTCTAGGGGGCTAAATGGAGAAATATTTTTTTTGCAATTAAAATTATTTGCCCTACTCTACATGACTGTGAAAAAAAAATTCTCAAAAGTCACTCCGTTTGGGAGATCTCAACGGGGGCTAAAAAATGGGGGGTAAGAGGGGGGGTAATTTTTTTTTTATTTCGATTCAAAAAGACACCCTCTATACGAACTTGCCATCAATACCCCTACATCTTTCCTTTATCTGGTAGTACTAAAAAATGGGGGGCTTCGGGGGGCAAGGGGGGGTAAAAAAATATTGTCTTGAAAAATGAGTTGTACTCGTCTACACAACTGTGAAAAAAACCCTCTTACAGGTCACTCTGTTTGGGAGATATCAACGGGGGCTAAAAAATGGGGGGTGAGAGGGGGGGTGAATTTTTTTTTCTGCCAATTCAAGAAGATACCCTCTATACGACCCTGCAATTGAAAACACTCTATCACGTCGTTTTCTGGTAGCACTTGAAAAAGGGGGGGTCTGGGGGGCAAGGGGGGGTAAAAAAATGTTTGCAATAAAAATCACTTGTACCCCTCTATACAACCCCCATAAAATTATTAGTCAGTATGGCTCTGCTTGGAAGCCCCCCTGGGGGGCGGGGGCCCCCCGGTGCAAATCTCAAAAAGTCGGAATTTTCCTGAGGTCCCCCAGGCATGAGAAATACATTTCCGCAAAAAAAACCATACCTCCCCCTCCACCATCACGGAGATCAATTCTGTCAATCAGTCAGTCAGTGAGTGGTAATCGAGCTTTATATAATAGAACTAGGTTTTACTGCGGCTCGCTTCGCGACCCGTTGAGTTAAAATTCGTAATCCCCACCCCCATGTTAGTCGAAAACGATACCCATATCAAATTTTTGGTTTGAGGGGGTTCAGGGGGGGGTGGGGGGTGGGGGGGTGACAGCACGGCTCGCTTCGCGAGCCGTGCTGTGGACCCCCACCCCGGAAACGCGGCTCGCTTCGCGAGCCGCGTTGCCAAACCACCGCTGCGTGGCTCGCTTCGCTCGCCACGCAGGGGGAGGGGGTTTAGGGGGGGGCGGGGGGTGGGGGGTCAAAGCACGGCTCGCTTCGCGAGCCGTGCTGTGGCCCCCCACCCCGAAAACGCGGCTCGCTTCGCGAGCCGCGTTGCCAAACCACCACTGCGTGGCTCGCTTCGCTCGCCACGCAGTGGGGGGGGCGGTTGGAGGGGGGAAAACTGAAAGGCTCGCTTCGCGAGCCGTCAGTACCCACTTTCCGAAAAAAAAAAAAAAAATTTTTGAAAAAAGTCAAAATTTTCATACAAAACGCTCTTCGGGCGGACCCCCTTTTTGGGGGGAAGGAGGGGGAAATTTGGAAAAATAGGATTTTTCCCCGGGTCCAATCGAACAGCCCCACCGGTTTCTGCAAAAAAAACCATACCTCCCCATCCACCATCATGGAGAACAACTATGTCAATCAGTCAGTCAGTCAGTGGTAATCCAGCTATATATAATATAACTAGGTTGTATAAGTGCGCGAGCTGCAAGCAGCTCGCGTTTGTCCGTTACATGCCCGCCGCCATCAAATTCGTAATCTTTAGCTCCATGTTGGTCGAAGAGTATACCCATTCTTGGATGGGGGAGGGGGATCGGGGGGTCTGGGGTGCAAAATCGTAATCCCCGATCTTATGTTTGTCGAAAACGATACCAATATCAAATTCTTGGATGGGGGAGGGGGTTCAAGGGGGGCCGGGGGTGGGGGGGTCACAGCACGACTCGCTTCGCTCGCCGTGCTGTGGCCCGGAGTCGCATTGCGGTTCGCTTCGCTCACCGCAATACGACGCCGCTCGTGCTGCCACACAGCAAGGCTCGCTTCGCTCGCCTTGCAGTGTGACGAGTGGCAGTTTGCGGTTCGCTTCGAGGAGGGGCTTCAGGGGGGCCGGGGTGGGGGGTCACAGCACGGCTCGCTTCGCTCGCCGTGCTGTGCCCCGAAATCGCATTGCGGTTCGCTTCGCTCACCGCAATACGACCACGCTCCGTCGGCCACACAGCAAGGCTCGCTTCGCTCGCCTTGCAGTGTGACGTGTGTCGTATTGCGGTTCGCTTCGCTCACCGCAATCCGACCCACGCCCGCCGTCATCAAATTCGTTATCCTCACCCCCATGTTAGTCAAAAACTATACCCATATCAAATTCTTGGATGGAGGAGGGGCTTCAGGGGGGCCGGGGTGGGGGGTCACAGCACGGCTCGCTTCGCTCGCCGTGCTGTGCCCCGAAATCGCATTGCGGTTCGCTTCGCTCACCGCAATACGACCACGCTCCGTCGGCCACACAGCAAGGCTCGCTTCGCTCGCCTTGCAGTGTGACGTGTGTCGTATTGCGGTTCGCTTCGCTCACCGCAATCCGACCCACGCCCGCCGTCATCAAATTCGTTATCCTCACCCCCATGTTAGTCAAAAACGATACCCATATCAAATTCTTGGGTGGGGGAGGGGGTTAAAAGGGGGGCGGGGGTGGGGGGTCACAGCACGGCTCGCTTCGCTCGCCGTGCTGTTCCCCATGGTCGCATTGCAGCTCGCTTCGCTCGCCGCAATGCTCCGCCCAAAAAAAAGGTCAAAAATAGGCCAATTTTCGGGTTTTTTAGGTTTTTCTATAAAAAAGGGGGTCTAGGGGGCTAAATGGAGAAATATTTTTTTTGCAATTAAAATTATTTGCCCTACTCTACATGACTATGAAAAAAAATTTCTAAAAAGTCACTCCGTTTGGGAGATCTCAACGGGGGCTTAAAAAAGGGGGGTGAAAGGGGGGGTAATTTTTTTTTTTTTTCCAATTCAAAAAGATACCCTCTATACGTTCCCGTAATCAGAACCCCTCCATCACTCCTCTATCTGGTAGTACTAAAAAATGGGGGGCTTCGGGGGGGTAAAAAAATATTGTCTTAAAAAATGATTTGTACTCCTTTACACGACTGTGAAAAAAACCCTCATACAGGTCACTCTGTTTGGGAGATACCAACGGGGGCTAAAAAAAGGGGGGTGAAAAGGGGGGGTAATTTTTTTTTTTTTAATTCAGGAAGACACCCTGTATACGACCCTGTAATTGAAAACACTCTAACCCGTCGTTTTCTGGTAACACTTGAAAAGGGGGGGGTCTGGGGGGCAAGGGGGGGTAAAAAAAAAATTGCAATCAAAATCACTTGTACCCCTCTACATAACCCCCATAATTTTTTTTATCCAAGTTGGTCCGTGGGCAAGAAGGGGGGGAGGGGGAGGCTCCCCGGGTGCAAATTTCAAAAAGTCGGAATTTTCCCTAGGTCCCATGGAGGTCTTTTCTACATTTTCGCAAAAAAAACCATACCTCCCCCTCCACCATCAAGGAGAACAATTATGTCAATCAGTCAGTCAGTGAGTGGTAATCGAGCTTTATATAATAGAACTAGGTTGTATAAGTGCGCGAGCTGCAAGCAGCTCGCGTTTGTCCGTTACATGCCCGCCGCCATCAAATTCGTAATCTTTAGCTCCATGTTGGTCGAAGAGTATACCCATTTCAAATTCTTGGATGGGGGAGGGGGATCGGGGGGTCTGGGGTGCAAAATCGTAATCCCCGATCTTATGTTTGTCGAAAACGATACCAATATCAAATTCTTGGATGGGGGAGGGGGTTCAAGGGGGGCCGGGGGTGGGGGGTCACAGCACGACTCGCTTCGCTCGCCGTGCTGTGCCCCGGAGTCGCATTGCGGTTCGCTTCGCTCACCGCAATACGACGCCGCTCGTGCTGCCACACAGCAAGGCTCGCTTCGCTCGCCTTGCAGTGTGACGAGTGGCAGTTTGCGGTTCGCTTCGAGGAGGGGCTTCAGGGGGGCCGGGGTGGGGGGTCACAGCACGGCTCGCTTCGCTCGGCGTGCTGTGCCCCGAAATCGCATTGCGGTTCGCTTCGCTCACCGCAATACGACCACGCTCCGTCGGCCACACAGCAAGGCTCGCTTCGCTCGCCTTGCAGTGTGACGTGTGTCGTATTGCGGTTCGCTTCGCTCACCGCAATCCGACCCACGCCCGCCGTCATCAAATTCGTTATCCTCACCCCCATGTTAGTCAAAAACTATACCCATATCAAATTCTTGGATGGAGGAGGGGCTTCAGGGGGGCCGGGGTGGGGGGTCACAGCACGGCTCGCTTCGCTCGCCGTGCTGTGCCCCGAAATCGCATTGCGGTTCGCTTCGCTCACCGCAATACGACCACGCTCCGTCGGCCACACAGCAAGGCTCGCTTCGCTCGCCTTGCAGTGTGACGTGTGTCGTATTGCGGTTCGCTTCGCTCACCGCAATCCGACCCACGCCCGCCGTCATCAAATTCGTTATCCTCACCCCCATGTTAGTCAAAAACGATACCCATATCAAATTCTTGGGTGGGGGAGGGGGTTAAAAGGGGGGCGGGGGTGGGGGGTCACAGCACGGCTCGCTTCGCTCGCCGTGCTGTTCCCCATGGTCGCATTGCAGCTCGCTTCGCTCGCCGCAATGCTCCGCCCAAAAAAAAGGTCAAAAATAGGCCAATTTTCGGGTTTTTTAGGTTTTTCTATAAAAAAGGGGGTCTAGGGGGCTAAATGGAGAAATATTTTTTTTGCAATTAAAATTATTTGCCCTACTCTACATGACTGTGAAAAAAATTTTCTAAAAAGTCACTCCGTTTGGGAGATCTCAACGGGGGCTTAAAAAAGGGGGGTGAAAGGGGGGGTAATTTTTTTTTTTTTCCAATTCAAAAAGATACCCTCTATACGTTCCCGTAATCAGAACCCCTCCATCACTCCTCTATCTGGTAGTACTAAAAAATGGGGGGCTTCGGGGGGCAAGGGGGGGTAAAAAAATATTGTCTTAAAAAATGATTTGTACTCCTTTACACGACTGTGAAAAAAACCCTCATACAGGTCACTCTGTTTGGGAGATACCAACGGGGGCTAAAAAAAGGGGGGTGAAAAGGGGGGGTAATTTTTTTTTTTTTAATTCAGGAAGACACCCTGTATACGACCCTGTAATTGAAAACACTCTAACCCGTCGTTTTCTGGTAACACTTGAAAAGGGGGGGGTCTGGGGGGCAAGGGGGGGTAAAAAAAAAATTGCAATCAAAATCACTTGTACCCCTCTACATAACCCCCATAATTTTTTTTATCCAAGTTGGTCCGTGGGCAAGAAGGGGGGGAGGGGGAGGCTCCCCGGGTGCAAATTTCAAAAAGTCGGAATTTTCCCTAGGTCCCATGGAGGTCTTTTCTACATTTTCGCAAAAAAAACCATACCTCCCCCTCCACCATCACGGAGATCAATTCTGTCAATCAGTCAGTCAGTGAGTGGTAATCGAGCTTTATATAATAGAACTAGGTTGTATAAGTGCGCGAGCTGCAAGCAGCTCGCGTTTGTCCCTTACATGCCCGCCGCCATCAAATTCGTAATCTTTAGCTCCATGTTGGTCGAAGAGTATACCCATTTCAAATTCTTGGATGGGGGAGGGGGTTCAAGGGGGGCCGGGGGTGGGGGGTCACAGCACGACTCGCTTCGCTCGCCGTGCTGTGCGCCGCTCGTACTGCCACACAGCAAGGCTCGCTTCGCTCGCCTTGCAGTGTGACGAGTGCCAGTTTGCGGTTCGCTTCGCTCACCGCAATCTGGCCCACCCCTGCCGTCATCAAATTCGTAATCCCCACCCCAGTATTAGTCGAAAACGATACCCATTTCACATTCTTGGATGGGGTGGGGGTTCAGGGGGGCTGGGGGCGTAAAGGGTGAAGGCACGGCTCGCTTCGCTCGCCGTGCTGTGCCCCGTGGTCGCATTGCGGTTCGCTTCGCTCACCGCAATCCAACCCACACCCACCGTCATCAAATTCGTTATCCTCACCCCCATGTTAGTCGAAAACGATACCCATATCAAATTCCTGGATGGGGGAGGGGGTTCAGGGAGGCCGGGGGTGGGAGGTCACAGCACGGCTCGCTTCGCTCGCCGTGCTGTTCCCCGTGGTCGCATTGCAGCTCGCTTCGCTCGCCGCAATACGACGCCGCTCGTGCTGCCACAGAGCAAGGCTCGCTTCGCTCGCCTTGCTATGTGACGTGTGTCGTATTGCGGTTCGCTTCGCTCACCGCAATCCGACCCACGCTCACCGTCATCAAATTCGTTATCCTCACCCCATGTTAGTCGAAAAAGATACGCATATCAAATTCTTGGGTGGGGGAGGGGGTTCAAGGGGGGGCCGGGGGTGGGGGGTCACAGCACGGCTCGCTTCGCTCGCCGTGCTGTTCCCCGTGGTCGCATTGCAGCTCGCTTCGCTCGCCGCAATGCTCCGCCCGAAAAAAAAGGTCAAAAATAGGTCAATTTTTGGGTTTTTTAGGTTTTTCTATAAAAAAGGGGGTCTAGGGGGCTAAAGGGGTAAATATTTTTTTTGCAATTAAAATTATTTGCCCTACTCTACATGACTGTGAAAAAAAAAATTCTAAAATGTCACGCCGTTTGGGAGATATCAACGGGGGCTAAAAAAAGGGGGGTGAGAGGGGGGGGTAATTTTTTTTTTCATTCAACTCAGGAAAATATCTTCTATACGGACCCGCAATCAAAAACTCTCTATCACGTCATTTTCTGGTAGCACTTGAAAAAGGGGGAGTCTGGGGGGCAAGGGGGGGTAAAAAAAAATTGCAATCAAAATCACTTGTACCCCTCTACATAACCCCCATAATTTTTTTTATCCAAGTTGGTCCGTGGGCAAGAAGGGGGGGAGGGGGAGGCTCCCCGGGTGCAAATTTCAAAAAGTCGGAATTTTCCCTAGGTCCCATGGAGGTCTTTTCTACATTTTCGCAAAAAAAACCATACCTCCCCCTCCACCATCAAGGAGAACAATTATGTCAATCAGTCAGTCAGTGAGTGGTAATCGAGCTTTATATAATAGAACTAGGTTGTATAAGTGCGCGAGCTGCAAGCAGCTCGCGTTTGTCCGTTACATGCCCGCCGCCATCAAATTCGTAATCTTTAGCTCCATGTTGGTCGAAGAGTATACCCATTTCAAATTCTTGGATGGGGGAGGGGGATCGGGGGGTCTGGGGTGCAAAATCGTAATCCCCGATCTTATGTTTGTCGAAAACGATACCAATATCAAATTCTTGGATGGGGGAGGGGGTTCAAGGGGGGCCGGGGGTGGGGGGTCACAGCACGACTCGCTTCGCTCGCCGTGCTGTGCCCCGGAGTCGCATTGCGGTTCGCTTCGCTCACCGCAATACGACGCCGCTCGTGCTGCCACACAGCAAGGCTCGCTTCGCTCGCCTTGCAGTGTGACGAGTGGCAGTTTGCGGTTCGCTTCGAGGAGGGGCTTCAGGGGGGCCGGGGTGGGGGGTCACAGCACGGCTCGCTTCGCTCGGCGTGCTGTGCCCCGAAATCGCATTGCGGTTCGCTTCGCTCACCGCAATACGACCACGCTCCGTCGGCCACACAGCAAGGCTCGCTTCGCTCGCCTTGCAGTGTGACGTGTGTCGTATTGCGGTTCGCTTCGCTCACCGCAATCCGACCCACGCCCGCCGTCATCAAATTCGTTATCCTCACCCCCATGTTAGTCAAAAACTATACCCATATCAAATTCTTGGATGGAGGAGGGGCTTCAGGGGGGCCGGGGTGGGGGGTCACAGCACGGCTCGCTTCGCTCGCCGTGCTGTGCCCCGAAATCGCATTGCGGTTCGCTTCGCTCACCGCAATACGACCACGCTCCGTCGGCCACACAGCAAGGCTCGCTTCGCTCGCCTTGCAGTGTGACGTGTGTCGTATTGCGGTTCGCTTCGCTCACCGCAATCCGACCCACGCCCGCCGTCATCAAATTCGTTATCCTCACCCCCATGTTAGTCAAAAACGATACCCATATCAAATTCTTGGGTGGGGGAGGGGGTTAAAAGGGGGGCGGGGGTGGGGGGTCACAGCACGGCTCGCTTCGCTCGCCGTGCTGTTCCCCATGGTCGCATTGCAGCTCGCTTCGCTCGCCGCAATGCTCCGCCCAAAAAAAAGGTCAAAAATAGGCCAATTTTCGGGTTTTTTAGGTTTTTCTATAAAAAAGGGGGTCTAGGGGGCTAAATGGAGAAATATTTTTTTTGCAATTAAAATTATTTGCCCTACTCTACATGACTGTGAAAAAAATTTTCTAAAAAGTCACTCCGTTTGGGAGATCTCAACGGGGGCTTAAAAAAGGGGGGTGAAAGGGGGGGTAATTTTTTTTTTTTTCCAATTCAAAAAGATACCCTCTATACGTTCCCGTAATCAGAACCCCTCCATCACTCCTCTATCTGGTAGTACTAAAAAATGGGGGGCTTCGGGGGGCAAGGGGGGGTAAAAAAATATTGTCTTAAAAAATGATTTGTACTCCTTTACACGACTGTGAAAAAAACCCTCATACAGGTCACTCTGTTTGGGAGATACCAACGGGGGCTAAAAAAAGGGGGGTGAAAAGGGGGGGTAATTTTTTTTTTTTTAATTCAGGAAGACACCCTGTATACGACCCTGTAATTGAAAACACTCTAACCCGTCGTTTTCTGGTAACACTTGAAAAGGGGGGGGGTCTGGGGGGCAAGGGGGGGTAAAAAAAAAATTGCAATCAAAATCACTTGTACCCCTCTACATAACCCCCATAATTTTTTTTATCCAAGTTGGTCCGTGGGCAAGAAGGGGGGGAGGGGGAGGCTCCCCGGGTGCAAATTTCAAAAAGTCGGAATTTTCCCTAGGTCCCATGGAGGTCTTTTCTACATTTTCGCAAAAAAAACCATACCTCCCCCTCCACCATCACGGAGATCAATTCTGTCAATCAGTCAGTCAGTGAGTGGTAATCGAGCTTTATATAATAGAACTAGGTTGTATAAGTGCGCGAGCTGCAAGCAGCTCGCGTTTGTCCGTTGCATGCCCGCCGCCATCAAATTCGTAATCCTGAGCCCCATGTTGGTCGAAAACGATACCCATATCAAATTCTTGTATGGGAGAGGGGGTTCAGGGGGGGCTGGGGGCTTGAAGGGTAACGGCACGGCTCGCTTCGCTCGCCTTGCTCTGTGGCACCCACGCCCCCTGTCATCAAATTCGTTATCCTCACCCCCATGTTAGTCGAAAACGATACCCATATCAAATTCTTGGATGGGGGGAGGGGGGTTCCGGGGGCCGGGGGTGGGGGTCACAGCACGGCTCGCTTCGCTCGCCGTGCTGTTCCCCTTGGTCGCAGAGCGGTTCGCTTCGCTCACCGCAATACGACCCGCTCAGTCGGCCACAAAGCAAGGCTCGCTTCGCTCGCCTTGCTGTGTGACGTGTGTCGTATTGCGGTTCGCTTCGCTCACCGCAATCCGACCCACGCCAACCGTCATCAAATTCGTTTTCCTCACCCCCATGTTAGTCGAAAACGATACCCATATCAAATTCTTGGGTGGGGGGAGGGGGTTCAGGGGGGGGGCTGGGGGCTTGAAAGGTAATGGCACGGCTCGCTTCGCTCGCCGAGTCGCATTGCGGTTCGCTTCGCTCACCACAATCCGACGCACGCCCACCGTCATCAAATTCGTAATCCTCACCCCCATGTTAGTCGAAAACGATACCCATATCAAATTCTTGGATGAGGAAGGGGGGGTCGGGGGGGCTGGGGTGCAAAATCGTAATCGCCACCCCTATGTTAGTCAAAAACTATACCCATATCAAATTCTTGGATGGAGGAGGGGCTTCAGGGGGGCCGGGGTGGGGGGTCACAGCACGGCTCGCTTCGCTCGCCGTGTTGTGCCCTAAAGTCGCATTGCGGTTCGCTTCGCTCACCGCAATACGACCACGCTCCGTCGGCCACACAGCAAGGCTCGCTTCGCTCGCCTTGCAGTGTGACGAGTGCCAGTTTGCGGTTCGCTTCGCTCACCGCAATCTGGCCCACCCCTGCCGTCATCAAATTCGTAATCTCCACCCCAATGTTAGTCGAAAACGATACCCATTTCAAATTCTTGGATGGGGGAGGGGGTTCAGGGGGGGCTGGGGGCGTGAAGGGTGACGGCACGGCTCGCTTCGCTCGCCGTGCGTGTATGCCCCGTGGTCGCGTTGCGGTTCGCTTCGCTCACCGCAATACGACGCCGCTCGTGCTGCCACAGAGCAAGGCTCGCTTCGCTCGCCTTGCTATGTGACATGTGTCGTATTGCGGTTCGCTTCGCTCACCGCAATCCGACCCACGCACACCGTCATCAAATTCGTTATCCTCACCCCCATGTTAGTCGAAAAAGATACCCATATCAAATTCTTGGGTGGGGGAGGGGGTTCAAGGGGGGCCAGGGGTGGGGGGTCACAGCACGGCTCGCTTCGCTCGCCGTGCTGTTCCCCGTGGTCGCATTGCAGCTCGCTTCGCTCGCCGCAATGCTCCGCCCGAAAAAAAAGGTCAAAAATAGGCCAATTTTTGGGTTTTTTACGTTTTTCTATAAAAAAGGGGGTCTAGGGGGCTAAATGGAGAAATATTTTTTTTGCAATTAAAATTATTTAACCTACTCTACATGACTGTGAAAAAAAAATTCTGAAAAGTCAGTCCGTTTGGGAGATATCAACGGGGGCTAAAAAAAGGGGGGTGAAAGGGGGGGTAATTTTTTTTTTCTTCCAATTCAGATAGATACCCTCTATACGATCCCGTAATCAGAACCCCTCCATCACTCCTCTATCTGGTAGTACTAAAAAATGGGGGGCTTCGGGGGGCAAGGGGGGGTAAAAAAGTATTGTCTTAAAAAATGATTTGTACTCTTCTACACGACTGTGAAAAAAAATTTCTCAAAAGTCACTCCGTTTGGGAGATCTCAACGGGGGCTAAAAAAGGGGGGGTGGGAGGGGGGGTAACTTTTTTTTTCTTCCAATTCAAGAAGATACCCTCTATACGACCCTGCAATTTAAATTACTCTATCTCGTCGCTTTCTGGTAGCACTTCAAAAAAGGGGGGTCTGGGGGGCAAGGGGGGGTAAAAAAAAATTTGCAATCAAAATCACTTGTACCCCTCTATACAACCCCCATAAAATTATTAGTCAGGATGGCTCTGCTTGGAAGCCCCCCCGGGGGGCGGGGGCCCCCCGGTGCAAATCTCAAAAAGTCGGAATTTTCCTGAGGTCCCCCAGGCATGAGAAATACATTTCCGCAAAAAAAACCATACCTCCCCCTCCACCATCAAGGAGAACAATTATGTCAATCAGTCAGTCAGTGAGTGGTAATCGAGCTTTATATAATAGAACTAGGTTGTATAAGTGCGCGAGCTGCAAGCAGCTCGCGTTTGTCCGTTACATGCCCGCCGCCATCAAATTCGTAATCTTTAGCTCCATGTTGGTCGAAGAGTATACCCATTTCAAATTCTTGGATGGGGGAGGGGGTTCGGGGGGTCTGGGGTGCAAAATCGTAATCCGCGACCTTATGTTTGTCGAAAACGATACCCATATCAAAATCTTGTATGGGAGAGGGGGTGCAGGGGGGAGAGGGGTCCTGGAAAATAACCCCTTAGTGCCCCTGAGTCGCATTGCGGTTCGCTTCGCTCACCGCAATACGATCACGCTCAGTCGGCCACACAGCAAGGCTCGCTTCGCTCGCCTTGCAGTGTGACGAGTGCCAGTTTGCGGTTCGCTTCGCTCACCGCAATCTGGCCCACCCCTGCCGTCATCAAATTCGTAATCCCTACCCCAATGTTAATCAAAAACGATACCCATTTCAAATTCTTGGATGGGGAAGGGGGTTCAGGGGGGGCTGGGGGCGTGAAGGGTGACGGCACGGCTCGCTTCGCTCGCCGTGCTGTGCCCCTTGGTCGCATTGCGGTTCGCTTCGCTCACCGCAATCTGGCCCACCCCTGCCGTCATCAAATTCGTAATCCCCACCCCAATGTTAGTCAAAAACGATACCCATTTCAAATTCTTGGATGGGGAAGGGGGTTCAGGGGGGGCTGGGGGCGTAAAGGGTGACGGCACGGCTCGCTTTGCTCGCCGTGTTGTGCCCCGTGGTCGCATTGCGGTTCGCTTCGCTCACCGCAATACGACGCGACGCCGCTCGTGTTGCCACAGAGCAAGGCTCGCTTCGCTCGCCTTGCTATGTGACGTGTGTCGTATTGCGGTTCGCTTCGCTCACCGCAATCCGACCCACGCCCACCGTCATCAAATTCGTTATCCTCACCCCCATGTTAGTCGAAAACGATACCCATATCAAATTCTTGGATGGGGGAGGGGGTTCCGGGGGCCGGGGGTGGGGGTCACAGCACGGCTCGCTTCGCTCGCCGTGCTGTTCCCCTTGGTCGCAGAGCGGTTCGCTTCGCTCACCGCAATACGACCCGCTCAGTCGGCCACAAAGCAAGGCTCGCTTCGCTCGCCTTGCTGTGTGACGTGTGTCGTATTGCGGTTCGCTTCGCTCACCGCAATCCGACCCACGCCAACCGTCATCAAATTCGTTTTCCTCACCCCCATGTTAGTCGAAAACGATACCCATATCAAATTCTTGGGTGGGGGGAGGGGGTTCAGGGGGGGGCTGGGGGCTTGAAAGGTAATGGCACGGCTCGCTTCGCTCGCCGAGTCGCATTGCGGTTCGCTTCGCTCACCACAATCCGACGCACGCCCACCGTCATCAAATTCGTAATCCTCACCCCCATGTTAGTCGAAAACGATACCCATATCAAATTCTTGGATGAGGAAGGGGGGTCGGGGGGGCTGGGGTGCAAAATCGTAATCGCCACCCCTATGTTAGTCAAAAACTATACCCATATCAAATTCTTGGATGGAGGAGGGGCTTCAGGGGGGCCGGGGTGGGGGGTCACAGCACGGCTCGCTTCGCTCGCCGTGTTGTGCCCTAAAGTCGCATTGCGGTTCGCTTCGCTCACCGCAATACGACCACGCTCCGTCGGCCACACAGCAAGGCTCGCTTCGCTCGCCTTGCAGTGTGACGAGTGCCAGTTTGCGGTTCGCTTCGCTCACCGCAATCTGGCCCACCCCTGCCGTCATCAAATTCGTAATCTCCACCCCAATGTTAGTCGAAAACGATACCCATTTCAAATTCTTGGATGGGGGAGGGGGTTCAGGGGGGGCTGGGGGCGTGAAGGGTGACGGCACGGCTCGCTTCGCTCGCCGTGCGTGTATGCCCCGTGGTCGCGTTGCGGTTCGCTTCGCTCACCGCAATACGACGCCGCTCGTGCTGCCACAGAGCAAGGCTCGCTTCGCTCGCCTTGCTATGTGACATGTGTCGTATTGCGGTTCGCTTCGCTCACCGCAATCCGACCCACGCACACCGTCATCAAATTCGTTATCCTCACCCCCATGTTAGTCGAAAAAGATACCCATATCAAATTCTTGGGTGGGGGAGGGGGTTCAAGGGGGGCCAGGGGTGGGGGGTCACAGCACGGCTCGCTTCGCTCGCCGTGCTGTTCCCCGTGGTCGCATTGCAGCTCGCTTCGCTCGCCGCAATGCTCCGCCCGAAAAAAAAGGTCAAAAATAGGCCAATTTTTGGGTTTTTTACGTTTTTCTATAAAAAAGGGGGTCTAGGGGGCTAAATGGAGAAATATTTTTTTTGCAATTAAAATTATTTAACCTACTCTACATGACTGTGAAAAAAAAATTCTGAAAAGTCAGTCCGTTTGGGAGATATCAACGGGGGCTAAAAAAAGGGGGGTGAAAGGGGGGGTAATTTTTTTTTTCTTCCAATTCAGATAGATACCCTCTATACGATCCCGTAATCAGAACCCCTCCATCACTCCTCTATCTGGTAGTACTAAAAAATGGGGGGCTTCGGGGGGCAAGGGGGGGTAAAAAAGTATTGTCTTAAAAAATGATTTGTACTCTTCTACACGACTGTGAAAAAAAATTTCTCAAAAGTCACTCCGTTTGGGAGATCTCAACGGGGGCTAAAAAAGGGGGGGTGGGAGGGGGGGTAACTTTTTTTTTCTTCCAATTCAAGAAGATACCCTCTATACGACCCTGCAATTTAAATTACTCTATCTCGTCGCTTTCTGGTAGCACTTCAAAAAAGGGGGGTCTGGGGGGCAAGGGGGGGTAAAAAAAAATTTGCAATCAAAATCACTTGTACCCCTCTATACAACCCCCATAAAATTATTAGTCAGGATGGCTCTGCTTGGAAGCCCCCCCGGGGGGCGGGGGCCCCCCGGTGCAAATCTCAAAAAGTCGGAATTTTCCTGAGGTCCCCCAGGCATGAGAAATACATTTCCGCAAAAAAAACCATACCTCCCCCTCCACCATCAAGGAGAACAATTATGTCAATCAGTCAGTCAGTGAGTGGTAATCGAGCTTTATATAATAGAACTAGGTTGTATAAGTGCGCGAGCTGCAAGCAGCTCGCGTTTGTCCGTTACATGCCCGCCGCCATCAAATTCGTAATCTTTAGCTCCATGTTGGTCGAAGAGTATACCCATTTCAAATTCTTGGATGGGGGAGGGGGTTCGGGGGGTCTGGGGTGCAAAATCGTAATCCGCGACCTTATGTTTGTCGAAAACGATACCCATATCAAAATCTTGTATGGGAGAGGGGGTGCAGGGGGGAGAGGGGTCCTGGAAAATAACCCCTTAGTGCCCCTGAGTCGCATTGCGGTTCGCTTCGCTCACCGCAATACGATCACGCTCAGTCGGCCACACAGCAAGGCTCGCTTCGCTCGCCTTGCAGTGTGACGAGTGCCAGTTTGCGGTTCGCTTCGCTCACCGCAATCTGGCCCACCCCTGCCGTCATCAAATTCGTAATCCCTACCCCAATGTTAATCAAAAACGATACCCATTTCAAATTCTTGGATGGGGAAGGGGGTTCAGGGGGGGCTGGGGGCGTGAAGGGTGACGGCACGGCTCGCTTCGCTCGCCGTGCTGTGCCCCTTGGTCGCATTGCGGTTCGCTTCGCTCACCGCAATCTGGCCCACCCCTGCCGTCATCAAATTCGTAATCCCCACCCCAATGTTAGTCAAAAACGATACCCATTTCAAATTCTTGGATGGGGAAGGGGGTTCAGGGGGGGCTGGGGGCGTAAAGGGTGACGGCACGGCTCGCTTTGCTCGCCGTGTTGTGCCCCGTGGTCGCATTGCGGTTCGCTTCGCTCACCGCAATACGACGCGACGCCGCTCGTGTTGCCACAGAGCAAGGCTCGCTTCGCTCGCCTTGCTATGTGACGTGTGTCGTATTGCGGTTCGCTTCGCTCACCGCAATCCGACCCACGCCCACCGTCATCAAATTCGTTATCCTCACCCCCATGTTAGTCGAAAACGATACCCATATCAAATTCTTGGATGGGGGAGGGGGTTCAAGGGGGGCCGGGGGTGGGGGGTCACAGCACGACTCGCTTCGCTCGCCGTGCTGTGCCCCGGAGTCGCATTGTGGTTCGCTTCGCTCACCGCAATACGACGCCGCTCGTGCTGCCACAGAGCAAGGCTCGCTTCGCTCGCCTTGCTATGTGACGTGTATCGTATTGCGGTTCGCTTCGCTCACCGCAATCCGACCCACGCTCACCGTCATCAAATTCGTTATCCTCACCCCCATGTTAGTCGAAAAAGATACCCATATCAAATTCTTGGGTGGGGGAGGGGGTTCAAGGGAGGCCGGGGTCGGGAGGTCACAGCACGGCTCGCTTCGCTCGCCGTGCTGTTCCCCATGGTCGCATTGCAGCTCGCTTCGCTCGCCGCAATGCTCCGCCCGAAAAAAAAGGTCAAAAATAGGCCAATTTTTGAGTTTTTTAGGTTTTTCTATAAAAAAGGGGGTCTAGGGGGCTAAAGGGGGAAATATTTTTTTTGCAATTAAAATTATTTGCCCTACTCTACATGACTGTGAAAAAAAAATTCTAAAAAGTCAGTCCGTTTGGGAGATAGCAACGGGGGCTAAAAAAAGGGGGGTGAGAGGGGGGGTAATTTTTTTTTTCTCCCAATTCAAGAAGACACGAGGTCCCCCAGGCATGAGAAATACATTTCCGCAAAAAAAACCATACCTCCCCCTCCACCATCACGGAGATCAATTCTGTCAATCAGTCAGTCAGTGAGTGGTAATCGAGCTTTATATAATAGAACTAGGTTGTATAAGTGCGCGAGCTGCAAGCAGCTCGCGTTTGTCCGTTACATGCCCGCCCCGCCATCAAATTCGTAGTCCTTATGTCCATGTTTGTCGAAGAGTATACCCATTTCAAATTCTTGGATGGGGGAGGGGGTTCGGGGGGTCTGGGGTGCAAAATCGTAATCCCCGACCTTATGTTTGTCGAAAACGATACCCATATCTAATTCTTGTATGGGAGAGGGGGTGCAGGGGGGACTGGGGTCCTGGAAAGTAACAGCACGGCTCGCTTCGCTCGCCGTGCTGTGCCCCTTGGTCGCATTGCGGTTCGCTTCGCTCACCGCAACACGACGCCGCCCGCAACAAGTGCCAGTTTGCGGTTCGCTTCGCTCACCGCAATTTGGCCCACCCCTGCCGTCATCAAATTCGTAATCCCCACCCCAATATTAGTCGAAAACGATACCCATTTCAAATTCTTGGATGAGAGAGGGGGTTCAGGGGGGGCCGGTGGCGTGAAGGGTGACGGCACGGCTCGCTTCGCTCGCCGTGCTGTGCCCCGTGGTCGCATTGCGGTTCGCTTCGCTCACCGCAATACGACGCCGCTCGTGCTGCCACACAGCAAGGCTCGCTTCGCTCGCCTTGCTGTGTGACGTGTGTCGTATTGCGGTTCGCTTCGCTCACCGCAATCCGACCCACGCCCTTCGTCATCAAATTCGTAATCCTCACCCCCATGTTAGTAGAAAACGATACCCATATTAAATTCTTGGATGGGGGAGGGGGTTCAGGGGGGGCCGGTGGCGTGAAGGGTGACGGCACGGCTCGCTTCGCTCGCCGTGCTGTGCCCCGTGGTCGCATTGCGGTTCGCTTCGCTCACCGCAATACGACGCCGCTCGTGCTGCCACACAGCAAGGCTCGCTTCGCTCGCCTTGCTGTGTGACGTGTGTCGTATTGCGGTTCGCTTCGCTCACCGCAATCCAACCCACGCCCACCGTCATCAAATTCGTTATCCTCACCCCCATGTTAGTCGAAAACGATACCCATATCAAATTCTTGGATGGGGGAGGGGGTCCAGGGGGGCCGGGGGTGCAAGGTCACAGCACGGCTCGCTTCGCTCGCCGTGCTGTTCCCCGTGGTCGCATTGCAGCTCGCTTCGCTCGCCGCAACGCTCCACCCGAAAAAAAAGGTCAAAAATAGGCCAATTTTTGGGTTTTTTTGGTTTTTTGATAAAAAAGGGGGTCTAGGGGGCTAAAAGGGAAAATATTTTTTTTGCATTTTAAATAATTTGCCCTACTCTACATGACTGTGAAAAAAAAATTCTGAAAAGTCAGTCCGTTTGGGAGATATCAACGGGGGCTAAAAAAAGGGGGGTGAGAGGGGGGGTATTTTTTTTTTTCTCCCAATTCAAGAAGATACCCTCTATACGACCCTGCAATTGAAAACACTCTATCACGTCGTTTTCTGGTAGCACTTGAAAAAGGGGGGGGTCTGGGGGGCAAGGGGGGGTAAACAAATTTTTGCAATCAAAATCACTTGTACCCCTCTATACAACCCCCATAAAATTATTAGTCAGTATGGCTCTGCTTGGAAGCCCCCCTGGGGGGCGGGGGCCCCCCGGTGCAAATCTCAAAAAGTCGGAATTTTCCCGAGGTCCCCCAGGCATGAGAAATACATTTCCGCAAAAAAAACCATACCTCCCCCTCCACCATCAAGGAGAACAATTATGTCAATCAGTCAGTCAGTGAGTGGTAATCGAGCTTTATATAATAGAATATTGCACCAAGACACTAATAAGATATAAATAAAAATAAATGACCACGGAAAATCACTTACTCGAGCTAGTACTCGTAATCTATCAGTAATATCAACACAGTGTTTTTCTAAAATATTTGATACTGAAGATATTATCGTTGAACTTCTGAAAATCCGTCTTCTCCACATTGCGAAGAAAGACTCTTTTTTAATGTCTTCTAGAGTAAAACTTAATTAATTAATCATATTTCGCGGAACATAGATTTCATTGATGTGTACAAAGTAACAAAAACAAATTAATAAAAAAAAAAGACGTGTGGCACTCAGGGACTGCCGCGGTAAAGCTATTGCAATGCCATCTAGAGGCGAGTTGCTGAACTAAAGAGACAAACGTCAAGGTTTTTTCGTTACAGAATTTCTGGATTCGGTCCCCGCGCTCAAGGCCCGCGATAGAAGCTATGAAATAGCTTAAAAAAATATTGTTAACCATCATATTATTTTATTAATAACTTGGTTCGCTCTACTTATTGCATAACATCATCCACGCCGCCTTGTTTCAGCTGTCATAGCAGACATTCTCCGTGACGCTGGAACGCGCCGCGCCGCAGCTACACGGAGCTGGAGTCTGGCACCGCGTCTTGGGCCATGAAGGTGTTAATTACTTTAGATTATACGTAAATATTATAATTTACTATCAACCATTTTTTTTAAATGACATAGATTTCGGAAAAAATATTTACCAATTTTTCTGGCAACGGCTGCCATCTTTATAGACGAGAGCTGTAAATTATACGTAAATATTATAATTTACTTTCATCTGTTTCTTTAAAGTGACATAGATTTCGGACAAATATTTACCAATTGGTATAATGTTAAAACAAAATAAAATTTTGAAAAAACCACGACGGATATAATAAATAGTAGGTAGGGTACCTTATCGAAAAAAAAAGAAATATTTTTTGCAAAAAAAAGTCGAGGGACTAAATGGAATTTAAAAAGACAGTTACATTATAATTACAATTATAGCTTCCTAAATTTTTTCACCTATCCATTAATACAAATCCGAAAAAATCCGACGGGGGGGCTGCAGACAACATGTGAACCTATACGTTTTTTCAATTGTAAATTCAACATAGTTCAAATTTGTTTCTATTATTCGACTGTGTGAGATAATCTTTATACCTAGTCGTTAAAATTCAGAAACCTCAACCTCAACAGCCTGGATTGGTCCACTGCTGGACGCAGGCGTTCCGCTGATAAACGCCTTATTGACGTTTATCTCATACGGGTAATGGCCATAATCCCCACGCTGGGCATGCGAGTTGGGAATCGCAGTTCTGTGCTGCAATTGTTCTTTAGAGGGCGCACGGGAAGGAGTGGTGCAAATTCTAAGCCACACTGGTATCGGAAAATTCAGAAAATAGATATGGCAATGGCCCCCCCCGACGGAGTTTTTTGGCTTTGTATTAATGGATAGGTGAATTTTTTTTGGCTATAATTGTAATTATAATTTAACTGTCTTTTTCAATTCCATTTAGTCGAGGGTTTTGCAATTTTTTTTTTATAACGCACCTACTATTTATTATATCCGTCGTAGGTTTTTCAAAATTTTAATTTGGTTTTTATTTTAAACTTTTTAGAGATTTTCTACGTTACTTACAGCCGATTTTTCGAACGCAGATCATCCTTTTCATTAATTAATCAATGGTCAAGTCTCTAATCAAGTGGATTTCAATTTTTATCAAGTCATATTTCAACACGTCTTGGTTTCAATGAAAATCTGTCAAAAATTCCTGACTTGAGATGTGAGACGGACACAAATTTCATTTGCGTTTGAATATTCGGATGTTTAACTTTCTGAAACTGAACTGAGGGGTGAGTTTGACGAAAGTATCGAGACGTCTCATTTTTCCATAGATTTTAGTACAGCGCCCCATCTCACCCCGTATCGTGCGGACAGGGAACTACGCAAATCCCATACAATTAAGAGACGTTACGATCACGTCTCGTTACTATCGTCAAATAGGCTTTATTTAATTTTGTTAAGTTTTGTAATCGTTGCGTTTCGTTTCGTTTCATAATAACCACCAAAACAATAAAAAGGCTCAAAAAATCAATTGTGATAGTCAGGTTGATATGATAAGGTAAAGGAACGTTTTTCCCCTAGATAAATGTGTAGACCATAGACAAAATCCTACTCACTCAAGTAAAGATTTTGCTAGTGCAACTACTTAGATAGCGTCAGAGTTACGTTCTATAATAAAGATTTACTTGAGCAGAGATTATAAGCTCGAGTAGAACTCACGTAATGACTGCATAAGTAAAGCTTGGGGCTTATACAATACGGGCCTTAGTAACGCAAGCTGAGCGCACCTGAAATTAATAGTATACCGACCGTTGATTAATCAAAAAAGGAAGATGAGGTACTACTAGTTTCTCGAAAATGGCAACCTCATATTGTGTAAAATTGTGTGCTCCCACCTCAGTCACCGTCGGACCGGCGCGGCGGCGGCACGGGGGGTCGTGATTCGCGTGAAATATTGTTGTCTCGGTCTCACTTTCGGTCTTACATACGTCTTTCCGTCTTTGTTCTTCTTTGTATTTTAAGTTTTCAAAAGCTTGGGCTACTTCAATGTCATTTTTGATTGTGCAACTGTTAATCTTTAAATTGTAATCATTATCGTACTGACCTTTCCAGTCTCACTATTTATTATTTTCCATGTTGATTTTATTACATTTTCACTGTTTTTAATTTTGGAGCTAATATAATTTGATTTTGCTATTTGACAAACTTTTCTAAACATTTTTGAGTAATTTTTTACTTTTTCTTTGAAGTCCTTGTTAAAATTATATTGTTTTTCACTATATAGTTCATACAAAGTTACTCTACTTTTATGTATACCCACTGTTGCCCACTCACTAAAGTTAAGTTTTACTGAGACCATCCTCGATTTGGGTGTGAATATTGAATTGAACGCATTTGTGAATTTATTAAAAAAACTACAATACGACTCATTTGGGTTGTTAAGTGAGTAATCAGGTGATGGTTTAGAATCCCAATCCAATTTCAACCGTTCAAATCGACTTGTGATCACAGGTTACCTCGGAACTTTGTTACCTACCTCAGAACTTTTGACTGGGTGGTCCAATTTGCATGATTCTTTTTTTATATGAAAGCTGGTGCTTCCCGTGTGGTCCCATTTAATTTTGTTCAGTTCTGAGTAGTTCTGACAGTGGGATCCATGAAAATTCATGATAAAACTGTAAAAATTGAAGTCGGTTTATAGTTTTTAAAACAAAATTAATGATAGCTTTATCTTATTGAGCATGATTCACCCACAGGCTGCTTGTGTAAAAACTGAAACAGTAGGCCTTAAGAAAACTAAGTTACCAGCATAATTATTTCACATGTCTCATCCTATCCACCTATCAAATTTCACGCAAATCGAATACAACAGATAAGCTCGAAGTAACGTTTTACTATAGAAACTTTCGTAGTTTGACGAATTCATTATGAATGTAAGCGGGTTAACTACGAACCTTGTTTGTGTTGGAAGAACACCAACGTTTGGTGCTCGAATTGTGCTCGAAGGGATGCGGAGCGCGCGCGTCTAGAACCGCATTCGCCCTGAAGATGTCCCTCGTTAAGGGATGAAACGTTAGTGTTCTTCCAACACAAACAAGGTTCGTAGTTAACCCGCTTACATTCATAATGAATTCGAAGTAACGTTTTTACCATACAGCAATAAATAACTCAATTACGTACTCGTAATCAAGTATCGATTTTTAACCCCTGCTTAGGGCGTACCTGCACCATGAGGGTCTAAATAGCCTGTCTAATAATTAGTACTTATTCATTTTAATGCTAGGTCTATCAATATTCTAATACTACACACTAGCTTGGGTAGGTATAATAGGGATGTTGAAAAAATATCGATGTATCAAAATTTCTAAAATTCGATGATATTGTTTTTTATCATCGAATTTTAGATTTTAGAATAGTTATCGAATTTTCGATTCATCGATAACTCCCATTTGTTCTATAGGACTGTGACGTCATAGAATTGTTACCATTTTTTTATCCCTTCAGTTCCATGGTAGAACTATTGAAACGAAACCTATTCGTTCTATAGGATTAATAGTTGGTAACTCCCATTATTCGTTTTATTTAGATTTTCATACAAGCAAATAATGCGCATTCGATTGGAACAAAATAATTGATAATATTAATCTAGTCCATACATTAATATTTTAAATTGGACAATAATTCTCTGAAAATTTTACCGATATATCGTTTTTTTTACCTATCTTAAGCTGAACGCGCATCGAATTTTCAAATCTTTGTATAAAACCGCCCTGTGCACCTATTTGCACCTATCCGCGCCGCATTTGATTAAAATCTCCTAATTACAAGCAACATTGTTCGCCGCCCGCCACCCCTATGTCGACTTCAAATGATCCTAGCGAATGTGCAGCGGATACGCGGAGACTTGCTGGACGATTCTGTCATCTGTGCTACTCGTTCGTAAGGTATCTTTTCGTTGTTCAGTCGTCACCACCGCGCTGCGCTGTGCATAAGTTTACTTAGTTTAAATCATGTCATCTCCGGACTCGCCGGTGTGCCGTATATGTCGCGGCAGCCGCGCTCGGCAATTGCGTATCGTAGAGGATGCAAAAATCATAAGTGCATTCGAGGAGTTTACTCAATTAAAAGTAAGTAATTGTTACGTTTAACTACTCTAAGCCAAAGATTTAGATAGGCCCGTTCCGTGTAGTGAGACCGCGCCGTGTTTGTTGTACTTCGTGGCCAAGCGAAGTTTGTTATCGACATACCGACGACCGAACCGACCACCGCACTATGGGTCAGGAGCGTAATTATCGTCTCAAAAATCTGTAACTTTCTTAGTTTTCAAAATATCTAAATGAATCTTTCGCAATTATAATATTAGATATATGGACTATAAATGAAACAAAAAATAATAATTTAAAAAGCTTTATTAATATGAAAAAATGGCCAATAAACTTAAAAAATCATATTTTTTTAGGTTTTCGCGAATTTTAACTCATCTAATAGACATAATAAAAACAAAATTCTACATTACATTAAACAAAAAATAACAAACAAACATTAAACAAACATTAATTTATTTATTTTAAGTAATAAATTATTTTATTTTTGCTTTTTTTACTTTTTTTGAGTAACAAGTAATAAAAAACCTATTACAATCATTATGAAAGATATATTGGAAACTTATAAATAATTACTATACCAGAAGTACTTATTATAAATATAAAATAAAATAGTATATGTAATAAAAATTCTAATTACCGTAAAAAAAATTAACGCAAGGTTTTGTAGCTTAAAAATCTTTATCATCGCACAAAACTTTTTAACTCGCTATCTCACCAAGAAGCGTTTTGTTCCAAGAATCGAGATTTTATTCTTCTATATTCTATTATTTTAAACCCTGCTCTAGTAATAAACAAACCCGCAGTACTTAACCTCAAATTAACTTTCTTGTTGACGATTTTTAAACATAATGGAAAGTACTTGCTGATGTGAGGTCCTTTCTTCAGTAAATATTGTCCAATTATACATAAATCTCTTTATTTCTACTCCAAGCATTTGAAGCAAGAAAGCAAGAATTTGAATTTATGTTATTGGAATCTATTGACATAATTAGCTGCTTTATGACAAACAGATCATAGGTTTCGAGTCGAAGTCGGAATTTTTGTATACAGGTGATGATGAACGATGATGAACAGATCATAGGTTTCGAGTCGAAACCTATGATCTGTTCATCATCGTTCATCATCACCTGTATACAAAAATTCCGTGATCGTTGGTCGAAACTTTCGACCAACGATCACGGAATTTTTGTATTTTGTTGTATGTTTTCTACAACTTTTTGGCGTTTAGATGGTGTTAAGTTATAGTTTCCTTCCAAATACTTTTGAATGTTTTCCAAAGTGGCTCGTTCTCGATTAAAAAAGAACATCATTCGCGTTTTGGTATAATGAATTCACTGTTTGCACGATAATGACAGAATTTATGTTTGGATTTTACATTGCTTTTATATTTACAGGTAATTGTTAACATTATTGATAGATAACACACGCAACTTTTTTTTAATTTGATTAGGTGATAACTTTTATCAAAATAATGCGGTCTTTCTCTATTTTTGGCTAAAATTATTATAAAATATGTACCTTCGAAGATTAAGGTAACTATGTTTCTCACGTCAAAAATAAATTTATTTTATTTAAATAAAACAAGCAATAACAAAAAGGTCATCACGTAAATAAAAATCAGAATATATGCTACAATTACCAAATTTTCCAAAATAAAAAACACTCATGATTTTTCTTATTTTCCCACGGTACACTTTTTTGCCTATAACTCAAATTGGAGCAAAAAATATCTATAAACCCTGTTAGGAAACGTAAAAGTAGTCATAACTTCTTGTCGGGAGACAGCGGTAAATACGAAAACTCGATTTGAATTTTCAAAACTTGAAAAATAGGAGGTCTTTTAAAAATTGACCATGAAAACTAACTATTTTAGCCGTATAACAAAATGTTTTAATTATGATTGAAAGTGTAAAGTACGACGCTTTTAATGATGTACAATAAGTAACAGTATATCAACATACACTTGTAAAAAAAAATTATCGGAAATTGTCATATCACAAATTTTCCTACATAAACCAATCTACTTCCTTACATTCAAGTTCAAGTTATCACTATTAATAGTTATTTGTTATACAAGAGTGCAAAGTTGCTTTTTAACCGCGTGTTCAATTTTGATGACCGAGCAAGCGAAGGATTCTAAAATTGAATCACGAGCGCAGCGAGTGATTCAAATTTAGAATCCTGAGCGTTAGCGAGGGAATCAAAAGAGCACGAGGTGAAAAACCTTTGCACTTGAGTGCAACACGTAACTTTTCATTCCAGCGAGGAAATGACTAAATGCAAAAACAAACTTCCTCGTCGCTAGAATCACTCATTTTAGTTTTTTCACTTGTTTTCAAGTTTCTTGTTTTTAATGCCGCGTAAACAACCGCGTACAAAGCAAATTGAAAAAAGAACACCAAGAAGGTTCCGACTCTGAGTTTTTAACAAATTAAAAAAAAGTTGTATGATATATTCGGCACCATAGAGGTAGCAGTAAATAGGTTTAATGTTTTTTTTAATTCACAAACTTAGTGCACACGATGTACTAAATTCAATTTAAAAACGGCTTTTTCACTCAGATATTGAAGATTAAAAATACTCTTTCCGAAATGGTGGGATGAAAAATATGTTATTATAGCATATTTTTTGTGGTATAAGATAGTTCAATTAACCTACTTCATAAATACATTGAGAAAATTTTTGAAATGTAACTTTTGTGAAAGTGATTTTTGAGACGATAATTACGCGTTTGACCCAGCAGCGGTGCACCGCTGGGGTAAACGAGTTCTTGAGTGGAGACCACGACTCGGAAACGTAGTGTTGGACGCCCTCCGGCCAGGTGGGATGACGATCTGCGAAAGACTGCAGGCAGATGCAGGATGCATCAAGCTGAAGACAGGGCGCTATTGCGCTCATTAGGGGAGGCCTATGTCCAGCTGTGGACTAGTATAGGCTGATGATGATGACGATGAAGTTTGTGAGCACACAAACTTATCTTTGTCATTTACGAGTAGAATCAGTAAATTTTGTTTCTGTGTTGTGCTTGTTCACAAAAGTTCGTGCTATGTGATTGCACACATTATTCAATAACAATAAAAAGCAATAATAACAGTTTTATTGACAATAACACTAATTTTACTCCAACCGAGCAAAAATCGACAAATACTCGTATATTATTGAGATAGCTTATGCAAAAAGCAAGTCGGAAAATATTAAGTAGTTAGTAGAACAATAGAATAAATTATTAAAAATTCAAAGTTTTCAGTGTTTTAATCTGTTTTTTAACATTACGAAATAGGTAGTAGCCGCCATGTTACTCGTACATCATAGGCTGTGTAAATAAACAAGTGTCAATACATAGTTACATACAGCCACCCTCCAGCCACCACAGTCACAGAGTAATAATGGCGTCCTCTCGTCAAAGTATGCGCGTTTGAAAATGCATTTTTATGGTATCGATGAATAAAACGTTGTGTTAATTAAAGTTAAAGTTTCAAATTAAAGTTTAAAAAAATATTAAACAACAACCCAGGGTTTGAACCCTTGTGCCATATTTAGGGCTTCATCAACGGAGGAAAGGGTGAAAGTTACCCGGCACAATAAGTCCAAACATTGCACCCAAATTTAAATTCCGCTCACAAAAAAATATTAAACAATCTTAGACACAGTTTATCTACAGAACATTTGGAACAGTACTTAGGCCCGTATTATAAAACTTTGCTCAGTCATAGAGCTATGCTTAAGTGACGTTTATACCAACGAAAAGCGTTGCTCAAGCATAGATCGATGACTGTGCAAGGCCTTACACATATTTTTGCAGGTATGCCTATGACATTTTTTTATGTTAATTGTATGCATATTTTGGCCTTTCGTGCGTATTTTAGCTGTTTTACTTGCATGCATATTATGTTGCATATAATTCGGTCACATAGTGCGTGCGTCGTCATTTTGTTAAAATGCCACTGTTTTTGGGCGTAAGGGCGTTTCTATCGATTTAAATCTTTCTTCTTAGCATTAGAGGCCGTTTTCAGGCCCTTCAGCAGCCTTGGTATAGATACGGTAGGTACCAAGCTGATGCTGATTTTGGCTAAGTGAATGTCTAACTCGCATACAGAGATTTCCGCACTTCTATAGTTAATGTATTCCTAATCATATCATTTATTGTCATTTCATGCATACAGGTATTGTTCTTAGGTGTAAAATGTCTTGGTGGGTGGGTATGGGTACACAATGCATAATAACCCTGTCCTATTTTATCTTATTATTACTTAAACACAGGAAGTTTTAAGAATCCGTCGTGCAGTTTGTGATTCTATGTTATTTATTGCCTTTGTAATAGTTTCATTTTGTAAAGCTTAGGCAGAGATACGAAGTTGCGCTTTTTGGCCACCAAATTCTATTTTCGCATCTCTTATAATATTACTTTGATATTTCATATTTGGGTGATTCTCACAGGCCTCGAAAATACCGGTAGTTCCCAACTGATTACACTAGATCTAATCACGTTGCATGCATTTGTCACAGTATCCCTATCCCTACCATTTGTGTTTTTTTCACATAGTAGATTAGATGAAAATAATAGAGTTTTTAATTTTCTCATCTTAAATTATCTACTCGTATACTAATATTATAAAAAGGAAAGATATGATTGTTTGTTTGTTTGTATTGAATAGGCCCCGAAACTAGTGTACCGATTTAAAAAATCTTTCATTATTAAAAAGGCTATATTTCATCCCGGAATTCCCACGGGAACGGGAACTACGCGGGTGAAACCAGGAGGCGCTGCTAGACACTAATAATAATAAAGAGGAAAGATTTGATTGATTGTTTGCATTGAATAGGCTCGACGATTTTATGTGGATTAGATAAGGCCTAAAATAGTAAGGATATTTGATAAACTTGTTGTTTTGCCATAGTCTATAAATAAACATCTCACCTAAGTTGTTGATTTATGTAAAATAAAATGTATTAATTCATCTGAATTGATGAATTATTACATTTTAATTTACATAACACAACATCAATTTCTTTAGCTCATTCATATTTTTATTTTACTTTCCTTGTATTCGTAATGAAAAGCAGTGTTTACCTCGGGTGAAAGTAATATTTAGTCCCTCGAACTATTAGCGCCCGAGCGTAGCGAGGGCCTGTTTGCCAACATGCGTTATGCTGTGTTACATCTCTATGATCTACCTATGTAGGTACATACCTATTGACCTTGGTTACCCCTCGCCAAGGGCAGACAATTATGAGGGGTGATGTTCTCTATCATTGATTGAGAGATGTTTATGTCGGTTCGGAAGTAAAGTAAACATTAAAAAAAAAATATGATTGATGCAGTTTAACTCCGTGCGATGATTAAGATTAATCATAATCCTTTTGTGTAAACTATAATATACCTATTGTGTAAACTATAATAACCAAAAACTTTAATTTATTTCTTGTAATATATCTAATTTTCCCACTTCCTTCCCCGTTCCCGATCACCGAGAAACATACCGTAACGTAGACCTTCGTAGCACGTTCCACGATGCTACGAGGGATCGGTGTAGCATACAAAAGACAGCTACACAAAAATGACATTTCGTCACTATAGTAGCATCTCGTAGCCACAGGTAAATTGGCGGTATACTCGTAGATGACTAACTAGGCTTCACGTATTCATGTCTGTGTAGTATCAATTTTAAAATGAACAAAGGCCCTTTCCTATGAATTCCTTTCATATTAGAAACAAAACTGAAAATTTCATGAAATTGGTCTTTGTAAAATATCAAAAAAGGAGTTATGTGCGTAGAGTTTGTATAAAATTCAAAGACCTGTAAAGTTATTTTTATAAAAGTTCTATTGCAACTATAAAAGTTAAAGAAGTCAATTTATGAGAAAATAAAAACTGCATACGGCATTTAAAGGTTTTTTTGTATCTAGATTACTAAATTGAATTGTTGAGTGAATGCATTCTCAGATTACTTGCATGTTGAAGTAAAGAGATCAGAAATAAGATTAGTCATAGTCTATACAAATACCACACTAGTTTATGTAGAGTTAGTATATACATAATAAGTTTCTGGGACGAATCGAAGGAAAGACAGACAATAAAATGTTCTACAATAAAAAAGAAAGGGATAGCTATAGCTTCCGGAGAAGTATAGAATTTTCTAGAAAGGATTGACCTATACCGTGTCCATTTTGAATGAGGCATAAACGTATACAAACCGCCCATACTTAACCTAAAATTCACTTTGTTGGCGCGTCCTTTTATACGTAATTTACATTAATTGTCGATTTTAGATCTTCCCTTCAATAAAAATTGCTTACAATTATATCTGAAACTCGACGCCAAGCAAGTGAGTTTTTGTTATTTGTATCGTGGTTTATTTACTAACATGTTCCATGCTGGATGGATAAACCATAGGTATAAAAGCTGGGCTTTTTTGCCGTTTTATTATTCAGTTATACGCTTCAATTATTTGATGTGTGCGACTGTACCACAGTGCATTTGTTCCTAGCACTTCACATCGACTTTTTATATTGTTGCAGTACGAATTTTCATAAACTATGACTACTGGCAGAAGTGGCTTTACTGCTGCCGTAAAATACTTGAATTATTATTCCTCTATAAACAATATTGTAAGTGATTGATATGTATGTGGTTGGTAAACCTTTTTTAAATAAATATTTTTATAATAAATAAATAAATCGGTATTTCATGCTCTATTTATACCTATATAATTTATGTACATATATAGCTATAGTAAGTACAAAGTCCCAGAGCATTTTGGTCGAGCCGGTATGCAACTATGTGGTCAGCGGCGGAAGACGCGGGTTCGAATCCCGAATCATAGACAATTCAACCGCTAATCATCGTTTTAAGTTAAACCGTTTCTTTTACTTTTATCCCTAGAGACGAAAAGTATTACTTTCATCCCGCTGATCCAGCAATTTCAAACCTACTCTCCGACTATGAGTAATGAAAAAGATCTATAGAACAATCAGCTTTTATGAGTATAGTCAGAGACGATTAACAAGTTTCTCCCTGTTTGTTTCAGTTCGATTCCGAGGGAAAGCCAAAAGTCATATGCAGACACTGTTCCAAAGCACTTTTAAAATTGAAGTCTATGGTTGCGATGGCGTTCAGTTCGGATAATATTTTTGATCAGTTATATAGGGCCGGGTTGGAGGTAAGTAACATATGTTTAATTGCAAACTGCGCCATAAAGCGCTTAAAAATCTTGAGGATAAGGAACGGGATATTATATGGCAGCATGGTGTCCTACTTAGAAGCATACTTAGTTGTTTGAACATTTTTAATATACAGTAAATGGTACTGTACTGCGATGTTGCTCAGTTGATATCGCAATGGCCGCATGACAAACTTCTGCTTAAATTGTGTTCTTAATACATCTATTGTTTTTAGCCAACTCAAGAATGCACATCTCTTCTAGAGGGCAGAGGATTGGGTCTCGGAAATAAAAAAGGCAGACATTACTAGTTAAAACTCAAATAATTACTCCGACTAAAGAAGTGGTAGAAATGAAGAACATGAGATGGAGACCCCGGATGATTAAAATAAAGACTTTATTGTATCTGAACCAAATAATTCTTCTGCTCACTCCAGTGAAACAAAAAAAGCTGACAGGGTCGCTAGCTAGAGTCAAATTTGACCGACTATGAGCTGATCAGTCAGTCGAGATATACCACAGAAATGTTAATAATTAGGTATTACTACAACGCGGGCGCATAGACCAGTGAAAGTGGCGCCCCCACCTATTTTCTTTTATTATTACGTTACACAGGAAAGTTTAAAATCTATCGTACAGTTTGTGTTATCTATTATAAGTTATTTATCAATGCGTCTGTAATAGTTTCATTTCGTAAAGCTTAGGCAGAGAAACGAAGTTGCGCGTTTTGGCCACCAAACTCTATTTTCGCATCTCTCCCTAATCTATAAGATAAAACTATTATAGAGGTATCAAAACATTGCTTATAATAGATACCACAAACAAAAAAAAGGTGATAAAACATCCCAGGGTGGCGTAGGTTTCCTCGTCAATAATACCCTCGCTAACAACGTTCATGAAATCTCCAGTGTGTCGAACAGGGTAGCGTACCTGATCCTTCGGCTATCCAAGCGGTATAGCATGAAGGTAATTCAGGTCTACGCACCGACCTCGGCACACTCGGATGATGAAGTGGAGGGTACGTATGAAGACATATCCAAAGCCTTACACAACACCACTAAGGCTCACTTCAACGTTGTTATAGGGCCCCTTTATCAACGTTGAAGTGAGCCTTATATATTTATTATTTATTTACATTATTAGCCTTATTATTTACATAGGGGACTTCAACAACAAGGTGGGAGGAACATGGTTGAACAACTCGCCAGGAGACGAAAAAATACTAAACTAAAGTCAACGTGACGCGGTCACCCCTCCCGTACTGACCGCGCCCGACGCTGCGGAACCCCCGGGTCTCAAGGTAATAAGGATGTTACCCCTTATTATTAAAATTATTAAACTTTTATTTTGCACTTATATTTGGCAACAGATATACATCATCCGTGAAAATTTCAACCGTCTGGATATCACGGTTCATAAGATACAGCCTGGTGACAGACGGACAGACGGACAGACGGACAGACGGACAGACGGACAGACGGACAGACGGACAGACGGACAGACGGACAGACGGACAGACGGACAGACGGACAGACGGACAGACGGACAGACGGACAGACGGACAGACGGACAGACGGAGAGACGGACAGACGGACAGACGGACAGACGGACAGACGGACAGACGGACAGACGGACAGACGGACAGACGGACAGACGGAGTAATAAGGTGACAATACCCTTTGGGTGCGGAACCCTAAAAACGACGACATAGTGTTTTGATCGGTGCCAAGTGTTATGATGATGATACGCTCTGAGGAGAGGCACACGCTCAGCTAAATGTCGCGAGTAGAATATAATAAATAATAACACTAATAATTATAAATGCGAAAGTTTGTATGCATGTATGTATGGATGATGGATGGTGTTTGTTACCTCTTCACGCCAATACTTGAACGGATCTGGCTGAAATTTTGCACACAGGTAATTCTAATTCCGGAATCAAACATACTTTTTATCCCATAAATCAGTTCCCGTGGGATAAAAATCACCTTTGAACGTTTCCATAGGAACAACGCGTGCGAAGCCGCGAGACGCAGCTAGTAACCCATAACATTGAATTACTACTACTTTCAGTTAACTGCCCTTATCGCTGATTTTCAGCACGCATCTAAGTGGTGATGACGTACGATTAGTCCAATAAAATTATAAACGCGAAAGTTTGTAAAGATGTCTGTATGTATGTTTGTTGCTCTTGCACGCAAAAACTACTCAACGGATCGGGCTGAAATCTTGCATACAGGTAGCTTAAAGATGTCTGTATGTATGTTTCTTGCTCTTGCACGCAAAAACTACTCAACGGATCGGGCTGAAATCTTGCATACAGGTAGCTTAAAGATGTCTGTATGTATGTTTGTTGCTCTTGCACGCAAAAACTACTCAACGGATCGGGCTGAAATCTTGCATACAGGTAGCTTAAAGATGTCTGTATGTATGTTTCTTGCTCTTGCACGCAAAAACTACTCAACGGATCGGGCTGAAATCTTGCATACAGGTAGCTTAAAGATGTCTGTATGTATGTTTGTTGCTCTTGCACGCAAAAACTACTCAACGGATCGGGCTAAAATCTTGCATACAGATAGCTTAAAGATGTCTGTATGTATGTTTGTTGCTCTTGCACGCAAAAACTACTCAACGGATCGGGCTAAAATCTTGCATACAGGTAGCTTAAAGATGTCTGTATGTATATTTGTTGCTCTTGCACGCACAAACTACTTACTCAACGAATCGGGCTGACATCTTGCATACAGGTAGCTTAAAGACGTCTGTATGTATGTTTGTTGCTCTTGCACGCACAAACTACTCAACGAATCGGGCTGAAATCTTGCATACAGGTAGCTTAAAGATGTCTGTATATATGTATGTTGCACTTGCACGCAAAAACTACTCAACGGATCGGGCTAAAATCTTGCATACAGGTAGCTTAAAGATGTCTGTATGTATATTTGTTGCTCTTGCACGCACAAACTACTTACTCAACGAATCGGGCTGACATCTTGCATACAGGTAGCTTAAAGACGTCTGTATGTATGTTTGTTGCTCTTGCACGCACAAACTACTCAACGAATCGGGCTGAAATCTTGCATACAGGTAGCTTAAAGATGTCTGTATATATGTATGTTGCACTTGCACGCAAAAACTACTCAACGAATCGGGCTGAAATCTTACATACAGGTAGCTTAAAGGCGTCTGTATGTATGTTTGTTGCTCTTGCACGCAAAAACTACTCAACGAATCGGGCTGAAATCTTGCATACAGGTAGCTTAAAGATGTCTGTATGTATGTTTGTTACTCTTGCACGCAAAAACTACTCAACGGATCGGGCTGAAATCTTACATACAGGTAGCTTAAAGATGTCTGTATGTATGTATGTATGTTGCACTTGCACGCAAAAACTACTTAAGGGATCGGGCTGAAATCTTGCATACAGGTAGCTAGAACTACCTGTATGCATGATGTCAGACGGATTTGATGCGTGCTGAAAATCAGCGTTATGCCTGAAATAACACAAAGACTACTTTTTATTCCATAAATTAGTTCCAGTGGGAAAGGCGTGCGAAGCCGCGGGCGCAGCTAGTTTAAAATAAATCACAAATGAAAACTCGCAAACTATAACTATATACAAGTACAAGAGAAATAGAAAATGATGACAAAAATATCCAATACCCATACCGATGTTCAGAAATTGATTAATTAAAAAGGGAAGATAAGTTACGTTCTCCCAACGCTTACTCAAAAATTGGCATGTGTTACAACTACACGAAAACACATACGCTCACAGTGATATTTCCAGTCCTGTGCAATACAAAGAAGAACAAAGACGGAAAGACTTATCTAAGACCGAAGTGAGACCGAGACAACAATATTTCACGCGAATCATGACCGCCCGTGCCGCCGCCGCCGGTCCGACGGTGACTGAGGTGGGAGCACACAATTTTACACAATATGAGGTAACCATTTTCGAGTAACTAGTACCTCATCTTCCCTATTTAATTAATAAATGTGTTCAGAGTCAAATATCTCATAAACTGCATGAGGTCTGAGTTGACTAAATAGGTACCATAAAACACAGATGATTGTCATAGGTCATGCATGATTCATATCACAGTATGAATTTACGCATTAGTTACCCATGATCACAGATATTCGATGATTCCTGGTGGTCTTTATATGAACTTTTTTCTTTCGTGTGATAAAAAGTAAATAGTAGTTTAGTTTTTTGTTTGATCTATAATTAATTTCTTAATATTTTGCTCTTTGTTGAGATTAGAAAATCGATTCCCGACTCGGGACAAATATGTATAACATCTGCAGATATTTGTTTAGGGCGTTCTGGATGTTTACTATATATAGTAAAAAAATCTATCTATGTTGTGTATTATATAAGTATATCAGTTATGTAGTACCCATAAGACAAGCTCTGCTTAGCTTGGGGCTAGATAATGCTGTGTGAATGGTCCAACATTATTTATTAATTAGATACTTCGACCGTATAACCCAACTGGTAATAATGATACTTGACTCCCATCTCCCGTTAATCCAGTTTATCAAAAGGCTATAAAAGGGGTGTTGAAAGTTAGGGTCAGATTTTAACCTCTGACCCCTCGAATACTCACACGCATCTCAGATTAAAAGACGTCTCAATCAAGAAATTTTGAACAGCTGTTCAAATTAAGCTGGAACACGACTGGAGACATGCGTTATGCGTTTGAGTATGTAATTGTAAGTCTTTGAATATTTATTGGTCTAAATAATCAAACAATTTTAAGGAGGCCAAGAGGAGGATCCAGCTAGGCTGGGTAGCGTTTGGGAGACCGTCGAGTCTTCTCATACCTCAATGCTTGTAAACGAAAGTTTTCAATTAGTGCGTCCTATCCGTCATGCATGACCTACAGAGCTGAGACTATGCTTGGAGTCTCTCTGAAGGACAGAATTTGTAACGAATATATAATATCCGACAAAAACCAAAGTTATCGACATAGCTCAAAGAACTAGAAAGCTGATGTGGCAGTGGGTCGGCTATATCTCTCGAAGAACCGACAACCGCTGGGGTAAACGAGTTTTTGAGTGGAGACCGCGACTCGGCAATCATACGGGCAGATGCTGGATGCGTCAACCTGATGGCTCATTAGGGGAGGCCTATGTCCAACAATGGACTAATATAGGACGATGATGATGATGAAACAATCAAAGGTGTTGCCTGTGCTTCACGTTATTTTTTTCCGTCGCTGATTTAATTCGTGCGAATATTCAATGCAGGATTTATAGCATATTTCGTTTTGTGTAAGAATTGGTGGACTTAATGTCCTCTGGGATACAATCCATCTCCTTGCCAAATTACTCTTCTTGTTCATAGCGCCACACCCACACCCATACAACGTTTCCTCATGGATTCAAGATTATTATCTAACAATAATCCATATTTCCCATTTCCACAAGAAATCTCTAACTCCTTTTTTATCGAAGTTTGTTATGATCTTTTCAGATGTTTAGGCGTAAAAAAGTGTGATGCTCCCTAGTATCTCAATCAAGCTAATCAATGGTTTTTTTTACTAAATTGTACGTCTATACTTTTATTAAAATATTTGTTTGTTTGCATGGAATAGGCTCCGAAACTACCCCGAGCATCACACGTGAAATTCATATATAATTAGAGAAACTTTGTATCTTTCGCATTTATTATTATCATCGATCAGGTATTTCGCGCGGGAGCCGGCGAAAACTTTAATCGATGGTATGAAAGAATGTTCGCGGCCTAGGCAATCATCATCCTACTAATATTACAAAGGTGTGTTTGTGCCATTGTGCTTGGCCGAAGACAGCCCCAAACGAATGGATCGAGCTGAAATTTAGCACAAAGATTTAGACCAGATGCTACTTTATATTCCAAAATGCGCGAATAGCCACGTACAAAAGCTAGAAGAATAAATATTTTAATAGGAGTATCCTTCTCAACCTCAAAAGCCTGTATTTGTCCACTGCTGGACGAAGGTCTCCTGACAATCGCCTTATTGGCGTTTATCTCATGGAGGGTAATGCCTATAATCCCCACGCTGGGCATTCAGTTTGGTGATCGCGTTCATTCTGGTTGTATAATAGTTCTGTAGGGGGCGCTGCTCCCCGCCCCCGGTGGATATCCCTTAGTCGCCTTTACGAGGCGACTAAAACCTTGTTTACGGAGACGCGGGGCGTGCGGCGGCCCCGTCATCGTACGCATAAACACACACATATCGCAATGTACGCTGGGGTTTCTACGGAGAGTTGGGGTGGTACAAATTCTAAGCCAGCACCACACAGCTACTCAATGAATAATATATATAAATTTTATTAATAACTAATTAATATTAATACGGTAAAGATTTTGTATGACATGTTACTTATGGTGTAATAAATATATTCTGTATTCTAACTAACCCACACAGCTACTCAATGATTAGCTATGACCAATTTTTTTTATAGTGCGTAAGCCCTCTCTCTATTATTTGATTTCTTAGCTATATTACGTACAGCTCGCACGGACGATGTGATAAGCGTTCATCATCAGATAAGCTTATTTCCTTCAACATTAGATCCGGTTAGCGTGAAAGTAACGAACAGACGTTGCTACACAAGTTGTAACGTCTGCTGTTCGTACATACATACATATTGCATTTCAAATAAAGATCAGTATGATAAAATACAAAATTTCTCATACTGATTTTTAAAACTTGTTGGGCCTTGTTTTAATAAAAACACAGGTCTAAGATGAAAATGTTCTTTTAATTTTATAAACAATCAACTCATGTCAATGATAAATCTTTTTAGTTTTTACAATATTTGTTGTATTTACTGTTTATAGTATCTTGTGTCTCATGAAACTTAAATAATTTAATTTGAATACCTACGTAAAATTATTTACAACGGGATATTTACCATGATTTAAGTTTTGACTTATTGCGTGATGCATGAAACTGTGTCAATATATTAACGTTATTTACAACGGGATATTTACCATAATTTGAGTTTTGACTTATTCCGTGTTTATGCGCATCAACTGTCCCTAAATATTGGAAAGCTCGTTACTGAAATCATGGTAAATATCCCGTTGTAAATGACTAAAGTATTAATACATGATGGATTTAAACTTTGACAAAGATGACGCACATGGCTCTATCATATACTAGATAATAACTTTTGTGAAGTACAGCTAAAAATGTTTTGTGAACAGGAAATAAATAAATTTATATAATAATCTTAATTATAAACAAGAGGAAATAATCAGCTACGTTGAATTTACCTAGAATTCGATATCGCAATAAAAACAAACGAATTACTCGTTTGTGTTGGTATATTGCAGTACCTACATACAATTGTTCAGTCTACCAGCGCATGGCTGCCTACGACACTAATGCCCGTATTATGAAAGTTTGCTCAGTCATCGATCTATACTTGGGTAAAGCTTTTGCATGGCTTAAACTTCACTCAAGAATAGATCTACGAATAAGGTACAATGTCACCATTGCAACTCAATATAATTGATTTTGTTTTAAAAAAACTATAAACCGACTTCAATAATATAGTTTTTTTTCATGGATCCCGTTGTCAGAACTGGACCAAATTTTAATGGGACGACACGGGAAGCACCAGATTTCAAATGAAAATATAATCATGAAAAACGTACCACCCAGTCAAAAGTTCTGAGGTAACAAATATAAAAAATACAGTCGAATTGAGAACCTCCTCTTTTTTTGAAGTCTGCAATAAAGATACACTCAGTTTAGCTCTATAAACGAGTTTTTTACTGACAGAGTGGAATCGGTTCAAGCATTAAACCTAATTCAAGAGCTGTCATGTCACACAATAGGTATTAGGAATTTGAACTCGATTAAGCTGAACTTAGTTAGGTTGATCCTAATTTCGGCAGCAAAACGGTGAAATTGGATCTTAGTGAGCTTTCACAATACGGGCCTTACATGCTTACCCACTTACAGAACCGAACCACTTTCGCAGCTTGACGAAAATGGCGTAGCATCGCAAGAAAAATATTTTTCGCACAGCATGTGAGATAACGCGGGCAACAGAATTCAGATAATAGTACATTGTACACATAGCCGAGAAAGTGCTCAATCCCTATCGAGTGTGTCATTTGGATCCCGGCGCAGCCACGGGCCTCAAACACACGACGTAGGAATCGCAATTTCTCCCGCGTGATAAGTGCTTTATACTACACCTTCGAGAAAAATCGAGTGAGAGTGAGAGTTTTAGAATCTAAAAATCAGTTGAGTACCTAAATTCGAGTAAACTCAATTAACTCCTTCATGGCCCAAGACGCAGGTGCTCATCTCCAGCCTCGTGTAGCCGCGTCACGCCCCTGCGGGTCGCACCTGAGAGCTGGGCAGTGAATGAGATACACTAAATTAAAAGAGAGAATTGCACACACCTAGTTTTTTTTAATAATTGATTAGAATGCCGAAGAGCCCGATACCATATAGCGTATTCGAAGTAAAAACTTTTTGTCATTTGATCTATTTTGAAAATAACCTTAGCAACAGTTAGCTGGCAGCTAAGGTTATTTTTATATTTCATTACCTTAATTAATTCATATTTCAGAAAATTTAGAGCAAATACTACGTAAGAAAAGGATTTCCATATACATACATCCTTCCGCAATAAACAGAACTATGTAATTTTATTTATCACGCGCTCATCGTGAGAAATAAAATTAGTTTACCCTCCCGCATTTCAGTACGCATGCAATAACGTACTTTCTTACGTTATATTTGGAATAAGATTAAGCAACTTTCTGAATAGGTGTAGTATAAGAGCACTTACTTTATTTTTCCATAACGCGACTATTTAACAACATACTAATAAAAGACAACTTTTCGCGCAATTTCACAGCGGCTGAGACGAGACTGCACAATATTAAAATGGAAAAAGTTTTCGTTTACCATCGTTAACCTATCAAGATATGAAAATTGTACTGCATATATGTAACAAATAACTCAACCAATCGAAAACTATAATAGAGTTCGTAAGAAACTATACGATTTTCGTCATACTACGATAAGTAGTTCCTGTCTATCCCATAGGGGCGTTCCAAGGCGCTTAACAATTATAAAAGGAAACGAAAACATTTACAGTTTCAAAAACTATGCAAAACTCATAAGGTCTCAGGGCAAAAGCCACTTACACTATATATACACTATTAACCGGGCGAGGTGCGTAAAAGGTATAATCGCAGCATCGCACGACCACATCAGCTGTCCCCTACGTCATACAGACCCCGGACTACCACCAACAGTTGGCTCAAATTCAAACCCGTCTTAGCCGAGACACCGATAACTTGCATCTCCTGTCGCATTTTCTCGAAGGTTCTCTTAGCTTCAGGCAAGTCTATCTTATTGACGACGACACACGCTGGTCTGTCGGCCAGTTTTGAGTTGTATTGAGTTATTTCGTGTTTGAGCGTGGTGTACTGAAGCATCGGGTCGTTGGTTCCGTCGAGGAGGTAGATTAGGCCGCGGCAACGTTCCACGTGTTGTAGGAACTGTATCCCTGGAAAATGCAAAAAATGCAAATGTTTATATTGGTACAAGTTTTGTTTTTCTCATTTAAGTGAACTGTGTTAATGTTCTTTGAGAAATTAAAGAATCTTTGAACCGATAATTGCGAGACTCACCTAGCCCATAGTTCTTATGCGAGCCTGGTATGAGCCCGGGCAGGTCTGCGATCGCCACTTGCTCGTAGTCATCGTACAACACCATTCCTGCGAATTAAACAGGATATCATAAACAAACTGACAATGATGTCTGTTAAGATGTTGCCAAAACTAGACTAAACTAATTTGACAGGACTAAGGCCCGTATTATGAAAGCTTGCTCAGTCATAGAGTTATGCTTGAGTGACGTTTATACCATAGAAAAGCGTTGCTCAAGCACATATGAATGACTGAGCAAGCTTTCATAATATGGGCCTAAAACCGACATCCTTATTATTTTGATCGTTATGGCAAAAACCAATGAAACCTTATAACAAAAATCAATTTTTTTTTTAAATTGCAGCCTAAAATTTTATATTAGATAGGCAAAAAGAGCTTTTTTGCCTCAACCCAAGGACCGAGGGTCGTCCATCCCCCATACCCATCGAGTTGAAGCCGAGGTAAAGAGGCCACGCCTCGAGGCCTCCATCCGTGCCCGCACAAGGGCCGGGAAGAATTTGTGTAAGGATGGTGACATTATTAGTCCTGTCAAATAAGTTTATTTTAGTTTTGGCAGCTAACTGAATTGACACCCATGATGTCTATTAAGATGTTGCCAAAACTAAACTAAACTAATCGAATGGTCTAAAAATGTCGGTGTCCCTGTCAAAACGATCAAAATAATAAGGATGGCAACATTTTTTGTCCTGTCAAATTGTTATAGTCTAGTTTTGGCGAAATCTGAATAGTCACCAATGTAATACTAAAGTATTTTAGTTAATATTAAGGCGTATACCCGAGCCAATATGACAGCGATACCTATTATATCATATTATTACGTTAAACGCAGCAAGTTTAAATACATCGTTCAGTTTGTGGTATCTATTATATGCTATTTTTTAATATCTCTGTAATAATATCTCATATAGTTTAGGAGGAGATGCGAAAAAAGAGTTTGGTGGCCAAAAAGCGCAACTTCGTATCTCTGCCTATGCTTTACAAAATGAAACTATTACAGAGGCATTAATAAATAACTTATAATAGATACCACAAACTGAACGATGGATTTTTAAAACTTGCTGCGTTTAACGTATAATAAGATAAAATAGGTGGGGGCGCCATTTTCACTGGTGTATGGGCCTTAAGGGCACTAGGAGACTACTTATGTTTGCGGAATATGGCTTGGTGAAGGTCCGCCTGCGACGCAGCAAGTTACGAGGTTCGATCGTGCCTCGCGACAAATGTTTGTACGATCTCCAGATATTTTTCCAGGGTGTTCTGGTAGTCTTTTATGTATATTAAAAAATATATATCTATGTAATGTATTGTATTATGTGTATCAGTCATCTAGTACCCATAACACAAGTTCTGCTTAGCTTGGGGCTAGGTGATGCTGTATGGATATACTCAATACTATGCACTACAAAGTTAAATATTTTTTACTAAACATAGAAAACATGCAGAACACCCTGAACATAATATATCTGCAGATCGTACACACATTTGTCCCGAGGCGGGAATCGGACCCGCAACCTCCTGCGTCGAAGGCAGACCTCCGGCCGTTGCGCCACAGAGGTCGTCGGGAGACGATGAAAGACTCACCAATATGTGGTTTGAGAGTAGTAAATGGGTAAGGTGCGACGGTTGGTCGTGCGCGGGTCAGCGCGCGCAGCAGTGTGCTCTTGCCTGCGTTGGGCGCGCCCAGCAGACCCACGTGCGCCATGGAGCGCACCTCCAGCGAGTAACTGTACGCCTCGCCGTGCGCGCCAAGCTCTGCCACCTCGGGCGCCTGGAACCACATACATCAATATTATAAACCTTTATTGAAAAAGAAAATCGCAGACAACTAAAAGAAACAAATTAAAACTTAGTATTTACAATTAAAACAATTCAGCTAACTGCAGACTGTTACAAACAATCTACAGACAGCTCAACTAATCTATATAAATACCAGTCGGAAACGTATCCAATACGCTGGCTGCATTGCCCAGCTGTATGGCACTATTGGCACTGCTGATGCGCTGCGCCAGATACTCACCAGCTTTCGAGTCACGCGTCGCTGTGGCCAGATGTTCAGATAATATTTTGAAAACCCAAAGAGCCTGGATACCCCACGGACCTAGGTTTTATTATTAATATTTTTTATTTACTTAATCTGGCTCGCCACTTTGTATGTTCAGCCTCAAAGCTGCGGCATTCATAGTTCCTCCACACATCCTTGTAGCTGCTAGGAACTGTAGGATTAACTTCCGAGTGATGTCTCGTTGCCCATTTGGACTGTGCAGGTGATTATCCAGATGGATCTACAGTATTGCATTAGTGGTCTGCACTCTCCTAGAAGATGGAGAGGCGTTTCCTCCAACTCGCCAGAGAGTATGCTGGTGTGTTGCTTAGCCTCAGTCAGATATACCAATATAAACAACAAGGTTTTTGCTATTATAGTGCGTAAACCATCAGAGTAATTTCGAAAGCAGAACACACTAGGTAATTTCAAGTTCCAGCAAAGTAGTCTTATTTGATATCTGATTTATCAATTAGTTATAACACTCTTTACATTTAGACAAAGGCTCCATTAGATATTATAATCTACGAGGTATAGTGAAGTATTTGTTTGCCAGCATGTACTTCTTACTATGATGCGCCTTGGTAAACATAAAACTGTTCTAGATTATTAATGTGTGATTCAATTCAAAATGGTGATATGTAATCAACTCACCTGATGTTTTTGTCATAATCACCAAGGGTAGCAGGAATTGTCCAAAATTATTATTATTATAATGTGCCATCAGTGTATAGGAGGAGCCTTTAGTTGGCTTTCAGGACATCCACGGGCCGATTGTTGCGCCGTCCCTGACACGTAATTACCTGCTCAGTATCAGTGAGAAAGAACTTGTTTCCGCGGCCGCCGGCGCCGCCCCGCGCTGCCACGAACATGACGCCCTCTCGACTGAGGTCGCCTACAACTTGACCACTGCTGTCCTTCACAATGGTGCCTGGAAAATACAAGGTGAAACAATACAGTCGAGTTATTCTCAAGATTTTTTTTTTAACCAAATCGTGACACAACACATCTAATGTTCTTAATATAATTGTGTGAAATAAAATTGTACTAAGCATTCCAGAAAAGAGCTAAAATCAAGTAGTCACAGAATATTTATAGGGTGTTCCAAGATCATGCCACAAATGAAAATATGAATGAAATCTTCTAGTATAATTTTCTAACTACAATTAGTTTAGTTGAACCTGCCAAATGGTAAATGAAAATTCTTATAACTTTATCAAACCAATCAAAAGGCTCAATCATAAGGATTGTTACTTTCTAAATAACATTATATCGTAAATAAAAGGAGATTTGGCTCAATTGCAAATGATCGTAGACATGCCATTACGGCAATTTACAAAAAAATTAAAAGAAAGATGAAAACTTTAATATCTTTATTTGGGGCTAGATAATGCTGTGTAAATTGTCCAGTACTATTATTATTATTGGTAAACAATACCAAGAAAACATAATATATACCTCTAAGAGCCTTGAAGAGATTCTTGAGAAGCATTGTGGCATTACAGTGAACTAACACTTTTAGTCATACTGCCTATGAAAGAGCAGTGTCAACGCAACAAAAGTTGTAAATTGGCACACAATCACCCTCAATTAACACTACTCTTCTCCTTTTAAAGACTTTACTCAAATGCAACTTAGTTTTCAGCACATCTTAAGTTTATTTTACAGGTTTCCATGAACTTCTGTCATTAATCATGGAAAATTTCAATAAAATCTCTCAAAAACTCTCCACTTGACACATGCTTGACACTGAGTTGCGTTTGAGTATTAGGGCGCTAGTCTTTGAAACTATGATTATTGTAGTATGCATTTGACTTACCTAATGGTACCGGCATGATGATGTGCTGGGCATTCTTTCCAGTACAACCCTTGTTATATCCCCTCTCTCCATGCTTCGCTAGGGTTACTGACTTGCAGTGGTTCAGACTCTTTACTGCATGAGTAGCCTGAAAAAGTTCTTATTGTTATTGCACTGTATGGTAAGCTAGCCTTATCTAGTGTAAAATCTCACTGTTTAACTTGTCTTTCGTAAAGATACATACATAGAGTTTATATAGGATACATACCTACTTGTTTATCTTTTGTGCAGGTTTATAAAACATCTAAAATAAGCATCTTTACCATGTCTAAAAGGCGAACTTGAAATGACAGCTAAGCTACTGCTACCTTTAGGTACTTAGATGTAAGAAATCAGAGGCAAAATCTTATTGTATAACATAACCTAACCTGAAAAATTACGTGCCCACCGCTTCCTCCATCGCCGCCGTCGGGCCCAGCGTGGTCCTTGCACCAAGCACTGAGGAAGGAGATGCACCCGTCACCACCATTACCGGCAACAGCCTTGATTCTGAATGTGTCCAGGTAAAACTGAACAGACTGCCTGTTAGACTTTGCCTTCAAACTACGCAGCGCTTTTGGCGTGTAATCGCTGTAAGCTCTATTTGCGCAAATAGTTAAACTGATTCTCAACTGTTTTAAAAGATTTGTAGAACGCATTCTTTCTGATTTATTACAACAATCCACCCATGGAATCTTGCATGGAATACACCAGAATACACCAATACACCCAAAGAAGACGCGTACGTAAGACCACAGATAACATTACCGACATTACCGTGACAAGATGGACCGTGCTATTTGCACGGACGGACGCCCGGCCGGGGTAGGGATGTTGAAAAAATATCGATGTTTTTAGCCGATATATCGATACAAAATACCCAATATCGAAAATCGTATCTAAAACGATATTTTTTATAATAACTACATAAGACTAGCTTTCAAACCCGGTATTTACTGTGGAATTAAATTACCCAAAGGTCAAGTAAATGCTGGTCAAGTCTAGTTGTACTGCAGGACTTTAGTAAACGCGTAACCGCCACTGTTTTAGGTTCTCACAATTTTTATTATATGCGGATGATATGAAAGTCTTTATGCGTATTATTGACGTCAACGACTGCAACCTATTGCAGGAGGACTTAGGTCGGTTTGAATCTTACTGCCAGCAGAATAAGCTAGACCTGAATGTGTCTAAATGCTTTACTATTACTTTTACCCGTAGCCTTAAGCCAACCCAATACAGTTACACACTCAAAGGAATCCCTTTGAAGGTGGTAGATGAGATTCGGGACCTTGGAGTCATTCAGGATAGTAAGCTCGCTTACGAAAAGCATATTGATGGCATTATAAAGAGAGCAAATAAGGCCTTGGGTTTTGTTATAAGAACCTGCTCTCAGTTTACTTGTATTAAGGTTATTAAAATTTTGTATTGTGCTTATGTGCGTAGCATCCTCGAGTATTGTTCACAAGTATGGAACCCAACCCACGGTATGAAATTTATATAGATAGGATCGAGTCCATAAAGCGCAGGTTTCTGCGATATCTGCAATTTAAATGCAACCATTTTGACCATGATTATTCAGTCAAATGTAAAAGACACCACATACTCCCCTTAAAAGAGAGACGATCAATTGCTGACGTACTCCTTTGTAAAATTGGAGGAGAAATTGACTCTCCACAGCTTCTTGAACACATCAGAATTAGAGTCCCCAATAAATCTACTAGACATCCAATTCACCTAGAAATTCCGTCAAACTAATTATAGAAAAAACTCCTTTTTCAGTAGAGCGGTAGCTACCTTCAACGGTTTGGTCGATATTCCCAACCTAGATTTATTCGACTCTAAATCACAGAGAGTTCACAGACTCCTGACAAAGCGCTGGTTTGATGCGTTAGCATCAATTATATTGTTAACTGTTTCTGTATTTTTTAGTAAGTATATTAAGTTTTTTTCCCCTTATTATTCAGTCCCTGTCTTGTGTGTATAATTTCTTTTCAATTATTGGTATCTAGTTATTTAAAGTTCTGTTATTTGTAAGTTTAATCATTGTTTACCTTCTTGTAGGTACATTTCTTGTTAAAAGGACAGGACGGTTTTTGTTTTTTTTTCTTTATTGTTTTTATAATAATTTTTGTTTTTCATTCCTTCTCCGCAAGCAAGCAACCTTTTAGCTTCTACATGCGAGGACATATAAATTGTTAAAAGTTAGTATCTAAGTTTATTCCTAAAGTGTGTAAAACTGTTTGTTCTCCGAATAAAGCAAAATAAAATAAAATAAACATGCTGTAACTTTGCGGAGAATGCAGGCAGTCATCAACTGCATTATCACCGTCGAGGTGGCGACGTTATTGGTAAATGAGGTAATTTGTTTGTGAAATATTTAGTGCTGACAATCGTATTATAACTCGATGCCAAATGATTTTTGTGTTGTGTGTTGGCCAGTAGGTAATAGATAGCTATAGATGTGTCGTTATCGTTAGCACACTAATTCTAATTCTAATTCTAAGTGGGGGAACTAAGATCTGCACAGACGTCTCGCATAGGAGTGTATTGTGCATTATCCCCCTGCCTAAGCAGGCCCTAACCAGCCCAGCTCCTTGAAGTATCGGAGCAGGACTTTAGGTGACTGACAGCTTCGTTTCAGCTTTTCTGTGGGTGTGGATGGGGTTGATTCCTCAATGAGGCGCTTCAGCCCTGTTTTGTGTCTGGCCTCCTCTGTGGCCGTGCAGTTTACCACGACGTGTTCCACAGTCTCTTCTTCTTGAAAGCAGCCACGACATAGGCTGCTGTCTGTGGCTCCGGTCTTGAAAAGATGATGGTTCAATTCACAATGGCCTGTGATGATGCCCACCATCGTTCTGAGGTCCTCCCTGCTCATCTTGAGCATCGTGTTGGTGGTTTTCCTGTCTTTGGAAGGGAATATTGATTTGGTATGCTTGCAGTCTATCCGACGCTGCCATAGCTTTTGGTGTTCTTTTTCAGAGTAAAGTTTTAGTCTGTTTTTGACTTCCGCTGTGGGCGGGTTCGAGAGACTTACATCTTGTTGTGTTGGAGTTAGTTTCGTTCCTTCCTTAGCTAGTCTGTCCGCATTAATGTTGCCTGGGCAGGATCTACTCTCTGTCCATTCTATGCAGACCTTACTGTGTTGAGAGAGATCTTGTAGACTTTTATGGCATTCTACAATTGCTTTTGATCTTGTGTCTGTCCGTTTGAGTGCGTTTATTAGTGCAGCGCTGTCTGTTTTGAAGACCAGCTGCATCTGTCTGGCTATATCTCTGTTGGTCGTTTCCAGAAGCATGTCGTCTGCCGCTAGTTTGAGTCCCATTGTTTCCGCCTGGAAGGCTGTCGTGGCCGGGTTTAGTGGTTGGGCTTTTGAGAGTCCAGTTTCAGGACAGGAATAGCCGCATCCAGCTCCTGTTCTGTTCTTGGCCCCATCAGTGTATATGTGATATGTGGTAACGTCATGTGCGGTGATAGCTGATGCGTTCTCTTCATGTGTTATTTCATAGTTCTTACCAGTTAAGTAGGTAGTCGCTAATCTGTCAGTGCCATTCGCCGCTTCTGGAAATGCAGCAATTGCTTTGTCTAGTATTCTACTATGGTTTGTGAGGCCTGTCTCGCCTTTCCACTGGTTCGTTGATTTTATTCTCAGAGACGCCGCCATCGCTTCTTGCTGAATGTGAACATGCAAGGGCGTTAGTCCTAGAATGATGTCCAGTGCTGCGGATGGGGTTGATTTCCTACATCCGCAAATAAGTGTGCAGGCCAGTCTTTGCACTTGCTGCAGTTTGTTAATGGTGGTGACTAAGTTTGTTCTGGGCCACCATACTATTGCACCGTAGGTTAGCACTGGGCGGACCATGACTGTGTACAGCCATAGACACAGCTTTGGCTTGAGGCCCCAGTCCTTGCCTACCGCACGAGTGCATTGCCATAGGACGTTTGTGGCTTTTGTTGTGATATGGTCTAGATGTTGGCCCCATAGTAGTTTGCTGTCTAGCCATATGCAGTTTGCTGTCTAGCCATATTCAGTTTGCTGTCGTTAGCACACACTAGCCGACTGCTTGAACAACATGAATAAAAGTTATATCTACGAGTTTGTGTGAGGAACAAAATAGAAAGACTGCCAAAATGTTCACCATTAACTAAATGATTTTTATAAATGGAATTTTTAGTTCTAGGCTAGCTGAACAATGCGATGCTGCTTGCCGATGAGCTGGATGCGAAGGTCCTATTGTGGAAAATAAGTTCAGCCTTATACCAGATACGAGCTAGCTGTGAGCTGGTTATTGGTTCGTATGGTAAGATTACACAAACCGAGAACATGGTGGCTTGGCGAGGAGAGCGAACCTCTGAGTCGTGTGCTTTATTTTGACTATAAGTACATTGCACCTACATAGGTCCTATAGATATACGAGTTGCATGTTCGAGTTCCTTCGTATCACGGCCTAGCCTAGTGACGGTCACGTGATCGAGTCGTCCCGTTGCATCACGCACGGCCTAGCCTAGAGACGGTCACGGGTTCGAGTCCCGTTGTACCTACCTAATGTACGATGGAAAGACACGTTACGTTGTGCTTGAAATAATATGAGTAAGTTAATTCATGTATTTTACAGTTAAATGAAAGTATGTATATTGATGATGATGCCGGTAGTTTACGCGGACACTGCTATGGCCGTATACAGAAAGAAAGCTGAAAACTTATAAGCGCTTACCGGCGCTTGACAGCGCTGGTAAGCCGCGCAGGAAAATATATGAACGCTCGCCGATAAGCCCTGAACGGTGCCGACAAGTGTTGACAAGCTTCAACACGCGCTGGTCAGCGCTGGGCGCTGCTGATCTAAAATTAATAAACAACTGCGACAACCAGCTTCCTTTGTGTAGAACGGACCAGCGCTGTCAAGCGCCGGTAAGCGCTTATAAGTTTCCAGCTTTCTTTCTGTATACGGCCTAAGGCACGGTAGCTGGCTGCGTTTGTTTTAGGTACATGAACCATAAGGGTGTTTTTCATGATGTTACCGTACCTACTGAATTGTGCTAATGATAGGGTAGTGGCAGTTAAAGTGAAAGTAGGTGATCGGTCGTTTGTTTTGTGTAGAGTTTACATTAGGTACACGCCTACGGACTCTCCTCAGAATCTTACAGAGTTTACAAACCTGTCTAAGTAATATAAAAGCGGTGAGTGAAAGTAGTGATTGTGAAGCAGTATACATTTTAGGAGACTTTAATGCTCATTCTGGTGAGCAATTTGACATAGAGTTAAATAACTTTTGTAGTGAAAACACTTGGTCTTGTGTAAACAGAGATAAATTAGCTTTCATTACGGACATGTATTATACATCCGTAATGAATTCGTCAAACTACGATAGTTTTTATAATAAAATAAATTAGCTTGTTTGACGGATACTTTTATAAGCGACGCGTATGGCAGTCAAAGGTGGTTGGACCACTGGGTGATTCTTCGGCAACTCAGTTTTTGTCTGACTTTCGTGGCACATTTTTTTTTGTTGAAATTACACTTAATGACAAAATATTCTATATGTAGATTTGATTACTAATTTATTGGTAGTGGAGGGAACTTTATTCGCCTAACGGTTACGAAGTTATTCAATTTTAAAATTATGGTGTCCATGGAAATCAACATTCATACCACCGAAATCAATTATACAAAATTATTGAACTTTAATGTGTTGAAATGTACGTTTTGTTTAAACTAGCCTATTACAATCATTCAAAGAAGGAATTTCGGGTAGGTTTATAATAAAAAAGGTAGTAAGCAGATAAAAATATATTAATTTTCTTAAAACTAAAGAACAGAATTAAATATTGTTATCAAATTAATAATAAATATATAAACTTTATTTTAATTAATAAATAAATATATAAACTAAGAGAGTATTACAAAAAACCTAACAGCAATTATCACGTTTTTTCAATCACATGATCACATGAGATCAAACAATCTTATAAATAATCAGTCACGTTTCTAGATACTAACGATGGAGTTATACCTAAATTACTAGTAAAATAGGCTTATCTAATCCCTCCCATATTAATTGGTTATAACTCAAGTACCTGAAGAATTATATTGATTTAACGGGTATTTATTGCGTTTATTTAGGTACTTATTTTACCCGACCTTTCAACAGGTTTACATACTGTCACGGTCAGGGTGTCAAACCGTAAACACGACAATGTGTAAGTCGTGTTATACAATACATTAACAAATGTTAATAAGCCTGCAAATTTGATTTTCGTGGGTTTCACTGACCTTTCGTGTACTTTTTGTCCACGAAAAACATGGAAATCAAAACCACGAAAATCAGAAAAAAGTTGAAAATCCTAAATAATTTCTTAATTTGCTGGTTTATGTTACATTGATGTCTGCAGTAGAAATTAGGAACACAAAAAGCATATATTAATAAAAAAAATAAAACGATAGGATTAGTATGAACGAATTTATAGCCTACATGGTAATCAGAACGTGCGGTATACCAAGCCACGGAAAGTGATTACTTACCGTAATTTCGAAGCGACGCGGAGACATGGACACGTGCTGTTCTCACCACTGATGGATCGCGACTGACAGTCAGTTTGTCTCTGTCTAACAACTATTCACGTAGTTGCTAAGATACAGTTTTTATGAATGAATTAGTGCGCGCCATGGCTATCAGAGCTAAACGTCGGACGCTAAGTTATCTAGTTGTATCTTATTAACTAAAGCTAATTTTTGCGTAGTAATAGTGTCAGTTAAGCTAGTAACTATCTGGTTTATTGTGAACCTGTGTGAAATAGTGCTATTATTTATAGAAAATGAGATAAAAAATTATTAACACTAGAACATGAGGTCCGGACGCACCACAAAAATCAGAATTTCCAAGGTTTTTATTTATTTTTACTTATTTATAATAGGAAAATTAAAAAACTAAAATAGGCCCCCCCTATTACTTTTGGCTAATCTACTACCTGAAAAAGAATCATAGGGCTACGGATACTTTTTATGCGTTTTTTCGAATCGGACACGTATTTTTGAGCCCCCTGAGAATTACCCCTGTGTCGCCACGAAATCAGCATTACAGACTGTTATTGATGTACAGGTTGATTATAATGTTTTTGTGTCTGATCATTGTCCAGTCGACTGTATTTTGCAATTTATGTATTATTCCATCTAAAATAGAATTTAATTTAAAGAGTAACAAAATCATATGGGGGTTAGAGATAGGTATGTCTCAACTTAAGAAATATCATGATTTGTGTAACGAGAGATTAAAACATATAGATTTTCCTGAGCAGTTAAGAGATTGTTGTGGTAGTAACTGTAGTATTGAATCACACAGGCGTTTATTGGATAGGTTTTATGATGAGGTAGTTCTCACTTTATCAGAGGCGACAAGGAAGTCTTGTGGGCGTAAGAGAACTAGGCGTAATAAAACTGACAATGTAATATCTTAGTTCATCATCTTAGTTCTAGAATGTTCTAGAATGTGTAGTGGAGTTGCCCTCACGATTGGCCGCCCTAAGCCCGGAGCCTAGGGAGGCCTAATAACAGGGATAACAAGAAACAACAAAATAATGTAATATAATGTAATTAATTTTGTTTTAAAAAACTATAAACCGACTTCAACTTTTATAGTTTTTTCATGGATTTTTATGGATTCCATTGTCAGAACTGAACTAAATTAAAATGGGACCACAAGCGAAGTACCAGCTTTTATATAAAAAAGAATCATGAAAATCGGACCACCCAGTCAAAAGTTCTGAGGTAAAAAACATAAAGAAAACAGTCGAATTGAGAACCTCTTCCTTTTTTTCGAGGCCGGTTAATAAATGTATCTCTATCTATCTATAAAAAAAAACAGTGGAATTCACGCAGAGTCTTCTTCTCATCATCCATACCATACCGCAATGCTTGAAAACGAAAATTTCAATCAGTGCGTCCTACCCGTCATGACCTATGGAGCTGAGAAGTGGACACTCACGGTAGGTCTGGTCCGGTCCACCAGTTTTAAGTCACTAAGCGAGCTATGGAAATAGCTATGTTGTCTCTGTCTATGTCTCTGTGGAGGACAGGATTCTTAACGAATACCTACATCCGAAAGAGAACCAAATTATCGACGGTGGACTGATGGACCTCCAGACCTACCGTGAGTGTCCACTTCTCAGCTCCATAGGTCATGACGGGTAGGACGCACTGATTACTCATACTCATTATATTTATTCACCGTAGGAGCACAAGGCACACTTGGTTATGTCAATTTACATTTCACATTACTATAAATAAAAATAACTAATTAAAGTAACATAAAACATATGAAATCGTACTTACTTAAATAGATCTGCTGTAAATGGGCATTGTCAATGAACAGAATAATTATAAATAAAGACTCGAGCTGCTGTAAAAGGGTATTGTCAAAATTAAGACTATAAAAATAAAAGTATAAAGATAATATCACAGAAGGGTTGCGCATTGCGGTACCTATGGTCATTGTTCATTGGGGCGAGCAGCAGTGCCTCCTGCAGAAACAACCACCAACATATGATTTACTTTTTAAGCTATTGCATAGCTTCTACCGCGGGCCTTGAGCGCGGGGACCGAATCCAGAAATTCCGTAACGAAAAAACCTTGACGTTTGTCTCTTTAGTTCAGCAACTCGCCTCTAGATGGCATTGCAATAGCTTTACCGCGGCAGTCCCCGAGTGCCACACGTCTTTTTTATTTATTTATTTTGTACATTATTTCCGCAGAAAATTAACGTAAAAATATGAAATAATAGGTGGCGGTGTCATTTTGGCTCGGGTATGCGCCTTAAACAAATGCAACGATGACAGTCCGACATTAAAAGTCTAAACATAACGCCCGCCCAGTGCTGCTGAACAGCCACGAACGACTTACGATTCAATTATAAAGGGACCTTAGTTCCCTCTTCCAAAAACTTATAACCAAGCTCATACCACCCGCCGTGGTGTAATGGCAGGCAGAAGCTCCACTAGGGAGCTACCCGTATGGCTTGGCTACATGACACAACACATCTCAATCACCCAATTTAAATCTCTAATTCGCGTATGCGGATGGCATTCCGAACCATGCGTTCTCGTCAGCGCGATCTAGAGCTCGGCCACTTAACATAGCGACATCTAGTTATACTCGAGCAGAGTTATTTGAATGACGTCACACAACACAACGGCCGCGTGACGTCAGCTGTGTAATAGGACGTCACAGCTAGGAACAACAGCCAGTGCAGATAAGATAGATTGTGATAGATTATGCTGTCACGCTCTGGTAAAGGTACTGAAGTGATTGTCTGTTTCACTCACTGGCTCGGTTACGTTCGATTCGAACATGATCGTATCAGAACGATTTTAGAAGTATTCTAATGTTTGTCGCATGTACATTGCGTGTTATTAAAAAAAGGTAATTTTAAAATAACAACCTAAATTGCAATGTACAGTTAAAACACGTTTGAACGTAAAATGAAGCGACAAGTTTCAACATAATTTTTCGAGCTTCAGGTTTACCTATGGTTTATCCATTTTGAATGGAGCATGTTAGTATACAAAATACGACACAAATAACAAAATCTAATTTGCTTGGCGTCGAGTTTCAGACATAATTGTAAGCAATTTTTATTGAAGGGAGGATCTAAAATCGACAAGTAATGTAAATTACGTATAAAAGGACGCGCCAACAAAGTGAATTTTAGGTTAAGTATGGGCGGTTTGTATACGTTTATGCCTCATTCAAAATGGACACGGTATAGTTACCTATTTCTTTCATTAGAATAATAATAATAACACAAAAGGCTCTGCCACTCTTGCAAAATATTAGTTCAAATCTTAGTTTCTGATATCTGTGGTTCAAATAAACATTTTAGAAGTATGTAATAGGTAACGCGCGAACAAGAGCATTGTTTTCATGATTCTTATTAAATTTAAATTGACATTGCACTGAGTAAATAATATGTATGCCTTCCTACACATAGGCGTGGTGTGTCTGTGGGTAGGTACCAACTATTTTAATTGTTGCCTGTTGTGTATCTACACAACAAGGCCGCATATCTCGCAAAGAACCGACTACCACAGCTGAGGTAAACGAGTTCTTGAGTGGATACCGCGACTCGGCAAACGTGGTGTGTGAAAACAGAAAACCTCTATAATTTAGGTTCTAGTTGACACATGTCATACCTATCTAATTAAAAAAATTATCTTTGTTTGTTTGAATTGAAAAGGCTCCGAAACTACTAGACTAAGAAAAATATTTCTTTATTAAAAAGCTTACTTTCAGGGAGTGACATTATATTTTTCCCGGAATCCCCACGGGAACGGAAACTACGCGGGTGAAACCGCTCGCCGCTGCTAGTGTATAATACAAAAGAGTGTACCTACATCTGTACGCCTCGTGTACGCAACGCATGTTATCATTTTTTTCTCTTCTCGCTTTATTCTTCTGCCATTTTGGTAATTTTTAAACTTTGATTCGATTAAGTATCTGTAAGTCAGTTTATTTAGGGTTTGTTTCAAATATGATCCGTACGATCTATTTGCCATATTATAGCTGCAAATTATGTCAACAGATCCCAATAACATAAATTAAAATTCACAGGCATGGAGTATATCTTATATTATATCTTTAAACGAGTAATTTTTGTAAATAAACATATATATATATATATATATAATATATACATATATCGGAAACGGCTCCAAGGATTTTCATGACATTTAGTATACCTACAGGTGGTTTCGGGGGCGATAAATCGATCTAGCTAAGATAATATTACTATAATTTCTAAAAAAACAAAATTTACCAATAAAATGCGGTATCCCGGTACTTAGAGATATTATTCCTACTGATAATTATTATAGACATAAAAGTTTCGATAGTAGGATAGAAAATTATTTATTCCTTATTGAGAGAGACATATAAAAAATATATAATAAAACAGTTTGAAACTAAGTGACAAGTGGCGGTCTTGCCACTCAAGAGCGATCTCTACGATAATAGGATCATATCAGTATAAATGTATGGATGTATGGATTAATGTTGTTTATTACTCCTTCACGCAAAAACCACTGACAATATCGGGCTAAAATGTTCATAAAGGTAATTCTAATTCTGGAATCAAACATAGGCTACTTTGTATCCCATAAATCAGTTCCGTGGTATTTAAATCATCTTTAAATGTTTCCGAATAACGTGTACGAAGCCGCGGAGCGCAGCTAGAGCTAACGTACAGATGTAATTGTAACAATATCTAATGAAGAAGGGATCGCAAATCAAAAGCAAAAGCTTTCCATTATGTTTAAAAATCGTCAACAAGAAAGTTAATTTGAGGTTAAGTACTACGGGTTTGTTTATATTTTGTACAGGATTTAAAAGAATCGAATACTCAAATTTTGTTTTAAGTTTAGTAATATCCAACAATAAGAAGCAACTGAACTTAAACTAAAAAAAAGTTAATGTTTATGAGGTCTACCTGTTCTAAAAACTACTAGTTATTTTGGTACCGCTAAAAACCGCTCTACCCGTCTCTTTCTACGCATCCCTATCTAGCATAGCAGCCCATTCATTGATATAGAAGTATACATTAGTTCCCCGTTTTATAACTAGAAGTCGCTACTAGAAAAATTAGAAGGCGCTATCGTATCTCTCTTTCTACGCATCCCTCTCTAGCATAGCAGCCCATTAGTTCCCCGTTTTATAACTAGATGTCGCTACTAGAAAAATTAGAAGGCGCTATTGAAGCCAAACGTAAATGAAGTATACAACACACACATACAATTAATTACACTATGTGACCCATGAAAACCATAGATATATTAGAAGCATGGTTCAAAAGTAAACAATGTCCGTGACGCCTCCTTCAACTCCTTGTCCTTCCTCTACTCTGCCACCATTGACCAAGGTTTTCGACGACCGTTGTTGTCGCGACTCGGCAAACGTAGTGTAGGGCTCCGGCCAGGTGGGATGACGATCTGCGAACGACTGCAGGCAGATGCTGGATGCGTCAAGCTGAAGACAGGGCCCTATGGCGCTCATTAGGGGAGGCCTATGTCCAGCAGTGGACTAATATAGGCTGATGATGATGTTGTTGTTAGGCGTTTATTCGTCGCTTAAGGGAAGGACGGACGACTACGTGTGACTAGGTCCGGAGGAAATAGAAAAGTTCATAGACATTGTTACCATGGAAGATTCCAGAGTTTAGATTTATGTGAATATTTATAGGACATCGGCGATCATCGCCCACATTGCTCTATAGCTTGACTTTGCCAAAAAGAAGGTAGGTACAGGTACCCTATCAAGAAAGGATTTATTCAGCGTCCAATAAAGATGCGTAAATTAATTTCGAAGCCGCTTACGAACGAATTAGAAAAACAAGATTATTTCAAACACTAAAAACATAATATTACCTATTTTTTTTTGTTAAGTATGATATGTATGCTTAACAAAAAAATAGGTGATTCATTATTTTCTTTCTAGTTTATGTATATGTCTTATAAATGTCTTACTATCTTATACTTATACATATACATTATGTCCATGTAGGTACTAAGTTTTCAGGGAATCGGATCAGATCTATCTGACCCGTTGAACGAGTTCAATCAATCCCTTAGATCTATTCTATCCCATGAACATCTTGATCTTTAGGTAATAACTCTACCTCAACGACCTGTATTGGTCCACTGCTGGACGCAGGCCTTCTCCTGATAAGCGCCTTGTTGGCGTTCATCTAATGGGGGGGTAATGCCCATAATCCCCACGCTGGGCATGCGGTTTGGGGATCGCAGTTTGGTGGTAGAATTGTTCTGCAGGGGGCGCTGCTGCCCGCCCCCAGAGGATATCCCTTAGTCGCCTTTTACGACACCACGGGGTGGTTCAATTTCTAAGCCAGCACTACACAGCTTAGATAATAGTCGCTACCTATTCTTATTTTTTTTTAATACTATCTTTGTGTGTGTACCTACCTACGTTATACCTATCTATGTACAATCACATCTAAAATAACTACCCACCTTTTCGTACTTCCTGCCTCCCTAATTAAGGGAAGCAGGAAGTTCAGTAGAAGGTTAACATGTTATTTCCTATCAGCATCCAATTATCCCTCGTACCTTTTTGATTTATTTGTATTGTATTTTATTGTTTTGCCTACCCTACGACTCACGTAGGTTTACCCACGTCTATTTTTGTATATACAGGTGGAGCAAATTTGTGGCCCCTTAAGGGTATCTACCATTTCTTTTGTAGTTAGAAGGTTTTGCTTCTAGGAACCTTCTGTTTTATTTTGAAGAAAATAATATTGCTATTTTCAGTTTTTTGAAAAAGTACGGTTCGCCCAAACAATGACATTTGACAAAAAAACAAGTTGGTCTCAATCGACTCTATTTCCGACCAGGAACACTTTTCCCTAAGTAACATACCAAATCAAATAAGTTTTGGCAATAATTAAAAAAACAATTCCTATGCATTTTCTATGAAAAGACGAGTAAGTGAAAACAACAATGTCACTCATTCAATTGTTCTTAACTTAAACTCGCATGTATGCAACTACTGTTTTAAGTTGGTAGGCTAATTTTGAAGGCATCTCAGGAATTAATTTTTTCTTATTTTTATTAAAAATAAAGTAGTAGGTACTACTGAACTTCTGTCCGGCCCTGTTGGGGGCACAGAGAGGGGCCTCGAGGCTCGGCCTCATTACCCCGGCCGGCGGCATCTCAAGACAGCCCCTCGGTCAATGGGCTAGCTAGGCGCAAGGCTCTTTTTGCGCAGGTATTTCTTTTTTTTGGGCTGCATCTGTTATTTGTATTTTTTTTTGTTAGTTTTGTATTTTTTAAGTAGTAGGTACTTACCATAGTAATGTATGTATTTGTTATACCATCAGGGTACAGAACTTCTTCTTTTACGTTAGATAATAAAATTATTGGCGAGGCGCTTTCTCGAACCTTTACAATTATTGACTTAGGATGGGCTCAACAGAATTAATTGCTAAGCACGTTGAAAAGATCACAGCAAAAGCCATGAAGACTCTAGGGTTTCTCCTTAGAGTAACTAGGGACTTCAAAATACTGTTCTGCTCACTAGTAATTTGGAATACGCCTCCCATGTTTGGAATCCTCAGTATAACAAGTATGTAACCCAATTGGAGAAACCACAACAAAAATTCTTCAAATTTATCGATTTTTTTATTCCGGAGAACATTGACAGTTGTGAAAACCATCATTTATTGCCACTAGAAAGCAGGAGAGAAGCCGCAGACTAAACTCTATTACATATTGTTTTACATCGGTCCAGTAGTTTCGGAGACTATTTTTTTTTCTAGGTACATACCCAGATTACAACACTATATGAGCATATCTACATTATTATCTAATGTAAATAAGCAAAAAACAAATAAAATAAAGAATCAGCAATGTATTTAAAACACTACCCAACCTCTTGGGGTGCGATATCGTAAATCCATAATGGTTGTACTTCCATGTACGAGACAGGTCGGTCGACCGACACCACACCACCAGTTCGTGGCAACAATGCTATTGTTCAGTCAGCTTTAGCTTTTGATTTAACAAAAGCCATCGTCAACTTTAGTTTATTAGGTTCATATTAACAGCCTTCACGGCTGTCTACAAAAAATTCCGTATATATAAAATTTAATTTATATATACAGATGGAAAGGCTTATGCTGACGTAGAGCCTCACAGGGGAGGCGTGAATGAAATATTTTAAGGTTCGAAAGTGACACAGAGGCCGAAACGCTTCGATAGCGCCTTCTAATTTTGCTAGTGGCGACATCTAGTTATATTATTTGGTACTAAATAACTGTTGGTATATCTGGGTTTTGTATATATTGTTTTGTTTAAGTGACCATCTACCCCCTTATTCATAATTGTTATTGTTATCTAGTACCCATAACACAAGCTCTGCTTAGCTTGGGGCTAGATAATGCTGTGTGAATTGTCCAGCATTATTATTATTATTATATAATAGTCTGCTCACTTAGCACACTGCTAAATCTCTACTGACATAAGTCAGACTGAGAAATAACACTACTTAGCAGCCGTTTTATGTTAGCAGACCATTATGAATAAGGGGGTAATAAAGTTAGCTTTTGCTTTATTCAGGCCTAGAACTACCTGTCTGCAAAATTCCAACCCGATCCGCTCAGTAGTTTGGCTTTTGTTTCTTAAAGAACTTAAAAAGACATCGCATCTCTGCCTGAGCTATACAAGATAAAACTTTTGTATTATATTACTTTAGTCTTTACTTTACCTATTGTGGGTTGGTTGGAATAAAAGAGTTATTATTTTGAACTGAGTCTATTGATAACACACAACACTGGTACATGAAATTACAATAGAATACTTATCTTTAATCCTTAATTAGGATATGACTACTCAAAGGGGGCTCTACGAAGTGACTTTAATATTATCTGTAACCCATAGCTAGGGTAGGTGTTAACTGTGAGAGCCTGGTGGAATGACTGGCGAGACGCGGCTTAGCTACAGAAAAAGCTGAATAAGCGAAACGCGTTTGCGCCGCGTACTGCTAGCTTAACTGTGTCACCACATCAATCCTCCCCTTTTTTTTAAATTTTATACAAAACAAAATTTCAATCCCTATAATCCAATTTAAGACTTAACAATTCAAAATGTCTTAAAAGTTACACAAGTTCATGCAGTACGCGGCGCAAACGCGTTTCGCTTATTCAGCTTTTTCTGTAGCTAAGCCGCGTCTCGCCAGTCATTCCACCAAGCTCTCATAGAGAACACCTATATTACAAACAACCCACAATAGCTAAAATTAAGACTTAAAGTAATATAATACAAAATTGGTGACCCCGACGTGATCTAATAATATTGTGGGTTGTACAAAGTGAAAAATAATGTGGAATGACTCCCTCCCGATGAAGTCCACACCTCGGGAGGTTAAACAAGCAGGATGACGCAACATCGACGCAGCGACGCCACGCGGTATGAAAAGCGCTACAGGTGACATCAGGAGATCCCTTTCCTGCAACACAGAGAAGCCCTATGGATGAGCCGGTCAGCAGCGTATGAAGAAATGGCAGCGCATGGCCGGGGAGTGGTTAACCCGCGGTCCAGCCATTTACGCAACGATGGTCCAGCGGCAGATGTCAAAGAAGATTTTCGGCGCCAGCGATATCTGAGGTATACTCAATCCCGTAGAAAATGGTGTTTATACCTGCAGATTCACTCAAGCAGTGTTGGTTTTGGAGATATGGCTCATTCCCACTGCGAGTGACTGGCATGTGATTTTCCTGCGCTACATGGAGACCAAGATGGAAGATGACGGTGATTTTATGAAGGTGCTGGATGTGCAGGACTGGTCGAAGCTTTCTATTGGTGTGCGTGCTTAAAGTTTTTCCAAAATTCAATTCAGTGAACAAAATTTTTTTAGAGTCAGTGTTAATTTTTAGAATTTACCGCATAAGTAGAGTACCTAAACGGAAGCACGATATGGTAACGTGAGACCTCATCCCACATTGTAATGTAGCGAGCTAATTGCAGCGTTAGCGAATTTGCAATTGTGTTGTTTGAGATTATAATTATGTACTCTACCTGCGCAGTTTGAATATTAATTTTGATGTTATTTTATAATGATGATTGATTATATTTTTTAATGTTGAAAAATTCATGAAAAGTTAGTAATTTTTTGGTAGATTTTTGTGTAATTTGTGTTAAAGTTAAAGTTTAAATTTAAAGCAAATATTTTTTTGTTAGATGAAGTTATGACTACAGTTTTTTTTGCCAAAAGTATGTATGTTTTAAAAATATAAGGATGAAATATTTTTTGTGGACATTTATAAGATGTTGAAAATGTGTGTAAAAAATTTGTTAATGCCGACAGTACATGTATTATGTTAAGAAATGTATTGATAATTTTTTATTTGTGTAAAGAGATATAATTTTTAAAGTAATAAAAAAAAGCAGTTTATTGTTTATCACAAAATTATTGACAGTTTAATTTTCATTGTTTACTCTTAAAAACTTTATTAAAAGATTAATGTTTGAATGTATTTTAAAGATTTAAAAACAAAATGTAATCTTGTAGACTGACTGTACTTTTCATGTTCATTCGAATAAACTTTGATTGTATTGCTCGAACCTACTTAGGAATGCGACTTCGTAAGCAGAAGTGAAAAAATTGCTTATAAAAGATACCACAAACTGTACGGTGGATTTTTAATATGTCCTATGTTAAACGTAATAAGATAACTGATTGACGTCTCCAAGTGTGCCTTGTGCTCCTACGGCGAATAAATGAGTATGAGTATGAGTATGAGTATAAAATAGGTTACGCTGTCATATTGGCTTGGGTATGCGGCTTAAATGCTCTACTTTGAACTATACCTACATTACCTACTATGAGTAATAACATAGATAACTTGTGTACCAACCTAGATAATGCTATAGTTTCTGAAACATACCACACATGCCGTGATAACTGTGACAAAGAAAGGCAAAGAACCAATGCCTTGTTGATAATAACGCAAAATATTCGAAGTTTAGATAAATATTTTAATGACTTCAGTGCATCGATCAAAGTTTCACCGGCCCCCCATAGATTCACAATGCGTGATGTGAAACAGTCTGTATCAAAAGATTTCCTTTTTGACATGTATGGAAAGCATTAGAATTGTCATTTCATAATAATAATAATAAAAGTTTTTATTTCAGGAAAGGTTTACAAAGTACTTACATAAAACTTATCTAAGTTTATACATGAAAAGTATATTTCCAACAGTAGTAGGTACTTAGTAGGGAAAACCTTTGTGGATCGACAAGATTGACTCCTTGCTCTAACTAAGTTTTCACTTGTATGTAGACGCAAGGGCTCTCTCTCGGCTTACGCCAGGATTTCATTAGCACTAGTAAAAATGTTGCTGCTTATTGGTAACGCCTGTAAAAACAATAATAGAGAATTGTAAAGCTAAGAATAAATACTATATACATATAATGTGTGACTATAAAAAAAACTTATGAAAAACTTGTGCACTGGTTATCTAAATTAAATTAAATTACAGTACCTACCTAAAAATAATTTCTAGAGTTAACCCATTTAATAATTTAACATTGAACCGATAGCAACTGCTCAGTTTGGTCGTAGTTCAAGCTCTGTAAAAATTGTTTTAAATTAAGTTTACAATTCAGATACCTCTCACTTTGTAAAGATAGATTTTTATTTAAATTATTGTAAAGATATGGTGCTAGGAACTCTGTGTTGCGTTGTGCAAATGATGTTTTACGTGGTTTTGGTATGAATTTGGTATGAAATAAAAAAATCACACATCCGAGACACAAAAAAGACGGGTTTTCCTATTTTCAGTATAGGTTTAATGCATTTTCAAGAAGGAGAAATCGGCGCTGAAAATTATTTGTTAAGTCAGAGAGTCAGAGTCAAATCGTTTATTTCTTTAGACTTACAAGATAAGCACTTAGACAAGTAACCATTTTTACTATACAAACAGCTTGATAATATTACTATCAAACAAGAAATAAGGTGCAATTGACTCAAATTCACTTCAATTTTTAGTCCACTAGCGAAAGAAGTGAAAAAGAAACCACTAGCAGGTTTATCGCTTATCAACTAATATAATCTTACCATAACTAAGTCTAACTGTTCTAACATACTATTGTCGGTGTGGATCTGGGCAACATCCGGCCAAACATCAACATCATTAATGTAATCATCTATGGAGTAATAGGCTTTCTTGATAAGATTTCGTTTTATGTACAGTTTTTTTTTTCCATTTACGAATAGGGAGCTCAGTTGCTTTTGATGCAAGCTTGTTATAGAATCTTACGCAATTCCACTCAGTGAGCGGCTCGCTCGAAATTACCTACCCTTGCGCAGAGCATATAGTTAGCTATAGTTAGCTTAGTGCTACGGACCTCTACGGCGTAGACAGTAGGCTCTACGAGCTACGAAGCAGCTACGCAGTGACTCACGGAATAGTTAACCGCTACGCTTTCTAAGACAATTTTAACCGCAAATCCTACTGTTCGGCCTGCTATTTCTGTTTTCCTGTGGTTTCTGGTTGTCGTACATCGCCTGATTAACTATGCCACTCTCACGCTCACCCAACCAAAACGCCTCAGCTTTTGAAGACACCACCCGTGATGTCTCATAGCTCCTCAGACACAAGTCTTAACACTTCGGCTATCGGGGTGGATAGCGATATCTTGAATTACGTTAGCAAACGCCAAAAAAGAAATTTTACCGACTTCTCCAAAGATTCATCTTTGGGAATTTCAGGAATTAAGTCCATGTTCGACGTGATGAAATCGCAACACGATGAAAAGTTTGATTCCCTGAGCAATGCCTTGACTGTAATTTTCACTCAGAACAATGAGATACAAAAATCCGTCTCCACTATGAATATACTGAGGACAGTTATTACATACAAGTAGATCGTTAAAAAAAAATTACTATGTAGCAATATCAAAAAGCTAGCTGAAACGGATTTGCAATTTATTTTAAATGTCCCTAGCTTTGATTCGGCCACGGATAGATCACTTGTCAATCATATCATGATTGATCCAAGACATCCAAGAAAACATCACAAGTTCAACAACCTCGTCGACAAACTCCTCTCATGCCATGGATCACACCAAAGAGACAGGCTTCATACCAGATCACGTGACAGAATGTAGCACCGCAGAATTAAACATTAAAAATCAGCTACAAAAAGTATAGAAACTTATGCAACTCTCTATTGCGCAAACTTAAAAACACTTATGTATCTAAACAACTAGATGTAAAACTACTAGATGAAGTAGGGCAAAATCTGAAAAAAACCGGGCAGGCAATAACAAGTATAATCTGAGCTTTTCTTTTGGAGTATTCCCAAATGTGTTCATAACATCAATCATCTTGCCTCTCGGTTGCTACCACAGATATCCGAAACTAATTTTTTTTAAAACTGTTTTTTTTAATTGAATGTTATGGTTAATACTTAAACAAAAAAAAATCATTGGCACACGATTTACTCCAAAAAAATGACTTGCAATAGGCTGAATATTCAGTAGACGATTTCTTTGCAAACATGGGAAAAATCCTTGTAGAAAAAAATGAAAAACACAAGTAGGAAACGATTCAAACACAGTTTACTGTGTTGCCTCGTGGAAACGTACTGTAATTAGATCGATTATAAATTCATTCATAATAAAGCAAAAGAAACCTCTTACATACATCTGTAATCTGAGCTTTTCTTTTGGAGTATTCCTAAATGTGTTCATAACATCCATCAGCTTACCTCTCGTCGCTACCACAGATATCCGAAACTAAGGTCGCTACCAATATGCATGGTTTTTTTTGATTGAATGTTATGGTTAATACTTAAACGAAAAAATATATAACAGCGAAAAAAAAATTAAATAATTGAGGTAAAAAACCAAAAGTAAAACTACACTCAGTTTTGGGTGATAAAAACGCTGTTGCCATGTTAGCCCTTGCATTTTGTGACGTCACGGATCTCGAGTCCCCTTTGTCAACTCAAAGTCAAAACTTCATGCCCATATAAAAATATTCAAGTATGGCGTTACGCTTCAGGTGCCAATATCGTTGCGCATTTTGTCAATTTACAAAATGTCTAAACGCAATATCAATAATATCTACTTTTCAATGATTAAAATTCACAATTATTATTATTATAATCATAAAATACAAAAATATGTATAGATATGTTTCTATATCAAAAATACGTAAAAAAATATTAGCTGTTTTGAAGTCACATGCATATTATTATGCCCTATTACAGGCCCATTTCCATCTTGCCCGCGCTTTCTAAGATCCTAGAAAGAGCTAGTTAATTAGTTTCCTGGAGAAGTACAACTTGCTCTCAAAAAACCAATTTGGTTTTAGAAAGGGTAGATCAAGCGACGACGCCGCCGTATTATATTAGAACGTAATTTTACTACATCACGGGAGCTCTGAACGCAGTTATGAAGTTTACCAAATTTATAACTAGATGTCGCCACTAAGAGTGGACCTAGTCTGAATCGCGCTAGCGAAGCGTTTCCAGAATCTAATAAAACCCGAACCCAAAAATGGAACGTTGGTTTTATAAATATCTAGGCCCGTTCGTAGTGGAGCTTGGGTACTTATAAAATCCAAGCAAAAATATGTAAACGATCACAGATTAGATCAAAGATAACCAGATGGTCTCTAAAACGGTATTTAGAGATCTTATCAGGTTATTTTTAATCTCCTGTATAATCCTGTGACCCATACGGACAGCAGCGGCGTTAGGGCCATTGACACCCCGGGCAGTAATATTTAGGCGCCCACTTATGGAAATCATTATCTAGTATTAATTTTTTGCTGACCCAATGTGAACGTAGTTTATGTTCAGATTTGGGAGGCGGACAAAAGAAACGAATAGAGTGATGTATATTTATTATTATTTAGACTAGATACGATGTACTTCGATGTTGCTCGTTGCTCGAAGTCTCTCTCTCGAGCTCTCTCATACCTCTCTCTCTCTCTCATACTCTCTCTCTTAATACTCTCTCTCTTTTTTTTTGTTTTTTTGTATTTTTTTTTTTTATTTTTTTTTAAGCTGTTTTGTAATTTTTTTTTTTTTTAATTCCAAGCTTGGTTTATATTTTTTATTACTTTTTATTTTGATTGAACATTTTGTTAATTTTTTGATTAATGTTCTTAAATTGTTTTTTTAATGATTGTCTTCAGTAAAATTTCACTTTTCGGGCTTTTTTGTCAGCAAATACACGAATCAAATTAGAAAAATCTAATTGTTCAGCGATTTCATTTTTAATCGAGAGAGTAGCCAGGTTAGAGAGTCTCGATTGAGAGATTGTTGATCGGGGGGAGATACGTTTTCATTAATTTTATTTGGAAAAACTGCGTTCTCCACTTGCAACTGTAACCGGAATAGTTGCAAAAATCCGGAATGCAATCCATACATTTGGATACAGTTCTTGAATATTGCGCTGTCGTATAAAATTGAGAACGGTTATACACGAAATATTATCGTCCGGGAGAAAATGCTTTAGACTTATGAGCTCGTCACATAGTGCGTTTCCGTCGATATCGGAATTAGAACCAACAGTGAGCTTTCGCTGGACATTTGCACAAAGCACTGCGAGTTCATTTCTTTCCGGATTTTTTTTAATGACGTGTAAAAAAGACCACGTTTCCGAATAGTCTTTTAATTGCTGGAATCTTTCTTTTATTGACATTAAAGCGATTTTTTGCGCATGTCTACTCTGTAGCACTCAAAATATTGTGGACGGTTTATTACCTTATATATTTAGTTTTATAAGAAATATGTATAAATTTTAGGCAAAACGCAATTTAGACTTAATAAGAACTCGGTCTAAAGTTAACTGTACTAACGGCTAATTAGTCTCAATGCTTAATAAAAACGACGTTTAGTCATAACGCGGTATAGTCTCACTACGAATGAGGTATCAGAGATGAAGCGTTTTAAGACTGGTGACGCCAACCAAGTCACTTGTTTCGTTACGTTTCTTTAAAATGGCGTAACGAAACGAACGACCTACGTGTAGAGAGTACAGGGGTAGGGCTCCGCCCGCGCTGCATGCTATGCGTGACTCCATAAGTATATAGTTAAGTCAGCTTTAGTTTCTCAATACCAAAGCCAGCCGACCGTGAGTATACATTCAGATTCCATGTTAGAGGACCAGATTTAAAAGATAATAAGTAAGATACCCGTACATATATAACTACCCGTCCGCAAAACTTCAGCTCAATCCGTTCAGTAGTTTTGGCGTGAAGAGGTAACAAACATTTTCGATGTACCTCCTTTAACATTATTTGTGGTAGACATTTTAATTCGGTCAATTTAGATACCTATTCGAGGTTTTACTTTGTTCGTAGGGTTGTTCAAAACACCATTATAAATGACTAGCTGCGCCCTGCGGCTTCGCACGCGTTGATCTAATGAAAACGTTTAAAGATGATTTCTATCCCACCGGAACTCATTTATGGAATGAAAAGTAGTTATTTTTTGTTCCAGGCTTAGGATTACCTGTATGCAAAATTTCAGCTCGTTACGTTAAGTAGTTTTGGCGTGAAGAGGTAACAAACATCGAAATTTCCAAACATTATTTGTGGAAGAAATTTAAATCCTATAAATTTAGATACCTATCCGAGGTTGTAATTCGTTGGTAGGGTTGTTCAAAACACCATTATGAATGACTAGCTGCGCCCCGCGGCTTCGCACGCGTTGATCCAATGGAAACGTCCAATGGAAACGAAACGTATAAACACATATCATTATCATCATCAGTCTATACCTACTAGTCGACTGCTGGACAGAGGCCTCCCATAATGAGCGCCATAGCGCCCTGTCTTCAGTTTGACGCATCCAGCAGATGCTGGATGCGTCAAACTGAAGACAGGGCAGGCAGCTGCCTGCAGTCTTTTGACTTGCTTATTTTGTAAGTCTAGAGACGATAAGATAAACGATTTGTCTCTGACTCTGACTCTTCGCAGTTTATCGTCGAGTGTGAGCACCAATACAAACCAACACTGGTTTAATGGTGCAAATCTTACTTAAATATGTATACTGTTATGAATAAATAAATAAAAAAAAATCCCACATGGCCGGATGGCATCCTTACACTACGTTTGCCGAGTCGCGGTCCCCACTTATGAACTCGTTTACCCCAGTGTTTGTCGGTTAGTAATATACAATACTCCGAATTCTAAAATAATGGCATACAATAAATAATTATGTAAATAGAAAATTTCAAAAGCCGTTTCACCTATGTCATGTTGAGCCCAGATTAAAAATATTTTACTTCAAGAGAATGAATTCTTAAAGATAATTATATTATTACTTCAATAATATTTATCTATGTATGAAAAAAAAACTTTCACTTGAAGACCGGACTCTCTTGACTACACTGGATTCCATGTTTTTTTCTTGAAACAAAGAAATATATATTCAAGACAATTTTTTACTAATTAGAAGTGAATATTCTCTAACGTCTATAGGGAGAGGATCATTTTCTTGGATCTAATAAGAATAAGAATTGCTTTGATGCAAAGTAATTTATCTTTTTTCAAGAAATCTGTTTTTACCGTGTAGATTGTAAACACGACGACGCTCAGACTTTCGTGAGACGTAGGGAATACTTTTCGTGAGACGTTGAGAATAGCTCTTTGATTCTTGCTATGAACCAAATCCTAACCTACTTCCCGTTGACCTACATTTATGATAGCAATTGGCAATAAACAGTGCGCTAGTCTGACTCGCAATTAACGTTTTATTTTAATTCACCGCCGAACTGTAAAGAAATAAAATAGGTATTAAAATAAAAATGCACCTTGAATGTTGTATAGGTACAATTTTAAGAGCTTATCAAAGGTTTTTTTACCCCGTTAGAAACTTTCATGATTATTTATTCATAAGTAATGCCTATAGCTGGCAATATATCGATTGAAAAAATCGTTATTTGTAGTAAACACCGTAGAAAAAGAAATATATGCACCGCGTTTGATTTATTGGTATTTACATAATGAACCTTGTGGCTCAATATTTTAGAAAACAATATGTCCAGTCCCAATCTGCATGCCTGAATTTAGCCGAGTGTTCGTCGTGTCGTTCCATAAAATTGAAATGACATAAAATGTATATAAATAATACCTACATACTCAAATGCCTTATGCTATGCCGCGTACACTTCACGGAGGATGCGCCAGGCAGCTACGTCACTAGAACTTGGAATAAACATTACGAGAACACGTACTTTATCTTTCACAAAAAAAATCTTTTATTCTACGTTATTTGGTGAAAGCTTACCTATTTATGTCCCAAATACACTGTGATTTTATTGATTTAAAATATGAATTGTTTTACCTTATTTTGACATAATATCTAAAAAGCACTTTATTTTTCAATCAAAAATTCTCCCGTCAAAATATTGGCTTTTTTAAAAAGTCAGTGGGTGTTTTGTTCGTTTTAAATCTCTACTTTATGACGTTGATAATATTTAAAACAAAAAATATTTCGGATTCGAGTTTTTTTTTCTATATTTGGATTTTCAGAGAACATTTAACATAATGTATATTTTTTATACAAAAATAATAGGGGCGCCGCCCTATTAGAACAAAAATTGGCAGTTTACAGTTTATTATTTCATAATGAGAGCACAAAATCCAACTATTGTGTTTATACTACAAAAATAAGCGCCCGTAGCTTAGCTGTGACGTCAATACAGCTGACGTCACGCGGCCATTGTGACGTCACTCAAATAACTTTGCTTGCGTATAACTAGATGTCGCTGTGTTAGGTGACCGAGCTCTAGATCGCGCTGACGAGAACGCACGGTTCGGAACGACCTCTGCCTAGGCGAACTTCATGTTTTGTCGGAGACTGTAGTCTCCCCCTAACTAAAGCCAGCACACCTTCCCGGTGTGGTAGGTATACAGTTTTTGAAAGAGGGACCAAAGGTCCCTTTGTAATAGAATTGTAAGTCGTTCGTTCGTGGCTGTTCAGGTACAACTTAGTACCTACCTACATGCAGCTTCATTTCAAGGCTGTGTAGTGTATCAGCCCTGTTGTCAGACGTTACGAGCCGCTGCAACAGGTGTGGTTATGATGACCTATGGATGAACAAGAAATAGGATGTAATAGGAATTTGTTGACTCAGGATTTGGTTATAACAGCATTTTTATAAAATGGGAAAAGCATGAAATGGACTTTGGGTGTAAATAAATTTGTTTGTAATGAACCTGTTCGCAGCAGCAGTGGGCGGGCGACATGTTTAGACTTTTAATGTCGGACTGTCCGGTACTGTCGCTGTCGGTCGCAGCAGTCGCGTTTGTTTAAGGTCCAACTAGCCGTTCATCTTTTCATGCATACGTGGAAGGGTAACTATGACACCGTTTTACGTTGACCATCCAAAATTTGATAATATATCAATTGGTGCATGGCGCATACCCGAGCCAATATGACAGCGCCACCTATTTTGAACCGAATTAAAAAAAGGAGGTGGTTCTCAATTAGTCTGTTTTTTTGTTTGTTACCTCAGAACTTTGGGCTGGGTGGTCCCATGTTCCTGATTCTTTTTTCATATGAAAGCTGGTGCTTACCATTGTGGTCCCATTTTAAGTTTGTGTTCATTTCTGACACTGGGATCCATGAAAATTAATGAAAAAACTATAAAAATTAAAGTCGGTTTATAGTTTTTTTAATCAAAATTACTTGTATCATATTATTACGTTACACAGGAGATTCATCGTGCAGTTTGTGATGCCTCTGTAATCGTTTTATTATTGTATAATTTAGGAAGAGATGCGAAAAGAGTAGAGTTTGGTGGCCAAAAAGCGCAACTTCGTATCTCTGCCTAAGCTTTACAAAATGAAACTATTACAGAGGAATTAATAAATAACTTATATAAAAGATACCACTTACTGTACGATGGATTTTTCGTGTTCAACGTAATAGAAATAGAACTTCCTGTGTTCAACATACAGAGCTTACTGTTATCCTACCTCAGACAAAGCTTTGTCTGAGTATCCTACATGGGGTTATTAAAGTTGTATGGAAATGAAGCAACACAGTAATACATTATTTAAGTACCTTGGCTATATTGTATCTCCACAAAAGCACATCATCAATAAAAAACAAAGAGCATAGTTCTAATTCTCAATAACCAAATATGTTAATTGGCATAACACAAAAATAAATACTAGTGAAGGTAAGTACCTACTTGTAAACTTCCTTTGAAGCGTTGAACCCAAGTCAACACACAATAAAATAATCAAGACAATATTAGAGGTAATAGATGGTACTAAATTACATACCTACCTCGGTTTAACAATAATCACATAGATATACACATATTATTGAGTTTCCACTTGGTAGCTGAACTACAAACCAAATAACCTACGTACCTACCTACTTGTAGGTTATTCAGTACATTACATATACATATGAAAAGGCACACAGGAAGCAATGTAATAACAAGGGTTTACTTAACTTTGTCTCCGAAGCTGCACAAACAAACTGACCCCTATTTTTGCTAATTTAAATCCTTTTATACTAGTCATATTCTTTGCCTCACTAGCGCCAATCCGATTTACAGTTTTCTTATCTTTAAAATTAAACTATTTTCTAAGCAGCCATCATGGTAAACATTATGTTGAAACTTATTCTAAGACACTTGCCATCCAAGAAAATGGATATATTGTCTCCCTGAGGTTATTATCCTAATCTTTTGGAAATCGCTGATTAAGCATTAATTACAAACTTATATTTATACAATTCTAATTTGATAACAGTAATACATAATTACAATAATGAATTATGAACATAATTAACTTCATGAATTATTACATTTTCATGTAATTAAATGCTAAATCTACAGAAACCAGACAGTGTTTCTTTGTTAGAACTTAGCGCCATCTGTTACAATTTGCGAATACTATGTAGATAGTGAACGGCTATAGCAAAGTTATTCATTTGATCGTTTGCAGTAGATGGCAGTCGATTTAAATTATTATGTTTTGATTTCATATTCTGAAATCTGTCACGCTCATAAATACTCCTTAAGAAGGCTACGAACCCCTCCCAAATCTCAGCGGCCGGCCCGAGTGAATTTGTTGTTGTTTCACCTAGAATCGCATCGTGTTAGCCATTCCGCGGCATTCGCCTTATTTTGGAATTGTGCTTCCTGTGTCGCATTGCCCCCCGCGTTTGAGCGAGCGGTTGCAGAAATTTGAAGGAATTTCTAAATTTTTTATATTTTTTCGTACTTTGCGATTCATTTTGAATAAACGACTGATTTCAGAAATATTTTTGTTTATTTCTAATGGTGAATATATTTAGGATGTTTGCAGTGTGACAGATTTTCGAATAAAGGTGTCTAACATTCATAAAAAATAGCTTGAAAATGAGTCGATTTGGTGGTCAAAATATGGCAAATTAGTTTCACTCTCATTCAACTATCGTAATGTTTTTTTAAAAACGAAAACACTACAAACATAGCTATTTGTCATCCGACTATGTATGGAAAATATCAATACGATCGGAAACGTAGTTTCCAAATGAAGCGGGAAGTGCGTTTGTATGGGGGCTAAGGTATCCGTTCTGTTCTTAAGCGCACGCGCGGGCTACAGGCGTAGACCACATATGGGTCAATTATTATCCTAAATCAGACATCAAATGAATAAAAAACATTATAGAATTACGAAACATCTTTATTTTTATTATAATGGCCTAAAGATTCAACAAAATTTAGTTTTCTATTTATAATTTCAAACAAAAACATAAACTTCTTAAAAATCAACTAGGTATATTTCGAACGTTAGAGATCCATTAACCTTATTTTTATTCAGGAACATAAAAATCATTATATAATTGGTTTCTAATCATCTAATTGAATCAATTATTAATGCGATGGTAACAAATCACTCTGCTCACTGCTGGCGTACATTCAGTCAGTACACACGACTGTCCGATGCCCACTACAAAAGCGCCTTATACATTTGCTGCATTGCTTGCGGTCGCGAGCCCTTCTACAAAAAGCACACCGGCCAACTGCTCCCCGAATAGGCATATTATGTGGCGGGGGTTGATCGGCCAGCCCTAGAAGTAATCTATATTTCAGTTTTATACGTTTGGGTATATTTTGCTGGGATATACGACGCTCAATAGCAGGTCTTGCAAGATCAAATTCAAAAATCGTTCCGAGTTGTCCGCCATCTTAAAAAATTAACAAAACAATAAATTTAAATGAAAATTTCATACATACAAACAACATATACATACAATACGAATTTACGGTACGTTATACAGATAAAATCAAAATAAAATTTTGAAAAACCCACGACGGATATAATAAATAGTATGTACTTAATCGGAAAAGGAAGAAATAATTTTTGCAAAACCCCCGTCTAAATGGAATTGAAAAAGACAATTAAATTACCTTTAGTTACACTTATAGCTTCCTTAATTTTTTCACCTATCCATTACTACAAAGCCAAAAAAATCCGTCGGGTGGCTGCAGACAACAGGTAATCTATACGTTTTTTCAATTGTAAATTCAACATATAGTTCAAATTTGTATCTATTAATTGACTGTATGAGATAATCTTTATACCTAGTCATTTAAATTCAGGAACCTCAACCTCAACAGCCCAGATTGGTCCACTGCTGTACTGACCACTGATAAACGCCTCATTGACGTTTATCTCATGGGGGTAGTGGCCATAATCCCCACGGTGGGCATGCGAGTTGGGGATCGCAGTTCGGTGGTAGAATTGTTCTGTACGGGGCGCTGCTGCCCGCCATCGGTGGATATCCCTTAGTCGCCTCTTACGACACCCACGGGAAGAGATGGAGGTGGTGGTGCAAATTCTAAGCCAGCGCCACACTGGGTACCGGAAAATTCAGAAAATAGATGGCAATTGGCTATTGGAAATGGCAGCCCCCCCCCCCTCCCCAATCCCAATTGAAAAAACGTATAGATTACCTGTTGTCTGCAGCCACCCGACGGATTTTTTTGGCTTTGTAGTAATGGATAGGTGAAAAAATTTAGGAAGCTATAATTGTAACTAAAGGTAATTTAATTCTCTTTTTCAATTCCATTTAGTCAGGGGTTTTGCAAAAATTATTTATTCCTTTTTCGATTAAGTACATACTATTTATTATATCTGTCGTGGGTTTTTCAAAATTTTATTTTGATTTTATTTTAAACTTTTTAGAGATTTTCTACTTTACTTACTACAGCCGATTTTTCGAACGCAGATCATCCTTTTCATTAATTAATCAATGGTCAACTCTTTAATCAAGTGTATTGAATTTTTAATAAGTCAGAATTAAACACGTCATGGTTTTTGACAGTTTTCAATGAAAATCTGTCAAAAATTCCTCACTTGAGATATGAGACGTGCATGAATTTCAGTTGCGTTTGAATACTCGGAAGTTTAACTTTCGGAAACTGAATTGAGGGGTGAGTTTGACGACAATATCGAGACGTGTCAGTTTCCCATAGATTTTAGTATAGCGCCCCATCTCCCCGTATCGTGCGGACTGGGTACTACGTAAATCCCATACAAATATGAGACGTTACGATCATGTCTCGTTACTATCGTCAAATAGGCTTTCTTTTTGTTAAGTTTTGAAATCGTTGCGTTTCGTTTCACAATAACCGTCAAAACGACAAAAAAAGAAAAATTGTGATTGTCAGGTTGATAAGGTAAAGGAACGCTTTTCGCCTAGATAAATGTGTAGACCATAGACAAAATTCAACTCACTTAAGTAGAGATTTAGGTAGTGCAACTAGCCAAGTAGCGTCAGAGTTACGTTCTATAATAAAGATTTACTTGAGCAGAGATTCTAAGCTTGAGTAGAACTCACGAAATGACTGCATAAGTAAAGCATGGGGAAGCCTATACAATACATGACCTGATCCCACCATCTCCCTTCCACTCCAGGACAAGCAGACGCACAGCGCAATACCATCCATACTTGGTGGACGTACCCTCCACTCGCACAAAGCGGATTTCCTCTACCTTTATTATTCGCACCGCAAATGAATGGAACTCGCTCCCTGCCTCTGTTTTTCCGGCCAATTACAACCTGGGTCTCTTCAAGACAAGGGTGAATAGGTATCTTCTAGACCTTCGTGATACACCGTCGGCCGCATCTTCACTTTCCATCAGGTGAGTTCGCGGTCAAACAAAGGTCTATTTACCGTAAAAAAAAATATAATAATATATGGACCTCAGTAAAGCAAGCTGAGTGAACCGTACATTAGTAGTATACCGGCGCCCCCTGGTGAGCAAACACCATAAAACTTTGCTAAGAACTATCGCCAATGAACCCCATACCTTATACTGAAAACTGTGTCTCAATCGAACAAACCGTTCTGGAGATATATGCTGACATTGGTTTTCACTAAATACACATATAACAGCGCCCCCTGGTGAGCAAACACCATAAAACTTTGCTAAGAACCATCGCCAATAAACCCCATACCTTATACTGAAAACTGTGTCTCAATCGAACAAACCGTTCTGGAAATATATGCTGACATTGGTTTTCACTAAATACACATATAACAGCGCTCCCTGGTGAGCAAACACCATAAAACTTTGCTAAGAACTATCGCCAATGAACCCCATACTGAAAACTGTGTCTCAATCGAACAAACCGCGCTCTGGAGATATATGGCGACATTGGTTTTCACTAACTACACATATAACAGCGCCCCCTGGTGAGTGAAGACAATAAAAACTAGCTAAGAATCATCGCCACCAAATTTCAAACCTGAAACTGAAAACCGCACCGTAATCGGTCAAGCTGTTTGGGAGATAATTGGGAACATTGCAAATTGCACATACATACATACAAACAACATCACACCCTAAACGCATATAGGTACCGTCTCCGTTCCGTTGCGGGTAAAAATACAATATATTTACCTGAGATTTACCACTTGTTCAATAAAAAAATAATTTCCTTGAACGCTCGCACAGACGTAGCCCACCAACTTCAGAGACAGTTTTTAAAAACATCCGGGCACCGCAAGAGTCGGCACGCTACTAGAGGGAGCGGGTGTTCATACTTGAGGAATACACTAAACGACAGCACTGTAACACTATTTATATTTTCAACTTTCTTATTTTATTCTTACATCAGAACCTTCTGTCATTGCTAATACCAACCCAACAAAGAGAGAATTAGCAAAATCGGTAAAGCCGTTCTCAAGTTATAGCGTGACCAGGAAAATAACGGATTTTGTTTTAAATAGTACATTGTTACCCAAGGGATGAAAGTATCTTATTAAGTCCCGAGAAGGGGTTTGGCGCCCGAGCAGCGTAGCGAGGGCGCTAATAGTTCGAGGGCTAAATGTAACTTTCACCCGAGGTAAACACTGTGCTTTTCATAACGAATGCAACGAAAGTAAAAAAAAAAGATATGAATAAGCTACTGCTGAAAAAATTAGTAAATTTTATTTTACATAAATCAACAACTTAGTTGAGATAATGGTAAAATTAGAGCAATTATTAGTTATACCTAGATAGTGAAAGGTTTTTTCCAGGTACCTCTTGAGAAGTGAAAATCTTGTATGTTTTTGGTTAAATCCATCATTTTGCCTTTTGAGAAACGATGTTAGTCTCCTCGAAATCCTTTATGTACATTGTATGTTGTCTTTAACATGGCATACACGCTCCATAATGTTGAAGGTTTGAAAGTCTTTGAGAATTCGTTAAAATATAACAAAACGTTTTCCTCTAACGATTTCACTATTTTCTCAGCGCGCCTATTCATAAAATCGTTATACGATTTTAGGTACTTACCTTCTCTACCAGCTAAGTCGAAAGCTTCCAAGATGGTAAGTAAAAAACCCACCCGTCGATATGCTCTTATTTATGCCTATATTTTTAGAGCCGGGAAGCAAGGCGAATATGGACCCTGCGGCTTTAGTCGGGACCTAGAGGGCAGTGCACGCTCCATTGGCTTCGGCGACAAGTTGTTTGGACGATCGCAGTCTGATTAAACGTATACAAACGCACTTCCAACTGCGCTAAGTGATGGTCAAGCCTCAAGGTTCATCCGTTATACGTTGCCGTTTGACGGAGTCAAGAGAGTCGTTTGACGGTGTGGTCTCACCCGGGGATTCTTTGCATACCTGACCCCAGGGCTGGCATGGCGCTCGTCAGCACCATGACCAGCACAGCCGCTGGTGTCGTCGGGCACTTGGGACCTTCTGTGTGGAATATAATATATTATTTGGAGGGGGGGTTTGGACTATGACCCACCACGCTGCATGTTGGTGGGTTGTTTTACCATTGCCTCGTTTGTTGGTCGGCAGGGAGCACCGCGGGCAGGTGAGGTTGGCTTGGGCATCCGAAAGATGTAAGTTGGCGCCCTTTACTCCCCGTTTTTTTTGTTTGTTACCTCGATCTTTTATACAGAACTTTTAACTGGGTGATCCGATTGATTGTTCCCTTTTTATTTGAAATCTGTTGTTTCACGTGTGGTCCGATTTCAATTTGGTCCAGTTCTGATAATGGCATCCATGCGAAAACCATATTTTATAATTGAAGTCGGCTTAGTTACAGTTTTTTAAACAAACTCAATTATTATGCCATTAGCCGGGCCGGTGCAATCGCAGCAAAAATGTTTTTTTTTTTTTTTTTTTTTTTTTTTTTTTTTTTTTTTTTTATTTATTTATTTATTTATTGAAAAAAGGTTTACCAACCACATACATATCAATCACTTACAAAAAAAAACTTAAAATTAGGTTCTGTTCTGATACGCATGTTACTTACAGGTAAACACGACATTTGTAGGAATTACCTTCACAAATCTATATATTATTATGAAAAACTTTAAATTTTATATAATAAAAATCAAAATAAACTATCTACAAATTAGGAACAATAATATCTGAGAATAAACTATATGAAAAACAAACATTTTTTTTAGAATAATATTTAATCAGGCGGGTTCTCTAGAGGATGCAGGAAATGGTCCAGCAGCTTACTTTTAAATTTTGGAGCAGTATCATAGAAAATATCTAAATCTATTTTTGTATTCATGAGGTTATATTGGTTACACAATCTCACAGTCGGAGCCTGCAAGCCAGTATTAGAATGACAGAAAGGAGTGCTTAGTATTTTTGAAATAGGGCGTCTAGGAATTCTAGTGGGAACTAGGGAATGACGGTAATGGACCTATTGCCAATACCGGTAATTTTTCGGTATCAATATTTTTAAAACCGGGATCCCGGTATTTCGGTAATTTTTCGGTATTTTACTATAAATATTAAAAAAGTCGAAAAAAATGTTTTCTTCTGCGTGTTATATTGTTTAAGACTGAATAAGTATATCTTTATTGTAATAAAAAAGAGTTCTTAAAAAAAAGCAGTATTTTAAATCAACTTTAATTTTAACTGAGAATTTTTGGTACTTAGGTACTACTATACAGTCTTTCTTTAACTTAAACATACATAACAATCAAATATTTATCACAACAAGAAACAACTACAAACTTAATTAAACATTTAAAACTCGAAAGTTTTCACACAAATCCATAAAACAAAATAATCACGATATAAGTAATCAAACAAATAATTAAAAATTTAGAACTCTAAACATTCTTAATAACACATTAATAAAGATTCGAAATAATCAACATTTAGAACTAAGATCTTTTTTGACATAATTATAATCAACTATACAGGGTGTTTGGTACATGGATCGACAGGATTTTTTGGGGTGTGGGGGGGTGGGGGTCACGTGTTATTTTTCCCCGATACACCCGATGTCCGAAGTGTCACGGTAGTTTAGATATGCTAATTTTTAGTTTTTTTTTAAACCACCCGAAATCTTGTCTTTAAATCGTCATACCTTTTTTGTGTGTGGTTATTATACCACAAAATAAAGTATGCTTGTATTCTACGATGTTTTCCTATTCTAAATAAATCATTACTTGTTACAATTAATATCCACAAAAAAACTTTTGAGCTTTCAAAGTGGTAAATCGGCGTAAATGTTATGAAAAGTGACAACTTCTAAATTCATTGAAAAAAAACTAAAAGTCATTTTGAAATTAGCTTTCTTTTAAAAAGTTCCCCTTAACCCTTTCTAACGATATGCTACATGGCAGAAATACTACATCAGGGGTCGACCTAAGTGATACTTTGTTGCTAGGGTCAAGATAAAGAAAATACGTTTTTTATGTTATGTTGTTTTTATTACATTTAAATTACAACATTTGCTCAAATTGACCGCCTCCACACCTTATGCATGCACGACATCTTTTTCTGATTTCTGTGGTTGTGGTTGAAAGCAGCATTTCCTCTTGCATTTTTACGAATGCGGTGTTAATTCGTTCCACTAAAATTTCTTTTGTGGGCACCTCTGTTGCATAAACTAATTCTTTTGCACGTCCCCATATGTAGAAATCCAGGGGTGTCAGATCTGGGGACCGTGGTGGCCATGGTATAGGGCCAGCTCTACCGATCCACGAGTTAGGAAATACATTATCTAAATGTTCTCGTACCGTTCGTTGGTAATGTGCCGGACAGCCATCATTTTGGAAAATAATTGGCACATCTTCTTCTAAAACACACACTGTTTTTGAACTTGTCACTGCGAAATGCTACGATACACTGATTACCGTTTGAACCTTGTGCTCGTGCGTAGTAACAATTGATAGATAACTGGCCTACCGAGCGAGAGCGCACTATGCAATTCAAAATGTGCGAGACAAAGAAAGAGGCACCGCACGGGTCCGACGGTTTGTTTCCATGAAATTACAGGAACAATACTTGTTTTGCACTCACACCTGCATTCGTCGTTAATTTCGTCAATCAGTTTTGAGCTTTATGCATGCAGAAATAATGTCCCGAACGCTATGCTCGCTATTAGCTAGGCGGCTTACTCAAAGCCACCCGCGTCCGTCTATCTGCTTGCTAGTATACTTTGATTGTTTAAAAATATCTATTTATAGATATTTTAAAACTTTTATAAAAGTAAAGATTTAAATCAAAAAACAGTCTAACACTATCCTTCGGGCATTTGGTCGTTTATTTATTTTGAAGTCGGTTTGAGACCCCGTGAACAAAAACATGGTGAAGCGAAAACATAGACTGTCCATCAATTTTACAATCATTATAAATTTAAAATAAGTTGTTTGTAATCTAGAGCCGCCTTATGAGTTTTTTTCATTTATTTTAACGTTAAATTCAAAATACCGAATTACCGGTATTTGCAATTTCAATACCGGTATTCCGAAGTGCCTGAAATAACTCGGTATTACCGGTTTTTCGGTAATACCGAATACCGGTGTCCATTCCCTAGTGGGAACGGCTAACCCAATGTTCATGATTATTGAGGAACAGTCTATTGTATTGTTTATAACTTTATAGAGGAATAATAATTCAAGTATTTTACGGCGGCAGTAAAGAGTATCTATTTCAAAGTGCTTTAATCTATCGGCGTATGGAGATCTATGGGATATTCCGGGAGAGATAAATGCAAGATGTCTTGTGAAAGAGCGTTGTATGTTTTCAATCCTTTGGGAGTGAATACTGTAAATTGGGTTCCAAATGGTGCAGGCGAATTCTAAGGTGCTTCTAACAAGAGTATTGAAAAGAATAACTTTGGTTGCAGGTTTTTTGAAGTCTTTAGTGTTACGCTTTATAAATCCCATTAATTGCGCAGATTTTTTAATGATGTTGTCATAGTGCGAAATATATTTAAGTTGGTAGTCTAGGGTGACTCCTAGGTCTTTAATTTCTTTAACTTTTGCAATTGTGTTGTTGTTGATAAAATACGTGGATACCTGCGGCAGCTTTTTTTTAGAAAACCTAATGTGGTAACACTTTGAGGAGTTTAGAACCATACCGTTAGTTTCGCACCAATTTACTACTGAATTTATATCATCTTGCACTAATTTGACATCTAAGTCGGAACTAATATTTCTATAAATTTTTAAATCATCAGCATACAAAGAATACTTACAATGTTTTAAGTGCTGTGATAAATCATCAATGAATATGAGAAATAGTATAGGTCCCAGGTGAGAACCCTGCGGAACACCGGATTTAGCATAGTAAACCATAGAGTCATAACCCTTAACCGACACTACTTGGGATCTGTTATCTAAGTACGACGTAAACCAATCCAATAATGAACCAAAGATACCCCGCAAATTCAGCTTGTTGAGAAGCACAGCATGGTTGACTTTGTCAAAGGCGCTGCTGAAATCTGTATAGATGGTATCAATTTCTATGCCTTTGTCTAGACCTAACGACAAATCCGATACAAAAGTGGTGAGGTTCGTTTCTATAGAGCGGCCACGTCTAAATCCATGCTGCGAGTCAGATAATGATGAGTTTACATGTCTAGTAAGTGTTGGGGTAAGCAAAGACTCAAACACCTTAGAGAAACACGACAGAATCGAGATCGGTCGATAGTTAATAACACTACTACGATCTCCTTTTTTGAAGACTGGCACCACTCTAGCTCTTTTCCATTCCCGAGGGAAGACACCGTCAGCCAAAGACCGGTTGAAGATAAGCGTCACAGGTAAAGCTAAAACTTTGGCACATTCTTTGATGAAGACTGGTGGAATGCCATCTGGGCCGGCTCCCTTAGAAGAATCGAGTTTTTTGAGTTGGTGTAGCACTTCTTTTGTAGTGTAATGCAGAATTCCTAAGCAATTGGATTGAGTAACATTTTGACTAAGCGTGGAGGTTGCTGAATTTGAGTTTAAATTGGGTGAAGTGACTAAGCTTGAAGAAGTTAAGGGATTAGCATTATTACTGTAAACTGAAGAAAAATGTTTGGCAAAAAGATTAGCAATTTCAGTACCACTACTGGCGGTTGAAGTTAGAGAGGACATGTTGGAAGGTATGTTTATAGTATTGTTACGTTTGCTTTTTATATAAGTCCAGAATGACCTCGGATTTTTGTGTATATTTTTCTCAATGTTTTCTTTGTATTGGCGATAACATTCGTCTAAGTAGGAATCGCAGCGTCGCCTTAATAGTTCAAACTCAAGTTTATCACGGGGGTTATTATATTTTTTAAACTTTTTTCTAATTTTTTCTTTTTCCTTGAGCATATGTATAAGTCTTTGATTAAACCAAGGCGGATAATGAGAATTTGTTGGTTTGCGCTTAGGTACAAACTTTTCAATGATGTCATACAGAATATTGTAAAATGCTGTGACCATTTCATCAACACCTACCAAAGAGTCATTCTTAAAAATATCTAACCAATCAGTCTCACTAAGTATACTAATAATATTATTATAGTCAGCCTTAAAGTACTTGTAGTCAACTCTACATTTAGGCTGAAGGCTTTTTAAGGAGGTAAGGGGTACATTGATTAACATAGTTGGATGCTTTGAATCCAATTTGGTTAGGAGAGGTGAAGAGCTTACGCTTACATTGTTGATACTTGAGATAACAAGATCTAAAAGAACATTGTCGGGGTTGTATAAATTGTTAAATTGACCTAAAGTATTCACAGAAAGAAAATCAACGAGGGAGTACCCCAGTGCACAATTAAAGTTACTAGGAGTCATCTGGGTGGAGCCCGCCTCTTGTGTCCATTGGATGAAACGCAAATTAAAGTCACCTATGATTATTACCTCATCAAAATGATTGAGTACATTTGAGGAATTGTCTAAAAATGTATTAATAGATTCAAGTTTACATGGCGGCGGGAGATATACAGCACAATGTATGAAAATGTATGGCTCGTTCATCCACTTACTGCCGGAGCCGCCGCTGCCGGGTTGGCTAATGGAAAAACGGCAATTGAAAGCTCCTTTTTGGCGTGTCTCGTGTGCGACTTGCATGACTGTGTTACTTTCCTGTGCGTGTGTGTGTGTGATTTCATGAATGTATTGTGCGAGTGAGATAGTATTTTTTGCCAGACTTCAGGCCGTACGTCATTCAGATGTAAATAAATAGATAACAAGCATGGATAAAAAAACCTTTATCGATCAATTTTGTCAAAATGTTAGTTTAATTTTGAATATTGGTGGGTCGGCAACGTCGTGTCCGGCGCGGTGGCGCGGCGGCGGTCAGTGCCTCGCGGCGGCGTCCACGGCCGCGTTGAGGCGGCGCAGGTGACGCAGCTGGCGCTGCACGAGCCGCACGTGCGCGTCGCGCAGCGCGCGCACGCCCTGCGCCCACCCCGCGCACCTCTCTTCCTCCGCCAGCCGCGCGAACCACCTGCACACACAAGCACAGCACGTGAGCCCGTGACGCAGGCGACGTACAGGACGCTGGGCGCGGCGCTCTCACCGCGGCGGCGGCGGCGGCGAGCGCGCCACCTCGGGCACGCGCGCCACCAGCTCTCGCAGCAAGCCTCGGACGCGGCGCCGGGTGCGCGACCTCCCCTTCACCTGCGCAGACAAACTCTCTCTCACACCGACTTAAACGTTACTATGTAAGTATGTAATGCTATGTCGGATCGAGTGCAAGCTAGGGATGCAAATACTCGCAGACGCGTTCTTTTTAGGAAAGTAGGTAGGTAGATACTTGTTTTTAGGGTTTGGTACCTCAAACGGCATAGGGTTCTTTGTTTGTCCGTCTGTCCATCCGCCTGTCTGCCTAACTGTCTGTCCGTCTGTCCGTCTGTCTATCCGTCTGTCTATCCGCCTGCCTGCCTGTCTATCTGCCCGACTGTCTGTTTTTCCCGTAGACCTACATACATAAGAACAAAACAATCATGAAATTTGGCAAGGCACAAGGTCTTATTATAGCACATACAAAGGGAAAAATCCAAAATATATACTCAGTGACATAGCCCCCGGCTGATGCTGCTTAGAAAAGAGTCAGGGACGTATAGTGGTCGGGTGCGTACCTGGTGCGGCGGCGGCGTCGGCGGCGGGGTTGGGGGCGCGGAGGTGGCTGCGTCAACGCGCGCCCATACCACCGCCTCGCTCGTGGGGCGCACGCGAAGCTGCAGTGGCACGACGGGCGGGTGGGGCGCGAAGTACGCCGGCCGTGGGGCACACCTGGGCACACGAGACGAGCGTCACCACCGGCTCTGTTCATGCGGGGTCGGGAGGTGGGGGGCATTTACCTGCGCTGCGACCAGTCGAAGACGCGCGGCGGCGAGACGGAGGAGCTGCTGTGCGCGCGCTCGCCGCCCGCGCCACCCGCGCCCGCGCCGGCGCCAGCGGCGGCGACGGCGGCGGCGGCGGCGGCGGCGGCGGGCCGGGACAGACTTCGGTGCCTGCGACATAGTGTTATTATCGTATCATACTAAACGAAACTAACTGGCTATCGACCGCGGTCTCTATGCGCAGGCACATCTTGCTTTTTGCAAGTTAAATTATCACTATAAGTAAGGATCTTTAATTGCTTCTCTGATGTTATTACGTTATTCGATTATTATAATTTAGGCTGTTGATTTTCAGGCTGTCTTCGACTGGCTGTTGATATTGTAATAAAATAAATAAAACTCTTCTCGACTCTTTGGAGCGACCCATACGAGACCGCGTGACTCTTTGGAGCGGCCCATATGAGACCGCGTGAGCCGAGAGAGCGGCCCATACGGGACCGCGTGAGCCGAAAGAGCGGCCCATACGAGACCGCGTGAGCCGAAAGAGTGGCCCATACGAGACCGCGTGAGACGAGAGAGCGGCCCATACGGGAACGCGTGAGCCGAGAGAGCGGGTCATACGGGACCGCGTGAGCCGAGAGAGCGGCCCATACGAGACCGCGTGAGCCGAGAGAGCGGCCCATACGAGACCGCGTGAGCCGAGAGAGCGGCCCATACGAGACCGCGTCAGCCGAGAGATCGGCCCATACGAGACCGCGTGAGCCAAGTGAACGGTCGAGGGTAACTCACCGGGGTGGTGACGAGTGAGGCCGCAATTTGAGACAATGATCTGAAAAAGAATCTGCATGAATAAACATACAATAAATAAAATAAGTATCTAATGTGTCCTCCGCAGCAACACGAAGTCATGACATACCTACGAGTACCTATTCAATAGTTGTAAGCAACATTGCATGTCACGGTACACATATTATCATTTGTTTGCTTCTGCGACACACAGGTATAGTATACTAGTAGTTGAACGGAGTGAGCGCCGCCGGGAGCGCGGGGCGGAGCGAGGGTCGCTCTCAGCGTCAGCTTGGGGGATTTCGATTTATGGTGCAATAGTCACTTCGAGTACAACCGTTGTTGATCCGATTTGCGTGAAATTAGATAGGTCGTTAGATGAGCGAGGCATGTGAATGTGGAATATGCTGGTAACTTAGTGGGGGTGCGAGTACGTGACATGACACTCGCCGGCGCGTATGAGCGAGGCATGTGAATGTGGAATATGCTGGTAACTTAGTGGGGGTGCGAGTAAGTGACATGACACTCGCCGGCGCGTAGTGGTGGCTGCACCACTACGACGACGGCCGACGGCGGCGGCCCCCTCGGAGAGTGTACGTGAGTAACCTTCATGAGGCGCGTCGCCGGCGCCCGCCACCGTGACGATGGCCGGCGGCGGCGGTGCTTTGTGTGCGGCAGCGGAGCAGCGCCCCGGCGGCGGCGGCGGCCCCCTCGCGCCTCTCTTCCTGTAACAAGCGGTCGTTGTGAATGGTGAAACGTAAGAGTCTATAATTCCGCGCCGCTCTCGAACGCGGAAATGGTGGGCGTTCGAAACTACTGTCCACACGAGGCTGTCAGTACAAACGGCCTACACGGAGCTCGTACAGTGCTGCGACTCGGGCATGAACCCGGATTATCGCAATATCCGAATCTGACTACTTTGTTTATCTGCCTTGTAGTAAACCTGTATTAGAGCTCCGTGTATAGCGCCGAGGGGGATAGCGCTGTTGCCAGCTTGCCAAGAGCTATAGCGGTGTGGTGTCCGACTCCCCGACACGCAACCTCCACCATCAACAATCATGTCAGTCAGTCTGTGAGTCAGTCAATCAGTGGTAATCTAGTTTTATACAATATACTACCTGCGCCCCGTGGCTTCGCACGCGTTGTTCCTACGTTTAAAGGTGATTTTTATCCCACGGGAATTGATTTATAAAATAAAAATTGCTCTAATTTTGCCATAGCCTATGTTTGATTCAGGGATCAGAATTACCTGTGTACAAAATTTCAGCCAGATCCGTTCAGTAATTTTGGCGTGAAGAGGTAACAAACATCCATCCATCCATCCATATATCCATACAAACTTTCGCATTTATAATATTAGTGTGATTATACTGTAAAGAGAGAAGCACCTACCGAATTGAGCAAATAATTAATTAAATGTTTTTTTCATATTGTCAGGTAAGTAAATTGGGATATAGGAAAACGCAGTCAAAATTTTTATGAAATGATAATTAGTCATTGTTTTGAAAGGAAAATCAGAAAAGAACGATTATGATTGGTTTTTATTGTACCTATTTTATTTTACACAGGTTCTGACGCATAGTGACTAATTTGCTTATTAATACATAAGCATTTGAAACTAAACTAATATACCTACCTACCAAATGTGTGCAATTGATAAAAAAATTGACAATTTCTAAGGAATAAGTTCCGATACTAAGATCTAATAAGTTTCGAAAATCAGTATTGGAATTGAAAACCTTCAGATATTACATGTCCTAGCTGCAACTAAGTGTGTAGGCACCGTGCAAGTGAGTGACTACCAAAGACCATGGTTACGAGAGGTGGCCGTCTGCTCAGACGCTTAGAGCGCGCCGAGCCGAGCCTAGCCGGGCCTGGCCGAGCCGAACCTGGCCGAGATGAGCCTGGCCGACCCGGGTTCAGACGGCGGACAGCACCGCGCTGGAAAAGAGCAGCCCGGAGATGACTGAGATGTGACGTGCCATGCCCAGGCTCAGAGGAAGAGTTCGGAGCTTATCTCAACTTACAGAACATTCAAACTTTTCATTGCAGCTGCACTGTGCGTTCGCAGCGAGTATTAAAAACATGAAATTTGTTGTTTGAATTTTTACTATATCACGATTTACATGTCACTTTCTTCTTTATTGTATTCTCTTACGAAATTATTGTAGTCTCTTTGGTATTCTCTTTGATAATGATAGACCAAAGAGAATACAATAACTTCGTTGATAGACGAAGTTATTGTATTCTCTTTGATGATAGACAAGATTTTGTTCGCGATGGAACATACCAAAGAGCACAGAATTGTCGCGGAGCTTCGTAGTTCCCCGGAGCTTTGCGGACGTTTTTAACAACTTTTTAACCCCTTCCCCTATGGTGTTACGTGAACTACCCCCTACCAATATCACAGAATATTGTTGTATAAGTTGTTAATTCTGGGAAATTAATAACCATGATGAAAATGTATGTATGTTCGGTTTATAAATCACGTGTTAAAATGTTTATGTTTTTTTATAGTGATTACGTCTATCTATAAGTTATTTTCTCTTCACTTACATTTTTTAGACAAGGAATTTAGCAGGTCATGGCGGTCGCAGCATAAGGAATTAAGTTCCTACACTGCCAGACATTTTCCATAGAGGCTTTCCCCTTCCAAAAGCTTTTTAAATTTGATAAAAGGTAAGTAAATTTTCGTCAGACTGTCAATGCTGCATTTTCTACTAGAAAGCCAGACAGGGCTTTCTAGAAGAAAATGCAGCAGAGTCAGAGTCAAATCGATTATTTCTTTACACTTACAAAAAAGCACTGAGACAAGTAAAATGTTTACTATATAAACAGCTTGATAAATAGTTATTACTATCAAACAAGAAATAAGGTGCAATTGACTCTAATTCACTTTAATTTTTTGTCCACTAGCGGAAGAAGTGAAAAATAAACCATTAGCAAGTTTATCGCTTATCAACTAATACAATCTTAGCATAACTAAGTCTAACTGTTCTTACATTCTATGTATTGTAGGTGTGGAAATGGGTGACATCCGGTCAAGCATTAACATCATTAACGTAATCATCTAAGGAGTAATTAATAGGTTTTCTTGAAAAGATTTCGTTTTATATACAATTTAAATTTACGAATAGGGAGCTTAGTTGTATTAGATGGAAGCTTATTAAAGAATCTTACGCACACAAATGATTTCCCTACCTTTCGTAACCTATATGATGGGATGTGTAATTTGTTCTTGTTTTTTGTATTTTTATTGTAATTATCACACCTTTTCATAAAGTTATCTCTGTTTTTGTGTGTAACACTTTCCATAGTTCCAAGTTCCAACATATGCACTTATACACTTGGGTCATTTTTTTAATGATAATTTTTAATCTGGATATGATGGGACGGATCACAGAAATCGTAAATTATTACGATTTCTGTGGGAAGGAAGGAGTCTAGGTAGTGCGTCGGCCCATCTTTGTTGTTTATTAGGAAGATATGTAGGTACTTATATCGAAAAAGATTGGAAATACATGCGTGTCTTGGCGTTTATTTCTGACACAACACAGACCAATTCTAACACAAATGGATCCTATTACTAAGACTCCACTGTCCGTCTGTCTGTCTGTCTGTCTCTCTGTCTGTCTGTCACCAGGCTGTATCTCATAAACTGTGATAGACAGTTGAAATTTTCACAGATGATGTATTTCTATTGCCGCTTTCACAACAAATACAAAAAACCGAATAAAACCCATGAAAAAGACATACATTCTTGGCCGTTTTTATAGAGGTACCATTCCCCAGTTTAATTCGGTAACTAGAATTCGAACTTGGACGTCATAGAACTGTTACCACTTTTTTATCCCTGCAGTTTCATGTTAAGTAAGTAAAGTACATCATACCTACCTAAGGTATGATGTACTTACTTTTCATGAATAGAAATATACCAACTTGCTCTTCAAAGGATGTTGAGTTTTGAAACATGACATTGTTATCTCAACATACAATAGAAACACCAAGAGTCTTGCTTAATGTTTTATTTAACTTGGACTTGATACGTTGTTCTTACACTAAGCCGAAGCAAATGCCATTGTGGTTCCTTTCGTAAACGGATACGGATGTTCTTAAATATGTCGCTTATTAAATTATTCGTGATGACTTTAGTAGTAACCTGCGCTTATGCAAGGAAATCTGAGGAGGTTCGCAGCAAGGCAAGAACGCCGTCCACCACTCGCCTGCCTCCAGGGGACATGGTCGTGGAAAAGTTTGTGGAAACCCTTATGACAAAAGAGAGATACTTACAGCAAATAGATACAGTGGAAAGAAAACTGAACCACCTGGACGCGACTTTTCACGAAAAGATTAATAGTATCATGAAGTATTTAACGGAGATACTTCGGATGCTGAAGATTTCTCCGGCGGATACAGTTGAGAGATCTTTGGGGGAGATGAAGCAAGATCTGGACCGACTGAAGCACTCTGTCACCACGAGACTGGATGAGCACCCTAGCATGCGTGGTAAGTATAGTACCTACATCGATTGTTTTGATAATTTTTCCAAGGTTAAAACTTCGATGTAGGTCATCAATACCTAAGGGCGGAAATAAATTCACAGGTTCAAACTTATTATTGAAATGGTAAAGTAAGGATAGTAATATTTTTGGATGTGGGTATGGATGTTTGATAACTCTTCATGGCGGAACTACTGAATGGAACGTGCTGAATTTTACATACAGGTTATTCTAGGCCTAGAATAAAACATAGGCTTATTTTTATACCAAAAATCAATTCCCATGAGATGGTAATAAGGTAATAATAATAACATAAAAATAACATAAGAATAACATAATAATAAATATAGAAACAAAAGCTGCGGGCAAAAACTAGTAATGAAATAATACTACAACTTGAGTAACTATAGTATTAGTATTACCCAAGTTTTACCCCCGGTTTCTCGAATGCTTATTACTTTGACAAATTGTTGACAATTTGTCAGGCTGTACACGCACTGCTTTTATTACTCGCGTGGTTTTTTTGCAGAATTCTGTAACTTAATGGAAGTTCACTAGCGGAAAAATATGAATGTTTGGAGCACTATAAAGTTGTAGGTAGCTAAAATAGCAAGGAATTTTATTCGTCGTACGTGTAAGATACGTTAAGCACGCAGGTTATATTCCGCGAGATTAAAATTCACGCTGTCAGATTCCGCAGAGCATATACTCGTATAACAAGCCGTTGACTATCCATTCAATGTGACAAGCGTTCGAGAAACCGGGGGTTTAGCATTATTAATAAAATGGAATTAGAATAGTTAATTTCTAATTCAAGTTTCTTCACGTTATTTTATTGTATAGTAACTGCGCCACGCGGTTCCACCCGCGTGACAATTGCAGAAATTTACTGCACTTCCTCTGGCCACATGGTCCGACTGCCTTTGTCCTACCGATCGGACATGAACTGTTTTTTTCCTATTATTTCGAGTGATCGGATTACAAGGAACTGTAATTCCGCCTCGTCCTACGGATCGGACCACATGAACTCATTTTAATGCTGCTCAATAAAATGTACTCTATATTATTTACAATATTATTTTTATTTAACGGAATCGTATTAATATACCTTTGAAACTAAGTACCCATAGGGGTAGTTTTGTAAAATTAAAAAATACGTAAATCATCACCATCATCACAATCCCCAGCCGGATTTTAACTACTGCTGCGTAAGGCCTCCCGGAGTTTGTGCCATCCACCACGGTCTGTACTGACCATCGCCATTGACGTCCCCCGACACTATGTTGTCGACCCACCTTGCAGCTGGACGTCCAACGTTTCTTTTGCCCTTTATTGGCCAGCAGTCAGTTGTTGTTCTGCTCCACCTATCATTTGTACCGAGATTTGACTGAATGCAACCAAGAAATAATAATTTTCCATAAAAACTTTACCACACAAAAATACAATTAAATATTACCGATCGAAAATTATTTATGATTGAATTTTTATATTCAAGTGGTAGCCTTTGTAGGTACATACATAATATAGTAACTTGGCGCCTCCGCCTACCTCAGTTCGTTTAATGAATGGATAATTTCAAACGGAATCAAAAAAAAATCGTTTCATGGAGTTCGCTTCCAATAATACCTATGGAGGCTTGCATGTCAATGACCTATTGGAGCGTATGATTAAAAAAGTACGTTTTGATGGAGTGGAATCTGGGATGGGTTGCATCTTTGAAAGCGCATGCGTGAGTTTCCCTATAAATACCGCGAACATGCAGTTCCACGGCAGACGGCGGATTTCGTATCAAGCCGTGGTAAACTGGCTATACGATCTTCGAAGTCTGATAAACCTTTTCAAGCTTACCTGCCTAGTAGGTAGGTAGGTACTTACTATGGTTGGTGCTTTATTGTGCCTCCTGAAGTGCTGAAATGCTTTCTGTGCACAGTATCTGCGCACAGTTTGACGACCTCTGTGGCGCGGTGGGCGAAAATCCGTCTGCGACGCAGGAGGTTGCGGGTTCGATTCCCGCCTCGGGGCAAATATTTGTACGATCTGCAGATCTGCAGTTCAGGGCGATCTGGATGTTTTCTATGTATTATAATAAAAAATACCTATCTATGTAGTGTATTGTATTATGTATATCAGTTATCTAGTACCCATAACACAAGCTCTGCTTAGCTTGGGGCTAGATAATGCTGTGTGAATTGTCCAGCATTATTTAATTATTTATTAGTGTTGGGTTTATATCCACTGCATTCCTAGTAATGTTTGACTAACCAACAAACAAATTGATTTAACAAAATCAAAACTTATTTGGTTAGTTTTTAACCGGCTTTCAATGGAGAATTATGTGGTTGGCATGTTTTACTTGTTTATATGCATGTAGCCGATTCTATGTTACTACTAGCTGCGCCCCGCGGCTTCGCACGCGTTGTTCCTATGGAAACGTTTAAAGGTGATTTTTATCCCACGGGAACAGATTTACGGGATAAAAATCCCGTAAATCTGTTCTGTGCCTATGTTTTATTCCAGTATTAGAATTAACTGTATGCAAAATTTCAGCCATATCCGTTCAGTAATTCTGGCGTGAAGAGGTTACAAACATCCATCCATCCATCCATCCATCCATCCATACATCCATACAAACTTTCACCATTTATAATATTAGTGTGATTGTACGTAGCGCTGAAACTACTCGTTCGATTTCAACAAAATGATATATTGATTGATTCGTGTCAATGCCCCGGTGGTTATTTATAGCGTAGGTAGGTATATGCCATCAGACGATATTGGGGGGTCTACGAGTTAGCAGGGTCTAGGAACAGATAATATAATACTATACTAGTACTAGATAAGGGGAAATTTCATTGTTGATTTAATAAGCCCCCCGGTTTCTCGAACGCTTGTCACATTGAATGGATAGTCAACGGCTTGTTATATACGCACTGCGGAATCTGACAGCGTGACAAGCGGAACCTGCGTGCTTAACGTAACTTACACGGACGACGAATAAAATTCCTTGCTATTTTAGCTACCTACAACTTTATAGTGCTCCACATTCATATTTTTCCGCTAGTGAACTTCCATTAAGTTACAGAATTCTGCAAAATAAACCACGCGAGTAATAAGCAGTGCGTGTACAGCCTGACAAATTGTCAACAATTTTTCAAAATAATAAGCGTTCGAGAAACCGGGGGTAGTCAGTGAAAGCCGTAGACGAAATAGTAAAAAAAAAATGTGATATTTATGTTTTTGATTACACATGATAACTATACAATACTTTAAGATATGTTCTGTTAAATTGTTTTTTTTTAATCCGACCAAGATATATTTTCTGCTATAGGTTTACTTTTAAATTTGTTAATAATAATAAAATAATGCACTCCTAGCCAGACAGTCGGCCATAGCGGACAGTCTCAACTCAACGAAGACTAGCCAGGTGCGCAGGACATATTATAGTGCACAAGTGTGCTCGCAAACACGAATGCACTTTCTATTCCCTCACTCTCATAATCCGATGGGACGGCAGACCGACACGACCGGGGAGAGGTTAGGCGCAGGACCAACAGCTTAACGTGCTTTGCGTGGCACCGGGGTGTAACCAACTTCCTGACTCCGGGCTGCTTGTGAATTTTTTACATAAAACCCAATAGGTAACTACTGGCTCCACCCGGGATTTGAACCCAGGACCTCTTAATCAGCGGTTGAACATGCTGACCGCTAGGCAGTCACCAACGAACGAGGCAGTCAACATTTATAACTAACTTAATTAAACAGATAATTCTTTGATTAAAACTGCTTTATCTTGCCTACTGAATTTACAAAACCAGATTTCATGGTTTACCTATCATTTAACTTATCAAGTTTGTTAAAGAGATTGCACCGTTAGAGAGACTGAACTCTTTCTGTGGGTGTCGTAAGAGGCGACTAAGGAATATCTACCACTGAACTGCAATCCCCAACCCGCATGCCCAGTGTGGGGATTATAGGCATTACCCCCCATGAGAAAAGCCAATAAGGCGTTTGTCAAGGGGAGGCCTGCGTCCAGCAGTGGACCGATACAGGCTGCGACGTTAGAGAGATAATTAGCAATAAGCACTAATCATCTCACTCCTGAGCCACGTCTATAAGCTGTTCTCACGAGTGATCACGAACCGTCTCGCCAGGAGACTCGACGAGTTCCAGCCACCGGAACAGGCCGGGTTTCGCGGAGGATATGGCACCGTAGACCACATACACACAGTGAGGCAGATTATACAGAAGTCCGAAGAGTATAATCAGCCCCTGTGTCTGGCCTTTGTGGACTATGAGAAGGCCTTTGACTCTGTCGAAACCTGGGCGGTTCTGGAATCCTTACAGCGATGCTAAGTAGACTATCGTTATATCGAGGTGCTGAGATGTCTCTACGACGCCGCGACCTTGAGTGTCCAAGTACAGGACCAGCAGTCCAAACCCATCCAACTGCGCAGAGGAGTGAGACAGGGGGATGTTATATCCCCGAAACTGTTCACGAGCGCGTTGGAAGATATGTTTAAGACCATGGACTGGAAAGGTAAGGGCATTAACATAAACGGCGATTACATCTCACACCTTCGATTCGCTGATGACATAGTCGTAATGGCGGAGTCGCTGGAGGAGCTCAACCGGATGCTGGACGGCCTAGCTTTAGCCTCACGATGCATCGGTCTCGGCATGAATTTGGATAAAACCAAAATCATGATCAATGGCCTCATTGATCCGGGACCGGTCGTCGTACATGGCCACCCTCTCGAAATTGTTTCCGAGTACACTTACCTAGGACAAATTCTGCAGTTGGGTAAAAACAATTTTGAGAAGGAGGCCTAGAGGAGGATCCAGCTAGGCTGGGCAGCGTTTGGAAAGCTACGTCGAGTCTTCTCGTCATCCATACCGCAATGCTTGAAAACGAAAGTTTTCAATCAGTGCGTCCTACCCGTCATGACCTACGGAGCTGAGACGTGGACACTCACGATAGGGCTGGTCCACCAGTTTAAAGTCGCTCAGCGAGCTATGGTAAGAGCTATGCTCGAAGTCTCTCTGAAGGATAGGATTCGTAACGAATACATCCGACAGAGAACCAAAGTTATCGACATAGCTCAAAGAATTAGCAAACTGAAGTGGCAGTGGGCCGGCCATATCTCGCGAAGAACCGATAACCGCTGGGGTAAACGAGTTCTTGAGTGGAGACCGCGACTCGGCAAACGTAGTGTAGGACGCCCTCCGGCCAGGTGGGATGATGATCTGCGAAAGACTGCAGGCAGATGCTGGATGCGTCAAGCTGAAGACAGGGCGCTATGGCGCTCATTAGGGGAGGCCTATGTTCAGCAGTGGACTAATATAGGCTGATGATGATGATGATGATGACATTTAATAATAGCAATAAAAGTAGGTACAGAATGTAGTTTTTACAGATTTGAGGTGGGTTGATCCCCGTATGAGTATAAGGCGAGCGAATTTTTGAAAAACTTTTAAATTCGTTTATTTCCTTTTCAAAAATATATGTAAGTATTTTTTCTTTTTGAAAAAAATCTATCGACCGTATTAAAGCGCTTACATTAGTAAAAGTGGCGCCGCCACCTATTTCTATTTATATCTTATTATTACGTTTAAGGCGCATACCCGGGCCAATATGACAGCGCCACCTATTTTATCATATTATAGAAACCACAAACTGTACGATGGATTTTTAAAATTCTTAACGTAATAATAAGATGCAACAGGTGGGGGCGCCACAGTCACTTGTTTCTCATGTTGACACAGAACTGGCATTCGATATTCTTTTGTTTAGGCCCTGCAGATCTTTTGTTTAAAACATTATGAAATGAGAGACGTCGCGATCTTCTTAATAACATCACATTTGGACATGTTGACAAAACACTTTCAAGATTCGATCAATGTGAAGGCTTCCGTCTTTTCAGTATCATATGTTGATATAACATCAGGTTCAAGTTCAATTTAAAGTGGTCACTATCCAACTCTAGTTAAACAACAAGTCTTTACTTTTTCTTTTAATAAAAATAATACTAATTCGTAGTTAACCCGCCTACATCCGTACGTAATGAATTCGTCAAACTTTCGTTTTTAAAGACTCCGCTGTCCGTCCGTCTGTCTGTCTGTCTGTCTGTCTGTCTGTCACCAGGCTCTCATCAACCGTTATAGATAGACAGTTATACTTTTCAGAGATGATGCATTTCTGTTGCCGCTATAACAACAAATACTTAAAAGACAGAATTAAAAAAAATATATGGGGGCTCCCATACAACAGACATGTTTTTTTTGCCGTTTTTATAGATAATGGTAAGGAACCCTACGTGCGGCGAGTCTGGCTAGCACTTGGCCGGTTTTATTTATGTTATGAAACGTTGTTACGTTATAGTTCTTCGGTTTTGTATTTTCACCGACCCGCCCTCCCCCGATTCGCACGGTTTACCCGATTTCCGCAATAAAAGCTCCCAGAATATATTTTTTTAAATCTTAAAAATATTTTTTTTTAATCTTATAAAAAAATCGTCCTCATATTTCAACTAACTAACTACCACAAAAGCTTAATTATAATAACAACCTATACTTACCTACTTGAAAAAGAAATATACAATCAATAACAGAAATAAATTATAACTAGTAATTACATTTGAAACAATTGAGCTAACTGCAGACTGTTGCAAACAATGTACAGGAAGCTCAACTGATCTATACCAATACCAGTCGGACAGAATAAAACTGTAAAAGGTTCAATTCTGTACATTGAAATATTTAGAAATGTTATTTTAGGGGCACTCGTTTTTTTTATGAATGTGTTCAAATGTAATTTTGCTTGATTTAATTTTAAACTACGAGGAAAAACAATAGCTTCTTTTCATTAGGTAAGCCGGTAGCTAATTTAGTGCTCTTTTACTCATATCAAAGGGATAAATCGAAAACGGGTACACTGCACAACCCTTCGGCCGCGCACGAAACCGCAAGTTCGTAACTGGTTACGGTAAAACAAAAAATCTTTCGTTTGTAACTAAAAACTAAAAAACTTATTTTCTAGTAACTACTAGAAAATAGTTCTTTTTCGTACACGACATCGATATTAAATTCGTAACCAATTACGATGAAAGACGGAATAAATCCTTGAATGTGCGCAACGCTAAAAATCCAGCGTTTGTTATGAGAGAGATTGTGGTCAAATGTGAATACAGACAGAAAACAGAAAGCTCGCCTAGCAAAATTGCAAACATTACACGTCCAAGCATCGATAGCCGCGAAATTTTTGATCGATGCGTCCAAGACACAAAAATGGACGGGATTTCCAATTTTCAGTAAAGTTTTTATGCATTTTTTACCATTATAATATGCTTATTGCCCTGATTTCGAGAGATCCGTAGCGTAGAATTTTGTTTGTTTTGTTTTTGCCTATTTTTAACGATTTTGACTTTGTTCTTAATTAATTGGAGGCTATTGTTTTTATATTTGTTTTAGTTATAAGTGGTCGTAAGTAAATTAAATAAAAAGTATTCCAGGCCTAGAACGGTAGTATGCAAAATTTCCCTCTATTCCAAAAGTTCAACTCAAAGTTCAACGAGTTGAACTATTTGGATTTTTTTTTCCAATTAGTTTCTCTTTGTAACTACTCAGCCCGATCCGTTCAGTCATTTTTGCGTGAAAGATCAAGAAACATACATACAGACATGTTCACAAACTTTCACGTTTGTAATATAAGTAGGATTCAAACATTATTAAACAATAGCAATAGTTATTTTGATTTAAAACTTTACCTTTTTTGTTGCGTTATTACTACACAGAAACAGTTCTGTGGCAATTCTTAAGTACCTACGGGAGGGAAGGCGTATGTTATTATTAATACTTTGCAATAAAGTGGTCCTCTTGCAAAACTCGCGTTGGGTGTTTTGCTGTGCGGGCCGCGGCACCGCACGCGACGCTACACGCCCCGCGTCTCTGTGAACAAGGTTAGGCCGTGTATAGCGGGTGGGTCGATTTAGGCCCCCCTATGGGAACAAAGGCAATTGTAAGGGTTAGGTTTTTCGTGGGGAGTAAGGGGCGCCAACTTAGATCTTTCGGGATCCCTGCCGACCAACAAATGAGGCAATAGCAAAACAACCCACCAACACGCACTGGACCAGCGTGGTGGGTCAAAGTCCAACCCCCCCCCCCTTCCATGATAGAAGTACGGCCCGGCGACACGAGCGGCTGTGCTGATTCGTACATGGTCGTTGTACATGGCCACTCTCTCGAAATTGTTTCCGAGTACACTTACCTTGGGCAGATTCTGCAGTTGGGTAAAAACAATTTTGAAAAGGTCCTACCCGTCATGACCTACGGAGCTGAGATGTGGACACTCACAAAGTCGCTCGGCGTGCTATGGAAAGAGCTGTGCTCGGAGTCTCTCTGAAGGATAGGATTTGTAACGAATAAAAGTTATCGACAAAGCTCAAAGAATTAGCAAGCTGAAGTGGCAGTGGACCGGCCATATCTCGCGAAGAACCGACAACCGCTGGGGTAAATGAGTGCTTGTGTTCTTGAGTGGAGACCGCGACTCGGCAAACGTAGTGTAGGACGTCTTCCGGCCAGGTGGGATGACGATCTGCGAAAGACTGCTGTGGACAGCAGGGGACTATGATGATGAGGGGGCTGATGATGATGATGATGCTGATGATACCTATCGCATAATGCTAAACTCGTGTTCGTATTGCCCGCCAAGGTATTAGTGTCTGGAACATTTCCGGCATGAACAATATGAACATAATGCTTCTTAGATCACAATTATGATTAGATTTTTTTAATAAATAAAAAAAGTTATTTTTTTTACGTACTTAGTAGTTTATTAATGTTTTTTAAGTTTAACCATATCTTCTATTACCTATATTTATAATGTATAACTTTGATCTCCCGAAAACTTTACAACCTTACTTTAAGTTTTTTCTGTAGAAATTAGTTTTTTAGTTTTCATTTATATAATATGTTATAAATAATGTAAATATGTACCAATTAGGCGATGTGGTCGCTCTGCGACAAAGCCTTTTGTTGTGTGGTGTAAAATAAAAAATAATAAAAAAAACTTTGATCTCTATTTATTATATAATTTAGTATAGTTTATATAATTTTAAGAAAGTATTTTATCAAACAAAGTTGTGTCCGCCTATTATAAGCGTATATATTAGAACCTGTCTAGATACTAAGTTAAAACTAAGAATGCTTGATGTGTACGCTGTTGGCGTTCCTTTTTAATAAATAAATAATTGAATTGCCTGGAGCTTGGATGACTATTAAAAAGTTTGTATTAGGCCCCGTCGGCATATGGGCTTCGAAGGCACATTGCGCTCCATTTTGTGAGAAAGATAGGCATAGGATTTCAAGTTAATAGGTGCGGGACAGAGCATATATTTTTGGAACGACGGTGTTAGCTCGTAAGCTAGCGGCGTAAATTTTGCATACACGTAGTTCTAGGTCTGGAATAACACAGAGACTACTTTTCATCCCATAAATCAGTTCCCGTGGCATAGGTGTGCGAAAGTGCGGGGCGCAGCTAGTCACTACACAATTGCATTGTTTACTTGATTCTGATATAGGTAGGTACATTACCTAGTCGCTTTGTATGTCACAAAAGAAAACAATAGTACATTGTACAGCGAGTTGAGAAAACGCCCAATTCCTATCGAGTGAGTCATTTGAGGCACGACGCGCAGTCGATGGCCTTCAAACACACGAGGTAGGAATCGCACTTTTTCCTGAGTGACTTTTTACAAGGTGCTTTATACCTACTACACACAGAAGAAAACACCCGAGTAAATTCAAATTGTAACTCAAATGTATCATACTAATATATACATATATACATACTAAATTTGCGCAAGGTTCTTTTTTATATTAAAATTCTGAACACGCAAGAGGGCGATATCATATGGATAGTATTAAGTGGTATTAAGGAAAACTTTTTGATGTTTTAAAAAAAACACGTTATAAATTAATGCATTTCCATACACTTTTCCCTCGCGCTAAACGCGTGAGAAATTATATTCCATAGAGTTTTTCCTTCCGTGTTTCAGTATGCCGGCATTCAGTTTGGAAAAGGAATAAGCCACTTTCTGAGTTGTATAAAAGCATAATTATAAACAATTGAAAAATATGTGCAGGATCTCATTTTTTTCCCCTAAAAGCACTTATTGTTTATTATTTCTGAAATTTACCTGACTGATAGGTAGATCGAGCTTGGCTAGTACTATATAAACTCCGATAGGTATTACATGTAGATTACCAGATTGTAAGGTATTCTTATTTGATATGATAATTGATTTGGTTTTTGGGGCTTTCAAGAAAGTTTCAAGATATGTTTTGGGTTCCTTACCCAAATAATATTACGGGATCCAATTAAAAGACTAAGACTCCGCTGTCCGTCCGTATCGGTCTGTCTGTCTATCCGTCTGTCACCAGGTATCTCATGAACCATGATCACTTGTGACAATTGAAATTTTCGTGTGTATTTTTGTTGCCACTATTACAAAAATACTAAATAACAGAATATTTAAGGGGGCTCTTATATTTACAACAGACATGATTTTTTGCCGTTTTTCTAGATAATGGTACGGAACCCTTAGTGCGTGAGTTGAACTCGCACTTGGCCGGTTTTTTATAAACGAGTTAAGGACATTTATTCATAAATATCCTCAAACCATTTATAAAAATGCCATGTCATGACAAAAGCTGATAGATAACAAACTTGACAAAAGTTAATATAAAACCACAAAAGGATAACCATGAAAAAGTAAAAACAAAAACCATTCATTTCACATTTCACACGCCCTCCTACGAAAAAGTACATAATCGGTTGGCGCAGCTAACTAGCTGCGCCCTACGCCTATCCCACGGGAACTGATTTATGGGATAAAAAGTGGCCTTTGTGTTATGTCAGGCCTAGAATTACCTGCATGCTAAATTTCAGCCCGATCCGTATAGTAGTTTTTGCGTGAAAGAGCAAGAAACATACATACAGTATGTTTACAAACTTTCGCGTTTATAATATGTATTAGTGGGATATGTATTTGCCAAAAACATAAATTTGCATACAAAATAAGGTCTTAATTTAAATAATGAATGAGTGTCCTTATTTAAATATGAGTTGTATAATGAAAATATTAGTGGAAAACAAAGGCAACGAGAAAATAATTAAAATACCTAATAATAATAGTTTGAGGTAAAAAATAAAATAGTGCACTGAGGCAGTTTAGTTTCCTTAATTAGATTCGTCAAATAAAACAAACAGTGTATTTATAACAACGGACAGTCAATTGAAGGTGGGGAAAAAATTACGACCCTATGACAAAAGATGGCTATATCTTTGAAGTAAGAAGTTTTTTTTCTTAGGAAAATGTCAGTTCAGAAAATTACATTAGTCAAATACTGATATCAACTTTATTTCTTACCATTGCAGCAACTGTTTCCACAAAGTAATTTACCAAATCAATTATGAGGCTTTTTCCTACAATTTCTAACTTCATAAGAGGCCTTACAATTTCTAACTTCATGGAGGCATTAAAAGGCAAACCCAGTACTTGAAAGAGGTAATTTTTGCCTTCTTAAATTATGAGGCCATGCGAACTAAGTAGAGCGGCTGGCGCGGTAGCTAGCCTCAGTTTACGCATTTTTTTAAAAGATAACAATAAACCTACAATAAACCGAACAATAATCCTACTAATATTATTACGGGAAAGTTTGTCAACATGTCTGGATGTATGTTTGTTGCTTGCACGCAAAAACTACTGAACGGATCGGGCTAAAATTTTGCATACAGGTAGTTTTAGGCCTGGAATTACACATAGACTACTTTTATCCCATAAATCAGGTTCCGTGGGATAGACGTGCGTAGCCGTGGGGCGCAGCTAGTAATTAATAAGATAAACTTGTAGAAACATTAATAACATCTAGGCGGTTGCCATAGATACTAATTCAAAAAGTCAAACCGAAAAGTCCAAGACTAACTCGCGAAATTTGTATGTAGGAAGTTCGGACCGTTACGGAAATAGTCTCAGATTTTTTTTTATTTACTATGTATGTATATACACAGTATATGGTTGTAAATATTATCATTCATGAATAAATAACAAAGTGAGATTAATCAACAAATGGTGCGAATCACCCACGGTCAGTCACGCATTCTTCTATTTTGTTTTTGTTTTGTGAACTCAGGCACATAATGTTGTCGTTTAACATTCAGTTTATTCACGGCGCGCTTACCAACAACAGTTGAACATGGTGTCGTGTGTTTTCTTGTGGCAAACTATTGTGACTCTCTCCTTAGTGTCCTGCGAGATGACCAGAAAACAAAGAACACAGACAAAACACCTCAAAGACTATCCTGATCAATCGCTCTGGAAAAAGGAGTATGAAAGTGAACTAAAAGATGCCCTGCTTTCCACCAAAGGCAAAGATGATATTTCGCGAAACACGGTCCAAAGAACAATGGGCCAAAAGGATGAAGGAGATATCGTCATTGAAAAGCTGGTAGATAGCATAGCTGCCAGTGAAAAATACCTTAAGAAAGTTGACAACATTGACTTTAGATTGAACCGTTTAGACATAGAGGTACACGAGAAAACGAACACCATCATGAAGCGTCTGTCAGAGATTTTAAAATCGGTTCGTTCGCTGCATTCTGACACGTTGGAGACGACCATGGAGTCAGTGAGGGAGTCCCTTGGCCAGTTGAAGCTGAGCTTCGAGCACCTTCCACGCACAACCAGCAGTAAGGAAGCAGTCAATGATAATGCCAGTAATTAAAAACTTTTCTATTTTAAATTTAATCTGTCTACGTTAGTTTCCGTAACAACGCCAGAAACTTGTATTGTAATGAGTAATATTATAGTAGTTTGTTTTACAAAGGATGGGTTATTTTCAATCGGTAATATTTATTTGGAAAATCATTGAACGCTTGTTTACAACTTTTACGTTGTAGTTTGTAACTTTATTTTATTTGCCACTTTTTTAGTAAAGTAGTTAATTTCTATCTTACATAGTAGCATATGCGCTCTTTACCCATACCTACATGGCCATATTTACTAGATTAGATTGGAGTTTTCAATCCCCACTTAGATCCCGATATTCGTTACACCCTCAAAATGATGTCACCTAGCCTAAAACCACCGGCATGTTGCGACAAATCAAACGATACGTCATTTGTTGCAATCAGACAAGATGTTTCAGAGCTACGTGGGAACATAAAATCGGCTACATACAACAAACACAGGGTAAAAACACTTTAATTAAATTTCTTGTGAACGAGACGATGGCGAGGATTACGAGGATTGCAAATAATTTTCTTATCTCTGAAAATACAGATAATTTTCTTATCCGGATAATACAGATTTCATCAAGCACTAATCCAGATAATCCGATTAGCCCTGATAATTTGAATAAAATGTTAAATTTAAAATAACATACTTTAACAAGCTTTTGTTTACGGTTTCGCACGCAACTTGGGATAAAAGTATGCCTTGTGTTTTTCTAGGTTTTAAATAATAAATAATATTTTATAAGGCAAATTATAATTGAGAATTTAGTTTTCATTTCGGCAGAATAACTAACACTGTCATGAACTGGGTCATACGTCCATTAGTTTTGTACTTATTAAATTTGTAATGTCGGACTCAGAGTCAAATCGTTTATTTATTTAGACTTACAAAATAATTACTTAGACAAGTCAAAATTTTACTAAATAAACAGCTTGATAAATAGTAATTAATCAAACAAGAAATAAGGTGCAATTGACTCTAATTCACTTCAATTTTTTGTCCACTACCGGAAGACTAAGTAAGGGCAGCAGTCTGGGTCCTCTGGAATTTGTCATTATGATTAATTATGTCCCAGAGATAGTTAAGGAGGCGGGTTGCTTGCTCTGCGGACGACCCGAAAGTGATTTGACGGTAGTGGACACTTCTGATTGTGAGAGTCTCCAGTGTGACATAGTTAGGGTAGTCGAATAGAGCTACTGATCAATGTAGCTAAGTGCGTCGTGATGAGTTGCGGCTGCGGGCGCGCGCCCCTGGTGTACTAGTCCGAACTAGGTGGAGGGGGTCGGGCTGCCAAGAGCGATGTCCGTGCGAGACCTGGGCCTTGAGATGGTGCCCGACCTTAGTTTCCGCCGCCATATTACAAACGTGTGCGCTAAATCTTCCAGAAACTTGGGTTTAATTCTTATAAACCATTTTATAAAATTCTTTACAAATCCCTGGTAGGAGTCGCCTAAAAACGAATGCCATCTTATAGAATCCCTTTTAAAGATCCAAATTAAATTTACACGCTTCCTTTATTTAGCATATGTATGTATATCCGTAAATACTACCCATTAATGTACCCAAGTCTGTAACATAAATTTCACAGGTAATTGAAACCAAATGTTTGAATTAGTTTACTCTCATTGCATAATAAACCTACTTACCTAAATCGCTTTAGGATTAATAAAACCTGTTATAATAAATGAAAAAAATCTTTGAAGCTGCAAATTGTAAAATATTTTTTAGTAGAGTCCACGCCACGACTCATAATTCCGAAAACCATCGTGAAATATTGGATACCTACCGACGAGTGATTTTGACCGATAAATTTCCGGAATAAGACCTTTTAGACCGGAAAAGCGTAATTATTATAAAACGAATATTTTGTTTTATTTACTATAAGATCTGCGATAGCAGCGACGCGTCTTTATAGAGACGTTATTTATCGCTATACTCGTAGAACTTGAGTGGTGGCGTGGACTCTAGTTTGAATCTCGTGCAAAATGCACCACTTTATAAGCCGTTCATCTTTACATACAAACGTGGAGGCACTCAAACACGTGTAACCCCAACGGTTATCAGTTCAGCAATGCCCCGCTCAGCTCGATAATTAGAATATGCGCTCAGTGCAGAGGGAACTTAGAGGAGTACACCAACGTTGGTTCTCTGGTACATCGTTTTGTTACGAATCCTAACCGACAGATAAACTCCGAAAATACCTAGTTCTTCCATACCTTGCCGAGTCACGTTGGACAAGTGGACCAATCGTACCTTGAGAACCTATCTCAGCTCCGTCGGCCGTTACTGGCAGAATTAAATAAATAACACACGGAATAATTTCACATCGGTATGTTCTACGGCTGAAAATTGCTACGCCGTAGCGCTTCGTAGCGATGCGGCTGAAAATTGCTACGCCGTAGCGTTTCGTAGCTATACGGCTGATAATTGCTACGCCGTAGCGCTTCGTAGCGATGCGGCTGAATATTGCTACGACGTAGCGTTTCGTAGCGATATGGGTGAATATTGCTACGCGTAGCGCTTCATAGCGATACGGGTGAATAGTGTGCGTGAAGTTGTCACTATGCTAATAAATGTATCATATAATATCTCGATGTTTAAGTAAAATAAATAGTGCTCCAGTACTTTAGGAGATATTTAGGTCTTTCACTCTGGCTGCTACCTTGACGTTAAGCTGGCAGCCCCACTGATTTCAACGAAACTATAGCGAGATAAGAATCGTGAACTATGCCAAATAAATGTCCCATACGATATCTAGTTCTCCTGCAAAGCTTAGAAATAGACCTCTTGTGGCTTATGAAATATTTGGCACTTAACATTTACGAACATTACGCAGAGTACAGATGAGTACAGTTCTGGCTGAATTTTGTGCACATACCTGTCTGTATTATATTCCCTTTATAGGCTACTTTTTATCACCTTTATACATTTCCATGGGAACAACGCGTGCGAGGCTGCGGGGCGCAGCTAGTTCTTAATAAAGTTCAGGTGTTGGTTGCTGCGAGAGCGTCATTAGCAATGGATTCCTTCACATGCCCGTATACGAGGGAACGAAGAGGTGGATAAATTAGCCCGGGATGCTATCACAAATGGTATAGATATATATCTACATGAAACCTGAATATTCGGAAATCTTACATAAATACTAACGGAAGATTAGAGATAAGTGGAAGAATACTTTGATATCATTTAAAGGGTCAAAGGAATATGGTATAAGACAATTCATAGCAACCTCAACCTCAACCTGTATTGGTCCACTGCTGGACGCAGGTCTCCTCCTGATAAACGCCTTATTAGCGTCTATCTAGGGGTAGTGCCCATAGTCCCCACGCTGGGCATGCGGGTTGGGAATCGCAGCTTGGTGTTAGAATTGTTCTCCAGGGGGCGCTGCTGCTCGATCCCCGGTGGATATCTTCGTCGCCTCTTACGACATCCACGGGAAGACATACGGTGGCGCAAATTCTAAGCCAGCACCACAAAGCTAACCACCCATTATTCCCTGATTTACCAATCTACCTCGTAAGTTTGGCAGGAATGTATAGGTACGAGTGCTTCAGCCTAGGTGTTCCTACAACCGTACCAGTTTGTAGCATGTTCTTGGTATTCCGAAGGTTTGTTGTGGAAGAAAGAAACTGAAGAAGCAGAAATGAAGTGTTATTTACGACAGAATGATTGAAATAATAAAAGATTAAACAGATGTACAAGCAGAAAGAAAAGTAAAATATTACGAAAGGAATTTACAAAGCAAAGTCTAATGAGCGGGTGAAGTAAGTTAGTCGCGGAATGTCGTAGCGAGTGAATGAGCGGCTGACGAGTGAGTGACCGAGAGATCTGTCCGAAGTGCATGTTTCGTTCACTTGGGGTATGGCCCAATTTGAAAGATTTAATGTTTCGTTCATTTGGGGTATGGCCCAATTTGAAAGATTTATGCGATATGCGAAATTGTATTTTAAAAATTTTATGTCGACTGGCGTGTAGGTACGCGACAAATTTAATTGTTGTTTTGGTGGAGAGTTTCCGGAGCGCATCCATGCGAGAAGAATCGATTGCAGAATGTAATATTAATGTCCTTGATGTGGGCTATTTCAGAGTGTATTGGCGGAACAAACTTCTGTTGCCGCTGTTACTAGTATAAGCCACATCACATTAATATTACAAATGCGAAAGTTTGTATGAATGTATGGATGGATGGATGGATGTATGTTTGTTACCTCTTCGCGCCAAAACTACTAAACGGATCTGGCTGAAATTTTGCACACAGGTAATTCTAATCCCAGAATTTTTATCCCATAAATCAGTTCCCGTGGGATAAAAATCACCTTTAACGTTTCCATAGGACCAACGCGTGCGAAGCCGCGGGGCGCAGCTAGTAAAGAATACGAATAAGAATCTATATTTACAAAAATATAGATTTAACTTAGTTATTATATCTTATCGATATCCTATGAGGCTGACTTAGTCATTGTTAGACTTAAAGTCCCTAATTAAATTAGATTTTATCTAATAAATAAATTAAAAAAAAATTTAAGAAAGAAACTACAGTTGGAAGTAAAAGTATCAAGGTTGAAAACCGATCTATCATCTCTCAACACTGTCTCTGCTTTGAGATAGTGCTTTTTTAACCGACTTCAAAAAGGAGGAGGTTCTCAATTCGTCTGTATTTTTTTTTTTTTTTTTCGTTTTTTACCTCAACTTTTGACTGGGTGGTCCGATCTTCATGATTCTTTTTTTATATGAAAGCTGGTGCTTTCCATGTGGTCCCATTTTAATTTTGTTCAGTTCTGACAATGGGATCCATGAAAATTCATGAAAAACCGTAAAAATTGAAGTCGGTTTATAGTTTTTTAAAACAAAATTAATTATTTGACTCCTTGGATACTAGTGTCTCTAAAACACATTTTTCTTTTGTTTAAGGCGATGGAGAGACTTCAGACCGGCTGATGTCGATAGAATCGAACGTGAAGACCATTCTATCGGGTATGGACGTGATTGTGTCAACCATGAGTGAAGTGAAGAACCGTCAGTTCTCAAAAGCCTTCGTAAGGTAAGACTTTATACTTTTGATTGGATTTTATACTTGTGATTGGATTTTATACTAGTGATTGGATTATATACTAGTGATTGGATTTTATACTAGTGATTTGATTTTATACTAGTGATTGGATTTTATACTAGTGATGGCCTGTGGCTTCACGCACGCTTTTCCGAGATACAAAATGGCCTAAGTTCTCCCTTTGTTTTCTTAATAACTTTTTGATATTTAAAATAAATAAATAAATAACTTTTTTGCTATAATAAATTAGAAACAAACGATGTTGCCGTTCTAATATTATGAGTATGTGTGAAAGACTGTAGTTAAAAACATTTAATTTGTTGTAATTTTCGAAAAGGAAAATTCTGATTATTCTGATTATTCGTTCAATAAATATTGCTTAGTAACAGAATAACTTAATTATATCTGAAACTCGACGCCAAGTAAGTGGATTTTAGTTATTTGTTAGCTAACATTCTACAAAGAGTTTGACTGGTGTATAAGTACTTATATAATTTATTTATTTCTAGGACTGATGCACCCGTCAGTGATCCGATGTCGGTGATAAACGAGTTTAGAAAACTGCTGCACGAACAGGGATCAAGAACCTGCGAGAGTGCATGCAAGTAAGTTACTTATTTATAATCAACAAATATTTGCAAACATTTGTTCCAATGCGGGCATGGGACCGCTTAACCGTAAACATCCGGAATAAATATATGTATAGTATTTGCAGACATTCGTCCCAGGGCGGGATCAGTACCTACGCACAATCAGTGTAAAACATCTAAACTAAATGAATCTTTTCCATTTCTCGATATCATTTATTTCATCAAGCGGGCGAAGGTCCCATTACCGCCTAAAAGAGGACTCTTTCTGTTCCTTTAGGTGTTTTACACTGATTATTTCGTCAAGCGTGCGTATGTTTCTCAGAATAACTTCCAGTGATTGTTCAATTTGGTAAAGATAACCTTCTTCAAAAGGCACTTGCCTCGAAAGTCTATCAATTAGTAAACAATAGGGATCGAGATTTAACAATAGGTGTTTAATTTAATCATATCGCAAGTATACTTAAAACTAGGTACTGTTCCCGCCCTGGGACGAAAGTATTTTTTTATTGGAGTAACATCGATTAGAGTTTTCGCCAGAGGCCGCGAAATACCTTATCGAAGATTATATAGATATATTAAAAGAATATCTATGATAATGTATTGTACGAGTACCTATATTAGTCATTTAGTATCTTTAACACAAGCTCTGCTTAGCTTGGGGCTTGATGATGCTGTGTGGATTGTTAAGAATTTCTACTTTTTTAAAGTTACCTGTAGTTTTTGGGCCATACTGCGCGACATCTTTGAGCGTCTTTCCAGTCGAGTCTCACCTCTCATTTGCACGATATAGGTAGGTATATAGTTCAAAGTATTCCCGCCAAAATACCAGGCGAGCAGAAATAAGAGAAGATGTAACTACAATTCACCCCCTCCTCCCGGGTAGGAGGGGGTTGCCTCCAGCCTTCCTCATTCCCAGAACGGAATATTAATATACCATTATTTGTTCTTAGATCGTTGATATATCCTAGAAATATTATAAATGCGAAAGTTTGTAAACATGTATGATCGGGCTGAAATTTTGCATACAGCTGGTTCTAGGCCTGGAATAACACACAGGCTACTTTTTATCCCAGAAATCAGTTCCCGTGGGATAGGCGTGCGAAGCCGCGGGGCGCAGCTAGTCTTCAAATAAATAAGTGTATACGATTACTCAACCGCTTAGTTGCTATAGGTAATAAAGGTAGGTACTTTGTGATTTGAAGAGGTATTTTTTCGTGGTTTTGTGTTTTTTATCTATATAGTATCTGAGACTGGTACCTGTATTAAAGAGGTTACTGTTTTTCAGAAGTTACGCTTTATCCAAGTTCAACAAAGGACCGCAAAGAGTGATTGTGTGTGGTCCTAGCATTCAAAAGAAGGACTTTGGAAATCTCAACGTGAAAGGAAAAAACGTAAAGATTTTTAACCGACTTCAAATAAGGAGGAGGGTCTCAATTCAACTGTATTATTATAAAATTTTTGTTACCTCAGAATTTGTTACTAAGAAAGTTATAATGGTCCGATTTTCATGATTCTTTTTTTATTTGAAAGCTGGTGCGTCTTTTGTGGTTCCATTTTAATTTGGTTCAGTTCTGACACTGGGATCCATGAAAAACTTTATAATTGAAGTCGGTTTATAGTTTTTATAACAAAATCAATTATTAAAATACCTGTTAACCCTATGGCATATTGCACCGGTCAACCCTATTGCATAGCGCGTCTATTGTAAATCTAGACATGTTCATATAGACTTGGTATAACGTTGCTCTGCGCAAAATCCGAAGTATTGATTCGCAGCACGCTTTGGCTCCAAACTACCAGGACGGTAGAATCATCAAAGAGTAAGCTGAACTGTAGGTATCGGCAGGGATGTTGGTCTATCGAGTCAATAATTTCGACCATGCGCATATGAAAAATCTTGAACGAAAGGCAAAGAGGGACAGCGATAGTATCGAGCGAGTTTAAATATAACTCTTCCAAGATTGTTAAAAAAATTGGTGGTATAACTTTGATTCTCGGAAAACGGATATGACAACCAATTAAAAAAAAAACGATGTTCGAAAATTCGTCAGATATTAATAATAATTATTGCTTATTGTTATTAATTTGTATATTAAATACAAAGAAAATCGTTTGTTTCTGGCACACAATAGGAAATTAGGGACCCATATCACATATCCAAATTTAACTAAAAACTACCGTTAATCGAACCACGACCTTTCCACGTGATGTATGGCTGTTCTGCGCAAAATCCGCGATATTGACCCGAAGAACGTTTTGGCGCCAAGCTACCAGGACGGTAGAGTCATGAAGAAGTAAGCTGAATGCCTTGGTATCGGCACGGATAATGGTTGACTTTGGACTTTCGTCCAGGCTAATTTGAACCTTCCAACCAACAAACAAAGTCTCTACTCCACTGATTTAGAGCGAATTGATAATGTAACATGTTTGTTATTAATTAAGGGCCGTGGATTTTGTTAAACCAATTGTATAGTGGCATATTATAGCCGTGTACTGTACAGTACATACCACGCTGCAGTCAGCTGTGGCGTGGCCTAAGTGTATACGGTGCTTTCATTGCGGATGTACCTAAGCGGGTTAGCTACGAATCATATTTGTATTTACGGTGTAGTTGAACAGAGGAGTAAGTCTATTAGACGTTGGTAACGATACGAGATCGTCAGGTCCTTATTTTCCATACAATTAATTGGTACAGCGTCTGTATAGTGCGGACTGAGAACGCAAATCCTTTAATATAAGGAGACGTCACGAACACGTTTCGATACTAACGTATAATAGACTCATCACAGCCGCACTCAGAGACTTTCATGACTACAGTGTACTAAGTGATCATTAAACGAGAAATCGAGAGACATGAATTAATCATTAAAATATCTACTGTGTATATTCCTTACTCCCCTCTTACGAAACCCGCGGGAAGAGATGGGTGATGTAAATTCAAAGTCGGCACCACCGTTTTTTTGCAGCTATTTCTAAAACTCAACCTAAACAGCCGGTATTGTTCCACTGCTGGACGCAGGCCTCCCCCTGATAAGCGCATTATTGGCGTTTATCTCATGAAGGGTAATACCCATGATTCCCACGCTGGGCATTCGGGTTGGAGATCTCAGTTTGGTGGTATAATTGTTCTGCAGGGGGCGCTGCCCGCACCCGGGTAAACATCCCTTAGTCGCCTGTTACAACACATGCGGGAAGAGTGGGTGGTGCAAATTCTAAGCAAGCACCACACAGCTGAACATTGCTTTGTAATTACAGTAAGGGGGGCCGTGTGGACCGGTCGGAGCGCTATCCCACCGACTGTCACGAGATTCAGAAGCAAGGCTTCAACGTGTCTGGCATCTACAAGATACGGCCAGATGAGTTGCCGCCTTTCTACGTACTGTGCGACCTTACTACCGTCGGAGGAGGTTGGACGGTAACTGCCTGTTTGTTTGTTTTAACCCTTTTAACATTAAGAGGCAAATGGTCACGACCACCTCCATGTAGCGGGGGCTGGGCAGTGAATGTGTTAAACGAGGTAAGACAAAAGGAGGATACTTTTAAGTCGACGCATATATCGTTCACGCAGATAATAAGAGCTGATATCGTTATTTCGGGAATACGTTACGCGGTCAAATTACTTTCGGGCTTTTTTGAATACTGACCGACGTCAACTTCTACAAACACTGACAAGAAAGAGTGGTTTAAAGTTTGACGTGTGTCAATATGTATCGCAATGCTGTTTTAATCGATAGTTCCTATAGCAGTTCAAGTGTAAAATATAACCAAATTCAACTGTAGATATAATCGGACGATGATGATAGATATGATCATAGATAATAAGAGATAGAGATATGATTAGAGAGGGTTCCCTCCGTTTCTTATTGGAGGACGCTTAGACGCTAGGTTTCTTTTTGAGCATACGCAGCGTAAGGATTTATTGATTTATATTTATTTTTACTTTTAATTTTTGCCTAAAAAATATTAGTAATTATATACAATATCCGTCTTAAAGAAGGCACAGTGATTCTAACCAAGTAGAGGGATGTATACTTTTGAATCATGTACATTGTTCTAAATAAATTATTTGTATTTATTTGTATTTGTATTTGAATACCTACACAATGTTTCAGAGACTGGGTGACTTAGGTAAAGATACACACATGGCGATTAGGGTGTTAAAATGTAACTGGTTATATGCTTAGACTTTCTCACTCGATTATATTAGCTATATCAATATACCCACCAACACGCTCTGGACCAGCGCGGTGGGTCATGGTCATGGATGATGAAGTGGAGGGTACGTATGAAAAGCCTTACACAACACCACTAAGGCTCACTTCAACGTTGTTATGGGGGACTTTAACGGCAAGGGAATCCGGACTGGCAACAAATCCCAAATGGTTATGGAGTTAGGAATCACAGGGGCAAATGCTTGTCAACTTCCTTGAGAAAGAGGGGCTATTCTTAGTGTACTCTTTATTAAGAAACAGCCCCAAAGGAAGCGGACATGGCGATGCCCCGACACTGTGACTAAAAACTAGATCGACTTCATCATGACGGATAGCAAGCACATATTCAGAGATGTCTCAGTGATCAACAGGTTCAATACCGCATCTGATCACAGACTCCGGGACTCTCTGAATATCAACTTAAAGCTTGAAAGGAACCGTCTGATGATTGATTGACACGCCACTATACCAACGAACTGCCAGACATCAGTCAAGACGAGATTGTGCAAGCTCTGAGGCAGAAATGGAAAAGCCCCCGGTGAGGACGACATAACATCAGAGCTTTTGAGACCCGGAGGAACCCCTGTTATACAGGAACTACAGAACGTCTTCAACGCCGTCCTTCACAGTGGGAGTACTCCAAAGGCGTGGAGCGGGAGTTTGGTGGTGCTCTTTTTTAAGAAGGTATATAAAACTCTCTACTAACTATTCGCAACTTTTACTAACCGACCCCAATAAAATAAATTAAAAATTACATAAGAATCGAGATATAATTGAACAACATTTATTCAAGAAAGGATCGACAATCAGCAAGTACTCTTTCCATTATGTTTAAAAATCGTCAACAAGAAAGTTAACTTGAGATAGGTACTGTTTGTTTGTGTACTGTATTGTAGTAGGTACTGTTTGTTTATCTTTTGTGTAGGAATTAATAAAATCGAATAAAGGTAAAAATATATAAATTATACCTACCCGTATAATTTTTAACCGACTTCAAAAAACTCGCACTTTTTGACACTTTTTTATGTTTACTTCAAAACTTTTTACTGGGTCTTATTTTCATTCTATTTTATTTGAAAGCTGGTGCTAATTTGGTCCTGACAATGGGATCCATGACAAAACTATATAATTGAAGTCGATTCCTAAATAGTTTTTTAAACAAAATCGATCATTTCATCATTTACATGAGTAAATATAAATACTACTACAGGTATTTCAAAACCGCTACGACGGCTCCCAGGACTTCTACAAAGGCTGGTCGGACTACAAGTACGGGTTCGGCAACCTCGCTGGCGAGTTCTGGATGGGTCTGGAGAAACTCAGCTATCTGACCAATCAGAAGCTCTACGAGATGAGGGTGGAGGTGGAGACACAGCATGGACAGGTTGGCAAAATATTAATTTCTGATCGTGTTTTATTTTAAAGTCGATTCTTGAATCCAAGATTTTTTTTTAACAATAGCATTCATGTTTGATAATTTTACTCGAAGATATCAGTAAAAAAAGTTACTTAGTAATCTCAAAACAAAAGCATGAACTTCAATAACGCATTTAAGGCATAAACGCGTTCAAGATTTGCTCTGATTAGTGTCGTAAAATATTTTCAAGATATTTCTTTGGTTTTGTAACTTTTTTGTTAACAATAAAATATCGATGATCTTAGAAAGTCGAATAGCAAACAGTATTCCCAATTTTTTCATCATCATTATCCACCATTCATCATTCATTCAGCCCCACAAAATGCCAACTAAGTGTCTATGTCCACTGAAATAATTATCTTTGCAGCGCACTTTTTGAATTTAGAACATCTTAGTGTTAAGCAAGAAATCGAACGCAAAATATTGTTTTCATCCCATATATTCGAAAAGGTCGACCCTTTTAGTGCACCCAAAGGTGGTATTTTCTATAAGACACTTTCAGCGGACAATAATGAGTTTTAAATCCTCTTTATTAGCGCGGCGCAATCACTTCCACCCTTAGCTTCCACCACGCTTTTTGAATTTGGAACATCGTAGTGTTCAGAGCCAAAGAAATTGAACGCAAATATTATTTGAATAAAGACTGGCTGGTACGACGACCCATAGTCGCGGAGCCGGCTGAATATAAAAAAGAAAACAAATAAAAAACGCGCGAGGCGAACTAAGTGATGTTTTGTTTTGAAAAATGAGTTCTTCAAGTGACAGGGAAAGTATAGAAAAACTGGTGATGACTAATGGATAATATATGCCTGCAAAATCCCGAGAGATCAAATATGAGGCGCCTTTTATTTCCTCATAAAGGGTGACGTAGAGTATAGTGAGTATCACTCGTGCGCAAATATATTTTTGGCAGGGGCGATGTGCTTTGAATCCCTCGCTACTTTCAGGATTCTACTAAAGAATCCCTCGCTACGCTCGGAATCCTACTAAATAATCCTCGCCCCCTTGCCGTAAACATATCTATTATTTTGCTACCATAAGATACAATCTTCTATAGATTCATTCTGCTTGCATATATGCAATTTCACAGATTGCAGATTTTTCAGGGAATGCCATATATGCCTAGGGCAGTTGTACGAAGTACAATGTAGTGTTCATTATCAGGGAAGAATCCTAGTCGTATTAGGATTCTTGTTCCTACACATTACATTGTTTTCGCTTTTTCTAGAGGCCAAGATGTACAAGGTACATTGTGTTATTTAGGCATGCATGTCATATTAACTTCCTATGTTATTACAGCCTACCAATATCAACGTGAGGAATGTGTCACGTATCAAACGTGACTTTTATCTTCCGTATTATACTTTCATGATAACTTTAATCTAATAAATAAATCAGTTGCGAACTTACTGTTGGAGGACTTATTACTCAGTACCCCTAACAGCAGTATTAAGCCATTACCTGTCGCTGTATCTGATTGAGTACGCCTATTTGTAATTTTTTTGCTAGAAAACAGCGGTATATTATAACTTTTGTTCAATGTGTAGTGCCAGCTTAGAATTTGCACCGCCCCAACTCTTCCCGCTGTTGTCATAAGAGACTACTAAGGGATATTGCTCACACTGCATACACTAGCTCCTCTGGTGCAGGATTATTACAAGATTGAGCTCGCAGCTTCGCATGCGCGTCATTATAAGAAACATACATTCATTATCATAAATTAACTAAGTAAATTATATCAACTTTGTTTAAGTAAATTTCATATAAGATATATTTCATATATTCCAGGAGGCGTACGCAGGCTACTCCGTGTTCACACTGGGACCAGAACACGAAGGATTCCGCATTAGCACGCTTGGCACCTACTACGGAACCGCAGGTATTTTAATAAAATCAAATATATGTTTATTTAAACACGTAATGAAGGATAAAACTTTTAAATCCATCATGGTTATTAATACTAAACTTATTTACAACGGGATATTTACCATGATTTGAATTTTGAGTTTTCCAATATTTCGGCACAGTTTCATGCGCCATGATCACGGAATAACTGAATGTCTTGCGAGTGAGTTATTATTGGCAGATATATCGATCTACCCTCTTTTTTAGTCTTTTGCTACGAACAAAATTCAAATCATGGTAAATATCCCGTTGTAAATAAGTTTAGTACGTAATGAAGAATTTATAGATTCAAGAGTAGCCAAGAGATAGAATCTCTCTCTAGATTCGAGAGAAGATGAAGATAGCACTAGCACGGGACAATATGATGGAGGTAGTGGAGAGGATGCCGTGTGGTGCCGGCTTAGTATTTGCAGCACCCAACTCTTACCGCGGGTGCCGCAAGAGGCAACTAAGGGATATTCACCGGGGCGGGCAGCGGCTCCTGCAAAACAATTTTACGAACTAAATAATACCCAACCCGCTTTCCCAGAGCGTGAGGATTTTTGGATAAAAGCCAATAAGGCGCTTATTAGGGAAAAGACTGCGTCCAGCAGCTGACCTACTGTAGGCTGTCGAGGTTAAGGTTGTGGAGGCTGGATAACTTACTGATTACGGAGACGTGGGGCGAGCAGACTGACGGACGTCACCGCGTGCCACGCCAAATTGCACGCACCAACATATCGCAACGTACGTTGATGTTTATGGATCGGCGGGGCGTGAATAGTGGCGGTGCACGCTACGTGCGACGCCGCGTATGTTACTCGTCAAATCAAACAAACGCAAGTTAAATCACTTCTCCGTGAACACACTCTACCAACGCCATATGTTTGAATATAGTGCGGGCCGCGCCACTGTACGCCCCGCGTCTCCTTAAACAAGGCCTAAGGCAGAATTTGATGATCGGTTTTATACAGGTAGGATAACTAGGCTTAATTTTGATTGGACACTTAGGCCCGTATTATGAAAGCTTGCTCAGTCATAGAGCTATGCTTGAGCAACGTTTATGCTATAGAAAAGCATTACCCAAGCAGAGATTGAAGGCTGAACAAGCTTTCATAATATGGGCCTTAACCAATAAGTCGTTTTTCAAAAATGGAAGAGGTTCTCAATTCGACTGTATTTTTTTATGTTGGTTTCCTCAGAACTTTTGAATGGGTGGTCCGATTCTCATAATTCTTTTTTTTTATGAAAGCTGGTGCTTTCCGCGTGGTCTCATTTTAATTTGCTTCAGTTTTAACAATGGGTCTATGAAAATCCATGAAAAAACTATAAAAATTGAAGTCGTGTTTAGTTTTAGAACAAAATTCATTATTGGTGTGTGGTTTCGTCCCAGTCTACACCTCAGGTCGAACCGTGGTTATTAGCTGGGTATCTACCGAGTTTCGAGAAGAATGCCAAACGGATCGAGGTAGGCTGGGCAGCAGCGTTTCAAAAACTACGTCGAGTCTTCTGGTCATCCATACCGCAATGCATTTGAAAACGGTTTTCAATAAGTGCGTCCTACTCATGGCCTATGGCTGATAGGTTTGGTTCATCAGTTTAATGTCGCTCAGCGAGCTATGAAAAGAGTTATGTAACAGGGAACCTTAGTTTTCGATATAGCTCAAAGAATTAGCAAGCTGAAGTGGGATAGCGGGCCGGCCATATTTCGCGAAGAACCATCAACCGCTAGGTTAAACGTGTTCTTGAGTGGAGACCGCGAGTCAGCAAACGTACTGTGTTCGCTCTCTAACCAGGTCGGATGACTACGCGCTAAATACTGCAGGCAGATGCTGGATGCGGCAAGCTGAAGACAGGATGCTATCGCTGTCATTAGAAGAGGCCTATGTCTAGCAGTGTAATAGGTATAGGTTGATGATTATGAGGACGATGTTCGGTGGGGATAAGTTTTTTTATGGGCGCTGCTATCCAAAGCTTTATCCTACTGATTCAGGAGCCAGTTGCAAGATGGATTAACATAAATAAACTGTATGCTGGTTTTCTTTCTTCCTACACTATTTGCCTATAAGCTTCATCCTACTGACGCGGAACGCAAACGTCGAATGCAGTCGACGGGTGCATTTTCCTTGCCGGCCGTATATATATGAGCCGTGCAGCCCATGTATGTTGGACGGAAGAGCCCTTACAACACCCGCGGGAAGGGTTGGAGTTTTTACTTTATGGGAAACTAGCTGCTGTCACTGCGCTGAAACTAGCTGTGTGGTGCTGGCTTAGAATTTGCAACACCCCAACTCTTCCCGTAGGTATCGTAAGGTAACAGGGATATCCACCGAGGGGCGGGCAGCAGCGCCCCTTGCAAAATAATTCTACCACCTAACTGTGATCCCCAACCCACATGCCCAGGCCTGCGTCCAGCAGTGGACCAATACAGGCTGTTGAGTTTGAGGAGGTTGAGCTGCTGCGGTTTTTTTAAGACTATATTCGCACCGGGATGCTTTTTACTTCCCTGTCAAAATGTTAACCCTGGTACGTTTGTGACTTCAGGTGATTCTCTGTCGTACCACGCCGGACAGAAGTTCTCAACACCCGACGTAGACAACGATGACTGGAAGGATGGATCCTGCGCTGCCGAGCACGGGGGTGCTTGGTGGTACAAGGAGTGTGATAAAAGGTACCTACTACTCTTCTATACGCAGGGCCCGGTCTTACGATCCAAGACGTTCGTGTTTAGAAAATTTAAGCATTTGAAGTAATACTGATTGCTCAGAAGTCTTCTATATTATCTACACTTATATTTTAAAGAGAAAGGAGAAGATTTTGCATGTCTGTTAATAAACTCAGAAACTGTTTAGAGAATAAATGTCCACCCGTGCGAAACCGGGACGGGCCGCTAGTGTTAGTGTAATTTATGTAGAATAAATTAACCGCTTAGTCTGGTCGAAGCGACTTTCAAATGAGACCCTGTTGAGTATCTTGCGCAGCTGAGGCCCAGCGCATCAGCGTTGCCATACATCGGGTCAATGCCATCGTCTTAGGGTCGCTTGCGATTGATATAGATCATTTGAGCTACCGAACGGAATCTTGTAGATTGTTTCAGACTGCAATTACCATTTTAAATAATGGGTGCACTACGGCAACTCGACATACCTACGCTATCTCGTTGCACGGAATCTCGACAAACCTTTGCTCGATGCACGAAAACTCGGATGGATCTCGTTAGATCTATGATCGATCAATCGAAAAAAGTAGTTTTATTTAGTATCTTGGCTTGTTTCAGCAACCTCAATGGCAAGTTCGCGACGGTGGGCGAGGACGCGAAGGGCCAGTCAGTGTACTGGATTTCATTTAAGGGCCCGAACACTCCCCTCTCCAAGACGAAAATGATGATACGTCCGTTGCCGGCGTCTAGACCAGCTGTTTACAACGACAGGGTATGGGCAATACTTTCTGACGTTTACTACTTACTTACTTAAGGCGCATACCCGAGCCAATTTGACAGCGCCACCTATTTTATCATATTAATACGTTTAACATAGCAAGTTTTAAAAATCCATCGCACAGTTTGTGGTATCTATGATAAGCTATTGTTAATACCTCTGTAATCGTTTTATATTATATATGTAGTTTAGGAAGAGATGCGAAAATAGAGTTTGGTGCCTAAGCTTTTCAAAATGAAACTATTACAGAGACATTATATAAATAACTTATTAAAGATACATAGATACCACAAACTGTACGATAGATTTTTAAAACTTCCTGTGTTTAACATATTGATAAGAAGAAATAGGTGGGGGCGCCACTATCACTCGCGTATGCGCCTTAAACTAACACTTTCATGGCATAAGACGCAAATGTTCTCCTGTGGCTTAGTGGTGCGACGGCGCGCCAATGCTGCTTAAAGGGTATATGGCTGAAGGTCTTTTTATATTATATTAACTTCTGTCCGCGGATTCGCACGCTTTTTTCTGGATAAAAGGCCTATGGGCTAAAATTAACATCTACGCTGTTTGGATATAACCTCTACCAGAGAGATAGAGTAGGTTTTCGCTTTAAAAATATTCGCAAGGAGACAGTTACTTTCGCTTTTAACATTTTGGTAGCGAAGTAGGTAGCAAATGATGGATCTCAGCAGTGCGAATTAAGTGCCAGGAGCAAACCGTTGTGACCCCTATTATTCTACTTGGGTTGTTAACACCATTCGAACATTGCTACTAAACCAAGGCTATAACCCTTTAGTAGGTACCCATCTTGCCCACTGCTGAACATGCTTTTGCCAAAGGGGTAGCCAGCTATAACCTTTCTTTAGGACATTTGTGCAGCGGCGGGCGAAAGTCCGCTGCGACGCAGGAAATTGCGGGTTAGATTCCTGCCTCGGGACTTATGTTTGTACGATCTGCAGGTATTTGTTCAGGGCGTTCTAGATGACTGTGAACACCATCCAAGCATTGCTGCTAAACCAATCGGAGCGGCGGGCGAAGGTCAGCTGCGACGCAGGAGGTTGCGGGTTTGATTCCTGTCTCGGGACTTATGTTTGTACGATCTGCAGATATTTGTTCAGGGTGTTCTTGATGTTTTCAGAGTAAAATAAAAATATCTATGTATGTAGTGTATTTTATTAAGTAGGTATATCAGTTATCTAGTGCTCTTAACACAAGCTCTGCTTATCTTGGGGCTAGATCGTGCTGTGTGAATTCTCCAGCGTTATTTATATATAACCACTATGCTTGACAGATAGGTCTACCTTTTAAGCCTTGTTAACGCATTCACTGCCCAGCTCTGCGGTGCGACCCGCAGGGGCGCGCCGCAGCTACACGCAGATAGAGACTGGCACCTGCGTCTTGGGCCATGAAGGTGTTAATGGAGACGCGAGGCGAGCAGCGGCGCATAAACACAAACATATCGCAATGTAAGTTGATGTGTATGGATAGGCGGGGCGTGAAGAGTGGGAGTGCACGTCGCGTGCAACGCGTCAAATCATAAACAAACGCGTGTAAAATCGCTTCTCCATAAACACTTTCTATCAACGCCATATGTTTGAATTAAGTGCGGGCCGCGTCGCTGCACGCGCCTCGTCTCTATAAACAAGCACCTATACTTTTGATTACCTCACCTCACCGCAACAGCCTATTTTGGACACAGTTACAAAAATATCGCCTTTCATTTGCATTGAAATTGCTTTAGCTGCGGCGCGCCCTTACTGTTGCAGAGCAGTGAATACGTTAACCATTCCAAGCTAGAACTTACCACTTATGTTGTTTCAGAAAATTTTAGATGCTAAAATAAGGACCGTTTCCGAAAAACTGCGAGCCAAGGATCTAAAGGGAAGTTACGACATGGCTCATCAGTTCCGCTATGAAGATCCAGGGCAGGCCGAAGCATTCTTTCCGAACTACGGAAGACAGTGACCTGTATCTAAACTCAAAACCTATCCACGCAACATAGTGTAGATTTCAATGCATGTAGTTAGTGTAGACAATAATGTTGCGCAATGTCTGTGCATTTAAACTTTACTCAAAGCGATAAGTCGCCTATGCAAATGGAAGTAGGTACCTATCTATCTATCTTACGAATAAGAACCAATTTCTTTCGAATTTAACAAGCATTCTTAGGCCCGTATTATGAAAGCTTCCCCAAGCATTACATATGCAGTCATTACGTGAGTTCTACTCATGCTGAGAATCTCTGCTCAAGTTAATCTTTACTATAGAACGTAACTCTGAGGCTACTAGTTGCACTTACATCCCTACTTAAGTGAGTAGGGTTTTGTCTATAGTCTACACATTTATTTATACGAAAAACGTCCCTTTATTTTTTCAACTTGACTATCAGTTTATTTTTGTTTTTGTAAAACGAAACGCAACGATCTCAAACATGTGTGGCACTTTATTAAAAAAAAAGCTGTGGTGCGTAGAAATCCTTTCCAAGTCATCTTCAAGTGTGGTCCAGACCACACTTGAAGATGAGTTCAAAGAATCACTAGGCAGAGATTTGAAAGTTTGAAATCGTTCTAAAATAGGCAATACTCGAGGCGTTACTCGAGGGTTACATGAGTGAGTCTAGATTTTGACATGAGTTCTCAAGCATTGTTTTAAAATTATTCTTTACTCAAAACTATAAGCATTTATTTATTTATTTATTGAAAAATAAATAAATAAATAAAAAAGCATAACTCAACATAGGTCGATAACTGAGCATGCTTTCAAAATACGGGCCTTAGGACCGTATTATGAAAGCTTGCTCAGTGATTGATCTATGCTTGAGCAACGCTTTTCTTGATGAGTCATAAATGTCACTTAAGCCTAGCTCTTTGACTGAGCAAGCTTTCATAATACGGGCCTTAGTCTTGACTAGGAAAGTCTTGTGAATTTATGCGCAATTCTTTGCGATGCACTACAAAAGAACAGCTTAGGTACTTAGGTTTTTTTGCGAAAACGATCGAGTTTGCTGGAGTAAATGTATATCATGCAAATCGACAAGATAGCACGTGGCATTATCAGTTAAGTTAGCAGTTAGTTTCTCTATATCTACCTAGAAAGGTTAGTTTCTCTATATCTACCTAGACTGGTTAGTTTCTCTATATCTACCTAGAATGGTTAGTTTCTCTAAATCTACCTAGAATGGTTAGTTTCTCTATATCTACCTAGAAGGATTAGTTTCTATGTATCTACCTAGAATGTTCAATAAATGTAACCCTAACCTAAGTCTCAGTTTACGAAGGTTCTGGAGCCAGGAAATTGAAAATAAATCCATGTAGCGTTTTGAGAATATAGAAAATGGTGTTTAATACGTTGTACCTACGTGTGCGTAAATGGGCAAATGCTAGTTTAGTTACAAGTGGAATTGTTGTGCATCAATTAGTTTAATACGGTCATTGCTTTTCCTAGGTCGCATTTTGTGTTTCTAGATCATCGCAGTAGTTTAGGAAATTGAACTGTATTCATTTAACATCCTATGTATAGTGTGTAGTGTTATTTCAAGACTATGTACTTATTTCGATTCTTGTAAGATTTGTATAGGGTAGAAATAAAAAAATACAAATCAGTCTCATTTGCTTTATTTCCAATGGTATACATAACCATGCCTCGAATTGAGCAAAGAGTCTCAACAAAATTTTACAACTACATATTTTTTACCGATTACAGAGATTTTAAACTGTTACGACATTGATTTCAATTATAGATACACATGTGAACGATAAAAAATAATATTCTTGATAATAAGCCCTTTTGAAACAGTTTTCAATTAATTTAAAAATAATAATATCAATTTCATAGCGGCATTGCCAATTAGATACCAATTAAAACAAGGTAAATATCGTAGATTCACACCTGGCCAAATCTAATGACAAGTACTTTATATAGCAAAACTTTCGCAAGGATCGAACCTTTCGTGGAGGTTACTCAACTGGACGGGTGTGAAGCTACAAACATAAAATCAGAGCTTATCCATCGGACAAGCGATCTGATGTAGTTGCCTTGAAATCGGTAACTTGCGTCCGTGTATCAGAGCAGCAGGGGTATTTTAATTCATTCGATATGTTTCCGAAGCAAACACGTCAGATTCGAATTCAACTTTAGAACGCTATTTTGATTTTTCAAAAGTTTCCGATATCGAATGCAATGGTCTTTTCGACGAATTAAAATACCCCTGCTGATCACCAGATCATTCGCCCGATGGAACCAGCTTAAAGCCAAAAAATGCTAACATACGCTTATAACAAAACGCTGTAGTACAATACGGCGTACAATTTGTAAATCTACTTCCTAAACATTAATACATCGAACATCAAATATTAATAAGTTCTACGAATATGTGAATATGAATAACTAATCAGATATTATGACAATCCAAGAATATCCTAAAAATATTTTATTCGATTCTTACTTTTAGACCTGTTCGTTAACAAATAATATTAATTTAAAAAACAAATAACCTATCATAATATTAACTTAATGAGACGAAATAAGAATATGTATTCACAAAATCCTTACTTTAAAATTGAAGAATCCATCGATTGCTGATTTTAATTGAAGTGAAATTCATTTTGGAAATACAAGCTTATAAGATAATAAAAATATACAATTTATGCAATACCTTAAAAAAATAAAGTTAAGTAAATAAACTAAAATGCCACATAATTATAAAAGAGCACCATACATTTCATAATTTTTATAATTATACTTACTTTAAATTAAAATAAAATAACACCGGTAGGCGTCTATTAAAATTAAATTGCACTTACTCCTAACTCAGGCAATGATTTTGAGTTTAAGTCGAAAATATTTACCTCAATGAGTCAAAAAATCACAAATACTACCAGAATTATTTTTGATTTACAAAACGGTTTGTAAATGTTTACTTTATCTGGTAAGTACTGACCAATAGAAAATAGATTATGTAATAGAAGCGTTTCAAAAGTAGAGTTTTAACGCGCAAATCGTTATGAATTCACGGAAGTGCGAGCTATTGGCTGATCTTAAGGTTATTTTATGTTGTCAGAAAGAATGAATGATTGCACACTCTACTGTACCACAGCCTACTTACATACACGCCTTTGTCGAACGACTGTATGCGTAAAGGTAGGCTGTGACAATACTATGCGTAATTTCGCGTTCGCAGCTACGAGTATGTTCACGGAGTTAATAATGATTTGCGCGACCTATATCCATTAGAAAAGTCCAATCCGAGAAATAATATATACTTAATAGATGATATAATTAGATCATCATTATATCACGTAAAAGTAGAATAACCTACATTTAATATTATGATATTTAAGGTGAATATTGTAAAATACAATGTACTACAGAAATCCTTATTATGTAAACTGCGCCATAAAAAGCAGTACGTGTATATCTCGAGAACTATCGATCTGGTACAAATATTATTTAAAACATTCAGGATTATAGTTATTTGAGTAAAATATGAGTAAAATCTACTTTAAAATTGCATAAATATAATTTAAAAAAAAAACTGAAATTATAGACATAACATAGTTTGAAAGAGTATTATTAAATGCGTATACTTTAATTTAGTTCGGAAAATTTAGCGCGAGGTAAAAATAATACATCTTTATATGATCAAATTAACAAACTGCCTTCTATAATATTATAATGACGTTGTGTTTACAATTTTGGTCCGGAGCCCTACAAATAAATAAGTGTATAGCTAAATCTAAGTAGGCGGATTTGTCACACACTGACAACTGTCCACGGTAACCGTAAAATTTTGCTGAATTACAAAACGCCAAAAGACAACATTTTCCTTTGATATGAAAAACAGGAGGCCAATTCTGAGTATCAATGCAGCTTTTGGCGGGACTCGGGTATATCGTGATACTTTGTATATCACTCGATAAAATATCACGTGATATATATCACAAATATACCGAGTCCAGCCAAAAGATGCTTGCTCGTGCGACTTATTGAAGAAAAGCAATAAATATCAATTTGCACATTTGATATTGATTTTGTTTTATAACATGTTAGCTACGAACCAATCACCCGATATTTTGACAGTTCTTGCCATATTTATCGAGTAAGTTGTATTGCCAGAATTGCCCTCCAGGACTTTACTTGTTATATATTTGTTTAGAGTTTTGTTAACTTTAAACAAATAAACATCTCAACTGATGATAAAATTTCGGTCAAAATAAACGAAAACCGAACTCGCTTTCATTAAAACAAATGTTATGAGGATTCGAGACAGTGGTACACTTATTAGTTACGTAATACATTTAGATTTGTTTAAAATACTACATACTAAATGTTTTACATTTATCTAAGAACGAATCGTCATGAGACTACATTTCTTAAAAATAAAATTCTCTTCAAGAAAAAATAATTATTTGAAATAACTTATAAAGTTTAACAATAGTAGTTTGCTTAAGTTAAAACAATATAAAATTGATAAATTAGTGACGGTCCAGTCGTTTACTAAACTAGTCTGTAAACATTTTTGGCATTGATTAGATAAATAGGAAAGGAGTTATTCAAGGAATATTACTCTTTTTATTCCTTTGGTCTAACGTTAGTAAAAACTATTGCCTTTATATTAAGTATTTTTAAATCCAAAATATTTTGTTATAGTTAAAATGTGGTTGCCAATTATGAGGGGCATAAAATTAAAGGCACCCCTTTTAATTTATTAATTTAAATATGTAAAAATTTACTGACTGCGCACAAAAATAATAACACAAGTATGTATAACTCGTTGATGCCTTAGTTCTATTTCACCAACAAGATAGTGATTCTTATGGTAGGCTAATATTTATGGTATTTACCACAATATTATATTAACATATCACAATATTATATGAATTAAAATCTTTCTTCGAATCGACTATAGACCGAGTCTAGTAAACGGCGGCAAACAATAATTCCCTAATAACTTCTTAGTAACTTTAAAACTGGGAATATGTACAATAATAAATTGTCTCCGCGTATAATCTGAAAGAGAACAACTGATTTACTGTATCTGTCTGAATAATAATTATAACAACTAAAGTTATCTTATCCTAGAGTATATTAGGTATCTACTTTCCAGAAAAATTACAAAGTTTTGCACAAAGAAGATAAAGCGAGTCCAGTTTGCTCAAAGAATTGACATAGAAAAATAAAGTAGAGAGGGTATAAAACCCATTTTGAAGATCATTCTTTAGCAAACTGGACGAAAAATTACAACTAGCCAAAATTTTCACAAAAGGTGATTTTAGTGCTTTCAACACTGGTCCGTTATCCAAAAGCCCAATTCTAGTTGGTAGTGAAAATTCAAACAATACGGAACGACTGAGTGCTTTTAGCACTGATAGTCGTGTAAACTATTAAGGGAACGCAGCCAAAGTCGTTCCTTATTCTTTGAGCGCGATGAAAAGAGATATTGGGCTAGAGATATCAGGTTATATGTCAATTTTACAGATCGCTCATAGCGTTCACAGCGAACATATCTGGGCTGCGTTCCGATTTACGCTAAGAGCGTAATAAGCTCATGCGCGCATGAAGCCGTTCCGTTTCTACTTTCAGCGCGCTGAAAGACTGCACGGGAACCCCCATTTCACCCGGCCCCTCGCATGTACGGGAGCGCTTGACCTTATTAACCTTTCGAGACGAGGCAGTTCGTGCGTTCCTTTGGTAACGTCATTTTGGAACGAAACGGAACGCGGCTTCGTGCGCGCATAGCTCCTGTAGCGCTTGAGCGCTTTAGGCATATGACTGAACGCAACCTGGTAGAATGGGCGTTGTGAACGCAAAGATGGCGCCGGATATGACGTAATCTATGACGTTTCGCTATCAACTTACGTAAACGCGTTAACGTAAAAACCGACCACTTTTGTGTGCACGCAAATAGATTTTGTTCATAAACGGACCGCAGCAACGGTTTTGCTTCATTTTATGTGCCCACATACCTACACCAAAGCTTCACGGTTTCGCTTCGGTTTTCGCTCTGACACCCAACGTCTATCGCTTGGCAGTTAACGCAAAGTACACATTATTTAATCCCTACCTTTTAATCGACTTGAGGACAACAGCAGCAACCCTTTAGGCGTTGTCATCTCGATCTTGTTTCTCGCTCTCAGGGCGAAGACTGTCAATACAAGCAACGATCTTAAGAGCGGGGCCCAATTTCATACATAAAGCCATGACGAGATGCTCGGCTTTGAGGAGCAGCAGTGCATCGCCGTCGACTTCTTGCGTTGCGAAATCATCGGCGTAGTTGGCGCAGCCGGGGATGTTGCGGATGAAATCACATACTTCCGAGATCTGTTGAAATAAGGCATCGTTAATTGAATAAAGATATCTACAAAACACAGTAATATTAATTACGTGTATACAATAATCGACATGTGTACAGTTTCAATTTTTTTTTACTGAAAACTAATAATTATAAAAAAAATATATCTATACATGATGTTATTCTATAAACAAAACTTCTTTTTATCCAGGTCAAGGTAACTGAGCAAAGAATCTAGTCTTTCTAATAATATGAAGAGTAGGTGAATGTATAATAATAATGTAGCATTCTAATTGCAAAAGAATTTTTGAGATCGGTCTAGTAGTTTTCGAGTTTAATCGTTACCAACATACAAAAAATCAAATCTTTCCTCTCTATAATAGTACTATAATATATATATAATATATATATATATATATTATATATATTATAGATAATAATGCTATGGACCATAATCATTGGTGTCTGTGAATCACTACATAGTATAACAAATTCGATTCCCGCTGTATGTCTGTCCCAATGCTTAGATCTTCAAATCTACGCAACGGATACAAACATAAAAAAAAGGTTGCGGGTTCGATTCCCGCCTCGGGACAAATTTGTGTACGATCTGCAGAAATTTGTTCAGGGCGTTCTGGATGTTTTTCTATGTATAATAAAAAATATCTATCTATGTAGTGTATTGTATTATGTATATCAGTTATCTAGTACCCATAACACAAGCTCTGCTTAGCTTGGGGCTAGATAATGCTGTGTGAATTGTCCAGCATTATTTATTTATTTATAAAACATCAGTATTGCGCCCGTATATTCGTGTGATTTGATTACTCACACTCCAGCGATGTGTTTCGTTTATCTTCTCTCTCACGACTGGGGGCTCCTCCGACGGCTCGGGCGGCTGGTCGCGGCAGCTCGAGGAGGGCGCGGCCTCCTCGGGGACAGGAGGCGATTGAGGTGCAGGATTGTTCGGGGTTTGGATCATTTTCTTCTTGCCTGTTGAACATGTAATAGCTTTTGAATCTGCGATAGTCACAGTGATCATGACGCATGAAACTTTACTGAAATGTAACGCTCAAAACTAAAATCAGACTTAAGATATAAATTTCACGTAATAATTGAGCATGTTTCTTCTTTTGTAAGAGAAGTAACATGCTCTATTATTAGTTATTTTTATAAGTGAGAATAGTGAACAAATAGATGGCCGTTTTTCCACTCACCGGCCCGGCGGACTTAATTTTAAACTTTCAATATTGTTTTTAGAAATATTGAAAGTTTAAAATTAAGTCTGGTTGAATATTGTGTTTGCAAAATTGAATTGAAATATACAACGATATTTTAGTATTTCTGAATAGTATTTTCATAGTGATTAAAGTAACACTTTCATAGCCCATGACGCGCTCCTTTGGGTCACACCGCAGAGGCTGGGCTGTGAATGCGTTACACACACAAACAAATACATACGTGGAGGTTCCTCTTTGTTATCGATGCGATTCACATCTCGGGCTTTAGGCGGCGAATCGGCGGCGGCCTTGGTGGCGGCGGTGGTGCTGGCGGGTGCGGTGGCGGTGGTGGCGGTGGTGGCGGTAGTGGCGGTGGCGGTGGCCGCGGTGGCCGCGGTGGCGGCGGTGGCGGCGGCGGCGGCCGCTTTAGCTCTCGCTTTAGCTGCTTGAGCATGCACTTGTATTTCTCTCTCCAGCTGCTTCTTTCTCAGCTTCTCTCGGTCTTTTATGCGCTCTCTCTCTCGGCGGATCTCTCTTTCGCGTTCCCTTTCGCGCTCCCTCTCGCGCTCCCTCTCTAGTTCGCGTTCAAATTCTCTCAATTCGCGAGCTTCCTGGTTAGCCAGCTCTTGTTGCTCTTGTATTTCCCTCAGCGGTTGGCGTAGCGGCACGTATTCGCTGACAGGCTCCCGTGGCTCGGTGATGACCTCGCGGATTTCAGCGCGAGGTTCTTCTTCATCGGGTTCGGCGACGTCGGGGAGGACAGCGGCCGCGGCGGCGGCATTGTGGGCAGCAGATTTCGAACCCCACTCACGCAGCGGACGGGTTACCTGTTGATTTTATTGAATCGCGTTATCGTTTATAGGAAACGGTGTCGATTCTATTGGTACAGTCAGCGACAGATAAATCTAAGCGTCGCAACCGAGCCAAAACTTTCAACTTCCAGAAGTTTTATTTTATAATATAAGTATTGTAAGTGCATGGTGCCACGGGAAGGATGGACTAAGCCGAAAAGGGGTGGTTCTGGACACCGAGGGATCAACTTGTTAATAACGATTTTTTAAAATCTCTATTTTATATGTACAAACTTTGTACTACTCAATGTCGGGACTCACTCCTTTTCGGCCCCCTTTTTGTGGCACCCTTTATAACTATCAGAGTAAGCACAATACTAAAGTACACGGAAAGTCAAAGGTACTTACAGCAAACGGCTCGGAAGCCTCCTGGATCACGTACCCTTCAATGACATGCGTGAGGATGTTGGGCTTTACCATAGCTTTTGGCAGCCCTTTGTCTGGAAATTGATAGGAAATAAAATGAAAACGTATCCTTGTTAAACGAAAACCCAAAACCGTCAACTCAAAACGTGATGCAAAACCATGCCTCGTTCAAGATAGGTACCATCACCAGTTTAAATCAGTTCTATTGCACGATAATAGAGTTTATATTTCAGTTAGAAGAGAAATGTGCTTTCATGCTGACTTAGTTATACCTATAAGTCATCAGTTGATAAATCCCTTCCATTTTTTTAGACAGCTAACAATATCATGTCTCAACGATCAAGAATAAGGAAAGGATTATTGTAATTGGTGTACTGTAGTTACACAAAGCATGCAAATTGTGTTATTTTTCTAGGTTCATTGAGTAACAAGCATGCTTGCACTTTTTTGGTGGTTATATTTTAAATATATTATAAGCAGTTATTAAACACAATAGACTTTCAGTAACGAAGAGGTGTTTTCAGTTCAGGTTTTTAAGTGAAAAAGTGGTTTAAGGCCTTAAAGCTTAATCCATACTAATATTATGAATTTGAAAGTAATTCCGCCTGTGTGTCACCTTTTTTTAAAAGGTATCCCAGGGACGGACGTAGGCTAGGTACTTTAAAAAGCGTGTGCCAAACCGCGGACTGCAGCTAGTAGTTTAAGAAGTTTTGATACCAAAATGTGTCAAGCTTATTAGATTTTGTTTTGTTATAAACGATATGTTATTTGTAAGCAAACAAGCATTCCTTCAAAAAAACCTTCAAAGAAACAGCAGAAAACCGTGTTATTGTAAAATACACCTACAATATAAGTTGTCGAGGGCTCCTTTTGCTCCGAGTTCGGATGCAGCCTGCTGCGACATTGTTTTTATTTCTGAAATCCATTTATCATAAATTTAACTGTGTTGAATTATGTAAATTTCTGTTTTTGTTAAGGTGATGAATACAGAATCATCCATCTATTTTATGGTTTTCCAAATAGATGGATGATATCCATCTATTACCATAACCATTTATCCATATGGATATCATAAATGGTTATGGTATATATGGCATAACCATTTATCCATATGGAAAACCATACCATAACCATTTATGTTTTGCAATGGTTTTCCGCAAAGGCGTGACTTTGAATCTATTGTATATGTGAGATTGTAATTTACTTACCAGAAGCTGCAGTAGTTTGCGCGTGTGACTTGGAGCTGGAGGTGGAACCGCGTGCGGAAGAGCTCGGCATAGCCTTGGAACGAAAGAATCTCTACATTTAATAGGGTCAAATCTGCACTGGTTAACCACTTTTGGAGATAAATAGTGATTCGGGAAGTAACATACAATAATATTCGCTTTTTTCAAACAATTTCGCTAGGTATAAATCTATGAACGTTTTGGTTGTATCTCGGCAGATGGTAAGTTAGCGCTGAGTTATTATATTGTGTATAGTATTAAGCCGTTAACTAGAACTCAGGCTTTGGCATTTGAGGTTTCATGATTTCTTTTTATTAGGCCCTTTTCTAAATAGGCAGTATATTTAGTCTTTATAAAAATACACACTATTTTAAACTTTCGCGATTTGTTAAAATAATTAATGATTATTCATCGGGTATTTATCGCGACAAAGGTACGCGATAAATAATCATTAATTATCACATTACTTGATAACGTGCCATTCTGAACATCAGCCTAGATAAATCCAGTATCAGCCGTATTACATTTTTTATATTTAAGCTTAGCATTTTTTCAATTAAACTTATTTTAAGAACATTGTTAGTAAGGGCGTATCATAAGTTAGTGAGCTCTTAAAAATAAGTTAGTAGACTGTTCAAGTTAGTTCTATTATTGTATGTTATTGTTTAGGAAAGGGTTACCAAAATCAGTTCCTGTATTAAAAAATGCTATGTCTATAAACCTTTGGTTTTTTTTAAAGGAAGGTCTTTAAATTAAATTGCACTGAAAGGCCCATAATTCTACGCATTTTTGTAATACAAGAACTGTTTTTTGTAGGTTGTTTTCGTAAGTCACCTGTTGGATAGTAGTAGACGGTTTCATAGCCCTGGAAGAGGTCTGAGCGGGCGGCGGCGGCGGCGGAGGCGGGGGCGGGGGCGGCGGCGGCGGCGGCGCTGACGCAGCTTTAGGCTCTGAAATAGCCGCTTTCTTGGGGCTTATCTTGGTCGCTAGGACGCCTGTGAAAAATACGAGTACCTATGGTTGAGTAGGTACTTACTCAACCACGCATCACGAAGCTACTAGACTAAATGTTGGTCAGGTCAGGCCGCGTCAGAAGTACCTTTAATATGAATGTTTAGACAAGTTCGACATTTGTTAATTCTTCATGCAAAAACAAAAGGAGAATTGATGAAAGGTACAAAAACAACTGAACAGGTCTTTTTATCGAGGGTAAAGCCGGAGACAGAAGCTGGAAAGAGTGACTTACTTAATGTAGAAGGAATAGTCGAAGGGGTGACATCAAGTGTAGGCATCGATCTGTGGGATCGATAGACAGAAACCGTTGCTGTGGTAGTGGTCATCGTGGATGTCGAGGTTACCGCTGCTGTGGACGCGGTGGATGTCAAGACTGGCGTCGAAGTCTCAGCTTCTATAGTTATCACTTGAGGAGCGATGGGCTGGATCAGTGTGGCCTGCGGAGAGACATAAGTTTTTATTATAAAAGCGCATTTACAAGTCAAACTAAAATATGGCATATATTTTAGATTGCTGTTTTACTTTCAAAAGTAATCAGGAACTCGGGAAAATACAAATTTTGTTTTCGTTGCCGTGCAAGCCCAACTCTTGTGTCGCTTGCATAAGCTTATCTTATACAGGTGACATCGTTTGTTTGTTTGTTGGCGACCGAATTTACTCAAAAACGTCGATTTCGTTTTTGAAAGTACGGTTTGGCTATAGTCATGTAGTGTTGGAACTAATTTTGGCTACATTTGGGGGAGGCCTTTGATCAGCAGTGGAGGTTAATAGAGGTAGGCATGGCATATAATTTATTTATTTATATCCGGCGGAAATGATTACACATCACCATCATTTTAGCTCGTTTGCGCCCACTGACGGTTATAGCCACCTGTTAAAAATGCCATATATAACCCCTTCAGTTGTCAGTCATGTCTAGTGGTCTCGAGAGTGTTGCGTCTTTAGTAGGTCACCATAATGTTATAATTTCGAGGTGTAATAGTAAGAACAGCGGGTCGACAAGGGCTGATGTTGATGATAATGAATAGTGGTAAGAAGAATTCAATATAATGAATATAGTAGGTGCCTATAGTTTCTGATTACTCACCGGTGGAGGCGGTGGAGGCATCTTATCATTGTCCTTGGGGATGTGTGTGACAATAGTCTGAGCCAACGGCATCATGGAGCTCTGGACAGGCGTCGCGATCAGGCCTACGCTTCCGCCTGCTTGCAGAGTCAGCTGTAAGGACATAAACCGTTAGAATGATGCTCCAATGATGCGGCATGGAATCGACCAATCAGGAAATCATTGGATGACGTGATGTCTATTCCAGCATGAAATAATCATCACGTCACCCAGCGTGTTTCTGATTGGTCGATTCTTCTCTGCATGTCAGCTGTGATGAATTACTGAAGAACTTGATATCCTGAGCCTGGAACGGCCGTGTGAAGTAAAGCATGCACAGCACAAGTACTTTCATCGCCTAAACTGACCTTTTGATCAAGAGATTGCGCGGCGATGGGTCATTTTAAAAATAGCCAAATTTTTAAATTGTTTAAGTGAAACGTTTTTTGATTATTAAATTTATTAATCTGTCAAATCTACCGTAAAAGAAAATTGTACATCTCTTGCCATTAGTAAAAAATATATTTTTTAAGAAACACTTGAAAATTATGATAAACGAACTGTATAATAATGCTAAATAGGTAAATATCTCGTTACATTACTTATCTTATTAGAAAACAGTTGTAACTAATAAACACTAGGTACGCAACCACTAAATGAAGCGTTTTTAGTAAAAAACGTTTTCAAAATTGCTCTCACACACAAAGAAACCAAAATCAGTCATGCTCACCTGTTCTGATTGTGTTTTAGAAAAGATAAACAAAGGAATCACACACGCATAAACCTACCTAGCATGCATGTTTATGTCCCAACGCATGCATTACAACGAACAAAAAAATTGGAGTTTGATTTGGCCTACAACCAATTCAAATTTATCATATTAGTAAGATTTAATTTTGCTAAGTAAATTTTGACAAATAATTTATATAAATAATTACCAGATCATGCAAATATTGATTATAAATTAATATAAAATTTAACCTTTGCCCAGCAGTGGGACAACTTATAGGTTAAACAAAAAAAATATATATTAAGATCTTTCAATGCACAATAGCTTTTGGTTCCGGGCAAAACTGTTAGTTACAAAGATTTAAGTACACCACAAAAACACGATTCACTGATTCCAAATGACAATGACACGGCTGTGAGCTCACAAACTTCGTTTGGCAGCAAACACGGCGCGGTCTCACTACGGAAATCTTTGGTTTGTTGTTTAAAAATGCAATATTGTATGAATTAAAAAATGGAACATTTTATGAATTGAAACGAAAACCGTAGAATACAAGTCAGCTATTAAAATATGTCATGCGATTATTTGCCAATTTCGATTTGGCTAACTCCAGAGTGGTGGCATAAAAATTTAGTAAGATTTTATAAAAGATAATTAACAACTGTGTGATAAAGAAAATAGTATGGAGTATAGGAAAAGGACGTTTAAAAATCAGTATTTGGCAGATAATACCTTCGTGATTTGAAAAAAAATTATACTTGGAAATAGATAACTTTGTATCCTGGTAGAGATTGCTCTTGAGCTATAAGACTGCCAATTGTCACAAAAATTTTAAGTTGTTTTATTGTTAACCTATTTGATGTAGGTGTGTAATAAAGTGGTTTCTATATAACTACATATTATGTTCAAGATTAGATTTTTGAGCTATATTTTTGATAAAGCATTGTACATTGAATGAATCTTCGCTACCTCGGTTGCCATGTTGTACGGGACTTGCAATATGGGTGACATCACCGAAGTTCCCTCATACACGATGGATGGCTGTCATTGATTGTACACCAGATAATAATCAATAATTTGATATTTTTGAATCAATAAACACAAACCAATTCGCATAAATACAAACAAATTGTTTGATTTGAATCAACCGATACTCATCATGAGGAATTTACAGATTGAATAGTTGCTATGGTAGAATTAAGTAGTAATTTATATGGTAAAAGAAGTCTCAAAAAATCAGTAATGGGCGTAATTTTTTCCTGACTATTGACTAGGAAAAACCTCGTAGAGGGTGTTCATGCTTGACCACACTGATAATAAAATTCGATTACTACTTGCTATTCGTTACCATTAGCTATTTTGTGAAATTTACTAGCTAATCAAGTGTTAGTTCTATGTGATTGTTAATCACTAGTAAATGCTAGCAATCACATTCCAAGTTAATCTGAATAGTTAATTCACTCAAAAACAAACAACGCCAAGGTAAACTCACCAAAAAAATTACAAGAAAACCACAACCAGTTATTTTTACCGCTTAAATAAGTATTTCTTGTAAACAAGCCTATATAAAAGCTTTAGAGTTCGTCATTCATAAAATATGTCAGATAATATTCGAAAGAACAAGTTTTCGATCAGAAATACAAATGTATATACATTCAGAGAACCTAATGGATACACAAGTAATGTTATTTTTTCTTCTCGCGAAATCACAAGGTGGGAAGTCTCGCTTGGACCTTAATTATGGCTTAATTATAGCTGTAGTAATGGTAACGGAAAATTTGCCATGATCTTATAGTTACTTTAAGTTTTCCTTTAATTCCGCACACACATGCGTCATCTCAGAGAAACTGAAGTCAAGCAACAAGTGCTTTTACTGTTGATAATCACAAAAGTTTTAGTCGAAATAGATACTTTTTTCTTCTCCATAAACATAACAAACGTGATCGAACTCTATACCTTTAAACCACTTTCACCAATGAAATCATCAATTCCACAACCATATGCCAAGAGTGAGTTATGCTTACCGTTTGCATTGGAGCGGAATGCGACATCGACTGCGGTGGACCGCCCATGCTCACTGAAGTGCTCACCATTCCAGAGTTAACCAGCTGCATAAAGATTTACGTAGATTACACTTTCAAATCAGAGAAAAATCACTTTCATAGCATTATAAAGAGGAAAGATTTGTATTTTTGGATGTTTGTAGAGAATAAACTCAAAAACTACTGGACCCATTTCAAAAATTCTTTCACCATTAGAATGCTACATTATCCCTGAGTAGAATAATATAGGCAAAAAAAATGTGCATCCGTGCGAAGCCGAATCAGGCTGCTAGTTATTTATATAAAAGACGGAGGGACTTGGATGCGTACATTTTACTGCGTATAATTATGATAATTTCGTCATATTAAGGAGTAACGCTTACTACTGAATTTCTGAATTTCGAATAAATTCAATTGTTATAATCACACTAATATTATAAATGCGAAAGTTTGTATGGATGTATAGTTAGATGGATGGATGGATGTTTGTTACTTCTTTACGCCAAAACTACTGAACATATCTGGCTGAAATTTTGAATACAGGTAATTCTAATCTAATCTACTTTTTATCCCATAAATCTGTTCCCGTGGGATAAAAACACCTAAAACGTTTACAACAACGCGTGCGAAGCCGCAGGGCGCAGTTAGTTTTTGATAAACATACCAAACTACACATAAATATCATATACAAGAAAGTACGCGGCAAAAGTCCGTTATACATTACGTTTCCTAGCCCAACTTTCAGAGCCTGGAAAGAATACTCATCTTATTCTTCATTCAGCTTGTACTTTTCCATCTTCAGTGCTATATTGCTGACAGCGATATTTCTTCGTTGAAATAGAGGGCATCTCGCTCTAAACTATGCAAAATGAGCGAGACTTCAGACCCAGAAAGACAGCAGAAGCAATTGTAGTCCAAAACCACTATAAGACTGTCCCGGTACTTTTTATAATGCAAATGATGGCGGCCAGTCTCACCGAAGACGAAGCAAGTGCACACACAAGTGAGCATGCAAACACAGATGCACTCTGAAAATCCGATGGGATAGCAGACCGTCATGCCCGGTCAAGAGGTTAGGCGTAGGACCAACAGCCTAACGTACTTTCCGAGGCACAGGGTGTAACACCACCGACTTCCTGACTCCGGCTATTACTTGCTAGATAAATCCCAATCACACATATAATCACACATATCTTGGCCCGACCAGGGATTCTAACCCAGGAAAGTATTACCAGCGCGGTTGAACAAGCGAATAATGCAAATTGTTAGCGACGACGACTTTATGTGGATTTAATATGGCTTAAAATAGTTAGAATATTTCATAAACTTCTTGTTTTTAAATAGAGTTCAAATTCGAATGTTATTTTTGGTAAACAGAATATGTAATAGTAATTGTGTTGAAGACGTCGTCATAGAATAAGTAATAGTACATACCTACCTATTTATGTATAGATTAGTTTCTGGAACGAATAGAAAGGAAAGACAAAGACATTAAAGTATTGTAGAATAAAGAAAGGGATAGCTATAGCTTCGTGAAATGTGTGGAATTTTCTAGGCGGGACCGACTTAGGTATAAAAGCTGGGCTTTTTGGCAGTTTGATTATTCAGTTCTAAGCGATCGAAGGGTGAACAAGTGATATGGAAAATTATTAAAGTGAATTATAAAAGTGCAGTTGCAGTGACCTTTGTTAAGTGCGTAGTTTAGTGTATGATTGAATAAACCAACTTAAAGTGTTCTGAAGTGTTTTTACTTGGACATCATTCCCGACCAGCCCTAGTTGAAGTTTTACACCTTCGACGACCCCGTACACAAATACTTACGTAATATCGCCAGTACTCGTTTCTCTGCTCCATTTTGCGAATGAGGTCTCGCTGGTACGATCAGCCGATTCGATATGTCATACCTGTTGGTGTTGCTGTGATAACGCTGCGACCTGTGGCATCACGCTCTGCGAATGTGGGTTATAAGGCCCCACCAGGGCAGAAGGCTGCCCGGATATCTAAAGTAACAAATACAACATCATCATCAGCCTAGTCCACTGCTGTGCATAGGCAGGCAGTACCATAGAGCCCATTCTTCTGCATCCAGCATCTATGTACCATCGCCAAACGTAACGCCTTTCCAGTTTGAAACTATTTAGCTTTGCGTTAAAAACAACTATTCACTTCACATAAAAATCACCCTAGTGGTGGTAAGGCGTAATTTTTGCTGACTATACCTGCAGAGGTTCCCCTGTCCCTGGCCAGACGGCGTCCTATACGTTTGTCGAGTCACGGTCTCCACACGTAACGAATCCACCATACATATATCTTACTAGCTGTTACCCGCGGCGTCACTGACTGGCCGGATAAAATGTACATGGTATTCCGGGAGCGGAAGTTATCTAAGTTATCTAACCATCTCGTAAAAATGCGTGTGGAGCCGGGAACAAAAGCTTATAAGCTTGATAATATCAGGGATACATAAGGTAAAAAGTAAGGTAAATTTTTATCTGGTGAGATCGTGGCCAAACGAAGGTCAATTGGCTTTAAATAAAACCGGCCAAGTGAGAGTCGCACTCGCGCACGAAGGGTTCCGTACCATTATCTATAAAAAACGAAAAATACAAATCTTTCCTCGTAAAAAAACAAAAAGTCAACGTGACGCGGTCACCCATCCAAGTACTGACCGCGCCCGACGTTGCTTAACCTCGGTTATCGGTTCTCAAGGTGATAAGGAAGTTGCCCCCCTTAATTATTTGTTGTTGTAGCGGCAACATAAATACATCATCTGTTCATGAGATACAGCCTGGTGACAGACGGACAGACAGACGGACAGCGGAGGCTTAGTAATAGAGTCCAGTTTTACGCTTTGGGTACGGAACCCTAAAAAGGAAGATCCGCCAAGTGCGAGTGTAACTCCCGCGCCGAGAGGTTCCAACGTTTGTCAATCATACACAATACATATAAAATATGCAGTATAAGTACCGGATTAGAAGATAAGGGTAGAGAGTAAACTCACCGGGTGGAGACTTGGCACTAGGGGCATAGCATGCGGCATGGATGCGATGCTCGACGAAACAGGCAAACCAGCAGCACTCTGCAGCATTTGCATCCCTGCAAGGAACAGGTGTTATTCAAACCGCTTAATGCATTCCTGTGAGTTGGACACATGCGTCTTGAGCATTGAAAGTGTGACTTGCTGTCGATTCGGACAAAATATATTGGCCTCCCCCTGACAAGCGACCTCTTGGCATTTGTCTCATGGGGGGCAATGCCCATAATCCCCACGCTGGGCATGCCATCCGTCCCATCGCTGTTCGGTGTTAGAATTGTTCTGGAGGGGGCACTGCCGCTCCCCGATGTATCCCTTAGTCACCTCTTACGACACCCACGGGAAGAGTTGGGGTGTTGCAAATTCTAAGCCAGTAACACACAGCTATATTGAGACACAATGTCCCAATTGCCACTTAAGTAGTCACAACTTTTTTCGGCTCGTTAGGTATCCGATTTCGTTGTCTAGCGGTTATTACGTCTCCGTATTGAGGGGAGGACGCGAATCCCGTCGAAGCCGAAAATGTTTGGGATATTTATGATTTCTAGGGTGATTTTACTTTCAACGATGTCTCGAAGCAAAATCACCGCCGGGTGTTTTCGGAAACAAGACCTTGTGAAGAACAGAATAAGGTTTTTTATTGTCTTACCTTGAAATCCTTGTTGCGGGTAATACACGTTTTGCTGTGCTTGTTGCTGATGAAGCAACTGCTGTTGCTGTTGCTACAAACAAAACAAAATTTTATTCTTCTCGTCTCAGTAAGATTTGACTAAGATTCATTTTATAAAATAAAGCATAGTCACTATTATTAAAAAATCTAATATTAGATGGATGATAGTTACGAGTAGGACGTCAAAACATCCGATCTAAAGATTGGTGATCGGAAAACACGCAGATTTATAATTTACGAAATTTTAGATTAAATTTTTTTAACCGACTTCAACAAAAAGGTGGTTCTCAACTGTATCTTTTATGTCTGTTACCTCAGATTTTTTAGCTGGGTGATCCAGTGTTCATGATACTTTTTTATTTGAAAGCTGATGCTTTCCGCGTGGTCCGATTTTAATTTGGTTTCGTTCTGACACTGGGATCCATGAAAAAACTATATAATTGAAGTCGATTTATAGTTTTTTTTAAACATAATCAATTATATTTATCTCATTTGATACGCCTTACAACAAGCACCAAACTGTGGTATTGTCTTTGAATGAGTGCGCTAGCAATATTCCGACGCACTCACACTATAATTAACAACCAGTGTTTTTATAAATATATCCAACTATTTTTACTACTTTTGCACGAACATTTGTGAAAAAAGCATTCCACAAAAACACACAATGCTTGAGTAAAGGTGTAAAAAGTACCCAGGTGGTCGCTGCGACTCATTTTCTGGTAGTTTTTTTTATGACGTCTATTATTTTTTGTTTCTTTTGATATATTACCTGAATCTGTTGCTGCAATATGGCCTGTTGCTGGATGTTCTTGTTCAACGCCTGCTTGTCCTGCACGCTAGTGATCTGAGCCACCTGTCCGTTGCTGTTCATTAACAAAAGCCTGCGAGATAGAGAAATAAAACAAATAAATACAGCTGGACAATTTAAACACCACACCATCCACCTAAACAGCCTCTATTGTTCCACTGCTGGACGCAGGACTCCCCCTGATAAGCGCCTTATTGGCTGTTATCTCACTAATCCCCACGCTGCGCATGTTGTGGTTGGGGATCGCAGTTTGGTGGTAGAATTATTTAGCAGGACGCGCTTCTGCCTGCACTTGTAGATAATTACTCGTGAACTACACTTACGACACCCACAGGAAGAATTGGGGTGGTCGAAATTCTAAGCCGGGAACCACACGGCAAATCACACACTATGTAGCCCCAACAACACTTCAGACAACGGAAACACAAATATCTGCAGATCAGTTTAAAGAATTTTTATTTTCTCAAAAGAACACAGTTCACTTAGATGAGAATGTATATACATTATTCTTAAGCCTATAATCTTAACTAGTTATTATAATGTTAGGTACTTATTATATAAGATTGCAGATTGTATAAGCATTTGTTTCGCAGCGGTATTCGAAGCCGCCCGTGTGCGTCGCCACTCGAAACCCAAGGACCTCAGTCGCCCAAATAAAAACAAATGAAACTCGTACAAGTATGATTGGTGTAGGTGTATAACTTAAAGGCCTATTACACCTCACGGTTTGTCGGATCGGTGCGCTGCCGCCGCGCCGTGGCGGCGGATAGGACGTTCTGATTACACTGCACGGTGGCCGCCTTCCTAACTCAGTTGGCAGTCGAACGTAGTAGGAGTATGACGCCTGTGCTCTCAAAATAATACAAAAATGGAATCGCCCTATTTTTCTTTTTATCGTTTTTATTATGGCTGCACTGTCGAAATTTTTATGACGACCTCTGTGGCGCGGAGGGCTAAGGTCCGCCTGCGACGCAGGAGGTTGCGGGTTCGATTCCCGCCTCGGGACAAATGTGTGTACGATCTGCAGACATTTGTTCAGGGCGTTCTGAATGTTTTCTATGTATAATAAAAAATATCTATCTATGTAGTGTATTGTATTAAGTATATCAGTTATCTAGTACCCATAACACAAGCTAGGCATGTCTTTATATAATTCTAAAACATTGGCCAATACATCATTTTCCTTTTGGGAAGTCATTTTTCGCACGCAAGGCTCGTTGACGCACGTCCGCTCACAACGAACGCCTCGCGCGACTGAGCGCCCGGTCTCTCTGACAGCGATTACATTTGCCGGTACACCGGAACGGACGGCCGGGCTCTCACCGTCTTCCGGTGTCGGCATCCTTCCTTCCTAACAGCGATTACACCTTCCGTTTTAAGGTTCTTAACTCACACAGTGACCGGTGTACCGTGTAGTGCAATCGAGCTTTTAGTCCTAGACCTTTGTGACATCGTCGGTAAACAACAGATATCATATCTGTTGTTTACCGACGATGTCAGCAAAGGTAGTTAAGTGATTGATGGCCGACATATTCTTATAAAGATATCTTAAAACACTATATTTTTACTCGACTAATAAATAAGTGTTAAGACATTTTACCCTATGTATGTTTATGTATGTATGAAGCCAAAATTTGTCGGTTGCCTCGTAGCACTAAAACAGATAGTCTAATTTTGGCTTTTTGACGTCTATGTGGCACACAAAGTTGGGGGTGAAGCGAGATAGCGATATCTATGAGGCTTATAAATTTCAATGTTTGTAAATATAGTCGAGTGTGGTATTGATGTAGAGCTTTTAAGGCGCATACTTGAGCCGACAGCGCTACCTATTTTATCATATACGTTAAACGCCATCAATAGTTTCGGTACTAAATAAGTTTTCAAAGATTCAAAGATTCAAAGATTCAAAATTTTTATTGCGATCATGTTGTACAATAAGGTCTTAAAATTAGGTTCAAGCTTCAACATGAGCCCCAAGGGTAAAATGTACATAGTTGGGTTTAAGTTATTAACTCTATTTTATGAATGTCGAGTCAAGCACTGTATGAATGAATGTACTCACTGCGGCTTTGACTGCTGCGCCTGATTTGGCTGCTGCACCTTGTTTGTCTGGTTGGCAGCGTCTTGCTTGGGCGCGGACACACGAAGAGTTGTTTTGCCCCGTAGTAGCTTAGGCTGTGACTGTGAGAAACCAACAGGTTATTTCAAGTATAAGGGCGCTATTTTTCACTACTACACAAGCAAAGCGCTTTCTAAGGATTCGAGGGGACAGTGGTTTTACAAAGACGGACAGTTTTTTAGCGGATTGGATCGGAATTCTACTGAAGGCACATTTAACTACGTGCATGCAATATAAATCGATTACAACTTCTCCATAACATAAAATTTAATTTCATATGTCGCAAACATACTCGGTCTGAGGCATTACGAAGTTTTGATTAGTGAATCTAATTATTTAACCAGCAGTCGCAATTAAAACACCTTATTATTTTAGTTATCCCATCCACGAAATATTTTTCTGTTTGGTATATACACAAGTAGAGGTCAGTAAATGAAGACTGAATGACAGAGTAAAGTATTATATAGTAAATTTTTTGTTTCTTCTGTCCGATACAGATGCGTATCCGTCGGCTCGAAAAATATCACTATTTTTGTAAATACAGACTTACGAAAGTTTCGATTTTCATCAAGCCGACATATTATTGACGATTTAAACATTTTGAAACCTTGAAATTTTTACTGTATTAAAAAAAAATTATATTAAATTATAATTTACGAAACTTAATGTGTCTTACTTTTAATCGCGGCAAAAAAGATTCTAATGCCGCGGACAGAAAAGTAGTCAGTAAAACAAGAAAAACTATTCTATTCTATTGAATATTTTGATTCCAAAAATAAAGCCGTCTGTAAAATAATACAAAATATTGAGCAACAATAACAAAATCGATTACGACTTTTCCATGAACTAAATAGCGATTGTCACAAATAATCAAATAGTGAGACATTGCGAAGAACCAAAAAGAAAATTATATCATGTAATAGGTATTTGCTTGTCACATTAAATAAATAAATAGTGGTAGACAATCCACACAGTAGTCTAGCCCCAAGCTATGCAGAGCTCGTGTTATGGGGCTAGAAATCAGATTTACTTAATACATAAACATTTATTGCCCTTAGTCAGGGAGGGTTAGATTCTCCAGCGTCTGCTACACCGATCGTCAAAAACTTCGTCAATGCTTTCAAGCTCTCAGGGCTAGTGCGCGTCATATTGAAACTTTACGTTAAGGCGCATACCCGAGCCAATATGACAGCGCCACCTATTTTACCATAGTAAATTTACAGAGGCATTAATAACTTATAATGGATACCACAAACTTTAATATGGATTTTTAAAATATCTTGTGTTAAACGTAATAATAAGATTAAATAGGAGACGGTGGGGGCGCCACTTTCCATGCCAGGTGTTTACGCCTTAAGGCGCATAAACGAGTGAAAGTGGCGCCCCCACCTATTTTATCTTATTATTACGATAAACACAGGAAGTGAAATTTCCTGTGTAAAACTTAATAATATGAATAAATAAAACAAAAAAATATGTTAAATAGGTGGCGCTGTCATATTTGCTCCGGCATGCGCCTATACATTGCTGCATGAGTGCTTAACCAAGAGTTTAAAATACACATTAGGCATTTTGAAGGGCGCTTTGGATACGAACGTGTCTGTACGAATGTATAGGTCCAGGTGGGTTTTAAAAGCGCGTTACCAAAGAGCGTGCTTTAAAATGCCTAACGGGTATTTTATTCTTTTTACAACTATACTTCGTACTTTCATTTCATATTATTACGGTTATACAGGGTTACAAGTTAAGTCGACCTAGGTCCTGGAGGGGGTTGTAGTCTCCGTCATTCCTGACTTATTTGACTATAAAACACTCTATTCCAAACTAAACCGTTACAAGATATTAGACTGTGAAGTTTACCAGTACGTTCAGATAATTGCAATTTTAATTTTCATAATAATAAAGTAACTCATCTACTACACAAATACAAACAAATGTGAGACAAAAACCCAAAAAAATAGGCTAAAATGCAAAAAATCGGTATTTTTTTTTAAAACCTATTAGTCCAATATCTTGAAAACGGTTAAGTTTGGGGTAGGTTGTTTCATAGTCAAATTAGTCAGGAATGATGGAGATTAAAACCCCTCCAGGATCTAGTTTGACTTTACCAGTAACCCTGTATATGTAGCCGTGATTTAAAGTAGATAATACCGAAGCATCAATTGTGTCAATTCAGATGTTGCCAAAACTAAACTAATTTAACAGGACTTAAAATGTTACCTTTTAATTTACAATGCTCGAAATAAAAAGGGTGATGTCGTTTTTATTGCTGTCAAATTGGTTTAGTTTAGTTTTGGCTTCGATCAGGGAGTCTAAACGATACGCCATAAGACCTATTTTGTGAGTAAACTCATCCACGTTTATAATTTAAGCAACACTAACATTTTTTATAGGATGTTGATGTAATTTTTGTATAAAACAATATATACAATTTTGTAAAATAAATGCAGAAGATATATAAATAAATAAAATAAATAATGCTGGACAATTCACACAGCATTGTCTAGCCCCAAGCTAAGCAGAGCTTGTGTTATAGGTGCTAGATAACTGATATACATAATACAATACACTACATAGATCGATATTTTTTATTATAATACATAGAAAACATCCAAAACGCCCTGAACAAAATATCTGCAGATCGTACAAATATTTGTTCCGAGGCGGGCATCGAACCCGCATCCTCCTACGTCGCAGGCGGACCTTCGCCCACCGCGCCACAGTGGTCGTCGTATACCATTTAAAATACGTATTATACAACCACTGTTAACGCGGATTTACTCACGTAGTCGATTTAATAGTAAGTTCATAACAAACATTTAGATTTAAACTAAAATCAAAATATATAATCTTGATTATTATAAAAAACTATCGTAGTTTGACGAATTCATTACGGATACCGAAGTAAGCGGGTTAACTACGTTCTATAAGGTTCATAGCTAACCCGCTTACATCCGTAATGAATAATCATGATTATCTGAAATGTCACAAGACAAATTGCAGGTAGAGTTACATAATATATAATGTTTTTGGTATATTTTAACTAAAAGTAACGCACAGTCTCTATGACGGGTGGAGTTCTTTTAAAAACTAAGTCACCTGTTCGAAATATATGCAACAGGACAATAGTATTTCGTATTTAACTACTTTTTTTAAGTTGGTAGGCAAATTTTGAAGGCTTTTGTATCATGTGTTTTATTCGCGTTTGTCGGCGTAAAACGTTCAAAAAAAGAATAGTAAAAACAAAAATCTAGCTCTGACACTAGCGTGCTTTTAAAATCTTCGTCGACAAATCGCCCGACAAGTATTTAAGACAATTATCTAAGCAACTCCAAAGTTACGGAATATAAAATAGACCTTTGTTTATTATGAATGTAAGCGGGTTAATTACGAACCTTGTTTGTGTTGGAAGAACACCAACGTTCGTAGTTAACCCGCTTACATTCATAATGAATTCGTCAAACTACGAAAGTTTCTATAGTAAAAAAGACCTTTGTTTATATGGAAATCTATTCAAAGCTTGTTTAGACCGATCTAGACAAGGCGATAATGTCGATTCAATCTTGGAGTGATGAGACCTACAAAAAACGATGAAAACAGTGTGCAAAACAATAATCTAGAACACAGCATGAAACATACTAAACTACTTATCTAAAAGTCGATTGTTAGTACGCTGACAATTTACGATTAAAGTCAACGTTAATTCGGGTTTCTGGTATTTGATATTTAATTTGGGGAAAAATATTAACCCTCTTTTCAGTCTGGTCGAACAGTTGTTGACAGATAAGAAAACATTATTTTATCAACGTACGAACAACCAGCACTTAAAATATGGTCAGTCTCATATGTTTTTCACGGGCGATCAGTTTTCAAATAGCAAACAAACACAAAGCTACGTTCTTGGTCTTATAAACGATGCCAGTTAAGAACATTTTGTCAGAGATTTTGCGCCTTAATCGGATGCCGTGAAACTACATATATAAGACAATCGATGAAAATGAGGCAAAAAGCGTGTACGTCCAATCAGCCGTGCGAACTTTTATAACGTTGAGTTTACCTCAACCAAACCAGCAAAACTTTTGGCAAACATCTTCACAGATAGGACATATTTTCGGAACGTATGCTTATAAGAGACAGAGAGAATCTCAATATTTCTGAGCTTTCGAAGTCTGTAAATTACACACAACGCTCAGTGCGTTGTTTATAAGGGTAAGCTTTATATTCACTTTGACAGCTGCTTTTGGCTCGTCTTCGTGAAAAATGTTCAATGTTGTCAGGTGTCGCTGTACCAGCCACAACGTGCCAAAAATACGTGATATCTGTACAAAGGCAGCGTAGCGTGATACTTGAATGATGCAAACAATAGAATGGTAAATTAGTTAATTTACTTCGTTTACTTATTTTTTAGTGACATCTTCAGTATAAGCATTTTCTGCTGATAAAATAATTCGTTATTTTTGAGGAATAACGTCTATTACAGACACTAATAGATCAGTTTGAACTGTACTGTTATAACTGAAGTAGTCGACCCTTCTGTTTATCCAATCAAAAGACATACTTGATATACTATTAAGGTGTTGATCAATATATCTTTAATGCAGTAATTCATGTTTATAGTTTCGAGACCTCTTAAGGCCGGCATTTAAAAGGGCCATAAAATTCGGAAAGCTCTGATTAGTTGAAACATAAAACAATTTATTTTGGAAATTAACAGTGATCTCCTTAGGTACGTTTTAGGTTATACACGAATTATTTTTTTTACAGTTAATGTCCACCCATAGACTTAAACTCAATGGTTTAACTACATTAAATTATAATTAGAAGTCAAGGTTTAATTTCATCCACAATGTTAATTTTAAAAGTAAGGCAAGTAAGGCCTCGAAAATATTAAATAGTTTAGAATGTTATTTATTCCAATCATGACTTATTCTGATGTCACAAGACTTAATAATATAGTTACAATTGGTTTAATTAACTGTACTGATGTACTGAATGTTTGCTCAACTAATTATTCAAATTTGGATAAGTAGATCAATTTTGTCTTCATGGAACAAACAGAAAAGTATCTTTATTTTGAATAGAAATCGCGCGTCAGTGGCGAAGGGTTCAGTTTACTTAGTTTAGATTTTGATAGATCTGAGCCATGGATTTGGTTACTGGACAGTATCGAGACTTCATCAAATCTTTCCATTTTCAAGTGGTAGAGTCTGTTCAGACCAGTTAGACTTAGTTATCCTAAGATTGTATTAGTTAATAAGCGATGGACTTGCTAGTGGTTTCTTTTTCACTTCTTCCGCTAGTGGACAAAAAATTGAAGTGAATTAAAGTCAATTGCACCTTATTTCTTGTTGATAGTAATAACTATTTATCAAGCTGTTTATATAGTAAAAATTTGACTTGTCTAAGTACTTATTTTGTAAGTCTAAAGAAATAAACGATTTGACTTTGACTTTGTTCAAAAAGGGAAGAGTCGGGGCGTTTCGGTGAACTAACACTTTAAGTCGTACTGCAATGACAGAGCAATGCTGTAAAGGCAACAAAATTTGTCAATTAGCACACGAGCGCCCTCAATTGTTCAAACTGTTCAAAAAGAAAAGAGTCGATTGAGACTCTTTTCTTATTGAACAGGCTCTTTTCGTGGTTATTTGGTAGGCTCTAGCGTGGGGACATATAACTACGCAAATTCCATACTAAAATGAAACGTCTTGATGACGTCACGGTACTATCATGATACCAGACTCAAGGTTCTGTTTCCAGGCCGGCCATGGTACGGTACAAACATATCCCTGGGTATATACGTATTCGAGTGAGTCTGAAGTCTTTGCATTAGGGACTCAACACACCAAATTTAGTGGCCGGCAAACAAAACACTATCTGCCTATATCCGACGCCTGCAACTGTTCTGGATTTGGAATTTTTATTCAAATTTAAAATGCCCAAAATACCACTTGAAAAATAGTCAAGTTAATACTTACTATTGTACTATTGTATGTATAGCCTGAAAACAACCCATAGTTGTAAGTCCTTTTTTATATCAGTTTTAACAGTCCCTCCTACTACATTTAAGAAAAATATGTTTTTATAAAAACGAACACACACCTATTTAACAAGCCAATGAAAACGCAGTAGACATGACCATCAACGCCTGTGTCTTACTAGTGCTAAAACAGCATTGCTTAAAAAACGTTGCTATGGAATGGAACCAAAAATTTCCAATATAATGAAAAAACGACTAAAAGGATCTACCGTTGATAATGTTTAAGAACAAACTTAGTAAACTTTTGACATTCAAATGCTATTATCATATAAATGAATTTTTGTTTAATTGCGATCAAAATTGACTAATCAGTAATAACAATGTTTTAAAACAATAATGATCCTGATAGTAGTTTAATTTGTAAGGTTCCTATTATTTTGTAATTTATTAATGGTTTTTAACTTTTATGTTAAATTTTATTTATGACCTTAACTGTAAATTTTGTATTGTATAATATTATTTTTAGATGCCTACTGGCGACTTTAAAGCACCTATTTTGCATGCACTAGATTAAAGCAAAACATGCCTGGTGCTTGCCAATCTCAATAACCGACATCTCTGTTACCCATGTTTGCAAATAAATGATTTGATTTTATATTAATAACGCCAAGTTACAAGTCACAAAAAATAAGGTAAGAAATATAGTTTACAATGGTTCAATTCAGATGTCGCCCATACTAAACTAGTAGTTCTCCGAACAGTGACCCTCGCAAACACTAACTATTTTTTAACCGTACCCGTTATTTTTATACCCGGGTATCGGGTAAAATTTTTCATATAACCGGGTAGTTTTTTTTAGCAATTTTTTATGATAATCATACAAAATATCAATCTTTTATTCAAAAATAAAATCATCGAAATCAGATGTCTCAAAGCGGAGATATTTTAAAGCCCCCTTTTATCTTTTTTTGAGGGAAGTACACCTTTAATCATAATTTCCCGTCGAAAAAATAAATCTATAAAATCGTTGAATCTGTACACGAGATTTCGTAACGATCGGTTGTAAAATACGACCTGTAGAGGAGTACAGACATACTGACAAAAAAACGAGAATGTTGACCCTGAGTACCTTCGTTAACTCCGTTCACTCGGTTCAATTAAACCAGTATGACAGAACTAAACATGTTACCGTTCCTTTCATATCAATCGAAATAAAAGAAATGCAAATATTGTTAGTGCTATTAGATTAGTTTAGTTTTGGTGACATCTGAATCGATACCAATATTGACATTAAAATAATAGTACATATCTAAATTACACAGTAATCAAATGAAATAAATTAAAACTAATATTTACAATTGAAACACTTGAGCTAATTGCAGATTGTTGGCAACAAACTACAGGTAGCTCAACTGATTAGTCGGAAGCGTCAATAGTTTAATTTATTTCAGTTGATTGTTCATTATGAATGTAAGCGGGTTAACTACGAACCTACTACTACTACCTACTAACTACGAAAGTTTCTATACTAAGATCATTAATCAAAAAAGATTGTAATATAATTTTACATTATTTATGGAGTAGTTATTTCATTAATTTCTGGTACCTATTTAGATTTCCTTCTTATAATATTAAATAATCTGCAAATCGTAGAACTTGTCTCCAGAGTAAAGAAGAACTTATGCCCACGACCACAGGTTACAAAACTCCTAACCGTTGGACTGTGTCGCCGAATTTGGTGTGTAGACTCCATTTAACGTGAAAGAACTTCAGATGTTTAAACTTGAATACACATACATATAACATCAGCCAAAAAATTATGTCCTAGTATTTACGTTGGATAAGAATAATTGCTTAAATCTTTTAGGACGGCCTACAACAGGGACGGCCTATCTAAAAAAAAAATTTTGGACCCTTCGCCACTGCTGCCAGGTAAAAAAAATTGAGATGAACATTCTCACTGTAGCTTTCTGGATACGTTGCAAATCATTATAAATCATGGTGAACTTGACTGGTAAGTCGCCGTTTGTTGGCTTGCTCTTGTCTTCCGTTTCGATCGGTTTCTCAGATTCTTTTAGTTCTCTTAGGAAACTCGTATTATAAGGATTTTGTCGGAGATACGACGTCTTAGGTTTTCGATGAACCCGTTCCTGAAGTTTAGTTTGGACAGATGCTGTAGCCTCACTTTGAACATTTTCCGTATGTTTTGTTTGGAGAGCTTCCTTAAATTTTCTTTGAAGCGGTTCTTGAAGTTCGCTGTGCACAGGTTTCTTGGGTTCGCTGTGCACAGGTTTCTTGGGTTCGCTCTGCACAGGTTTCTTGTGTTCGCTCTGCACAGGTTTCTTGGATTCGCTCTGCACAGGTTTCTTGTGTTCGCTCTGCACAGGTTTCTTGTGTTCGCTCTGCACAGGTTTCTTGGGTTCGCTCTGCACAGGTTTCTTGGGTTCGCTCTGCACAGGTTTCTTGGGTTCGCTCTGCACAGGTTTCTTGGGTTCGCTCTGCACAGGTTTCTTGGGTTCGCTCTGCACAGGTTTCTTGGGTTCGCTCTGCACAGATTCCCGAGAGTCACTTTGAGATTCTGGTTCCGGAGACTCCGTGATGTCGATATATTCCTTTGGTTCTATTTGTACCGGTTCTTTCCGTTTTCTTTTAACCGGTCCGAGGGGTCTTCTTGTTACGCATTCTATGATTTCAATCATCTGCGATTTAACCTAAAAATAAACAAAGCAAGCCTAACAATAACAAGCTTGTATAAGTGTATAAGAGAAGACTGCGAATAAAAATCTACATGCGACGATTGGTATGGTACTGCTGGCTTTCCTGATCATGGTAGCGGTTCTGGAGATTTATGTAGGCGTTAACAGAGGCGATGTTAATTGAGTGAGATATAGAAGTTAAAGAAAGAGCGGTTACACACTGCATTTGATCAGAATCTGAAAAAAAATAACTGTATGGTAGTTTACCTACGGTAGTACCGTGAATCTCCATTTCGGAACGATTCGGCCAATGATGATATTCGCCAAATCGTTCCGAACCGGAGATTCACGATATATTTCCCACTCTGAAAAGAAAAATAGAAGCCTTGTTTTCGTTGTCGTGCGAAACCAACTCTTATGTCGCTTAGATAAGATTAGCGTTTGCACGAAAACGAATCAGAAACTTTGATTTCGCTTTAAAGAGTAAGGGCCCAGAGATCGGATTAGCGCGTAAGCACAATCCATATTATTCGGTTTAATTTTAGACTCTAGATCCATAGTTTCACGGAGGATGAAATGCTATGCGTAACCGCTGGAAGAAAAGCATGAAATTAACAGCGTCACTCAAATGTGTGTTGGTATTGTTGGTTACCTGAGCTGCCTGGATTGTCTGAGTGGAGACAGAGGCGCCGGGGCGGTTGCCACCGCTCGGCAGGATGTTCGACAGAGGACGCGGTCCTTTGGCCATGCCTTCAATGGATGCACGTGGCTTTGCAGATGTTGTTGTGGCAGAGGCAATGCTTGTGTCTACAGACAAACGGAAAACTATTCAAAAAATATCTTAAGATAACAAAACAGTTTAATAAAACTTTTCAACTTTTCGCGGTTTACGACGAACCCTAAAAATCAATGAACCCGACTGCGAAAGATAACTTAAAATGATTCCTAACAAGATTTAAGTTTTTATGAATTTTATTGATTATCTGAATTTAAAAATTAAACGGTATTGCTAGTCGGACTCGCGCAAGGGTTCTCGTAATCGTAAGACGTTTTTTTCTTATCTAGGTCAACGGGAAGTAGGTCCCTATAATGTGACTTAGAATATATTTTTTAATAAACTACATGTTTACGGATTTTTTTTACTTGTGCTTTGAGACCGTGCTTCATGCCAAATTTAATGATTATTAAGTCTAAGATAAGTTAGATCGTTAGGTTTTGTGGGCCTTAGAAATTTCAAAATATTTAGACATAAACATTTGTAACTTTTGATTGGTTTGACTAGGAAGTTTTATTTATAACACGGCTCCAAAAGGGATGGGCTTGAGTGTTTAATCTTCATCCTCCAACCTCACAACCTATAATGGTCCACTGCGGAACTCAGGCCTTCTCCTGATATGGGCTTTATTTTATTGTCTTTCATACATGGGTGTATTTTTAACTTTAAGCGATACCTCTAAATTTTTAACGATACCTCCACGGATCCAGAGAAAAGGGGGTTGACAGACGGACAGACAGACAGACAGGATAACAAAAAGATCCTATCCTATAAAAGTACATTTTTTTTCCTTTGAGGTACGGAACCCTAACTAGTATTTAGCCTCTAACAATATCGTCGTGTGCATTTTATTGAATGAACATCCTAATTAACGGAGTGAAGTTTCTCTACGATATTGTAGAACTATAACTCTAACATTCACATAGGCTTTTTACTAGTATAGTATTATATTATCTGTGATCATAATTATGTTTTAGTTGGTGTAATTAAAATATTTTAGTTGACATTGTATTCAAATAATAATAAAAAAAACTATGCTTTCATAGATTATGCTAATTATTTTTCGTAAGAGCTTTTTATTAAGTACGTATGGGTACTTAACTTATATAGTGTTTCCTATTTTAATTGTTTTATAACTGACTTTACTTTCCAATTGCTTTATTCTATATCAGGGCTTTCTACATACAATGTATCACATCACACTATCACAATCATATTATAAATGCGAAAGTTTGGATGTATGAATGAATGTTTGTTACCTCTTCACGCCAAAACTACTGAACTGATCGGCCTGAACTTTTGCATACAGGTTCTTCGAATTCTAATCCTGGAATCAAACATAGGCTACTTTTTATCCTATGAATCAGTTCCCGTGGGATAGAAATCACCTTTAAACGTTTGGAATGGAAATAAAATGTTTCCAATATAGGTTGTTGAGGTGAGGTGAGATTAATTTGAAATATGAGGGTATATTTTAAATTAATCTCGTTTACCGATTGGGCCTCACTTAGCAAATTTCACAGGTCCAATCTATACACCTATCTTACAAGCATATCATCCAAGCACCTATTTATCAACACGGTTTTGTCCAGGTGACCATTGCACTATGCAGCGAAAACGCCCAAGCTAACACAAAAGCCACTGATTAAATATAAATAAGATAAATGTCTTCTCATATTTTTTTCTTCGTCCATTATGAGTTCGATTACTGTCATGTCTCTCAACTACTCTATTGATTTAATATGTTTTATTTAGATAGAAGTTATTTTATTTTTTATGTACAATAAAGGTTTAATTTATTCATTCATCAAGAGAGCAATAGATACTACGTAAATAACATCAACTTAATCGACCCACGCTTTTAGACTCTAAAACGCCTTATAGAACAAACATACCTACATTCATAAGCTGATGAACATTACCTACTCTTTTTACGTTGCGTAGTCAAGTAAAAACAATTAACCACCTGTTTACGTACTTTAAAAGATTAATTAGTAAGGTACTCACTTTGAGGAACATTCTGCGGCGAGTGTTGGATAAACATGGAATGAGGTTGGTCCATCGGATTCCCTCGGATGTACAGGGTCTGGTTGGGATTAGCCAGCAGACCACTGGCTGGGATGGTCCCGGCTGGCAGGCCACCCGTCCACATCTGGGGTATGGCACCCGCGATTTGCCATGGGGCGAACTGCATCGGTTGTCCGCCAGTCTAGATAAAAACATTTAATTATCAGCACAGGTAGCAAGTGAAAAGTCAAGTGTTTTACTTGAGCCAAAACCACCCATTAAAGTTGTAATCGGTCTTGTCATTGCCAGGGAAAATGCTACGCCGAGGTATAAACAACCTCGTATAATTGAACATGTTTTATAAAAGTGTACCTAACGTATTTATTGAGACATTGCACATGAATTTTTCAGAGGTTGTATAGCAATTAATGAGGAAGGGGCGGTATTTCATTAGATATAGAACCATTTGTTGGTCGGTACGTTCCCGTATAGGTAGATCCGTTCACAGGGACCCTCAGTAGCACGGACGTGTTGTAATAAGGATGCAATCTCAGATAGTCCCAGTTAGTTTCTTACGCGAACAGTAGCGACTCGAGGACGTATTGCAGGCCGTGACGTCACAGATAGACAATGGTGTATATGGCGGCAGTTATGCGGGTAGCATGAGTTCAAGGAGTAAACACTTACTAAAAGCTGTTCAATGCCTAATCTTAGAAATTTCACGAGGTTAATTGATTAAACTTAAATCGATAAGCCCGAGCTGCGATACAAGACACTACCTTTAACACCAAAAATGGTTTGACAGAGAAAATAATTTACTATTGGCGAGAAACTACTTTTCTGCTAGTTTTATTTAAATGATATAAAACACGAAAAAAGAACCTTGCATCTCCGTGTTCACAGGCTTATCTACTTTTAAACACGAAGTACGAAGTTTCGTATGACGGATCTTACGAAACGAACAACCATACCCACAAGTTGCTTCGGGCACGTCACGAATCTTTCCGAAACGAAAGAGAGTCTCTTAGAAATAAATCTTTCGCGATTTGTTAACATAATAATGAGAATTTACTGAAACACTTTCATGTCACAATAATTATCATAGTACGGCCGAACCGTTCTTTCAATGAACCCAAGTTCGTCGTGTCATCCATCATCCGTCAACTTCTGAATTCATATTTTAAAGTAGACCAGTCGGCCAGTCAGGAATTTGATTTCAGAATAGGCCTGCTGCTTCTTTGGCAGACAAGAGCCCCCCTTGTGTAAGTTATGACAATTGGCATGACCCCGCATATTACCACTTGATTGAAGCTAACTTGAGTGCAATATAATAAATGCTCCGATCGACTTCATTGATTTGCGTGAAAACCTTTGATCTGCTTTCACACGAGTTAGTTCCGACAGCGGCTTTATTGTCATGAAGATAAACTGAGCATCTGTTATGCGTGTTGGTGGTATGTGACGTAAAATAGAGAATCCTGCGCTTCACTCGATATTTTGCATAACCTTTTCGCCACCTCCACACATCGCTGTTAATCATAAGGATGCCTGACGACGGTCGACGTCAAATAAACATGGCGCCAATATGGCAGCGTTTTTATCACCCGATAATTATTGTAGTTTTGATTTGTTTTTTTTTACCTTGTTATTGCGAAATTTAGTGAGCGTCTTATCATTTCTCGGTTAAATAATGATCTAAAGAATAAAAAAAATCGACGCATATACCCTTGTTGATTGTGCCAGGGAAGTCGGTTTGTTGGCGTAAACTTTAGATTTGACATAACCCCACAGGAAACATTGATTTAAAAAGGGAAGATAGGTTACGTTCTCCCAGCGCTTACTCAAAAATTGGCATGTGTTACAACTACACGCAAACACATACGCTTACAGTTATATTTCCAGTCCTGTGCAATACAAAGAAGAACAAAGACGGAAAGACGTATCTAGGACCGAAGTGAGACTGAGACAACAATATTTCACGCGAATCACGACCGCCCGTGCCGCCGCCGGTCAGACGGTGACTGATGTGGAAGAACACAATTTTACCCAATTTGAGGTTGCCACTTTCGAGCAACCAGTACCTCATCTTCGTTTTTAATAAATCAATGGTGTCAAATCAAGACTACGTGGGGGCCAACTTATGTCACCTCTCCTTCAACTCAATTTGCCAGGAAAAAATTTAAGAATTCTTGGCAGAGACCTGTTGGACGTGTGTGAAGTTGCTCCGTCCTGCTGGAACCATGTTCTTTGGTTATAACCAGGAAAGTTTAGTGTAATGTGATGCGGCATAACGACAATCTGTGCACGTTTAAGGCCACAGCACGCTTCCGAATTGAAAGGTTTGGATCGTCTTGAATAGACTGGGTGACACTGTCTACGTTTTCGACCGTTCTCGAAGATCTTGTACGCCCGGATTTTGGTTTTTCCAGTGTTGGCCCGGTCTCGTCTCTTCAAACTTTTCGACTCATTTTGCAATGAGTCGAGTGCTCGGCCCATCATTCGAGTGACGAATATGTCGAATGCTGCAGAATTTTCAACGCGCTACAGTCGCCGAATTACCGTTTGTGTAAAACTCGCGTACGATTAACGCACGGTCCGCTCCCGAGAAACGCTCTATAGAGACTAAATTCCCAAGAAAGAGCCAGGCAAAAGATTGACACATCCCCCGCGCCCCTCAGAATAGTTGCGTTCACGCAATAACCAAAACAAATGTGAACTTTCTTTTGAGACACCCAGTATATCTCTCCATTTTTGCACTCCCCTTCGTTAGGCCTAGTTTTTTTAGTAAACGAGCTAATTTTGAGAGTGACAGACAGGTCCTGACTAAAATAGTTTAGTTAGATCCGTCATAAAATCAACCCCAAAAGGCCTTGGAACCATAAAAAAAGTTATTACTAAACTATTCCAATACAGTTTTGAGCAGTTTCTAACGGTTATTAGAGAGTTGCAAGCTGCATTGTCACCCGATTCTTGCTATAGAATCGAATGGTATTTTGCTACGTATCTGTATGGCAGATGTAATGAAGGACATGTGAATACATTTTGGTGATATAACGTGTTTTATCGTGTAAAGAAGTAAGATCATAGCGTCCAGTATTTTCGTATGTGATTTTAATCTTATTACGCAAATACTTAAATAATTTTGATGTAAGTATTAATGATCAGACCGGGGTCTCCCAGTACTAGCAAATTTTGATTAAACATATCTAGAACCAGTATGCATACCTAGTTTCTATTTTTTCATCTTTAATCTTTAATCTTTCGGCAATTTAGCTAACTAGGAACCGACATGGTTTGTTTCTGCGTATTTGTGTGCTACACATTTATATGTGTAAAAATGTCATCAATACACACCAGCGAACATTAGGCCCACTGTTAAATTAACTGATATAAACCATCACGATGAATCCGATCACAAAAAGTAATCCTTAAACATTTTACCCCTTTCATTCTCCCTAGTATTTATTCTATAGCACCCTGTACAGTACAACATTCTATAAAGGGAACACAGATTAGATTGTATCAGCGTGTTTTAAAAAAATCTGGCAAAAGAAGTGTATGAAAAGAAACGAACAAAGGCCCTTGTGTCGAAGATGAATAATGGATCCGTATTTTTAAAGCAAGGCGAACGTGTGGTTTTTACTGTTCGTAATTTCGTGTCTGCCGGTTACCAATAGGTAGGTACGCTAAGTAAATCGAACGATAGAGCAGGCAGTAGGTAAAATTTAAGCACCCGCAACAAAGTTCACGAAATTGAACATCTACCCCCTTATTCAAAATGGTCTGCTAAGTAGTGTTATTTCTCAGTCTGACTTATGTCAATAGAAGAAGACAGATCGAGATTTAGCAGTGTACTGAGTAAGCAAAATTCTGTGCTTTGCAGAGTGAGAGTATTAAATAACTAGTGAAGAATTCGTCAAAGGTAATTTGGGTGTTATACCAACACAGATAAGGATCGTAGTTAACCCGCTAGAACCGTAATGAAATTCTGTGCTCATTGATAAAACGCGCTTTATGGCATAAACCGTAACGTAATAACATAAACGTATGAGATTGTGCTAGCCAGGTTATTGAAGTTTTAGTTTCTCCATTATTATTTCGTCATCATTCTATAACCTTGGTTTCGGAAGAGATATGTATAATACATAGCGCAAACTATAGTTTTTACACAATTTCATGTTTTGTTGTTACTTTATACCATGTTTTTTTTAACTCCCTTCAAATTTGAGCTCTGCTATTGACTTGTTAATTGAGTATCTACATATCTCCATCAAGCCTTTTAATCAATCCAGGTTTTTCTTACAAAAGACCTAAATCAAAAGATTATTTAAAGTGGAAATTGTTTGAATTTTTCTCTGTCCTCGATAAGCAATTCTTGCATGTGGTTCCTTTCAAGTGTCGCCACCATTTTGCAAAATGGCCGGAAGTGTCGGGAGCCTTTTCTGGGTGGTTCGCGCGGTATCGTCGAGTGTGATTCAAATGACGATATCTCTAAAGTTTTGTAGGGAACTATACGTCTTTCTTATATTGTTGGAATCGTTATGTACTAAGCTAACACATTAAACATTTGTTATAGTCATGTATTTGCAATGTATTAATAATTCCAGCTTGAAATCAGGATGAGACAATTTTTGCCAGTTTATTGTACAAAAGTCGTTCTAAATACTTAAAAAACCATTTTTTTTCTACAAAAAGTTGTTGTTTTATTTACAATAATATATACACTACATTAGCACATTAAAAGAAACAAGCCTTCTAATACAAATTTTTCACAGAAAACGGCTTACAAAAACATGGATCATACCGAGCTGTTCGCGCGACGCATTTTTATATCTGAATTTTACGCGTATGCCTTGTGTTATTTGATAATTTTATGGTTTGTAACAAATAACAAGATACCTAACTTTATATGTGGTACCTTATTATTATATATTTATATTTTTTTATATATATTTATATTATACCTATTACGTCACAGTTCAACAGTGATCTCCAGGAGATCTCCGACAACACCCATGTTGTCGTATTATATCTCCTGGAGATCTCCCGACAACCGAAGGGGTTGTTTATTATTCATTAACGTGAAGCACAGAAGGGGGGCCTCGTAAAAAACCACGAAATATCACAAGGAGAGAGGGGTATCGTGAGTGGCACGTGTATATATATATATATATATATATGTGTGTGTATATCCATCCACGGTTGTCTGGTAGAGATCGCTCTTGAGCGATAAGACCGCCACTTGTCACTTAGTTTTTAAGCTGTTCTATTGTAATGTTTCTTTGAATAAGTGTGCAATAAAGAATTTTCTATCTATCTATCTATCTATATAATATTTTGATGAATGCGTTGGTTTTTTTATTTTATAACAAAATATAATAGTAGATTGTACTTATACCGAGTTGAGAAATTGGCCAATTCCTATGGAGTAGGTATGTCATATCTTTTCATAATAGGTGAGACATAAAAAAGTTTTTACTCAGAACTCGTCTTATGATATCGTGGCCTCTTCCGTATTCGGAACAATAATCACATTAATATAATGCGAAAGTTTGTATGGATGTTGTATGGTTTTGCTTGTTTCCTCTTCACGCCAAAACTACTGAACGGATCGGGCTGAAATTTTACATACAGGTACACATTTACATTACAATCCTAATTCTGGAAACAAACATAGGCTACTTTTTTTCCCCTAAATAAAATTTTATCCCATAAATCAGTTTCCGTGGCATAGAAATATCCTTTAAACGTTTCCATATGATCAACACGTGCGAAGCCGCGGGGCACAGCTAGTTCAGAATAAAACCGGTCAAGTGTGAGTCGGACTCGCGCACGAAGGATTCCATACCGTGCTGTTACTCTTCAGGACCCCAGCTCTCTCTAAACCCCCTCTCCCATACAAGAATTTGAAATGGGTATCGTTTTCGACTAACATAGGGGTGGGGATTACGATTTTGCACCCCAGACCCCCTGAACCCCCTCCCCCATCTAAGAATTTGATATGGGTATCGTTTTCGACTAACATGGGGGTGTAACGAAGTTGATGGCGATAACAGCGAAATCATCTTTAAAATCGGTCTATAATTGACGGAGAAATCGGTGAACATACAAAAAAAAACAAAGACGAAAATAGAACCTCCTTCTGAAGTCAGGAATATGTGTTAGTAACTAGCATAGAGTTTATATAGTACATACAAGCTCGATGGTAACTAGTCAAAGCTAAAACTTCTGAACGGATCGGGCTGAAATTGGTCAAGCATGAATAAACTGGAAAACATACGCAATGTGGCAAGAGTATCCTGCTAATAATAAAAATGCGAAAGTTGGTATGTACTCGTACTCGTATGTATTATGGATGTTTGTTACTCTTTCACGAAAATACTACTGAACGAATCAAACTGAAATGCATACAGGTAGTTCTAGGCCTGAAATAACACATAAGCTACTTTTTATTCCATAAATCAGTTCCCATCGAATATAAATAAAATTGAAAGGTTTACATACACATGAACGCGTGCAAAGCTGTGGGCAGCAACAATGAACTGTATAAATGTGCCTTCAGTAACTTTCTCATTCGGATGCACTAAAGAAACACAATTTCTTTGTTTCAAATCGAAATCAAAGGGACAGTGTCTGATAAACTCGTGGTTTTAGTTATCAAAAACCTGCAAAAAAAATGGTAGAAACACTCACCTTATGAATGTCTCCTTGCTTCGGCGGACCAATGCCTGTAACAGTTGCTTGGGTATGTCCAGGTAGAACGCTGGCCTGCGAGTTGATCACTCCCAGAGGACTAAACACGAGCGTCTGGTTCGGCGTGGTCGATGGGATGGTCGTGTAACCCGGGAACGGAGCTGGCAATAACAGTACGTTTATTACTTTATTCAGTTAAGAAAAGTAAAATTGGGTCTTTATAACTTTTGAAGTTGTTCATAGGAGCTTAAGGTCGTCGTCCATTTATCTCTTCAACACCAGACGCACACGGAAACCCGAGACCGGGTACACAGCGCACGGACGCCGGGTGGTCAGGTCAACTCGCGGAACCCACGTGGTCAAACCGAGGACCAGGTAGCCAGCGCGCGAGCGCAAGGTTTTTAGCGCGCGATACCCGGGTGGAAAGCGCGCGGGCGTTTTCTGGTCAAGGCGCGGTACCCGGGTGGATAGCGCACGGGCGCCGATCAAACAGCGTAAGGGCATCAGCTCGGGAGCGCGCGGGCGCTAAGCTTTTAATGCGCGGGACTCGCGGGGCAAGGAGCGCGCGCGACACACGGCTGCACAGCTCACGGGAGCGAGGATGCACGTGCGGGCCCGGTTGGACGATGTGGTAATGGACAACGACCTTTATCCGAAGCGAAAGAAAATAAGCCAAAACCGATTCTGGATTCAACACAGACCCTGATCATGTACACAATATGAACATATTACCGAAATAAATCAAAACACGACTTATAAAAGTCTAAAACTACAAAAAAATAAAGACTCATGCCTCACCTTACATCGATGCTTAGGGAACGTACCCATACTACGTGACTTACTTTTAAAATAAATTTACTTCCCTTGGTATAAGTATAAATGGTATAAGAGAAGACCCTGCCCCGTAGTAATTCATCAATACATAAATTATTTTTTCAATCATTTTTGAAAACAGACAGTTACAAAATATTAACTTGGCTGATATTTGTCTTTATTAATACAGCGCTTGGCAGGTGACGCCAAGACTGCGCATAGGTACATTACCTATATCTACCTGTATATAAAAGTGAAAAAAATATTATCCAGAAGAAAAACTAATATTTATGTATAAAAACAAGTCGTGCCACATGTGTGTTTTAAGAGCGGTAAACTCTACGCGCCATACCTAAATATAGCTCGAAAAAGAGCGAGATTTCCCTAGAGCATAATGACTACGTGACTAAAACCTAAGACCTGCCTCCCCTGTGACCAAGCATATTAGTATTTTGAAGACCTCCTCCGAATAGGTCACGTTGTATGGGTATTTTCCCTAACTAGAGTTCTTGCAAATATTCATTGAAATAAATTAATTAAAGGCGAAGCTTCTTGATGTGTTGAGTACCATTAAAACAGAGGTGTACAATTGAGATGTTCAAACTCCCAACGAACGCCAATTACCACAACCACAACATAAATTACCATGCAATTTTTTGTACCAAAATAATAGCTCAGATAAAATTAAAAAAACATTAAAGCAACCTATATTCAAAAAAATATAAAATACCCCATTATTAATAAAAATTACATTTAAATTAAAAGAAACAAATACATTGTTATACCACCTGCGTTCAATAATAAGAGATACCCCATTATTAGTGGTTTTATTATAAAGAAACAAATATGTACGTTGTCAGGTTTACAAAACTTAGTGAAACAGGGGAATATTCAAGGCCAACTCTTCAAGACCTTGACATCCATCGCTCACATTTGCGAATAGCATGAACAAATACCACGATCTGTAAGGGTGGACCCTTACAGATCAGATCGTGGTATCGTTATAATAAAAAAAGGCTGGGCTGGAACCCTTAAAAATAAAATAAAAATTCCTCATTTATTTTCGTGCAAACGTGAAACTTATGATAGCTATAGATGAGTTGGTTTTGCACGAAACTTCGACTTTCATTTTCCGAGTAGGCCCGTTTAAAACTAATCAACCGAAACTATTAACGTAAATAATGACGATTCACATTCACTGATTCAAACCATGTTATGAACTCGAATTTACTAAAACTCTAAACACCTTGATCCTGATATGTCAGACCTGTAAAATATCCTGAAACTGAATAATGTGCTAGCTAGCGGAGTATGCAAGTTGGTCGGAGAGTATAAATAAAACGACAAGCGCGAACCATACTTACAATAAAACAATAACTTTGTGGTATCGGTACAATTACCAACTTTGCTAACTTTTGCTCGAGTCATTGTCATTTGTTATGAAAAGAAAAGTTGTCAGTCAAAAGTAAAGCAGGTAGCTAAAATAACAAGGAATTTTATTCGTCGTACGTGTAAGTTACGTTAAGCACGCAGGTTATATTCCGCGAGATTAAAATTCACGCTGTCAGATTCCGCAGTGCGTATATAACAAGCCGTTGACTATCCATTCAATGTGACAAGCGTTCGAGAAACCGGGGGTTAATCTTCCAGGCCTCGTTAACGATCTATCTCAGTTTTTATCGGCAGTACCTCTAAACTCGTGATATTTGTATAACACAGCAAAAATCCGGACTTCGAAATAGATACCGGGCTTTAATAATATTGTATTGTTTTGTATTTAAATTTTTTATAGTACCTACATACGTAATAATTATAACCTATGCAGAAAAAGTGATGTGTAATTCTAGAAATATAGTATATATAATATAATATTATTGAAATGATTAAATTAACCTTCATATTTTAAGACGCTTAATCAGAAAAAGATATAGACAAAAGCAGTGTTATAGAGGAGTTAGAGAAGGTTAGAGAGATCCCCAGTAAACAGTGAAAAAAATATATGAATAACATTGTAATACAACTTACCAGCTTGCCCATGCAAGACCTGTTTTCCTTGAGTTATCATGTGGGGACCCAGTTGGCTGCTTGGAAACGGCTTCCCCGTTGCGATCACCTGTGTCCAAGGATTGTTTTGTAAGTAAAGTTGCAAATGATAAAGCTTATTTGCACTTCGAGGTTCAAGGAACTCGAAACTTTTGAGCAAATAGTACATACTTTGACTTCGGAAATAGTTGAGGCATAATAGGCAAAAATGCCGTTTTATTCTTTTTTTTATGTGCAGGTCTGAGGGACAGCACTAGTGAAATTATACTTACAAGGATTTTCCTCTTATGCCCGTATTATGAAAGCTAGCTCGGTCATAGGTACATACTTGAGTAGCGCCTTTCTATGGAATAAACGTCACTCAAGCAACTGATCTAATACCGAGCAGTAGTGACGATGTCCTTTGACAGATTTCTCAGTAAATAGAACAGTTTAAACTTTGTAATAAAGGTTGTTTTAGCAGTAAATCATAAAGAGGTGCTTTGTTTAGCCCATTTACATTCTTAAGTAAATAACTCAACAACCCAATCGTTATACGGGTACGTATCAACGAATAGCCGAAACGAGAATCAAAATAAGTTCTTAGCTAATCCTTGGACAATTACCTGACACGTTAGATTGACGTCTTTGGCTTTATAATCAATTCAATACGTTTACATACAGAAATATGAACCTTACCTGGATCTGCTGAGAGTTCAGACTCGGATGAAGAGATATGTTCCCCGGCATTAAGAGGGATCCGGGTGACGTGTTGTACAGATGTTGTAAATAGGGGCTGTTTTGAATCACTTGGACGCGGCTATGGCCCCAATCCGTACTACGAAGAAAGAAAATTGAACCTTAATCTGTGAGCTACCAGTGACAAAACGAAAATATTTCCGTTTTGAATCACAAATTTTGTCGAAGCTTCGTTCAAATCATGGTTCATCTGAATCTTGATCTGAATCTGAACGTTATAAGAGTGTACCTTACGCAATTTACTTCGAAATCGTAATTTATCAGTCAGTCAGAATCTGTGAAGCTACCACCTTCATATTTAGTAGGGAAAAGTAACTTCGATCTTTTATCTTGAATTACGTTTTTTAAAAACACGATCGATGAAAGTTTACTTGATAGTTTTTTTTTTAAATAAGTAGATGTTTTACACACTTTTTGATTTTATCTTAGAACAGCACATTTTTTTCGGTTTTTGTTTTTCTGAGAAATGTAGAAGCATTTATTTAGTCGTCTTTTAAGTTTTCAAATGGTTGTTTCATTAACTTGCACCTAATTATGTAAAAACAGTTTGGGCGCATAGAAAATTTTCGACGTCTCTGCTCTGCGAGAAAACCATATCTTGTCATCCCGCTCGGAATCCTCTTTGCAGCGTTATTGCACACTCTTATGTTTTTAAAACGTTTATTGCCCATCACGCAAATTGTAGGTCTTCAAAAAGTTCTACCTGTGGCGTGCCCTATTTTGAATCGGATCTTCGGATCGCATCGTACCGAACCATCGTATTCGAACTAATTATTTAATTATTTAATAAACATAATTTGTTTGTTTTGTAAAAACTTAAACCTACTTCAAATTCATTTATATTTACAACTAGCAGCGCTTCGCGGTCTCACCCGCGTAGTTTCCGTTCCCGTGGAAATTTCGGGATAAAATATAGCCTCTCTGAAAAATAAGCTTCCGGTAGTTTCGGAGCCTGTTCAATACAAACAAACAATCAAATCTTTCCTCTTTATAATATGAGTATAGACAAAATTAATAATTAAGTTCCCTCAGGAATAAATATTTTCCGGTAGTACATAGAAAAACTTACATACAGCTTACAAAACTACAAAACCAAAGTCGTTTCGATATACCTATAGATAAAGTTCACGATCATGTTAAAATTCTATGGTCGTTATGTCGGTCTAAAAACCTTTTCAACTCATTTTTTTACTACACTAAGTTCTTCCTCTTGCAGGAAACCCTTTAAAGACCAGACGGCGCGGACGGTAAAATTGAGATTGAATTTAAAATTACTCCGGTATTGGAAAATTTAATTTGAAGCCGCTTACGGCTGTTCAGTCGTAGACATAAAGGGCAGACCAACGACTTCGAAGCACGCAATTAACTTTTAGCTTTTATCAGCAATTCCGGTCGCGTGGTTCTTGACTTATTAAGATCTCGATTAATTTAAACTGTAATTAGTTTGATAATAAAAAAATACACTTTCTTTGTAGTATACCGATGGAAAAGAGGTAAGTATCACACTTATCTATCACACATAATTCCAAATGCGAAACTTTGGATGTTTACATGCACACTGAGAAAAATGGATTTCTGGCCTAAGGTCAATTACGTCTTATACGGTTGTATTACAATTACGTTTGGCAAATTTGAAAAGCTTACGTTAATTTTTACTTAGCTAAGCAGAAACGTTTAAACGATACTGTTTATTGTATCGGACACAGAACATCAAAAACGACTTATTGTACGGCAGTTACAGAATTTAACCTTATACTGTCAATATCGCAGTATGGACTACAAAATTAATCTTTAGAGACTATTAAAAACGCCTTACGCTTACGGCAATGAATTTTCAACAAAAATAACCGTAAGTACGGCGATATTCGCCTTAAGAAACGGTGAATAAATTAGTATGTAACTCAAAATATGTCCTTCAGATATCACTAAATGAACGTAATCACAAGTCTTATAATGACGTACGTGAGAGGCGAATATGAACGGTTTATGTCGATTTTACCCTAAATTTGGGGTGTAAAGGACCGTAAACTTAAATGATTACCGTAGTTTAATTTTCAAGGAATATAGCGGTACGTACGGCGATATTCGCCTTAAGAAATGTTTAATAAATTAGTATGTAACAAAAAATATGCCCTTCAGCTATCCTTAAACGAACGTAATCACAAGTCTTATAATGACGTACGTGAGAGGCGAATATGAACGGTTTATGTCGTTTTTAGCCTAAATTTGGGGTGTAAAGGACCGTAAACTTAAATGATTACCGTAGTTTAATTTTCAAGGAATATAGCGGTAGGTACGTACGGCGATATTCGCCTTAAGAAATGTTTAATAAATTAGTATGTAACAAAAAATATGCCCTTCAGCTATCCTTAAACGAACGTAATCACAAGTCTTATAATGACGTACGTGAGAGGCGAATATGAACGGTTTATGTCGATTTTAGCCTAAATTTGGGGTGTAAAGGACCGTAAACTTAAATGATTACCGTAGTTTAATTTTCAACGAATATAGCGGTACGTACGGCGATATTCACCTTAAGAAATGTTTAATAAATTAGTATGTAACAAAAAATATGCCCTTCAGCTATCCTTAAACGAACGTAATCACAAGTCTTATAATGACGTACGTGAGAGGCGAATATGAACGGTTTATGTCGATTTTAGTCTGAATTTGGGGTGTAAAGGGCCGTTAACTAAATAAATTGATTAAAACACGATGCTAGACTTTTCTTAACGCATTACAATAGGGCGAAAACTGAGTGTGTCTTACATTGTAACTAGGTATATAGGTACTATAAAGGGGTTTGGACATCTTCATAATAACAATAAGGGCGGACTAGGCCAGTGCTGCTAGTGACAGCAGTCATTTAAAAAAATGTCGCGGTGCAGGCTTACCCATCGATAGAGGAGCGTGAGCTGTACTATTTTTGTTCAAACAAACGTTCATTGCAGAGATGCAATGAACGTTTGTTTATATTATATAATATAAATTTAATATATTTAATATACTTACCCAATATAAGATAATCTGCTAAGCGTGGGGCATACATAGACAAACCTCTTCAGGTACGGAGGAATCTTACGGGGGACTTCTTTTGGGTGATGATGATAATAAAAAAAAACTTTTTAAGGCACAACCTTTTATATACGAGCTTTAAAGTCGACATTTATGTAACTTTTTCTTATTTTTAACGTTTTAGTGAACTAAATAAAAGCTTTTAAGTTTTTAATTTGATTTACTTTCTTTCTTCTTTTCTGTTATACATACCTAATAGACAAGCTATCTATCTTGTGGGTTAGTAACTTATTCAAAAAAACCGTTGAAGAGGAAGAAAGTCCGTGCTGCAAACCGTTGAAGAGTTCCGTAGTCAGGAACCAGCCCCGAGTGCAGTAGCCATGCCATGGTGGGTGACACTTAAAACCAGCTATCAAAATCAAATGTTTACACAAAATTTCGAATCTGTGCCGTAGATCGTTGAAGAGTTCCTTTATCTGGAGCTAATTCTGGATGTCGATTTAGGTCACTGTTAACATAAATGCATTGTCACCGGAACTGAACCAACATGCAAAATTTCATCAGCTCGATCGGAAATCGGGAAAAAAATAGTGGTTCTAAATCAGCTTGCAAGATTTGACCCCAACAAACAAATAAACAACAAACAGGGCTAGCTAAATAAAAGATCGTAAAAACCATTGAGTTATTAATATACCTACGCAGTAATAGAATTTCAGTGGTATGACCCAACGCATCGGTACCATAGTTATGTTGAACCATAGTTAGAAATATCCGAATTCGGTCCGAGCTTTCTAGATCCATATTTTCACGGGTTCGGATCGGATTCGGATTCGGATCGGACGTAGTGCGAAACCGCTCTTAGAATGAATCGTAACTCAAAATTAACAAAAGGTAGGTAAGTAAGTACCTACTACTTAGGTACTATAAGGTAACAAGTAATTTATTTTGTACAAATAGGTATTTCGCGTGATGTTGCGAGAGAAATTAGGCCAATACAGGTGAGTAGCCCACCTTTATTGGCCTCATTTCTCTCGTTTTCAGGAAGAATATATGCATCTATCTATGTATACTAATATTATAAAGAGGAAATATTTGTATGTTTGTAATGAATAAACTCAAAAACTAACACAAAAATTCTTTCACCATTAGAAAGCTACTTTAACCCTGATGAACATAGGCCATAGAATATACCCGTGCGAAGCCGGGGCGGACCGCTAGTTTATCATAAATGGGACCAACCTCGAGATATAGTTACATTTACATACCTGCCTACCTTATTTTTAATACAAAAAGAATACCTACCTCATTCAATCAATCGGTTACGAAGATGTCTCGTACCTACATATCTTGTACTCACTGTTACAAAGAAAGAAACGATCGTAAATTAAAGCGTTTGTCGCCGTAAAGTGGTAAGTGAAATCAGCCGGCTCAACGTACAAGCGTCCAACCATCCAGTATTGCCGTTGTAGCAAAGTTTTTGCTAGTTTTAATTATCGGTTCTCAGCCTGGTACCTACGACAATTTTCTTCTGATTATGATATGACAAACAAAGACAAAGGAACATGCAGACTGTGACTCATTTATACCAACTAAAGATATGATCAAAAGACGTCGTCGTCAAAATCTATGTAGATACACAGAATACGTTTTTAATATTTTAAAAAATCATTTTTAAAAACAAGCTTTTATATCAACCAGGACCAAACTGCTTGGAAAGACAAATCCAAAGAACCCAAACTCGATGGGGTTATGTCCTTTCTTTCAGGCCACCATCTGTCTCCATCATCAGACCAGCTCGATGGTACCGCGACATTGCATTGTCACCGAACTTACATAAGTAGGTATGCAAAATTTCAGCTCAATCGGTTGAAGAGAACTGGTCTAAAATTCAGTTGCAAGATTTGACCCGAACATACATACATACATTACATACATACAAACATTGCAAGTTAATAAAAAGCTTGTAATAAAATAAAATAAAAAGAGGATGAAAATTTCAAGGCCAATGTTGATAGGTACAATACCTAGTACCATACCAACCTTGTAGTTATAAGCATAGTGTAGAAGTTTATGTAAAATAACAAATAGGGAGGTATAGTAGGGGCACAAATCTGCACAATATTTACAAGAATAACTTGATATATCCCCAGATAGGTTACCTTACCTAGTAGGTACCTATCTGCGGACCAGACAAACGACCTAAAGATAGCTCAACTGCATGTGATCTAGTATCGATTTGTTAGTATCGATCGATTGATTTTATCCGTTTCCATGAAGGAATAGTATGAATGAAGGCATATACATATTTGGCATTTTTAACGTCAAGTGTGGCAGATTTATACATAATTTTCAGACAGTGTGGGTGTGGGTGGCACAAACTCCATTTTAGAGATGGTCACCCTGGCTGGTGACGCTATCTGTCTGTTAGTCGGTCCGGTCGTTACGTGAAATGACACATTCGTTTTTGCACTGCTGTTCACTGCTTTTTACTAAAAGTTGTGTTTATTTGCACGAAATAAATAATTTCACCGTATCTTCAAAGTTGTAGGGTGAGTTTCTGTAGTAAAAGTTTGAATGAAGTGACATCGCACGTATGTGGTCATAATTTGATGATCTGGTTATACTCATACAGCAAAAATGGCGGACCAATACACAGTAGATTTACTGACGAAATGGGGCTGCGTTCATTTGATCGACGCATTTCGAGGTAAGTACCTATCAAGAATAATAATGCACATTTTTTAATTTATGTCTTGAGACACACCTGCCGGCGGGGCGGCGCGGCGGCGCGGCGGCGGCGGCGTGGCGTTTGCATGCAATACATTGGAACACCAAATTTATTGGCTGTAGGTACGTCTTTCCATCTTTGCTGTTCATTAGGTAGGTATATTGCAAAAGATGGGAAATATAGCGTGTCGTTGCGTTTAGTTGTAATAGTAACACAAACCCAGGCCATTTGTTGAGTTAGTGCTGGGAGAACGTACCTACAGAATTATACTTATATCTGTGGTTGTGCATGTGCATGCTGGGTGGCTCGCCTGCATGGTTGAAATACCTACATACTTGGTTATCTGTTTTATTGGGTGAAGGAGCTATGAGGTAAAAGATGAAAGTACGATAGATAGATAGATGAGAGTACCTATAGTTAGATAATGGTGTTGATGAACTGAACAGAGATAGATCCTGAGAGGGGTGCGAGTGGGGTGGGCATGGATAACTCATAAGTAGAATAGACTTCGTAATAGAACCCTTTGAGTATGGAACCCTAAAAATAGCATCAGATTGGTTAGGGAAAACTTGGTCTACAACATTCAGTGTTTGCAATGCTAAATAATATTGAGACAACATGCAGCATTGAGCATCAAGCATTAATTTTGATGTTTTTTTTTTGTTATAATTATATTGTACCTATACCTACTAGCTGTCGAATAACTGTATGCTTAAAGGTAGGCTGCAGTCATATAGTCAGGTGTTTCTTTCTGACCTGCTTATGTACTAATCTGTTATGCATGTATTTATTTTGCTTTTCCTTTTTTTAAGATGCAAGAGTTGATACGGTGGCTTTGGGGCTTCTAAAAGACAATGATTTATCATTATTAGTTCCATTAATTGGTGATCGAGTAAAATTAACTGCCAATATATCAATCTGGAAAGCTGACAATGAATCTGCAAATTATAATGGGGTTGGTTTATTCATTATTTTCTTTTCATCACATTCATCTGTTTTTTACCATTTTTGTACTAATTATTATTTTGTAAAAGAATTATTCATAATGATTCAGTTGTTTTTTATCTTCAAAATAACTGACTGTGAAACAATTTCGTTTTAAAGCGCCGTGGGTAGTCTGAACTAGTATGTCTTGCATGCACATTTTGACATTTTCGTAGATATAAAAATTGACAAATAAAATAACTAAAAACAACGTGTGAAAATCTTCCGAGTAATATTGAAAATATTCAACAAAAAATTCTTTTGATGCAAACAAACAAGTTTCCACTCAATGTAATTTTAATAAGGGTGATACAGTCAACTAATGTTTGCTTAATATTTTTCTTATCATAGTGCAGTTAACAGCGCCTTAAGACAATTCCAATTTTGCTTAAGAATACTTACGGCACAGGTATCCACAAAATAGGGAGTCATAGTATAAATGATAACATGTCATACATTCGGATTTCCTATTATGCGAACAACTGTATCAAACACTCAGTTCATTAATAACATTATTGCTGCTTTTCAAATGCCAATAACTATTTATTATCATCTCTATTTTTACATTTGCAAAGGAATTTTGAAAAAACATTTTGCCTGCCTGAAAAATGTATTTTTATGTCTAGAATTCTACTCTACCACTAGCGCTGGATGATGTTGATGATAGAAGTCTGAAAAGCTTTGACGATTTACAAGATACTGCATATGAAGTTGTAACTTTGCAAGTCGCAGGAAACTACCAACCTCAGCCTGACGGAGACAAAGTTAGTTTAGTTGCTTTTTAAAATAAAATATATTTATTGCAAAATATCACTCACTACTAAAACACTAAAATGTTTAAACTCAGAAATAATTTATACTCACTGTAACATTTTCAGATTAAATTAATATTAGAAAAAACACATAGAGGACGAGCATTACTTAAAAGTGAAGGTGCTACTAAAGGCCTCCTGGACGCAAGCCAGAGAAAGGAACTGGCCAATTTAATAATAGATTCGGTGCTGGATGAAGACCCAGGAACTCAATTAACATGGCCCCAATTTCAAACATGGGCCAGAGGAATTGGTGAACTTTTTGGCAAGGAATCACCAGTGGTATATTATGCTTCATATATTGCTGTAAGTTACAATTTCTTAATTTTAACTAAATTAAATTAATCACACTATTATGTATATAAATGCGAAAGTCAGAGTCTGTGTATGTTTGTCATTCCTTCAGGCTGAAACAGCTGGATGGATTTGGCTGAAATTTGGAAAGGAGATTGCCTATATTATATCTTATAATAGAACATAGGCTACCGTTCATCATCATTGTTGATTTAACTAGGCTATGGGGCTGAAAACTGCGGTATAATATAGAACCATAACTTATATTTTATTTAACTTGTTTCCCAACAGGCAGGAGCGTTCCAAGTCAAAAGGAACGCCTCAGGAATATTATACAATACATATCTGAGGAAGAGGAAGAACCTTATTAAAAGAAAAGTGACAACTCCTTTTCGAAAACGGCGCGCTCCCAGCGAGTCAAGTGACCTATCATCTGACGTAGAATCCCCTAGACCATGCCCTATTGACTTATCAGTTATTGACGAAAGTAAGTTTTTGCATGCTATATATTTAATAAGAGCTGTATACGTTATACATTTGCACTTACGCGACTACGAGAAGGGTTTTCTTTTGTGGTATATGACCGCCTGGTAGCCTTAACGGCCTGACCTTAACGGTTGACTTGTGAGGTGTCGTTAGATTCGTCCGGATTGAAATCGACTCTGTTGTTTTTGAGAAAAATTGTATGAAATGCTATAATAACCATGTCTCAAATCGCTTGCTTACCTACCGTACCGCATTTATGGCATGGTTTTATGGTTTTTGAAATTAACTTGTCTGGCATATCTTTTGCTCAATAATCGTTATTCAAATTTCTTTGTTATTCTAGGTGAGGCTGATCTTGTTGAGGAGGCTATATTAGCAATAACGATCGCTGTAGAAGGCACTACGCCGTGGAAGGAAATAGAGAAGTTTTGGACATATACAGCGAAATCGCGCCTTCAAAAGCTGTACAATGAAAAAGGCACTCTCCTCGATTACCTAAACGAGTACCAAGTACTCAGAGGTCCCAATGGGTATAAGCTTCTCGTAGCCGACTTCGATCTAATCTATCCGGGCACGGGCGAAGACATATTGCGTTCATCGCTGCAAAACTTCAAAGGCAATATTATTGAGAAAGCAAAGATATTAAAAACATCTACCAAAGACCAACTACTGAAATTAACACTAACAGAGATTATTGACTCCAATGATGGTAAGTTTTAATTGATTAATTTTATTTTGAATTTTATAATTTCAGATAAGTATAAGACCATACGGCACAAACCGGCTCCAAATTATATAACTTAAAGATGGCTTATACTATCTTTTATTTATTCTATAACTATATCATTTTCTGCATTGTTTCAGATGACATAGAAAAAACATGCAATATTTCTCTGCTGCTACTCCCTTTGGTGATGCCCATCACACCATTAAAAGGAAAAGGCGTGAAAAAGACGTCCAGGGCCGTCATTAGCAACAGCTTTATTTCACGAGTGCCTGCTATTTCCGACTTGGAGGCCTCCCTAGCAGATTATAGAAAAACGTTAACAGAATGGAAGATGACTTTTCAACCAATGGTCGTGTACATTGGTGAGTCCGTTACATCAGTCGAAAAATGTTATGTCGTTGTGGAAGATATGCGTTATGAATTACCAAATCTTGTTAGTGCTGTTGATACTGCTTTCAAAATATTCCAGGCTACTGCTACTGAGTATCCTATATTAGCTCATGACATATGGATTTTTATTCAAAAAGGTTTTTACAACATTAATACACGATACGATCGTCGCGTCTCCCACTCAGTCAAAACGTTCCTAGTGGACCTCGGTCTCAAAGAAAGATGCTAACCTGTAGCTCGTGTAGGACACTGTTTCCTACCGTTAAAGATCTTTTAATACATATTCGAAAAAAATGTACACACTATTGGGAAAAGTCTTTGACTTATAAATGTGGGGAAAGTAACTGCTTCAACCAATTTACTTCAGTAAACGCTTTCAGACGTCATTTAAAAACAAAGCACTTTCAAGACTCTCATCCGAGTAGTGTATCACCAACGCCTAGTGTGGCCACACCGAATTGTTCTCAAAATGATTCAAAGTACGTTCAAAACTCTCATCCCTCAAGTATTGAATCACCATCCTCTGAATTGCCCACACAGAATAATGCTCCTTCAGTTTTGAAAGAAGATGAACTTCCCTATTCTAATGCTGCTAATAATCTTGTTGAACATGCTTCACAGTTTATTGCCTCATTATATAGTAACTCATCGATTCCCCGTTCAACAGTTCAAACAGTAGTTGAAGGCATAAATCTTTTTCATGCAAATTTTTCAGACACATTAAGACGGCAATTTCAGTCTAACAAAAATATTAATAATTATACAAATGCCCAATCAAGCTTGGATGAGGCATTAACAATGTTACATGATTGCATGGTACTTTTTAGGTCCGAATTTAAAAGGTTTCAATTGTTCTCCTCAATTGGTACATACATACCTCCTATTGAAGTAGTTGTCGGGTATCGCCAAGATACAGAGATTAGACGAGGACAGCAGGTATTGAAATCAAAACAATGCACTGTAGAAGTGATACCATTGCGGGAAGTATTTAAGCAGTTTTTTGCAATTGAGACAGTCTGGAGAGTCACCATGGATTATTTGAATCATCTCGAGGGTAGTTCAGCTGAAGATTCCAAGTCCGAGGGACTCCCTAGTTGCATTGAAAATGTTGTGCAAGGTTCAGTGTGGCATAAAATGGTAGGTAATTGTTTAGAGAGTGTAGATTGTTCAACACTAACATTGCCCCTTGTAGTGTTTTATGATGATTTTGAAGTAGGTAATCCGTTGGGTTCCCACGCAGGAATTCATAAATTAGGTGGACTTTACGTGTCAGTTCCAGTATTGCCCCCTCACTTCGTTTCACAATTAAAAAATATCTTTATGTTGGCTATTTGCCATTCATCTGATAAAAACACATTTGGAAATGCAAATATATTTAGGGCTGCCATTAGCGAACTTAACTTTTTGCAAACATCAGGAATAGTCATGGACACACCGTTTTTCAATGGAATACTAAAATTTAAGGTTATATGTTTAACAGGAGATAATTTAGGGTTAAATTCGATTTTGGGCTTCACTGAAAGTTTCGTGGCAAATCACTACTGTAGAGTTTGTAATTCGGACAAAAAAACAATGCAAAGTATGACGGTTGAGATTGCTACGCTCTTAAGAAACAAAACTTCATATGATGAACAGTTAAAGATCAATGATGTCACGAAAACTGGGATAAAAGAGCATTGTTGCTGGTTGGAACTTTTGGGGTTTGATCTTTTCGATAATGTGGCGATGGATATTATGCACGACCTTTTAGAAGGTGTAGCTCGCTATGTCATGACGTTTGTTATCAATTATTACATCTCTAGGTCGCTCCCGCCCTTTAAAACGCTGAAAGAGAAAATGCTTTCATTTAATTACGGTCCAGACTCTGGATCAAAACCATCGTCATGTCTTCTGTCAGATAGTAAATCAGGAGCAATAAAGTTGAAGACATCTGCCATTGAAATGCAAACACTGATTAGGTATTTTGGACTTATTGCAGGTTATTATATTCCCGTCGGTGATGATGTTTGGGAATTGTACCTATCCATGCGCCAAATATTTGAAAGACTTATGAGCCATAGGATATACACCGACACAATTGAACAATTAAAGTACATGATCAGTGATTTTCATAGTTTATACTGTAAGCTTACAGGTGAAAGCTTAAAGCCTAAGTTTCATTTTTTGACACACTATCCCGGAATGCTTAAAAAATTTGGTCCTTTACGCCATGTTTGGTCAATGAGGTTTGAAAGTAAACACAAATTATCAAAAATGGCCGCCGCGGCATCTTGTAATAGACAAAATGTCTGCAAGACATTGGCAATAAAAAATCAACTCATTTTGAATGACTTATTTATAAATAGAAATTTGTCATCAAGGTTTGAGTGTGGTAAAAAAAGTTCTTTATCTGATAATCATGGTTTTGACGTAGGCCCCAATGTGTTGATTTCATATTCTGTTCCCTGGGTGAAACAAAAAGGAGTTTTATGGAAGAATTCGGATGTAGTCACTCTAGATATTTGTGATGACACATGTTTACCATGTTTTGCTTCGATAAAGAGTATACTTCTTGCTGAAAACAATGAAATATACTTATCGTGTCTGATATTTGAAACAATACTTTTTGATGACCATTACTATGCGTACGAGGTGATGCGCACTAATGAGACCCGCTGCTATTCTTTGAAAATTTTAATTGCACCATACCCAAACACCTTGACAGTGGCAATGGATGGTAGTTTATACGTTACACTGCGATGGCAACTCGATTAATGAACATTTTGTTTGACATTCTAATCTACTAGACTTATTTCTCTGTCCATTGAAATCTTTTAATAATTGTATTTTTTGTGGTCTGCTTTGTTTTGTTCACTAGGAATGTTATCTCTGAGGTGACCATTTATAACTTTATTTTATCTAAAATCTTTAAACAGGGCTATCAGCTTGCCCTGTAATAGGGAGCCATTTTACATGAACACAATGCCAATGTGCATATATAGCAATATCTCATTTTAAACAACTTTTTAGGTATAGAATTTTATAGGAAAATCTGCTGATCCTTACATTTTGGTCAATGAAATCTGTCTCAGTGTTGGTACTAAGTGTAGTAAAAGTTATTCGAAAATATGAGTATAATGTCCGTCGTTCGGCTTAGTACTGGGCAAGCTGGTAAGATGCACTTAGCCGAATGAGGGTCATTGTACTCATATTTTCGAATAACTTTTACTACACTTAGTACCAACACTTAATCGCGAAAAAAGTCAGATTTTATTGACCAAAATGTAAGGGACAGCCGAGCCATGTACAATTTATGTCAATGTTTTTTAATGGCAGTTTTCTTTTTTTTTTCGAATTTTGTTGTTCTCGGATCCTGAAAACTAAATATCCAATTTTGTATGTATTTGCATAAGAAGTAATAAATAAATTACAATCACATATAAGTAATAACAATTATAAATTACCATCAGGCATAATTTATAATTCTGATTGTAACTTATATTATATGTAACTAATTAATTGCATTTCCTGTTAAATGACAAGAAAATCGTAATACTGATTTTATTATAGTAATAAAGGTTTAAAATATGACTTTTTTAACAACTTATTTATAGTATATTATGGGAATTTTTTCCGTTCGTTATATTTTGGTCAATGAAATCTGACTCTGTGTTGGTACTATGTGTAGTTAAAGTTATTCGAAATGTTGAGTACAATTACCTTCGTTCGGCTAAGTACCTACTGGGCAAGCTGGTAAGCTGCACTTATCCGAAAGAGGGTCATTGTTCTCATCATTTCAAATAATTTTTATTTTACATAGTACCAACACTTAATCGCGAAAACAAAGTCAGATTTCACTGACCAAAATGTAAGGGACAGCCGAGCCCTGCACACTACCTATATTATTGGGTATGTAAATTTTTGTTAATGGAAGCTTTCTATTTTTTTATTTCCGAATTTTGCCGATATCGGCAAAGCAATGTTATCTAAGTAAAAAAGTCAAAGCTTCCTGAAAAACTAAAAAAATCCAATTTTGTATGTATTTGCATGCGTAGTAATAAGTAAATTACAATCATAGATAATAAATAACAATTACAAATTACAATCAGACATAATTTCAAATTATGATTATAACCTATATGTACCTACCTAATTAAGTGCATTTCGTGTTAATGACAAGCAAAGGGTAACACTGATTGTAACACTAATTATAATATATAGTAATAAAGGTTCAATTACGTAAGCAACATTGTTTCATTCGAATACCATTGAATGTAGGTAGAGTATAATATTTTTAATTTTATTTACAGAATTTTACAATGAAGAAGCTTTCTGAAGACGAGTAACGCTGTTATCTAAAGACATAGCTAGCTGCGCTGGGTGTAGGCTGGATTAAATTGCTTACAGTTAAATCAAACATCCTATTAGGTATATTATGCTTTCTTTTAACGCTTTCATGGCCCAAGACGCACATGTCGATCAGCGCCACCACATGGCAGCGGCGCGCCCCTGCCGCACCGCCGAGGCTGGGTAGTGAATGCGTGAAACAAGAACAGCGTGCATACTGGCGAATAAGCCATCAGACCATTGGTAACGCAGTTTTACATAAGTAGACTTGGTTAACTTGCTTTACTGTCTTAAATTTATCATTAAATTTATCAGCAGTAAAGCAAGTTACCCACGCCAACAGAAAATTGCGTTACCAATGATCAGAAGGCTTATTCGCCAGTATGCACGGCATTCTTGTTTTAAAGAAAGCATAATGTACCTAATAGTATATTTGATTTTACTGTAAGCAAGTGAATCAAGCCTTCACGGAACAGCGTTACCAGCCGTCAGTAGGCATAATATACCTCACAGTATGTTTAATTGAACCGTGAGCAGGTTAATCAAGCCTTCACGAAACAGCGTTACCAGCCGTCAGAAGGCATAATATACTCCCCAGTACGTTTAATTAAACCGTAAGCAAGTTAATCGAGCCTTCACGGAACAACGTTATCAGCCGCCAGAAGGCGTAATATACCTCACCGTATGTTTAATTAAACCGTAAGCAAGTTAATCAAGCCTTCCCGGAACAGCGTTACCAGCCGTCAGAAGGCATAATATAACGTCACAGTACGTTTAATTAAACCGTAAGCAAGTTATCAAGCCTTCACGGAACAACGTTACCAGCCGTCAGAAGGCGTAATATACCTCACAGTACGTTTAATTAAACTGTGAGCAGGTTATTCAAGCCTTCACGGAACAGCGTTACCAGCCGTCAGAAGGCATAATATACCTCACAGTACGTTTAATTAAACCGTAAGCAAGTAAATCGAGCCTTCACGGAACAAGTACGTTACCAGCCGTCAGAAGGCGTAATATACCTCACAGTACGTTTAATTAAACCATGAGCAGGTTAATCAAGCCTTCACAGAACTGCGTTAACAGCCGTCAGAAACGTTGAATTCGCCTTACGCTGTAAAGCAAATAACGCCTTACGTTGGAAAGCGAATAACGCCTTACGTGGGAAAGCGAATAACGCCTTACGCTGGAAAGCGAATAACGCCTTCTGCATTGGAAGGCGTTTTTGACCGTTTTACGTTAAGGTGTTTTTTCGCCTTACTTCCAACTAAAATGGCTCTTATTACGGTGCCTTTAACTTTACGTTAAAGCGAACAACGCCTTACACTGGAAAGCTAATAACGCCTTCTGCATTGGAAGGCGTTTTTGATCGTTTTACGTTAAGGTGTTTTTTCGCCTTACTTCCAACTAAATTGGCTCTTATTACGGTGCCTTTAACTTTACATTTTTCTCAGTGCATGGATGATGTTTATTTCCTCTTTACTCTGCTGAATTTTTTATCTCATAAAACAGTTCCCAGGGGATAAAAATCACATTATTAACGTTTCCATAGAAACAACGCGTGTGAAGCCGCGGGCATGAACTACCTACCTACTTATATATATATAAATATATAAAGGTGACTTCATCGAGTTTTTCTTAGCTGTTTTGTAATGAAAAGTACTTAAGACGATCGTTCTAATGTTAGATGGTTTCACTTTTAAAATTGCAATAGAATTAGATAAGCTAAGATAACACAGCTTGCTCTCTAATAAATACTTAGATTTGAAACATTTTGTTACTTATTAGAAAGTTATGAACGAGTGTCTAAAATCATTTCAATTTGATCACAGTTTAACAGAAATATAAGTGAAATTTATTTTTAAAAACAGCCGCCGCCGTCCCTCCCCGTTTCATTTTACCTTTTAGCTATACGTATTGCCCGTTAGATACGTAAATTTCAGTTTGGCTATCAAAGCTTAGTTACAAATGCAACATGAAGGTAGACCGGCAAACTGAGGCATCATCTTTCAAAGTATACGTTCCAATTTGAACCTACGAGTATCTCCACACAAAAGCGGCTTCTGTTTGGCAAATTCCACTTCACCGTGATATTCGATATTGGATGTTGTTTCCACAGAAACACAGTCACACACACAAACACAAGTACAGGGAGGGGTTGAGTGAGATGTATTGATCGAGGATGTCCGCGGTAGTCCAGATACTAGCATAGTAACTTGATAATGTTGATACTTTATGTGCATAGTCATCGTTTATTCCTTGCCATTATACCACGCTCAGTTATCAAAATCCTACTAATAATGTGTACTATAAATGCGAAAGTTTGTGTGAAGGTTTGGTACCTCGTACCTCCGTAACTTCTTTACTAATTTAGATGAAATTTGGGATCTAGATAGTTTAGGTTCTAGAATAACACAACGGATAATCTAATTTACAAAAATCTACTTCTGCTGTGTCTAAAAAGGGTGCAGGTTAAGTTTCTAACCCAAAATAATTTTCCTCGGCTCGATTGATTCAGAACTCGACTTGAACTCACTAAAAATAGATTAATATATTTTTGATATGGTGGTAGCATATAAAGAGCCCTAGGAAGACTACATTTAAACTCTTTGCTGTAATGGAAGACAAATGTGGGGACTCTAAGAAGATTAGATTCGAATATCTTTGCTGTAGTGGAACACAAAACGGAAGAGCTCTTAGAGGAGTACATTAAACCTCTATCCTGTAGTGGAAGACATAAAACTTACCCCATTGGCTGAGGCTGCTGTGTGTTCTGCGGGATGGTATGCATCGATGGTAGGCTGGGCAGCTGTCCTGCTTGCTGCTGGATTCCACTTGATGGCGCCTGTTGCGCCTACGACAAAGACCATTGTTAAAATCTGACCCAATAGCATTCAGTATTTGGTATTTATTACCATACAATCAGGGGCGTAGTCCGTTAAGATCACAGTATTTGCCTACCCATTTAGGGTGTTGCAATGGATAAAAGGCAGGTATCGCGTCTTTCTATTAAAAATTAACTTAGGTACTGTTTGGATTTAGTATAAAGACTGATGGTAGGTGTCATATATCTTATTTTAACATTAGAGAAAAAGACGCTGTAAGTTCGACACATGTTTCTGTGTATGTTGATCTAAGTGCGTGTAAAATTTCTTAGAACTATGCAAATTCCCACATAAAATGACTCTTCAGGTCATATCAGGAATGATTGACAGCCAAGGGACTTAATTCCTAAGCAGGTATTCAGGTAGTAGCAGGTACGTATAACATAATCAAAACAGTCGAAATGAAATATTTTGAGAAACAAAAACTTCAGGCGTCTTTAAAGTCCATTAAATGGCGGCTTTCGAGAAAGAAAATGGCGGCGAACTTATGTAAAACGATCGCAACCGGTGGCTCCTCAAATGTTTGTTTGTTTAACGATCGCAACCGGTGGCTCCTCAAATGTTTGTTTGTTTTCGCAGAGCTTGCAAATCACGGAGGAAAGCCTTGCATCCACCATGTTGTAATACATCAATTTAAATTCAAGATGGACGACATGACAGGGCTAGATTGGGGTTCTCAGATCATCCTTGAACATTTTTAGAAATCTATAAGTCTGGAATCACTGAACTAAGGTTTCTTTTCGATGAATTATGCTTATCTGACATTTAAGGAGTCAAAATGGTAATTTTATAACGAGTTAAGAGGTCACCTCTATAAAATCGATACAATGGCCGTCAGCCATGACGGTAATCAAAAATCTCGCTCACCTTTTTTAATGCCACGCAATCGATGTAGATCACTTTCATTTTACGCCTGTCGCCATCACCTTTATCAGGTGGCATCACATTACTAAGCGGCATGTCTTCGGAAGACATTATTGCATGCGCACCGAACCGATAAATCACCGGAGGAAAACGTGTGACGCACTACCGCAAGTGTAGGCTGCAACTGGCGGAGCCCGTTTCAGGCGCCGGCGCGGTGGACGGTCCCGGGCCAGCTCTTAGCTCGCTTCCCAGAAATCCCAGGCACCACCGTTAGTATATCTATTACCTACCTCCAAACTCACACACACTACTAGAGACTGCGAAGCTTTACTATACGAAACGGGCGGCTGGAGCCATTTTCCTAATTCTTTTTTTGTTGTCGTTATTAAGGACTTTAAACTCGGCAGCTTTAATGTATGTATATTAATGTACCTACATAACATCCCTTTATATTTCATACATGTAAAAATATAAATTACTAGCTGCCTACGAAACTCTTGATGATCGAGTAGCCTAGTATCAGTCGCTGTGTTTACTTTGAAATAAATTGCAAGCGATGTTTGTTTTTGTAACGGACTCTAGTGACAACCATAATTGGGACCAATGCAAATTCTTACACACACGCACGTCTAAGTAAGTAGGTAAATTTGTAATACGTGTAATCTTTCATTACATTACTATATGGTCGACCTTAGATTATAGCTGCAAATTATGCCAACAATACCTTACAGAAGACCAGAGTCAGAGTGAAATTGTTTATTTCTTTAGACTTACAAAATACGCACTTATACAAGTCAAAACAGAACACGGAATTCACATACCTGAGAACTACAAATTTACAATTTTAGTTTGTTGTAATATTTATTGAATAATGGGTCTCACATCAAATAATTTATTTGCAGGCAACGGGTTACAAATTGGTATGTTTATTTTAAAATGTCCTATTCGATGACTAACCAGCTAAACAGCTTTTGCATGAAAAACTGTACAGGGTGATTGGATGGATAATTTAGAACCGAAAATATACGACATTTTAAGGACATACACTGGCATTTATACTTTAGTACCTGGATGACCGAGCTTCGCTCGTTTTTTTTGGTGAATTTAGTTTTTTAGAAATACTAGTATTATTATTCGCCAATAGATGTTAGGAAAAGTCATATTTTTCAGTCGAGTGTTTAAGGCGCATACCCGAGCCAATCTGACAGCAATTCTTATTTTATCATATTTTTACGTTTATCATAGGAATTTTTAAAAATCCTACGTTTAGTTTGTGGTATCTATTATAAGCTATTTTTTAATACCTCTTTTAAAATTTTATCTCATATAGTTAAGGAGGAGATGCGAAAATAGAGTTTGGTGGCCAAAAAGCGCAACTTCGTATCTCTTCCTAAGCTTTAAAAAATGAAACTATTACAGAGGCATTAATAAATAGCTTATAATAGATACCACAAACTGAACGTAGGATTTTTAAAAATTCCTGCGTTCAACGTAATAGTAAGATATAATAGTTGGGGGCGCCACTTTCGCTGGTGTATGGGCCTTAAGTTGATTAAGATAAAGTTGAAAATTTAAAACACGAATAATTTAGTATTACTATTCGCCAATAGATAGGAAGAGTCCATTGATTATGATAAAGTTGATGAAAGCTTATTGAAAGCACGAATAAAACGACATTTCCTTAACATAAATCATTGCTAGATCGATTTTTCATGATAATCGTTCAAGCCGTTTCCAAGATTCAGATTATATATATGTATTTATATATAATGTACAAGAATTGCTCGTTAAAGGTATACGATTTGCAAACAAGGTTCTGGAAGGCGTTGCGAGAAGTGTATTTATTATCTTGGTTTTGTTTTTGTTTACAATTATAGTACATTAGCAGCGTCTCGCGGTTTCACCCGCGTAGTTTCCGTTCCCGTGAGGATTCCGGGATAAAATATAACCTATGACACTCCCTGAAAAGTAAGCTTTTTAATGATTTATTTTATTGACTTTTCTGAGTCATTATAATTCAGAAAACAACCGAACGCCTATTCAATTATTTTACATCAATCAGGTTTACGTCACGTTAAAAGTTAAACCGAAATCGTGGATCTAACGCATAATAAAGGGTGATAAATGTCAGTTGACAAGACGTGTAAACGAAGGCAGAATTTGAAGATGGTAGGCTAGGCACGTAGTAGGCCTATCAGATTACCAAACATAGGAAATTTAGCCGAGGTTTCCAATTATCCGGAATATGAAAACCTGTTGTGAGAATGTGCATAAACCGAAGAAGTAATGAAATTAAAATACCAATCTAGCGTTCTGTTATCGTCAGTGTTGTGTGTCGTGATCGAGTTGCGTTTATTATTAAAACGGTATAGTAGTGGGAACGTTCGTAGGTATAGACAAAAAATAGGCTAGATCGATATATTTGCCAGTAAAATCTCTCGCATCCCTAAACTCAAATCATGGCAAATATCCTGTGTTGTAAATGACTTTAAAGGCGAAATCAATCTTTTAATGAATGACTGACTTTCCAGCCCAAAGAAGTAATTTTTCCCTATATGTACCTATTTGTTTTGGATACTAAAGGAACTTTCCCATAAAAATGTGATATAGGCTGGCCTTGTAATGCAAGAGAAATCCAAATCTTAGTCGGAAGAATATTTTAAGCGCGAAACTAGTTCTAAATTTGTTTAAATTGTATTGGAATAATTTTTGTGGGCTGTACGTTTCGTTTGCGAAGTTTGTTCTATGAAAATGCTACGTTACTACGATAATATCACTATCAATAAGAGTTTTACAAACATTTGTGTCAATTCAGATACCGCCAAAACTAAACTAAACTAATTTGACTAAAAAAGAGAGGACTAAAAATGTCTTTTATGACGATCGACGTTAAAATGGCGGCAACATCAATACAATACAATACAAGTACTCTTTATTGCACACCAAGATACAGAAATACAGAAAAGAAAAACAAAAACACATCAGTTTAGTTTAGTTTTGGCTGCATCTCTGAATTGACACAATTGTACTTTGAATTAGGCTTTCGTTTAGTAAATTATAAGATTTTATATAACTGGTGACAGTTGCAGTGTAGCGATTATTTGATTTGAGACATGGATGACAAGAGACAAGTAACTTAACCTAATAATAGACAAACTTCTGCCCGCGGACTCGCGCACGTATCATTTCTTTATTTTCCTATAAATACAATCGATCATTAAACATTTGAAAAATATCCGGATATTTTACGTTATATTCGATAAGCGCTAAGGGTTAACCCGTCAACAACGGGCAAAGGCGATCCTTAAATCCTACCACTCATTACAATCAATCTGCCTCGGTGTTAACATCATGTAATTGGTCCCCTCACTGTATTATGGTCGCCCCAACCGGCCCAATTATGGGGCTTCCTTTCGATACTCCCATCTGAGTCTTGGTCTTGAGATACAATTCACCACCCCTCGGGCAATGGAGAGTAGCAACCTAGGTTTCCGGCGGGTATACAACCGACGAGCTATTTTACACTGACAATTGGCGAGCGATTTCTTGGCGAGTGCTCAGCGAGCCGCCATTTCTAATCGCGGAGAACTCGCGGCCGCGATACTGCTTTATACTACAAAGTCGAGGAAAATCTTCGTTTAAAATATTCAAAATCGCCCGAGTAAATTCAAAACTCAAATGTAATAAACACGCGCACGCATTATTTGCACATGATTCTTTTTTTATTATTGTTCCGAATACGGAAGAAGCCGATATCATATGGCGGGTTTTGCGTAAAAACTTTTTTGTCAGCTTACCTATTATGAAAATAACCATAGCTACCGGGTAAAAATATATAAAAATTAAAAAAACAACACGTTAGAAATGGATATTCATACACTTTTCCCTCCCGCTAATCGCGTGAGAAATGAAATTCCATAGTGTTTCCTCCCGCGTTTCGGTACGCCGCCGGCAAAGATGGACTTTCTACCTTATGTTTGGAAAGGAATTATGCAAGTTTCTGAGCAGGTGTAGAATAATATAAGAAGTGTGTTCTTACCTGATGCGCCATCGAGCTGGGCATGGACGAGACCACCGTCACCGTCTGGTGAGTGTTGTCGTGCTGAGACATGTTCATCTGCTGCTGAACCACTTGCGACTGACCGTCTATCTGTGAAGGAAAACACCATGTATACCTTCGGACTTACATTTTTAAGTATTTTTATATTGTTTATAGTTAGTGTATAAACAATATAAAATAGTGTATAGTTTATTTATAGTCTGTAGAATGGTTGTTCGTAGCAAAAAACATAACACCCTGTAACTTTAACGTAGGGTTCACGCGGTTAAATTTAATTGGACCTATTACTTACAAAACCTTCTGTTGAAATTCACAAAGTGAGGTTTGAAGGTTCATTGATTATTATTTAATATATTACTGTGTTAGCAAAAAGCATAACGATTTAACGAACCTAGACAACTTCTGATGGAATTAACAAAATAATGTTTGAAGTTTCATTGATTATTATTATTAATGATGATATTCTCTGCAGACAATTTATGAAGTGTGCGTTTAATAGGACTTTAACTTCGTGATACCGTAGAATATTAAATGGTTCTTAAACATTACAACACTCATCGAAATTATGTTTCCGATATGTACGTACAAAGACGATTATCATATTTTTAAAGCATTTTGATTTTTTAAATTTAGAAGTTTAAGCTATCCTAAAATCAGCTGATTGCTAGCCTGCACGCTTTCTTAAAATAACTTTAAAGGGGCGTTATCATGCATATAAAGTTCACACGACCGGTTACAAGGCCCGTTAGTTTTTACGTCACCTTCGAGTGGGTTTAAGCAATTATCACCTTAATTGGTTTTTATGTTGCTGTGCCCTCTATTCTCTGATTCGCCACTTTGTATCATAGGTGTGAGCAACTCATTAATAATCACGGAGAGTTCTTATCGTCAAAACATAACTAGCTCGTAAATAACAACCTGCACACAAAGATGTACCTGTACCTGTGCCCAATTCATGAATTCATATCATAAGTCGAAAAAAATTCTACATTGTATCAGAGAAGACATGGGGCGATTTAGTGTCAGGCTCAGAGGCTCAAGTAAATGCCGCAGACGACTTTTTGAGTCAAAGTACTTGTTAAATTGTTCAAAGTGCTATTCGCGACGTCATTATCAAATCGATGGAATGCTATCCCATTCTTTGGTGTATGTTAAATCAATAGTAAATACCTAATGCAATTTTCACTAACACGACAGATGTTGAGAGCTTTTTCGTGTTTTGTCACTTGTCATAATAATAACAGAGAGGTAAAAATTCCACTTCAAATCACTGGTATTGAACGAGATATTCTTAACAGAACTTTAACCTGCTGCAAGTACGATTTCAAATTGCCATCAGCCTTTAAACCGTTTTACTATGCATAAACTTACTCGTGAATTGGCTCAAATGCTATTTTACTACACAGATTTCGTGCCGTGTTCAAAGTGGTTATATCTGCCATAGTTTTTATTTGGAGTTCAAAATACAACCTTATAGGATGAAATCTAGAGTTGGTAGCAATAGTAGATTATTGTGTTGCAAATCCAGAGTTGATAACATTATTTTAAAGAAACAGCACAATTTTAGTCGTTCGGCTAACCTAACTTTGAGCGCTTACTTTGGACCAGCTTGGAAGCTCAAATGCGGATATGAGAGTACCCAATACCTACCTACCAAGTAAGTATTCTTTTTCTTTTCAAAACAAGAACTATATCACCCCGCGCTTATAATTGTAAAAAGAAAGATCTGTAGCACTCACTTGTTGCGGCTTTATCTCAGCGTTCAAACCCTGCTTTTGGTTCTTGTCGAAAACCAGGTTCAGATTGTTTTGAGGGGATCCCAGGAAACTAAGATTAATTTCTCCAATGCCGGGTACGTTGAACTGCTGTGTATGCAGCGGCTAAAAACATTATCACTGATCATATCTCTCTCCACCTCCCCGATAAGTACGCCAAAGGAAGATTATTATTTTTTCATTATTAGTACCTATATGAGTTGTTTAGTTATTAGCTTGTTTTGTTAGTGCGTAAGTTTTTATGGTAATATTTATAACTCTTTATCACTGTTACTGTTTTTTTTATATATAGTTCTTCTTGGTGTTAATTTTTTGTTATTATTTGTTACACACTGCGCAGTTTCATAAATTCGCATACCAAAATCTTGCGACACTATGATGAAACAGACACGTCATCAAGAAGTTGAAGTTGACGATAATACTTATTAAATCGTCTACGAAATTTGGTATACTACACGTACAAGATGGGCATGATGCGTTGATCATGTCACAAAATAATCAAACCAAAACTACCTACCTAGCCTAAGTATAGTAACATGAGCGTCTTTAAACAATAAATAGTCGTTTGTATTTTCCTGCTACCAAACGGCATTTAAAAAAATCTTTGGACATTTCTGTACAGCTTAACGCTCCGTAAAGGGTTTTAATATATAGCTGTAACTTAAACCTTTTTAGTCAAAAAGACCGAAGCCTACGATAGACTTAGAAGCTATACTAAACCGAGAAAACAAACGTAGGAAGTTCATTTACTTTGTTACTATCCATTGCTAAAGTTGAGCGAGGTTTATAACTAAGAGAATCTACTTCTAGGCGAATGATAATAATGATGACTACGTGAGGACATTTGCTTAAGTACCTGTAGAAACTTTTGCTGCCCGTCTGCCGACTGTGTGACCTGCAATAGCTCTGTCTTTTGTTGCTGCTGCTGTTGTTGTTGTTGTTGTTGTTGTTGCTGCTGTTGTTGTTGTTGTTGTTGTTGTTGCTGCTGTTGCTGCTGCTGTTGCTGTTGTTGTTGTTGTTGTTGTTGTTGTTGATGCTGCTGCTGCTGCTGCTGTTGTTGTTGTTGTTGTTGCTGCTGCTGTTGTTGCTGCTGAAATTGCTTCTGAAGCTACAGTCGAAAAAAACCAAGACTAACCTTTAGTACGCTCCTTTATATCTTCTTATGGGTTGCATGGGCGACATAAGGAAATCAGTAAGATAAAAAAGTATTGACTTTACTGTTTTAAGAAGTTTATACTTATTTACAAATCAAAAGAAAGATTACAATTGATTTATTTAGAATACACACAGTCCAGAGGATGACAAGCATTCAAGCATGGACGTAAATAAATTTAATTGCTACGTCCATGCATTTAAGTAGGTACCACAGTTTCGAGTAGGCAGGGCACTAAAAGACGAATCAAACGATAGATTCATATTATAATCATCAGCCTTAGGCCACAACTGTACAAAGACCTACACTTTATGAGGGCCATTGCGCCCTGTCTTCAATGACAAGAAATAATTTACATGGTCATTTATATTAAAGCTTAGGTATTTCTTAGCATATAATAATAAGTATATCAGTCATCTAGTAGGTACCCATAACACAATCTCTGCTTAGCTTGGGGCTAGATAATGCTGTGTGAATTGTCTAACATTATGTTTTTATTTATTTTAGAAAACAAAACAGGATGTAGCTTTGAGGTGGCAGGTTCAAGTACTCACCAACTCCTGTTGATCCTGCTGGTTCTTTATGTGTTGCTGTATCACCTGTTGGTGCTGCCGCTGTAACGCTTGCTGTTGCATATGCTGCAACTGATGCTGGTGCAGATGAATCTGCTGGAATTGCTGTTGCTGCTGCTGCTGCTGCTGAATTATTTGTTGCTGGATCTAATGGATGATGAAAACGAACTACTGTGTATTGTGCACTAAAATACTTGATGATGAATAATCTTAATTCCTAGGACTACTTCATTAATTAATTTAATTACTAGATGACATACCTGTAATTTGTCATCTTCTTCTTTTTGGTTGCGATACTGGTTGTACTGATCAGCCTGGCTATGATTTTCAGGCTCCGCCTTCGGCTGTTTTAAATCAGGTGGCCTTCGATTAACATTATTCTGTTTATCTAAAGCCAGGAGAGTATTAGCAGCCTCATACTTATCCTCGAAGGTTATTCCGGCCTTTTCAGCAAGTGTTTCTAAATACTGTAAAGGCCTCTTGGCTGATTTTGCCTGGGCTTTGCTTTTATCAGCTTGGCCGTTTGGTGATTGTTTTGGGAGTGTTTTAGTTATTGTGATGCTATTTTTACCGTCATCTTTTTTGTCTAGTTTAGATTCTAGGGTAAAGTAGTTTTTTGGGTAGTTCTTATCTTTGTCTACATTGAGTGTGCCATTTTCAATGAGGGTTATTGTTGTTGAGTTGGCGACTTTTAGTAGGTTTTTGTCTTTAGAGTCTTCTTTAGGCAGCTGAGCTAAGCTGTGTGATGGCGACAGCAGCAGCTGCGCTGGCACATGCTGGCTCACTGGGACATTGATGCTTTGATTCTCGTTGTTGTGTTTATCAGCCTTTGTAAGCTGTTGATAGCTCGGACTCTGCAGCTCTTTTTCTGGATCTTTCTTCTTCTGGGAACTATCTACTGGTTCAGTTCTGTGGACAAGGAACAATGTGCAATGAACAAAGTGTTTGACAGACCACAAATAGGTTTTGCTTGAAATTTGATTTGTAGGTACTCTGAATGTCTGCTATTTTTGTTATTTAGAACTTTTTGATCTAAATCCATTTGACAATGAAACCCTAACATGACTATTTTAGTTGTTGGGTGTGCTCATTGGGTTAGTCATAGTTACCCTATTTAATCTGGTTGTTTTGTTAGTATGTAAGGAGTTCTTATGCTTATTTATGCTATAGTTTTATGATCATATGGCAAATGATGATCATAAAACAATATACCAATTATCAAATAGCAATTTTGTTTCAAAATTATTATCGAATTTTTTAAGCTTTACCTACCTAATATCCAATCGTAATGCAATTTGCATTACAATTGGATATTTAATAAAATTACTAGCTGACCTTTGTAGGTGGGAACATACTTAATTATCAAAGGGCCAAACTCAATGACATGATAAAGAGCTCAATGGTTGTTGTGTGGGCAGAGTGAGTAGATAATTATGTTATTCATTTGCAGCCAGTCAAACAAGTTCACCATCAGGTATTTTCCCCCCCCATGTAAACATTAGCTAATAGGTAAGTATGGAAGAGACGCTTTTTTCTGCATTGTAAACCTACAAATTCCCTACAAGTAAGCATTAAGTTTTATACTCAGGAACCCTCGGGTACTTAGGTACCTAAACAAAATTTGTATTGTATCTAGTGTAGTGTTAAATCGTAAGTATGTATACTTAGAAACCTATAACGTCGGCAACGACAGAAACATGTTCCTTTATATCTAACATTCATGAAATTAATAAGTACCTAGGTAAATAACATTCATTTTATAAATAAGTAGGTAAGTACCTACCAAAGTAAACTTGCCCACAAACGTGCCGATCTGCTCATAGAATAAATCATCAGGGAAATAGGTAAGTACATACTGGAACGATGTACTTTTGTCTGTTTTTATCAAAGGAAGCTCTGATATCTACTTGATGATGCCGCGTGAATTGTCTAACATTATTTATTTACTTACGTAACTATAAATTTTTTATCGTCTTCATAGAGGTAGGTATCTAAGTTTTGATATTTCGTTCATGATTTAGTTTTCAAACCAATCTTTGTTTTGTTTTGGTAAATGCAAATGCCAGGTGGGAGGAAAAACTTTGACAAAAACTATTCATTACTATTCTGTTGAAAACCCGTAGAACGTTGCCCATAATTTTGTTTTTTCTTATATCTTTTTCACTAACATTTTATCGAAGAATTCACTTCCTTTATTACCGAACAACGTTGCTTTTACTTTTATTTTACTCGAATATTACGGACATTGGCAAAATTATGTCAACCCAGACGTAGATGCCATTAAATGAAGAAAGGTCTGTTAGCGAAGTTTATGACTCCTACACTGACACTGGCTGAGTTGTAGCGAAAAGCAAGCAGCGCCATAAAAAAGAAGTTGAAGTTGAGTAGATACTTAATATGCAGCATTATATTTTTAATTGGTTGTTTATGTTTGATTTTGTAAATAAATAATGAGCTTGATTGAGATTATGTAAATTATCCTCTTTTTATTTTGATACAATACAAACTCAACCTCCAATACAAATAAAATGTATTGAGGTCCTCCTTACCAAAGAGAATACAATAACTTCGTACTCCTTACTACATTTTATTTGTATTCCTTCAGTTAACTGACATGACATCGGCAGAATTGTGTCAAACCATAACGCTACGAAGTTAATGTATTCTCTTTGCATGACGCAGCAGAGCCAAAAATAAAAAGATGCTTATTATATCAATTACCTACTGGTAATTGAACACAAAAAAATTTAAGCATCTGTGCTATCCTCAGACCAATTTAATTGGTTCGAAGAGCTATTCTCCTTACGAGGAGCTAACTTAAAATATATATGCTCGCATGGTATAATAATTAATAACACCAGCCGAGACATCACGGTCCCGTGGGTGACACTTTCTACGTCATCGCATGGTTACCAACTCCTAAAATATAATACCCCTAAGATCAAAATTAAATACCTACTTACCCATGAATTAATTACACTATTCAAAGCCAAATTTAGGACATTATGTAATGGAGCGATTTGGATAAACAATCAAAATGGTGACCGATGATAGACCTAAATCATCAAATTCTTTGTAGGTAGTAGTTCTTTGAGCTGCAGACCTTTGCCTAATTTGGTGATACCTAGTCTCGATTCAAGCTACATGTTCGATTTAGTTAAGAAGTTTTTTTTATCTTGTGCAATGTCGCGTTATATAGCGCCAAGCTAAGCAGGGCTTATGTTATGGGTACTAGATAACTGATATATTACAATACACATAGACAGATATTTTTTATTATACATAGAGAACATCCAGAACGCCCTGAACAAATATCTGCAGATCGTACACACGTTAATTTGAATCGAACCCGCAACCTCCTGCGTCGCAGGCGGACCTTCGCCCACCGCGCAGCAGAGGTCGTCGAATACCTTTGGTAAGCATTGTGAATGAGCACAACAACATCATTAAAAGTCTCTAAATGTAGGTATCTTCTATATACAAATTCCCTTGACATTCTTTATGTTCCTGGTGTTCATAACATTGTCTTTTTTAAATTGGTCCTTGGCAAAAGCAAGAGATGTTCGTCATTTTCCGGATAAAAAAGTATTGCTGTATTTGGAACTAATTATGTAGAGCATTCATCATAATATATAAGGTACCCACCTAACCTACCTAGTTGTTCTTCGAGTCTCATTGAAAGTTTATTTGAAGTGCCTAGTAAGTATAGTTCTAGCGTGTAAAAAAACTAGCTCAATGAGGGTGATAAATCACGTAAGGGTTAAGTTGGAGGAGAAGGTGGTAAGACGCTGTTAATTATAAAAAAGACGTGTGGCACTCGGGGACTGCCGCGGTAAAGCTATTGCAATGCCATCTAGAGGCGAGTTGCTGAACTAAAGAGACAAACGTCAAGGTTTTTTCGTTACGGAATTTCTGGATTCGGTCCCCGCGCTCAAGGCCCGCGATAGAAGCTATGCAATAGCTTAATAACACGTTAAATTTAATGTAACCTATGTACACACGTAAGAGATTCAACAACAGGTAGGACAGTCTCAAAGAAATTTATTGTCAATTATATAATTTATCGTCACCCCTATTAAGCATTTCACACTTCTTACGTCATAAATGTTTTAATGAATGAATGATAATCTGCTAAAATTCAAGAAACTGACGTTCAATTACGTTACGTTTCGATTTACGCGCGCGCGCGCGCGCTTATGCGCGTATAAATACGTATCATAGGTATAGGTTGTGCAGTGTCTGAGCACTTGAAGTGTAGTATATCGGAACGTAGCCCTTGAATCAATTGGAACCGGGGTGCATTCAGTAAGTTTTTGGCACATAGGTTAGGTACCTACTCAGGCCTACTGGTACTAACTAACAAACAACGCGCGCGCTAAACTTTTTGCCGGTAAGTAGGTTCTTGATATGGCTTGTTTGATAACAAGACATGGAGGGAGATGTTTATAATATGGAAATATTGTAGGTGTTCAAAATACCTACCTGCAGGGGCTTTGTTTACCACCTTCTCCCGATATCTTTGTTTAGAAATAGAATGGCTGAGATCTTTTAATTTATGCTAAGGATCCTGCCTGTGCAACTTGCACACATTTTACTGAAATTCAACCAATTTGCGTGTGGTTTCTGTTTATTAATAATCGGTACAATGAGTTAGTTAGTGCTATAGGTGGTACCTACCTTGGACTCATACAGAATTTTACAACTATCAGCTATGGAATTATCACATCATCGATACCTACTTACCTGTCATCTTAGCAGATTATGCAACAGTTGTACCTAATAATCACAGAGGGATAGGAATCGAAATAAAATGGAACGTCTGGCATTTTACAAGGGGAAGCAAAAAAGAAATGAAAACATACGACAGAGATGGCAATATGCGAACGCGTGTGGTAAAAATGAAAGAGAAGAAACCTACTGGGGGAATCTGAACGCGAACCGGTTCTGCATGTGTGCAGACAGACGGCAGCGGCTCCCTCCACTCGGCCGACCCTCGAGTGCGAGGGCCCCACATTGTCGGCTTTCCCCGAAGCCATGCAATAATAATACTGCCTCTGAATAAGCCTCCATCACTAGATATTAGATAATTAATTATACGAACAAGGTAGTTCCTGTCCATTTGCCAAGGTAGGTACCATGTTAGGTATTGGTTGGACCACCTTGATTGAAATGCTTCCACCACGTCAGCTGTACCATCTTTAATGAAATATTTATGCGGATAAATTACCTACCTAAAATAAAGGGCTAGAGCGACATAATCGCAGTGTGATTATGAATTCTTTATACCTACCTAGTTCTAGTTTAAAAAATTTAGTGCTTATTGTTAATAGATAGGTAATAGTATCATATATGCATGGACTATATTTTATTTTATAGGTGCCCACATATGTACCAAAGGTACCTTTAGCATCAATATCAAGTCAAGTCTGTAAATCTTATGTAGGTCTAAATGAATACGACGTTTTTTAGGAATAACGTGGGTAGAAATTAAACTCAGCATACACAACTCCATGCATCTAAATTGCGAAGTATTGCCACACGCGTTGCATCACCAACTTCATATCACAAACAAAAAATAAAAATAACATAAAATACCTTTTAGTGTAAAAACCATAAGAACAACGTTCCATCGTTTCAAAATAAAAGGTTAACTGAAGCGTAAGCGCCGTCCCATGCGGCAGTGATTAAATGATAAAAACAAACTAAATTGTAAGGGTCGAGACATTCGCACGGGTGAAAGTAAACACAACACTTATTAAACGACGAAAACGACATACAAACACACTTTATCGAAAGTCCGGTGCCCGAGTCATTGTAACAATAACCTTCTTTCCGAATAGCGAAACAAGACTGTCTAGTTTGCCGCTGGCTCGAACTGCCGTTGCCGGCTCGCCGCACCCATGCCCCCCGCACAACACCTTCACTAATGCCGTCTTTGTCTAATCCGTCGCCAATGGTACGCTTGTTCACAATAAAGGCTTTTCATTGGTAGATTCAATTTATGATCATTCGACAAACAAAACCGGTCGTCAAGAACAGCGGGAAAGGGTACGTACGAGTGACGAAATTAGCGATAGCGGAATTACGACTAGTCCTCCCTTCTCTTTCTAATTCAAATCTATGATTGAGATAGAAATAGTTTACTATAATATATCATTCTGCCGATTTTTGTACCTACATTTACTTCGGAAATCTAAGCACTATTGTACCTACGTAACATTTACTTCGAAAATTTAAGCACTACTTCACTATAGTTAAATTAACATAAAATTATTACGAAAATGTAATAGTATATTATGTTCTTACATAATTAAGTGAAACAAAAGTAAGGTTAGATTTAATTAAAAGTCTTTTGAAAGACTCATGCCTAGGTTACATTATGTAGGAAAGTAACTTTGAATACCTACTTCATAATAATACAAATAGGTAATAGTAATAAATAAGACCAATAAATCCACTGAAAACAGTTCTCGCTCTCATTTTTTAACACGAACATTTTTTTAACCCCTTTTAATTATTACTTTTTCTAAAATAAATGTACCTACCTGTATTAGTACCTATTTTTTTCTCTAATCATTTAAGATTTTTTTTCTCTTAGTAGAGTGAAACAAAAAATACTAGCAAAGCTACCACTCTCGTAATTATTTTAAGAACAGGATTTTCCTCAGTGCCCTCCAATGTAGGTATATTTCTCGCAGTGATAAAATTAGCACCATTTTGTACAGCTTAAGGATAAGCTAGCGTTAGAATTTATAACGAAATGATTTTCATTTTTAAAATCACTATGGGGTGCTCATGCTCACTAACTTTGATCTAGCCAAGCCATATTTTATCGACCATGCTTTACTTACAATTACAACCTTGGAACTTGATACCATTCTTTGTACCTACATTTTATTTTGTAGGTACACAGTCTTCATAAACATTTTTTTTTTAAATTGTATAGTTGGTTGGAGATTATAGGAACCCTTCACATGAACGAACGCCATGTTGGATGCAAGGGTGCCAAGATAAATTTTATTTTAGTTATTGTTAAGCTATTTTGTACCTTAAGAGCAGCGAACAGACGCACAAGTTCCAAAAACAAGCGGCAGAATAAAATGTTTTGATGTTTCTTATTCTTTTTAGTTTTGGTTGGCATGGGGCAAAAACTGGCATGGGCTCCTACTTCTGTTTTTTTTTCTTTTGTTAGGTACATACTTTTTTAGAGTTTGATAGAAGCGCAATTTTTACTTAAACTTAGTACTGTGATTCTACCTACTCTATGTTAAATTATTTGATTTTCACATTGCTTGGGTGGTTCTTAGTAGATACAAGGTAAGACGATAAGAGAGAAACACCGCCGCCACCGCTACCGCCACCGCTACCGCCAACAACGCTACCGCCACCGCTACCGCCACCGCTACCGCCACCGCTACCGCCACCGCTACCGCCACCGCTACCGCCACCGCTGCCATGATTGTAATTTTACTTTGTGGGAGTACCTATACCTACACTACCTACTTGCATAAAAATTACTCACGCAGCATAACAAAGCACTACCTGAGTGTAAGTGTAAGTACCGACCATTTTTAGGGTTCCGTAAACAAAGGGTAAAACGGAACCCTATTACTAAGCCTGTTTTTCTGTCTGTCCGTCTGTCCGTCTGTCCGTCTGTCCGTCTGTCCGTCTGTCCGTCTGTCCGTCTGTCCGTCTGTCCGTCTGTCCGTCTGTCCGTCTGTCCGTCTGTCCGTCTGTCCGTCTGTCCGTCTGTCCGTCTGTCCGTCTGTCCGTCTGTCCGTCTGTCCGTCTGTCCGTCTGTCCGTCTGTCCGTCTGTCCGTCTGTCCGTCTGTCCGTCTGTCCGTCTGTCCGTCTGTCCGTCTGTCCGTCTGTCCGTCTGTCCGTCTGTCCGTCTGTCCGTCTGTCCGTCTTTCCGTCTGTCCGTCTGTCCGTCTGTCCGTCTGTCAGATGTATTTCTGTTTCCGCTATCACAACAAATAAAAGTAAAATAATTTAAATTTAATTAAGGAGGGCAACATCCTTATTACCTTTAGAACCGTTCACCGAGGTTAAGCAACGTCGGGCGTGATCAGTACTTGGAAGGGTGACCGCGTCACGTTGACTTTTTGTTTTTTACGCGGAAAAATTTGTAGTTTGAATTTTATAGATAATGGCACGGAACCCTTCGTGCGCGAGTCGGACTCGCACTTGGCCGGTTTTATTGCAGTAATGCCGGTGTGGGTGGTCCTATCCCACACAATGACCCTAACCTAACGCAACCAAGCGAACGTTGTGAACCTACGTTGTTCTAGAATAATGTTACCGATCTTTAAATTATTTAGGATCTCGGGTAACAAAGTAAACTTACCAGCCCCCCCCCCCCCCCCCATGTAGGCGCTTCCGCCTTTGTTAAGGGTGGTTTCGGTGATGTTGTTTCGCTCACTCCGCTAGGAGGTGAGGTTACGGAGCTAGACATTGTGTTCTGTCTCTTTCAGCTAGAGGTTTGCCAAGGGTGATATTCTCCCCTGCTCACTGAACCCCTGCGTTGTGTACGCCTGCCTGGCTTAGATTACGTACGAGGCAGGCGCGATGATCGATATGTCTGGCACCGACATGGATAGACAGATAGACTATTTGATTGCTTATTTCTTATATATGTGGGTGAGGTAAGTACTTAGCTTGAATTTGTCTTGAATTTTGAATGAGTGAAAGGTAAGTAAGTATCATTTTAAAACCACTTTGAAGGGTTGATTTTAGGCGGCACGCACTAAGAATATAAAAATCTTTGATTATTCAAGGAAAACTTTGCAGGTGGTTAAGTTCCCGCAGAACGCGGAAAATTAAAAAAACGCTAAAATTTTTGAATTTCGCGCGAATCTGTGTCAGGGTCTTTACTTTACTCGTAGAAACAAAATCGAAATTTCTGATTTGTTTTCGTGCAAACGCTAATCTTATGTAAGCGACATAAGCGTTAGTTTTGCACGACAACGAAAACGAATTTCCATATCGATGACACGCTAGCGGAGTCTGAGATTCAGAATAGCCCTTCTTTATGATACCAGACGCACTTGTAGAAAATATTACATACCTACAACTCGCGAAACTACTACAAAACAAACCTTTGATATTCCACACACGCTAACTTTTTGTTCAAACTCCTTGTAATGCTGTCTCATCCCTCTTACTCTCCGAGTCATCTATCTTTCCTTGTCTAGCAGCATGGGTGTAAGTGCCTCGGCCACTGACCTAAGCCACAGCTGTTTTGGGAATGAATAAATTACTTTGAAGGACGAATTTGTAATAAAGGGATGTAACGGATGTGTGTTGGTAAACAAGTCACAGATTAGGTGCGTAATAGTTTACTATTAGAATGGAATGTAAGTAGTAATAATTGTCGTAGAATAACAGTAGGTAAGTTACCTACTTAGTTAAAATTCTGTGACGGTTAAAAGTTACCTATATAAAATTAGTGTTATTCTACGACAAATATTTCAAATTTTTCGTAATTTTATCGAACGGAATGGTAAACGATAAGTGTAAGCCAGGGTAGGTACTTAGGTACTAACCCCGCTAATTCCCGCCTCTGAAGCTAAAATCAGAAGTGGGATCCGTAATTCATTGCCCACACGTGATAAAAAGCCGAAAAACAGCCGTTAATTTAAACCATGCCGCGACCGTCACGTTCGCGTAGTAGAACAAAGGAGACGCACCGCCGAAAGGCTAGGCGATCTCGTAGTAGAAGTAAGTCGCGCCGATCCCATCATACACCTCGCTCGCGGTACCGTCGGAGTCACGGATCAGGGTCTCGATCTCGCGAAGGTTCCGTCAAGGACGCCTTAGGCTCTATCGTGGCGCGATTAAATGCTATCGAGGGTAGTATCACAAGTGGACGGAGTGGGGTACAGTCGCCGTCGCGACCTCCTACCGCACAGACACCACCGGTACCACCCCCTATCTGCGCGGAAACACCTCAACGCGATGACGACATAATGTCGGCCACGCATGCCCTTACAAGTGCCCTTCTTGCCATAGATAGGGCTAAACCGAAGAGTTATTTCGTGTCTAATTTTGATCCCGCAATTAATAACTTTGAGGTGTGGTGTAATGAAGTAGAACGGGGTAGGTTAGCTAATGGTTGGGAAGATTCCGAATGTTTGTCGAGGGTAGCGCATTGCCTTAAAGGAGACGCTAAAACCTGGTTAGATGAGTGGACCACTAGTGAACGTACGTGGACTACGTTCAAAAAGGAATTCGCTTGCCTTTGTCCGAAAAAAATTGACTTCGCTCAAACACTTTTTGAGGTTATTAACACTTCTTCTGATAAATTCCCTACCTACGCCGAATATGCACGGCGCTCACTGTTGCGTCTGCGCGTCGTGCAGGGGCTGAGTGAGGAACTTATGGTAGCGATTATCATACGAGGCATCACGGATGTGCAAGTACGCGCTGCAGCCGTGAATGCCAATTTAACCGTAGATAACTTAATCTCATTCTTGGCGATTTATGTCAAGCCTGGCGGCAGTCAGACCAACTATTCAACACCTAATGTGAATAAGAAAAGAAATTTTGACCGTAAAGATATAAAATGTCATAGCTGCCGCCAGACTGGACATAAAAGCGCAAATTGTCCAAAAAAACGTAAAACTGATGAAAATAGGCCAAAAATCACTTGCACGTTTTGTAAGAAGGTAGGGCATAAGGAAGAGGACTGTTTCGCTAAAAATAGGACTCGAGGTCAAAAAGGTCAGGGCGAAAAGGACTCTGCTCAGAAGGTGAATCTGTGCAATGAGCTCACGGCGGAATCTCGTAATAGCGATATTAGCACCGCGGTTATTCAGGGCGTACCCGTAGACATTTTGATTGATAGCGGCGCGCTTAACGTGTCGCTTATATCCACTGCGGTCTTAAAGCACTTCACTTGCCAACGAAAACCAATACACCGCGTTCTGAAAGGCATAAGTAAAAGTGAAATTGTTTCTCGCGAATACGTCACCCTAACGGTAGAATTCAGTGAAATCTCACTTGAGGTAGATTAAACTCTGTTGAGAATGTCGAATCTGATAGCCTCCAGATTACGACAACTCTTCAAGGTGATGATTTGTCCACGTTGATGACCACCATAAACGAATTCAAGCGGTTTTTAATATCCGGTACAGCTACTACTACCGTTACGACCGGCTCCATGCAAATAAATCTTACTAGTGATGTACCAGTGGCCTACCATCCGTACCGCCTTTCTTATCAAGAAAAACTGAAGGTCCGCGAAATCATTAAAGATTTACTCGATAAAAAAATCATCAGAGAGTCGAACTCGGAATACGCGAGTCCTATTATCTTGGTAAAAAAGAAAGACGGGACGGACAGGATGTGTGTAGACTTTCGCGCGCTCAACCGTATCACTGTTAAGGATAGGTATCCGCTCCCTTTAATAGATGATCACATTGATCGTTTAGGCGCCGCGAAATTCTTCACTAGCCTCGACATGGCGTCGGGTTTCCACCAGATTCCGATCGAAGAGAGTTCAATTCATAAGACCGGTTTTGTCACGCCTGAATCTCACTACGAGTATGTTAAAGTCCCTTTCGGTTTATGCAACAGTCCCGTTGTTTATCAGCGCATTATTAACAACACACTTCGAAAATTGATCGAGTCGGGAAAAGTCCTTGTGTACATGGACGATGTCCTGATATTGAGTATGACCATTCGTGAAGGACTTGACCTGTTGCGCGAAGTACTGAAAACATTAACTGATGCAGGCTTCTCGATCAATCTTCAGAAGTGTACTTTTCTCAGCACTAAGATAGAGTACTTGGGGCGCGTTATCAGTCATGGTCAGGTTAGCCCGAGCCCGCGGAAGATAGAGGCGCTAGTAAATACAACAGTCCCAAGAAACGTCAAACAAGTACGTCAATTGCTAGGCTTGGCTGGGTATTTTCGCCGGTATATTCGGGATTACGCGACGAAAACCGCAAATATCTCGCACCTCACTAAGAAAAATGTCAAGTTTGAATGGGGCCCTGAACAAGAGCAGACCCGTGAATATTTGATAAAGCGTTTGACTAGTGAGCCGATACTTGCGATTTTCGATCCGTCACTACCCACTGAACTTCACACTGACGCAAGTAGCGCAGGCTACGGAGCTGTCCTCATGCAAACACATGTGGATGGTAGTAAGCGCGTCATAGCCTACTTTAGTAAAGTTACGCTAGGTGCAGAAAGCAGGTATCATTCGTACGAGTTAGAGACGTTGGCGGTCGTCAGGGCATTGCAACACTTTAGGCACTATTTAGTAGGTCTAGAATTCAAAATTGTAACGGACTGTAATGCCTTGAAAGCCACCGAACGTAAGAAGGACTTGCTGCCAAGGGTTGCGCGCTGGTGGATTTATCTGCAAGATTTTAACTTTACAATGGAATACAGAAAAGGCGTCATGATGAGCCACGCCGATTACTTGAGCAGAAATCCACCAGTAGCGCAAGTCAACAACATCGACAGACCCCTAAACTGGGCCCAGATTGCTCAGTCTGGCGATAACGAAACACAAGACCTTATTCAAAAGCTGAGAGATGGCATTTTGGACTCACAGCGTTACATCTTTCGAAATGAGCTACTCTACTACCGCCATTCCCCTGTAGGTGAGGAATCGCGTTTGCTATGCTATGTTCCCAAAGGCCATCGACTAAGCTTGTTACGTGTTTTCCACGATGAACATGAACATATTGGAGCAGACAAAACGTTAGATTTAATCTTGAAACATTTTTGGTTTCCTGGCCTCAAGCCTTTTGTTAAGAAATACACTTCACATTGTCTTATCTGTATTTCAAAGAAGAGGGTACCTAGAGCCCCACGTCAACCCATAACGTCATGGGAAAAGACAGATGTCCCCTTCAATACTGTTCATGTGGACGTGTTAGGACCTCTGCCCGAATCCGACGGATATAAGTTCGTACTTATACTGGTGGATTCGTTCACAAAATATTGCTTGCTATACCCGATGTACAGACAAGACACTAAGGAACTCAGACGTGTGTTTGATAACGCGATTTCACTTTTTGGTACTCCCAAATTGTTAATTTGTGATAGAGGTCGTATGTTTGAAGCTTCTAGCTTTACTGACTGGATGTCCGAACTGGGTTGTGACGTTCACCACATAACGCCTGAAATGCACCATGCTAATGGCCAGGCGGAACGTTATGTGCGTACTGTCCTCAACTTAATTCGGGTTGAAAGTCACACTAGAAATACCACGTGGTCAAATGCATTGTGTAAAATCCAGTTAGTTTTAAATATAACTAAACAAAGGACCACACAGTACTCTGCTCTACAATTGTTAATCGGCACGGATGCGACAACTCCTGTGATACGTGCTTTGGTTCGAGACGTGGCGGTGGAAACCGGGAGCCCTAATCGAGAGGCAATGAGGGAAATCAGCAGGAGTCGAGCTAAAGAGTTACTCAAACAGAATAAAGATAAACAAGACTCCTATGTAAATCGTCATCGACACCCCCCCAAAGTATTTCAGGTTGACGACCACGTGTTCGTCATAAAGTACTCGCAATCCACTGGGAAACTCGACCCTGGCATGAGAGGTCCGTACCGCGTGATAAGAGCGTTACCGAGCGACCGATATGAGCTAAAGCTGCTTAGTGGTGCCCGTGGGAAAACTACCCAGGCCGCAGCCCAGTACATGGTGCCTTGGAAGGGCGAGTGGTGTCCCGAGAGTTGTGCCGCATTTTTTGAAAGTGAGTTTAATCTTTCGTTTGTGTTTCAGAAAATGTTTACTGGCCCTTGTGTGACCGCGTGTACTAGTATGCTGGTCAATCTGCGGGATATCCGGTGCACACGCAGTGCGACTGAGAGCCCCCAGCAGACGTGTCCCGGACGCGTAAGGGCGCTGCCCAGCAGACGTGTCTCTGATGCGTAGGGGCCTTGCCTCGCAGACGTGTCTCTGACGCGTAGGGGCCCTGCCTCGCAGACGTGTCCCGGACGCGTAGGGGCCCTGCCTCGCAGACGTGTCTCGGACGCGTGGAGGCCCTGCCTCCCGGACGCTTATGGCGTATTAGAGCTCTCGGGGCCCTAGCTCCGTAGGACCCTCACCACATAGACGCGTTCCTAACGTGTATAATAAATCGTTTAGGCACAAGTCAGGTAGGACGAGCGAATTTGTGTCTGGCGATGAATGTTACTATAGAGTTGATGAATGCGTGTCTATGTAGAGACTAGGCAAAAACAGCTAAGTGTGAGTGTCTTTGAATGAGGGCCTTAGATGTGTGATGAATGAAAGAATAGGCTATAATCGTTTATTCGATAGTCAAAAGTTGTATTTGTTCATAGACTCTGACGATGACAATGATGACGACGGCACAGCTGGTCCCTCCTGCGCCGCTGCCCGCTTCGATGGTGCTCCTGACGTCGACGAACACACTCCTCAATGTGCCGCCAGAGACGGCGCACCGTCAGGAGAAGCCGTATAAGCAGAAACAACCTAGTTATGTGGTAAGTCGCAGCGATCACCTGACAGCCTGCATAAATAGCACGCGTGCGGCGTGCTCCCGTCATTTGGGCGGCGTCACTCGAGCTGAAAGGTTGTTGGTGGTCGGTGCGATTTACAGTAAGTCCATTTTAATTTTAATTTCATGGTGATTCTTGTTGTGTTCTTACTAAGTGGTTTAAATTAACGGCTGTTTGTGAATTATTGTAATTTTAGTTGTTATTTGATTTTTTTGAAGTAAATAATTTATGTTTGTAGAAATCGTTCTTTTTTTTATTTAATTCCCGCCTCTGAAGCTAAAAATAAATATAACCCTGTTCAAAAGTGAAGGCGACATTTCGACCATTCGCCGAAATCTCTTCGCGGACAAGTTTTAGATTCGAACGAAACGTATCCAAATAGGTACCAACATCTACCTACCACTTCTTTTAAAAAAAAATATGAATGCACATGCACAGCCATAGAAGAAAGCTATAGAACGATGAAGAATGCCATCTCACTCGCACTAAAGCGAGAACGACTCATGATTCAAGCTTATGAAGAAATGAGATAGAACGATTGGTTTTGTGTCTCATCCGCATATCCGGTTTTGATGCAATGATTATCTATATGATGCGCCAAACAAATTTCCTTGGAGATGGACAGACCTCGTCAAATTAGTGAAAATATTGTTGTTGTGGACTGTTATGTGATCAGAGTGTTTCGGTGAAGGTTTCTGCACCATAAAACAATAAAATCCAAAACCAATGATGATGCGGTTAAGTGTTTTCGGTTGTAAATCGGATGGTGAGGCAAAAGTGCCGAATTCATCATTCAAATCGATAGTACACGTTCTTTTGACTTTAAATTGACAATATATAACATTGTTGTACTGACAACGTGATTTCTAACAGTAAAAACATTGACGTACGGACTAGACACCATTGTGGGTTCTCCCCCGTTAAAGTTTTATTGTTGGACCAACAATGTTTTTTTCTCTGTGTAACATCTGTTTCACGATTTTATAAAAATATTGTCGACAATTGGGTCAATGGTATTATTAAAGATATAGCCTCGTTTGCACAACGATAATTCATTTTATAATAATAACACAGCTTAATTTAGATTAGTGAGGCGTAAAATTTTCAGGAATTTCCGACTCTTATTGAATAATGCTGTGTAGTGCAGGCTTTGAATTTTCACCACCCCAACTCTTCGGGTGTCATAAGAGGCGACTAAGGGATATCCACCTGGGAGTGGGCAGCAACGCCCGCAGAAAAATTCTACAACGGAACTGCGACCTCGACCCGCATGCCCAACGAGGGGATTATGGGTATTACCCTTCATGAAATAAACGCCATTAAGGAGCTTATAAGGGGAGGCCTGGTTCCAGCAGTGGAATACCTAATACAGGCTTCAATAATGAATAAGGTTTCAGCCGATTTCAAAAAGCTTTTTACTCTATTTACCCTAAACTCCCGCTGATCAAATCTCGAGTCTAATACGATTATTGGAAAACCTACGTTTCTTTGAATAAGTTTAATTATTGGAGATCGCAGAAATATTAAATACTCAAACGCTCCCGTCGACGGTATTGTAAGGCTCAGTAACTATATCGTATCCATTTTCGAATGGAGCATAAACGTAAACAAACCACCCATACTTAAACTAAAATTCACTTTGTTGGCGCGTCCTTTTTATACGTAATTTACATTACTTGTCGACCTTTGTGGCGCGGTGGGCGAAGGTCTGCCTGCGATGCAGGAGATTGCGGGTTCGATTCCCGCCTCGGGACAAATTTGTGTACGATCTGCAGAAATTTGTTCAGGGCGTTCTGGATGTTTTTCTATGTATAATAAAAAAATATCTATCTATGTAGTGTATTGTATTATGTATATCAGTTATCTAGTACCCATAACACAAGCTCTGCTTAGCTTGGGGCTAGATAATGCTGTGTGAATTGTCCAGCATTATTTATTTATGATTTTAGATCCCTTCAATAAAAATTACTGACAATTATATCTGAAACTCGACGCCAAGCAAGTGAGATTTTGTTACTTGTGTCGTACATTGTTTACTAACATGCTTCATTCAAAATGGATAAACCATAGTTAATCTGTGGTATTACGTAGGGTCAGCGCCAGCAGACAGATCGATCGGAGGGTGCACCCCCCCCCCCCCGCACCCTTCACAGACATCGGAGTATGTCTGTAATTGGAGGAGAATTGCAGCCCAGCGGTGCTTCCACCATAATCGGAACGTACCTATACCTACGCATCGTATCGTAGAACACGTTTAGAGATGGAACGTTGGTGTTCTTCCAACACAATTATGGTTCGTACTTTACCCGCTTAGGCACATCTGTAATAAATTCGTCAACGAACGTACGTTTTGTAAAACATACAATTATGTACTAAAGTTACCGGTTATAGACTGCTATTTGGTGAAGATCTAAAAATAGTATATTTCAGATATAATATGGTATATTTCAGATGGATGGAGTTCGGAAAGCATTTCAATTATAGTATCATGCGGACAGAAAGCTTGCCTAGCAAAATTGAAAAAATCACAAGTCCAAGACACAAAATTGGAAGGGATTTCCAATTTTCAGTAAAGTTTCCTATAATTATAATATGCTTAGAATACCCTATTATTGCGCGTCGAGTACGTATGTTCGATGCATACTCGACGCGTATTGACTTTTTATCTTTAGGCATGTACCCATTTCGCCGTTTTAAAAGCCCACAATAGAAGCAGGTAAAATCAGGGAAGCTCCCATCCCTAAGCTCAGTCGAATTTTGGTGCGATTTGGCAACGTCGCAGGGGTGCACAGACTGACAACGTCGCATGCCGATAATGGTGATTCGCGTCTGTTCTGTGATGTTTTAGGATTATCAAGAAATAGGTGGTTGGTATCAGGGACTGTCAATGGTTGCTCTTTCTATACTCTACGGTTTTTTAACTTTTCTCATAGGTAGGTACATCCTTAGTTTCATAAATTTTTAACCGACTTCCAAAAAAGGAGGAGGTTCTCAATTCGATTTTTTTAAATATTTTTTATGTCTGTTAGGTACCTCAGAACTTTTTACAGGGTGGTTCAAGTTTCATGATTCTTTTTTATTTGAAAGCTGATGCTTTCCCGTGCCAATTTTTTTTTGTTTTTTTTTTAAAACTTTTTAGAGATTTTCTACGATACTTACATTACAGCCGGTCATAATTAAATTAAATATAATTAACGTTGGGAATAACCCCTTAAACGAATCCAAACACGTTAAAACCGTATTTGGACTCGTTTTAGAGGTTATTACTGTTACAAAAGTACTTTTTTAAAATATTGATTGCAGCGCTCCCTGGAGAGCAAACACCATACAACTTAGCTAAGAACCAATGCCAATTAACCCCATTTTTAGAGGAAACTGTGTCCTAATCATTGATTTATTAAAAAGGGAAGATAGGTTACGTTCTCCCAGCGCTTACTCAAAAATTGGCATGTGTTACAACTACACGCAAACACATACGCTCACAGTTATATTTCCAGTCCTGTGCCATACAAAGAACAACAAAGACGGAAAGACGTATCTAAGACCGAAGTGAGACTGAAACAACAATATTTCACGCGAATCACGAACGCCCTTGCCGCCAGTCAGACGGTGAGGTGGGAGAACACAATTTTACATAATTTGAGGTTGCCACTTTCGAGAAACCAGTACCTCATCTTCCTTTTTTAATAAATCAATGGTCCCAATCGATCGAACCGTGCTGGAGAGATAAATGGGAATATCGGTATTCACAAAATATACATATAACAGCGCCCCCTAGTGAATTAAGACCATAGCAACTAGCTAAGAATCACCAAATTTCGAACCCGAAACAGAAAACCTTAATCGGTCGAACCGGAGAGATAATTGGGAACATGTGCAAATTGCACACGCAAATAAACAACATCACACCCTAAACGCATATAGTTACTCGTACCGTCTCCGTGCCGTCGCGTGTAAATAAGATCCGTCAAGCGCGAGTGTAGGTAGGTATACTTAGACTTACCTCAATTGGGTTTCGAACTTTTGCCAATAAAGTATACCTACAATAAAACGTAAAGTGCTAGTCAGACTCGCCCACCAAGGGTCGCGCGCCTCTAATTGTAAGACCTTGTTTCTTGCCATATTTTATGGTTCTAGGTTAACGTATTCACTGCCCAGCCTCTGCGGTGCGACCCGCAGGGGCGCGCCGCCGGCGCCGCTGCCGAACGAGGTGGAGAATGCCACCTGCGTCTTGGGCCATGAAGGTGTTAGTGTATAACGGGAAGTAAATATAAATTTCTAATACTATAAATTTTAGTCTATAGCGAGAATCAAAAGATTTTTTAAAAATTAATTACATCGCCTCACATGACACTGTCATGTGAGGCGACTAAGGGATATCTATCGGGGGGCGGGCAGCAGCGCCTCTGAGTAACAATTACACCACCAAACTGCGAATCCCAACCTGCATGCCCAGCGTGGGGATTATGGGCATTACCCTCCATGGCCTCCAGGAGGAGGCCTGCGTCCGGCAGTGGTGGACCATGGACCACTGCTGGACGGATGGATACAGGCTGTTGAGGTTGAGGTTAGGGTTTTCAGTTTTTTTTCTTTACCTACTTGGGCTAAAAGATCTTGCTTCTTGCCAAATTTCATGATTCTAGGTCTACGAGTTGTACCCTATAAGTTTTGGTCCAGGGCGAGAATCAAAAGTAAGCAGGTACTTATTTTAGGTTTATTTACAAAAAATATTACAATATTAATTTTAATACGTACAGAAGGTAGTACGGGAATGCGGAAAATATTATTTTTAATTTGAATTTTTGTAAACACTTGTAAAAAATTACGACTTAACTTTTCATAAACCTGCTCAAGAACACTTTCTGTAAGCTGTGGATACATAAGTTTTAAATTTTCAAGGCATTTGTGAATCTCACGATTACTTGTGATTATAATTTCCACTAAATCGGAGTAGGCAATAGTAAAGCTATCCATCACTGTAATATTACTGTTATCGTAAAAGAGAATGTTGGTAAATGAAGTCAAAACAATAATTCAATACTATTTATACTTAGTGTTCGGCTGCCCTCCGAGTGTGAAGGTCGACCGCAGTTAATTACTTTCTTATCTCTCGAGGTGTTGTTGTAGTGGTGTGCTAGTCTAGACTTCTCAATCGAATTTTGTGGACAATGCGATTCAGTTAAAATTACCTGAGCAAGAAGAAATTATTGCGTTGGAGCAGCCGCCGCCGTTCCCAACCGGAGATTCCACCCAGGATGAAAACACCGACATGGCGACCGATGATTCCAGGAGAAAGAGAACTTTAGAACATAAGGAATATAAAAGTTCATCTGAAGAAGCGGAAGGATGGAACTTAGTTACACGTGGAAGTAAGGCCAGAAAAGACGAGGAAGTTATTTTAGTACAAGTTTGCGTAACGAATCAAAAAGATCTACCTAAACAATTTGCACTAGCTACAATATTGCAACAACAGCAAATAGATAGAATCACAAAAGTCAAGTACGTTAGTAATACCAAGATGATACTTACCTTCGACAAAGAGACGCGTGCAGATGAATTTGTTAAATGCATGGCCTTTGTCGAACCACAATGGAAATGCCAAAGAACTTCTGAAGTTGGTGTGTCATATGGAGTTATCAAGAATATGGACCTGGATCTAACTGAAGAAGCAGCATTAGAGGTTCTCTCCTCGCCTATACAAATCATATCAACAAAACGACTTAATAGACGTAACTCTGAGGAAAGTGGTGCTGCATGGATAAAAAGCGAATCTATGCGCTTAGGATTTAAAGGCGATCTGATACCAACCCACGTATTTGTACATGGCATGCGAATCAAAGTTGACACATTTGTTTTTCCAGTGACTCAATGTGGCAGGTGCTGAAAGTTTGGCCACACATCTAAGTTTTGTCTTAGCAAAAAAATTATTTGTCCAAAATGTACAAAAAAAACACGAGAACTGTGAGAATACCACATTTGTCTGTGTAAACTGTCGAAGCCCGCACATGGCCATGCCAAAAACATGTCCGGTTTTTAAAAAAGAGAGACGTATACGTGAGCTTATGTCGGAATTCAACGTAACATACAGAAAAGCACAATCCATGTTTGTTCCACCTAGACCAACGTCCCAACTTTGTTAATTGTCGATCACCCTACTTCTTTACATCATACAATTAAAAAGTCTGATAATGTAGTCGTATTTTTTGTATGACCTGTTTCTAATAAGATTCTAGTATACGTGTACCAAACTGTAGGCATTTTAAACAAAGTTAAAAAAAAATTTGCCGCCCCTGAACCACCGTGCGTCGTTCCCTCGTAAACAGCGATAGTGATAGTTCAGAATGTTCAGCAGGCATCTAGCTTGAAATTTCTGAACTATTACTATCTCTGCCACTGTCTTCCGTTAAGTGAATTATAAATTGATCAGAAGTTCAATCTAGTTTTTGATCGAGGCCTCTCATTTTTATTTCTATTTCTAGAAAAAACCACAATATTAACAAACTCAATTTATAGCACCCCAAAACGAACGAACTCCGAAGCGGAATGTGAAAACAAAATGGTGACCGGCCGCGCAGCGCCAGCGGTCACATATGTATATACCTGAGGTGAGTGCTGAGGAAATAAAAATGGCAACACTTTCAATTGGGTTTTTTTGGTGTTACACAATTACTTGAAGCTACCCGTCGAATGCAAGTCGTACACTTGGGTGTACACTAAGTTTTAAGACACCGCGTGCATCTCGTGCACACGGGTGTACGTAAGATTTCGGTCGCCATTGTTTGCTTGCTACGTTAAGCATAAAATTATAGATTTGTACAAATTTGTATTTTTAAATGATCAAGATACTTAAATTTTAATGATATAAAAAAAATACTATATCTTTCTCTGTCATGTGAATGTAATTTGGTACTCTCAATTATAATATCATTAATAAATTAAATAAACCACCGATTTTTAGTACAGCGAGTCTTGTTCGTATTGACTTGTAGGCACATATCACGAAACTCTTAGCTATACCAGTTTTCGCTAAGTTTGTATGGTGAGCGACAGAATTAGCGATAAATTTATTTTATTCAACGTTACCATAATGAAGGTAGGTGAATGACCTGTATTGCCACGTTATTTGGCACCGAGTATAGTGTGTTGACGGATCTTGTACACTTGCGCGACGTTTCGGACATTTTCGCGAATGGACATTTGCTCGAATGGACACTTGCGGAAAAAAAACCACATTAGGTACTCCTAATATCTCACGAATAAGACGTCTAAGAGAGGTGAGGATTTCACCAGTGTGGGTAATTTTTCTCTGTTTCTTGTCATATATCTTTTCCCCTACCCCTTCCACTTCTCTCCGCATAAAGAGAAACCTACTTTAACGTAGACCTTCGTAGCACTTGCTACGGTGCTACGAGGGACCGGCGTAGCATACAAAAGATTTCAACGCGCACGCACTTTCTTACTACACACAAAATAAATGTCAATACGTAGACCATCGTAGTAAGTGCTACGATGGCTACGGGAGGAGCGGCGACGACCGACGACTAACACGTGGCCACATTCAGAGCTGCCAATGAGCAAACAACAAAAAACCCTCTAAAAATGCCGTGGGCAGTTTTTATTTTCTCATAAATTGACTAAGAAGATCTCATACAACTACCTTATACTGTTACTCGGAGTGTGCGTGCGCGTGTGTGTGTGTATATATGTGTGTGTGTGTGTGTGTGTGTGTGTGTGTGTGTGTGAGAGAGAGAGTGTGTGTGTGTGAGAGAGTGTGTGTGTGCGTGTGTGCGTGTTGTTGTGTTGTTGTAAGTTGTTTCAGTTCTGTTACTGATATGTAACAAAATTATGAGAAGGGGCCTTTGTTAGTTTAAAACTTGGTAGAACTCTGATAAAACCCGTTCTTATGGAGTTTGGACGAAAAATCACGAGTACTTCTTAATTTTTCCAAGACCGTTATTGATAGAAATTTTTTGTATACTTTAGTTATTATAACCTATCTGTTTTTCACTCGATGCAGTCTATTTAAACAGTGGTTTAAATATACTGAAAAGGAATATAATTGAAGATATCTTTAAAGTGTACCTAGTTAAAAATCCGTAACTATTTTTGAAAACAATTAGGAACTGTTTATATTATGCAAAGACTTATAGATACACTACCACTACGAGAAGTGCAGAGCATGTTCTAGCTACTATAGAACATAAATAAATTATACAAAACAAAAACATAGAATTGGAACATCATTACCTATGAGCACTTTGTATAGCGAGCATTTTTATAAATAAGTTTTTGTAGCGTAACCTTTTAAAACAATGAAGGCTTAAGAAACGACAAGTATTTAGACATTATGAATTACTTCTATTTTAACATACGAAAAAATGAGGGCACATACAGCTAATAGCGAACGGCAAACGTTTCTCGCTACCCACGGACCAAGTAAGAAGCGGGTGAGGCCCGCCCGGAGAACAATAGGAAAAGAAACACTAGAACTATTGAGACAAAAGTTGTCCCAGTAGTTCTGTAGTTTAAAAAAATAAACTCATTATCTTTACCCTAGAGTTAGTCAAAAGCAACTAAGTACATAAATCTAGTTTTTGTAAGAATTTGACAGCAAAATAATCACCTAAAATTGGGAGTAAGCCAGAAGACTGTGCCACCTTTTTACTGTATACTATGTCAATAGTAGTGACAGCCCGCTGACAGACAGGACAGACAGCGAAAGTTTAATGAACGGTTCGTCAAAAAAAACAAGTTGGTCATAATCGACTCTATTTCCAACCAGGAACACTTTTCCCAAAGTAACATACCAAATCAAATCGTAAATTTTGGCAATAATTAAAAAAAAACAATTCCCAAACATTTTCCATGAAAAAACGAGTAAGTGAAAACAACAATGTCACTCATTCAATGGTTCTTAATTTAAACTCGTATGTAACTACTTTTGTAAGTTGGTTTTTATTGTTTATTTGTACCACGTGGGTAAGATAAGTGGTATATACAATACGTAGGAATCTTAATCTTTATGTACTAGGTAAGGTACCTTCTATGGTCTGGAATTGCATTATGGCTTTTATTTTAAATAACATTATGGAAACTCGATCTTGTTTTGACTCTTGTACACGTTCATGCAACAAAATAAGGACGAGAGTACCGCGTTACATTCCAACTACTTACCAAATCGCCCCCCACGATTGCACAAACGAATTGAATGTTCATTGACGATTTTGGTTCAAATAAGTCTCAGTAGTCCTTCAATGTATAGCAAAGCAACCTCAACCCGTGCAGTTTTTGCAATCCATTGACTAGTTTGATTGCGGCAAACTAATAAAGACCTTACTAGAGAGACGATGTATCGGTTCCTATAGGAATTATCAATTCTAACTGGAAGTATAGTGGTGGGATTGAGATTGAGATCATTGGAACTACATTCCGTTCCGTCGTCTACCCCAGTAAGCGTTCCGTGTATCCAGTTTATTTTTAGATACCTTTATGCAGTTTATTTTTAGATACCTTTAAGTAGAGCTTTTGTGTTGTGATATTAATAAATGCTGAACAATGCATACAGCATCACCTATCCCCAAGCCTTCTCTTGGTTTGATCGTAGAACAATATTTCCCATGCTTGACAAATAAGAACCATTTAGTACTTAATAGGTAGACCACGGCAACAAAAAACACGGTAATCCACAGGCAAATTTGTTAGACTTATTTCATCGATTTGATGCAAAATTATTATCAACAGAAAAATCAAAACAAAAACACAAATCTCGCCAGTGCTGCCAACATGTAAACATGTAAATTTACTAAATAAATTTATGTTTGTAAGTAATGTAACATAACCGCTTTTTACTTATAACAAAATATTATTTTAAATAAAATATAATTAATGAAACGATGAGTGTGTATGTTTTCATTTTATAAGCGTTTAATTGATCTTCCTAATAACAATCATAACAACCTCATAAGTTATTATTTGAAATTGCAATCATTAATAATTTTGAGGACATAAATTTTAAAAACTTATGAAAATGTTTGTTAATTTTTTTTTCTGTTGGCAACTCTTTAAAACTCTCACACATAGTGACAGTCAGCCATTGCTGTCCTTCACTTGAATTGGTAGGATTCCGTCCGTAAATTTATCTATGTCCATGTTACCAGCCTTCTATCTTACTTAATTAAGTCTTTTGTGTAATAATTTTGCCTGATCAATAAACATTTCAGTCAATTGTTAACTGTTAAGTTTATTTACCACACACATGATTTATTGATATAGTACCTACCTATGAGTACCTAGTACCTACCTCCCTATATACCTACCCGATATCTCAGCTTATCGAGAAATGTGGTCTGAATCGAGGTAGGTTTATTTACCACACACATGATTTATTGATATAGTACCTACCTACCTATATCGTATCCATTTTAAATGGAGCATAAACGTAAACAAACCGCCCATACTTAACCTAAAATTCACTTTCTTGGCGCGTCCTTTTATACGTAATTTACATTACTTGCCGATTTTAGAACCGACCTTCAATAAAAATTTATTTTAATTAAAACTGAAACTCGACGCCAACCAATTGAGATTTTGTTATTTGTGTCGTACTTTGTTTACTAACATGCTTCATTCAAAATGGATAAACCATAGTAATCTCCTCCCTATATACCCGATATCTCAGCTGATCGAGAAATGTGCTCTGAATCGAGGTAGGTAATTAATTTAGATTACCTAGCTTGGCTTAAAACAGTATAGCGAAGATGTTCGAACCTAACATGCAACCTAGGTAAGCGCTGCGCTGCTGCTTTCGATCGATCGTACTAGTACCTACCTACCTAGCATAGCATATCAATTGCAGTGCAGTGCTCCACCCGACACAGGCCTCCAACAAAACACCTAGCGCCATCTCTTATCATCCGCATGACACCTGTAAACTTCACTTATTTAAAGCCATTACTTACTAGAGAACTAGCCCGCGGAATCAGTGGAGGCTTCTAAGAAATCCATTTGGAAAAAAGGAATGCACAATTTCACTCAAAATAAAATTGTTCAATTATTCAAGTAAGAAGATTATCGCATAAGCGACCGCGACGCGGCGTGACGCGATCCTATACAAGGGCTCGAGTCAGACTGACTGAGTTTGAAGTGTCCAAGCAGCGCGGCACGTCGTCGTCGGCGCGTCGACCCTTCGTGTTTTGGGCCGGCAGCAGAAGCTCGCGCATTGGCCGATCGCCTCGCCAATGGCGGCATCCCCTTCGCTGCCTCATCACTGGCTAACACGTTTCCGCAGAAAAGCGGAGGGAAAACCTGAGAAGTCGCTTACGTTCCAACTCTTCTCTCGCCATTCGCTTCACACACAAGTGTCGCTCTTACGCTTGAATTCAGTGATTAGTCGAATTCCGACTTGGAAATCGCCAAATAGCACAGCAAGCGTTATCTAACATCTGACAAGCAATTGCTATTGGTCAATTTATTCATGACAGGCGATTACGTTTCGTCGGTGATTGATTACCTACAGTCAATCGATTAGGTTGGCTGGTCGGTCACAATAATATAATACTTATTCACAGGCATTTATTGCGGCTTAATTTTCAGTCGTTTCAGCAGCTTTACACTCTACTGGTTGTAGTGGTAGCGGTTATGACTGAAGTCGAAGTACATTAACACAAATTATTGCTACAAAACTTGTTACGCAGCTCTTAATGTCTCAATTTAGCTTAGTTTTAACACTTTTCACTTTTAACCTCAAACGATACAAAATATGATATAGGGACATTTTATTAAATGAGAACATTAATTAATGATGGACATAGAACGGAAAATAAATAGTAGGTATTTCTAAAAATTAAAATCTAAAGCCCCTCGAATCTGGCGTAAATTCTGGTGCAGATATTGACGACTTCCTGAAATAAAAGGAAGCCGTAATTAGGGAGCTTATGATCCAGTCTAGTTCAGTCTGGTACTGGTCCATCCTATTGAACGGGCCAGTTATTGTACTGGACGGCAGACTGAACTCTAAGTGCATACACGCACTTATCGTAAAACTTGCAGTACCTAATACTCGTAGGAAATGCGATGAACTCTACCCTAAATAGTAGAGTTCTTTGCAAATAATGGAACATTTTAAGAGATCTTCAGATAAAAAGGCGATTTATGCCCAGTGTGGTTTTGACTGCTGCTGCATCGTATCCGGTTGAGAAATTTCCAAGTAGGTTCCAGGTAGGTTTATATTATATTTAAATACCTAATGATGGATAATCCACACAACCTCATTTAGTCCTAAGCTAAGGAAAGCTTGTTTTATGGGTACTAGACTATTATACATAATACAATACATTACTTACATAGACATAAATAAAACACTGTTTTATTTTGTGATGTGTTATGGTCATATTTTAAGGGGAAAAATCCTGCTCACTGACTATCCATAATTAGATTTACCTACACCCTTAGATGATACGAGTCCGTTGAATTTGGGATGAGTTAGCAGGCCTGACTAATTCCAAAATATAGTAACTTATTAATCATAATCCCCTAATTAAATGCAATTTTAACGGATTTAAACATAAAACGAACTTGAACTCGTGGAGAGTTGTCTACGAAACCAGGTTCTCCACTCTCAACCAAATAAAACAAACTAAAACCCGACTAGGCGTCATAGATAGTCTTAATAACATGCACAACCACAATAATTCTCTGCTAGATATAGACGTTTTCTGTTTCGCTGCCATGGCCTATTTGATGTGCTGCAACTCACACAAACTTTTCCCAGTACTTACTCTTGTCTGAATTATTAAACCTGTTGTAATTTAGTTTTTATCGTATATCTATGTGTGTCTGTATATTTTTTTAAGCTATTGCATAACTTCTATCGCGGGCCTTGAGCGTGGAGACCGAATCCAGAAATTCCGTAACGACAACAACCTAACACCCCCCCACTCCGAACGGCACAGCGGTGATACTTTTTAGTTTTGTCATCTATCGATGAATAGCAGAACTTTTAATGACTTTTTGAAATATCACGCTTGTCTCTTTAGTTCAGCAAGTCGCCTCTAGGTGGCCTTTTTTCTAATGGACTATAATGCTGTTGACCGCAGATGGCCATGACAGGGTTACCGGACCTTAACCTCTAGGTGGCATCAGATGAAAATGCTATGCAATAACTTTACCGCGGCAGTCCCCGAGTGCCACACGTCTTTTTATCTATCTATCTATCATAATTATAAACCTCCCCTATACCAGGGGTGCTCAAACGGTCGATCGCGAAAGCTTTTCGAGTTGATCACCAGCCATATCCATTCCTAAAATAGTAGGTAACATTGAAAATTACGTACACGGCGACGATCGGCGACACACATTAGTTACCTACCTAGTTTTTTTATGTTTTAACTCTATCATCCACCTCTATCATGACAATCTATCCACCTAATGTGCATTATTTTGGTCAATTCTGATTTCTTTTGCTAATTGCCGTAGAGCGTCGTTTTTAATTACCGTGCTTAAATTACACCTTAATTATATTGTTATTAGAATTTGCGATAGAAAATGAGTGCGTCGAAAACAAAGTTTTTGAAAATGATTGGCTAATAATAATGTAATACTTTACAACTGTGGCAAAAGATAAGTGTGTGTCAAAGTTGTGGCATTGCCAAAAACGGCTGACTTGGAAAGACATTTACATAACTACATAAAAAAACTATGAATAAAAAGATAACCTAGATTTTCTTTAAAAAAATAATTTAGTACCTTACCTACATAGAAGTTTAGTCGATCGCTGACACTATAAGTTTGAGCACCCCTGCCCTTTACTACAACCACCGGGGTATTAAAAAGAATCAATCGATAACTCATTTGTTGAAAATGTTGAAATCGTACGAGTAATTTCACCGCTACGTGAGAACATCGATATGCATGTAATACAAAAATGAACATACTCTATGTAGCGTATGTGTTTGTATGTATGTATCTAGCCCATTTTAATGCCAACCTTCTAGTCTAGTCTCCTAGCTAGTCGGGTTAAAAAACAGGGTAAGAGTCTGTTCAAAAAGAAAAGCGTCGTGGGAATTAAGGGCGCGCGTGTGCCAATTGACAACTTTTGTTGGGTTGACAACACTGCTCTGTCATTGCAGTACGGCTAAAAGTGTTAGTTTACCGAAACACTACGACTTTTCTCTTTTTGAACAGACTCTACTTACCACAATTTCGGTACAACAAAATGCCCCTAAGTGCTCTTAGGTTTCTTCTCCTTATCAGCACAGATGCACTTCATCTTGTTCCGCTCTGCCTTGGTCACGGCGTCGCCGGCTGTGTCGTTCATCTCCCACCAGATCGCACCACCAAGGACGTTGCGGAAGTATGGTGGAACGCTGCCTTCACGGAGCAGGTACCTGACCAGAATATTACTTAGACTACGGTGCCAGATGGTATCTCGACATGAAATCGGACAATAGCGCGAATTTCTCGACTTTTATCATCTCTACAGGAGGCGCTGCTGCTCGCCCCTGGGTGGATATCCCTTAGTCGCCTCTTAGTACTCCCGCGGGAAAAGTTGAGGCGGTGAAAATTCTAAGGCGACATCACACAAGAGACTTGATACTTAACAAACTGTATATTTAAATTAGCATTGAATGCAATGGGGGCAACATACAAGTAAAACTGCTCCTCGTTATACTCTTCCTTGCGCCGTCTCCAGTACCGCTTCAGGTTGGGGCTCAAGACGACAGCCTCGTCAATCTCTGACAGCTGGACTTCCCGCTCCTGTTTCAGCATTTTCGAGTAGTTTGGCTCTGCTGCAAAATCAAAGAACTTTCATCATAATACGCGGACCGCTTACCGAAAAATAAATAGAAAACACCATTGATTTATTAAAAACGAAGATGAGGCACTGGTTGCTCGAAAGTGGCAACCTCAAATTGTGTAAAATTGTGTTCTCCCACATCAGTCACCGTCTGACCGGGGGCACGGGCGGTCGTGATTCGCGTGAAATATTGTTGTCTCAGTCTCACTTCGGTCCTAGATACGTCTTTCCGTCTTTGTTCTTCTTTGTATTGCACAGGACTGGAAATAGAACTGTGAGCGTATGTGTTTGCGTGTAATTGTAACACATGCCAATTTTTGGGTAAGCGCTGGGAGAACGTAACCTATCTTCCCTTTTTAAATCAATGGAAAACACTATACTGTTTTGTTTATTGACTTTAGTCGCACAAAGACAGTAAACAATACATATAAATGCTTGGAAAAAGAAAGTATAAAGGGCGGCCTTATCACTGAGAATGACCGTTTGCACCAATCTACTGACAACTACGGTTTTATCAGGTGGTAGCCATATTTAGCATTTATGGTAAAAGTTCCATTGCCATAAGCGAATTTTACCCTCTTATTGTAATATGGAAACTTTTTATAGGGCTTCACCCAGTACTTCACCCCTTGTCTAATGTTTAAGGCGCTTAGAACAGTGCTAAGCTCCTCAACCTCTCCCCTCCCCCTTCTCCGTGACATACCTACTTAATGAGTTTACTTCTACCCTAAAGGGTTAGGGTGCATCCAATTAGATACACGCAATTTATACTGGGTAATTGGTAATTTACTGACACTGCGAGAACTGCAGGCACAATCATCACAATGATTGTAGACGCCAGGTTATTTTTAAGATCCGTTCCTCAAAAGCAAAAAAGGAACCCTCACATGGTCACATAGTTGTCCGTCTGTCTGTCTGTCCGTCTGTCAACCCCCTTTTCTGAAGAACAGTTGAAATTAACATCAAATACTCAAGTCTGAACTTCTGGATGCCTCGATATAAATAAGAATTCTTGGTCAACGCAATCAAAATTTGCAGCCGTTTATGTTCAAATATTTTGAAATTTCCAAGAGAATCACATGCACACAAACCAATATTATAGGGTACTAGGTACCCGTTGACCGAGAATCACGATTCATTATATTTGGCAAGAAACAAGTTTTATTTTTACTTAGATCCATAATTAGGTATTTATAATAAGAGACTTGGGGGCAATATAAACATTTTGCATTAAATGTGTGCTTAGAGCAGGTTTTCAAGGCATACCTTCCATTTCGTCTTGCACAGATAGATCCTCAGAGGCGAGTGGTGTTGTGGTTATGTTAGGCTTGGCGCGGCTCCTTACGTCGTCGTCCAAGCGTGTCACCAAATCTTTATAGATTCTGACGGCAATACACAACATACTTAGAAATCCAGATGAAAATTTATCGTAGGTACCATAGATACAGAAACAAATGCTAAGAGATGAGCAATCTCTTCCGGGCTGGCACAACATAATACCAGCCGCTCCTGAAATAGATGAATGAAATAAGAACTTTAGGCAACGTTATTTTTTGCCTAAAGTTCTTATTTCATTCATCTATTTCAGGATACTTGTTTACAAACCAGACGCAAGCATTTGACGATTAAACGAACTAACCAAGTGGTGTTCAATTATAGTAATACGAAGCATTTCGCTAGAAGAAATAAGTTCCCTATGAATTAAAACTATGATTTAGTAAATTTCAGTGGGTTAAGTGATTTATGACGCAGCGTACGGCGGCGTGACACTGTAGCCGATGGCGATGGCGACCATAGCCTAAGTCTCTGTCTTTATGGCTTGCGTCATTTCAAGCTGTCTACCTAAGCCACCAGCCCGGCGATAAGCCCGCCGAGCTAGGCCGACGGCTTGGAACCGCTACAAGCCGCCGGCCTTGCCCGGCGGGTTGTGCCGCCAGACCGCCACCGGCTTAGGTGTGTAGACAGCTGCTTTAAACAACCTTCTTCTTTAATCATTGCGGATTCAAAATCAAACGTATAATAGTACCTTTCACCCAAGGCCTGTATGTCATCATCAATCCGCCTCTCGGACTCAGAACGAAGGTCCACGATCGGCATATTCAGCAGAGTGCTTAACTCTTGCTGCATCACGTTCCGGTACTTGAGAATTGCTATAATCAGCTCCTGAGCTCCCTTCAGCTTTTCTCTATGCTTTTCAGACCACTGCTGCTCTAGAACTCTACATTTAACAAGTTTATTTACAATAGTATTTTCGTCAGCAGTGCCAGCGGGGCAAGGCAGCCCACCGTCTTGGGGGATGCTTCTTAGTATTGATGGATCGGTCAAGGTACATGTAGATTGTTAGCAAAAGTCTGCAGTTAGCTATTGAGCTAACTGCTTGTGATTCCATTGTATGCAGAATACTAAGTTCTAATTAATTTATATTATTTCATCATAATTTACTAACAGGTAGGTCTACTAATCCAATCTATACATTACATAGATACCTGGTTTTTTTTACTGTATATAGAATAACCAGAAATCCGGAACAAATATAAGTAGATCTTACAAACATTTGTCCGCAAATGGAAGTCTAACCCGCAACCGTTGCAGGTGAAGGATTTTAATATGTTCATCGAATATTTATCAATTATACCTTAAATCTGGGGTTGCCGTCCGTTCGGGTTTCAAGCCGGCTTTAACTAACTAACGGATACCCGAAGGTATCCGTTAGTTAGTTAAAGCAGCAGCGGCCCTGCAGAAAAAAATCTACTACCACCGATTTGCGATCCCCAGCCCACATGCCCAGTGTGGTGGTTCTAGATTCTAAAGGCCCCAGTACACAATGGCCTCTGATGGGCAACGATTTGCAATGCACAACTGAAAGCCACGATCACTTGGTGTTCACACAGCGGCGCATGTCTCATTGCTGCCTGGCAAACCACTTGCGATGTACGTAGAAGTTATTACGGCTGCGGCTAACAGCGGTCGGTAGTCGGTGACGAACTAAACAATGGCCGATGGTGTGAACACCACAGACCACGCTACGCCACGATTCCTTTGAAGTGTGCCCAAAAAACCGACCACTCCCGATTGCGCGCCACGATTGACAATTGTCCGCCATCATATACCTTTACTCCCTGTACACAATGGCGATGGCCTGTAGTGAGCCAGCATGGGCCATTCTGTACTGGGGCCTTAAGCTTCTAATACGCCCCATGAGATAAAAGCCAACAAAACGCTTATCAGGGGGAGGCCTGCACCAGCAGTGGACCAATATAATTGAGGTTGAGTCAAATGTTACCTTTGGATATAAGCTCTAGGCAGTCGCGGAGGTAAGACATTGGCAGGTTTCAAAGACACAGGCTGCACACGTTCGTAAGGGCGCATCCAGTGATACCATCCTTTACCGTCGTCTTTCTTCAAATCCTTGTACGTCAAATGTATTGGCTTGTTGGAGAGGCACGAGTCCATAAGCCATTTCTACAAATTATGAACAAATGCAACCAAATGTTAAACTTAACACAACTTCTATAATAATTTGAATATTTATCTTGTACTCGAAGCTGTAAACCTTTTTTGGCTCATCTCAGGCTCTGTTATAAATTATTCACATTATAAACGCGAAAGTTTTTAAAAAAACTACTGAACGGATCGAGCTGAATTTTTTGCATACAGGTAGTTCTAGGCCTGGAATAACTCATAGGCTTTTTATCCCATAAATCAGTTTCCGTGGGACAGCGTGCGAAGCCGCGGGGCGCAATATATTTTAGATAGATATATCAACTGCGCTGTGATTAACTAATAAATAAATAAATAATAATAATAAATAATGCTGGACAATTCACACGTACAATTATTGATAATTTATCGGATATTTATCGCGTAGGTATCTTTGTGAGCCACGATCACGCCTCTTCACTATCGTCAAAAAGACTCACCCCTCTGATAATATCATCAGATATATGTATATTTCATCATTCGCCTATCCGCCTTCCGCTTAGCTGGACATAGGCCTACCACAATGAGCGTAATAGCGCCTTGTCTTCAGCCTGACGCATCCAGCATCTTCCTTTAGTCTTTCGCAGATCGTCATCCCACCTGGTCGGAGGGCATCCTACACAACGTTTGCCGAATCGCTAAACGAGTTCTTGAGTGGAGACCGCTCCATTCAAGAACTCATTAAGCTGAGCGATTGTCGGTTCTTCGCGAGATATCGTATCGTAAGTGTCCACGTATCGGCTTCGTAGTTCATGACGGGTAGGCACACTAGTTGTACCGAAATATATTTATGTAAGTATATTAGCTGTGAGAGGCTTTGAATTTGCACCATCCCCAACTCTTCCCGCGGTCTTCATAAGAGGCGACTAAGGGATATCCACCAGGGGGCGGGCAGCAGCGCCCTCTGCAGAACCTTCTACCACCGAACTGCAATCACCGACCCGCATACCCAGCGTGATTAATATAACCCATGAGATAAAAGTCAGTCAGTCTAATCAGTCTAATCCAACAGTGGACCAAAACAGTCAGTTGAGGTTGAGGGAATCGAACCCGCAACATTGTGCGTCGCCAACTGATCCACTGAGGGCAAAATGAAAGATTGAAAGAGATTAGAGAGTGGACTAAAAATTTACTAGACGTACCTCAGATTCAGTCAGATGAATCGGAACCAGCACTGACAACAGTCTTCGATTATCTCCAAAAGTATCGTATTTATTTGAGGAGTACCATGGCTGCCAGCGGTGTTCCGACATCCACTGTTCCAGCAACGAATGATGTACCAATTCAGCGCATGATAGGTCCCTGGCCAAATTAAAAAAAATCAAGACACCCTTTTTCAGATCTAGAATGTATAACGTGCATGTATAATGAGCCAAAATCGCCGCCTTAACTTCTTCATCACAAGTTAGAAAATGTGCGGGGAAAACATGAGCTGTTACGCTTGCAAAAGTAACACACCGCTTGACAGTTTTCCCCGCCTTTTGTTTTAGATGGTTTTCTTTAATTGCTTCAATGGCCGTTTTTTCAACTTTTTCAACGATATCCTTGCTTGTAGGGCGATAACTCGTATACGAATGATACCAAAAAGGGCTAAAAATTTCCATGTACCTACACCCTTAATGAGTATCCAATTAGCGACATAGAAAAAAATGTAGCTACCCTCATCCCTCCCCTTGTAGTAAGTGGACAAGGGCCCAGCTGAAGACAGAAAGAATCGGGTCCACAGCTCCTCTTTCCAAGCAGCTTGAAATTATAATCACCTTCAAACTTATAGATAGGAATAAGAATAGGAGTTTTATTACTTTGAAGTGAATCTAAAACTGATTTTTAAGATTAACTTCTATTTATTGATCTCAACAATTTATTATTGTTATTATTTCTAAGAGAAGTTCTAAAGAATATTGTGTCCACCTATTATCACGTCATTACATAGGCTATGATAATGTATAGTGTTGGTGAACCTTTATTAAATAAATCAAAAGATAGAATGAGTTAAACGTATCCCTTGTAGCAGAGGATATTATAATCATATGAATAAAATAATAATACGGAGACGTTTTTATTTTTAACCTTGAAAACCTCTTATTCTTAACAGTCTTCTGCTGTCTATTTAATTTGTATGTAGGTATGTGCTGCTGGTTTTCCTTGTAATAAATAAATAATTAAATCCATACGTCGTCTCCGTGCATGCTGTGTGGTGCTGGCTTAGAATTTACACCACCCCAATTCTTCCCGTGGGTGTCTTACACAGATTACCCCCAATTGGGGGTAATCTGTGGTGTCTTATGAGGCGACTAAAGGATATCCACTGGGGGGCGGGCAGCTGCGCCCCTACAGAACAAATCTTCCACCAAACTGCAATCCGCAAGACGCATGCCCAGCGTGGGGATTATGGGTGGATGATAAACGCCAGAAAGGGGTTGGGTGCTGGTTTGGGCCTGCGTCCAGTAGTGGACCGATAGAGGCTGTTGAGCTTGAGGTTAAGGTCGTCTCTATGAGGGGTAGAACCTATAGAGATTCTATGGAGATTACATTGCACACAGGTGTGTAATAAAAGAAAATGGAAATAAACAAACAACGACGCACATGACAATATCAAATACTATAAAGTTCATATATATTTTTTTTTAATATGTATTGTGAGCAAGTTCGAGGTTTTCTAGGGTTTCTGGGACCTGGCTGCTCCTCTCTTTTTAACCGTCTTCAAAAAAGGAGGAGGATTCAATTCGTCGAATTTTATTCCCGAGAGATAACTTAAAAACGAATAATTTTCCCAGTACCTACGTGCAGTACGTCAACCGGAACTTCTTATTTCGTATAGGGAAGTAGGCCTTTCTTTCATGTTCAATCAAACTAAATTAGACTCAAATTTGAACTAGAAATCGGGTCTTGAAGATTGTTTTGTCGGTTTATAGATTTTTAGAACAAACCCAATATATCAAAGCTTATGTTAGAGGGAGTAACACAAGCTCTGCATAGCTTGGGGCTAGATATTGCTGTGTGATTTGTCCCACATTATTTTTTTATTTAAGTATTTGATTTGAGATTCACAATAAAATCGTATGATTAGCCATTTCCTACTCATACGTTATACAGATATTAAGTATAGAGAGTGAAACAAAACGAAATAATGTGGCAAACTAGGTATTTTTACACTATTTTTTTTAGAAAGTCTCGTGACTTACTAAATTTGTCGGCTCGATTAAATTAATACCTACCTTTATTATTCGAGTCGACAAATTTGCACAAAACTGGATCTATGACATATTTCATTCCGTTATTCTTCATTCATAGACATGTCAACAATTAGACCTTCATAGGAGTGCATGTGCCCAAAATAAAATAAGTGCGTGGAAGGAGTTTAAGTACTGTAGGATTAAAGTTAGAGAGTATATAAAGTTATGAAAAGTCACTCACCGTTGTTGAACGAAAAATTTGACCGTCTTAGCAAGGTACATCTCTCTACACTTGCCATGTGACATTTTCGATGTCTCTGATTGGGTATCAAGAGGTTTTTCATCACAAATTTTCGATTCCTCGTCAATAACAACTGCTTCATCTGCCACTGGAATGGTATCTTCCGAGCAGGCTTCGTCAATCAAACTGATATTGCCCTCTTCATTCACAACAACTTTCTTGCAAAAAGAATCCTTCATAACGAGCCATTTTTGTTGTAGTTTATAAAAGCTGTTATTATCGTCGTATTTAATTTTTATGTCACACGTCGTATAGGAATCGCATTCAGGACATGCTTCGTAACTGATGCGCAAGTTCTGCCCGTCAAATTTAGCTGTTGTAGAGCTATCTAACGTTATATCGAAAGTATTATCAGTGTGAGCAACCACTTGGGATCCGTTGGGCGAGTCAACGAGTATTTTTCCTTGGTGTTTATTAATTGTAACAGTGGTAAAATTAATGTGTTCGATCGTATACACAACTTCGATGGAAATATAGCCATCGGTTCTTTTTTCTTTCGTTTTTTCTTCATTAACATCTTCTTCATACCTATGACTGCTAGAAAAACTTGCTTCGCCATCGGCCATTTCACTGTGCTGTGACTGTGATCGGTTCGATTTTGGTGAAACGATTTCATCAAGCATTTCAAAATATTCAATTTCTTCTTCTGTCCATTCAGGGTATATTTCTGTATCTTCTACGATACAATAAGAAATTATTCTTGTCCCATTTGGAAATGTCACTAAATAAATTCCATCTTTGTTGAGCAATAAAGTCATGCCATCCATTCTTTTAGAGAAAATTTCACCTGAACAATAATCTGTAGCCGTTCGAACCACATACTTTTCGATATCGATTGAGTTATCTTGTACCCACTTTTGTCGCAAACCAGATGCTCCTGTTAATTCAAATTCTTCAATCACTAATTCAACCTCTCCTGGCTTTTCATCAAGTTTTTCTTCATCCGACGATTTCGATTTCACTGAAGTTTTGTTAAGTTTATCTTTTTTAACTTTCTTACTTTTATCAATAGTTACCTCACTAACTTCGACATCAGGGATGACAGGTGACACATTTTTTTTATAGTATCGAATTATTTTTATGTACGTTCCATCTGGTTTCAAAACTTCGACGTCTCCGTTTGTTTTGAATATAATTACTTCACCGTGTAAACTAATACAGCGCATTTCTTCTTCGGAATTCGGCACAGTTTGAAATTGCTTTATGTGCGATATTCGTGGTGAATCAAATTCATGTACACTTTCTGTTATAAGGCCATTGGGCCAAGTTATAATTAAGGAATGGAAACTCTCCGTTTCAAAAATTGGTTCAAAAAAAGAAGACTTATCTGTAAAATCGTCTTTAGTTTTTACAGTTTCTGAAATATATGCGGCAGGATCTAGTAACTGGCGTGTTTCTTTTTTCAGTTTGATTATCATTTTATCTTTACAATTTATTCTGAAAGATTGACATGTATCAAGTATGTCTTGGGAAACCTCGCCCAATGCCCTGTGAAACCAAAACTCATTGCAGCCGTTCCCAGGAATCACTTCCATTGCAATATACTCTATGTTCATGGGGATCACCAACGTGTATAAGGTTTTCACACGAGTGCCATCTTTTGAAAAATACGTAGAGTCTTTCCCGAAAGCTTCGACTCTTCTATCTCCCAAATCGTATCCTAAAAAAACATTCATACGCATTTTTTGTGAAGCATTTGAAACGCGAGGAGCAATAAAAGATTTTTTTTTCCCTCTAGGAGTTGATGCAGCTGGGGATTTGTTTTTTCTGACACTATGATCAGTTACTGTAATGGACGTAGTTTTCTTTGTGGACATAGTCATCGTTGGCGATTCAGAGTTTTTCGATTCAGAATCTTCCAATTCAGCTGCTTCTTGAAATTTCAGAGAGCCTTCCATTAGTAGTTCTGGACCTACGTCGAGACTATCTATACACAACGGAATTCCATAATCTCCACCTAAGTTTACCTTAGACGAGGATTTTATTTTTATATCATCCTTTTCATCATACATTTGTTCTTCTTTTTGAATCCAATCATAATGTTCTTCTAAATCAAAATCAAAAAAGTCTTGCAAACAGAGCGGTGTCATTAAATGACATCTCCATTCCTCACGTGCTATCCCGTCCATATCATAGCTGTTGAAAAACATAAGCACGAAACAATCTGTCACCTCGCAGTACTTGTAATCAACGCAATTGAACTTAATAAATGCATCGGTCATAACTTGCAACGCGCTTACTCCAAAAAAGTCTTCAAAATATTCAAACTCGTCTATGAGATGCTTATGAGGTTTTTCACTAACAATTTCGGTAGCCGATACAAGTTCTCTTATGTCGGGGCAGTCAAATAAGTACTTAATGCGCTTTGTTTCGGGATCATCGTCATATGATAAATCAGTATTATTTTCATATTTTGTCATCGATGGGAAAGAAGGCACTGTAGAACTTGCACTTTGAGTAATGGAGGGAATTCTTGGTAATGGTTCTGCAAGAACACTACGCTTCAGATACATTTTTTTGAATTCTGATATTGTTGATGTTTGCAGGTGACTTTTTTTAAGGGAGCTTCTGTTACTGTAAAGCTTGCGACAAGACAATATATGAATTAATCTTTTGAGTTCAGCGGTCTCTACATCTTCTCTTTCAAAGCATGAAAGCAGAACATTGACATGCAAATTTACTTTAGCTTCTTGTTCACCGTACGGCCTGTTTTGAAATTTCCATAACGTGTTAATTGGCATAGAGTATAAGGATGATTGAACAACATTATTTAGATTCAAATTTCCCAAATGAAAAGTATTGTTCTTCACAAAATCTCCATAGTTTATGACAACAGGGTCTTTGTGTGTTTCATATTCTTCGCCAAACGTTGAACGATATTCTTTCTTAGTAGCATCTGTTTTACAAAGAGATTTAAATATTGCTTTCACTATTGCCTTTGCTTTTTCTCTTCTTTCTTCTTCTGGTAAACATTTATTTGGTGGCTCATCAATAATACCTTCCGATGTAGATGATTCGCTGTTTTGCTGGTCCTCACAAACGATCCGCAGTATACAATCTAGAATTGAATACATAGTCACACATTCTAACGGTAAATCAGCTATTTTTTGAATATAATCTCGATAAAAATGATTAGTTTCTTCGTCTTGCGGAATATTTACAATATCCATATTCTCCAAGTAGTGAAGATGTTGTCTCGTCAGATCTTGGACATCATACAAAAGAAAAGATGATTCATCATATATCTTTTCAGGATTTCCAGATAATGATTCATTTTCCCAATACGGAGGCGAGAACACTATAAAAGCAGTATTCTTGAACTCATCTGCGATATTCTTACTGATACGTTGTAATTGGAGGTCTTCCCAAAATTTGAATGACATTCCCGTAAGTAATTCAGTTTGGCTTTGGCCTCTTTTTGTAGCTCTTGACAGTGACGACGGTACTTTACCGCCTGGATCAATTCTAACTTGTACTATCGCAGCCAATGGTATCCCAATTTTGATAAGGCAACTAGCGAGGTAGGGGTTAACAAATCCCGTGACAGCAACAAACAAATGAGGACCATCCATAGGAAAGTCATCCACGTACACTCTGTCTCTCCATTCCTCACCTCTTACTCTCAGAACTGTATTATATTTTTTCCCTTCATCGACTTCCGGGAGCACAGTGCTGGTGTCTTCCTTATCCTTCTTGCCTTTGGCTTTGGGAGGTGGTGGTGGATGATCTGGTTCTGGAGATTTCACGTTTACAGTTCCTCTTACTTCAGTCCGGTTAATCATTGTCGCAGACTCGCGACTTATGCCTTGCTTTACTTCCAGCCTTTGCCTTCTAATGAATAAATTATCTTCTTTCATTTTCAAAATCAGGTGCTTGATAATTAGAGCTAGTATGTCAGGAGGAATGTCTTCTTTATTCTTTAAAAAAGCTTGACCTTCTTCAAATACTCGAAGATTATCATCTTTTACTTTTTTGTCGCCACCAAGCTGGTTAATCATGAATATAGTTTCTGTTTTGCATATGTTTTTTATAACGAATCGTTTTTCTTCAGCTGAGAATGTTTCAAACTTATTTAAATATATTCTATCCTGGTCACTGCCCGCTGCTTCTATAATGATCACCTTTACTTTCCAGTTTTCTTCATCTAAACGAGCATCCTCAATAACTGTTCGCCAGGAGTTTTCGGTAATTACCTCCTTCCCTGGCTTTTTTGGAGCCATATTAGATCAAAACGTCCACCCAAATAGTAAATTCAGCACAGACCCAGAGTCAAAAAGCTTTTATTTACTATGAAATATTCTCTAAGTTATTGTATTCTCTGAGATTCAATTGGTACTTTTTCGATATTTCATTGCAAATGATTACAGAGATTATTCAAAAAATATTTCGTGTAGTTGCTTGGCAATGAAAGCCAAAGAGAAAACCAAAGAGAATACAATCCATTAACTACACTCATTTATGGTATATGGTGATACCTACCATGTAAATTGTAAACGATTGTGGCGCCCTCATTTATTTTCTACTCTTTCCGGTCGGACTGCACGTATGAAAGCAAAGATGAAAGTAAAAATTGATTTTTGCAAAGAGAATACCATAGTTTTTTTTTCGTTTGTCGCTTTGGACAAATACTTGACAAATATTATACACCATAGAGTTTTTTTTCTTCTTATAATGGCGTCATACGTTGTATGTACATACAGTCCGACCGGAAAGAGTAGAAAATAAATGAGGGCGCCACAATCGTTTACAATTTACATGGTATCACCATATACCATGGCTACTACGTTTTGATACTTAATATTTTCAAATAATATTTATAACACATTGCAATTCTTATTTTATAACATTTTACAACAAATATTTATGCTCATCACATAAAGGTTTTTCCTGAATAAGAATAAAACCCACTATGCTATAGTAAAGTAAGGTAAAAATGTTTTTTATTATATACATGCTTTAAATAAATCAAAGCCTCCGTTTGTCCATCGCGCCGATACTCTTTCTGGTCGGACTGTACGCCTGGGTTGACATAATTTTACCTACCATAGAGTTAATATAATGGAAAATTTTTGATTGTTTAGACTATTTTAGACGAAATATAATAAAACGAATACAACCATAGTTTTTCAGCCAAAATTCTTAATTCTTATTCAAAATAAATCTGTAATAACGACTGTTCACACAGCTGGTTCTCACATGAATAATTGTCATTCATTCATTATGAATGTAGGGGAGGCAGGGGGAATGCCGATCACTTAAGGAAAAAATGCTATTACTTTTTTTAAAATGGGTTTATTTAAAAATAAAATACAAGAAACGTTGGTAAAACTATCCAGTAATCAACATGCATTACAACCTCTTATCTATATCTCTTATAAAATTAGTAGGAACACTTACAAAAAAATATAGGTTTGACCGTCATTGCCCCTGAGCATGGGTAATGCCGGTCATGCAAAGGGGTAATGGCGATCAATTTTTTTTCTTTAATTAAAACAATCTAGATCCATTTTTACTAATAATAAACTATATAGATCAACCTTACTTTGAAATACTAATATACTACTATGATAATTAAGCATAAATGACTAATTTGAGTTAAAAATCTAGAAATCTGTAATAATCTTAGGCACATAAATCACAGATGTATCCGTTTGCAGAATCCCATCCTGAGCACATTGCATGAGACCATTGGCCGCATGCAGTGCAACGATACCACATCTCATTGTTTCGTCCGAATTCTTTGCAAATGTTGCATTTGTTGTTATTTGCATCGTCAATATCATCCATATCATCATTGCTATCATCGATGCAAAGGTTAGGATGATTTTCTTCATCTTCCGATGAACTGTCTTGCAAAACTTTATGAGACTTCTTTCTTGTCATATTTTTATCAGATTTTTTTTAGCTTTAGTTTTCTCAGCTCCTTTAGTTTTTACTATTTTCTTAGCTTCTTTCTCTTCTAATATTGCTTTTATAGGAGTGTCCGTTAATATGGTAGCGTGTTGTCTTTTCTTCCTTTGTACTAACTTTGAAGACTGTGGAATAGTTGGCGTGGAAGCTATATCAGCTAAAGCAACCGGAGTTTGTCCTTGTTCATCAAAAAGTTCATGGCTGTTCTTAGATGGACCAGGAGAGGAGATCCAGGCGTAGAAGAGCATAGAATCTGGTTTGAGGGACCAGGTTCAGATTCCAAATTCAGTTGGAATCGCAGCTTTGGCATGCAATAAGTCCTCTTCAATCCAAGCCGCTTTAGCGGTTGTTCTTTTTCGATTTCTAGGCATATCTGTCGACAAAATAATAAAATATGATTTTGGGGTAATGGCGGTCACTTGACCAGTATAACCCCAAACGACGGTTTTGCAATCAACTTGAATTTTAACAAAACACAGATACAATTATTTAGAAGTGCTTACGATATCGTGTAATTTAATGTTTGGGCACAAAGAAAATGAATTACAATATTGAATTAGTGAAATAAATCTGTACTTACCGACTGTCGCACTCAGCCAAATATTAGATCCGCGCGGCCCGAAACAAACACACGCGCCTTACTCTCGGGTGCAGCGAGCTGACTGAACAAACTTGTCGTTACCTGCTTTTGCGTCTCGCCCCCCGCCCTTTAGCCCGCGTACCGCGTTTCTATGCACCGTATTTTGTTAGTTATTAGGGTGACTGCCATTCCCCCATGACCGGCATAACCCCTGCTTACCCTAAGCGGGTTAACTACGAAACTTGTTTGTGTTGGAAGAACACCGGTGGAAGAACATCGGTGTTCTTCCAACACAAACAAGGTTCCTTCGTAGTTAACCCGCTTACATTCATAATGATTTTGTCAAACTACGAATGTTTCTATAGTAAAATTGTCATTCATTTGACAAGTCGATGATGTTGTTCACACGTGTGTACCTACTGCTGGCATTAGATACTCTTTCGATTATATTCAAAAGTAGGTAAGGTGTGCTTTGACAGCAGCATTTTTGACGCCGCGTGCAGCTCGGATGTCCGTTATTTTTTATGATTTCAAAGAGAATACAATCAACTATACCGTGTCCATTTTGAATGAGGCATAAACGTAAACAAACCGCCCATACTTAACCTAAAATTCACTTTGTTGGCGCGTCCTTTTATATTAGGTCCTTACATATGAAATTGGCGTTTTGTATGGGAGGAACAAAAAGTCGAATATTTTTTAATATAATATATTTAATTAATCAAAGTATGAACCATTATTTTCTATGCACTTTTGCCATCTTATAGGTAGTTCATTGATCCCTTTACTAAAAAAACCAGTCGGACGGGAATCAATAAAATCTTTGAAGGCGATTTGGACTGCCCCATCGGAGTTGAATTTTTTCCCTTGCAAGAAGTTATCCAAATTTCGAAAAAAATGGTAATCTGTTGGAGCAAGGTCCGGGGAGTACGGAGGATGTCTTAGACTTTCCAATTGCTAATCCTCTTCTAATTTAGTAGCCGTCTGTTGCGCAGTGTGTGGTCTAGCGTTGTCGTGAAGCAGCAGTGGCGTGGAGCGATTGACCAGCCTAGGTTGTTTAGCCGCTAGCTTTTCCATCATGGTTTGCAATTGCTGACAATAGACATCAGCCGTAATAGTCTGGCCAGATTTGAGAAAACTGTAATGAACAATACCGGCACTAGTCCACCAAACGCTTACAAGTAACTTTTTTGGGGTTAATTTTCGCTTGGGGCAGGATTTGGCTGGCTGGCCAGGATCCAACCATTGCGCTGAGCGCTTCCGATTATCGTAAAGAACCCATTTTTCATCACAGGTAATGATTCGGTTTAAAATACCTTCATTATTGTGCCGGTTTAGTAATGTAACGCAGCAGTCGACGCGCGTTTGCCGGTTTGCTTCAGTCAATTCGTGAGGTACCCACCTTTCAAGCTTTTTAATCTTCCCAATTTGCTTCAAGTGAATTAAAACAGTTTTATCACTAACATCGCAGCCTGCAGCTAACTCGGACGTGGTTTGCGATGGATCCGCTACCACAATAGCCTTCAACTCTTCATTATCAACTTGAGTCTCAGGCCGTCCACGGGGCTTGTTCTGCAGGTCGAAATTTCCAGAACGAAAACGTTGGAACCAAAAACGAACTGTGTTTTCTTTTGCAACACGACCGCCATACACATCATTCACCCTTCGAGTTGTTTCCGCAGCACTAGTGCCACGGCGGAACTCGTACTCGTAAATAATGCGATATTTTAAGTTTTCCATTTTGTAAAATGAGTGACGCAAACAGAAAAAAACAAAAGAAAAAAAACAAATGAATGACGATCATCGAAGCACAAATACATGAGTCTATAGCTGTACAAATTTGAATTTGGAATTCCTTACCAAAGAGGAGAAATTTGTGATTAAAGTGGCCAGTACGAAAAACGCCAATTTCATATGTAAGGACCTAATATTTGTGTCGTATTTTGTTTACTAACATGCTCCATTCCAAATGGACAAACCATACTTAATGCCCGCCGCTTCGCACGCGTTATTTGTATGGAAACGTTTATACTTAGGTTATTTATGGATCCTGATTTATGGGATAAAAAGTAGGTAAGTGTAAAACACTAAGCCTGTATTTAAATTCCAGGATTAAAATTAACTGTAGGTAGGTATGAAAAATTTCAGCCCGTTGTGTACGCAAACTGCTTACAGTTTTGCGTGAAGATGTAACAAATATCCATCCATACATCCATCCATCGAAACTTTCGCTTATGTAATATAAGTGTGATAATCAATATTAAGCTTTTATTGTATTTTCTCTCTGGCTCAAACGCATAGCGAACTCATAGGTATTTACCAGACATAAGTTTCTACCCAAGTAATTTTAGGTAGGTATTCTCTTATGATCACCATCACCTTCGCAATGGTGATCGAAGGTGAAACAAAGAGAATCAATATTATATGTGTGCACTGCCCTTTATGAACAGCTCGTATGCCTGTGGTACAGCCATACTATTAACTATAAGTTTGCATTTACTTTATTATCTGGAAATGCGACAGCGTTCCAGTAAGCCCTAATAGGCTTACTGGACCCCTGCGTGAGTTAGCGACTGTAGATCGCTAATAGGCTTACTGGCTCCAAACCTAGGACCACATTCATCCGAGCTGCGCGCGTCGTATTTATATTTCTGTGTCTAGGACTAAAAGACACTTTCAGGACTTATTTTGACCTTAGAGTAGGTAACGTTTTCACAGGTCCGCATACTTTAGTACTATACTTATAAATCCTCTATACTAATATGGGTCCTCAGGCCATGAGTGGGGTAGGTTAGTACATACCTAAGACACTACGTAAGCAAGCTATTTTGCTTCTTGCCCCTATTTTACGTTTCTAGGTCAACAAACAAACAAACAAAAGTATTTAGTTTTAGTATAAACGAACATTAAAATGGGAAGTACCCTAGACAGGTTTTGGTCCATGCCCAGAACCAACGGAACCCTAATATCTTAAAAAACAGGGAAAGTTTTTTTTAAACAGCAGTAAATACCTAACTTCGATTTGGTATTTCGCAATAAAAAAAAACTTTTATTCCGGACAGCAAATAGTAGGTAGGTAGAAGAAATCAAGAACTACATAGGTACCTACCTACTATTGCTATTATTTTAAAATAAATGCACGAACATATAAAAGAAATATAAATATAAAAACGATAGCCTCTCTATTTTATGAACTTAAGGAGAGAGCAACTTTTTTTTTATTGTTAGTTTTTCTCAATATAGGTATATGTACGGCACTCATAAGTTTTATTTCTCGGGAGTCGGCTTTTCCGATTTATAATAATAGTCAATAAGATATTTTTTAATCATTATATTTTTACTAAAATTCTGTTCTATACCTACTACAATCAACTTTTTTGTACAATACAATACATACATTTATTATAAAGCCTTATTGTAAAAATTCTAAGGTGATTTACTTACATCATAACGGAGGGTATTCAACCACCAACAATAAACAATTCGGTTTCAATTGATTTGTCATTTATAATTTGTAAATAGTAATTATTTATCCTAATTTCGATAAAATATATTTCTTTTTCTTACACTTGTAAAATTAAAGGCCTCCTCATCGATTTCAATGGTGGCGATCCCAGAGATTACGGAATTATAACATGAGCTGTTATACATAAGATTATGAATATAATTAATAAAAATAGGAATTATAAAATTAAATAATTATGAGTATATGTAGATACTTTTGAGTACCTCTTTGAATAATCCCATTGACTACATAGACCCGGAATGACTAAATTAAACACAGCAAATGCGTGTTTGTGCGCGCAAATTACAAAGCTGATGGGTCTCAAATTTTCGATTGATGTACTTCTATAATCCAGCCAAACTCTGCAATGCATAATGCTGACCATTATTTATGAACTACGCCAAAACTATTTGGATTGTTGTGTTGTTAGTTTTTACAATAATAGTTACTTGAGAGTGGCTTTGCGATGTTACGTAGAACACAAGTTATTTATTTATAAGGAAAACCAGCAGCACATACAAAAAAAAACAAAATTCAAAAGATAGAAACAGAAGGCTATTAAGAGTGTACACCAATCTGTTGTCAAGATCCGAAATAAACGTCTTTGGCTTATAACTAGGTACCGGGTAAACGGAGTGAATAGACTTAAGGGTGTATAAAAATGGACGAAATACTTTAGCAAAACATTATTTTGCAGAGGTCAGATCGACTGACACAGAAGGTGAACAGGCACGGACTAAGGGTACTTCCACTGCGGCCAGCCAGGCTATGTCTTGCTGCAGTATTTCCACCATTTCATTTTACCCTGAAGTCTCTATTCACCCCGTTTTACATACTATGCTAGAGATAAACTATTCTTAAAATGAACGCAGAGTTCCACAGAGTTATACCAGTTTATTTCTCTTTTGTGACTTTTCTTTTTGGTTTTGGTAGTATTCTACCAAGGAAACAGACTTTTTAACCGACTTCAAAAAAAGGAGGAGTTACTCAATTCGATTGTTTTTTGTTACCTTGGAACTTTTAATTGGGTGGTCCGATTTTCATGATTCTTTTTTTATACGAAAGCTGGTGCTTTCCGTGTGGTCCCATTTGAATTTGGTTCAGTTCTGAAAACGGGATCCATGAAAATTCTAAAAAAAACTATAAAATTGAAGTCAGTTTAAAGAAGTTAGTGTATAGTTAGATTATAATTTGGTCGAGTTCTGACAATGGGTTCCATGACAAAAGTATATAATTTGAGTCGGTTTATAGTTTTCTTAAAAACAAAATTAATTATTATTTAAAGTTATGTTTCAACGATTCTTGCTAAAGAGTAATAAACTGTTATAATTCTGTGAATACGCGTTCATTTTAAGAGTGGTTTATCTCTACTAAACTTGTACTCTAAGTAGTTAACAGATATGTGCAATGTCACATGTGTCTTTATAAATGCAGTTCAATACGCAACCTGCGGCTTCTTATTTGGTAACTCTCCACAACTGTAGGAATATATATCTTCACAACTCGATCTCAGTTTCTGCAACAATATAATAAATTTATTATTTCCAAAATCAGACCTCTCGTTTCGGAATTACTTTCCGAGTTTACTTTGACCATTAAAATTAATATAGAGTCCGCGCCACGACTCAAGTTTTACGGAAAAAGGGGTGCAACTACATAATTCCCGATCACGTTAGTAAAATAATAGATATCTGCGACCGATTTTGACTGCGAAATGTGCGGAATAAGACCTCTCAGACCAGAAGAGCATAATTTATTGTAAACTAGCTGCACCCCACGGCTTCGCCCCCGTGGAATTTATCTCACATCCCACGGGAACGGGATAAAAAGTATCCTATGTCAGTCTCCTGGTTTTAAGCTACCTCCCGACCAATTTTCAGCCAAGTCGCTTCAGCCGTTCTTGAGTTATAAGTGTTGTTACAAACACGACTTTCTTTTATATATATAGAAGATATAAAATACGAAATATTTGTTTCATTTACTATAGTTCTGCGATAGCAGCGCCACGTCTAAACGACTTGAGTCGTGTCGCGAACTCTATGTATAACCTATCACAAATACAACACAAGGCACTCAAACTGATTAAGAGCACTTCCACGACGACTAGCGAAGACGTCAAAGTTGCTACACGTAATGGGAACAGCTGTCTATAACCGTATTCCGAATCCTATCACCAACGCACAGTCCATAATATCATCCTTTGATATTTTAGATTGAAAAAGTGGCTGGTCGTTCAATCGATATATGACATTAATGAATTTATGACTGTAAAATGAAAAACTAATTATTCAATTTTATGTTATCATTGTATTCATGTATTTTAAAGATAAGTTCATTGTGGATTGTATTTTTACATTATGTAATTTATATTTTTGTGTCTGACATGTAACATAATATTTATTAATAAATGAACTATGAACTATCTACACCCAAACTTTCGCGCGTTCTAATATTAGTATGAAAGATACACATATTATATATTTATTCACAATCAATACAAATACAACTAAATTGATACGATGTGACATTTAATGTCAGCTTATTCGTAAGTAATAGGTAGAAGTTAATAATGGAAACTCTGCGGGAGTGAGGACCGATAATAGAAAGCTCTGACGACCTCTGTGGCGCGGTGGGCAAAGGTTCGCCTGCGACGCTGCAGGTTGCGGATTCGATTCAAAACTCGGGACAAATGTGTGTACGATCTGTAGATATTAGTTAACGGTGTTATATCTATATGTTGTTTATCTTTATGTAGTTTAGTACCTATATCAGTCATCTAGTACTCATAACACAAGCTCTGCTTAGCTTGGGGCTAGATAATGCTGTGTGAATTGTAGCATTATTTAAAAGGAGGATCTTAATTCGACTGCATTTTGTTTTTGTTTATGTTGTATTTACCTCAGAACTTTTGACTTGGTGATCCAATTTTGATGTTTCTTTTTTATTTGTAACCAGTTCGGTCCATTTCTGACAATGGCATCAGAAAACCATATAATTGAAGTCGTAAATTCACTTGAGGCGAAGTCTGAGTTGCGTTTAAGTATTCGGGTGTTAGACAGCTAGGGTCCACCAATCGCCGCTAAAACGCTGGGCTTTCCATTTTTTGAACGGGACAATACAGGGCTTAGAATTTGCACCAACCGAACTCTTCCCGTGGGTTTCGTAAGAGGCGACTACGATCCCGTAGTCCTCCTCCTCTACGGGGGCCAGGCAGCGGCGCCTCATGCAAAAAAATTGCGTGGGGATTATGGGCTTACCCTCCATGAGATAACATCCAATAAGGCGCTTATCAGGGGGAGGCCTGCATCCAGCAGTGGACCAAGATCGACTGTTAAGGATGAGGTATACGTTATGTTCATGTTATTCGGCAGAACGTATGTCATGGAGTAAGATACGGAAGAATTATAACCAAGTGCAACAGCTTGGTGGATTTTAAAATCTCCAACCCCTTTCATCTTAGTTATGTGGCATCCTGTATAGATATTCTGTCGTATTAGTATAGATACCTACTCTGGCAAAAGTTCCTCGATCCACTTCTGTAACAATATTATGCCCCGTTTGTTGATTGAATGCCCCAGCCGGTCCTGGATGTAGAACTGCCCCTGAACTCCTAAGGCTTTGAGATTCTCAAAGGTCGTCTCGCCCCATTTTAAATCCACTACATCGTCTTGATTTCCGTGTATTTGCAGAAGTGGCGGTACTGGAACAAAGTATTATAATATACTATAATATTAAAAATTATGATCGTATAATTATTAGCGATGAATAAAAGATCTCCTCCAGATCCTTCTTTGAAACATGAGTACGAAATAGGGTATATGCATGTTACTTGAAAAAAGCTAATACTTTTTTTACGTATTCTCTATTGATAACGAATTATATCTGTATATATATTTTTGTATTTTAAGATGCTTTTATTGTAAAAATTAATCATTGAAAAGTAGATATTTCTGTCTCAACAGCAAAATGTCTAAACGCAACGCTATTGGCTCCTGAAGCGTGACGTCATACTTGAACATTTTTGTATGGGCATGAAGTTTTGACTTTGAGTTGACATATGGGATCCGTTGAACTGTGATGTCACAAAATGCAAGGGCTAACATGGCAGCGTTTTTATCACCCGAAACTGAGTGTAGTTTTACTTTTTGTTCTTTACCTCAATAATTTAATTTTTTTTGGCTGTTATATTTTTTTCGTTTATGTATTAACCTAAATAATCGAAAAAAGTAATAAAACAAATCCATGCATATACCCTATTGCGGTCAAAGGATTGCACGTCGCAATATATGCGTATATTGCGGCGTACAACGGTACATAACACAATTTATAAGAATTTTGGTTTGTTTTGCAATGGGCGAACAAATAAATAAATAGGTTTATCCAAATGCCACAGAAAGCGCCATTGCAAAGTTTTTTAAACATAGGTTCACAGAAAACTTTGAGCAAACGGTTTCCCTCGGTTTTACTTCAAAAAATCTGCATTCTACATACAATATGATTTTTGCGCCATCCCTCATTAAACCAAGTGAGTTGTAAGTTATAAAACCAGGCAAGTAAATTAGTTGTTAACTTACGTTTAATCCCACTAGAATTTTTTATTTCTTCATACACCACTGATTTGTAGTATAGAAAAGAACTTAGCACAAAAGCTCCTGCAACATTCTTGTCCCATCGATATGCTGTGTGAAGGGAAAGCGCACCACCCATTGAGAAACCACCTGGAATAAACAAAGATTTATTTTATTAACTTATAAAACAAAACCACACTTTAAAAAAAATTATGGGTGAGTATGTTATTTATCTGTAGATTCAGAGTGTGGTTTGGGTTAACAAATTGAATACTATAAAAAAAATGTGTAGGACTCAAAATAATCTATACTTACTTATTAAAGAGAAAAGATTTGATTGTTTGTATTGAATAGGCTCCGAAACTACTGGGCCAATTAAAAAAATATATTTTATCATTAAAAATAATTATAGGGGCAAGTGCTGTTCCTATGGACGCTGTTACCTGTGGACACAATCGATTCTGACGAAACTGACAACTCTAAAATTCTAATTTGACCGCGATCGTAAAGTTTTGTCTATGTTTGACAGTTTCGACGTATCGTCATCTTTGTTTTCTGTGTAGTTGTGTTTATGCCGGCTATGAAAGTTTTTTGCGCCAAAAAGTAAGTTGTTTTGCTTCATATAAATGAGATTTACCGTGAAAGTACTGACAATATCGTTTTGATTGTATTTAAATTATGATCTATGTTGTTTATTGCTTAGATAGAGTTTGTTCCCTGTCTGTAAGTCAGTTTTATTGTAAAATTTAGATTAATTTTATTTTTTTTGTCTAAATTTGTACCTGTGGACAAAAATATGAGTGTACCTGTGGACTGTCTATAGGTACAAAATTGTCATAATGTTTACTTACAAAATCTAATCAGCCGATCTTTTTATTTTTTTTCAGTGCCTCGCAGTCCTTCCAACATATTTTCGCAAGGAAAACACTGAGAAATGGGGCAAAAAAAAAAGATTAAACTAATTCAAGAAGAGAAGTTATCATTTGTTAGATGTTTGATGTGTAAAACTTATTCCAAAGACAAAAACCAAATGCTCAAATATAGTTTTTGCAGTCATAGTTATCATATTTGTTGTGTTCCAAAGTTACACAGAGAAAACTTTGAGTCCGATGATGAGGGTGAAGGTTTCGTTTACGCGGCATGCTTTGCATTAGACAATGATGATGATAGCGATGAATCTACTCAAAACTTGTTTGAAGAGTGTCGTAATGAATACAAATAAGTATAATAGAGTATGTTTACGTTAGCTTTAAGTAGTTTTAGGATGTCTTTATTTGTTATTTTATATTTTTGATTGGATTTTAAATGGAACTGTCCCTAGGTATAACACCGTCCACAGGTACAATTTTGCTGTACAATCAACTGTTGTACCTGTGGACAATTATGGTGTTTTTAAAAAAGTTCATTTTTTTCGTAAGTCATAGTCATAATAAGTGATATTGAGACTAGAATTTTATTTTTAGAAAGGCTGATTATCCCTTAAGACATTTGCAATGTTAATATTACAAAATACTTTACTAATTCAGATTTAAAAAATGTTTTATTCTAAATTCTGGAAAGTGTCCACATGTTCCGCACTTGCCCCTATTATAATATATTGTTTAAGTGCGAATTTTGCTCAAAGTGTAATAATAAAGGATATTATTCACCAAGTTGAAAAAAGTAATTTGAATTTAGAATGGTGTTGTGTTACTGCATTTAAATGGTTTACTTTACTAGGATCTAGAGACTATTGATACTCCATGCTGGTTGCTCAAAAAAAGATAAAACTCATTACCTTGTTCAAAAACTTCTTTTGGCACAACAATGCTTTACTTTATTGCTACCAATGTTTTATTATTTTTTAACAGAAAAGAAGATTAAAAAACACTGATGTTTTTGTTAATTCATTAAATTTGCATTTCAAATACATATACAAATACCACAAAAAATATCTCTTTTACGCTCCAAAATATACTTTTTGGTATCACCTAAATATCATGATGAATGGACCAAGTATTAGAACGCACTGCAAGTAAAAAGTGACATGAACCTAAAAATTTTTTCATTGATCAAGGTGAAAAGTTGTATGTGTAACTTGACATCAAATGTTTTTTGTTTCGTGCATTTTAAGTCCCTCACTAACTCAGCAGTCTACTTTAGAGCCACTCGCTAGACTGCTTTACTAGCTAGGGATTTAAAATCGGTAAATTACATCAACAAAAAACCATTTTGCTCACTTGCTGAACCAATAACTATTATTCCACATTTAAGCTAAACCTGATTTTCCTCACTGTTTTTGAGCACCGAAGTAACCATTTTCAAGCAAGAGTAGTCAAAAGAGGGTTAGCTTATTAAGGAAAACATTTACCAACAATAATTCGACTGCTTGGTATTCCAGCCTCAATTTCATTCTTGATGAGATTCTTCACCTCTTGTTCTATACTGGTTATTGACTCAAGCTTGTCGGGAGCCTCCAGTGAAACACCTCCACGGTCAAACCAAACATTGCTCATGCCACCTCCAGCAGGGGTATATGGTTGCAGAGGCGCAGTGGGGTATAAAACTTTTATGTGTGGGAAGGTGAAGTTTTTGACCATCAGCTTAACCCATTCCATCATATGAGGACCTGTTGACCCTGGAATAATGTAGAAACATGATGGTAAGAAAGTTTGCATTAAAGATCTCACCTACCTACACTTATAAGTTTGGAATCACCTCCGTTGACTTCATATATCATACTAATATTAAGAATGCGAAAGTTTGGATGTTTGTAAACTCTGAACTCCAAAACTACCGGATGGATTGTGCTGTAATTTGGCATAGTTGCATTTAGTTCTAAGGATGGAATAAAACAGACCACTTTTTATCTCTAATAATATTATAACGAGGAAAGATTTGATTGGTTGTTTAGAACAGGCTTCAAAAGTACTGGATCGATTTAAAAAATCTTTAATCATTAAAAGCTTAGGTACCTACTTTTCGAGGAATCATAATTTAAGATTATATAGGTACGAACTGACTGATTTAAAAGTATGAAGTACTTACAAAATTATTGATGTTTTATCAGTTACCTACTAAATAGTCGATGGAGAATATCATAAAAATATTGAAGTAATGAAATTATGCTGTGTTTGTTTCAGTTTCTACGTAATAGGTACCAGAGATTTGAATGCCAAAAAGTTTGTTTACATAACCTAAAAATCTAACTTCACATATTTTACCTGAGCCATGAAAGAATATAACAGTAGCACTGTGTTTTGCACCGGTATGTTTAGTAAAATGCAGTGCTCCTAGCCGAGACATTTTTATGCAGTTAAAAACAAAGAGATTACAATAGCTATTGAAAATACGAAGTTATTTTTGTATTCGAGTACGAGTCGAACATAGATGTGTTATGACGAAGTTATTGTATTCTCTTTGGTGTTATGTTGTGTATTAAAGATCAAAGAGAATACACGAAGACGAAGTTATTGTATTCTCTTTGGAGAATATATGGAGAATACAATACAAACAAAGATAGATAGATGAAATTGCTCAAATTTTATGAATGGAATTGGCGTAGAAGGTTCATGGGAATTGGAATGAATGGCTGGCAGCTGGCAGTGATGTTCAACTTCAACTTCTTATTTCATGCAAAGATAATACTTCTTCTTCTTTTTATTTTTGGCGCTGCTGCGTCATCGTTTAACACAATTCTAATAACTTCGTAAGAATTTCATGGCTTGCTGTGTTTTTGCTGCCACGAATCTCGGGAATTATGACATCGGCCTGTCAAAATAATAGTACACTAACAAATTTATGGTACCTATGTACCTTCGGTTTCATAAAAACTTACACTGATGGTTGAGATAAGGCTCGAACCTACTAGATTTGCTAAAAAAAACCTAGGCCTAGAACTTAGTAATAATAATAACGAGATACCAGTCGTAAAAAACAAAAAATACTTAAATAAATTCAACATTTTTTCTTCGGTTCCTTGGTTGTAAAAACACGATTCAGTAAAAAATACGATAAAAAAAACATGAGTGTGCACTGTTATGAACCTAATTTGCTCTAGATCTCAAGAACCTTGCGGTCTATAGAAAAGATTTTTGATACGATTCGAAGGACTAATTCTTTGGTTCCTCGGTTGGGTTTTTTCGTAAGTGGTGTAGTTTTCTTGTAAATATACAATATCATCAATCAACAAAAACTTATGCTCTGTCCCGCTCCTATAAACGTCAAATTCTGGGACTATCGTTTTCAAAAAATGGCGCGCAATGCGCCCTATTATGAACGGAAGTGATACCTTAGCCACCATACAAACGTACTTTCCGCTTCATTTGGATACTACGTCTCCGATCGTATTGAATTTTGAAAGCTAGGCCAGAAAACTTAAAGTATTTTGACTACGGTCTGGTTTTATTCTCTTTGGTTAGGGTGGGCCTAACCAAAGAGAATACAATAACTTCGTAAGACAATCTATCACTGAATCTCATCATCTCAGCGAAAGCGTTACACCAGTGGAGTACGTAGTGGAACCCACAAAGGAAGGATATTATCCCAGGTAAGATACACGCGAACATTCCCCGTGGTAAAAGCGTATACATTGCCCTTTAAAGGATACATTAGTTTTATGAAGCCTAGTTGTAGGTACAGCGAGTTTATGTTTATTTCTAGTAGGGTCACCGGGTAAACGGTGGGTCAGTTGGGTACAGTGAGTCACGCACATATTGGCGAAATTAGTACAAGTAGCGCAGGCAGTCACTTGTCGGTTCATATACGCACTCCTACCCGCAATCTCCACTCGGCTAGTTCCCGTGAGGCTGCGCTCAAGTGAGGACACACCACGTCCGTTTATAGAGAAACGCTTCGAAAATACTTTGAAATGTCAGTTGATATTTTGTTTATAATTGCTAATTTACAACAGATATCGATAACATTCTATTACTTAACTGTGACCTTCTTAATACGCCGTGTTTTTAACTATAGGTGACATTACTAGCTACTAGTTTGAATAGGTTTATTCTTGTTTGCATTTTGAATCGGTCTATGGTGAAGGGTGGATCTGATTCACTGTGTACTCAGTGGATCACGATTCACTGAGCACTTGTTGTTAAGGCGACGCGCATCGTTATGCTAGGTTATAATACATCACACTAATATTATAAATGCAAAAGTTCGCCTGTTTCACATACCTATCCCTACTAATCTATCCCTACTATTGTTTTTAACCTTTTCACGCCAAAAGTACTGAATGCATCGGTCAGATTTTTTGAACAGGTAGTCCAAGGCCTGGAATAAAACATAGACAAGACAGAAACTAGGTAACGAATATACAAGAAATAGAAACAATTTATTTTAAAGCTATATCTTTTATGAAAATAGAAAAATAATTACAGAATGGGCAAAAATAAAACCCATCCTGCTGATGCAATTGCAACACAACAATCACAAGAGAACCCTTTTGATGCAATTGTAACACAACAATAAAATAGCCACAATCTAAATCACCACCACCATCAGCGGGTAGGCAAAAAGAATAAAAATGTAATTTCTTTAATGGTACTAGTTAGGTATTAAGCAAAGCAGTGATTATAGTGGGATAAAAACAGGATGTTAGTAGGTACAAAAAATCAAGACAGCAAAATGATGTGCATCGCCTTAACAAAAGTGATTTAAATTTACTAAAAACAATTTTTTGGTGTCGTTTTTCCATTAAATTTTAATAAAAATATAATTTATTTAATGAATGTCTTTATTTATTTACCTATGAAAATCCCTAGGCCCACTGTTAACCAACGGTTGACTCATTGTTCACCACTGGGTGTAAACAGTGGGTAATTTCTGCTCTTTTAAAAATAACCTAATTTACTCTGCTCTTCATCATCCGAGGCCAAACATTTTGTAATTCCCCGGGAGTTGATAAAAATACAATACATGAAACCAAATTTTAGGCCAATCAGACAAATAGTCTTTGAGATATGAGCTTTTAAAAAAAAATGACTCACTGTTTACCCGGTGGCCCTATATAAGTTATGTATATCGCTATTTTTTGGGAAACTATTGATATTTTTATGAGTATACAACAAGTTTTCATGAATAAAATGACTTGGTACTGTCATTATATTTATTTCTTTGAATTTATCACGTAGGGTAAAAGTTTGGGACGATAGAAAATTATGGTACATAAGCGTACCATAATGGAAGTACTATGGTATATAGTACGAAGACCTGGATTATGGGACATATACCATAATTATTATGGTACGTATAACGTCCCTGCCGGTGAGCAAGGCCGAGGTGCTTGTATACGAGGTGGTTGGAAAAAAGGTGCTGCCATGCTATTTTCTTTCCCCGATATTAGGTTCCTATTTTCACGTCTGATTGGATTGGATTTACGATTTTCCTGTTCATAAATTTGTAGATACAAATTCAGAATAGGGAATTCTGTCAGTTCTTTCTATGGTTTATCCATTTTGAATGAAGCATGTTAGTAAACAAAATACGATACAATTAACAAAATATCACTTGCTTGGCGTTGAGTTTCAGATATAATTGTAAGCAATTTTTATTGAGGGGAGGATCTAAAATCGACAGGTTACGTAAATTACGTATAAAAGGACGCGCTAACAAAGTGAATTTTAGGTTAAGTATGAGCGTTTACGTTTATGCTTCATTCAAAATGGACACGGTATAGGTACCCTGGTTAGGACCTACCTTTCTACACTTCTACACTGGTAGGAATAATTATGTTAATGGTGGTTATACTTATACCTATGTACTTACTTTCTGTTACAGCCTGTCAGTATAATAATATATTATTTAGTCTGGTAGAACCTACCCTTACTACTTACGACCTAATGATCCTGTTTATAACAAGCAAACCTTTTACCTATTTAGTGTACCTACCTAGTCGTTTTCTAGTAGGTACTAACTGAATTTAAGGACTTAATTTGGGTACGTATGCGAGCATAGAAAATTAATATTAATGTTTATTTCAGATTATAGAAAAGGTTCAGATCTTATTGAACCTATTCTATAGTCCATAGTAACATATACCTTAAAAAACTAACATACTTATAATATAAAAACTTAACTAATAATGGCGAGAACGTGTAGATGACGCAATCAGGGTGTCAGCTAACGACGGTGCACGGCGGCGCGCGGCTGTATCCCCTTGCAGGCAGCCAGTGAACCTTCGAAATTTGACACCCTTAGGCCAAAACTCAGCGCTTAAGTAAGCCGAGAGATATTTAGTTGGAACTCTCACCATAAATGAGTTGAAGCTCACATTATGGAGAGACGCCAGCTTCTCGACGCGCATCGAGAATCCAGTCTTGGTTCTCAGGTACTCCTCCACAGCTTTGGTCTCTACACTGTAGTGGACGCGTGAGACGTAGAGCTGGGAAGTGCCTCCGCTCGGAAACCGGTTTTCAGGTATTTTGGCCCAGTACCGGGCAGGTTCCGGGTAGTTGGTTTACGACTCTTGCGAACTACCACGGTGAATCCCTCCGCGTCACAGGGCCCCTTCCCAGGAGCCGGCGCAGGCGCAGCACTACGTGATGTTTCACAAATCTGCTTCTTTTTCCCCTTCCTAGAGCGCGCCGCAGCTCGCAGTGTCGGGTGCGGCGGTGGCGGCGACGACAACGGCAGCGTAAGCGCGCTTATTTAATTATTACCAAAACTTACGATTTGATTTGGTATTTTACTTTGGAATAGAGTCGATTAAGACAAACTTGTATTAGGAGAACCGTACTTATTTTAAAAAAAACTAAAAATGGCAATTTTCTTTCTCCAAAATAAAACAGAAGGTTCCTAAGAACAGAGCCTTCAAACTAAAACAGAAACGGTAGCTACCCTTAAGGGGCCAAAAATTTGCCTCCCTGTTTTGCTTAGATCTTAAAAGCTACGCAATGGATTTTGATGCGCGGGTTTATTAATAAATAGAGCGATTCAAGAGGAATATTAGGTATAATACATTAGCATTGTTATTGCATAGTTATTGCACCCTTGCTAAGTCAAGGCGGGTCGCTACGCTAGTAGTAGTTATTTTTTGCGAAAACGTGTAGGAGAGGTTAACTCCCCCCCGCCCCCCTTCTCTGAGGGGGCTCCCAAACAGTGCCATATTCATGAAACGTTTCTATCATATTTCTAAATTGTAATAATTTCCAGAAGGGTGGACAGTAAACGGCACTACGACAAAGAACTTACCCTACAAAAAGGCCATTAAAACTAATGTTTGATAATTACTGATGTTTTATTTTCCTCCTATCAAGTCGGAATAAACAAACATACAATTTTTATACAGTAAAAAATGCTTTAATTTTTTTTAATCATTATTTAAAGAGCTTAATCACATTGCGATTACGTCGCTCAAAATATATTTGCTTAGATATTTATTCTGCTAATACAATAAGCTATTAGGGTTATTAGTTTTTACTACAGGGCAACACTCATTAAACGCAACATGTTTACGAAACCGGCATCAATTTGTCGGCTGGCGAGGTTCCGTCTTGGTTTTTTATTTGGGCTGAGACAGCATCATTGTTGGTTTTGGATTTTATCGTTTTACGGTGCAGGAACCCTCACCGATCACATAACAGTCCACAACAACTTTTACAATCAATTGGTATAAGCCTAGGTATAGAATAGAATAGATACCGTCGTAGGCAGGTACGGTACTTAAAGACATAATTCACCTCACGGTTTGCCAGAACGGTGCGCCGCCGCCGCCGCCGCCACGCCGTGCCGGCGGAAAGGACGTTCTGATTACACTGCACGGTGGCCGCCTTCCTAACTCAGTTGGCTGGCAGTCGAACGTAGTAGGAGTATGACGCCTGTGCTCTCAAAATATAAAAAAATTAATCGCCCTATTTTTCTTTTATCGTTTTTATTATGGCTGCAGTGTCGAAATTTTTATGACGACCTCTGTGGCGCGGAGGGCTAGGGTCCGCCTGCGACGCAGGAGATTGCGGGTTCGATTCCCGCCTCGGAACAAATGTGTGTACGATCTGCAGACATTTATTCAGTCAAGGCGTTCTGAATGTTTTCTATGTATAATAAAAAATATCTATCTATGTAGTGTATTGTATTATGTATATCAGTTATCTAGTACTCCTAACACAAGCTAGGTATGTCTTTATATAATTCTAAAACATTGGCCAATACATCATTTTCCTTTTGGGAAGTCATTTTTCACACGCAAGGCTCGTTGACGCACGTCCGTTCACAACGAACGCCTCGCGCGTCTGAGCGCCCGGTCTCTCGGACAGCGATTACATTTGCCGGTACACCGGCAATTAGGCAGTTAAGACGGCCTGGCTCTCACGGTCTTCCGGTGTCGGCATCCGTCCTTCCTAACACCGATTACACCTTCCGTTTTAAGGTTCCTAACTCACACCGTGACCGGTGTACCATGTAGTGTAATCGAGCTTTTAATAATGCGCAGTTATAGCGGAATGAAATCGTTTAATTGACGGGAATTATTCCAACAATGAATCAAGCAAGCGAGTACGTAGGTGCACTGGACTCCCGAATCATTATGGCTAATTCGGCGCTGGCATCGGGTGATCGTACAGAAAATATCGCAGCATTTTGGGTTTATTTGCAATGATGTTGGTCTCAGGATTTTTATTCGTAGGCATTTTATCCTCGACGTTTAACAATTCTATACTGTTTTCCAGTAAACGAGCCTCGCGTTGCTCGTAGCTTAACATATTATTAGGGTCTCCAGGAGGTTTCCAGTGGAACTTGTGCTGGTTTTCAATATTCATTTTTAATTTTACGTTATGCGTGAACAATACTGTTTCAAGGCCTCCACCTACTCTATACTCATTTGGTGCTGGTGTTTGGAAAGCAGATGGTGGGAAACGCTGAGTCCTTATTAGGGGACCTCTACAAACGGCTGGACTGCATTTTGGTTTTTCTTGGTTGTAATAACCAGGGCCAGGCGTTTTAACAGACCCATAAATGGGCATCCAGTCATACCAAGGCTCAAAACGGCCTTCGGACGAATGAAATGGAGATGTATACTGTAGTTGTTTTGGTCTTACTGCTGTAAGCTTGGTCTGAGGTATGTCCGCTGGACTCTGTTCATTCAATATAACTTTTAATGGTCTCAAGCGAACTGTTTTTGATTTAAAACCCCAAGTAGGCGTCGGACATTCTTTTGGTTTTACGACTGAGTCATCGGTAGTTTTTGATTCGTGATCATAGTCGTCTTCATGGATTGGTTCTTGCTTAAATCGAACTGCAGAAGAGCCGAAAGCTCCATTAGGGCAATGCATAAATTTACAATATTTAGCATTAATACTGTAGGTATCTGGGCTTGGTTCTACCACTCGCTGTGACCAAAATCTTGCAGCTTTCCCAAAGCCTGAATATTCTGGCAATTTAAATAGGCATGATTTCAAGGGTCTTTTACGTATTTCAAAGTCTCTTTCAATCATATGATCAGCTGGACCTGGTCGTAGTTCGGAGCGCGGTTCGGGAAGAAATCGTTCAGCTTTAGGGCCTAAACTTCCCATTTCTGCACCTTTTGGTAAAATCGGGGTGTAAGTTGCGGGACCCGGTTGGTTTTCTCGAATACCTTTTTGGTGGACCATCTCAATGTACCGAAATTGCTTTGATCTTTTTTTATTGTAAGACCTTAATTTTTCGAGACAGAGCTCGGCTTGTGTAGGTTGCCTTTCAAGGCTGTAATCTCCTGGGCCGGGACTTTGTTCCAACGCTTTTGAGGATCTTTTAGAAGTCCAGCGACTCCATTTACAACCGTGGTAGAAGGCAGTTGCTTCATCAACTCTTGTATTATAGAAAGGAGGACTTGCGTTAGAAAATTGGGTCATATGTGTTTTTTGTGTTCCATCGGGAAATAAATCAAATCCCTTATCACTTTGACATGGCATGGATAATCCATCTCCTTGTGCTGACCGAGGTGGATGGCCTTTGTATAGTCGTCGTGGAACTAATCCTTGGCACTCAGATTCAATCACATTTTCCTCAGAGTGGCATTCACAAACGTCAATACCACATTTGCATAAAATCTCCTCTAAATCTTCTTTACTCAGAGCTTCGTATGGGAAACGTGGACGTTTTGCCATTAATGAAGTGCAATTTGGTATTTTGGGTGACAAACCTGCATCGTAAATTGCGTCGCTGTACACACGATTACTTGGTTGAGAATTTCGTGGAGATTTAGATAGAAATGGCGCCGTGCTCTGGCTCCTTTTTGGGCGAGATTCATTTTGATATGCGCCAGGGTCCAGTAATCTGTAATAGTGAGGCTGTGGTGGAAATCTGTCTCCTGTGCTGTATGCCATCTAAATAAATGGGTTGTTATCAGATAAGTATTTAGCAAAAAAAAACAGAAATGGCCGGCCGGTATCTGCAGGGTACCTAAGAAGTTAGGTAGATATATGAATAAAACTTTAGGCAATCAGTAAAATGACCGTCAAGAAAAAACAATATAAAATGTAAGAATTAAAGTTTAAGAAACGAAACATAGAAATTATTGTATTCTCTTTGTAAGTACCTACCTACCCAAAGAGAATACCAATACTTCAGAGCAAAGAGAATACAATAACTTCGTGCGGTACCTACCTACGTAAATCAATATGGTTAGGAAATACGTCGATATGTATTGTCTTTGTTAGAAATGTTGTCCACGGACTAGGAAGGTAGAGATAATAAATGTTGTCAAATATTATCTTGGAAGAATCAGGGCATGGAAGCCCTAATGCATATCTTTTTACTTACGATGATAATAGTGCGTAGGAAAGAGACTATTGTTTCGTTAACATGCAGGTTAGTTATTTATTAGTAGTCACAATTTAATTTTTGGATAGTGATGGGCTTATTATCGTGTCGGTGTCGATGAAAAAAATATATTTAATTTTAATGAAAAATAAAAATTCAAATATTTATCATAATGTCCTCCTAGCCGAATTTCGACCACGGCGGCCAGTCTCATCGGAGACTAGCCAGTTGCGCTTATACTATAGTGCACAAGTGTGCGCGTAAACACAGGTGAACTCTCTATTTCCCTTACTCACATAATCCGATGGGACGACACATCGACACGACCGGGGAAGAAGGTCAGCCGCAGGACCAAGGGCTTACCGTGCTCTCCGATGCACGGGGTGTAACACCGCCAACTTCCTGAGTCCGGGCAGTGACTGTGAGTTTTTCCAGCTAGAGAAACCACAATATCAACTATTGGCTTGACCCGGGATTCGAACCCAGGACCTCATAATCAATGGTGAACGAAAAGTTTGATCGGTATTTGGCACAAATGAGTCTTCGGTAACATACTTCGAACAAATTTTACTGAGTGTTTTTGGAGTCCAGTTGGACCTATTGTTGCATTGAATCTAAATGGATGCAATTTTCATTTTATCATCGTTAGGAAATCTGTAACAGCCTACATATTAAAATTATTATTATCGACAACAATATGGTACATCACTATCAAAACATAAAACTACAAAATTAGGTTGCAGACGGAATGTATTTTGACGTCTACGATAGACAGATATATGTAGAACAATACTCCTTCTACGACGATAGAACTTTTGTATTTGATAGCATTTTATGATGACCAAAGGTGACCAATATATTTTACATGTGACACGTTCAAAAACAATAAGAACAAACAGCCATTTCTTGTTTCACTCACACCTTAGGAAATGCCTATTGACATAAATGAATAAACTACTCGAGTACCTACCTATAATATACTCGGTTTTTCTAACTCGGTTTTTATCCGGCTTCCATGCTCTGTTATTCTTCCATGATTGGGTCTCAGTCTCAGCGCTGTCAGCTTAGTGGCTGTCAGCTGTCAGGGTCACCTGGTTTGTTTTGTTTGCGGCAAAATTGCGTTAACCCAGACGAGACAGGAGAAGGCACACACAAGAAGTTGAAGTTTTGTTTTTATAAAGTTTGCACCTACCTACTTTCGTAGATTTATCTCTCGATGTTTTCATTTCTTTCAGGTCATGCAATTATTATTTCATGATTTCCTTTTTCTCCTCCTTCAATACACTGATACCTTAGTATGTAATCAACATTGAAGTCTAATTGAAGTGATAATATAATGTTTGGTTTGAAAAATCAGTTTTCAATTTATAATTAACCACTGAGTAGGTATCCCAATCTGAGAATACTATCGGAACAATTGTCTGACACCGTCGTAAACGTACATAATCCACATATTCTTCTGATAGCTGGACGCTCATGCGATGCGCTGCTTAAAATTATAACAACGCTCCCTGTTAGCCAAGTGAAGAATCATATAAACATGGGATTTAATTTTGTAAGCGTCTTGCTTGTCCTGTGGGCGGCATCAATACCCGCCGAAAGTGATCCTCAGTCAACAACTGCTTTATGTAATGTTACCAACACTGAAAGAGTCCAATTTGTGTTCAATACAGATGTAGTTAATAGTGAACACATAGTAACATTCAAAGGGTACTTTCCCAAGTCTACAAGACAAAAATATGTCACAGCAGCACTAAAAAACGCAGGAGTAAGTATTTTTGAACTGGATTTACTTCTACCTTTCATTCTAAATGGGTGAAAGTTTTCTGCTCTGAGAGTCAGTTAGTATTGGAAACGAAAACTATAACAATAGTTTTGTTCTGTTCTTTTAGGTAAATAACTGGACTATACTACACAGAGACAATCCAGCAGCCAACTATCCTAGTGATTTTGATGTACTCCTGTTAGACAAAGACTATAAGAAGGCCCTGGACGCTCTGAGGGACCATCCAGCTGTAAAGCGGGTCACTGCCCAAAGGCAGGTTATGAGAACAATCAAATATGTAAATGAGGTAAGGAATCCAATTAACTTATTTTGACCCAACCACAACAAAGAAACCTAATAAGCCTTCTTTTAGACTATTTTTGGGTTTAGGCTACAGATATGTTATTATTTACATATAATAATTTCAGCTCAATGAAGACTGTGGTCCTGCAGGGTGTTTGTATGCTGGTTGGAGAAATTATCGAGGCAGAGCTCTACGGTCACTCCGGCAACCACGAGAGGTAACCTTATAATTCTTATTGTAGTCCTACTAGCCCAATTCCTGAGGGCAATCAGAGGCAATCAGAGGTGTTAAGTATATGATACTGACCTGCCGCATGCCGGCCTAGCATGGAAATTGTTGTGTGGAATAGAATAGAGAAAAATAACATTGCATCATCATACATTGTGTAAATTATTGGAGTTGAAGGAATGAATCTCAAACATTTTACACATTCAATGACAAAGTGACGTAATGTTGTCTATTCTACCCTAGACAACAATCCCCATGCCAGGCCTACAGCTATGTCCTTGGTACGCCCACGCTATTTGAATAGAATTGTAGATAATTATATTAATTATATTATTTAATAAGTAACACCTATTTTAATGAGGTACTATATTTTTGTTTGAATATACTGTCACACTGTCTATCAGATTATTCGGCTGTTTGTGCACTACAAAGAAATTACTTAAGTAAGTCTGATTTTAATGACAACATTCCGCAATAAATAAACAGATGATTGGCTTGTGCCTAAGCGTGTGTCCTAAGCTGCGACGCACTGATAGATGCACTTGTCCATCTATCAGTGCGTCGCAGCTTAGGACTCTTGGAAACTACATGTCTAATTTTACGCTACGCAAAGAAAGGTATGTGTTATCAGTTGGCTGTTGTTTGTCATGAGCTTGGGTCCACAGTGGAGCAACCTGGTATGAAGCCATATTGTTTGTCTTTTTCTGAGATAGGAAACTTCTTTCTTTGTTTTACAGATAAGACAAATGAGGCTTATAGTTTATTAGGCTTGTATTGGCTTGTATCTTATAGATAGGTATCACCATAACTTCTTTCCGGTCTTGAAGGAGTTTACCTTGGTGGAATGAGATAGCCATGATTTTCGCCACACTAGTACAAATAGCTTTACTGCATCTCAGCAGAATAGTTGGAATTTCATCAGGACCCATGGTTGACTCAACTTTAAAAGGCTTTTCTGACCGAGTCCAATGAAAACGCAACCACTTCGTTTCTATGGATTGTGTTATTTATTGTGCTTGGGTTTTGTGGGATTGGTATGTGAGGAAGTTCTCTAACATATCACCTATCAAATAATTCCGCGACTTCTTTCTGGTCTGTTGTCACAGTTCTAGTTTGGTCATCCAGTAGGGAAGGCAGCACTCATAATTTGGATGCCAGTTGTTGGCGGATGTATCAGTAGAAAGACTTGTTTTTACTTGTTTGAAGTTCAGTTCGTTCATAGTGGACCAACTGTGAACTTAAAATTTTATTCTGAATTTCGTACTTCAGATTCTTGATTTTCTTACTTCAGCCTGTTGTTAATTTCAGGTACTTTTCATAACTCTTGAAAGTGACAAGCTGGTATGATTTCCAAGTATTAGCTTTTTTTAGTAAGTTTTTGTGGTCCTATCCAGGGTTTGTTTTGCCTTTTCTTCGTTTTTATTCTTTGAAGTAGTATATTCGTTTTTATTCGTTGATGTGTGCAATTTTAAAATATTGAAATAGTTCCATGCGGATAGTTCTATAGAATGATTGGGACAGGTTTCGTTTCTATAGTTGTACCATGGAACTGCAGAGATAAAAAAGTGTTAACAGTTCTATGACGTCACAGTCTTATAGAACAAATGGGAGTTACCGATTTCAACTGGAGTAGAGTCTGTTATTTCATATTCTAAATTTTCAAAGTCCTGTTTGACAGTGGTGTAGTCTGCTTTGAGAAAGTTATGTGGTGTGTTAGCCTTGGGATTAAAGTAGGTTTATGCTGTTGGTCCTGTGCAGGTAGTTGTAGGGTTGCAAACAGTACTTGGTGATCACTTTTGCCAATGTTAGGAAGATGTTCAATCATAGTGCATAAGTTTTCCTTGTTGGGATAGATAATTTTTCCCATTCATCAAGAAAGTTATAGTTGAACTTCTACGAACGAAAATCAGTTTCGTGTCATGGAAACATAAATTGATTATTACTAATTGAATGTTATTATCTTTTTTCAGGATGGCGGATATGCATCTAGGAAGTTACTAAGGACAGTCCCACGGCAAATTACGTCAGTGCTGAAAGCAGATGTCTTATGGGCCTTGGGAGTGACAGGTACGCGGTTTCATATTTTGAACTTAGCCACAGAGTTAACTAACGGCTGAAGCAGTCCGCTAAAGTACCAGCAGCTATGGCCTAATTGGTGTATAGTCTCGACAGCCTCGCTTCATATTTGATTGATATCTTGAAATTACTTTTCTACTGGCTTCTTCCTTAGTGGCAGTATGTGTCTGGATCAGTTTGTGGGAATTTCCTATTCATGGAAATTCTGGTACACAGATATTTTAATACTATACTAGTATGTATCAGTGGTAAATTTTGAAAAATGAAGAAATAAGAAACTATCGTTCAAGAAGAAAAATGAACAAGACGAACTTGATGTCCTCAATAAACTAGTGATACGAACACAGCTCATCGAAGCTGTGACACCTTAAATAATAAACTAAAATAACATAATTTGCGTTGACGGATTGCACGAAACGAAGAACGCACTTATTGGTCGTCCGTCGTTATGTGCGATCGGTCATCCCCATCCGTCTACTTCTCATTCGTTTTCAAAGTAGGCCATAAACTTTATAAACGCTACTTTAAAAACCATCATTAACACTGGTCTAACAGGCGTTTACGATGTACAAAATCGCATTTTCTCACGAGTGATACATAGTGCTTTATCGAGTCGCCTTCGAGGAAAATCATCGTTTAAAATCTTCAAAATCACTTGAGAAAATTAAATTAAAACTCAAATGTAGCAATAAATACCTACACGTACGGTTTGCACATCTCTTATTGAATTATTGTTATGAATACGGAAAAGGCCGATATCATTGGCGGGTTCGGAGTAAATAGAACATTGTTGCGCATATCGTGAACAGCAAAACGAACCATTAGATCCATTCTCGACCATCTACAGATCAGAACCCGATTGTCCACGACCTGTTATCAACGAGTCCTCAGTTACTTCGGGCATAAAGCCCGAAGGCAACCAGACAATCTTGAAAACCTCGTTGTACTAGGCAAAATAAAGGGGAAAAGACCAAGAGGACGCCCGCCAACCCGCTGGTCTGATTGAATTAAGACCATAACTGGACTCAATTTGCAGTGGAGCCCTGTGATATGCCGAAGATAGGCCATTGTGGAAGTGGCTCATCAAATAAATTTGAAAATTTCGCGGCCTCCCCCGTAGATACATAGAACCTTACGAAAATGACACTCAAAATTGTCCTGACAAGGTTTCTGCTTATGGAACAAGAGATTAGTGGAGTTGAATTTATTTTATTTTGTGAGTAGGTAGGTAGGTAAGTGAAAATAATAAAACTGCGTTTTTACAGGAACAATCTGTTAATCATAACGTTACTTTGTACCTATCATATTTTATTTCACTTGGTTCCTTCTAATTACTAATAAAATAAATAAAAATCTTTTATCACGCACAGCAAATTGTTTGGTATATAGATGGATAAGAGAAGTCTGAGAACTGTTTCTGTGTAGTCAATACATAACAAATAATAGTGCAACAAGAAAAGAAAAATAAATCAAAATATTAATACATAATATTTTTATAAATGTTTGAATCATTATTAAATGAATATCGTCTTTTTACATGAAAAATAATCGCAAGATCACAAAAATAAAATAATATAAATATAAAAAAATGCCTCTCTATTCATGTATTTAGAACAAAGTTATAATCTTAACAATACGAACCAATAAATAATTTTCAACGCCGATTTCTTGAGGTAAGGGCAATAATTGTACATTAAAGTGGTAATAAACGCATTAAAATTTTACTAAAAATAGAAAACCCGTCTTTTTAGTGTCTTGGACGTGTGATTTTTGTAATTTTGATGGCATGCTTTCTGTCCAAGCGATCAAATGACACTAATTCAAATGCTTTCCATACATGCCAAAAAGGAAAGCTTTTGATTCAGACGGTTTCAGAGCGCGCATTGTGCATCTAAGGGGGGCCGGCGAAATTTTTGATCGATGATTAGAGCTTACAATTTGAATTCACTCGGTAATTTTGAATATTTTAAACGATTATTTTCCTCGAAGTTGTAGTATAAAGCAATACGTATCACTCAGGACAAAGTGAGATTTCTACGTCGTCGTGTGTTTTAAGGCCCCCTGCGCCTCGTGCCTCTATTAACACACTCGATAGGAATTGGCCTCTTTCTCAACTCGGTGTACAACCAACTATTTTGTTAAACACGCGCTCAACAGATGTCTAACTTTTTGTAGAAGTACTACCAAAATTAGACATCTGTTGAACGGCTGTATAACTTACCGATTGCAGGGGAAGGCGTTAAAGTGGCAGTTTTCGACACCGGTCTCGCTCGGAATCACCCTCACTTCGGGCGTATCCGGGAGAGAACCGACTGGACGGGAGAGAACACGTTAGACGATGCCCTTGGCCACGGGACCTTCGTAGCGGGGGTGATCGGCTCCAGATCCGACTGCCTTGGATTCGCGCCAGACGCTGATCTTCATATATTCCGAGTTTTTACTGATAATCAGGTCTGTTTTTCGATATAGTTCGATTTATTTAATCATTTTAATGAAATGATGTAGTAGAAAACTTTTTAAACCTTCTAGATTTGTTAACATAATTTAAGATATATGATACGTGACCACGATCGCTGTTACTCGGTAGAAACGTAGGTGAAATAATAACAAAGGTACGCGGTAAATATCCGATAAAATCATGTAAGTATGAAGTATTCTAACTACTCTGTAATTACAATCAAGAGTTCACTTATTGAGTATCAAGTATATGGGTCGATATAGAAAATAAAACCGACTAAGTGCGAGTGGGACTAAAAAATCATGTTGGTTATTATAGGAGCCCTCCTCAAATATACAGCGTGGGGCAAATTTTTGGCCCCTTAAGGGTAGCTACCGTTTCTTTTGTAGTTAGAAGGTTTTGTTCTGAGGAACTTTCTGTTTTATTTAAAGAAAAAAATATTGGCATTTTTAGTTTTTTGAAAAAATGTACGATTCGCCCAAAAAAATACATTTGTCAAAAAAACAAGTTGATCTTAATCGACTCTATTTCCAACCAAAAATACTTTTCCCAAAGTAACATACCAAATCAAATCGTAATATTTGTCAATAATTAAAAAAAACAATTCCCTTACATTTTCTATGAAAAAACGAGTAAGTGAAAACAACAATGTCACTCATTCAATGGTTCTTAATTTACACTCGTATGTAACTACTTTTTTAAGTTGGTAGGCTAATTTTGAATGCATCTCAGGAATTATTTTTTATGAATTTTTATCAAAAATCATAAGGCTAATTTTGAAGGCCATGTTCGCTCTGACGACGATGGTTTATACATAAAATGTCTCCAGACCAAAATAAGAAACATAGCTACCTAACTACTTTTTAACAAATATCATTTTAATTGAGTTTAAATTAATAAAAATGTTTGGTAAGTCAATAGCTTGATTTTTAATAAAAATAAAATATAAGTAAAATTTCATTCCTGAGATACCTTCAACATTAGCCTACCAACTTAAAAAAATAGTTACATACTAGTTTAAATTAAGAACCATTGAATGAAAATGAGTGACATTGTTGTTTTCACTTACTCGTTTTTTCATAGAAAATGTATGCCTATCCTTTTCACAAAACAGCGCGGAATGCGTCAAATAAACACGTACATTCTGCTGTGCAAGTATCTTAAAAGATTACAGTACTATAATATCTGTGCCCATGATTTTATGAACAACTTTATTATGCAGGTGTCGTACACATCATGGTTCTTGGATGCATTCAACTACGCTATAATGCGCAAGATAGATATTCTAAACTTGAGCATCGGTGGGCCGGACTTCATGGATCATCCTTTCGTTGATAAAGTTTGGGAACTTAGCGCAAACAAGGTAAACTATTTTTAACCGACTTTTTTATGTTTGTTACCTCAGAATTTTTGACTCTGACGTCCGATTTTCATGATTTTAATTATGTTCAGTTCTGACAATGGCATCCAAGAAAATTAATGAAAAAACTATAAAAAATTAAGTCAGTTTATAGATGTTTAAAACTAAATTTATTATTATTATTATTATAAAAAAATTGAAGTCTGTGTGGGTTTCAAGGTTTGTTTCAAAACTTATTTTTTTATTTGTCTGTCTTTTCTTATCTCAGCAACTATCGCTCCGATAGTTGCTGAGATATTAAAGAGGGGGTCTTTAATATCTCAGCAACTATCGGAGTGATTAACTTGAAATTATGCGCATGACTTAAAGATAAATAAAGGAAAATTTCAGTACAAATTGTTATGTCGAAATTAAACATAGAAAATACCCAGACCACCAGACAACGGACGTAATATTTGCAGATCGTACAAATATTTCGCCCTCGACGTCTTATGTTAAAATGTCTCAAAGCAAAATCGTTAAGGACTTGGAAACTTAAGCTTGTTCCAAATTTTTAATTAGGTATTTATCTTATCTTTTTTTATGTTAAACTAGTTTCTGCCCGCGGCTTCGCACGCCTATTTACTATGGACACCTTTTAAAGGTGATTTTTATCCCATGGGAACTGATCTATGAGATTAAAATGATTCTAGGATTAGATTTACCTTTATGCTAAGTTTCAATTCGATCGGTTCTGTCGTTTTGGCGTGAAGAGGTAACAAACATGCATATATCCAAACATACGCAATGTGATTTATTGTTGACTTATTAAATTCTTTATAACTTATCTTCAGGTAATAATGGTATCAGCGATAGGCAACGACGGTCCTCTATACGGAACACTGAACAACCCAGCGGATCAGATGGATGTCATCGGCGTTGGCGGTATCGGGTTCGATGACCGGATCGCAAAGTTCTCATCCCGGGGTATGACAACTTGGGAGCTGCCAGAGGTAGGTTTACTGCAATACAGTGTCTCCATAAAGTGCACAAACGATAATAAGCGAAACTACGCCATATTTTATCGATGGAAAATGTGATAAAAAATCTATAATTTTTTTTCTGCGATAAATCTAACAAATTATACAAATATAAGAATGAAAAATATTTAGTAACAATTCCGCGAAAAAAACCTTCTGCGATAAAATCTAATAAATTATACAAAATGAAAGATCACTTATCAAAGCAAGTCGTCAACTAGTTTCGTCTCTCCACGAGACATCATCAGGACACCACACCACTCGATCTTGATACTGAGAGCGCCAAAGAACAACGGCAGAGTCCCACTAGAGATGTTGCCACTCCGCGCTCCGCGCGCCAAGGTTATTATTTTTTATTATGTTTTTACTTTTTTAACTTTTGTTTCTCCACGACCACCCCCATATGTACAAAACGGTGTAACTTTTAAACTAAACGATGAATAACTTGCAAATAAACTCACCAATTAATGTAAATAACGGGAGCTCTTCATTAAACTGTAATTGTAAAAAAAACCCTGAATTAAAAGTTGTAAGTAATGTTGTTTTTTATGCAGAATCACCAAGTTTTTTATCGATTTTTGTATACATTTTTAAATAAAAAGAGTCGATCTATCTATCTATCTAAATATCTCAATAAAATCACTAGATTTTTTTTTATTACTGTAGTTTATTACATATTGCCTTATCTATCTGATGGTAAAAATTGCTCGTTCATATCTCAATCACAACATTATTTATCAATAAGGTTGAACTAGTCGCTTATTCTTTCATACAAACGTGGAAGGGTAACTACAAAGATGTTTGATGTTGACCATCCAAAACTAACGATAAAATCAATTTATACCGTCATAAACTATGTTTGTATACAACTAAAACAGTAAAATAGTATACGTTTGAAAAATACAAGCTTCTAAACTTTTGTATTTCAACACGAATTTTAGATTAACTTTGGGCGAAAATAAATAACATACGGGGAAAGAACACTCTAAAATCAAGGGATTACCGACATAGTTTAGTTATTAATAAGTTAAAATAAATTAATTTTGAAATTCAATCGTTTTTCTATGATAACCCTTGTGCTAGACTCTGTTCGGCGGCATAAATCATTGTGCATTTCATTCTATCGCGCGGGAATGTCTATAATGACCGATGGGGCGTGGTGGGTTGCGGGTTGATTCCCGCCTTAGGACAAATGTTTGTACGATCTGCAGATATTTGTTCAGGGTGGGTCGTTTTCTATGTATAATAAGAAAATATCATTGAATGTAATGTATTATATTATGTGTATCAGTCATCTAGTAGGTACCCATAACATAAGCTCTGCTTAGCTTGGGGCTAGATGATGCTGTGTGGATTGTTAACATTATTTATTCATACATATTGTATTTTTTTTTTTAGATATTTATTCATCACATTAACAATCACAGTAAACATTATATTTGTACCGTAAAACCTTGTAAGGTTTGTCTCGGTACTCACATTCGTCTTAGCTTTAATTGTAGTCTTAGTGTCAGTAATAAAGAAAATTGGAATACAGTCAAATTGCGAACCTCCTCCTTTTTATAACAATATATGGTAATAAATAAGTAATAAGGGGGTAATACCCATAAACCTCACGCTGAGCATGCGGGTTGGGGATAGCAGTAGAATATCTCTTAGACGCGTATCTTGGACATTTGTTATCCGGTAAAAAACATGAAAAACACAGATTTTATTGTTTTTTATAGTTACTAAAACCGGCTAAGTTCGATTCGGACTCGCGCACGAAGGGTTCCCTACCATTATCTATAAAAACCCTTAGTCCGAGTCTACACGATTAGTGCGCCATCTATCATCGAGTAGCTTAACTTTAGTTTAGTGTTCGTACCATAGATGGCGCTAATTGTTATGAAAGAGTTTATTGCCCCCCTTAAATATTTACTTTAGTCTGTTTTTAGTATTTTCTGTTATAGCGGTAACAGAAATACATACAATCTGTGAAAATTTTAACTGTCTAGCTGTCTCGGTTCATGAGATACTGCCTGCTGACAGACGGACAGACGGACAGCAGAGGCTTAGGTTCCGCCCCACTTTGTGTACTTAACCCTAAAAACGTGACTGATCCTCATTCTGTTACTTTCAGGGATATGGACGTATGAAACCGGATATCGTCACGTATGGCAGCGCAGTTCGGGGATCTAGTGTCAATGGCGGTTGCCGGTCTCTCAGTGGTTAGTTCTCTACACTTTTAAGGCGCTAATTCTAATACTAAGTAACGGAACTAAAATCTGCACGGATATTTAAAAAAATGAATAAAATAATGCTGGACAATTCACACAGCATTATCTAGCCCCAAGCTAAGCAGAGCTTGTGTTATGGGTACTAGATAACTGATATACATAATACAATACACTACATAGATAGATATTTTTTATTATACATAGAAAACATCCAGAACGCCCTGAACAAATATCCGCAGATGGTACAAATATTTGTCCCGAGGCGGGAATCGAACCTCCTGCGTCGCAGGCGGACCTTCGCCCACCGCGCCACAGAGGTCGTCAAGATATATAAATAAAAAAAAAAAAAGCATTCAGCATTTTTGTGGGTGTGGATGGGGTTGATGCCTCAATGGGTCAATGAGACCTTTTAGGCACGTTAAGTGTCTGGCCTCCTCTGTGGCCGTGCGGTGTAGGCCATCTTAAGGCGCTCCTTACCCTTTATAGGTAAGCAGCGCCTTAACTACTGGGCTCAAGCCTCCACCTGATAAGCGCCTTATTGGCTTTTATTTATATGCTAAGGTTAGTGCCCATAATCACCACGCGGGGGCTGCGTCCAGCAGTGGAATAGGCTTTTGAGGTTGATATCGTATAAATAAACGTTTTGTATTATTTGTCTATTCCATAGATCAAAGTTTTCGCCGGCCACCCATAGATTTACAATGCGCGCCCTCAAACCGTCTGTACCAAAAGAGATTGAGACCTTTTAACTAGTGTCCCTTTTGCGCTTCAACAGAACTCACACAAAAAGCTCGGTGCAAACTGTCTGTGTCAAAACATAATATATATGTAGGTATAGCAGACAATATTGAGTGTCATTTTTGTAAGGTTCAGAGTCAGAGTCAAATCGAAATTGTTTATTTCTTTAGACTTACAAAATAAGCACATAGACAAGTACATTTTTTACTATACAAACATCTCGATAGATAGTAATACTAAGTAGCGGAAAATAGATTAAAAAAAATAGAGTAGAATCAAATAAGAAATAAGGTGCAATTGAGTCTAATTCACTAAATTTTTTTGTTTACTATCGGAAGAAGTTCTAGGTATCTACGGAGGAGGCCGCAATAGGTACTTGATCGAATATCCATTCTCATATAACAGGTACATCAGTAGCATCTCCAGTTGTGGCCGGTGCCATCGCGCTGCTAGCTAGCGGCGTCCCGCGACATCACCTGACCCCGGCCTCTGTCAAACAGGCGTTATGCGTCACCGCCATACGTCTCTCCGGCCCTAACATGTTCGAGCAGGGACACGGGAAACTAGACCTTATTAGTGCTTATCAGGTAATTTGCTGTTTTGTTTGAGTTGTGAGATCCCGGATTGAGTCACGTATATTGGAGCTCAGTGATCTAGCTACACTACGTTTATTATAAACAAGCAGCGGTCTCGGTTTCACCCGTGTAGTTCCCGGTCCCTTGGGAATTCTGGGATAAAATATAGGTTATGTCACTTCCTGAAAAGTAAGCTTTTTAATTGTGAAATATTTTTTACATCGGTCCACTAGTTTCGGAGCTTATTCAATACAAACAAACAAACAAACATTTAATCAATCAAATCTTTCCTCTTTATAATATAAGTATAGATAGATTTACCCAGAACACCCGGAACAAATATTTGAGATCGTACAAACTTTTGTTCTGAGGCGGGAATCGATCCCGGAACCTCCTGTGTCGCAGGTGGCCCTTCGCCGGTCACGCCATTGGTCGTCAGAGTGAACCTCGAACCCCGTCTTCACAACATTTTACACTTTCTCGTGTTATAATTTTCGTTTCGTCCTAACTTGTTTGAATATAAGTAAGAATCGAGCCACAGCGAGCACTCGATGTGTTAGGCCACGGCCACACTGCGGATGGTAGGCCGGTTGTCTGTTAGCATCGATGCCTTGAGGGCTAGGCGCGTGGCTTTGGTTAAGTGCGCACTGACATTTTGCTAGATCAACGCTTTTACTGCCCAGTCTCTGTGGCGCGCCTGAAGAGACGCGCCGGTTGCGACATGGGCAGGGAAAGAGTTAGGTCACTATGTAATCTAGACTTGTAATGTAACCTTGTGAGAGAAAAATAAATATTTTTATTATTATTATTAAAAAAAAATCACAACGCCAGATTGATTTCACTTCACAAACAACAATAACTTGAATACTTTATTATTCCTATGTCAATTATGGCCATTTGGTATTTTTTCACATAATACCTTATCCAGTTTGTTAATAATATCTATTACTCTTGAGACTATTTTATATAACTAATAAGCGTTAAGAAATTAAAACGTAAACTCTTTTTAATGGGTCTCATAAAGTTATAAGGGGTGAAATCTTAGCCGACGTCTTTATATCACCTATAGTTTTGACCAACCCATGTAGAAACACAGTAATACCGGTTGAAGTAGTAACTGAGCTTTATTCAACACTTGGTTTATTAACACAGGTTTTTTAACACCTTTATACTTGCTCTACAGGATTTCTATAACTTTTACCTGTAAAATCGTAAATCTCTTTCGTGGTTATAAGTGAGTAGAGCACGCTATAACTCGCACGCTATAACCTCTGCTAAAGTTATTATTATTACTTGAATACTCGAGTGAAACCGATGTACAGATGTTATACAGGTTTTTTTAACGCTGGTGTGCTAGTTGGGAAGTTGGTCAGCCATCTAGTTCCCATAACACAAGCTTTGCTAAGCTTGTGGCTACAGTTATATTTATTTAATTTATTAAGAGAGCCACCTAAAGCAGATATCAAGTAGTGAATTATAATAACCATTGTTATATTTTGTTACAGTTCCTCAGAAAGTACGAGCCGCAAGTAACACTCAGCCCGAACTACATAGACCTAACAGAGTGCCAGTACATGTGGCCTTATTGCACGCAGCCTCTATACTTCAGCGCGCAGCCGACTATCGCCAACGTCACTCTGATCAACGGCTTGGGCGTATCCGGCACTGTCGTGAGTATAACAACCACTGCTTTTTAACTAACAAAGCATGGCTACTAAAAAGATCGTCCGGAGTGCCTTCAGATGTGGCAATATTGCTCGCAGCCCTTGTACTTCAGCGCGCAGCCAACGTCACTATAATCTACGGCTTGGGCGTTTCCGGCACTGTCGTGAGTATATAAACCACTAACGGTGCTTTTAACCAACAAAGGCCTTGCTGTAGTAGCCTTCTACTATCGCCCGGAGTGCCATCACATGTGGACCTTTTGTACGAAGTCTCCGTAGTCATCACATGTGACCTAATTGCACGCAGCCTCCGTACTTCTCTCCGTACTCCGTACGCCTTTGATGTCTCTGTCGTGAGTAGACACGAATAACGTATTGATCAAGTAAGTGTCCAGAAACAATGGACTATCTGTTTCAGTTGTTTCTGTCTTGTTCGCAATGGGCCTCCTCATTATACAGGGTTCAGACTTAGATTCAGATTCAGATGAAAATGGAAACTGGGGGTAGGTGGAACCAAATGCAATAGCTTTTTAGTTTTATTAACTCTAAAAATGCTGTGGGAGGGGCTGCTGCCCGCCCTCGGTAAATATACCTTAGTCACAGATAATATAATACTATACTAGTACCTTAGTCCTCCCTTACTACACCCGCGGAAAGTACGGAGCGGTGCAAATCCTAAGCAGGCCCCACAGGGTCGTTACTTGTCTCAGAAAGTCCAGTTGTGCCATCTTGCATCTCTGCACTATATCTTCAGATTATTGTCGATTTAGGCTAGGCGAAAACGGACCACCGGCCACAACCACCGGTGAGTGACAAACTGTTTACTTGCTTTTTCGTACTTTTTGTACGAACTCGCCGCACACGTCTCGCCGGTAGCGGCCACTCGCCACATTATTATTATTGATATTATTACAGTCGCGGCCCCCGCCCCCCGCTCACCCTCACTCAGGTAAGGGTCTTATTTTGACAAAATCTGCTCGTCAAATTGTACTGACCGCCACCGCAGGCCGCGTGGTTGTCCTACGCATCGCAAGTTTCAATGGAATGTGATCGTTTCTGAACGCCGGTGGCTGTTGCGCTTGCGCCACTGGTGCAAATGCGGCTGGTCCATCTGCGCCTAGCCTTAGAAGTTGGAGGTGGTCTTGATCAGTACAAAAACATGTCACCTGATATAATATTAAAAGTAATCAGAGAAATTTCTTACTATTAGATTCTCAAGTTGATAAGCTATTGTTTGTTTATCTTGTAAGCTATTGTAATGCGGTATGACGACGATCCGTTCAGAAACCAAATAACGTTACGACTTGACAGATTGTTATCACCATTTTATTCAAGTGAATAATTTTCTTTATTTTCTAATACATATAGTATTAGAAAATAAAACCGTAACTTCCCGAAAAATATTCAATGTCGTTTCTGAACGTTGCGGGTGAAACTTGAAAACCGTCCATAGACAACGTATCCGTTGCAAGCCAGCCATAATCGGGCCAGAGTTAGGTACCTTATATTACGAGAAAGAACAAGGTAGTATTAGGTCGTAAACTGAACTGCCTGGAACTTGGATGGATAATAAAAAGTTTGTATTAGGCTTCACGATTACTACGGTCTTATTACAAACGAATTTATAAAAAGGAGGTTGGAAGTGGCGAACAATCGTTTAGTTTTTGGTCATTTCTTCGAATCTGTACTCGTAGATTATTAAAAACGGTTATTATTCTTATTTGTAGACAAACGTAGCGTGGCATCCTCATCTACCAAACGGAGAGATGCTCTCAGTGTCGGCGACCTACAGCGACATTATCTGGCCGTGGTCCGGCTGGATAGCGCTCAGCTTTACTGTCCTCGAGTCCGGCGCACAGTTTGACGGAGTTCTAGAGGTATGCAATATAAAATGTTAGTGTTTTTACCACTATGGTTTATCCATTTTGAATGAAGCATGTTAGTAAACAAACTACGACACAAATAACAAAATCTCACTTGCTTGGCGTCGAGTTTCAGATATAATTGTAAGCAATTTTTATTGAAGGGAGGATCTAAAATCGACAAGTAATGTAAATTACGTTTAAAAGGACCCAACAAAGTGAATTTTAGGTTAAGTATGGGCGGTTTGTTTACGTTTATGCTCCATTTAAAATTGATACGATATAGTGTAGCTATTCCTATGATACATCAACCCTAACCTCGTCACCCTGTATTGGTCCACTGCTGGATGCAGGCCTCTGATAAGCGCTCATTGCTGCTTGTTCCATGCGGGGTAATGCCCATAATTCCCACGCTGGGCATGCGGGTTGGGGATCGCAGTTTGGTGGTAGAATTGTTCTTGGGCGCTGCTGCCCACACCCAGACGGATATCCCTTAGTCGCCTCTTAAGACACGGGAAGAGTCAGGGTGTTGCAAATTCTAAGCCAGCACCACGCACCTTTGATACATACTTTCCGAGTAGTAGAATTTCCCACACCGACTTTCGTCGTGGGTGTCGTGAGAGGCGACTCAGGGATATTCATCAAGGCGCTGGTAGCAGCGACCCCTGCAGAACTATTCTACCACCGGACTACGATGCCCAACCCGCATGCCCAGCTTGGGGATTGTGGGTATTAATGAGTTAAAAGGCCAAAAAGGCGCTTATCAAAGGAGGCCTGAGTCCAGTAATGGACCCATTATAGACTGTTGAGGATGAAAATTTAGGATAAGTCTCGTACGTTGAGATTCGATCCTCATTCTTCAGCGATCAGCTGTTATAATTTTAGTATTTACACAATATTATTACATAATAATTAGTGAACAATGTTAGTTAAGGATATTATTTAGTTATAATTTATTTTAGGTAGTTAAAATATTGTAAAACCTAGGTTAATTCTCTTATGTATCTCATTTTAAGTAAAACCTGTGTTTGTATGAGTATAAAGTTCTTTTAACCTATTCGGTTTCAATAAAAAGGTGTTTTTTCCGAGTTCTTTCCAACGTCTCAAGTGAGACGTTGAGTTCCACAAATGGTTTTTGATTGTGCCGTTTCTTAATATATCAAAATCAAAAGCGTTTATTTGTAACTAGAACATTAAACAAATATACAAATAAATACACAGTTATACTTAAATTAAGGGAAACTTAGTTCTAATTATCTTAGTTCTATTTATCATTCCAGGGCCATTTAAATGTCACAGTAGAAAGCTATGACGACAGCGGTGACAGGATACCGAAAAATGCGACACTGTCCCTGCCGATACGGTAAGATACAATTACAATTCACATTCTATTCATTACGGATGTAAGCGGGTTAACTACGAACCCTATTTGTGTTTTCGCCCTGACTATGTCTCTCGTTGAAGGGATGAAACGTTGATGTTCTTCCATCACAAAAAAGGTTCGTAGCTAACCTGTTTACAATCGTAAGAATTCGTCAAACTACGATAGTTTTTCAGAATTTTCAAAAATAAGACAGCTTGTCTTATAAAAATAACAAAAATAAAACGAGGTTGGATTTTAAGTATTGTTTGAATTGGTAGTTGTAGCTTATACAGCTTATAAGTACCTACAGGATTAGATTAAAAAGAGAAGAGTCGTGGCGTTACGGTGCACTAACACTTTTAGTCGTACTGCAATGACAGAGCAGTGTTGTCAACACAACAAAAGTTGTCAAATTGGCACACGAGCGCCCTCTCTTCCCACGACTCTTCTCTTTTTGAACAGACTCTATCATTCTATACGTTTGTGATACATCGTTGGCCACGCTGTCACTTTCCATTAGGTGAGATTGGGGAGAAAAAAAGGTCTTCTAAAAGCATCAGTGCCCTGGGTAAAACTAATACTGATCCTGTTTAGTACGCCAGTTAGATTTTTAGAAGGCATTGGACACGCATTTTTTCTTTTGTCGACCAAAGAATAATTAATTTAGATTTAGAAAACTATGAACCGACTTAAATTTTTATAGTGAGATTTTCATGGATCCCATGGTCAGTCAGAACTTATCCAAATTAAAATGAGACGACACGGGAAGCACCAGCTTTCATATAAAAAAAGAATCATGATAATCGGACCACCCAAACGTCAAAAGTTCCGAGGTTACAAACATAAAAAAATACAGACGAATTGAGAACCTCCTCCTTTATTGAAGTCGGTTAAAAATGTACTAAAACATCCCTTGCTTCCAGAGCACGAGTGATACCCGTTCCAGTACGCTCCCGCCGTCTCCTTTGGGACCAGTTCCACAGCCTTCGTTACCCAAGCGGGTATTTCCCGCGGGACGATCTACGCGCGAAGCATGACCCGCTCGATTGGCACGCAGACCATATACACACCAACTTTAGAGATATGTACAAGAGGCTGCGCGAACACGGCTTCTATCTGGAGGTTATGGGTGAGAAGCTTTAGAAACTTACCTATGAAACCATAGGCAAACTTTTAGTAAACAGCATGACAGTCGATGGCAATTCACACTCAGCATACTAGTACTTGGCGAGTAAAAACCTAAAGTCAAGCATGGTCATAGTCTTCTGTCTTATTCGTCTGAATGGCACACATATCTGCACAATACCGTGTCCATCTTGAATGAAGCTTAGTAAACAAACTACGACACAAATAACAAAATGTCACTTGCTTGGCGTCGAGTTTCAGATATAATTTTAAGCAATTTTTATTAAAAGGAGGATCTAAAATCGACATGTAATGTAAATTACGTATAAAAGGACGCGCCAACAAAGTTAATCTTAGGTTAAGTATGGGTGGTTTGTTTACTAACATGCTTCATTCAAAATGGACACGGTATTGTGCAGATATGTGTGCCATTCAGGCAAAAAAAACAGGAGCCTATGACCATGCTTGACTTTAGGTTTTTACTCGCCAAGTGCCAGTTCTTTGTGCCATTCAGGCAAAAAAAACAGGAGCCTATGACCATGCTTGACTTTAGGTTTTTACTCGCCAAGTGCCAGTTCTTTGTGCCATTCAGGCAAACAAAACAGGAGCCTATGACCATGCTTGACTTTAGGTTTTTACTCGCCAAGTGCCAGTTCTGTGAGCCATTCAGGCAAAAAAAACAGGAGCCTATGACCATGCTTGACTTTAGGTTTTTACTCGCCAAGTGCCAGTTCTGTGAGCCATTCAGGCAAAAAAGACAGGAGCCTATGACCATGCTCGACTTAAGGTTTTTACTCGCCAAGTGCCAGTTCTGTGAGCCATTCAGGCGAAAAAGACAGGAGCCTATGACCATGCTTGACTTTAGGTTTTTACTCGCCAAGTGCCAGTTCTGTGAGCCATTCAGGCGAAAAAGACAGGAGCCTATGACCATGCTTGACTTTAGGTTTTTACTCGCCAAGTGCCAGTTCTGTGAGCCATTCAGGCGAAAAAGACAGGAGCCTATGACCATGCTTGACTTTAGTTCTCAATCCTCAATCCTCAACAGCCTATAATAGTCCACTGCTGGACGTGGGCCTCCCCTGATAATCGCCTTGTTGGCTTTTATCTCATGAGGGGTAATACCCATAATCTCCAAACTGGGCATGCTAATTAAGTAACAAATGATATTCTATTCGTTACCATCGCAGGAACACCACTTACCTGCATCGACACGTCGCTGTACGGCGCTTTGCTGCTCGTCGACCCCGAAGACGAATATTTCCCTGAAGAAATGGCGACGCTGAAGAAAGCTGTTGATGATGGCTTGTCATTGGTGGTTTTCGCTGATTGGTACAACGCTACGTTGCTGAGGCATGTCAAGTTTTATGACGAGAATACCAGGCAATGGTAAGTTAGAAACAGTATACTGTTTTCTATAAATTTTGCATTACTCTATTTTCTATGGAAATGTAAACTTCCCGCTTGGAGCGCTGTCACATTTCCATACAATATACAGCAACACAAGCTTGAAAGTACTGTATTGCAGTACGGCAGATGATGCTGTGTGGTGCTGGCTTAGAATTATTACCACCCCAATTGTTCCCGTAAGTGTCGTAAAAGACTATCAAGGGATATCCATCGAGGGGCGGCGCATGCCTAGCGTGGGTATTAAGGATATTACACCGCCATGAGTTGAACGCCAATAAGGCATTTATCAGGAGAAGGTCTGCGTCCAGCAGTGGACCGATACAGACTGTTGAGGTTGAGGTTGAAATTGACAGTACACACTTAGTTATATACATATGGAAACACTTCTAATTAACAAAAAAATCGCGAGCTTGCTTTTATCGACAAATCACTATCCCTATTTTTTTTCTCGCTCACTCATTAAAAAGCACCCATTTTGTTTTATTTTGCCTCGAAGCACGGGTGCTTGTATTGTGCTATAGCTACCCATGCAGAGGTCCTAGGTAGACGGTAGAGGACTACAAAATATTAGATTTCAAAGGCCTTGTGCTTGAAAATAAACTGGAATATATTCTGGATCGACTCTACGAAGGAAATTAAATAAACTAATTAAACTAACCCCTACAATCCCCTTGGAGTGCACCACAGGTCCACCAGAATCTCCAGGGCCTAATAACCCATGCGGGTTTCTACAGGCAGACTGAATGCACAGAAATGGAGACTTCTTTTCTAAATTCCTATCGCCAGGACACTGAATCAATAGGCCCCCTGATCTTTTTGAATCCGGTTAAACCGTTTCGTTTGTATCCGATCGAAGTAGATACCGTTTTATTTCAGTAAACTTATCACGGCTGCCTCATTTTACACTCGTTTGATTTGTAAAATAATTTTGATCAAGACATTTTATGTGGACATAAAAGCACTTGATAAAATTGATATTGAAATTAATTAAATTTTGATAAGAGTTTATCATGAATTCAGAAAGGATGGAAATGCCAAGTGCGAGTCGACTCGCGGAGGGTTCCGTACCATCGTAAGAATATTTAGATTTTTTAGATGACGAGAATATGTATAAAAAAAGCAAAAATCCAATATCCTCAACCTCAACCGCCTGTATTGGTCTGGTCCACTGCTGGTCGCACGCCTTCCCCTGATAAGCGCTTTGTTGGCGTTTATCAAATGGACGTTATGCCCATAATCCTCACGCTGGGCATGCGGGTGAGGGATCGCAGTTTGGTCGTATAATTGTTCTGCAAGGGGCGCTGCTGCCCGCCCGCGGTGGATATCCCTTAGTCGCCTCTTACGACACCCGCAAAATCCAACATGATTGATCTAAACCGACCGCGCCTGACGTTCCCTAGCTTCGGTGATCGGTACTTAACGTGATCACGTTGGCCGCCTTAATTATAAAATATTATATTTATAAAAAAAATCTATTTTTATTACCTGTTGTTATAGCGGCAATAGAAATACACACTATATGAAAATCTCAACTGTCTAACTTATACGGTTCATGAGATAAAGCCCGCTGACAGACGAAGTTAGTAATAGGGTTTCGTTTTCACTCACCGGGTAAGGAACCCTAAAAATAGCAAAAAGTGTATAATCATAATGTCAATTAATTAAAACTTTTAATTTCAGGTGGATACCTGAAACGGGCGGAGCAAACGTGCCAGCATTGAATGATCTACTGAGCATGTATCAGGTATAATTTTCCTCTGTTTACTGTCCTACTACCTAGTCAAACGGAGGTTCCCTCAAGCTGAGCTAAGCAGGGAATTAAGAATCGACCAATCAGAAACAAGTATGATGACGGCATATGTATTTTATTCAATTTGATTGGCCGATTCCTACACTTCTGCTGCGTTCTGCGTAAGTGGAATCGCAGAGTGCGTTCATATGTCAAGAGAAGCGAACTCATAACTTACAAACATGTTACGTTACGCACTAGTTTTGAGTATTTAGATTTATAATTTGTATTCCTACTGTTATCTGTATTCTCCGATTCAGAATACAATATATTTTAGGGCAACAAAGACATTATTCAACGAAAAATTAACAAATCTCATAACAATAACAGAAAACAGCATGGTTATATAAAAAAAACTAACTTCTACAACGCATAATGTCACATGTGCATCGAAAAATGTTAATATTTGAATTCAAAAAACGAAAGCGAGATCAATTAAAATGATAATGAGCTTTAAATCCAAAAATTGTTTCACGTTTCGGTGCTTAGATTCGATGATACCAATATCATTAAATATTTGCCAACAATGTTCCTCCTTTTGTTACCTCCGTTTGTATACAAAAAATATGCAAGTTTTAATAATAATAATAATAACGTTTATTGAAAAATATGTAGGTACGTAAGAGTCTGGGCAACAGGAGACCCCATGAGTGTGTATGAGTTTGTGTGTGTATGTGTGTGTGTGTGTATGTGTGTGTGGGGAGGGGTGTGTTTGTTTGTGTAATGTGTACGTGTGTTTGTGATTGGTGCTCCTGATGGCACCGGGCTCTTAAGAGTCCGGGCAACAGTAGACACCATTCGTGTGTGTTGTGTGTGTGTGTATATGTGTGTTGTGCGTGTTTGTGAGGTGTACTCCTGAGATTGCCGAACTCTTAATAGTCCGGGTAACAGGAGCTACACAGATGTGTGTGAAATAATCTTAAACCCGACTACGGCGTTCACCAATTGTACTTATTATTTCTATCTCGTTAGAGCTCTTAATTTGTTTGACGGCATATACCCTGTAACCATCGGGGTATTGAGACGATTCAATCACTCGTTTGTTGCAATCGAACGAGTAGTTTCAGCGCTACGTGGGAACATACGTACATACATACATACAAACATAGAGTGCCAACCTCATAACCCTCCTCCGCTGGTAGTCGGGTAAAAAGGGACATTTAACCGCCGAACACTAGCCATGTGCGCCGGACATATTATAATGCACAAGTGTTTGCGCAAACACAGATGCACTTTATTCTCTTACTCTCATAATGTAAAAAATAGTCGCATAGTATAATTAGCTTATTTGAAGTCACATGCATCCTATTGTCGAGTATCATTTATTATTCCCCTACAGGTGGCGCTAGGCGACCGCGTTTTCGAAGGCACGTTCAAACTGGGCGGTCACCCGATGTACTACGCCAGCGGAACACATATCCACAGCTTCCCGGAGCACGGGATATTGATCACAGCGCCGCTCAGCGACCAGGGCTATCAGGTACAACCAAATCCTACTATACTCTGTCCAAAGAAATATCCCTTTCTTGGCATAATGCACCACTATAAATTTCTCTAATTGTTGACAAGTGATTTTCAAGTACAGAATTAAATATTTCATCTCTATCTGTCAAACGAAACTTTGTTTATGAAGTAACAAAAAAAGAATACTTTTTTGCCAAAAAAAGAATACTTTTTTGAACATGGTATTACTTCATAGTATAAAACAAAGCGCTGTCTGTCTGTCCCTATGTATGCTAAGATCTTTAAAACTACGCAACGGGATTGGATACTTTTTTTAAAAATAGAGTTCAAGAGGAAGATTTATATGTATAATACATCAGCATTATCCATATTTTATGATAAATGTTAAGAATAAAAATAATAATAAGAATCATAAATTGTGTCCTGTGTTTACATAGTTGGTCTTATGAGCTACAAATAATTGTCCCAACAGTTTGTCCTTTCGGACATACAATAATTGTTATGTACTATACTAGTACAAAGGTACGTAAAAATACTTAAATTTAAAGAATATCACATTTTCTATCACAAAATGATAATGTCCTCCTAGCCGAATTTCGACCACGGCGGCCAGTCTCATCGGAGACTAGCCAGATTGCGCAGGACATATTATAGTGCACAAGTGTGCGCGTAAACACAGGTGCACTCTCTATTCCCTTACTCTCATAATCCGAGATATGATAAGATAAACCACAATATCAACTATTGGCCCGACCCGGGATTCGAACCCAGGATCTCATAATCAACGGTCGAACAAGCTGACCGCTAGACCAACGAATCAGACAAAATTTAGATAAATATTGATATTTGTGTCGATTCTTTTGTTTTAGAATTTGCAAATTTAGCTAAAATTAAATACAGTATTTATCTTAATAATTTGGAGGTAGTAACCCTCAAAATATTCTTTAATAGCATAATGGGTTTTTGATACTAAGTATTTTTTAAATTTTATTTTCAACCTATTATCTTCGATCTATAATTTATATTGGTAGACTATTGTAAATTTCAACGGCAGAAATATATAAACTTTTGTGGAATGGTACATTATTTACTTGAGGCATACGCATATTATAACTATTAAATGAAAACTAGTCTTGTTCTAAACATAAAAAAAATCACACAAAAACACATAAAATTAAAATGTTTATAAAAAACATTGCCTCGCTATTCATGAATTTTGAACAAAATTAAAATCGTAACATATGCAAACCAACCAAAACTTTCAACGCCGATTTCTTGAGGTAAGGGCAATAATTGTACATTAAAGTCGCAAAAAATGTGATTTTGTTTTATGTAACAGAACATTTATTTTGCTAGCTTATGCTGTACCTAAATGTTTATCTACTTCCGGTTTGGCCAATACGTTTTAAAACTAAAACGTTTTTGCCAACCCGGAAGTAGACTAGATAATGCTGTGTGGATTGTCCAGCATTATTAAATAAAAATTTAAATAAGGCGTTAATGTGTATCAGCTGCGAGACTGTTGCAAACAATCTACATGTAACTCAATTTGTGTAGATTGTTTGCAACAGTCGCAGTTAGCTCAATTGCAAAATACTGGTTAGAATATATTTCTGTTATTTGATTGTGATATTCTTTTTCAATAAATTACCTTAGTAATTAAGTACATTATTTTTCAGTAAATAATAAGATAACAGAACACATGATCAGTATTCATACGAACCCACCACAGCATGAATACCAGAGAGAATAGATTTCAGTCAACCGCTCGGAAGAGCGAACTTCCTAAAATTGGTCGAAGCTGTGACTAAAATGAAAGTTAAAATATAACTCGGCTACATTTACATCTTTCCTCTAGATGAGATTTCCCGGCGACAGCAATTTTTTAATGAAATGTAAAATTTGTTGCAATTTTGCGAGAGGAATAAATTCAATTGGCGGAAGATCTACGGTACTGCCACTTGATTTTTAATCTTGTGGACATTACGCCGCTACGAGTAATTTTAAATAGCTACACTAATTTGCAATCTTGACTCCTAAACACTTGAAGATACGAGCCTAGGATTGGCATTCTTTTTTACGCATGGAACTTGACAGTTTTTAAAAGTTTCAAGGTTCAAACACCCTGTACAACCGTCCTTAGAATATTAACAGTCTGTAGACCGGTAACAGAAGTACAAGTATCCCCCTATGTATATAAATCAAAATTGTAAATAATTGCTATTTCCTTTCGTTTTCAATAATTCATTCGTGGAAGCAATGCGATGAGACGACTTATCAGCAATAGAACTTATTGGTATAGTTTTTTGAGATGTGCCTGAGACGTTTGATGTAAGGCTTAGTTAGGTTATTATAAGTCACAGATTACCCCCAATAGATACCGCATTACGGTACTTTTGTTCGGATGCTAGCGCACCAAAATTGGCGGAAGGCGCGGGTTGCGGGGACTGAAACAAAGGCGTTGTGATTGGTGGATTATTTCAAGGTCGCACTAATAATGAACTAAGGGTATACTCACCGTAGGGTTGGGAAAGTCGTACACCAAATTAGAATTCATCGATAATTAGTTTGTAAATTTCGTATTATAAGGCAAATAAAAAAAATACGCGATTTCATGTAATTTTCTATAGGATCATGAATTTATACAGACATTAAAACTAATATTTTAAACCTAAGTAAATGACAAAAACACTACTACTATTTAATTTAAAAATTTAGTACACATTACACAATAATGATGAGAGTCATCTGTTTTGAATTCAATTAGGTAAAGAAAAGTAAGTAAAAGTTTATTTCAATAATAAAATAGCACTATTTAAAGTTAAGGGTTACAAATGTAGTAAGTTATAGAAGTTTTTGTATTTATCACAGTCTCTGTAGGTGTTGTTTCCCGTAGTCGAGTGACTGTCCTCCGTACTAGTTATTACAATAATACCTACCAAGAGTCCCGCTCATCTACGTCATCCACCATATTTAACGACATCGACTAGACTCGAAATAAGTGAAATTCACAACACTAGCGTAACACGTGCTTTCGCCGAAAAGGACAACGAGTACAATAACAGCAATGCGGAAAAGAGACAAGGGACCGTCCTTACGTACCATTAGCCATTATAAGCTGACCTGTTCTATAACTGGTAAAATTGTAATTATTTTACTTACCGATGAAATGTTATTCCGTCGTTTTGGTAGTTTGAATTTCTTGATGATTTTCCACACCATTTCACTGCACATGTAGTCATTTTATCCAATTTTCTATCACAAAACCAATTTTCACAAGCGTTAGAGCACAGAAACGTAGGGGTCTGACACTTGGTCGAAACTGAAGCCTTACTTCGAAGCGGCGATTTACATCTGAGCATTTGCACTAATGCGTGGTACGCAGTCGTCGTCTTTCATGCGGAATCTATCGGGGGTAATCTGTGTTATAAGTTCATGATATTACGTATGTTTAACTGCTTGGAAGATATTCATCACATTTATCTTATTCCAGATAATGTCAGGAGAGAAACAAGGCAACGGCGGCGCTGCACAGACCGTCGACGTCCCTATCCTAGGGCTCTTGCAGACGGACAACGGGGAGAACCGAGACTACACCAACGATACCATCGATAAAGTTCCGAAGGTACCCATGCCTATACTGTATCCATTTTGAATGAAGCATTTTAGTAAACAAACTACGACACAAATAACAATATCTCACTTGCTTGGCCTCGAGTTTCAGGTATAATTGTAAGCAATTTTTATTGAAGGGAGGATCTAAAATCGACAAGTCATGTAAATTACGTATAAAAAGGACGCGCCAACAAAGTGAATTTTAGGTTAAGTATGGGCGGTTTGTTTACTAACATGCTTCATTCAAAATGGACACGGTATATATATTAATGAGACACTTACCGCCGTACTCAGACACTTTAATGCTTACTTAAACTTAAGTAAACATTTTTGTATTTAAATCTTTACTAAGTGACAGTTTTAAATAATCATTAAAGTTTCTGAGTGCGACTGTTACTAAAGTATCTCATATTATGAGATACATACTACACCTTCTAGGAAAACCTTCGAGGAAAATTATCGTTTAAAATCTTCAAGAGAATTAGATCAAAAAATAGGATTAAAGGTATTATAATTCGCACCTAGCTCAAAGTTGGTAGGATTATTCAAAATACTATCATAAATGAAAGCTAAAAAGTCCTCATCGACCTGAAAATTTAAAAAAATTACTCGAATTCAAAGGTCACAAAAACGAGTTGCAGTTTGCAGCTTTCTCATAAAATAATTCAGACAAATATTGTAGATAAACCTTATTATTTCATCTGGTTTTTTCTTCGTTCCTTTTTGAGTAACTGGTGTATTTTATTCGAAGTAGTCTCATGTGAATGCTAGACAGTTTACCTAGCAAAAGTACAAATACCTAGTAAAAATACAATTTTAGTACGTAAGCCTAGTAAAGATATATTTAATTTTAATTTGGCAAAAAAAAAACAAATAAAATATATTTTCAATCTCTTTGTTTATGCTCTACAGGCTGGACGCCTTGTCGTATATGGTGACTCGTCGTGCCTCGAGGGTGGTGCCGCTAGGAACTGCCACTGGCTGTTACTAGCTGCCCTACAGTATGCACTCGTGGGTCACCTGCCGTCTTCTCTGCGTGACGCCGCGACCCCGCGCAAGCATCGAGACGTGCATATTATACCTTCTGGTGAGATTCTATAGGATTATGTAACAGAAAGGATCCAAAAAGTACTTTTTATCAGAAAGCATTACCACTGGCTGTTGCTGGCTGAATACAATACGGGACACCACCTCTTCTCTACGCCACCGCTTCTGTGGACCCTTGTAGCTACAATCAATGACTAAATCCTCTACACAGTAGGTTACGCGGACGATTTTGCGATACTCATATCAGGACACTTTGCCAGCATGGCGTGTAACATCATTAACAACGCACTAAAAGCCGTTGAAACATAGTGCATAGACTATGGGCTCACCGTGTGACTGTCACTAACAAACGTAAACTAGAAACTCTATCACCCTCCAATGGATAAAAGGATCCAAAGGAAATGACAGAGATGATGCACTGGTGAGGAGAGGTTTGGAGTTGCAACAGGCAGGACCACAAACAACAATACCCCTACCATTCGGTCGAGTTCACTCCTGGATCCGTGAACCTAGTAGCAACACCATGACTTCTGGGCAAGTATTCCAGATTGTAGGCAGTCGAAGGAAGAATCTCCGGGTTTAAGCCCGATTTCTCCTGAAACTCCTCAATCTGAAACCGGACAAACTCCGGCAAATTTTTAGTATTGTCACAGGACACTGCAGTATGCTTGGGTATGTAAGTACAAAAGTATGTAATTTGGGTATCACGGACAGCCCTCTATGCAGAGGGTGCATATTGAGTGCGATAGAGTAGCTTCTCAACAACTTCACTACCTCGGGACACCGAGGACGCCTAGGGAGGCATGCGCCGGCGTCAGCTTTCCTGCTTCCTGGAGCACATTGGGTGGCTAGATTAGCCACCCACCCGATTCACAAAAAGGCCTAGTTGCGTAAACCTGTCCCAAAACAAGTAACAAGTAAGGGGATAGGCTGCCCTGTTCTTCTTCCAGCAGGCGGTCTGAATAAACCTAAAGATTTCGTGACACCACACACTTTCATGGCCCACGCACGTTCGTGCACGAGGCTGCAGGGATAACTAATTCTAATTCTAAGTGGCGGAAATAAGATCTGCACGGACGTCTCGCATAGGAGTGTACGTCTCGCATAGGAGTGCAGGCATAACAGTGAATGCGTTTAAAATTATGGTATTGGTGTAAGTTCAGACGTTCACTCCTGGACTGTCAGAATGACCTCAGTGGCACGGTGGGCGAAAGTCCACCCGCAACCTCCTGCAGGTTGCGGGTTCGATTCCCGCCTCGGGACAAATGTTTGTACGATCTACAGATATTTGTTAAGGGCGTTCTGGATGTTTTCTATGTATAAAAAAAAACTATCTAGTCTAGTGTATTGTATTATGTTTATCAGTTATCTAGTACGCATAACACAAGATCTGCTTAGCTTGGGGCTAGCCCCAATGTGTAAAGTGGGACAATTCAAATAGCGTTATCTATAGTTTATCCATTTTGAATGAAGCATGTTAGTAAACAAAATACAACACAAATAACAGAATCTCACTTGCTTGGCGTCGAGTTTCAGACATAATGGTAAGCAATTTTTATTGAAGGGAGGAAAATCTAAAATCGACAAGTAATGTAAATTACTTATAAAAGGATGCGCCAACAAAGTGAATTTTAGGTAAGTATGGGCGATTTGTTTACGTTTATGCTCCATTCAAAATGGACACGGTGTAGATAACGCTGTTTGAATTGGTTCACATTATTTATTTATTGGTTTCCAGAGCTGCCGGTACGGTCGGCGGGCGGTCGTCTACACGTATATTCTCGCGTGCTGGCGGCTGACGGCAGCGGAGCGCGCGCCGCGCCGCCCTGCCCCGCGCGCGTCGCGCTCCGCCCGCGCGCAGTGCACGCCGCGCCCGCCGCGCGCACGCTCGCGCCACGCCACCAGCCCACCGACCCCCGCACTATAGGTATACTCACCAAAAATTGCGCCTTACCACCACAAAGGTAATTTTTCTGTGAAGTGAATAGTTGCAACAACTAATGTGTGGACGCCACGCTCCGCTGCTCTGTACACGAGGCAGGGAGCGGTGCCGCAGCGATTACTGGCCGCAGCGAGGGACCACGTGGTACAATACAAATACAAAATACAAATCATTTATTTCATAATAAAATGTACATAGCAAGTGGCAGGTAACCCTGGGTTCTGCTTTAGTTTAATATTAGGTCCTTACATATGAAATTGGCGTTTTTCGTACTGGCCACTTTAATCACAAATTTCTCCTCTTTGGTAAGGAATTCCAAATTCAAATTTGTACAGCTATAGACTCATGTATTTGTGCTTCGATGATCGTCATTCATTTGTTTTTTTTCTTCTGTTTTTTTCTGTTTGCGTCACTCATTTTACAAAATGGAAAACTTAAAATATCGCATTATTTACGAGTACGAGTTCCGCCGTGGCACTAGTGCTGCGGAAACAACTCGAAGGGTGAATGATGTGTATGGCGGTCGTGTTGCAAAAGAAAACACAGTTCGTTTTTGGTTCCAACGTTTTCGTTCTGGAAATTTCGACCTGCAGAACAAGCCCCGTGGACGGCCTGAGACTCAAGTTGATAATGAAGAGTTGAAGGCTATTGTGGAAGCGGATCCATCGCAAACCACGTCCGAGTTAGCTGCAGGCTGCGATGTTAGTGATAAAACTGTTTTAATTCACTTGAAGCAAATTGGGAAGATTAAAAAGCTTGAAAGGTGGGTACCTCACGAATTGACTGAAGCAAACCGGCAAACGCGCGTCGACTGCTGCGTTACATTACTAAACCGGCACAATAATGAAGGTATTTTAAACCGAATCATTACCTGTGATGAAAAATGGGTTCTTTACGATAATCGGAAGCGCTCAGCGCAATGGTTGGATCCTGGCCAGCCAGCCAAATCCTGCCCCAAGCGAAAATTAACCCCAAAAAAGTTACTTGTAAGCGTTTGGTGGACTAGTGCCGGTATTGTTCATTACAGTTTTCTCAAATCTGGCCAGACTATTACGGCTGATGTCTATTGTCAGCAATTGCAAACCATGATGGAAAAGCTAGCGGCTAAACAACCTAGGCTGGTCAATCGCTCCACGCCACTGCTGCTTCACGACAACGCTAGACCACACACTGCGCAACAGACGGCTACTAAATTAGAAGAGCTTCAATTGGAAAGTCTAAGACATCCTCCGTACTCCCCGGACCTTGCTCCAACAGATTACCATTTTTTTCGAAATTTGGATAACTTCTTGCAAGGGAAAAAATTCAACTCCGATGGGGCAGTCCAAATCGCCTTCAAAGATTTTATTGATTCCCGTCCGACTGGTTTTTTTAGTAAAGGGATCAATGAACTACCTATAAGATGGCAAAAGTGCATAGAAAATAATGGTTCATACTTTGATTAATTAAATATATTATATTAAAAAATATTCGACTTTTTGTTCCTCCCATACAAAACGCCAATTTCATATGTAAGGACCTAATATTATATTAAACTGTATTACAGAAAACCAGTCTTCCCTCCTACACGAGTATTCTAAATTATATTAGGAAATAACAGTAATCAAGACAGTATAAGGACAGATAAACTATCTAAGATGTATCCTTATAAGAACACTAATAAACTATCTTAAATAAAGGCTTAAAGTGCAGTTAAATTATCTTACGTGAATATGCTAAGACTTAGGCTAAATACATGTTGAATAAAGTAGATATTATATGGTAAAGACTGCGTTTGGTAATATATATCTAATTTAAAGCTTGATAATTATCTAACAAAAAGATCTTCTGTTTGGTTATAATCGAGCGTTTTTAACCATTCTACAATAATTGTTTTAATTTTGTACGACGTTAATTGTCTCGTGTCGCCAACTTTTTTATTAAGATGGTTGTATAAAGTAGGCGTGAAATGGTAGTGTCTCCGTGCAAGAGAGCTTTTGGTGCAGGGAACTGTACTGTACGGTACGTTATGGAACCATCTAGAACATTCTATAGAGTCTATAATTAGACATAGACATATCATTTATTTGCCACTACACAAACAATAGGGTATATGCATCGATTTTTTTTTTGTTTTAATCGATTCTTTAGGTCATTATTTAACCGAGGAATGATAAGACGCTCACTGAATTTCGCATTAACAAGGTAAAAAAAACAAATCAAAACTACAATCATTTTCGGGTGATAAAAACGCTGCCATATTGGCGCCATGTTTATGTGACGTCGACGTTCACACTTGATTAAAACCTTTGGTGACGACCTCGGTAGTGATCATCTCAGGAAAGAGGTTTTCCGAAAAAACTGAAAATAATCGTCAATACGAAATGTCAAGTGGGCAGAATAGTGTCAAATCAAGGTGCAGCAAGCAGAATAAATAAAGAAGAAATGTGTACAGTGATGTCACGTCCGCTCTAGTCAATGGCGTAGCGTTTTGAAATTTTGCGATTGAGATTTAAAATATCAATTTTTCAATGGTTAAATTTTACAATAAAAACATCTCAAAATGCAAAAATAAATATTAGGTACTTACATATGAAATTGGCGTTTTTCGTACTGGCCACTTTAAACACAAATTTCTCCTCTTTGGTAAGGAATTCCAAATTCAAATTTGTGCAGCTATAGACTCATGTATTTGTGCTTCGATGATCGTCATTCATTTGTTTTTTTTCTTCTGTTTTTTTCTGTTTGCGTCACTCATTTTACAAAATGGAAAACTTAAAATATCGCATTATTTACGAGTACGAGTTCCGCCGTGGCACTAGTGCTGCGGAAACAACTCGAAGGGTGAATGATGTGTATGGCGGTCGTGTTGCAAAAGAAAACACAGTTCGTTTTTGGTTCCAACGTTTTCGTTCTGGAAATTTCGACCTGCAGAACAAGCCCCGTGGACGGCCTGAGACTCAAGTTGATAATGAAGAGTTGAAGGCTATTGTGGAAGCGGATCCATCGCAAACCACGTCCGAGTTAGCTGCAGGCTGCGATGTTAGTGATAAAACTGTTTTAATTCACTTGAAGCAAATTGGGAAGATTAAAAAGCTTGAAAGGTGGGTACCTCACGAATTGACTGAAGCAAACCGGCAAACGCGCGTCGACTGCTGCGTTACATTACTAAACCGGCACAATAATGAAGGTATTTTAAACCGAATCATTACCTGTGATGAAAAATGGGTTCTTTACGATAATCGGAAGCGCTCAGCGCAATGGTTGGATCCTGGCCAGCCAGCCAAATCCTGCCCCAAGCGAAAATTAACCCCAAAAAAGTTACTTGTAAGCGTTTGGTGGACTAGTGCCGGTATTGTTCATTACAGTTTTCTCAAATCTGGCCAGACTATTACGGCTGATGTCTATTGTCAGCAATTGCAAACCATGATGGAAAAGCTAGCGGCTAAACAACCTAGGCTGGTCAATCGCTCCACGCCACTGCTGCTTCACGACAACGCTAGACCACACACTGCGCAACAGACGGCTACTAAATTAGAAGAGCTTCAATTGGAAAGTCTAAGACATCCTCCGTACTCCCCGGACCTTGCTCCAACAGATTACCATTTTTTTCGAAATTTGGATAACTTCTTGCAAGGGAAAAAATTCAACTCCGATGGGGCAGTCCAAATCGCCTTCAAAGATTTTATTGATTCCCGTCCGACTGGTTTTTTTAGTAAAGGGATCAATGAACTACCTATAAGATGGCAAAAGTGCATAGAAAATAATGGTTCATACTTTGATTAATTAAATATATTATTTTAAAAAATATTCGACTTTTTGTTCCTCCCATACAAAACGCCAATTTCATATGTAAGGACCTAATATGTAGATATGTTTCTATATCAATAGAGAATACGTATATATTTTTTTAGCCATTTTGAAATCACATGCATATACCCTATTACAGAACACATTAAAAATTAAATAATTAATGTTAAATTATACAATTGATAACATACAGTGGGAGCATTTAACAAATTATGTTAACAGTATGTAGGAAAAAGTAGGTAAATAGCTATAGGTGTACTGCAGTAGCAAATGGGCCTAGGCTAGCATAATGCCAACTGTTGTGAACAGAAGGCGCTGTTATTCTGCCTAAACCGAAACTAGAACAATCACAGGACCCTGCGATTACAAAATAAATAACCCAACCCAGGTATGTTCGATGTATTTTGTTTTTAACGCAAAGGAAAATAGTTTCAAACTGGATAGACGTTACGTTTGGCGATTGTATGTACTGATACTGTGTAGCTTATATCATGCGGCGGAAACGCGTTTCGCTAATTCAGCTTTATCATTAGTTAAGCCATAGTTGTGACTCTTCAGTCATTCCACCAAGCTCTCATTGAGAAAACCTACCCCAATGTAGAGATCTTTATATTGTCCATTTTGAATGAGGCATAAACGTATGCAAACCGCCCATACTTAACCTAAAATTTACTTTGTTGGCGCGTCCTTTTATACGTAATTTACATTACTTGTCGATTTTAGATCCTCCCTTCAATAAAAATAGCTTACAATTATATCTGAAACTCGACGCCAAGCACGTGAGTTTTTGTTATTTGTATCGTGGTTTATTTACTAACATGCTCCATGCTGGATGGATAAACCATAGATGATCGTAATAGTAATTTCATGTAATCGTGTCTTGAGTATTGAATAGACTCAGTTTATTGTACAAACGCTTTTATTACAACCAACCCACAATAGTTAAAGTAATGACATTTGTAGTAAATACAAAAAGGCACATTATGTGTATCGGTTATCTAGTACTCATAACACCTCAACCGCAACCTCATCAGCCTGTATTTGTCCACTGCTGGACGCAGGCCTCCCCCTGACAAGCGCCTTATTGGCGTTTATCTCATGGAGGGTAATGCCCATAATCCCCAAGCTAGGCATACAGGTTGGGGATTATGGTGGTATAATTGTTCTGCAGAGGGCGCTGGTGCCCGCCCCACGGTGGATATCCCTTAGTCGCCTCTTAAGACAGCCACGGGAAGTTAGGATGGTGCAAATTCTAAGCCAGCACCTCACAGCTATTATTTATTCTAAATACAGCGACATGAGCTATCATGATTTCGAGTAAAGTCGTGAAAGGAGTCATGGAGTTTATGAGAATATATTTGTGTTTGTATTTTGTATTTATTGATTAATTAAAACTTATTCTAATCTTATTACTACGACACTTAAAAACCATATAAGGTTTGTCTTAAGTCTTAGAAATATAGCTTTTATTTTGTAACCAACTTCAAAAAAAGGAAGATGTTTTTAATACGACTGTTTTTATTTAAACTTTTGGCTGGGTTGCCCTTCATTTTTATGATGAAAGCTGGTGCTTCCCGTGTGGTCCCATTTTAAGTTGGTTAAGTTCTGACAGTGGGATTCATGAAAATCCACGAAAAAACTATAAAAAATCAATTTTTAATTTTCTGTAAATCCGATCTGATGTGTTATTCAGCTGATTCGCCGATAACACTCATTTACAAACCTCAGAGGTTTCTTCAATAGTATAAAGTTTAATATTAAACGTTTTACTATTGAAGTATTAGTTTAAGTTGATAACAAAATTAATTATATTCATTGCTACCGATTATTGACTGTAATTGTATCCATTTCCTCAGGCGCACCAGAATTGGAGGGCACCGAGCCAGCAGCTAGGGCATGGCGCGGCGCCGGCGCTGCTCCCTCCCGCGCCACGACCGACGCCGACCCCCCCCCGTCTCTCCTCCACCGGGCTTCCTTCCTCATACTCCTCATAGCGGTGGTCTACTGCATCACTGCCTTCTGGCGGCGATGCGGTCGCAAGATCCGCAGGAGAAGACTCATTGCTCTCGCCACCTAGCTAGAAACCAGCAAGCTGAAGCTTATCAGCTCGGTATTAAACCAGGGCTTCAATTGCGATGATGATAAACCTGTGTTAAAGAACAAAAAAAATACCATTAAACGATTTTAGAACTGAAGTCGGATTAAATGTGAACTTTGTGAGTGGTGACATTGTATGCTATTTTTAAGGTTGTGTACATCAAAAAGAACGTTAGACGGTGACTTTTTGGTCCGTCTGTCCGTCTATCAAACCCCTTTTCGCAGGAACACGTAGATGTATCGAGTTGGAATTAACTCAAATGCTCTGTAACCGGGAGCCTCGATATAAATTAAACTTCTAAGTCAACGCAATCAAAAGTTGTAGCCTTTTATGTCTGAATATTTTTAAATTTCCAAGGGAATCGCATGCCCACTAAACCTTCTCTCATAGTATAGGGTATTTCCCGTAGACTTAAAATCATGCAATTTGGCGAGCAACAAGGTCTTATAGCACAAGTAAAGAGGAAATCCCGAAAACTGCAAATTTGTAGTATATTTACAAAAAATACTTTTGATTCTGGCTATGTACCTATTTCCTGTTAACAGTAGTACCTATAGAGTACTTTCCGTTAACCTAAATCATAAAATTTGGCAAGAAGCAAAGTCCTTATAAAGGGAAAATATGAAAATTGAAAATTTGTAGATTATACCAAAAAAAAACCTCACCATGAATCAAAATCTTATTTCCCGTTGACCTAAAATCATGATATTTGACAAAACACAAAGGTCTTACAATTATACGGAACCCTTAGTGCGCTATTCCAGTCGCACTTGACATCTTATATTATTTTATAACCAAAAGATATGGACTTGTTTAATTAGTTTTATAGTAAGAAAAGTGTAAAAAAAATATCTGAGCTTTTGGTCGTTGCCAGGCGTGACCCGAGAGCTGGTGAGTATCTGGTGCAGCGCAACAGCATTGCCATAACGATTTATTCCGATGAACAATGCAGCCAGAGTCTTGGGTACACTTCCGATTGGTATTATTTATTGATAGGGGTCAGTTGAACTACCTGTTGATCGTTTGCAACAGTCCACAGTTAGCTCAATTGTTGCAACTGTAAATATTAGTTGTAATTTACTTCTATTATATACATGTAATTTTCTGTCTCTACCATACCATATGTATAAAAGCAATATGCGTGTGACACGTCACGATATGACAGACCACACCTCAAAAGTCTTCCTCTACCGTATTATGTTCTTAATCGGATGCTATTAGTAATGGTATAATAAAATTAAGAACTGGCCACGATTGTCTTTTGTTTTTGCATACAATAATTTACGCTGACGTCACAAATCCTGCCTTAATTGAATACGGGAAACAAAAGAGGATCGCGTCAGTTTTGAATAATACCTATACGTAAATGTAATTTAATACTCATAAGACCAAGTACCACAGAAGGTACGATTTATTATCTAAATGTCTAGCTATGTAGATTATTGCCCTCTTCCTTCCAGTTTTACTACAAAAAAGTAAGAAATCTGTTAAACATTTGTTGTTGCGTGAAAAGCGTTTAACGGTTTATAGTTAGACACGGCTTAGTTAAAGTTGAAACGAGATAAACCCATATCTAACTGTTTAGACACTGTTCTAAACGCTTGTTAAACCAGTGCTTACGTTTGTTTTTGTAGTAGGTAGGTACCGCTGTTCAACTTTAAGCAAATTATGAATAAAAAAACATTGATTGCTTAAAGTGAACGTGTCAGAGATATAAAAAGTTATATTTTTATAAGTTCAACGATTTCTGTGATTATTACTCACGCATTTGAAACATAGTTAAGAAATATATATTAAAATTGATAGATATTTTTATTTATTTAAGTGTCTTCTTTCTTATTGGTTATTGTAAAGCACGGTAACTCCTTGGTAATGCCAAAGCAAACATAGTTTTATAAATTATAACTATTTAGAATTTTAGAATATCGTATTCACTGCTCAGCTCTGCGGTGCGACCCTGAGGCCCAGGTAAACGAAGATGGAAACAGGCACCTGCGTCTTGTGCCATGAAGGTGATATACAAATAATTCTGGTATACATTTCGACTCCCTGCGACCGCTACAATAGTTTATCCATACATATATTCATCGTCATATAATCACTAAGCATAGATATTTATATATATATATATATATATATATAACCTCTTTTGGCAGTAATACCAGTTAAAACTATAGACGTAGCGCAATATATAATTATCAATTAGTTTTGTATTTTTAATATTTTATGTTATCTATCAAATACTGGATTTCGTTTTGTAAATATGATTGTTAGGCCCGTATTATGAAAGCTTGCTCTATTCTTGAGTGACGTTTATCCCATAGAAAAGCGTTGCTCAAGCATAGAATGATGGCTGAGCAAGCATTCATAATACGGGCCTAAGTCTATCTATCATTATTTAACTTCGAGAGACGGTGAGGAGAGCTTTGTATTCCTCCTTTTGAATCTTAAGCATATAGCTTGAATTCATAAATCGCTCTCGCCTTAAACATTATGTTTTGTTACCGTGTCAAAAAATCTATATTTACATTGATAACTTTTTTTGATTAATGATTTACATTAACATTTTCATGACCCAAGTCGCACCGCCGAGGCTGGGAAGTGAAAGCGATAAGAAAAGGTCAAATTCCTAAAATTAAAATAGATCTACCATTAGAACTGTCGATTGTTGTCGCAAACAACAGTCGACGGCAGTCTACGTCAGCCGTCGACTGCAGTTGAATCCACTGCAGTCGACCGGTGCAGTTGCCTACATAGCGAAGCGCCACTTTATTTCCGTGTCAGTGTATTTTTTAATATGATTCGACCTCTTTTCTAAGTGTACATTTATTGTATTTATGGAAATAAAGCATTTTTGAGTTTGAGTTTGCCTTGAAGTCGGCAATTTCTCGTCCTCCGTGCTAAGATATTGGGCTGTCTAATTTGCTCTTTGCAACTTCATCTATTTCCTTTTGTTACTTCCTTTATACATTGGTACCAATTCTTTTATAGTAAATACTAGCATACGAAAACTTTATTCTTATGATACTAGTTCTGATTTATTTCTGTAATTTGATTGTTATTTTCTTTAAGAGACCCCTGAACTTTTTTCTCTACTATCGATTAGGTACATAAATATTCGTTTTTTAGTTTAAATAAATAATAACATCATATTTTTTGTTTTTTACTTGTACTTACCCACATATGTATATCTATAGACTTATATATGTTTCTAATGTTACGCAATTTAAACCTTTACCTATACCCAAAGATTTTGGCTATAAGTAAGGTATTTTAAATCTATGCATAAAGCTTATCTATGAACAGGGTAATTTTTTGAGAAGGGCGGTGATGGCCAAGTCCGAAACCACGAGAGTTAGAGAAAAGTCTTGAAAGGAGTAATACCCTTAATTTATAAGAAAACAATCACTGCATAAATATTTAATTTTCTTTTCAACCTTTTCCTTTTAACGGAAATCGTTTACCTTTATAAAAGAGATGGCAACATTTTTAAAGCTGTCAAGTTATTTTAGTTTAGTTTTGGGGACATCTAAAGCACCAACAGACACAACTGTCTAATATAATCAGGTGTGGATTATAAACGGATTCCACTATACTATAAAATTATATAGAGTTTTTTTCAAAATGAGCGAGTCTAGACTCTACCTATAGGTAACTACACACTACGATGTCTCTATTTACAATAAAAACAGCAATGTCGTATGAGCTAGACTTGCCAAAGATGTTCAAAGATGAAGTCTGTTTTTTAAAAAACGAATCATCAAAATCGGATCACCTAGTCAAAAGTTCTGAGGTAACCAAACATAAAAATAATAAAAAGAATCTGCTCTAACAATTCAAAAAAATCAAGAAAAAAGTGTGCTGTTACTGAGATAAATATCAAAATGCGTGCAATATATCTATACTTATATCAAAAAAATAAACTAGAGAGAAAACTTTCACCAATCGTTTTTTTAAACACGTCATTCAAGATGACGAATATCGAAGTATAATTTCCCTAAATGTGATGGTGGTATATTTTACAGATTCTGAAATAAGTAATGATTATGAAGTACAATTGATCCAAGATAGAATATCGAAGTAAAATTTCCCTAAATGTGATGGTGGTATATTTCACAGATTCTGAGATTATAAGTAATGATTATGAAGTACAATTGACAACCTCTGTGGCACGGGGGGCGAAGTTCCGCGGGTTCGATTCCCGCCTCGGGACAAATGTGTGTACGATTTGCAGATATTTATTCAGGGCGTTCTGGACATTGACAAAAAAATATTTCTATCTATATAGTTTACTAGCTGCGCCCCGCGGCTTCGCACGCGTTGTTCCTATGAAAACATTAAAAGGTGATTTTCATCCCACGGGAACAGATTTATGGGATAAAAAGTAGCCTATGTTTTATTCCAGTATTAGAATTACCTGTATGCAAAATTTCAGCCAGATCCGTTCAGTAGTTTTGGCGTGAAGAGGTAACAAACATCCATCCATACATCCATCCAAACTTTCGCCTTTATATTATTACTATTATTATTATTATTATTATATTATTATATATATAATAGTTAATTGTATTTTGTATTTCAGTTATCTAGTACCAATAACACAAGCTCTACTTAGCTTGGAGCTAGATAATTCTGTATGAATTTTCCAACATACATAATTTTTTTAAATTATATTTGTAATAAATAATGCTGGACAATCCACACAGCAACATATAGCCACAAGCTAAGCAGAGCTTGTGTTTTGGAAACTAGATGGACTATTATATTATATTTAATTTTAATACATTACATAGTTGTTTTTACTAGGCATAGAAAATATCGTAATAGAAAATGACGCAGAGTGTTCAAACATCTGACCAGAGGCGGGAATCGAACCCATCCTGGCAACACGCGCACCACGCGCCACAGTGGCGACGCCCCTAGTGTGAGTTGCATAACATTTCATTACTTTTTATAACTAGATGTCGCCATGGGTAAAATTAAAACTCGCTGACGAAAACGCACGGGTTCTGACGACCTGATCGCCATACTAACGTAGTCTCTAGCGTTTGATTGACTCCCATAAATAAGTTTTTGGAAGTATGGTCATTTGACCGTACAGTATAAAGCATTTATATGTATTTAGGTAAGGATATTTCTTACTTCGTAATAATTGTATGGGTACATAATTATTATCTAAGAACATGTGCCTAGGTATAGAATTCGCATCTAAAATGAAGGGTTTACCGACATACTACAGTTTATTGACATTTACTTGCTGCCTTTCAGGCATCCTTTCAGAACGGAATTATATCACGACTGCAAAATCTTTTCCGCAAAATTTTCATCCTAAATATTTTAGTATAACAACAAGATTAACAAAAGAAGAACGAAGAAAGTTTACCATACTACCGAAAGTAAAACTGCATTTGCACACAAACACTCATACTTCCTATCTTCGTATCTGTACAATAAAATTAACAAACATTCACTCATCCGTAATACATCCGCTTTGCAATGTAAAATTATAATCAAGGAATTTCTTTATCTCAAAAACTATAACGAAACGTAGGCTCCGGTCCTGTCATAAATATATTAGATAAACATTCAACTACAGTCTACTCTAGAACACAAACACAAGCGCCATCTTTTTAACCGACTTCAAAAAAAGGAGGAGGTTCTCAAATCGTCTGTTTTTTTATGTTTGTGACCTCAGAAGTTTTGACTGGGTACTGGATTTGCATGATTCTTTTCTTATATGAAATCTGGTGCTTCCCGTGTGGTTCCATTTTAATTTTGGGCATTTCTGACACTGGGATCCATGAAAATTCATGAAAAAACTGTAAAAATTGAAGTCGGTTTATAGTTTTTTAAAACAAAATTAATTATTAAGTTGCCTAGACTCTCATGATACTGGTGTCCTCAGCAGATCAAACTTCCGTCTTCTAATATTATAAAGTGGAAATATTCGATTGTTTGTTTGTATTGAATAGGCTCCGAAGGTGTGCATCAAGTTAGCAGCCCACCATGGAATTTCGTGGTCTCAACTATGCCAATAAATGTGCCATAAAAAAGGGGCTGCTAACTTGACGCACACCTCCGAAGCTACTGGACCGATTAAAACAATACTTTAATTATTAAAAAGCTTACTTTTCAGGGAGTTACTTAGGCTATATTTTATCCCGGAATTCCCACGGGAACGGGAACTACGCGGTTGACACCGCGAGGCACTGCCAGTAATTAATAAATAAATAAATAATATGGAACAAATCACACAGCATTATCTAGCCCTAGGCTAAGCTGAGCTTGTGGCTAGATATAAATATCAAACTAGCTGTACCCGTAACTTCGTTCGCGATTGCCATGCTTGCCTATTAATTAGGTAATTCACACTTCTCCTGTGGTTCGTATATGGATGGCATGTTGCCGATGACGGCAAGATACGTGTACCCGTTGACGGCAGCCATCGACGGGAAGGCGCATACCCGACAATATGACAGCGCTACCTATTTTATCTTATTATTACGTTTAACATAGGAAATTTAAAACATCAATCGTACAGTTTGTAGTATCTTTTGCGCACAACCGCTAATTCCGAGTAGGCCCTCAGACTCCGTGTCGATGACTCGGTAACGAAATTTTTGAATAGCCCAGAATTTACTTCACCTTACCTCACCTCCTCAACCTCAACCTCAACAGCCTGAAACGGTTGGCTGCTGGACGCAGGCCACCCCTGATAAGCACCTTATGGGTTTTATCTCATAAGGGTAGTGGCGTGACGTCATTATTTCGGGCTCTAACGGAAGACCAGGGCTAGAACTCTTCCGATAGCCTAGCCAGCATTATGCTGACCTAGCTCAGCCTTTTTATAACAACTTTTATATAACTACATACTTTAAGATTGTATTTTGATTCTACTTACTCATAGGTTGTAGGATACAATATTCGTACCTATACTAAGTTTCTTCTGTTGTCATAAATAAATGCATTTCTTTCTTCCTTCTTTCTTTCTTTCTAGTGGCCATAATCCCCACGCTGCAGCGCTGGCATGCCCAGCGCTGGGTTGGAGATTGGAGTTCATTGGTAGATTTGTTGTGAATGGGGTGCTGCTGCCCGCCCCCTGGTGGATATCCCTTAGAAGCCTCTTACGGCACCCGTGGGAAGAATCGGGGTATAACAAATTCTAAGCCGGAACCACACAGACACAGAACTACTTCATAGCCCGTTTTACCCTTTGGGTGCGAAACCCTAACAAGGAAAAAAGGCATCTTTATACTGATACGTTTTAGTTTTTGAAAAGGTCCTACCGCCTGTTCCCCTCGTGCCGATACTATTAACTTCTTCATATGATATTTTTAAAATAATTTTTATTTGTTTTAAACATCAGTAATAATCGTTTTGCCTAAAGGAGGATACGAAAGAAACTAGATAAAGACGGTGGGTGACTGAGTGGAGACAGCGCGCTAACGTAGTGTAGGACGCCATCCGGCCAGATGAGACGAAAGACTGCAGGCAGGTGCTGGCTGGACGAAAGAAATAAGTGATGCCGAGATATCCACACAGCATCATCTAGCTTCTATCAAATTAAGCCAGGGCTCATGACTGATATGATAATAATAGATAAGTAGGTTAGGTACCATCTATAACAAAGGTTTTATCTAACTTAGCTACTTACATTATTTGCCATACATAACTGCCTCATTGGTCAAGCGGTCAGCTTGTTCAACCGTTGATTAATGATGTCCTGGGTTCAAATCCCGGGTCGGGCAGTATTGATTGTGGTATTTCTAGCAGGAAAAATTCACAGTCTCTGCCCGCTGTTACACCCCCGTGCATCGGAAAGCACTTTGAGCGGTTGCTCCTGCGCTTGACTTTCCCCGGTCGTGTCGGTTTGTCGTCCCATCGGATTATAAGATTGAGGGAATAGAGAGTGCTCCTGCATTTGCGCGCACACCCTTGTGCACTATAATTGCCATGAATCTTATGAACTGGTGTTGCAGCATAATAAAGACTTACAGCAAGAGCTTTCAGAGTGCAGAATAAAACTTGATAGGCTAGAGGCTAAGCCGTTGACTCCAGCGACAAGTGTTTGTAGTTTAGATCTACGAACAGAGCTTCGAACAGAGCTTATGACTACAAATCTTAACATGTTGAATGTAGATCTCAGTACACCATGTCGCCATGGTCATAGCCAAACACCCGTCATGAAAGGGACTAATAAAATTAAAAAATATGTTAAACTGAGTAACTTCATTAAAAAATCAGAACAAAAAATTAAGCGACAAAAACAACTTCTCAATAATGCAAAATTGAGCAAGGAAAAGTCTAAATCTAACTTACAAGAAGAATTGGACTCTTGTTATACTTTATTAGGACGGAACTCTAAGGATTTAAACTATTTGGCGGAGGAAATAGTTAAATTAGAAAGGGCACTTCATGATGTAACCTGTAAATATAAACAAGCCCAAAAGGATGCCAATGACCACTGCCAGAAAATGCTGGAAAGCGCATATGTTGAAGTACGGCATAGCTACACTCAAACTGATCTCAAGAAAACTACTACACATAGTAACACTTTAACTGGAGATGGTTCTGTGGAGGTAGTGTCCCAGTCACCGCTGGTGTTACCATCTGCAGTGAAAACTATAATGTACTCCGATGAAATTGGCATAAACATGGGTCAGTTCTTAAGTATGAGTATGAAACATCCTGTAATAAATAATTGTTTTCCAAATTCAAACCTGCATACTATTATGAAAAAAATTAATAATGAAACTTTTAGTAATTCAAACTTAATAATATGCCTGGGTAATAGGGGTAATGTGAACAAATCGGACTTGATTAAGTATGTGGGCAAACTGTGCACACTAGACTTAAAACAAATTGTGATGTTCACATTCCCCTATAGCGACAGCTTGCCACAATCAGAAAACAACCTTAGATATAAGCTTAATATGATGTTGCACACTATCTCGTGCAACAACAATATACATGTGATTGACATTAACAGTATTGTTAGTAAAAAATACTATTTGACTCAAGGTAATTACTACCTTTCCAATTTTTATAAAAGACAGATAGCAATTTCGCTATCTTTTTATTTTAATATAACAGCCAAAAACTTGGCTATAAAAAATGCTTCTTTTGAGCATTGCAATGATTTAAAAAACAAGACCTTGGAAGTTGTTCCAAGCCATTTAAATTAGAAATAAAGACAATAGAGGAAGTCTCTAGCCCTAAACAGTCAAATATTATTATTTACAATAAAAAACAAAGAAAACCAGATTGTAAAATCAAGGCAAAGTTTACTAACCTGGTGCACCAAAATATTCAAGGATTGAGATGTAAATTACTAGAATTAGAATTGTACATGAACTCATTTGATATTGACATCATCTGCTTAACAGAACACTGGCTGAAAAGCTATGAGCTCATGTTTAACTTCAGTAACCACCAGGTTGGTAGTTCTTTTTGCAGATCACATGCAATTCGTGGAGGCTCTCTAATATTACTAAATAAACTCATAAAGTTCAAAGAACGTAAAGACATAATAAACTTATCCGTTGAAAGCCACATCGAAGTAGCATGTGTTGAGCTGGAGCAAAGTATTGTAGTAAGCGTATACAGCCCACCATCCGCCTCCTTTGAAATATTTGAAAGAATCATGGATGATATCTTGTATAAAATATCAAAATCACATAAAAATGTCTTGGTATGTGGAGACTTTAATATTGATCTTTTAGAAGTCTACTCCCTCAGTAGTAGATTAACTAATTTATTTAATTGTTATAATTTAAGGCCAATATTTATGGAACCAACTAGAATAACTGAAACCTCAGCAAAATGTATAGATAATATATTTGTTTGTCAAAATGAAAAAGTATTAAGTAAAAAAATTATAAGCAATTTAAAATCAGACCACTTGGGTCAACTAATTAAACTAGAAATACAAGTTAAAAACTATAATTGTAAACAAAAAATTCAATATACACCTGTGACCACAAGTCGATTTGAACGGTTGAAATTGGATTGGGATTCTAAACCATCACCTGATTACTCACTTAACAACCCAAATGAGTCGTATTGTAGTTTTTTTAATAAATTCACCAATGCGTTCAATTCAATATTCACACCCAAATCGAGGATGGTCTCAGAAAAACTTAACTTTAGTGAGTGGGCAACAGTGGGTATACATAAAAGTAGAGTAACTTTGTATGAACTATATAGTGAAAAACAATATAATTTTAACAAGGACTTCAAAGAAAAAGTAAAAAATTACTCAAAAATGTTTAGAAAAGTTTGTCAAATAGCAAAATCAAATTATATTAGCTCCAAAATTAAAAACAGTGAAAATGTAATAAAATCAACATGGAAAATAATAAATAGTGAGACTGGAAAGGTCAGTACCTACGATAATGATTACAATTTAAAGATTAACAGTTGCACAATCAAAAATGACATTGAAGTAGCCCAAGCTTTTGAAAACTTTTTTACTGACATTCCAATCTCTACCACAAAGTCCCTAAATTCTTCTCAAGCAATTGCCGAGTCTTTACTGATAGAAAATGTACCTAAATGCGAAAATAAATTTAATTTCAACCACGTTAATGAAAAAGATATTATAAAAGTCTTTAAACTTTTAAATATAAAGAAAACTGCAGATCTCTGGGGCATTTCCGTTAGAATTATTAAACCTTTGATTGATACCATTGCACCAGATCTAGCTTTTATATTTAATGAGTCTATTGATTGTGGTGTATTTCCTGATCTAATGAAATGTAGCAAAATAATCCCACTGTTTAAATCAGGTAGTAGGTCTGACCCCACTAACTTTAGACCAATATCAGTACTGCCAACATTCAGCAAAGTTTTTGAAAAACTTATTTTACATCAATTGCTCAGTTATTTCAATTGCAATGACCTGCTTCATAGTAAGCAATTCGGGTTTACTCGCGGCAGGTCAACTACTGATGCCGGTATAGAGTTAGTATCGCATATTTTTGATGCTTGGGAGAAGTCGCAAGATGCCTTAGGCATTTTTTGCGACTTGTCGAAAGCATTCGATTGCGTACACCATGAAACATTAATCAGGAAACTACATCACTATGGAATAAGGAACACCTCCTTGGATCTTCTCACATCTTATTTGAGTGATAGGATACAAAGAGTTGACATAAATGGGAAACGGTCTTCGGGGTCTGTAGTTACAATGGGTGTACCGCAGGGATCTATCCTCGGTCCTTTCCTATTTTTAGTTTATATTAACGACCTGCCTCATCTTGTCAAGAATAGTCACGAGATTGTATTGTTTGCTGATGATACTTCATTAATTTTTAAAATGAAACGACAAAACACTAATTTCGACGATGTAAACAATGCAATCTCAAAGGTAGTTCATTGGTTTAGTGTCAACAATCTTTTGCTTAACGGAACCAAAACGAAATGTATTAGATTTACTCTACCTAATGTAAAACAAGTTAAGGCTGATGTAAACGTAAATGGAGAAACGTTAGAAATTATAGAAAGTACCGTATTCTTAGGAATCACCTTAGATAATAAACTTCAATGGGGCCCACACATAGATAAGCTATCGAAGAGACTTAGTTCTGCAGCATATGCAGTCAAAAAAATCCGTGATCTCACAGACGTGGACACATCTAGACTAGTTTATTTCAGCTACTTCCATAGTATTATGTCTTATGGTATACTGCTTTGGGGGAACGCTGCAGATATTAACACCATATTTGTGCTGCAGAAGCGGGCTGTTCGTGCCATCTATAAAATGGGTCCCAGAGAATCCCTGCGTGATAAATTCAAAGAAATAAATATAATGACAGTACCAAGTCAATATATTTATGAAAACTTGTTGTATACTCATAAAAATATCAATAGTTTCCTAAAAAATTGCGATATACATAATGTAAATACTAGAAATAAACATAAACTCGCTGTACCCACAACTAGGCTGCATAAAATTAATGTATCTTTTAAAGGGCAATATATACGCTTCTACAACAAAACCCCTACTGAGCTGCAAAAATTATCAGTAAATAAATTCAAACAAATTGTCAAAACTTTATTATGCAAAAAGGCTTACTATAAAATATCAGATTATCTAGAGGATAAAAAAGCTTGGGACGGATTTTGCTCCAACTCGAAAAATAACAACTAACAGGCTAAAGGTTTCTTCGTCGTTTCTTTACTTTAGTCTACATACCGAAGCGATCGAAATCAAAAATACCACTTTATTTCCGTGTCAGTGTATTTTTTACTATGATTTGACCTTTTCTAAGTGTACATTTATTGTATTTATGGAAATAAAGCATTTTTGAGTTTGAGTTTTGAGTTTGATATGGATTTCAAGAGTAACCACACAAAAAAATATGAATAAGCTTGCGCGCCTACTCAAAAGGCTAATTTTACATAATTAACCACATAGAGTTGAACCGGGTTTTGTTTGAAAGATATTCCCACTCATACACTTTTATTTAATTTGAACAGAAATGGAGCTGGCGGCCTTATCGCTTATAGCGATTTCTTCCAAGCAAGCAAAGGAGATGGAATAGAAATGTTCTATAAAACCCTGTGGAAACTGGAAAATTCTAGCAAGAGATGGAGGTCTTTGTCCAACAATGGATAAACCTTGCAAAAATTAATTTCTACCTTTTATTATTTCCATTTTGTTAATGTGTACTGAATGACTTTAGATAATACTAGCAGCGCCTCTCGGTTTCACCCGCGTAGTTCCGTTCCCTTGGGAATTCCGGGATAAAATATAGGCTATAATATAGTCACTCCCTGAAAAGTAAGCCTTATAATAATTATAAAGCTACTTTTAAAACTCCAGCATGCCATATCTCCGCATCCAGGGGGAATAGACCCATCACCCACTAAGATCTCTATAATTTGGCTCTAAGGGTATTTCAAACCGCCATAACTCCGGAACCACTTGAAACAGACCCCCGTTGGTCTCTAAGAAATCAGGAGAAAGAGCACTATCATATGAAGCAATAGTACACCCCCTCCCACCCCTTCCTTCAAAAACATATCATGACATATCTCCGTACCCAGGGGGATTACACCCATCATGTGTGGTATCTCCGGAACTGCTCGAGGCAGACCCCCGTTAATGGGCCTCTAAGAAATCAGGAAAATGACCTCCATCCCGCGAAGCAATAACAGCCACCACCAGTCCCTTCAAAAACCCCTCATGTCATATCTTCGTATCCAGGGGATTAGATTCATCATGTGGGGTATATAAGTGATCAGCAGGAAGAGTTCTAATACTTGGTCCCAAGGGAATTTTAAACCACCATAACTCCGGAACCACTCAAGACAGACCCCCGTTGTTGGGTCTCTAAGAAATGAGCAGAAGCATTAATACACCCCCTCCCCACCCCTCTCTTCAAAATTAACACGACTTTCTTTCATATATGTAAATAATAGATAGTTTAATTGTCATTACATAAGGGATTTGTGAGTAAAGCTATGGGTATAGTGTTGAGTCTGGTTTTTCTCTTCAAAATGCCATTTGTTTTTCTAGCTCTTTAGTTTTGAAGATAATACGTAAAAATTAATACTAGAACTCATGTTAGAGATTCCATGACTTTTCAACTCATTTTGGTGTGGATTTTTGATAGTAATGTGGTATTAATTTTTTTTGAGATGACGATACCAATTGGTGGCTGTTGAAGATCCTATTAAATTTTTTTCTATACTGAATTGACAGCTCTGATAGAAGGGTAGAACAAGGGTAGAATTGCCTATAGACTTGAAATTACATAAAACGCTCATGACGTTATAATTAGGGGCTCATTACTAGTAATATTAGTTAGTTTCGACTAAAGTCTAAAGTCGTGATGGACTAAAGTCATGATCGACTTTTTGACCAGCATATTGAAAAGATTACCGCAAAAGCCATGAACACCCTGGGATTTCTCAAACCACTTCAATTAAACTAGGTTTACTCATTCATTATTAACTTGTATTTACCCTATTATTAGATTATAGATTCTATTTTTAAGCATATGAAAATGTTATAAGCTAAAACTGTCAAACTTTAGTTAAAACACTATTTTATCTACTAATTTAAGTGTTACAAGCTGTTTATTTTCCACGTAAATTAAAATAAAATAAAATAATCTGCATCTTATTATTTCAATTGTACATACTCGTTCTTATTTTCTTTATTAATAAATACCATACACTACGCGAACTAAATATTAACACTTTGTGTGGGTATCTATTGCTTGAGATTTGTTTATTTTATAAAAAACAAAATACAAGGTTTGCGGAAATTTTTGATGATTAAGTTGGACAGCATCTCTAATTAACAACAAATGAATTATACTTTATTTCCAAACTTCGCTAGTTAGGGTATGTTGTTTAGTTTTGAATAATTGTATGTTTCACAAATAAATAAAAATAAAAAGTACTATTCAATATTATTTATTTATTATTTTTTATGTTATTCATTATTTAAGTAGCACAAACATATGTATCTCATGTTAGATGTTGATAATCTTAGTGTTATTAACTCAAGTAAAGTTAATTATTTAAAAATTTAAATTAAAACAAATTAAATGGGTAATATACAATTAAATTAAATGAAATTACATAAAATTAAATCAAATTATTAGACACGCCGCCCCGCCGCCGAAGTCCATTCCAAATACATCTGCGGTCTTTCAGCCAGAAATGTGAATCTCATTTCTCTGTCGCGATGACTCTAACTAATTTAATGATTCTTCTAAATTGTAATAAGTGATCGTTAAAATCCAACCTTAATTATTTCAGAATAAATAAGTAGCTAATTAAAACAACATTGAAAACACGCTGTAGGAGAACTTGACTATCTGCAAGAAAAAAAAAGAAAAAAATAATAACATAAAGTTTACCTTTATCATAAAGTTTCTCCTTACCTTTTTTCAATAAATAAATAAATAAATAAAGTTTATGCCATAATGTTGCTATGAAAATTAGGTAGCTAAATTTAAATTATAACTACTGCATTTAAATTATAACAAGCTATGCCACCATATCCCAAAGTATTATTTATTATTACATTATTTATTCATGAATCCATAATTATTTTTCAACCGACGAAAAATCAGAAGAGGTTCGTAAATATTTCGTTTATGTATTACCACGCAAAACTTTTTACATACTAGTTCGATTTTGAAAATTATTTAAAAAAATAATAATATTAAAATTTTTGGAAATAAATTAAAATTTTATATTTTAATAATGTATATATAAATTTCGGCGGTTATTCGGTTATCGGTTATATTCTTTTAGAAAATATGCTAATTCTTGTATCAAATATGATTGTGGTGACACAGTTTAGCTAGCAGTACGCGGCGCAAACGCGTTTCGCTTATTCAGCTTTTTCCGTAGCTAAGCCGCGTCTCGCCAGTCATTCCACCCAGCTCTAATAGAGAACACCTACCCTAGTTAAAGATTGCAGTTTATATTAAAGTCACTTCGTAGAGCTCCCTTTGAGTAGTCATATCCTAATTAAGGATTAAAGATAAGCATTCTATTGTAATTTCATGTATGTGTGTTCTGTGTAATCAATAGACTCAGTTCAAAATAATAACTCTTTTATTACAAACAACCCACAATACGTAAAATAAAGACTAAAGAAATATAATACAAAATGATCAAAGCGGGCTAGTTTGAGGCGGTCATTTTCAATCCCAAGCTACACGACTTATACATGACCAAGATTTTAATGTTTGGGCTACGACTATCTGTAAATTTATAATAATATCAAAAATAAAAAATGCATCAGATGCTCGCAGTCAAAATCGGTCAGAGTACATTGTGATAATATTAGTGCTATTTCGATTATCCAGCATATCCATCTAGGTTACCTTACCACTTACCGAAAAATATGTTTTGTATGACATTTCAACGCAGCCCAAAGCACGGAAAACCACTGGTTTCTGCAAATTAAAACACGGTTATTTATATATGCATGTAGGTACAGGTACCTACTGATATAAATATAAATAAAATACTAATAAAATACTACTGCAAGCTACTCGGAAACCTGAAATGTTTGTGGAGCGAAAATAAGAGTTAAGTACCTATACAGTGTGCCTTTTTAATATAGAAGGACTTGTCCGAATGGCCAAGATAGGAGCACTCGGTGATTATCTGTATTAACCACCTAGCAGGCTACTAAACTTGTTATCTTCACCCATGTACAGCAAAATAGCAAAAAAATAATCCTATTGACTGTTGGTACATATTCATGGCGTGGCGTGGATCCTAACCGGCATTCCGAGGAGTAATGTATCATTCACAGCGACCATGATACGTTACGCCGCGTACGGACATCTGTCTCCTTGCCCCGTACAGACTGCACGAACGCTTACTGTGGTTACACACGGTAGGTAGGTACATTACTCCCCGTAACGGCGCCAGCCACTATTAGGTTAGTACTGCTTGGATCCAGAAGGTAGAAGACAAAGCACCTACAGAAGGTGGCATCATCACTAAGAACCATCTCATCCAGGCAACCTCGGGCTTTTAGCTTGTTTCAGTTACCTGTGCTTGTATCATAGCAATAGCCAGCAGCTTCCTGGTGCGCACTGACGAGGCGCCGGAGCATTCGTGCCAGCCACACGCGTACATTGCGTCCGACAAGTATGACGCCTAAGAACACAATGAAATATTATTTACCCAGAGTCTGTTCAAAAAGATAAGAGTCATGTGAAATTGAGCGCGCTCTTGTGCCAATTAACAACTTTTGTTGCGTTGCAACACTGCTCTATCATTGCAGTACGACTAAAAGTGTTAGTTCACCGTAACGCCACGACTCTTCTCTTTTTGAACTGACTCTACCTGGGTCCATCAATGTACGTAAAAAGGGATCAAATTGGGTCCAAATCTCAGTCATCGTCGGACCGGCGGTCTCACTTTGGTCATAGGTGCGTCTTTCCATCTTTGTTGTTCTTTATATTGCACAGGACTCGAAATGTAACTGGGAATGTATGTGTTTGCGTGAAGTTTTAACACAGGTCAATTGTTGAGCTGGGAGAAAGTAACACATCTTTCCTTTTAACTTATATCAAAGCTTGGGCCATAAGTTCATAACTATACTAAAACACATCGTCATGATCTCTGTTATCCGTTCTCACCTCAAGGGTGACATCACCCGTGTTCCACATCAGGAAACCTGTGCTGATCAAAGTTCCACACGTCGTCGACACCACGGCTGCAATGGTCACGAAGTCTCGCTCCAATGTCTAAACACAAACAAAACTTTAATTGAGAAATAGGAAAGAAACATTTTATTTATTAAAATTTACATTTAACAAAAAAACTCACCTAGGTCCTGCCTACTTATTTGCATTCATTATTGGTTGAATTGATTCGATTGGATTTTAATAGATTGAAGAAACATTATTTATTGGAAATGAAAATTACATAGACAAAACTTTTTAAAATAACGAGCAAGCAAAATTAACAAATGAACAAGACTAACCAGCTAAAGTTATTTACAACGAGATATTTATCATTGACTTTAGTATTAATACCATGATGGATTTAAAAGTTTTAAGAGTAACAGCCGCACTCGGACATGTTAAGGCGCATACACCAGTGAGCCCCTGCCTATTTTATCTTATTATATAAAAATCCATTGTACAGTTTGTGGGTATCTATTAGGAGTTGTTTATTACTGTCTCTGTAATAGTTTCATTTCGTAAAGCTTAGCTTATTTTTGCATCTCTTCCTAAACTATATAAGATAAAACTATTACAGAGGTATTAAAACTAGCTTATAATTATAACAGATACCACAAACTGTACGATGGATTTTTTAAATTTCTAATAAGTAAAGCTGTCATATTGGATCGGGTATGCGCCTAAATGCTTACTTAAACCGTCACTTAGTAAAGTAATCATTAACGTCTCTGAGTGCAGCAGTTAGTCTTGTTAATAATTTGTTGATTTTGCTTGCCCGTTAATTTTAAAAAGTCTTACCAATGTTGATTCTTTTCGTTTAATTATTCCTAATAAGTCTAATAATAATAATTTGCGATACTTCTAAAATAGAACAGTTTTTTTGTATCTACCTAATAAGATTGGTTATTATTGTACTCCGAAGGTTTTTTAATTCCTATGTTGAGTATTAGCTCAATTCCTATGTTGAGTATTAGCTCAATATCGGAATTTTAAACCGTCTGATCGATATTACTTGCCCTAGCCGTGACCCGTCGCGGTTTGCAGTGACACACGAAATGCGGCAAGGCGGTGAAATATGTACAAGTACTAAATTAATACCTGTGGAGAAAGGCAATATATATTAAAGAATACATATATTGTGCTGTTTTCGGTTGTTTAAATTCAACAATAACGCACCTGGAGATAAACCATTTTTTAAATTACCTGAAAACTTCGAAAGTTAGACCTCAGACGAAATGATTTTTTTTTCGTCAGAGGGTAGGACAATAAAATATTTATTATACCCACTAGTACTGGGCACGTAACGTACCTATGGTTTATCCATCCAGCATGGAGCATGTTAGTAAATAAACCACGATACAAATAACAAAAACTCACTTGCTTGGCGTCGAGTTTCAGATATAATTGTAAGCAATTTTTATTGAAGGGAGGATCTAAAATCGACAAGTAATGTAAATTACGTATAAAAGGACGCGCCAACAAAGTGAATTTTAGGTTAAGTATGGGCGGTTTGTCTACGTTTATGTCTCATTCAAAATGGACACGGTATAGGTAATATGTTTCTTTTTTATAAAGTAAGGTACCTAAGTATTTCGCTCTTTCCGCCGTGTAAAATACTTACCTGGATAAATAAATATATTTTTTATACTTACGTACTAAATTTAATTATAAAGCTTACGTCTCAATCAAGGCGAAAATATTTTTCTGTGTCAAATTTATAAGGGTGGATTTTTTATTAAATCTACTAATAAAAAAATAAACATGTATTTTTATTGAACACTTCCTATTTCATTCAGAACGAATTTCATATTTTTTAATTAGTTATATTAAAATATATAATCACGAAACTAGAAAGAGATTCTACTAGGGAGGTAGATAGGTAGATAGATGAAATTAAAACACCACTGCAGGTGAGTCCTATCGAGCCCTATCGCATCACGCGGCGCATGCCGAGTCACTCTACTGTATCTAAAAGGAAAGTACTACAAGGTCCCAGGGTGAATAGGCCTTATAAAAGCAATCTGACATTCGGACAATGTCCTTACGTATCAACATCTATCATGGAATACACAAAGAACAATTTATTCACCTTCATCTGAGACAAGACAGACACCATCTCTGCTATAGTGATGATTAGTTGAACACTGAAAATGATGCTGTAAATCTTCTGGCATTCTTCCACGCACCTGTAATTTGAATCAGTGTAGTTATGGTTCCACTGAAATGGCAACAAATACATCTGTGCACTGTAAAAAGAAAGAAAGTGCATAGTTTCGTACATAATTTGGTTTAAATATCGGGAATCCTGCGGTCTATAGAAATTACTTATGTTTTAATTAGTAGCTTACGAGTATTACTAATTATTTGGGTCCTCGCAAATTCATAAATCCTGCTCTCTTAATTCCCAAGCACCGGGAGGCGGGAGGCGGGCATCAACGCTCTCTGCAAAACAATTCTACCACCGAACTGCGATACCCAACCCGCATACCCATCGTGGGGATTAGAGGCATTACCCCCCCCCCCCCCCCCCTCATGCGATACGCCAATAAAGCGCTTTTCATGGGGAAGCCTGAGACCAGCCGTGGACCAATACAGGCTGTTGAGGTTGAAGTTGAGGTAATTCCCCAAAAGATAAAATAAATGAATCATCTACTACCAAAGAGTATCGACATGCAACTTGATCCCAATCTTCAACGCCTCCTCGTGCGCCCCTTCACGCTGCGATTGCGTTCCCGCCTTAGAGAACAGTCTCTGCATCTCAGTAAAGTAGTTGCCCAGGTTCTGGTACTGCGAGCTGAGGCCGACGAACATCGACAGCATTAGGACGTAGGAGCCGGAGACGCGTATGAAGTACACCCCCCACAGGAAGTAGACGACGACGCGGGCAGCCTTGGATCTGCCCTCCACGTCAAGCCAGGCCGTGATCACCGTTGTAAAAAACCTTCCTGGAAAAAAATCCTCACTCTGCAGTTTTCCATCGATCCATCGATAAAAAATGTCGGGTTCGTGGCTTAGGCCCCCGGTGTCTGCCGCCCCCGTGGTGGAGGCACCCGATTTCGTTTTAATGAGATAAGAAGTATTAGTTGAATATTTTTATCCAAAGTACAGTCAGATAGCAAAGCGTAACCTACATTTTAAAAATAATTATAAGTGTTTACATGAAGTGATTCAAAGTCAGTTTTTTAATTTAAATCTTTATAAATAATGTCACGAAACTAAAATTTGCTCGTCTAATAAAATCACAAGTTACAATTTAAAAATAAAGTTGATTCATATGTATATAAGTAAGTACCTATTATGTACCTACTTGCTAAATGTAATTTTGAATACCAAATAAATGATGGGTACCTACTTAAATATTTACAACATTGCTAACACAATAATTAAAAAATAAAATATAACAACATTAACATGCAAAATCGCAGGTCCTAAAATAAAAAATCATTATACCTACTAGGTAAACAGGGTGGGTCAAATTTTTGGCCCCTTAAGGGTAGCTACCGTTTCTTTTGTAGTTAGAAGCTTTTGTTCTTAGGAACCTTCTGTTTTATTTTGAAGAAAAAAATATTTCCATTTTTAGTTAATTGAAAAATAGTACGGTTCGCCCAAAAAATTACCATTGTCAAAAAAACAAGTTGGTCTTAATCGACTCTATTTCCAACCAGGAACACTTTTCCCAAAGTAACATACCAAATCAAATCGTAAGTATGGGCAATAATTAAAAATAACAATTCCCATACATTTTCTATGAAAAAACGAGTAAGTGAAAACAAAAATGTCACTTATTCATTGGATTTAAATTTAAACTCGTATGTAACTACTTTTTTGAGTTGGTAGGCTAATTGTTAAGGCATCTCATGAATATTTTTTTTACTTTTCATAAAAATCAAGTTATTTACTTACCAAAAAGTTTTTATTTTATTTAGGGGCCAAAAATTTAACCCCACCCTGTATACTTAAATATTAACAACATTGCTAACGAAATAATTAAACATTAGAATATAACAAAATTAACATGAAAAATCACAGGTCCTGAAATATAATTCACAGTTAAACATTAAGATTATTTGAACTAGGTACTTAAAATATGTACTTTAGTCATTGAAACCTCCTCAATATATAAGTATCTATTTAAATATTTAGAACATTTATTAAAACAAAACAATTAAACATTAAAATAAAGCGATACAAGAAAAATTACAGATTACAAAAAAAACACAGTTAAATATAAGGATAATTTAAACTTAGTACTTAAATGTAAACTCTGAGTAATTATTTTTAATATACCTATTTTATTTACATTTTTGTTTGATTAACACAAACGGACGGATTTGTTCCAAAAACTCCATAATTGAAATTTGTTTTTATTTATTTGTCTGTCAGCTTAGCAAAGATTTTGTAGTTTGTTGTAGAAGATTTTTTCTTTTTCTTTTTGCATATAGAAAGCAAAATAAATTAAATTGACAACTGGATGGATAGAAAATCCATAATTCATTTACAGTAAGTACTGTTGACTGGGGCTGTCTGAGTACATTTTAAAAAGTTCAACTCTCCAAATTATTTGCTGCCAAACCAAAACAAGCAAAAGTTATTGATATTATACTGACCTCTCAAATACGGCAGGAAAGCACTGGCGCCGTAGAACACGATACAAAGCCCGTTATACAAAGCTCATCACGAAGGCCTTGAGATAGAACATCAACTTGCTGATCATCTTTCTCTCGACGTCCTCATCGTTGTGCACCCTCTTAAGGTCCACTGCCAGCCGCTTTTGCACGGCCCTGGCGCTCCGCTTGTGGTAGATCAACGTCCCCACGTAAAGGTAAAGCGCAGGGTGCGTGATCCCGAACACTAGCTGGTCGACGACTTGCTTTAGAGAGAGATTATGCTGCGTTACAAACGATACTGTTTCGGATGCCATGAACAAAAACATCACGATTTCGATAAGAATCGACAGCGGATTGTAAATCTTTTTGAATTTATCGGGCAGTTGGACATCTTCTATCCAAAAGTCAGTCAGTCCGCAAAAGTACAGCGCAACATTCAATTTTCGGTATAATTTTATGGTGTCGTTGCAATACCTCCCGGCGGACGCCATGGTATGACTTACTCGGCAAATAATACAATAGTGACTGAAGTCGATGGAAATTCGATTGAACCTGCAATTATCGCCCTCGATGTACCATGCAATTATCAGCAGTGCCGGATTTATCATAAAAGCTGAAAAAGCTGAAGCGTAGGGCGGCAAAATTAGGGGAGCGGCAAAATTGGTATATACAGAAAAAAAGTAGGTATGGCTGCCAGGTAGCGGGGCGGCGGGGATGTGGCGGCGGCAGCCGTTTGGACTTGCGCCGCCTCGGGAGAGCCTGCTGCTGCCGCCTCGACTGTCTTCGTGCTCGTTCGTTCGGTACTTAGTATAGGTACATAACTACCTACTTTATTGTAAAAGGGAATAGGGGGGCCCCGCTCTTGCGGTCAAAATAATAAGGTGCTCCGATTATTTACAGTAAAAAGAACGTAAATATTTCACGGCTTGCTGCGCTCTCCGATGACATTTACTTATAAATAAAATAAAATAAAAAATAAACATCATTTATTTCAGACCTGCATGGTCCATATCGATACACCGCTTACAAAAATTACACAGTTAGAAAAAGAGAAATGACATGTTATGTCCTGGCTTTTTGTCAAATTTCATGATTCTAGTCCTACGGGAAGTGTATGTAATTCGCTTGTTAACTTTAAAAAAATCGGACATAAACGGCTGTAATGTTTGATTGCGTTAGCTTAAAAGATTTATTTATATCAAGGGTCCAAGAAGTTATAGACTTGAGTTTTTGAGACCAAATACAGCCAACTTTTGGATATTTTGACGTTGACAGGTGCATGGTTGCACCTGTCGCACATCGTTGCAGGTGCAGTATCGTGCCTTACGTACCTATTCTTAGCCCACCACACCTTATAAGTAGTGAAGTAAAAACAAACCTTGATTTCTTAGCTTAAAAATATATCCAAAAAGTTGTAAAAAAATCTAGAAACAAGATTATTCCTAAAAAGTATTATTTACTTTATTATAAACAATGTATCTAGTTTTAGAAGTCTGTAGGATCAGCAAAAATTGTATAGCTTTGGGGCGGCAAATGTGTAAATCCAGCACTGGCATAGACAGTTGAATAGTTGATGCCTAATTGCCGTAATTACCGTAGTAACCGAGTATTGGCCAGTCGCCAAAAGACAGTCGTCAACTCGCAGACGTGAAACTCGCGGACGTCCGCGAGTTGGCACCTTCTGATTATAACATTTTTTCTTGTCGTCAACTCGCGAAATTGTGAAATCTAACACATTTGTGTACACTCATCTACATATACGTTTTAAGATAATGATAAAGGGTCTAACTTTAAATGTGCAAGACACTAACTTGAGTTTAAAATATAAGACAATATATATTAGTATTGGATATATATTATTACAAAACAACATCTCAAAAATATAAAACTGCTAATTTTTCTAATAATATTACAAATCAACAAAACATCAATAAGTCAAGAGTTATTTATTATCTTTTATGTAAATTGTCTAAAATTAAGCAAATAAATAAAAAAATCAAGAGAAACAAATGTAAGTGAATCAAAATTGCTCATATTTATATATTTAATAAAAAAAGTACTCAACAAGAGTATATTGCATTTGGCTAATTATTACTTAATAATAAATATCAATCAGGCTTATGAACTATAAAATCACAGAGGGTTTGTTGTAAATGATTTTTTTTCATACTTTACTAATTAAAACTATGCTAAGAATATAATTATTGGTGCAGTTATTGATTCCAATGATTAAAATCGCTCTGTAAACAGTACTCATCGCACACTTCAATACACGAACCGTCTTTATTTTTCACACAATATATTTATGTCCTGCACGAAGTAGTACTGACTTTCCTCGCTAAGATATTAATGAAATACGAAGGGGAAATAAGAAATTCAAAATAAAAAAAATTGCTTTTGTATAATTTCTAATTTTTTTAAACACCTAAATTACGAAATCACTTTATTTTTAAATACAGTAAAAATAAATATAATTAAATAACTTGCACTTTGTCTCGGCAAATCATATATGGAAAAAATGCATGTGGTATTTATAGAGTAACTCTGATATAAAATATGTTAATAATAGGTATACGGATTTGAACCAATCAAAGAAGAAAATTCATTATAAACTTTCCCCTACAACACATTAAAACACTATGCACTTCCACATTTTAATATTTATTTACATTACATGAAAGCAAGAACGTGATGCACTATGGACGGCAGCTTATCAACTTACTAACGCCAATAAAACAACGACGGCCTAACGTTTGTAAAATAAATAAGAGGGAGATGAAGGAGATAGGGTTTATCATGTGTCCGCAGACATCCGCGAGCTTCACGTCCGCGTCCGCGAGTTTACGACCAAGATGTTGCTAAAACTAGACTAAACTAATCTGACAGGACTAAAAATGATGCCATCCTTATTATTTTGGACCCCCATTGAATATATGCCAACAAGGCGCTTATCAGGGGAGGCCTGCGTCCAGCAGTGGACCAATACAAGCTGTTCAGGTTGAGGTTAAGGATTCGACACCATCTTCCATGTCACAGATAAAGGCTCGTTTACACAAGGTCAGTGACTGACTCGTAAAAAACCTAATGTAAATTGATTTGAAGTCAGACTTCTATATTAACATACAAATCGTAGGCACAGGAAAGTAATTCAATCGTTGTTTCTGCTGTTTTCATGAATACATTTTTCTTTACCACTGACTTCTCTCTAAAAAAACTTCACAAAAAGCTTACAACGACTATGACTCCACATAAACAGTTGAAGCCAGTATCGGCGCCGGCATTGGCGCCTCTACTGACTTGTGCACTGACCCTGTGTAAAACAGCCTTAATGGCCTATCACAGGGGCAATTCTCGCTAGATATCTCTCGATAAATATGTCAAGAACTATCAAAATATCGAGTGATTGTTTCGTAGAGTCTGTACAATAAGTGACAACAACCTCAATCTCAACCTCAACAGCCTGTATCGGTCAACTGCTGGACGCAGAACCCCTCCTGATAAAAGCCTTATTGGCGTTTAACTCATGGGGTGTAGTACCCATAATCCCCACGCTGGGCATGCGGATTGGGGATCGCAGTTTGGTGAAAGATATGTTCTGCAGGAGGTGCTGCTGCCCGCCCCAAGATGGATATCCCTTAGTCGCCTCTTACGACTAAGAGGTGACTAAGGGATATCCATCTGATCATTCTTCCCACGGGAAGAATTGGGGTGGTGCAAATTCTAAGCCAGCATCACACAGCTAGCTAGCACCACACAGCACCAACAGAACTACTATTCGAGTTCATTCTTAATATTTCGTTTTTTAGCCATTTTCAAAAGACTGATATTGTAAAAACAGTTTTTAATTAAAGCTTCGGCAAATAGTCAAAATAAAAATATCTCGGGACCAGTTGGGTAGTTTTGATTATATCCAATGAATAGGGCTTTGGTAGGCATGAAATATATGAAAAGGCATACCTTTCATTTATTTCATGGATACAACATTGGTTTTACGTTTTTCATTGAGGATGACATCGAGAAATCACCATGAATCGTACAAAGTTGCTAGAATGGCGGCGGGCACCTGTAAAATGTACCATCTGCAAACACTTCTTGCGCCAAATCCATGAGATCTTTTCCAACTTCTAAACCAAACACTAAAATGTGACTAATTCCCTGTATGTACGGACATAATACAAAAAAAAACTGGTGTGATTTTACAACTTTCACTTCCGATATGCATTTAAAACAAATTTTCTCCCAGTCGGCATACATAGCCTCTTAAAGATTAAAAAAGACTTCTATAGGCAATTATGGAATAGCCATATCCGTTCTTTTGGCCTTATCTCATTTATGTTTTTATTGACATGTCGATTTCATTCTTAGCGAAGTTAATAGGTGCACAAAAATGTTCTCACGATTTTATTATAATTCTTTTATCCACCAAAAATTTAAAAGGGATATTTGAAAGGGATGAACAAAAGTGAATACCATGGTAAAAGAAAAATCGTTATCAATGCATGTTGGTACGTATTACGTATAGTCTCAAAAGTAGATGAAAAGCCTTTTACCATTCATTTTCAGGAGTTTTGAAGCATTTAAGAAAGGTGTGACTTATGATTTTTTTTTATTGCTGATGGATTAGCGTTTGGCTACCAACTCACTTTAAGAAAGCGAAGATGTAGCCTAAGATGGAGCACGCTTTTCCAGAAGGAACTTATTTACCCTAGATTTGAAGACTCCAAGATTGTACTCTAATGAGAAGACAGACGCAGGAAGGTCATTCCACTCGTGATCTTATGGGAATAAACCTGGCTCAGGCGTTATAAACACGCTGAATGAGTTTTTGTGTTCGTGCAAGCAATCTGGGGCCATACACGGTATCATGATCATCTTTATCATCATCAACCTATATTAGTCCACTGCTGGACATAGGCCTCCCCTAATGAGCGTCATAGCGCCCTGTCTTCAGCTTGACGCATCCAGCATCTGCCTGCAGTCTTTCGCAGATCGTCATCCCACCTGGCCGGAGGGCGCCCTACACTACGTTTGCCGAGTCGCGGTCTCCACTCAAGAACTCATTTACCCCATCGGTTGTCAGTTCTTCGCGAAATATGGCCGGCCCACTGCCACTTCAGCTTGCTAATTCTCTGAGCTATGTCGATAAATTTGGTTCTCTGTCGGATGTATTCGTTACGAATCCTATCCTTCAGAGAGACTCCGAGCATAGCTCTTTCCATAGCTCGCTGGGCGGCCTTGAACTGGTGGACCAACCCTATCGTGAGTGTCCACGTCTCAGCTCCGTAGGTCATAACGGGTTTATATAAAACTTGCAGTCACAATATTATGCGATCCATTCTTATAACCCTTATGAGTTGTATAGAAGTTAAAATGTTATTTTTTTTGTAGTAATTATGCTTAAAATGTAACATTCCAAAATATGTCACCCTTTGTACACCACTACCCACAATAGGTACAAAAATACAATACCTACCGATTTCATGAATATTCATTGATATTCAAGCTGTGTGATGCTGGCTTAGAATTTGCACCACCCCATCTGTTTCCGTGGGTGTCGTAAGAGGCGACTAAGGCATATCCACTGGGGGTGGGCAGCAGCGCCCCCTAAGCTGAAGAACAATTCTACCACTGAACTACGATCCCAACCCGCATGCCCAGCGTGGTGATTATGGGCAATACCCACAATAAGATAAATGCCAACAAGGTGCTTATCAGGGGGAGGCCTGCGTCCAGCAGTGGACCAATATAGGCTGTTGAGGTTGAGGACTAAATCTATTCAAATACCTTCTTTGAGAAATACCTTTCGTAATAATTAAATATCTTTCATAGCTCGGGAAGTAGGTACAAAAAAACAACAAAGTTATTGTCGCGTCGAGCAGTGGTTCTGGAACGAATTGTTCTTTGAAACTTGGATTGAAAAGGCTTCAAGTCTCAATTTGAATGCAAGAAAACTTTGCAATAGCTTTTATTCCTTGTCGGGAAGTAAATGAATTTACGACTTATGATGATGAATAGATGAATCGCCTGTGTTTCGCGAAAAACGCTTGCGGAAAGTACGTTTATTATTGAAAACTTACAATTATACCAATAAAAATATGCAATAGAGTTAAGATACGATAAAACAAACGACCGAATATAGGTTTTTTAGGATCTGTATAGAGAATACCATAATTTTCAGGTCAACCTAGAACAGAAAAATTTAGTTTGCGTAAAATTTATGTTAGGAATCCTAAAACAACAGAATCGATACCAATATAGTATTATCATAATGCAGTTATAATCTAGAATTAGTACTTAATAAGAAACATTGCGTCCGGTCATCTCAGAGCAAGTTCACATTAGGACAATTTTATCCTAGCCCCCTTATTCATTCACATTAGGTGGGACCGACAATTTTATCCTAGCTTTCTTATAGTCTTCATAATAGTCTGCTCACTTAGCACACTGCTAAATCTCGCTCTGTCTTCTTCTATTGACATAAGTCAGACTGAGAGATAACACTACTTAGCGGCTGTTTTATGTTAGCAGACCATTATGATTAAGGGGGTTAGGTTTTACCGGAACGACAAAGGTGTCAGATGCATATTGGTATTATTTACCTCTAGGTATTTCAACAACACTCACGCATAAGGGCGTTTCATCAGATTGCCCTTACCTTAGGTTTTCTTACTTGAGTTATATCCTGAAACAATGAGTATCGGCCCAAGACACAATTCATACTCTTACCAACAAGATCCATCAAGTGCGAGTGTGCTTTGCACGTCGAGGGTTACAACGATAAATTAATATTTTAACTTTTGAAGTTTGGTGGAAAGTTTGGTTAATTAGCGGTAGCATTGGTTTATATTTTAAAACAACGAGCCATATCAGTTTCATGTAAATTTATTTGTAAAGAATTTATCAAAATATTGGTAAACCATTCCTACCATTTCAAAATATATTATTTTAAAACAATACAATGAGGTATACAGGTTCAAATAAACATCCGTTACATTTCTAACATTGAGGGAAATTATTACTAATATTTTCTTTGATTAAAACTACTTGATGTTTTCAAGTCGTGTTCCCACATTTGTCTTTACAACGGGCTCATATACATGGACAGTAAGTTACTGACTGCAGTCAACTGCAGGCGACTGCAGGCAACGTAATAAATCAGCCATTACAAGTTATTGTAATTTAATTTATTACACAAGATCACCATAAAGTTGTATTCTACTGAATATACACCAAACTCTAATTTTAATGACAACTCACTAATCATAAGGCCAGTTAATTATCGTTGTGCAAGCGGCCTAATTCTTTCTAGCATTTTCTTTGTTGTAAGTAGTCTAGAGGGCCTAGACAATGTAACAATCTACGTCGAAAGCGATAATAGAAAAGTCCAAAAATGTATGATTTTGACTGGGTTTGACATATGGTTTAAATATATCACGTGATCTGTTTCAAATTTTTCCCTACGAATCTTTCAATTGTTTTCTATTCGCTTCATAGTGAATGCCGGTTGGCTACACCCTCTGTTTTGATATTTTTCCGGCGATACTATTCGCTTTATAGCGAATGCCGGTTGGCTACACCCTCTGTTTTGATATTTTTCCGGCGATACTATTCGCTTTAAAGCGAATGCCGGTTGGCTACGCCCTCTGTTTTGATATTTTTCCGGCGATACTATTCGCTTTATAGCGAATGCCGGTTGGCTACGCCCTCTGTTTTGATATTTTTCCGGTGATACTATTTGCTTTATAGCGAATGCCGGTTGGCTACGCCCTCTGTTTTGATATTTTCCGGTGATACTATTCGCTTCATAGCGAATTCCGGTTGGCTACGCCCTCTGTTTTGATATTTTTCCGGCGATACTATTCGCTTTATAGCGAATGCCGGTTGGCTACACCCTCTGTTTTGATATTTTTCCGGCGATACTATTCGCTTTAAAGCGAATGCCGGTTGGCTACGCCCTCTGTTTTGATATTTTTCCGGCGATACTATTCGCTTTATAGCGAATGCCGGTTGGCTACGCCCTCTGTTTTGATATTTTTCCGGTGATACTATTTGCTTTATAGCGAATGCCGGTTGGCTACGCCCTCTGTTTTGATATTTTCCGGTGATACTATTCGCTTCATAGCGAATTCCGGTTGGCTACGCCCTCTGTTTTGATATTTTTCCGGCGATACTATTCGCTTTATAGCGAATGCCGGTTGGCTACGCCCTCTGTTATGATATTTTTTCCGGCGATACTATTCGCTTTATAGCAAATGCCGGTTGGCTACGCCCTCTGTTTTGATATTTTTACGGCGATACTATTCGCTTTATAGCGAATGCCGGTTGGCTACGCCCTCTGTTTTGATATTTTTCCGGCGATACTATTAGCTTTATAGCGAATGCCGGTTGGCTACGCCCTCTGTTATGACATTTTTCCGGCGATACTATTCGCTTTATAGCGAATACCGGTTGGCTACGCCCTCTGTTATGATATTTTTCCGGCGATACTATTCGCTTTATAGCGAATGCCGGTTGGCTACGCCCTCATGTTCGGCAACCATAGGTCTAGCAGGGAGTCAGGTAGAGTGTCCATGGCTTTGCTTTTTTCGATTTGATGGGATGATTGCTCTTGAAATCTATATGATTGCCCAGTATTTGTTCCATATCAATTTTAGCGTAATTTTTTAGTTTTCCTTGCAATAGTCAAACGCTATTAAGTTGTCTAAGGTATACATATTCACCAACGATGTTTATCCACGAAGATTATTATGCAGTAAGTATTTGGTAAATGTTTGTGCAGTTTTGGTAAGTCACTAAAAAAATATGTAAGTACGATGATTTGCATCTGAAAAAGACAATCATGATTTGATCATATACCTACACTGTTCTAATACCTACAGGAAAAGATTACCTCATTACTACAAAAAAAATATTACGATAAGATAATACGAGTCTAGACTAATAGACTAATATTATAGACTATAGACTAATATTATAAATGCGAAAGTTTGTATGGATGTATGGATGGATGGATGGATAGATCAACGACTTCACGACAAAACTACTAAAGGGATCGGGCTGAAATTTTGCATCAGATAATTCTAATCTTGGAATGCTCATTTTATTCTCACGGGAACTGATTTATGGGATAAAAAAGCCTATGTGTTATTCCAGGCCTATAACTACCTGTAGGCAAAATTTCAGCCGTATCCGCTCAGAAGTTTTTGTATGAAAGGGCAACAAAATGTGACACATCAAACGGAACATTAGTTCCTACTAATGTTCCTACTAATACCTACGTATTATAAACACAAAAGTTTGTAAACATGTCTTTATGTATGTTTGTAGTAATAACTACTTATATAATAAGTTATATTACTTATATATTATATTATGTAAATCGAATACAGTGGGTATCCTCGTCGTCCGATAAACTATCGTAGGAATCAAGCAAACAATCTCTACATATATTATTACTGCATACTATTATTTTATTTTAAATAATGTTTCTATTAGTGGCATCTTGATTGGTGAATTGCAGCTATATATTGTTAAAAAGTTGAAAATTATACAGGGTGTGGCAAATTTTTGGCCCCTTAAGGGTAGCTACCGTTTCTTTTGTAGTTAGAAGGTTTTGTTTTAAGGAACTGTCTGTTTTATTTTGAAGAAAAAAATATTGCCATTCTTAGTTTTTTGAAAAAATGTACGGTTCGCACAAAAAATGACATTTGTCAAAAAAAAAGTTGGTCTTAATCGACTCTATTTCCAACCAGGAACACTTTTCCCAAAAGAACATACCAAATGAAATCGTTAGTTTTAGCAATAATTAAAAAAAACAATTCCCATACATTTTCTATGAAAAAACGAAGTGAAAACAACAATGTCACTCATTCAATTTTAAACTCTTATATCAATAGCTTATAGATACACACACAAACTGATTGATAGATTTTTAAAATTTGCGATGTTAAACGTAATACATAAATCCATAAAATAGGTGGCGCTGTCATATTGGCTCAGGTATGCGCCTTAAAGTATGAACAGCAATCGCGGGATGTAATAATAATAAACATGTAATAAATATGTCATCCCATAGTCAAAAGCCGGCTTTATCGAAGACTAGCAGCACCTCGTGGTTTCATCCGTAGTTCCCGTTCCCGTGGGAATTCCGGGATAAAATATATAATAGCCTATACCCTACGATGAAGTAATTAGCAATTACTTCTTCGTAGCCTAGGCTCTGAAAAACAAGCTTTTTAATTATGCGCGGATGGTATTCAATACAAACAATCAAAGCTTTTCTCTTTGTATAATCTATATATATATATACATAAAGTCGTGTTAGTTACACTATTTATAACTCAAGAACGGCTGAACCGATTTGGCTGAAAATTAGCGGGGAGGTAGCTTAGAACCAGGAGACGGACATAGGATAGTTTTATTTCATTCACGGCTGAACGAATCTTGATGAATTTTGGCAGGGAGGTAAACGGTATCCCGGGGACGAACATAGCTACTTGAATAGAGCGTGCGAAGCCGCGGGCAAAAGTTAGTATATATACAAAAGAAAGTCGTGTTCGTTAGACTATTTATAACTCAAGAACGGCTGAAGCGACTTGGCTGAAAATTGGTCGGGAGGTAGATTAAAACCAGAAGACGGACATAGGATACTTTTATCCCGTTCCCGTGGGATATGAGATAAATTTCCGCGGGGTGCAGCTAGTATTAGTATAGATTCGAAGCACGTCCTACGATACTACGACGCGAAGAACCGATGTAGCATACAAAAGACTTAAACGCGCGCCAACTTTTCTACAAATTTTGTAGACTTTTGAAGTTGTACTTTTACTGCGATAAAGGTAAGCTCTTGTTTAATTATTTTTATTATGACGTAACCTCTATAAAATAGTAAATTTTATAAGAAATAATAGATATATTGTCCAAAAAACTGAACAGAATGACACCATCATAATCCAGGTAACAAGTGATAACTGTGATTATACCTAATAATAAGGCATGAATCTTTGGCAACTGAATTAGAATCGTCGTTTCTGTGTGGTGCTGGCTTAGTATTTGTGCCACCCCAACTCTCCCCGCGGGTGTCGTAAGAGGCGACTAAGGGATATCCACCGGGGGCGGGCAGTAGCGGCCCCTGCAAGAACAATTATACCACCAAACTGCGTTCCCCAACCCGCATGCCCAGCGTGGGGATTATGGGCATTACCGTCCATGAGATAAACGCCAATATGGCGCTTATCAGGAGGAGGCCTGCGTCTAGCAATGGACCAATACAGGCTGTTGAAGTTCCCTTTATCATCATCGTCAGCCTTTAATGTCCACAGCTGGACATTAGTCCTCCCTTAATGAGCGCTAAAGCTAGAGCACCTGGCCTTCGGTTTGATGCTTCCAGCATCTGGCCGGAGGGCGTTCTACACTACGTTTGCCGAGTCGCAGTCTCAACTCAAGAACTCGTTTACCCCAGCGGTTACCGGTTCTTCGCGAGATATGTCCGGCCGACTGCCACTTCAGTTTAATAATAATTAATTGGGCTTTGTCGATTATTTTAATTAACTTTACGAGTAGGTACGAATAAAACGCTCCATAGTTAGTCTTAGTAAGTACTTCGCGGTCGAGTTTTAGATTCGGACGGAACGTACCCTTACCCTAAGGTACATAGGTAAGGTAATTTATTTTTAACTAGTTGCGCCCCGCGGCTTCGCACATCTATCCCACTGGAACTGATTTATGGGATAAAAAGTAGCCCTTGTGTTATTCCAGGCCAGGAACTACCTGTATGCACAATTTCAGCCCGATCCGTTCAGTAGTTTATGCGTGAAAGAGCAATAAACATACATGTTTAAAAACTTTCGCGTTTTTAATATCAGTAGGAAGTGACGTATTCCGTGACTCCAAATAAAAATGACTTTAATGATCTTTACTTTGTCTGTACCTACGCGTGTGTTGGTTGCAAGCAAACCAGATAACGATTTTAGTTAATTAATTTAGTTAGCATTTAAAAAATATGGTTTAATGAGTAGGTTTTTTTTATTGGCGATTTCGATTAGGTATTTCGCGGTGATTTTGGTTTGGGAAAGAGCCTATTTGATGTTAGTAGACGTGATTACCATGGTATTGACATGGAACTACGCATCTATGGCATAAAGGCGTAGCTTGAGGCGTAGTAACAATTTTTTTGAAGAAAAAAAAACGTACGCAACGAATTGAGAACCTCTTCCTTTTTTGAAATCGGTTAAAAAGGAGATGTTACAACACAATCCCATCTTGTTACTCATCATCATAAGCCCATACTAGTCCACTGCTGGACATAGGCCTCCCCTAATAAGCGCCATAGCACCCGTCTACAGCTTGACGCATCCAGCATTTGCCAGCAGTCTTTCGCTTTGATCCCACCTGGCTGGAGGGCGTCCTACACATCTTGTTACTACGACGTTAATTATTATTATGTTAGGTTCATTTACAAACGGCAATTTCCATATTGTAGAACGCCGTCGGTTTCACCGATCGTTCAACAATCGGCCTAGGCATTTAGCTGAATGGCGCCGCCGCCTTTTGTAAACGGCCTAGCCGTTTACAAACAGGCTAATTCTTTATTTCTACGTTCCGGTTGCGACATATAGAGGTACACCATAGATGTTAAATTCTGTAGATATCTTACATTCTCCCAGTGCAGTGCTAACTCAATAAATGGCCTGTATTAGTACTAAACACAAAGACACGCTTTTTCCATTCTTTTGCAATCACAGATTACCCCCAATAGATACCGCATTACGATACTTTTGTTCGGATGCTAGCGCACCAAAATTGGCGGAAGGCGCGGGTTGCGGGGACTGAAACAAAGGCGTTGTGATTGGCTATTTCAAGGTCGCACTAATAATGAACTAAGGGTATACTCACCGTAGGGTTGGGAAAGTCGAACACCAAATTAGAATTCATCGATAATTAGTTTGTAAATTTCGTATTAAAAGAAAATAAACAACTTTTTCTATAGGATCATGAATTTATACAGACATTAAAACTAATATTTTAAACCTAAGTAAATGACAAAAACACTACTACTATTTAATTGAATAAAATGAAAAAAATTGTACACATTACACAATAATGATGAGAGATCATCTGTTTTGAATTCAATTATAAAGTAAAGAAAAGTAAATTAAAAGTTTATTTCAATAATAAAATAGCACTATTTAAAGTTAAGAGTTACAAATGTAGTAGGTTATAGAAATTTTGGTATTTATCACAGTCTCTGTAGGTGTTGTTACCCGTAGTCGAGTGACTGTCCTCCGTACTAGTTAATACAATAATACCTACCTACCGAGAGTCCCGCTCATCTTTCACCATTTTTAACGATATCGACTAGACTCGAAATAAGTGAAATTCACAACACTAGCGTAACACGTGCTTTCGCCGAAAAGGACAACGAGTACAATAACAGCAATGCGGAAAAGAGACAAGTGACCGTCCTTACGTACCATTAGCCATTATAAGCTGACCTGTTCTATAAATGATAAAATTGTAATTATTTTACTTACCGATGAAATGTTATTCCGTCCTTTTGGTAGTTTGAATTTCTTGATGATTTTCCACACGATTTCACTGCACATGAAGTCATTTTATCCAATTTTCTATCACAAAACCAATTTTCACAAGCGTTAGAGCACAGAAACGTAGGGGTCTGACACTTGGTCGAAACTGAAGCCGTACTTCGAAGCGGCGATTTACATCTGTGCATTTGCATTGATGCGTGGTGCGCGGTCGTCGTCTTTCATGCGGAATCTAATGGGGGTAATCTGTGTTTGCAATATACCTACTTATGAACAGCATAGATGGAAAGACGTACATATTTACCTACACCGAAGTGTGACCGAGACAACAATTAGCACGCGAAAAACAACCGCAAGCTATGACAGAGGTGGGAGGACACAATTGAACACAATTTGAGGCTGGCACTTTCGAGAATCCAGTGCCTTATCTCCCCTTGTTGACATCGATGGTATACACACAAAAACAGAGATAACTTTTTGAAAAGGTAATGTTCAAAATAAAAATACAAGCAATATGAACAAATTACACATCCTATCATAAAGATTACGAAAGGTTGGGAAATCATTTGTGGACAAATTGCGCACGAAGGTAAAAGTGGTAAAGTAAAAATTCTGTGTGAATTGACAGTTAAAAAAAAGTACCACACTCTGCTTTTCTCACCTTTACTGCGATCATCAATCCGCCTGCTTGGCGATTTCAATATAAGTTTTACCAAGGTTTTACCGTCATTTAAGGCCCATACACCAGTGAAAGTGGCGCCCCCAATTATTTTATCTTATTATTACGTTAAACGCAGCAAGTTTTAAAAATCCTACGTTCAGTTTGTGGTATCTATTACAAGTTATTTGTTAATGCCTCTGTAATAGTTTCATTTTGTAAAGCTTAGGTAGAGATACGAAGTTGCGCTTTTTGGCCACCAAACTCTATTTACGCATCTCCTCCTAAAGTATATGAGATAAAATTATGAAAGAGGTATTAAAAAATAGCTTGTAATAGATACCACAAACTGAACGTAGACGTATCGCTGACAGCGATACCTATTTTATCATATTTTTACGTTTATCATAGGAATTTTTAAAAATCCTACGTTACGTAATCCTACATTGTAAATAGTTGGGGCCACTTTCGCTGCTGTTTGGGCCTTAAGGCATGTTCAGGTGTGGACGTATGTGTACTGATAACGTTAAAGGATATTAATATGGTATAGGTAACCTAATTAAGAAGGAATCTGTCTTAAAGGTGCACATAATATGATTACCATCCTTCATCTCGTAAAGAGTATTTTAGCTCTTCGTTAACTGAGTGCAAAAGCGTTTATGGCAGCGGATATGCACACGATGTTCTAAATTCAATTTACTAGATCCTGTATCGTGCTTGAGGATAAAGTAAATTGAATTTAGAATATCGTGTGCAAGTTTGTGAATTCAAAACATCATTATACCTATTATTATGTAAAGTAAACTTCTAATTCCATGGGGCCGAATTTATCATACGTTTTTAATTTTGTTAAAAACTCAGACTAGGAGGAACCTTCTTGGTGTACTTTTTTTTTGTTAAGAGCTGACGAATAAGTTAAAAATCAATGAAGACCTCTGTGGCGCGGTGGGCGAAGGTCCGCCTGCGACGCAGGAGGTTGCGGGTTCAATTCTCGCCTCGGGACAAATATTTGTACGATCTGCAGATATTTGTTCAGGGCGTTCTGGATGTTTTCTATGTATAATAAAATATATCTATCTATGTAGTGTATTGTATTATGAATATCAGTTATCTAGTACCCATAACACAAGCTCTGCTTAGCTTGAGACTGGATTATGCTGTGGGAATTGTCCATATTTTTTTATAGTGAAAAATAAAAAGCACTAGTGCCGCAAAGTGGCACTTTCCTATTTGGCTCTTTAGAAAACTCACTTTTAAACACATGCATTGTAAGGATTTTTTCATTACTCATACTCTGAAAGTAGGTCGGAAGTTGCCTGCGCAGCGGGATGAAAGTTATAATTTTCATCCCTAGGGACTAAAAGTAATGACAAGTAGTGACAGCTGTCACCTAATTTTTCTATTGAACCATGCATTCTACCTTTCTATAAAGCCACTCAACTACAACTTCATGTCAGATGGCTTTTGCGTCAGATAAAATTGATATACATAAAAGATAAAATACCATAGTATAATTTACTTTCAACTATTTCTTGAAACTACTACTACGAAAAATGGTAAATATTAATGGTAGAATTGTTCTCCTGCCATGACTATTCTACCATGGTAGAATAGCGAGACCTACCATGGCAATATTGTGCCATATCTAAAGAGGATTGACAAAACCAATACAGTTTTGTCCCATTCCCCGCCGATATCTTGACGTATCTGTGTAAGACGTTGAATTAGTCATGGAACAAAACCAATACAGGGGGATTATGCTCCATGACCAATTCAACGATGTGGATTTAACTGATTTCACTCATCTATCCTTAAGCTAATTCATGTTTAAATACATATTTATGCTTCCGACTGGTATTGATATGGATCAGTTGAGCTACCTGTAGATTGTTTACGCGTCCGACTGGTATTAATATGGATATTTTTATGGATATTTTTTTTAAATAATGTATTACTTAAGCTTTGTGGTGCTGGCTTAGAATTTGTGCCACCCCAACTCTTTCCGCGGGTGTCGTAAGAGGCGACTAAGGGATATCCACCGGGGAGCGGGCAGCAGCGTCCCCTACAGAAAAGTTATGCCACCAAACTTCATTCCCCAACCCGCATGCCCAGCGTGGGGATTATGGGCATTACCTTCCATGAGATAAACGGCAATAAGGCTATTATCAGAAGGAGGCCTGCGTCCAGTAGTGGACCAATACAGGCTGTTGAGGAAGTTGAGAAGGTATAACTTAGTATTTATTACTTATTTATTTTTACTTTCCTTGTATTCATAATGAAAAGCACAGTTTGTACCTCGAGTGAGAGTAACTTAAATAGTAGAGTTTGGCGCCAGAACCGTCCATTTTTGTGTCCTCGGACGTGTGATTTTTTCAATTTTGCTATGCGAACTTTGTAACCGCTAAAATGACACTCATTCAAATGCTTTTCATAAGTACATATCAAAAAGGAAATCTTTCATACAGACAGTTTCAGGGCGCGCATTGGTGCCTAAGGGGTGCCGAGGAAACTTTGATCTGTTGATGATGTCTCTAACATATCCAACCTGAGACATTCGCAAGTTAGGTATATCCTATCCTGTTGCATCCCACTTGCCACCGAGGTACAGAACGGGTAATGCAGACTCCCTGCACGCATGCGCCGCGCTGGCCGGCGCACTTGGTTCCATGGCTTTTAATAGTCTACTTACCCTACGGAACGGAGACAGGCGGCTGGCACTTCTGCCTCGCTGAAACATCGTCGACTAACGAGGAGTCAAAGGTCAGTCAAGGTGTTCTACTATAAAAATTATTTCTAATTAGCTATTTAAAAAAACTAAAAGGTGTTACACTATTGACGTGTAAATTTTTTTGGGAAATATTCTCTTGTAAAGTTATAGTTAGCTAAAGTTTTAAATAAAATGTGTCGCTTAATGTACCTTGTGAAAATACTTTCATAAACATGTAAAAATACTTAAAATGTAGGTAATCGCCTAAAGCTAAAGTTAATTAAAGTTATATTTGAGTTGGAATTAAACTAAACTAATATGTATGTGTTACAGAATTAGATGTAAAAATGCTTGGAAAATATTTTCGCTGTGCCAATACTTAGTTAGATAGTTTTGTTTTAGAGATATCAGTGCCCTCTCGATCACTTTTATTTATTGTAGCTTAAAACAGATAATAATTTTATGCAATAGAAAAATTATTGTTATGGAGAATACGTTACCATATAAGTCTCAACTTATTAAACTTATTTAATGCTTTCCTGGAATTTGCGAAAATTCATAGCCAATTTTAATCTTCTTTTTTCCTCGCGCTTTCCAGTAAGTGAAGTAAGTCTCTAAAAAATATCCAGTTAGTTGGACAGTTCAAAACAAGTCCCTGGAGTAGTTTTGTAAGAGTTAGAGTCAGTCAAAGAGTCAAAGTCAAATCGTTTATTTCTTTAGACGTACGCGAAGACGACGCGTAGACTTACAAAATAAGCACTTGGACAAGTATTTTTTTATACTATATAATCAGCTTGATTAATAGTAATTACTATCAAATAAGAAATAAGGTGCAATTGATTCTAATTCACTTAAACTTTTAGTCCACTAGCGAAAGAAGTGAAAAAGAAACCACTAGCAAGTTTAGCGCTTATCAACTAATACAATCTTTGCAGATCTGCTAAATTGATCGTGGTAGAATATTACGCCACTAACTAAAATAGCTAAAGTGAGCGTGGTAGCAAATGATACCAGTGGTCAAAGTGGCCAAAATTTGCCAATGATTGTTCAAAATAAACGTTCTAGCTATGAACCGGTGTAGTTTCTGGCCGTTTGGCGTATAAGGTCGTGTGTTTTGTTATGGGACAAAGCGTTTTCAAAGTCGCTAAATACTAACCGTCAATGTTTTACATTAGAATTCTTCAAAAACGTATAATTGTCACAGATAACCCCAATAGATACCACATTACGATACTTTTGTTCGAATGCTAGCGCACCAAAATTGGCGGAAGGCGCGGGTTGCGGGGACTGAAACAAAGGCGTTGTGATTGGCTATTTCAAGGTCGCACTAATAATGAACTAAGGGTATACTCACCGTTTCCATAATAAATTAGTTGTTTTTTTTTTCAAAAATGTCTGCCTACTTTAGACAATTCACAAGTAATCTCAACAGAGCGACATTACATACCAAGATTGGTACAGGAGGCCATTGAGATTACCAAACACAGGAACTTCAACCGAGAAGAAGGTTTCCAACTATCTGGAACCTGGAACCCTGTAGTAAGAATGTGCAAAAAACGAAGAAGTGATGTACTAACCGAACCGCGCCGCGTTGTGATACCGTCAGTGTCGTGTTTCGTGATCGAGTTGCGTTCGATACTGAAACCGGTGGTAGTGGTAACATTCGTAGCAAAGGACTGAGAATGGGGGTAGATCGATAATCTGCCAATAATAACTCACTCGCAAGACATTCAGTTATTCCGTGATCATGGCGTATGAAACTGTGCCAAAATATTGGCAAGCTCAAAACTCAAATCATGGTAAATAACCCGTTGTAAATAACTTTAGTATTAATAATCATGATGGATTTTAAAGTCAAATACGAGTACTATAGCGGGTTAGCAACGAACGGCAGACGCGCGGGGGCGTTCGGATTATAGAGGTATTCGGAAATACGAGTACTATAGCGGGTTACCAACGAACGGCAGACGCGCGGGGGCGTTCGGATTATAGACGTATTCGGAAATACGAGTACTACAGCGGATTACCAACGAACGGCAGACGCGCGGGGGCGTTCGAATTAGCTTGGGTACGGATTATCGAGGCCCTACTGTATTTTTATTTTTTAATATTTTTAATTATCGTGGAACTTACAAATATTAGGTATTGTATACAAATATGTTCATAAAAGATTTTTACTTATGTAGGTACAAATGTATGTGCCTATTAACACAAGAAAATGTTTCCAAAGTATTATATAACAAAATTATGATTTTTAACCGACTTCAAAAAAGGAGGAGGTTCTCAATTCGTCTGTATTTATTTTTATGTTTGTTACCTCAGACCTTTTGACTGGGTGGTCCGATTTGCATGATTCTTTCTTTATATGAAAGCTGGTGCTTCCCGTGTGGTCCCATTTTAATTTTGTTCAGATCTGAAAATGGGATCCATGAAAATTCATGAAAAAACTGTAAAAATTGAAGTCGGTTTGTAGTTTTTAAAACAAAATTAAGTATCTACAATCACTGTAGCTGCGTATTATAAGTAGCGAGGCGCGAGGGAGACCCATGGTACCAGTAACTTACATTTCGTAATTGGTAGGTAAGATTCTTGAAATTTGCACATTTAGACAAAATCCGGTGAATATTTAGTAATCCTTAGTCGTCTCTTACCCACAGACCAATACATCATATTCTCTTACGACATCCGCGGGAAGAGTCGGGGTGGTGCAAATTCTAAGCTGGCACCACTGAGCACAATGTTTAATGTGACCTATTTACTTTGTCCGTCCAGTTATAAATGACATTGTTATTTCTTGACATTTTGTTACTGTGCACGCTAAGGCCCGTATTATGAAAGCTTGCTTAGTCACAGGTCTATACTTGAGTGAAGTTTATGCCATAGAAAAGCCTTACTCAAGCATAGTTCGATAACCGAGTAGACTTTCATAATACAGGCTTAAGACTTCCAGGACTATAGGTACCTACTAGGCCTCTAGTAGGTACCTATTATGGATTTATGAACCATATTAGCTACTTGTTACTAACTTGCCATAAGCGATATGATTTCGTATTATAACTTCTGAATCGTAAATGTGGGACGGTAAAAACTGTTTTGTTATTTATAGCTCACGAAAACTATATTTGAGTATGTTTTAAAAAACTATAAGACGTCTGCAATTATATGGTTTCTCATGGATGCTATTGTCAGAACCAAATTGAAATGGCAAGTACCAGCTTTCAAATCAAAAAGAATCATCAAAATTGAATCACCCAATCAATAGTTCTTAGATAACAAACATAAAAAATAAATAAAAATTACAGGTCGTATTGAGAACCTCCTCCTTTTTTTTAATTCGGTTAGAAATGTTTGTCTTGTGTGTGTTGTCAAAACATTGGCCACGGTAGTTTCCATGGGAACACACTTTATATTCACTTCATATTTAAAGTCGAAATGAAAGTGTGCCAACAGCAATCAGAGTGTAGCCATGTTATAAAAAACATTTAGCAGAATATTATTCAAAATTACGTGTTCATAATACAGTTTGTTATGATTACTTTACATCATTCGAAAGCTGAGGAAGTGGGCTTTGTGATTGTGTAGTTTCTACAAAGATACTTTGATAAACCAGTGAGTAACGATCAAAAACATTTTTAAAAACCTTCTTAGTGGTATTTCTCGAGCATTTCATGATTTTTTCCAGTTATGATTTCTTGTTTCTCTTGTGGGGGCTCTACAGCCCCACAAGTTGGGTTGCGCTCTCAATTACATTGAGTGAGCGTGTCCCTGACCTACGACAACATGTTCATCGTTCTCTGTGATATAGATCGAACCAATGACCATCGGTCACCGCATCTTGCCATCAGCTTCATTGCACCTCGACTTTAATAAGTTCACACTTTTGCAGTTCGTTTTCGTGCAGTTCGTTAACGCTCAAATAAATAAAATTAACTAAGGTGCTGTTCCTATACGATGGAGAAACCATCATGAAATGCACTAGAGATACCTTACGTTACGTCACAGTCGACCAGAATCAAGATGATGAAAGATGAGAGCATAAAGCAAGCCTAGTGGTCGAGGATGTAGAATATCGAGGTTACTGGAAATAACACAAACCACGGCATGATGCAAGCTCTCAACAAGCTCCTGGTTCAATAAGGTTTATGAATGTTTTTTTTTTCTTAATCGATTATTAAGTTTTAATTCCTAAACGAAAAAAAAATATAGCAGCCAAAAAAATTAAAATTATTGAGGTAAGAAACAAAAAGTAAACTACACTCAGTTTCGGGTGATAAAAACGCTGCCATGTTTGTTAGCCCTTGCATTTAAACATTATTTTATCAGACACCTTCAGGTAGTAAACGTCATGGATCATCGAGTCTCCTATGTCAACTCAAAGTCAAAACTTCATGCCCATACAAAAATGTTCAAGTATGTCATCCCGCTTCAGGTGCCAATAGCGTTGCGTTTTGACATTGCGCGATTGAGATTTAGGGACCCCGCGCACTATTAGGCAGCCTGGCTGCCTAGTGTGCGGAGTCCCTTAAAATATCTACTTTTCAATGATTAAATTTCACAATAAAAACATCATATAATACAAAAATAAATTTACAGATATATTTCTATATCAATAGAGAGTATACGTAACAAAAATATTAGCTTTTTTGAAGTCACATGCATACACCCTATTGTTACTAAATATTTTCAGCCTTATATTAGGATTTCCGAAAAGTAACGCCTGAATCTATTATGTACCTCTGTAATAGTTTTATTTTGTATATCTATTTACAGAAATAGAGTTTGAAAGGGTAACTTCGTATCTCTGCCTAAGCTTTACAAAAAAAACTATTACAGAGGCATTTATAAATAGCTTCTAATAGGTATCACAATAAACTGTAAATATATAATAAAACTGTACGATGGATTTAAAAAATGCCTGTGTTTTACGTTATTATAAGATAAAGTAGACGGCATAGTGGAATAAGCTTTTGTGTACCAAGAAAACATCAAAGACGAGGCGTAAGCAGGCTCTTTGTTTTAAGCTACATAGACTCAGCTTATGCCGGTCGCAGGCGAAGATTTTGTACAAATCTGCTACCCCAGTATAGCAAGATCTCTGCGTCTGAGTGTGGACCAGCTATGTAGTATTAGCAGCCACAAGTCTGAGTTTTCCTGTAGAACTTGCTTTTACAGTACCTATTACAGTATTATTAACTTCTATTTAAAGCTAGATTACCACTGGCTCATCGACTGACTGACTAACCGGTAGGTATGGTACGTTACGGATAAAGATGAAGTACCTACTTCGTTCTGTGTTTGAAAATCACTTGTCAACCATTAGAGAAATTCATAGTAATAAATAATAATAATATATGATACTGGACAATTCATACAGCATTATACCAAAGCTAAGCAGAGCTTCTGTTATGGGTACTAGATAACTGATATACATAATACAATAAACTACATGGATAGATATTTTTTATTATACATATGTATAGAAAACATCCACAACGCCCTAAACAAATATCTGCAGATCGTACACACATTTGTCCCGAAGCGGGAATCGAACACGCAACCTCCTGCGTCGCAGGCGGACCTTCGCCCACCGCGCCACAGAGGTTGTCATAGTGGTGCATTATGCCAAAAAAGGATACTTCTTTGGATAGGTTTTAATAAGTTGCTTTTACAGAAAACAAATAGAAAAATTTCGTGTTGACCAATATCGGAACAAATACAAAAAAAATATTAATAACACCAATTTACAGGCTATACAATTTATGGCTATAATACTTTCGAATTCAATATCATAATAAGAGCATGCAGCTCGCACATAGCAACCGAATAAAAGCTGGGAAAATCGATGATAGACAAGTTCCTAGAATCAGGCATCCAATGACGCATGTGCGTTAGGATACCTTTCATGGATGAAGCCACCTGGTTTTCACAGCGTTTGCTGCAAAACAGACTGTAAAACAGAGTTGTTGGGTTGAAATAACCAAAGGAACATTTATTTTACGGCTCTTTTGTGAAAAGGATAGGCATTGGATTTTCCGTTCATAGCAGGGTAGAACATACGTTTTTGAAACGGCTTTGTTCGGGAGAATGCCGAAATAAAAAATATATCTCTAAATCGAATCTAAAAAGATTTTTACTTCGTCAGAGCTTCCTTCCTACCTTTTATTTTACGATCCATTGATATCACGTCAATAGATTAACAATACTATATACGTTGTTAATTAAATTACATAGGAAGGGAAATTGAATTACATACTTTAGCAAATACTTATATGAAAAACACGAAAACGTTAACCATTGCCTCCAAGCTTCTGTGTGGCTCACGTTGTGTTCGTAAAAATGCAGATAGGCGTTTATAGATATTTTTAACCGACTTCAAAAAAAGGAGGAGGTTCTCAATTCTTCTGTTTTTTTATGTTTGTTACCTCAGAACCTTTGACTGGGTGGCGGGTCGATTCCCGCCTCGGGACAAATATGTGTGCGATCTGCAGACATTTGTTCAGGGCGTTTTGGATGTTTTCTATGTGTAATAAAAAATATCTATCTATGAAGTGCATTGTATTATGTACATCAGTTATCTAGTACCTACCCATAACACAAGCTCTGCTTAGCTTGGGGCTAGATAATGCTGTGTGAATTGTCCAGCATTATTTATTTATTTATTTAATTTATTAAATATATTCATCTTACATATGTCGGAGACTGCGATAAAAATGGAGGGCTAAGGATAAGTATTCGGACGGTGGTGTTTCAATTTCCACAAATAACACAAAACGACCGACGACGAGCTATGCGATAAACTGTCAAAGTCAGAATGTGCTTTTGTCAGAGTCGAATAGACAGTGGTATTCGCCCGTTTGGAGCTTCAAGTGGATAACACGATTCACTTGCGTAAGGTTGAAACAGATAATATAGAGGGCGCGGTTGTGCCGGCGTACTAAATAGAAATGAATTTTCATACATTTTTCTCTCACGCTAAACGCACGGGAAATAAAACTCCAAAGAGTTTTTCCTCCCGCGTTTCGGTACGCCTCCGGCAAAGACGGGTTTTCTATCTTATGTTTGGCAAAGGAATAAGCAACTTTCTGAGCTGGTGTATGTACCTAGTATAATAGTAATTATTTGTTGAACAAGTGAGCAAAACGGTTTTTCGTTGCACGTGCTGATTTTAAATCCCGAGCTAGCGAAGCAGTCTAGAGTAGAGTCACGAGCGTAGCGAGTGGCTCTAAAGTACGAGGTACGAAACAAAAAACATTTGCTCTCGAGTTAAACATACAACTTCTCACTTCGGTCAGGGAGAAAATTATCAGGTCCATGTCACTTATAGGTCCATTCATCATGATATTTAGGTGCTACCAAAAACTATTTATTGCAGTGTAAGAGATATTATTTATAGTATTTATATTTGAAATACAAATTTAACGAATTTACTAAAAGATCCCTGTTTTTTATCTTCTCTTCTGTTAAAAATAATAAATAAAACATTCGTAGAGTAAAGTATCGTCGTGCCAAAAGAAGTTTCTAAACAAGGCGATGAGTTTCTTTTTTTTTCGGCGCCAACCATACACAGAGAACCATACATTGAGTATCAATAGCCTCAAGGAAATACTCTGTCGTCATTAGAATTTGCACAGCATTCAGCGACCAAACGAAACGAAAACCGAAACGTGAAATATCATGTATTGTTTCGGCCAATTGGTGTACGTGGCTAGTACACAGAATAGGACTAGGGGTGTACTACGGCATCTCGACACACGCTATCCCGACAGAAAACAAAAAGTGAACGCAATCTCGACGCACGGAATCTCGACAAAACAAATAACAATTTGCATAAAAAACGAAACACGTATTTTAATAGAATTTCAGTTCTGTAGCAGCCTTTAGTTCGTCGCTGAAGGTTGTGCAAATTCTAATGTCGACAGTTTATTTCTATCCCGAAACTATTCATGAGCGCATTAGAATGGAAGATATGTTTAAAATGTTGGATTTTAAAAGAAGGGACGTTAACATTAACTATAAAGTATAAGTATATATATTATCATGTCTACATTTCACACCAATGATTCGCTGATGACATAATCTTAATGGCGGAGTCGCTAGAGGAGCTGAACCGACGACGGCCTAGCTTCAGCCTCCCGATGTTTCGGTCTTCGGATGCCTCGGGCCAAGACCATAAAATTCATGCCAAGAGTCTTGGGCCAAGACACTTTGCATGAATTTCGATGAAACATTGATTCTAGACCGGTGGTGGTCGTGCATGGCTACCATCTCGAAACTGTTTCCAAGTACCTCTCTACCCAATCCATGGTTCGGTTGGGCACTGTTTGGAAACTAAGAACGTCGAGTCTTCTCCTCATCCATACCATACTGCAATGTTTGAAAACGAAAGTTTGTAGTGGGACGGCCATATCTCGCGAATAACCGACAACCGCTGCGGTTCTATAGTGGAGATCGTGACTGGACAATAGTAGTGTAGGACGTCCTCCAGCCGGGGGGATGACGACCTGCGAAAGACTGTAGGCAAACACTGAAAAAAAGATGTTGATGTTGATGAAAAAAAGCTTTTTTAACTACGAAGAAGTAATAATTGTCCTTTTTAAGGTAAAAGTATCCATCAAACTATAGCACTTGGTTCCACCTAACCCATGTAGGTACCAAATGGCAGACGGTTAGCCGAATCAATTCCTAACTTATGAATATGGACTTAACTTTATGATTTTTTTTTTGATGACAAAGTATACGTCCTGGGTTTGTAAATAAATTATTTTATAAGTACTTTATTTCATTGCAAAGATTAATCCTCAATAGACCATCATCAGCCGAATCCGTTGGCGATAAAGTGACACAGGGTGTCACTTTATCGCCATATGGTGTAATTTTCATTCATTAACGTTGATTTACGTTCTGCGAAAAGAAAGAAAATCAGACTTGACGTTTGACGTTCAAAACTAGGTACCACAGACGAAAAAAGTTTAGGAAAATGTGTGTTTGGCCGGCTACAGACTAGTGGGAGGCGACTCGTGCTCCACCCGTTTAACTTTAGTTTAGTTAGGTTTATTAAATTAATTATAAAAAAGTTGTACATCAATCTAGTTGTTGCTTATATTTTTTTTTGTACATTTTGTTTGCTGTAAATATCGTTTGTAGTAATGGTCCACTTTCCTACAAAACTTCATCCTCAAATCATGTCTTTAAAAAAAAAAACAATTTTATACCACTACACCAGGACCTGTCTGAAAAACAACGCCGTTACAGCTTCGTTCTTCTTGTAACGGCATAATGCTGAGATGACCTTTTTGGTCCCTTATATAACATAATCATTAACATGTTTCTGCTCTTTTATTTATGTACTAGGTACTTTCCTTGTTTCATTCTATGTCATTATCATCATCATCATCATCCACAGCCGGACTTTACCCACTGCTGGGTATAGGCCTCCCGAAGTTTGTGCCATCCACCACCTATGTTATTATTATATATATATATTTTTTTCTAATTTTTACTAACCTATACGTATAATGCGTCGCGTTATGTATGTGTTATATAATTGGCTCCAAATAAATGTATATTTTTCTCGAAATTTCTATAACCCTCGTGTTTTCGGATAAAAACCGCCCTGTATCACATCACATCACACTAATATAATAAATGCGAAAAATTGTATGGATGTATGGATGGATGGATGGATGTATGGATTGATGTTTGTTACCTCTTCACGCCAATACCACTGGAAAGATCGGACTGAAATTTTGCATACAGGTAATCCTAATCCTGGAATCAAACATAGATTACTTTTTACCCCATAAACCAGTTCCCGTTGGATATAAATCACCTCTAAACGTTTCCATAGTAACAACGCGTGCGAAGCCGTGTGGCGCAGCTAGTACATAGATATATGTTTATTAGAAAACTAGCTGCGCCCCGTGACTTCGCACGCGTTGTTCCTATGGAAACGTTAAAAGGTGATTTTCATCCCACAGGAACTGATTTATGGGATAAAATGTAGCCTATGTTTGATTTCGGGATTAGAAATAACTGTATGCAAAATTTCAGCCAGACCCGTCCAGTAGTTTTGGCGTGAAGAAGTAACAAACATCCATCCATACATCCATCCAAACTTTCGCATATATAATATTAGTGTGAAGTGTGATAAAGTAACGCAAACTTTGAAAAGCGAACAAAGTGGACGGATGACGTCGACTCATCCGTTCTTTCGATGATCTTACTAGGAAATGATTTTTCAGACAGTTCTTATACTCGTAGATCCGAAACGAAAAGTTACACGTCCGAAGCAGTGGTAAAGTTTTCTTTTCATGCGATTGACGTCATCCATAAATTTCGTTCGATTTTGAAAATAGATCTACTATTGGGTTTATGTTTAAAGTTTTTATCAAAAACTAATTTTTTGTTACAGAAAAAAGCAACAATGGATTTGCTGTCCGAAAGCGTAACAAAATTATGCAAAATATCTGATGAATCGGAGCAGAAGAAACCTACTGACGCAATCGAACCAGCGAAGATCATGATCATTAAAAATAAAGCTCAAGGTAATCCAGCAACAGCCAAGGGAATATTATTGGAGAAACTCGACATGATAGCCAAAAGAAAAGAACTGCAAGCTATACGTATGAGAGCTGTTAAAGATGGACCGTCAACGTCAAAGGAAGCTCTTTTGTGCGACGAAGAACATTGTGCTTTAGCGCGTTCGCCTAATCTGAGGAAGCGCTCGGCTTCCGCTGACGCTGAGAAAGGAATGAATCGGGCAAAGCACTTTGCGGTGATGTATACGGAGTCTAACGCAAGCAAAAAAGCAAAGAAGATGAAGAAAGGGCTGCCGGGGGTGTCTAAGAAGGGAAAGAAAGTTATTAAGATTATTTCTCTTCAGTAAGCGAGCAGGTCTGGTAAAGCCGCGCCATCTTACACGCCCTAGTATCTACATGGACATGGCGTATCTGCTTATATAAATTAACATCCGTATGTCTTTTCCTAGTTTTTTCTTATTTATTTATAATAATATCTGATAAGTGTTTAGTATGTAGAAATAAGTGTCTACCACCTAGAATCACATTAAAAAATGTCTGTCTGTAGATATGCTTCCTACGTTCTTTCAGCGCTAAGACGCCGTATAAACAGTTTTTGTAAGGCACATGAAGACTTGCCGTTAAAAACAAAGATATAAATCGTTAGATATGCCCTTACCTCAGTGAGACCGCGCCGTTTTGTGTCCAAGTCGAACCTTACGCCTGCTTAAACCTGCACTCAGTGTACATCTACGCACAGTGTTAGCCGGACATGTAGTGAAGGATGTTTGCGAGCAGTATTATAGTGATACAAAATGACGTGTGCCTTTCGAAAGTGCAACAGAAATTCAAGAAACACAAATAAAGCCAGAGGTGTAACATTTCACTCGTAGGTATTGCGAGTTAATGAAATAACTTTTATTTTATCGTCCGCATTGTCAAAATGACTACAATAACAAATTTAAATGGCGAGTGCACGAAAGAGAAAGTTGTGTTTGCACCTAACGTGTGAGAAAAAGAGATGACACTATTTTCTCAGTACGCTTGTTTTGTTTGTGTACATTGCTACAGTTTTTGGTGGTCGGGGCGTATCCAACGATTTATATCTATGGTTAAAAAGTAATTTCAGGTGTTTTTCGATATGATGTATTGCGGCACAAAAAGGTGCACTACATTTTACCATTATATTCCATTCTATTTTGCAAATAGGTACTCAATAATAATAATAATAAATCATTTAATTGAGACAAAAACAGCTTAGACATACTTATTTATAAGGGTAAGTGTAGGTAGCTTATTTAAGTTATTAGTTCATACATAGGCAAACTTTACACTAGGATAAATCCTGTGTCGTAAAGTTATGTTTAACAAAATTTATGATGTTACTTTAATAGTAGCTAGTTAATTAAAATTAAGATGGGTACTTATTATATTTATCAGCTAATTAGTTAATTTATATAAACATCTATATAACAACTACGTAAGTTTATTTATATTTATTCACACTCGATGTAGGACGTAAGTTTTAGCTATATCATAGTATTAATAATTACCACGTACATTTAGATTCTCAATCTTTAAGTTGTATAAAGGTTAGTTTAATAAACTTTACACTAGGATAATTCCTATGTCGTAAAGTTTAATTTTTTTTTGTGAATCGGAAGGGTTTTCGATATGCTACTTTTAAAATAGCTCTCTGTGCCCTTTCTAGGCTAATAAGATGAGTTTTAGCTGCTGAGCCCCATGCCACGATTCCATACGATGGTATGGACTGACATAGATCTGTGTAAATAGTTCTTGTCGTATGTGGATCGTCTATTTCTCTCAGCTTCTTGAATATATGCATGAGTTTGCGAGTTCTGCATGTTAGTGCACCTATTTGTTGTGTCCATCCTAAATGGTTGTCCACAATGATGCCAAGGTATTTTATGCATTGAACCTGTTCAATCTCGATGCAGTCACAAGCAGTCCTAAAAGGGAATTCTTTACAGCTATGTATTTTTATTTGCAAGCTATTATTAGGAGCGGATCTCTCTGTAATTCTGAAAGCCAGAAATTTGGTTTTACTGGCATTTAGTGTTAGTAGGTTTGTTTGCAACCAGTGCGCCACCTGAGCCCCCTGTGTAATATCAACCACCCCCTCCCAGCTGTCGGCATTGAAGAGAAGAGCTGTGTCATCAGCAAACGTGATCACACGAGCACCATCAATATTAGCGTAGCAGAGGTCGTTGATGTAGGCCAGAAATAGGGTTGGTCCAAGTACACTACCCTGTGGTACTCCAAAATCTACTGACAACAGTTCGCTCTGCACTTGTCCATTATTAAGAATTACGCGCTGTGATCGGTTTGTAATGTAAGACCGGAACCAATCAAGAGCAACGTCACGTACTCCTAGAGCTTCCACTTTACTCATCATTTCACTTATTTAGCTTGACAAAATGGAGGTTTGCCTGGCAATCCATTTTGATTTTGTGTGAGTTAGCATTGCAACTGTAAAAAGAGGTGAGATGCACAGGCTTATTAATTTTTGATTTGAGAGAAAGTAACTACAATATTATTTCTGTGAAAATAAAAGTGCAAACCTCTTCTCCAAGATCCGGCTTCCTCTAAAAACATGATGTTAAGATTTAGGATGGCGATTTATTCCAGGCTGCTTAAACCTCCAAAGTACCAACTCGTTTTTTTTTTTGGACCAATCTAACACTGAAATAAATTTCTGGTCTGGGAGACTGTCCCTTGGCGACATCTGCACAGCTGCCACTTAAGGGCTTTGAAAGAGCTCGGGCACGGGAGCTCGGGCACAGGCATAGAAAATTCCATAATTTGATCGATATTAGCCTTTTCGTAGCTGTCGAAAGTAACTAGGTACCTGGATAATATGTAATATTAATTTAATTTCTAATTAATAGGATGGAAATGTCATTATCTGCAAGTGTCCATTGTAATTCAATCCAAGTGTATTTTATTATGTCCATGTTTGATCTAACCCTTCAGGGCCAAAAATGTTCTCCACCCTGTATATCTGTCTATAAATAAATATGTGCTGTGAATTTATTATAACAAATTAACTCTATTTCTTAAAAGCATATTTGAATGATTTATGTCTTTCGACCCTTTATTGTGAAGGTTTTACCTATCAGACGCTCGAATAAAATTTTCGGCGTATGTATTTATTAATATAGTACATATTAATTATTACCTAGGTATGTAAATGTTCGATATATTTATATAATAATATGCAGTTCAATGTGGTGTTGTTTAATAAATGTCTGTGATATACATGTCTATTAATAATAATACCTGTGTTTACCTTCCAAACATAGGTACTTACTGGGTGAGGCAAAATTTAGAGACCCAAATGGGGGTCTTCAGAGCGTGCGACCGCAAAACCTTGGTTATTTTATACAAGCTAAGAGTTTGTCTATATGCCCCTACTATATATACTTATAGTAGGGGCATATATGTATATATATAGATAGGTAGGAAGAGCTTCTGGCAAAGGGAAGCCAGAGTCACTATGCAAAGTTTCCGGCATTCTATCCATACAACTTGTATCAGACCACAATGGTGATCAGTTGTGGGGGTAATCAATTATTCCTATTTCCAGTTTTCCACACAAAAAAAGTGATTTCCTAGTCCCTAAATAAAGTGACAACCCTGCGCCTGCGTTTCACGAAATGCAAGTATCAAAGATTTCTGGACAGACCGGACAGCGCCAAAACTGTTTTTACCTAATTAGGTAGGTACAAGTTAATGAAACAACCTATCGAAAAATTTAAAGAGTAACAAAAGAAATACTTCTACGTTTCTTGCCAAAACAAAAACCGAAGAAAAAGTGTGCTGTTCGTACTTTCCTGCAAAATATGTGAAAACTTTCACCAATCGTGTTTTTATAACACGTAATTTAAGATAAAAGATCAAAGATACATACATTTCCCTAAATATGAAGGTTAGGTTTCACAGATTCCGAGATAAATTACGTCTGTATGTCACACTCATCAAGTCACACAACCAATTTCAGATTTTTTTCGAAAATCACTGAGTAGATGACAATCCCTCCTAATAATTATAAACCTCTCTCAACTTTAATGAATTGATACAATTTTTTTTACCGAATTGCCCTTCGTTAGAGCTCAATCTCAAGCTGTTGGAAAGTGACGATGTGGCCGATGTAGGTACTCATCAGGAAAGTTTACTATATTCGCTCTTGTCTTGAAGAGATCCATGATGTAGTTCTGTTGACAAAAGACATTTCTTAGCCCATGAAGTGTGGTTTACTCTAGGTAAGTACTACTTAGTAAATCATTAACTGGTATTCGTTGTTCACCGGCTCCCTGACACGTCGTCGCGGCATTAGGTACATTTATTTGGACCTAATAAACTTATTAGAGTAGAGAACTTATCAAGAGGTATGGCCAAGGAAAACTGTTCTTACCTAATTACAAGTTAATGAAACAACCAATCGAAACATTTAAATAGATTATATATAACTAAAGAAATACTTCGAGGTTTGTTAGCAAAACAAAAAGCGAAGAAAAAAAGTGTGCTGTTCCTGAGATAAATAGCAAAATGTGTGAGAAAAATAAACTATGGAGAAAATGTTCACTAATAGTGTTTTTAAAACACGAAATTCAAGATAAAAGATTGAGGTAACATTTCCCTAAATATGAACGAGGTAGCCCCACAAATTCTGAGATTAATAACGATTTTCAAAAACAATTTTGAAGTGAGTTGCTTATGGCACACTCTTAAAGATTTGTAATAAACTTTTGTAATACTAGCAGCGCCTCGCAGTTTCCGTAGTCCTCGTTCCCGTGAGCATTCCGGGATAAAATATAGCCTATGTCACTCCATTCATTAGAAAGCTTACTTTTCAAGTAAGCTTTTGAATGCTGAAATATTTTTTTAAATTGGTCATATAGTTTTGGAGCCTATTCCATACAAACAAACAACAAACAATCAGATATTTCTTCTTTATAATATTAGTATAGATAAATACTGAAACAAATCAACAAAATGTGACCAATAAGACGTTGATCTACACGATAAAATATTTCGTTTTACAATATTTTGTATAGTTTTATAATAAACTAGCTGCGCCCCGCGGCTTCGCACGCTTTGTTCCTATGGAAACGTTAATAGGTGATCTTTATCCCACGGGAACTGATTTATGGGATAAAAAGTAGCCTACGTTTGATTCCAGGATTAGAATTACCTGTATGCAAAATTTCAGCCAGATCCGTTCAGTAGTTTTGGCGTGAAGAGGTAACAAACATCGATCCATCCATACATACATACATCCATACAAACTTTCGCATTTATAATATTAGTGAGAAGTGAGATTACACTTGCAAACACAAAAATAAATCGCAGTGTATTAACCCTCACAGTAAACAGGAAACACCAAATGAAAAAACAAATAATTAGTCTACTACCTTATTATCAGATCTTTCTGTTAAAAGCATTCTTAATTATTATACGATTCAATACAAAAATAAGAAAACCCCAAAAAACTCATTTATGTAAAAATGCGTTGGGGAAAAATTGTAGCCATGTGATATTTTCCCGGAAATTTAAAAAAAACATCCAATCTTATTGCTCATATATCGATATGATATTGGATATATTTCGTGATTCGTTTCAATACTTTGAATAAATTCGTTTGTGTTGTAGTAATATTGAAAACGGCGAGGCTCGCATCGCCTAATTAGCGTTATTGACCTACATAAGTCAGTTCAATGGTGGGCAATGCGATTTACTTAAAAATATAAAATTTTGAAGTAAAGCGCTTATTTTTCTCAGAATCTGAGCCGATATTTAGGAAAAAGTTACTTAAATCTTTTTTCTTGAATTCTCGATAGTTAATTTTTTTAAAAGCGTTAATTGAACCAAGTGAACTTTAGTTCACGAAGGTGCGCAAGGTCAACATTCTCGTTTTTTTGTCAGTATGTCTGTACTCCTCTACAGGTCGTATTTTATTGAACCGAGTGAACTTTAGTTCACGAAGGTACTCAGGGTCAACATTCTCGTTTTTTTGTCAGTATTTCTGTACTCCTCTACAGGTCGTATTTTACAACCGATCGTTACGAAATCTCGTATATTCAACAATTTTATAGAATTTTTTTTTCGTCGGGGATTTTTGATTAAAGGTGTACTTTCCCCAAAAACAGGTAAAAAGGGGGCTTTAGAATATCTCCACTTTGAGACATCTGATTTCGATGATTTTATTTTTAAATAAAAGATAGATATTTTATATAGTTCTCATAAAAAAATGGTAAAGATTTGATCAGTATTTTTGGCACGGCCAGCAGATCAATAGACGCAAAATGCAATATGCAAACGCCGCCGCGCCACCATCACTTTCTTCAAGGTAGGTACGTACCTATACCTATTTATCTCGACTCCAAGCATGTGAATTTAAATTTATGTTATTGGGATCTGTTCGCATAATTTGCAGCTATATGACAAAAGATAGATCATAGCCGCAAACTATTTCAACCGACTTAAACAATGGAGGAGGTTCTCAATTCGTCTGTGTTATTTTAGAAGGTACTACCTACCTACGTAGGTATGTTACTTGATACCTATTTCCGTCCATTGTAAATAGAATTATCCCGAGGTGGAAAAAAGATTTTTTTTGACGACGGTTTAGTATTTATCCCGAAAGCAACATAATATTTTTCAATAATTACGACTAGCTAAAACAATTTTGAGTTGGTCCTCTCAGACGAAATGAAAAATCTATTTCGTCTGAGGTGGTCCCCTATAAGTTTGATTCACGAAGAATTGCTATGTGTATAAAACATAGGTAGGTTTGTAAAAGTCAAACTAATTAGGTACCTCGCCAGAGTAGGTAGGTACCTAAATTATTTTTTTGGACGTGATCTTCGACCAGGGAAAGTAATACAGAGGTATGATTTCGTTCGTTCGAGACCACGAGACATATGTTATGTATTGTAGATGAATACATAATGAAGTCGGTTCAAATTTCAAAACAAGTTAAATTATTTTGCAGAATGTTTTAGGGGGCGTCCATTTATTACAAGTCTTACTTTTAGGGAAGGGAGGGGCTTTTTGAAAACCTCACCCAATCTCACGTGGGTGAGAGGTCTCGACAAATCAAATCTCACGTAGGTAGGTACCTATTTTTTTTTTCAAAATTGTAACCTAAGCCCATCGATCAAAAATTTCGCCGGGCCGCGAAATTTTTGATCGATGCCTAAACCCTACCTACGAGTAGGTCTATCGTGCTACTTGAGGTTGTTCGTTTCGTGTTGGCGCGAGATTCAAAGTAGGTACCTACCTACCTAAAATCTTCTACGATTACGCGTATTGTATTTAATACAGAATTTATTGTAATTAAAGTTATTTTGTTTCCTAATTAATTAGGTAGTTAATGAGAACGTTAAGGAGACTTCTGTTTTTCTGCAAAATTTGCAAATATTTATATGAAAAATTTTACCCGATACCCAAGTATTAAAGAAAACGGGTAGGTACGGTTTAAAAATCTCGCGATGTAAACAGTTCGGAGAAATACGAGTAATTTAATATTGCTGATAAAAATCTATAACCTACGTTTTTCTGCCAAAGCAACTCTTTGAGTTTCTTGTTTATTTTACTAAACATATCTTGAAGAGTATTTTAACGATTTTGTTTGCAAAAACTTAATGAGTACCTATATGTATAATCAGTATTAGTACGGATGTTTGTAACGTCTTCACGCCACAACTACAGAACGGATCGCGCTGAAATAAAGTATAAATGTAGTTATAGGTCCGGATTAAAACATAGGTGCGTTTTATAGGTACATACGTTATCCCATAAATCAACTCCCGTAGGATAGAAACAACCTTTAACGTTTCCAAAGACTGCTGGCAGATACTAGATGCGGCAAGCTGAAGACAGGGCGCTGATATGGCGCTCATTAGGGAAGGCCAGCAGTGGACTATTATAGCCTGATGATGAGGTTTTGATAAAAACTACGCGTGCGAGGCCGTAAGTTTTGTTTTTTTTTTGTTATTTTAGAGTTATATTTGGTACCGTTTGCTAACAAATTTTGTCATAAATATGATGTTTTAATTTTTTCTTGAATATGTGTTGATAAGCTGTTTTTAATATTATCAGGTAAGTTATTATAAATCTGTGAACCTTCAAACTGGATGGTTCGTTTTCCATAGTTGGTCTGTGGACTCTTTAGTTTAAGCTTATTTTTATTTCGTAAATTGTAGGTATAGGTTTTCTTTGTTAGTATGATTTGCGTTTGTATTTTATTAGTCACTATTTTCCTCACAAGAATGCAAGTGAGTTAAGTATATTAGCTGGCTGATATTAAAGATTTTGGTTTCCTTGTAGATAGTAATGTGTGTTAGATAGTTTTTATCTCGACGACGACCTCTGTGGCGCAGCGGATGAAGGTCCGCCTGCGACGCAGGAGGTTGCGTTGCGGGATCGATTCCCGCCTCGGTACAAAAGTTTGTATCGACTTGCAGATATTTGTTCAGGGTATTCTGGACGCCGTGTGGTGCCATAGAATTTGCACCACCCCAACTCTTCCCGCGGTTGTTGTAAGAGGCGACTAAGGGATATCTACCGGGGCGGGTAGCAGCGCATCCTACATAACAATTCTACCACCAAACTGCGACCAACCCGCATGCCGCAGCGTGGAATTATGGACATTACCCCACATGAGATAACAGCCAAAAAGCGCTTTACAGGGGGAGGCTTGCGTCCAGCTCTGGACCTAGTAGTTGAGATGAGGTTGAGGTTCTAAATGTTTTCTATGTATGTATAATAAAAAAAAGACGTGTGGCACTCGGGGACTGCCGCGGTAAAGCTATTGCAATGCCATCTAGAGGCGAGTTGCTGAACTAAAGAGACAAATGTCAAGGTTTTTTCGTTACGGAATTTCTGGATTCGGTCCCCGCGCTCAAGGCCCGCGATAGAAGCTATGCAATAGCTTAAAAATATCTATCTATGTAGCATATTGTATCAAGTATATCAGTTAATAATGCCCTCCTAGCCGAATTTCGGCCATGGTGGCCAGTCTCAACGAAGACAGGACATATGTATTATAGTGCACGAGTGTGCGCGCAAACACAAATGCACTCTCTATTCGCTCACTCTCATAATCCGATTGGACGGCAGACCGACACGATCGGGGAGAGGTTATAGGCCCTTATTTCAGGAAAACGCGCAGAAACCTGCTAGCAGAAGCTTAACCCTGTTTACCACAATCGGTATCGCCTAGTATTTATGTTCCTTGATCGGTATACACCCACCGCACCTCGCACTCGCAGTGTCGCCCTATGCCACACATTATTTGGTGTTACGTAATTAAAAGTGTCTTTTTCAATCTCTAACAAAAAAAATTGCAGGTACTTCCTCGGTTGGCAAACTGATAATTTGTGATGATAGTTTTGGGCAGGGTAGCAGCAGGGTTTTACACTCAAAAGCTTTGTTAGTTAGGACCCACATTTAAACATCAAGTGCATAGTACGAACGACAAAGCTGCTCTGGAACTGCAGAATCAACTAAACACTGTGTGAACGTTCTAAATACACCACCAAAAAACACGTTAAATAATCCATATCACTCGCAATATGTTAGTCACCAGCCATTAGTGTCATGGCACTAACACACTCGCCACACCGGCACCGTGGCGTTGAATGCGACGACGGTAATGCCATTAGTAAAATAAATCCAGCATCAGTGTATTTACCTGACTACCAACGACAGGAGGGTAATGAAGTTGGCGCTCTATGTTTGGATATGCGACAGTAATGTCATTACATTAGTAAAATAAATCCAGCATCAGTGTTTTTACCTGACTACCAACGGCAGGTGGGTTATGATTATGAGGTTGGCGCTTGGCACTCTATGTTTGTATGTATGTAAGTAGAAGATTTTTATCGTCCCACTTAGCGCTGAAACTACTCGTTCGATCTCAACTAATCGTAGTAAGGTATCGATTGATTCGTCTTAAGAGGGCGCTTTGCGGGCTATTTTGTGAAAAGGATAGTCATAGGATTTGGCGTTCATAGGAGCAGGACAGAGCATACGTTTTTAGAATAGCGCAGCGTAGGCGCAAAAAATAATGTTTTTGTATATTTACAAGAAAACTACACCACTTATGAAAAAACCCAGCCGAGGAACCAGTGTACCACAACATGTTCCACAGTCTTTTCTTCTTGGAAGCAGCCACGACGACGTAAGCTGCTGTCTGTGGCTCCAGTCTTGAAAAGATGATGGTTTAATTCACAGTGACCTGTGATGATGCCCACCATCGTTCTTAGGTCCTCCTGGCTCATCTTGATCATCGTGTTGGTGGTTTTTCTGTCTTTAGAAAGGAATATTGATTTAGTATGCTTGCAGTCTATCCGACGCTCCCATAGCTTTTTGTGTTCTTTTTCAGAGTTAAGTTAAATTTTAGTCTGTTTTTGACTTCCGCTGTGGGCGGGTTCGAGAGACTTAAATCTTGTTGTGTTGGACTTAGTTTCGCTCCTTCCTTTGCTAGTCTGTCTGTTTTTATGTTGCCTGGGAAAGATCTACTCTCTGTCCATTCTATGCAGACCTTTTTGTGGTGAGAAAGATCTTGTAGACTCTTATGGCATTCTACAATTGCTTTTGATCTTGTGTCTGTCCGTTTGAGTGCCTTTATTAGTGCAACGCTGTCTGTTTTGAAGATTGGCTGAATCTGTCTGGCTAGCTCTCTGATGGTAGTTTCCAGAAGCATGTCGTTTGCTGCTAGTTTGAGTCCCAGTGTTTCCGAATGGAAGGCTGTTGTGACCGGGTTTAGTGGTTGGGCATTTGCGAGTCACACTGAAGAGTCGCTCTTAATTATGTGGATTAACGCTTACGCTAAAAAGGAAAACCACGCAACTAAAGAACGTTTTTTGGAAACAGTTAGCCAAATAATAAAAGAGAACGGCCGAAAAAATCCTTTTAACAGTAGGATTCCTGGACGAAACTGGTTTAATAGCTTTCTGAGAAGACATCCAGATATAGTACAGCGACACGCTGAATCTATTAACTCAGCGCAAAGCCGAGTAAGAGAAGAAAGCCTCAGAAAATGGCACTCAGATTTACAAGGATTCTTAACATCATAAAATGCCGAAGAGATACTTAACGATCCTGACAGAATTATTAATGCTGATGAATCTGGTTTCAATGTTTTTCCATCGTCAGATTTGGTATTGCTCCTAAAGGTATGGCCAATTTATACGAAATCCGAGACAAGGAAAAGGAAATTAGCACTGTCCTCGAATCTTTTTTAGCTGCCGGAAACGACTTGCCCACGGTAATAATTTACCCTACAAAATATTTCCTTTCGTGAAAACTACCGGAAGACTGGGCTAGCGGAAAATCACCAAAAGGATGGATGACGTCCAGAGCTTTTTATGGATACATTGCCAACACGCTACTGCCAGCTTTAAGGAAATCCAAGTCGTCAAAGTCGTAGTATGTTTAATTTTAGCAATAGTTAAGTGTTTCACTGTGCCATAAAAAAGTGGCTGTAAGTCATGAAAAACTTCAGTCGATAAATGAAATCAATTTGAGTAACAAAATAATGTTTTATTTTGAATTAGCTTCCTTTTTTCCATTAGTTTTCAGTAATCAACTATTGGTGCAAAAGTGGTAATTTAATGGATCGCATCGGTCAAACTTAGGCACATTCCCGTTTTTGGTATAGTTTATGAAATATCTAAAAAACTATATGTTTAGATTCAAAAAAGAAAGCAATATTACAGTAACTTTACATGGACATTTCTACGTCAAAACTTCATAATAGCAGTACAACGCATTTCAAAGTCAAAATTTGTCCTTAACTGGTTTGGGACTGGTGCACCCTATATGTAGGTATAGGTTGCCCGGATAGGGTTGTCAGGCACTAGGAAATTAAAACTTTTTGTATGGGAAACTGAAAATAGGAATTTTTAATTATCTCCCCCCCACAACTGATCACCATGATGGATGGTCTGAAACCTCCCCCTTCGGGGTAGTACACATATTATGTTATACCGTGTATCTAAACTGGGGATTAGCAAGCTGTAGGGAACTATAGGCCTATTTCTATACCACCAACGATATCAAAAATCTTTGAGAGAGCAATCAATAATAGACTGGTAGAGTATTTTGAAAATTTTTACCTATTGTCTTCTAACCAATTCGGGTTTAAAAAGAGGCGCTCAACGGATGATGCTGTAACGAAACTTAACGAGTATGTGGTGGATGGATTGGATAAAGGTACAAAATGCATAGGAATATTTATCGACCTCGCCAAAGGATCTCGATACAGTATCAACGCCCTTACTTCTCGCAAAATTGGAGGGCTTAGGAATAAGAGGAGACCCACTAAAACTGATGGAAAGCTATTTGACGGACCGACGTCAGCGTGTTAAAATAGGAGAACTCTACAGCACTAAGCAGCTAGCGAATTATGGTATACCACAGGGTTTTATAATAGGTCCAACTCTATTCTTAGTCTATCTCAACCAAATATGCGACCTTGAAATACACAATGTAACATTTTTATTCCGCAAATCAGGCCAGCCCAACATGGAGGAATTTAACATTCGCGCCCACTCCTTATCGTGTCTGCAAATACCTGGGAAAAGACCTTGAAATATCTAGGTATCAATTTAGACCAGCATTTTACGTACGATACGCATATAAATATAATGACAGGTAGAGTCCGAAAATCCATGAGGCCAGCGACACTCAGTTAAGAAAAACTTACTTTGTGCTCTCTCAAACTCTACTATTGTACTGCATCAGGACCTGGAGCAGGTCAGCTAAAACTCACCTACTCTCATCATTGGAACGTGCACAAAGAGCTGTTCACAAAGTGGCCTTTATTAAGCCTTTTGTATAGGTACCAAACTACTCAGCTGTTAAAAGACTGTAATGTCCTCTCCGTCCGAAAGCTTTTCATACAGGAAATAATCTTCAAACAGCACAAGCAGCTCCACAAATAGAGGATACCAATAAAAGACAGAAAAATAAAGTTTACAAATCAAATTCCACTAAAAAATCTTTTGCTCATCGCCACACACCATTCCTTGCATCGTATCTATACAAGTTAAATAAAATTAAATCTTTGTATAAAACCACAAACCAAGAATGTAAGAAATCATTATGACTTTATTTGGATAACTTAGATTATGAACAGACAGAGCGTCTGCTATTTATTAGTTCTTAGTATACGGGCAATTAGTTGTAAATTAGTTTTCTTAAGACAGTTTTAACTTAAATTATTTGGTCAATAATTTAGGACAGCTTTTTTTTTATTTTACCTATTTTATAAGAGTATCGCAAACGGCAATCTTTATAAGAGTATCGCAAACCATTTAATTATTAACATAAATATAACAATTTTTATGCACTAGAATTCGAACCCTTAAAGAATCGAAAATCTCTAGGGTTAATACGAGCACGTACACAACCAACACACCGAGATACTGTAGGTACCCTACCACGTTACATACTACCCTATGATGAAATTGTATTAGAATTAGTTAAATTTAATTAATTACGTCATCATCATCATCATTAGCCCTTTGCGACCCACTGCTGGGCATAGGAATCTCTATGCTTATGCATTCGCCTCGGTCCTGCGCCAGTCTGGGCAGGTGTCGCCTACGGTCTTTCGAATGTCGTCAACCCGTCGCGCCGGCGGACGTCCCCTGCTTCTACAGCCGGCCACCACTCGGTCAGTGCTTTAGTCCACCTGTCGTCACTCCGTCTGGCCAAGTGTCCTGCCCAACTCTATTTGAGCCCCAATATCCGCTCAGTGACCTCTTTTACTTTAGTCCGTTTACGGATTTCGATGTTGGGACTCGGTCTAAGAGTCTAATACCGAGCATGGAGCGTTCCATGGCTCTCTGCGCAACGCTGATTTTATGCACAGCTTCCTTAGTGAGCCGCCATGTCTCAGCACCATAAGTCATAGTGGGCAGGACACATTGATTATAAAGACGTGTTTTCAGACACTGTGGAACGTTAGTGGAATTTAAGATATCATCAAGTTTACAGAAAGCTGCCCATCCTAGTTGTACTCTCCCGGTGACTTCTTTCATTTGGAACTCTCTCTCAAAATATAGAACATGACTAAGATACACGTAAGAGTCGACCATCCCTAGTCTCCCGCTCCCAACAGAGATGTTTGGAATCGAGACACCAGAGATGTTCGACATCACCTTGGTCTTGTTCATGTTCATCTTAAGGCCTACCGCTATAGAGGCATCATAAAGGTCGTTTAGCATAGTCTCCAGTCTGTCTGGCGTTTCGGAAAACAATATAAAGTCTAATTTTGCAAAACATTTATTAGAATCGGGTCATTCATTAAATGATAATCACTCATTTTCAATTTTACATACTTGTGATAAGGGGACAGGTTGTCGGTCTTAGAAAATTTAGAAATTACAAAATACAGTAATAATACATTGTTGAATGAACTAAGTACAGGTTTGCCTCGATCGCCATTATTACGGATTTTTTCTAGAAATGGCGCGCGCGGTGATGTCACGGACGCAGATAATGGGCGTGAAGCGTCACCATCCTGTATATAAGGGGCGGTTTTGCGAGCGATGCCTCACTTGGCGCGCGGAGCTCGAAGTGGCAACATCTCTGGTGGGACTCTGCCGTTGTTGTTTGGCGCTCTCAGTGTCAAGATCGAGTGTTGTGGTGTCCTGCTGATGTCTCGTGGAGAGACGAAACTAGTTGACGGCTTGCTTTGATAAATGTTCTTTCATTTTGTATAAATGTATAATTTGTTAGATTGTATCGCAGAAGGTTTTTTCGCGGAATTGTTACTAAATATTTTTCATTCTTATATTTACAATGGATTTCCGCAAAGTAACGCCTGAATCTATTATTTAATATTTAGGTCGTCAGCAAAACGGAGATGAGACAGTTAGACACCATTGATCTTGATACCAGAATGGTCCCAGGCAAGCACAACATCTTCTAAGACAGTAGTAAAAAGCTTAGTAGAAATAAGGTTAAGCGATACTTCACACCGGAACAGCTTCTATCCCTTTATTAAGCACAGGTCCGGTCTGGTTTGGAGTATTGCTGCCATGTTTGGGACGGCTCGGCCAAGTACCACCTTGCAGCCTTAGACTCGATCGAACGAAGAGCCTTTAGACTCATTGACGAGCAGTACCTTGCAGAGACTAAAGTTCAAAGTCTCGAACACCGCCGCAAGGTTGCTTGTCTCTCGATCTTTTATAGGATACATTTTGGTGAATGCTCACTCGAACTACATGACCTGATCCCACCATCCCCCTTCCACTCCAGGACAAGCAGACGCACAGTGCATTACCATCCATACTTGGTGGATGTACCCTCCACTCGCACTAAGCGGTTTTCCTCCACCTTTATTATTCGCACCGCAAAGGAATGGAACTCGCTCCCTGCCTCTGTTTTTCCGGCCAATTACAACCTGGGTCTCTTCAAGACAAGGGTGAATAGGTATCTTCTAGACCTTCGTGATACACCGTCGGCCGCATCTTCGCTTTCCATCAGGTGAGATTGCGGTCAAACAAAGGTCTATTTACCGTAAAAAAAAAAAAAAGAAATAGTGTCTCCCTGTCTCACCCCCCTCTTGATAGAAATAAGGTCTGTTAGGCTGTATAGTTGCACCTGCATTTTTGCCGAACTGTCTCCGCAGGTTCACGTACCGGGCGTCGATGTGGCAGCGATGGCGAGAGTCAAACACGGCCCAATGCTCGACGCTGTCGAAGGCTTTCTCGTAGTCGACGAAGGCCATACAAATGGGGCGGTTGAACTCGTGACTCTTCTCCATCAGCTGCTTGACTGAATGGATGTGGTCGATGGTAGAGAACCCACTTCGAAAGCCAGCTTGTTCAGATGGTTGGTATTCAACTTACGGGTAAGACGGTTGCAGAAAATTTTGGCGAACAGTTTATAAATTTGTGATAATAAGCTTATATGCCTGTAATTGCTAAGTTTAGATATATCCCCTTTCTTATGTGTTATGGTAACTGTTGCATTTTTCCAAGACTCAGGTGTTCGAGCTTGATACATAGCAGCATTAAAGAGCTTTACTAGTAGCCCAGTTACCGGTGTTCCATCTGCACGTAGCAATTCGATAGTAACGCAATCTAAACCAGGAGACCTTTCACAGTTTCACGGTTCATCTGGTTTAGAGCATGTTCAACTTCTCGCGGTATGATTGGCGGTAATTCATCGCTGTCTAGGCTTTCAACTGGAAGTGCTCTAGGGTCGTTACTTTACTCGCGGTCAGGTGTTGAATGTAGATCATAAAGTTCTCCGTAAAAATCTTCAACTAGCTTGAGGATTTGCTTTCTGTCAGTCACACAATTACAATTTCTATCATTGAGTTTTAAAATTTGTTTGTTTCCAATTTTTATCTGTCTTCTAAATATTTTGGGCCCTCTGTACTTCTTGTTAGTATTTATTATTATATTAGTATTATATGTCCTTAAGTCTTTTTTAATGGATTTATGAATAGTTTTATTTATATCCAATAATTCTTGTTGGTCAGTCATAGTGGTCTGCTTCATTACACGACACGTTGCCCAATCATATTGTCTCCACTGAGAGCTTTCTGGTATTTTTTGGATTGGAGCCCATTAATTATGTACATATATGTAAGTACATTGTAACCAACCCCTTTTTCTGAATTTTTTTTTATTATTATTATTATTACCTTGGGTGTTGCAGTATTGGAGCAGTACCTCTAGTTTCAGGTGGTGCCTTCATGGTGATCTAGATATGCCGAGGTAATTAAAATGGTTCTGACTTGAGCTTACCTTCAAGTCCAGTTTCCAGCTGCACGACGACGGTGAGATCATTCATGCACAATTGCGTAACTAGTGAAGCATTATTTTTTGGTTTTTAGGTACGTAAATTCGCGTTCTTATCTTATTGTTAACTGTTGGGAAGAATACTGTGCCCGGTAGGGATGTGAAATATACCCATTTCCGGACGATATAGGGTTTCTAGACCAGTGCAATGGTGTGTGGTGTGGTTGCTTTTCTAGGGTTCTTCTTAGCGAGGCAAACCCTATGACGCTGTGTTGGATGTTAGGTTGGACTACTGAGATTGTGTTAATTCTGCCTAAGCTAGTGAGGGTGATCGGATCATCGTTTATGTGTTGAGAGATGCAATTATAGTTGGTGGATGTCCCAGATGTGGATTTGTGGGGAGTTTGTTTAGTTACCTTATTTTTAACAAACATTATAAGTCAGAAGAAATAGAGAAAGTAAATGGGTGCCAAGGCAGATCTACGTTTGTTGAGGTGGGATAGAACCCACCGGGGCGGTCACAGACAGCTTCACATCCATCTCTGGTGCCGGTGTGAATATGCTTAGGCCTGAAAGGCCTCCTAACTTGTCACCTACGTCACCCAGGAGTTCCCTCTCACATGTACCGGAGTCGACGTCATCGACCTTCATAGGGCCGCCACACACGGCTACTTGCACGCTTTCGCTAGTGCAGTGTGTCTTCGGGTCCGCCGGCGCCAAAATGGGGATCTTGACGGTTTGATGTAGATTGACCAGTCTGTATTTCAGCTTGTGATGCGGCACCACCACCATTTCAGGCCACAGAGGTGGCAGGCTAGCAACCGTGTTGGTGAGCCACTCCAAACTGTAGTCCTGGAGCGGACGGGGGATGGTGGGATCAGGTCATGTAGTTCAAGTGAGCATTCTCAAAAATGCATCCTATAAAAGATCGAGAGACAAGCAACTTTGCTGCGGTAGTATAGTTTAGTTTTGACGACATCTGAATAGACACCTATATCAATTTATCTTGTCATAATCTATGTTTATATACACTACAAACCGTCAAAAAGTAGACATTTAATAATACAAGCTTCTAAACTTTCGTATTGTTGTTATATACATATATATTAATTTGTGTACATGGTATAATGGTAGGTAAAAGTTATTTTGCAATGTTTACGTAGGAGCACGTTGGTACCTACCTATCTAAACAATAAACGTAGTGCAGTTCTTCTTGTTACTAAAATCGATGACATGGTTCCTAAGAAGAGATCTTCGTTCGTATGTCTTAAAGTTTGAAACTTTCCCATACTGGCCGATCTAAATGTGCCACCCTGTATATCCCGTAAAACTTAAAAAACATGTTTTTAGAATATTTTCAATGTCGTCAAATAGCCTGTTTGAAGTCGATTTATAGGATCTATTTGCGATTGTTAGAAGTTCTCATTATGTTGGCATTTGGTTTTTGCATCGGTTTTGAATTTCTATTTTATTTCTTTGTTATGTTATTTTCCAAGAAGGAGAGAACTTCACATTATTGAATAAATCGTAGGAGCTACGGAGAATCGGTAATCTGCAATAATATGCTATCGAGACTGACTGTTGTTTGCTTTTGTAAATGATAAGCTGTGAAAAGCGAGCTTACAATATTTTCAGATTCAACGCGGTTCGATAGCGAACACCCACTATGGTTATTTTCCAGTGGCAAGAAAATATCTAAGGATCGAATATTTTATATTATGCTGTTGTGTTGTATCTAGATGACTTATTTGAAAGGAGAATCATGTTGGTTGTGAATCTATTATTTATAAAACGTGTTTTTCAATCCACGTTAGCATTTGCCCACATAATGCCGTATGTTGCATGTTCTCGTTCTCCTCTTGGTATGTACATCTTGAGTGGAAAAACTTAAGGTGTCGCTAATGTTTAACATACTTACGATGTTTTTATTTATTTATTTATTTAGCAGGCGGTGTGGTGCCGCGCTCGATGCATCACGCTCCGATCGCACGCGGCAGGAGCGCGATCTAAATGTGCAGGCGGTGTGGACGTGCCGCGCTCGATCCATCGCGCTCCGATCGCACGCGGCAGGAGCGCGATCTAAATGTGCAGGCGGTGTGGACGTGCCGCGCTCGATCCACCACACCATGGACATCTCGCAAAGTAATACGCTTATGGATCGCTTGGAGTGTAGTTCAGGAACGCAGTTTCAACAAACTGTATCGGCCTAGCCACGTAAGTATCACGATTTTTGGTCGTGGATCGACTGAGAGATCGCTCATAGCGATAAGGCCGCCCATTGTGCAACGTAATTTGTATATTCCTGTCCTATCTCTGTTTGTATTTGGTGTGCAATAAAGAATATTTGTATTGTATTGTATTGTATTGTATACTCGTAGACGGATCCGATCCATTCTGGATCGTCTGGTGTGGACCCGCCTAATTAACACTAATGGACAAAAAAACAATTGATCTAAGCGACACAAAATCACATAAAACAACGTCGATACAAATAAATGAACGTGCCAATCAATGCTTTTAAATATAAAAGCATGCTTTTAAATATAAAAGCATTGATTGGTACTCTCATTTATTTGATTTGACGATTTATTCTGAGGCTAATTCCATTTATTGATACGGCAGTAAATAAAAAAAAATATGTTAACTTTTCTGCAATCTAAATTTTTAAACTGTTCTTCTGAACAATTATGTTTTCGGCGCCCTATCCTTTTAAGCGTCGCTATATTGCTATAAGTCAAGCTGAAGACAGGGCGCTATGGCGCTCATTAGGAGAGGCCTGTGTCCAGCAGTGGACTAATATAAGCTGATGATGATGATGATGATGATGATATTGCTATAAATTTATAAAAATAAGCGGATATACCCGAGTCCATAACACGACGCTTGCGCACCACTCCAAGTCATCCCGCGGGTGTCGTAAGAGACGACGAAGGGATATCCACCGGGGGCGGGCAGCAGTGCCCCCTGCAAAATAATACTACCTGCAAATATTGTAAAGATAGATATTTCTTATTATAGGTACTTACATAGAAAATATCCAGAACACCTATAACAAACATCTGCAGATTGTTGAATTGCAGCTTGCACAACCATTTGTCCCGAGGCGGGATAGAACCCGCAACCTCCTGCGTCGCAGCCGGACCTTCGCCCGCTACGCCACAGAGGTCGTCTTCGAAATAATATCCTCAATGATTAACGCTGTCCTTAGTTGTTTTGAATAAATTATTTCATAACATAATATTCTTTATCATATCTTCATATCTTCTTTATAAACGAGCAATTCTTGTGTTAATATGTTCTTGTTTTATATATACATTGTATATTACCCGGATCTCGGAAACGGCTCCAACGATTTTCATGAAATTTAGTATACGTGAAATTTAGGGGGTTTCAGGGTCGATAAATCGATCTAGCTGGTATTCATTTTCAAAAATGTCGTTTTATTCGTGTTTTCAATAGTAGTCAATTGATTACGATAAGGTTGATCAAATTTGATCAACTTTATCGTAATCAATTGACTCTTCGACATCTATTAACGAATAGTAAAACTATTGTATTCGTATTTTCAATATTCAACTTTATTCTCATCGACTTAAAAAGACTCAACTGAAAAATATGACTCTTCCTGACATCTATTGGCGAATAATAATACTATGATTTCTAAACAACAAAATTTACCAAAAAACTGAGCGAAGCTCTTAAAGGTACTTTATTTATTTAATATACAAAACCTCTTAGCCCAATGCCCTAATGGGCAGATAGAGTCTGTTCAAAAAGAAAATAGTCGTGGCGTTTCGGTGAACTAACACTAAAGTTGCAATGACAGAGCAGTGTTATCAACCCAAACAAAAGTTGTCAATTGGCACACGCGCGCCCTCCAACCCACGACTCTTGTCTTTTTGAACAGACTCTAGCAAATAAAAGCAGAGATAATCATAATTGGGATTGTTTTAAAAAACCATAAACCGACTAGGTACAAATTCTTCAAGACGCGACGTCTAGTTAAAATTAGAGTTTAATTTAGTTTCATTTGATGATCATGACGCATGCATGGATGAAACGACGAACGAAAGAAAGGCCTACTTTGAAAAACGAAATACGATTGAGTCGGACACGTCACTAAATTACTCATTTGTTTTCGGATCTCTAGGAAAAACAGGTTTAAATCGTTAAATACGCCCCCCTTACGCATACGGATTTCCATAAGCAGGTATAAAGACTATCGAAAGAAGAGCTTTCTGCTTTGAGAGAAAGACCGAACTGCTTTTGACCATAAGGTTATGATTATTATATAAAGCTGCCTATCATAGAATATTACACTGTTACCATAGGGATTAAAGCTGATTCAAGTATTAAGTCTCTCGATCTAAAAAAAGCGCCTACGCTACGCTCGGACGTCAAACTCCGTCTCGGGACTGAATAAGTTATTTTCACTCGAGGAAAAACTTTGCTTTTCAACACGACTACGTACAAGGAAAGTTAAAATAATTAGTAATAAATAGCAACGTAATACCTTCTCATCCTCCTCAATAGCCATTTATTGGTCCACTACTGGACAGGCCTCGTCCTGATAAGCGCCTTATTGGCGTTTACCTAATGGGGGGTAATACCCATAATCCCCACGCGGGCATGCGGGTTGAGGATCGCAGTTTGGTGGTATAATTGTTCTGCAGGGGGCGCTGCTGCCCGCTCCCCGGTGGATATCTCTTAGTCGCCACCTACGACCCCCGCGAGAAGAGTTTGGTTGGTACAAATTCTAAGCCAGCACTACACAGCTAAAGTAATAACTATATGATTGTAATATATGGTTTTATAAATATCCATATCAATATCAGTCGGAAGCGTAAACAATGTACAGGTAGCTCAACTGATCTATAACAATACCAGTCGGGGGCATAAAAATAAAAACATGAATTATCTAAAGCAAAGATTAGTCAAATCAGACGTTAAATCCATATCTAAATCAGATGAACTCATTGTAAAACAAATCTCTAAATAGTAGTAGGAAGTTTAAACAATACTCTGCAACTCGAAAAAGCAACTGATGATCAGATTGTCACCATCCCGCTTTATATTTTTTCCATAAGCAGAGACTAGTCTCAGCCGAATAGTAGAATAGCTCTTGGTAGCGAGAGTTTAGCGAGAGTTATTCTACCATGGCCATTCTGCCATTAATTTTAATCTTTGACATTGAAAAAATGTTAAATATTTTTTCCGTAATCTATGTTATTTTATAGAAATAGTTGAAAGTAAATTAAAGAAGAGGAATTTATCGAACTTTATTTTATTTTTTACATCGCGCTGTTATTGAGTGGCTGTATGAATTGTGTCAAACCAGACGCAGAAGCAATCTCACAATAATTATAAGTTAAGTGGCTGTATAGAAAGTTCGAATGACGAAAAGTATTACTTTCATTCCGCTTCCCAGGCAACTTTCGAACTACTTTCCGAGTATGAGTGATGAAAAATATTTTTCATCACTCATACTCGGAAAGAAGGATGCAGCACAGCAGCGGGATGAAAGTAATGACAAGTACTCAAGTAGTGACAGCTGTCACCTCAATTTTCTATTGGACCATGTATTCTACCTTTCTATACAACCACTCAACTTCAACTTTTGCGTCTGGTCTGGTTTGACGCCATTCAATTACGCTGGCCATTCAATTACAGCGTTATGTAAAATTGAAATAAATTAGAGGTAAAATACCATAATTATAATTTACTTTCAACTATTTCTTTAAAATAACATAGATTCCGGGAATATATTTACCATATTTTAAATGATAAAAATGAATGGTAGAATATTTCTCGGTATTCTACCATGTCTATTCAACCATGGAAGAATAGCGAGAGCTACCATGGCTATATTCTACCATCTCTAAAGAGGAGTTTCTATGCCTAAGAAAAAAACCGGAAATACGTCAATCCTATCTTCGTTTGATTTTTCGAGTTGTAGAATTTTGTGTGATAATTACAATAAGTTCAGACATTGATATACGTAGGATAGACAGAGATTTAACACCGGATTTTATAAAAGAAGCGTGTATTCTATACTACTCAAAACAAAATAAGGGCCCGAGTATTTTTGTTTTGAGACCATTTTTTGCTGACTTTCGATAGCAGAATATTTTTTTGTGGATGCCATTATGTTCTCAAGTGTCGAGTTAACGATAACAAAGAAGCACTATGTGTTGAAGGTATGGTAAACAATTTTGATGTCTCAAATATCTTGAAGTGGGTAGAGTTTTGTTTAATTCGTGATTTTATTTCATTAGTTTGACACAAGTCTACTGACAAATACGGTTGTTTTCGTGTAATTTCATCATTTAACCGCAAAATGCCAAGAGTTCGACGCCATTTGGATAACGTTATTGCTACCAGGAGCCATAACGATGGTAGAGGCTGGTCAGTGGCAACGTTCCGTGGCTTTACAGCTGGGATGTTCGCGAAGGGCTATCCGAAACCTTTGGAGCCGGTATCAGGAGACTGGGAGTGTATCCCGGCGTCGTGGCTCTGGTAGATTTCGTGTTACCACTGCCCAGGAAGACCGATACGTGCGACTTACTGCGCGACATGATCGTACTGTGACAGCGGGCGTATTACAAAACCGATTACAACGGACTACTGGTACCCTTGTCAACGACCAGACCATTCGGAATCGTTTGCACGAAGGCCAGCAACGCTCACGAAGGCCAACCCGCACTAAACTGACTGCGACTCATCGTGCAAATCGATTGAGGTTTGCACGTCGACATCTTGAATGGGGCATGGAGGAATGGCGTAAGGTACTTTTTACGGATGAGTGTAAGGTGAAGTTTTCAAGTGATGATCGACGTATGCTAGTGTGGAGAAGAAGCGGAGAAAGATTTTCTGATCCTTGCATTCACGAACGTGACAGGTTTGATGGTCCCAATGCCATGGTCTAGGCGGGATCAGTTTAAAAGGTAAAACTGACCTTGTTTTTCTGAATGAGGGCACTGTGACATCTCATATTTACATCAAACGGGTGGTCAGGCCATATGTCATCCCATTTTCACAACGAGCGGTGGACGGTTTCATCCTGATGCAGGATAATGCACGACCGCACACATCCCGGGCAACCATCTCTGTCCTGGGGGAAGCCAATATTCAGGTTTTGCCAAGGCCTGCGAACAGCCCTGACCTGAATCCAATTGAACACCTTTGGGACCAATTGAAACGTAGAGTCCGGGCAGCTGAAGAGGATGTGCACAACCAGCAACAGTTGATTCAATTGTTGAAAAGGTGCTGGGAAGAGATCCCAGATGAAAACATCCGCCATCTTATTGAGAGCATGCCATCGAGGCTTCAAGAATATGTTTTGAAAAGAGGAGGACATACCCGTTATTAAACAATTAAAAAGTAAACAACTAAGCTGTGCAACTAAGTAAACAACTAAGCTGTTTAGTCCACAATTTAATGCTATTGTTAAGTGTAAAAAACCATAAAAAGTGATAAAACCCAAAAACATCCTAATATTATGTTTTTTTTGTCGAATTGCATTAAAATTCATTGAATTGAATTAAAAAAAAACAGAATTTTATTAAATTTAAAACAAAATGAGCAAAATATGCTGAATTTATAAAAAACGGAAAATTGGAGGTGCCCCTTATTTTGTTTTGAGTAGTAACACACAATGTACAAAGGATTTCGAGAGACTAACATCGTTTCTCAAGAGGTAAACAGATGGATTTAACAAAAAAAATACAAAGTTTTCACTTCTCAAAAGAGAGAAAGAGAAAGAGAGAGAAAACCCTACACTATCTATAGCTAATAATTGCTCTAATTTTACCATAGACTATAAATACATTATCTCACCACGGCACGCCGACCGTGGAAAACGGCACGCCGCCGGCGAATATTGGGTCGGCGTGCACCTCTACTCTACGCCTGACTCCTACCCTGTGCTAATTAAAACTTTGTTACAGCATAGTACGATCATCGCTCCCAGGACCAGCCTAAGTTGTGACGTGAATTGGTATCAGCGCTGAGCGCTGTCGAGTTCTCGCAATAGTGGTGTTGACTACACTGTGTTTGTCTTTGTATAGTATTGTTAACAAAAAACAGATAAAACTAAATCTTTTTTTTGTATAATGTTTTAAAGCGTTTGTATGATGAGGCTGAAGTTTTACATAGACGTAGTCGCACATTGCCTAGAATAAATTTTGGGCTTTTTTATGACATAAAAAGTTCATAGAGGAATGTAAATACCCTAAGGACGTTTCTAACAAACAATAGTGAAATCTTTGTTACTTCTTCACTACTTATCTACTGAACGATTATTATAAAAAGACTTTCGTTTGCCCGCAATCTCACCTGATGGAAAGTAGGGCTTGCATTCGAATATTAAATCATTTCGTATATTCGAATACTGATATTCAAATATTCGAATACTGATATTCGAATACTCGATTTAAATTAGTAACACTAAAGTTGGAATTCTGATGTGGATAAAAGGCCACTTAAAAGTTTGCGAGGTATATCTTTGATTAATTAAAAAGGGAAGATGAGGTACTAGTTTCTCGAAAATGGCAACAACTAGTGCCTGAACTAGGTAAAAACAGGTTTTTACCTAGTTCAGGCACACGCAATATTTTATACGATTTGAATTTAAGATGAACCTCTTTGTTATCCTTCTAGCCCTAAGTTATTTTGAATAAATTATTATTATTATTTTAAACGGCGGTTACATCTCACACCTGCGATTCGCTGATGACATAGTCTTAATGGCGGAGTCGTTGGAGGAGCTGCACCGGATGCTGGACGGCCTAGCTTCAGCCTCGCGACGCATCGGTCTTGGCATGAATTTGGATAAAACAAAGTCATGATCAATGGCCTCATTGATCCAGGGCCGGTCGTTGTACATGGACACCCCTCTCGAAATTGATTCCGAGTACACTTACCTTGGGCAAATTCTGCACCTAAGAAAAAACAGTTTAGGGAAGGAGGTCAAGAGGAGGATCCAGCTAGGCTGGGCAGCGTTTGGAAAACTACGTCGAGTCTTCTCGTCATCCATAACGCAATGCTTGAAAACCTAAGTTTTCAATCAGTGGGTCCTACCCGTCATGACCTACGGAACTGTGACGTAAACACTCACGATAGGGTTGGTTCACCAGTTCAAAGTCGCTCAGCGAGCTATGGAAAGAGCTAGTTCGGAGTCTCTCTGAAGGATAGGATTCGTTACGAATACATCCGACAGAGAACCAAAATTATCGACATAGCTCAAAGAATTAGCAAGTTGAAGTGGCAGTGGACCGGCCATATCTCGCGCAGAACCGACAACCGATGGGGTAAACGAGTTCTAGAGTGGAGACCGCGACTCAGCAAACGTAGTGTAGGGTGCCCTCCGGCCAGGTTGTATGACTATCTGCGAAAGACTGCAGACAGATGGCTGGATGCGTCATGCTGAAAACAGGGCGCTATTAGGGGAGGCCTATATCCAGCAATCGGCTAAATAGGCTGATGATGATGATGATGACGATGATACAAATAAGACAAAGTTAGAGAACTGTATTGATAATTTTATTTTGATTATGTAATTTAAAAGACATTTATATGTTTCTGTACTTAAGTAAATACTAACGCGCTATCGTTATTTACGTGTTTATTTACTTGTTATTGTGTTAAATTTTATAAATTACCCTAGATTTTATTTTTTAAATTTGTGTTCGATTGTGCGTTTAAATCGCTTATGTCTTGTCGTTACAGTGACCCATATTTTTATTAATATAATTTGATATTTAAAAGTTGTTCATGGAAATGATACTTATTACAATAAAAGATGTGATTTTAATAAAAACCTAGTTTTTCTATATAATATTCTATTATTTGAATAATAGTATTCGAATATTCGAATAGTACCCGAAAAATATTCTAATATTCGAATATCAAAAAAAATCGTATATTTGCAAGCCCTAATGGAAAGCGAAGATGTGGTCGACGATGTATCACGAAGGTCTAGTCTAGAAGATGGCTACTCCGGACCGCATTCGGAAAACACACGACCTAGAATAAAACACAGGTTACTTTTTATCTCATAAATCAGTTCTTATGAGATATGAATGGATTAAAACAATTACACTTATACTATAAACTAGCAGCCCTTCTGTTTTAAGTATGCAACGATAATTTATACATTTTTGTCAGCTTTTGCTAATTTGAAGATTAAAATTACGCAGGCGAAGCGGGTAAATGCTATAAAAATATAATTTTGTTAACTGATGTTAGGACAACCTCCACGCATAAATCAGAATACATGTTATATATTTGGATTAAAGATTGAAAGAATCAAATTCGGATGTACTGAATTGTCTACTTTGTAAAGCTTGTAGTTTTACTATCATAATATCGTTGGATCAGATAATATTACTACTCCCGAATATCCCTGTTGAGGGGCAATTCGGGTATTTTCCAGTTTTTTGTCATAATGATGTTAATGATGTTACACCATATATTTTAGCGTTTAACTATATAATAAAAATATAAAGAAGAAGGCAGGTAAAGGTTTCTTAACACTAATTTGCCAGAATTCACGACATTCAATAATGGATAAAACTTCAAAAGGTAAACAATTTTGTACAGAATAGCCCCTCTGCACCTTTTACGAAAATCTAACAAAATTATTTACTCGCTGATATTTTGGGGTATGTTTTTCTTGTTTAAGGGTAGGGCCAGGCCCAATTTAAGGACTCTACAAACTAGAGTCTAGTCTACATGTAGCTGGCTGTGACGCCGACTTTGGTGTAGACCTCCACCATTAGTCGATAGTCACATATATGTATATCGTGGCTCTCTCCGCTGGTCGTTAAGGTTAAGAGCTCCATGACTTGGTGACGACCTCCCAAAATATAAAATCATAATTATAAATACCGAATTTAATTATTTTACTGTACAAAATCAAGCCGCGCAACGCGGCAGCGCCACGCTGACCGTGGAAAACGGCGCGCCGGCGAATGTTGGGTCGGCGTGCAACTCCACGCCTGACTCCTACCCTGTGCTAATTAAAACTGTGTTACGGCAGAGTAGGATCGTCGCTCACAGTGACCAGCATAAGTTGCGACGTGAATTAGTATCAGCGCTGAGCGCTGTCGAGTTCACGTAATAGTGGTGATGACTACACTAGATTTGTTTTAGTATATAGTGTAGTCAACAAAAAACAGATGAATCTCTAATATCTAAGTTATCGTAACAAACTAAATAATCTATGTGTCAACCTAGTACACTAGTATTATGTGTATAATATATTATCAATAAAACTTAAGTTTATTAAAACTTAAGTTTATTATCAATAAAACTTAAGTTTTATTGATAGAGAGAGATTGGAGGTAAAAAAACAGGTTTATAGGTAGGTAATAATAACACAAATATGTCAGAACCTATAGATATCAGCCGGCCTAGACGGGAATTGTTGTCTAGACTAGGGTAGAATAGAGAAAAATGACATTGCATCGTCATACATTGCGTAAATTAATGAAGTTGAATAATAGTCGATGTGCTGAAGGAATTAATTTCAAACATTTTACGCATTAGATGACAAACCGACGTATTTTTTTTCTATTCTACCCTAGACAACCATCCCCGTGCTAGACCTACTGGTTTAAAATTGATAAATTAGTTAGTATAATGTATAATTATGTTTTAACATAATACAATGGAATACTTTGAGTCTACTATAGGATAGGTATTAGAAAGTAGATTTGACAGGGAGGTAAATGGTATCACGGGAACGGACATAGGTTACATAAAAAACGATTTGTTTATTTGACAAAAGTTAGAAACCCTTGGTGCGCAAGTCACACTCGCACTTCACGGATCTTGTTTATATTTAAAACGGCTCCCCACTTAAATATCACAGAAATCTTTTAATATTAAAATTTATCTGTATTCATAGAAATTTACTTCAAAAGCAACTGGGTCAGCTAACTAACAATGAACGACATTGTACAGACAGCAACGAGAGTCAGTCAACACAAATCACACCAAATTTACAAAACAGCTTAGCTCATATTGCACTATCAATACAAAAGAAGAATGATAATAGAACTTTATGCTAACTATAATCTAGTGTGGCACAATCGGGGCCTTATCGCTAACAGCGATCTCTTCCAGCCAACCTTTGGATGGATATGATCGGTACGTATAGAAGCTGTATTTTTGTTACTGGTGCTGTTAAGTAACATGGCGTTGACTGGCAAATTAATTTTGATTTGTTTGTAAATGTGCGTTTAGGGCGCTTATACACGGACTGCACGTATCAAATAGACTGCCGCGGCAGTAGACGACGCGACGACGGCATGCCGTCGTCGCGTCGTCTACAGCCGACTGCCAGGAGCATTGCAGTCGGCAATTTGCCGTTAGTATTTTTGAGACGTTCTGTAATTTTACCTTGTTTAGAACATTGTGGACTTATTAGCTTAAATCGTAAAATTACCTGTATGTGTTAATACACATACAGGTAATTTTAAGATAAATTAATGTTCAGTGATTTTTGTTGCTGATTGTACCTACCTACCTACATGTACTTAATCATAAAATAAATAACCTAGATTCATACAGAGAAAGTATCTTAGGACATTGCTTAATTGCAGTTCCAGGGCAAGTTATTGTCCATCCAAAGATTATCTTTGGGTCCATCTCAAATCAACTGTAGTTATCGAAGCGCAGCGGCAGTGAGGTACTTAGATTAATTTAGGTGTAAGAGGCAAGGGGCATGCGGTCGCGCACGCGCGATCGGTGCGTGCGTCACTAGCGATGGCGGTCGATCGTTGCTGAAAGCATTCGCAAACGCGCGTCGCCCGCGAGCACTCGCCCCAGTCCGCCCGTTCTCGGTGTAAGCCCCGTACCGGCCCCGCCAGCCCCCGCCGGGCAGGGCAGCTCCGTACCAGTGTTTGTGGGCGTCCTGTCTCGAACAGTAGTCTCAATGAAAGACTTAGATCCCCAACCGTCGGCCTCCGAGCCGAAAACCTATTACCCCTCCGACTTTGTCATAGCAAAGTCCCGTCTACCCTCCTTCGAGAGGTACAAGGAGATCCACAAGCGCTCCATTGATGACCCCGAAGGCTTCTGGAACGATATCGCCAACGAGTTTTACTGGCATAAAACCTACGATGAAGGGAAATTCATGTCCTACAACTTTGACATAACTAAGGGCGACATCTTTGTGAAATTTATGGAAGGTGCCGTAACCAACGTTTGCTACAACGTCTTGGACCGGCATGTTTTGAATGGTCACGGCGACAAGGTTGCCTACTACTGGTAAGTCATTTCTTTATTTTCAGAGATTCTCTGTCTACGCCATTTTGTCAACGTGTGTGGCAACATGAACCTTAAGGTAGGTGTGTTAAAGTTGAGTTTCCGCTGTGAAGCTGTCAAAAGTGTCAAATGCGGCGTAATAGCGGCGGCCATATTTGCGTGGATATCCTCTGCTCTGACAGCTGAGGGAAAAATCTGTGCAAGCGGGCGGCCATTATGGGAACTATCGATTTTTCATACAACGAACGTTCAATTTATGCCTGTATGCTTAACACTAGCGCCACTACTAACGCGTAGAGAAGTTTGGCGCTGGATTTCTTATTATGTAGGTTGGTACCTCACATATGCCAAGCAATTAGTAAAATTAATTGCGATATGATTAAGTGAGAAGAAGTTAGGTGTACTTGTTCACTAAAGAATACAGGTAGGTACCACATGTTTGCAATAAATAGTTGGAGTCGAGTTTCAGATGTATTAAATAGGTAGGTAGGTAGGTCGATAGTCAACTATGCGGGAAGTTATCGATCGCACGGGTAGGTACCTACTTTCTTCTGATGGCGCATCTGTAGATGTTATGCAACCCTTTGATGGCAGATCTCCGAGCGACCTCTTCTACGACGCTGCCGGGAGGAAACCTAGAGAATTTTAATAAAATGCGGTTTGTTCGGCGCGGATAGGCACGCGGATTGCGTACCTACTATTTCATAGGGTTTCAGGTACAAAATGATTTGAAAATGCGATTACCGTGTTCAGCTTTAATCTGAAAAAGATGAACTTTACTGAAGCTGCACAAAGCGATTGTCAGCTAAGCAAAGCGGACTAAGGTTTGCCTACGCCTGTGTGCGTGCGTCTTTGCCATTTTCTTTTGTTTTGTTTATTTTTGTTTTATTTTTATTAGGTAACGGAGCGACAACAGTGGCACATAGGTAGGTAGGTACCTACCTAGTTAGCGAGTAGGCTTTCTCCCTCATCATTTATTTTAGGGTACCTACCTAGTTTAGGTAGGCAGGTTTCTTCATTCGTCTCAGCATATCGGTAGTTAAAGACTCGGTGACATCTGACAAAATCGGGAATCTTTAGAGATATGGGCTTCTAATGTGGGGGTTGAAAATTAGAACGTTAGTAAATAATTAAATATGCCCATGTGCCAACATGATGGTAGCAACTGATTCACATCAATACCAGTGGGAAGCGTTAACAATGTACAGGTAGCTCAACTGATCCATATCAGTACTAGTCGAAGCGTAAACAATCTACAGGTAGCTCAACTGGATTCACATAAATACCAGTCGGAAGCGTTAACAATGTACAGGTAGCTCAACTGATCCATATCAGTACTAGTCGGAAGCGTAAACAATCTACAGGTAGCTCAACTGATTCATATCAATACCATTTGGAAGCGTAAACAATCTACAGATAGCTCAACTAATCCATATCATTACTAGTTAGAAGCGTTAACAATTTACAGGTAGCTCAACTGATCCATATCAATACCAGTCGGTAGCGTAAACAATCTATAGGTAGCTTAACTGATTAATATCAATACCAGTAGAAAGCGTAAACAATCTACAGGTAGCTCAACTGATTCACATCAATACCAGTCGGAAGCGTTAGCAATGTACAGGTAGCTCTACTGATCCATATCAGTACTAGTCGAAGCGTAAACAATCTAAACGTAGCTCAACTGATTCACATACTTGTCGGAAGCGTTAATAATGTACAGGTAGCTCAACTGATCCATATCAGTACTAGTCGGAAGCGTAAACAGTTGAAATACATGCAGATTGCATGTATTTCAACTGATCCATATCAACCATAATTTATCCATTTATTATCGTTTTTAAGTTTAAGCCTCATAAGCCTTATAATTTTCAATCGGTAATATTAGTAACAGGAACATCATTGAACGCTTGTTTACAACTCGGGTTGATTATCAAATATATTATTATTATAAGTCGGGTTATAGTTAAAAACTCTTTTTTATTCTATTTTTAGTTACTCATAGTTTTGGCGATTTTTTGTTTGTTTTATTATGTTATATCGCATATACATAATTATACTGACGTTGACAGTTATAGCCCTGCCGACTTTTTCATTATGCCCTGCCGACTACCATAATTGTCCATCTTTGAAATTCTATACTCAAGTAGTTAAAGGCCTTAGTAGGTAGGTACATAATTTATTAGCTTGATGTCTCCGACTACATGAATATAATAATTTCAATGATGGATAAGTTCAATCTGTAATATTTATTTTGAACATCATTAAACGCTTGTTTACAACTTTTAAGTCGGGTTGTTTAACTTAATTTTATTCTATGTTAGTTACTCATAGTTTTGGCGATTTTTGTTTGTTTTATTATGTTGTTTCGCATATAGCCGACTGTACTTATAGCCCAGCCGACTTTTTCGTTATGCTATAATAATTATCCATCTTTGAAATTTTGACTCAAGTTGTCGGAGGCATACATAATTTTTATACATAATTTATTAGCTTGGTGCCACCGACTACCTGAATATAAAATTTTAATTGATGAATAATTTTTAATTTTTAATATTTATTTTCAACATCACACTATAGTTTTTAACTCTATTTTATTCTATTTTTAGTTAGTCATAGTTTTCGCGATTTTTTGTTTGTTTTATTTAGTTATTTCCTATATAGCCACAATCCTATATGTCTACAAATACTGAAATTTGAAAGTTAGAACCCAGCTGACTTTTTCATTAAACTATCATTATTTGATCATTTTGCCGACATTTTCATAATAACAGTTAGATAGGTGTCGATTCTGTTGTTTTAGGTTGTTTTAGGTTTTCATCCATCCAAACTTTCGCCTTTATAATATTATAGTGTGATGACTTGTGATGTGATACACCGATGTATTTCAGTTTTGCAAATGTTACTACAGTAACATTTACTACAGTAAGTAAAAAAATTGTAATGTATTCTAACTACCTATGACCTACATATATTGTAATTTTAGACAATGTCAAAAAAATCATAACAGGAGCAATTGTAAAATAAGGTGATGTAAAATCGCTAATATTATATATCGTTTCAATTTGCACCAAAATATATTGTCATCAAGATCTTATTGTAGATTTTACGTAACAGTATGTTACGTAAAACAACGACTACTGTTTTTTGTAGGAAAGCTGTTTTATTGTTCGGTATTTGGAGTTTACTGCTATCATGTCTATTTCGCACTACAAAATCAGACTTGCGTGTGATAAGCTGGGATGCTTTCTATCAATAGTGCTATTTGAAATATATAGGTACATATGTATACGACGGAAGCGTTAGTATCCTGTGCTCAATGAACAAAGGTCTGTAACTTTCGGTAACGTGCAGGTTAAACATTGATTTACATCTTTTTTATCTTTTAAATATGAAGTCTTTATTGGTAAAGTTAGCCCAGAAAATAATACCAAACCTAAGGATGGACTCTATTGTTCCATAATAAGCTCTAAGTTGTGTTTCTATGTTTACTGTGGAGAATAGTTTATAAAGTGCGTAGGTAGAGCTACTTACTCGCTTACTTAAAAGTTCAATATGGGTTTCCCAATTAAGTTTACAGTCAATTTGATTATCTAGACATCTTGCTACCATTAAACTGTAGGTCTATTTGAGTATTTATATAATTTAATTATTGAATTGTTAATGTCAGAATCGTAAGTATTTATGTCAGCAAAGTTTATTGTTAGTGTGACGATAGTCAGCAAATAAGATTGATTGACTGATCTAGGAAGGTCGTATAAATAAATAATAATAACGGCATAGTAATTGCCCGGCCCTACTCTAGAACCGTTCTGGTCCAATAAATGCAAACAAGGGGAGAGGACTGACGCAGTGCGAATCACGGCTAAACGGCTAGTGCACTCTCCACACACTTGTCTTTGTCCCGGGACAAAAAACTGTCGATAAACAGGAACGAGGCGAGGACGCGACGCAAAGCCACCACCTCAAAAGCCTGTATCGGTCCACTGTTGGTCGCAGGCCTACTGATAAACGCCTCAATGGCTTTTAGCCCATGGGGGGTAATACCCATAATCCCTACGCTGGGCATGCGGATTAAGGATCGGAGTTTTGTGTAAGATTTGTTCTGCTGCTGCCCGCCCCCCGATGGATATCCCTTAGTCGCCTCTTACGACAACCACGGGAAGAATTGGGGTGGTGCAAATTCAAAGCCAACACCACAAAGTTGCAAAGAATATGCGAATCGAATAAATAAATAAATAATACTGGACAATCCACACAGCATCATCTAGCTACATAATAGAATACATTGCCTACATAAATAAATATTTTCTTATACATAGAAAATTTCCAGTCCACCTGGAAGAAATATTGGCAGATCGTACAAACATTGTCCCAGGGTGGAAATCGAACCCGCGACCTCCTGCATCGCAGGTGGACCTTCGCCCACCGCGCCACATGTCGTCACGTGACGTTGGTCAAATTCACAGTCATGGTTCGCGGCTCTGCGCGAGTGTGGGACCGGCTTTAGATTCTATTTATAAATATCGATTCTGTGCAACCCCCTAGGTGCAAGTGGGAGGCAGCGGGTATGAGGGGGGCGCTCGGGCCTTGATTCCAGAACTTTCTACCTTGAGTCTATTTGACTTTAGTATCGAAATATTGAGATAGTGACGGCTGCTTTTTGTATGGGCTTTGCGTAGATCCCTGTCCACAAGATAGAGGGGCCGTACCAAAACGTATAGGAACAGGAGACGATCACAGCTCGTCATTATTTCTAATCTAATCTTGGAAGAAGTTCCAGGTTGATAGTTTTGAGATTCCTGTAGCTAAATTCAACCTTTTGACTAACTAATATTCTAGCAATATTTGCAATATCTGTTCCTCTTGGTTTATTTAATAATAACACAATTTAACGAAGGCTCTAGCACAAAGGAGGCCGTTGCTAGGCAACTGCCCAGGTGGGAACAGCCGTGGGATGCAATGGGGAAACAGGGTTGAGGTAGGGTGGTTTATCGATCGCAATCAGCTTCTACGTATTTTGCCCTTGTTATTTTATCTCCCATCCAATAAGGTAAAAAGAACTTAATTAAATCTGTTATGACACACTTTGCAAAGGAGTTTTTAAAAATACAGCAGCCGTACGTACATATAGTTTTTGAAGTTAGTTAAAAGTACTCAGAAGTAAGCTTTTGCCCTTGAGTAGGTCGACGTTTACTTGTAGAGGTCAATCTGTGGCTGTGGCCGCAGCGGTAATATCCGAAACACTTCCGGAACATTCTATTAATGACAATGACATATTTTAATATAAAAATAACATATCTTGTACTCTATATATAGTTCTTCGCAATATATCCGAAGTAGAGTGTGGATAGCATCGAGTAAAAAATCGGACTACTGAACACTGAAGTAAACCTTCACGTTTGAACATTTAAACGAAATGGGCATTTGCAATCCCCCGAACACCCCATCGATTTCCTAGACGAGAAGCAAGTTAGTATATAATTTCCTTTGTAATATGTTTGAAGATAATCGCATAAAAGGTGGCAACATAGACAAAACATAGACATAGACATATCTCACTGTGGGTGGCGATCTGGTAACATATAACTCTGTGGATTCGAGTGGGTGGGGGAAATTGGAAATCCTGGAAATATGCCCAAACAATTCTATTGCGATATTCGATTACACAGGGGGAGCGGGCACCTAGCAACGTGGGGGTACAGGGAGGAAACGAAAAACTGGACAGAAATACTTCACGTAGCTGCCTACGTGAAGTATTTCTGTCCAGTTTTTCGTCGTAAAACGATGCTTTATTCGGCCGAGTTAAGAGACACGGGCGTCAGTGTTTTATGGATCAAGACTTAGAGATAGTTTGTACATTATACGTAATATACATATAATGACCGCACATATTATATTTATACATACAAAAGGTATCAAAATAGTTTTATTTTGTATAATTATGGCAGAGATACGAAAGTAGAGTTTGAATAAGGCAAAATAATACTATTAAACAGCTTAAATTAGTTCTCACAAGCTGCCCATCGGTTTTTTTTACCTTTCAAGGGACATGATTGCAGAATACAATTCCAATTGTAATTTAGCTCAACCTCAACCCCATCAGCCTGTATCAGTCCACTGCTGGATGGCAGGGTTACCTCTAATAATAGCCATAATGGCTTTTATCTCATGGAAACAATGCCCATAATCCACATGCTGGGCATGCGGGTAGGTATTGTTACTTAAAACTGACTGCATAAGAAACCATGTCAAATGCACGCCGATGAGTCATCGATCATCAGCAATGACATTGTAGTAGACAGAGGTGTCAATTCAGATTTCGCTTACATAACCTAAGCTAATTTGATACACTAAAGGTGGCCGCGCACCCGCCCACGCCGCATTGGTATACCTAGAGGATTTTAGTAAAATGCGTCTCGAATAGGGGCGCATACATACATACACTATGACACTATTATAGATTTGAAAATGCGATGACTGTGGCGCGTGCGGCGCGGATATGAGAGAGTTCAGCTTAATAATGTTGCCGTAATTTATACAAATCAAAAGTATGGCATCATTTTTAGTGCTGTTAAATTAGGTTATATTTTCGGCAATACGTATTGAGATTTTAGTAGGTTTTTTATTTCAGCGTTCTAGTAGAAGATATTTTACCTTTAGATATTCTATACGTAAGTAAGAAAAACGATCTAGGAATTTAAAATTCAGCATCATCATCACTTGTGTGTTGCGTTTCATCTATCTCATATGGTGGTGTGACTGCGATAAATAAAAGAGTTTGTTTTGAAAAACTATAAACCGACTTTAATTATATGGTTTTCTCGTGGATGCCATCGTGAGAGCTGGACCAATTGAAGTTGGACCACACGGGAAGCACCAACTTTCAAATAAAATAGAATCATGAAAATCGGATCACCCAGTCAAAAGTTCTGAGGTAACAAACATAAAAAAAACATTTGAATAAGAGAACCTCCTCCTTGTTTTGAAGTTGGTTAAAAAGGGTACCTATTGTCATTATTTTCCCTTTTTAAGGTCACGATTTTTGTGACATAAAACTCCTTTCTTTACGTGTGTGATAACGTGTAGACTTCGCAAATTATTCGCTTTTAATGATCATGGTTTTCCAGTTGTGCACATTATGCATAGTTAAGGATGATTTAAAAGTGTTCGAGTCATTCCATACATGTGGCGCCTATACTGTGTCCATTTTGAATGAAGCATAAAAGTAAACAAACCGCCCATACTTAACCTAAAATTCACTTTGTTGGCGCGTCCTTTTATACGTAATTTACATTACTTGTCGATTTTAGATCCTCCCTTCAATTAAAATTGCTTACAATTATATCTGAAACTCGACGCCAAGCAAGTGAGATTTTGTTATTTATGTCGTATTTTGTTTACTAACATGCTTCATTCAAAATGGATAAACCATAGTAGCTACTGTACCAGACATTGATTTATTAAAAAGGGAAGATATGTTACTTTCTTCCAGCGCTTACTCAAAAAATGGCATGTGTTACAACTACACGGAAACACATACGCTCACAGTTATATTTCCAGTCCTGTGCAATACAAAGAAGAACAAAGACGGAAAGACGTATCTAAGACCGAAGTGAGAGCAAGACAACAATATTTCACGCGAATCACGACGCCCGTGCCGCGCCGGTCAGACGGTGACTGAGTTGGGAGCACACAATTTTACACAATTTGAGGTTGCCACTTTCGAGAAAACAGGTCCTCGTCTTCCCTTTTTAATAAATCAATGGTACCAGAGCAGCTAATTTTCGTCTGACGACGGCGCGCCGTCCTCCGTGGCTGTTAAATTGTTTCGTGGTCGCGCTTTTCTTTGTTTCATACGAACTCAATTTCAGTTTACAAATGCTTTTGAGAGCTTTGACAGAGACTATTTTCTGTACTGGATAAACTAATTTTAGTACTTTGATATTTCGTGTTCGTAGCTTTATTGTTTCCGCGAACTCAATTTTAGTTTACGGATGCTTTCGACAGATAAGGTATTTAATTATTGAGACTGCGACAGTTGACTTCCTGGGCCCTATTACCACTCCACGGTACTTCAAGTTTGTTTAGTTGTAACATTCATGGTACTACTGGTCCTAAATAATTGTCTTAGTGTCAGTAGTACCATTAATGGTACTACTGACACTAAGGCGATTTGACAGAGGGTATTTTCACGGAATATTGTTACAGTTTATCTCAAGTTTATCTTATTCTTTTTTTGTACGTTTACACGAAGCGAGTTAGATGTTAAAGCCTAACGAGCTCTTGAAAACTTTTGTATGTATGTATCTAATGCCGCAGTAACAACAAATTGAAGTATTGATCATCGAAGTTAAACAACGTCGAGCGCAATCAGTAGTCTAAAAACAAAAATATAAGTACTAAGATGAACCTTCCGTGCGCGAAGCGACTCGTACTTGGCTAATATTTATTATTAATTACTACGGTTGATTTCTTAGACAACAAGAATGATATAATTCTCGCACGATCACTCTAGTATAGTCAGAGTGGACTTTGATGTTTCGTTTAAAATAAAGGCCCGTAGAACAATAACAATTAAATATTAAATTTAAGATCAATGAACACGATATTGGTATGTGTCCTGAGTCCTGTCCCACCATGACCCTGTGATCTAGGGGTAAATCGATCATTTTACGCTTCTTGACATTGATCAGTGAATGTATTCTTTGTCCAGCGACATGTACTCGGTCATGACCCGAGTTTTCGACCAGATTTTGCTATAACTGCGGTTTATTAGTGGCTTCTTTTTATGTATTTATACTTCTAAGATGAGTTAGCTTAGTAATGTAGGTACATAATGTAGTCAATGCTCAAACTCTACATTATAAATTGCAACCATGTTGTACAAGACTTTCATTGAACAAGTTATTTAAAACATGAACTAACAACTAACTCTAAGGCCAGTATTATGAAAGCTTGCTCAGTCATCCTACTATGCTTGAGCAACGCTTTTCTATGGCATAAACGTCACTCAAGCATAGCTCTATGACGGAGTAAGGTTTCATAATACGGGCCTAAGTATTGTCTCTACGGCCTACAAACTGTTCAAAAATGTTTCAACTACATTTCTTTGTTTTATCTATTATCGGCAGGCGGTAAAAATAAACCTTTCTTTTAGGGAGGGCAACCACCCCGATGACTACAGCCGTATCACCTACCGCAAGCTGTTGGACCTTGTCTGTCAGTTCGGGAATGCTCTTCGTGACTGCGGCGTGGGCCGCGGAGACCGCGTCGCGGTCTACATGCCCATGATCGTGGAGACTGTGGTCGCCATGCTGGCCACCGTTAGGATCGGGGCTGTGCACACCGTTGTTGTAAATACCACCTTTTTTACCCAATATCACTTTTGTTTCACTGCCATTCGTATTCCATCATCGATCAAAGTTTTCGCCGCCGTTAAATACCTGATTGATGTATCCCATAGATTCTAGGTACTCATTATGATACATGCATTGGGGCTGTATGAAGTTTCATAGCATATTAAGGACATGTCAATTTTACCTATTTATTCGAAATTTTTAACATGGACAAAATCATAGCATTATGCCAAGACAAAAACTGAAATGAAATTAAACAGAGTAACATCGTACGAAGTGTAACCGTAAGTACGTACAGTTTGCAGGGTTCTCCTCTGACTCGCTGGCTGAGCGCCTCGCTGATAGTAAGGCGAAGGTGATCGTCACCGCAGATGGTGCCCTGCGCGGAGAGAAACTCCTCTTCCTGAAGAACACTGTCGACGAGGCCATGCGCAAGTCCAAGGTCAAGCATGGCCACACCGTGAGCCTCTGCATCACCGTTTCTCACCTGGGCCGCTTGGGCGGCTTGGACGATGGCAATGACGACAGTCACGTGGTAATAGCGTCTCCTAACAAATGTGTAGCTATGGATCCAGCCAGATTGCTCACACAGAACCAGTGACAAACTATATCTCGTTACCGAACTACGCTGAGGCACCGTTCGTCCTTGAGCTTGATTCAATTGCCAATATGTAGCTGATGACGTCGATTGGTCTGTTTGAACTATCTGCCAGCCATAGATATGCATGTATGTGAATATGGTGACAGACAACTGTCTTATTTTTGTCTCGTCTTCCTAAACAGTTCAACTGGGACGAGGACCATGATATTTGGTACCACGAACTGGTGGAGGAGCAGTCCAATACATGCCAGCCAGCCTGGGTCGGAGCTGAAGACCCACTCTTCATGCTATACACCAGGTAGCTGTACCTCTTATCGAGTTCACAGACCCATACTTTTGGTTTAGTTTTTTTGCGAGCAGCTTGACACGAGCTAACAATACAATAGGCAAAATACTTCATGAAGAAATTCATAATAAGGGGCTGGTATTGGATTCCGACGCCGTCGTTCTGCACTCAAGCTTGCTACACTTATTTATTCATGGAGTTTATTAAATCTTTTAGGCACTGATTAACACGCTTCGATCGGCTTTACCGAACGGTAGAAGGGTTCATTCCGCCACGCTTGTTTGAGAATTCAAAGTAAATTGCAATGATAATTGTTTTCTCTGCTTATATAGCTTGGGGCTAGATGATGCAGTGTGGATTTTCCAGATTTTTTTTTCATTTGTTGAAGGTAAGTTATTGTGTCATTGTTTTTATCTATTTGATGGAACTAAAGAATCTATGCGGAAACTGAAACCTCTACGAAGAAGTGGTGCGTGCGTCGGAATCCACTACTTCATCATCATTATCACCACTTCATCATCATCATCATCATGATGATGAAGTGGTGATGATGATGATGCAGTGGTGCGGTTCAAATCAACAAAAAGGACATCAGATGTACTATGCTGATTTCGTTAAAAATAATTATTGCGTCGTTAAGAAAGTAGCACCTCACGATCATTGCACTTTTATTAACTTTGGATTTGGACATGATCGAGATTTAAAAAAACATAATATTTAAACTCTGTGGAACTTAAATAGATTATTGCTAATGGAAGGATTTCCTCCACAGTGGGTCAACGGGAAAGCCGAAAGGTGTGCTCCATACCTGTGGTGGATACCTCATGTACGCCGCGGCGTCTTTCCGCTACGTATTCGACTACCGCGAAAGCGACGTGTACTGGTGCACTGCCGACGTTGGATGGATCACTGGTCACACCTACACGGTCTATGCGCCCCTGGTCAATGCGGCCACCTGTGTCCTGGTAATACAATATGCAACTCTTAGCTATTTTCAGGCATTGCACTTCATATCTTTGTCCTTGAAGACAGGAAGATACTCTCTGAGTTAAGATAAGGATAGAGTCACAAAGTTACCAACTAAAAACTCAAAAAGACAGTATCTCAAAGTTATTGAATTTCAAATGGCAGGTCACAATTAGATACATGCATTTTGCTCGATCTCTCAGATATAAAGGGGAAAGTTAGTTTGTTGTATGAGTGATGACTATAAATAAATAATGCTGGACAATTCATACAACATTATCTAGCCCCAAGCTAAGCAGAGCTTGTGTTATGGGTACTAGATTACTGATATACTTACATAATACAATAAACTACATAGATATATATTTTTTACATAGAATACATCCAGAACGCCCTGAACAAATATCTGCAGATCGTAAATCGCAAATATTTCTCCCGAGGTGGGAATCGAACCCGCAACCTCCTGCGTCGCAGGCGGACCTTCGCCCAACGCGCCACTGTGGTCGTCGATTATCTCTAAAACAAGCCAATTCCTGAATCCAGTGATCTAAAACTTTCGTGTTAAAGCGCATACCCGAGTCAAAGTACAAAGTTACCTATTTTATCTTATTATTACGTTTAAAACAGGAAATTTCAAAAATCCATCGTGAAAAATCCATATGTTTAACGTAATACATAATAGTATAAAATAGGTGGCGGCGCCACATTTTGGCTCGGTACGCTTTCAATTATAGTTATTATGTCACAGTACCGGTCACGCACGTTTTCTTCCAGTTTACGTGACATAATCGCCAATGGCAGCTATCACAAGTAATGACGAAATTAATACGAGATAAATTAATTGAAATAATGTTATGTAATTTGATAATGCGTCTATGTAGTATTATGTTCTATGTATATAGTTATATATATCTAGTTAGAATAACATAAGCTCTGCCTAGATTGGGATTAGATGATGATGTGTGAATGGTCCAGCATTATTTATGCCACTAAAATATCCTATGAATCTGGTGAATTCTATGAATATTTCAAAGATTTTTAAAATCGTTTCTTTTTCTTATGGTGCTACTTACAAGGCTTGTCTTATCTGGGTCAGGTTTTAGTTTAGTTAGCGAAAAACAAATTTTTCATGTTATTTCTTACCTCTTCCAGGTTATTATTAAAACTTGAAACAGGTACTTTGTAGCATACTGTATTTGCCTGTTTACAAATAATTTAAACAACATTTGATTACATCAGTGAAACGTCAAAATACCTACCTATCTTAAGCGAGTTCATAATACAGATTACTTTATCTACATTTCAAGACCTGACCTTAATATGTCAATAACTAGTAGGTACAACTATGTCGATGGTAGTTAGCTGATTGTATACATGTAAGTATTTTTCGTGGTAATTCATTGTAATCACTGATAGATAAAGAAACCGGAAGTTTCTTTCTCTTTGCCTGATTTTCAAGTATTGCGCAGTCAATCTTTGAAGCGCGTTCGAATTACTTTTTTGCATTGATTTGAATTACCACATAAGAGGCATAAATGAAAAAATAAAATATTGAATATCAACGATTGCTTATGTTTGGAACGATATGAAGACGGAAATTTGGAAGTTGGACATGCAAAACCATACCCAATCGTGTTTTAGTTTTTCCATCATTTGTTTTATAAGTTATCTTTTGTTTTTCTAACATTTGCTTTATTAGTACGAAGGAACCCCGTTCTACCCGGATGCAAGCCGCTACTGGCAAATCATCAAGCAGTACAAGGTGACGCAGTTCTACACTGCTCCGACGGCTATCCGTTCTCTGATGAAGTTTGGGGATCACTTCGTTCTCAAGTTAGTACTTCATCTTTTCTCATATGTTTTGAACCCTCGAGTCGCTATCTATGTTATGTTATTATGATATCACAACCCCTTAACAAAAAACCATCTTTGAAGAAAATCGTTGCTGCCGTTCGTGATTTAAAAGAAAATCGTTTGGAATTATAGATTGATTGCTTGCAATAGGTACTCGCGTATCTCTTTCCTCGATCAACAATTTAATCATATTTATACGGAGAAGTGGCAATTTAGGTCGCATTGTTTGGTGATAAATTGGCACAAATTGCAATGCAACTTACGAGTTCCTGCTATGAGTACCTACTGCCCTTTAGATTCATTGATATCACCTCCTCTTTGACGCAGGGGACATATACTAGCAATTCAGATACATGTTATTAAATATCTACAAAAACACGTTATTAATAGACTAGACTATAGACTGTTATACTTTGGGGTATACGAGTATTACTCGTACTTCTGGGATATCTACAGAAATGTAAATAATGCAACGTACATTTGTACATAAGAATTTTTAAATATATCTCTCAGAGAAAAAACACTTGCTACAAATTTATTTATTTTTTTAACTAATAATCGTCCACCACAACCAGTTCGTTTATTTACCTGCAATTTTGGTGTTGTTAAAATTAAAAAAGTTATTTAGTAGGTACCTACACAAAAATCGATTAAAACATTAACGTACATAATTAACAAAAAAGGTAGTAAAATAATACAACTAGCCATTTTAAAACTTTATAGTCATCTCGAATTCGGTTATGTTTATTGTATAGTGTTTCATACTCAAATCAGTCAGCAACGATGGTTACCATAGCCCCCTCAAGGATGAATCCTATGATAGATCTAGAGGTCTAGTTAACCAGTGGCCCTGTTTATTTCACCAGGCACGACATGTCGACCCTACGCGTGTTGGGCAGTGTTGGTGAGCCGATCAACGTTGAGGCCTGGCTCTGGTACTTCAACAACGTGGGTGGCGGACGGGCCTCCATTGTTGACACTTTCTGGCAAACTGAGACCGGGGGGCACGTGCTCACCAGCTTCCCCGGAGCTACCCCGATGAAGCCTGGAGCTGCGGTGAGTTCATTGGCGTCTTCACTAGTTTGTCATGGGTCGAAAAGAGTTTCAGTCATGCGTCGATAAGAGTTTCAGGTCATAAGCGAGCACCATCTTTTTGACCGACTTCAAAAATTCCCAAAAGGAGGACGTTTTACCTATTCGACTGTATTTTTTTATATGTTTTTTTGGTCGATTTTCAGAAAAACTTAAAAAACAGCTAAAACTAATGTATTCGAGGTCGGTTTTCGGTTTTTTCAACAATAAAGTTATTATAGTTGGTAATTCTTTTCTATTCTACTGATTAGATTTATCATGGTGCATGTTCGCAAATAAAATATGATTTTAGAACTCTTGTTAGTATAATTAACGATTAGGTTACCTATTATCCAGGAATTACGCATTATAAATGCAAAATGTGAGGCAGATCTTCAACCCTTTACAAACGTTCGCCTTTGTATTGGTATTCGTAAGATAGCTACTAACCTATTTACGTATAACCTAAAACCTTAGAACTTGTAACCTGTTTGTAACAAATCTTTGACAATGTGGAACGATATGTATCTTTTGTAAATTCATGATGCAAATTCACCATCTCACAATAGCTTGAATAGATTCTAGGGATAACATAGGATCTTTTCTTATGCAAAACTAATGCGCTCAACAATGCACCACCTCTGCCATTAACTCAATCTACTTTACTATTCCGAAGTGACAAATGCCCGTTGTCAAGTCTCAACGTTACTTTGTACGTGGAAGATGTTTTATGTCCTTCAAGTTTATTTCCAGCATATAAGCCGTTTCATCTAGTTTCAGCGTTAAGTATACCTTTAACAAACATCCTTCTCATTTGCCATATTCATTTAATATACCTATTGTTAGTAAAGGGGCATAGGTAAGATTTTGTGCTCGTCTAGTACATCAAAGGTTGCCAATAAGTCGGATGATTCCCATTTGATCCATTGGCTAGATCCATGATGAACATATCTAGAGCTTTATTTCTCAGCAGATCAATTTCTATACATAAATACATATAATGGATCTAGTGAGAACGTTTTTCACACATTATCTGGCTGTGTAAAAGTATGAAAATAAAGTGAATAAGTGATCTTTCACATCCACACTTACAGCAAATGTCAGAAATGTCAGAAAATAGGTGCAGTATAGGTAGGAGAGGTGCAGAGAGTCAGTTATTTGCCGTTATAGGTAGTAACTTCTACTTCGTTGATAACTTATTGAGATATTAAAAAATCTTTCCTCTCCTTTTTTAGGGTTTCCCGTTCTTTGGCGTTGACCCGAAGATTATCGATGAAACAGGCCAGGAGATCGAAGGTCCTGGTGAAGGGTTTCTGGTGTTCTCCAAGCCCTGGCCTGGCATGATGCGCACCATCTATAACGATCACGACAGATATGAGAAGGTCTACTTCACCCAGTTCCCGGGGTACTATTGCACTGGAGATGGTAAGTAAAAACACTACACTGTACACGATATCTAAACAATTTCCTTATCAGACTCGAAAACGTGCTTTTTGACATAACCTTTGTAAAATTTTCTCAGTAAAAAAAATGAATAAGAATTGAAACAAAAACGAGCCCTTGTTCCCTTTAGAGACTTAACAGATGTTTTCCCCAGGTGCCCGCCGTGATGAGGACGGCTTCTTGTGGGTGACTGGACGCGTCGACGATATGCTGAACGTTTCCGGACATCTGATGTCCACTTCCGAGGTGGAGGGAGTGCTGGCAGAGCACCCCCAGATCAACGAGGCTGCGGTGGTCGCCCGCCCGCACCCTGTGAAGGGAGAATCTCTCTACTGCTTCGTGATTGTAGGGGAGGACGTCGAGTTTTGCGATTCTCTGGTCGATTCGCTGAAGAAGCTGGTCCGCCGTCGCATTGGGCCTTTCGCGGTCCCAGATGTTATCCAGCTCGCGGTTGGACTGCCCAAGACTCGTTCCGGCAAGATCATGCGTCGCCTGCTCCGTAAAGTGGCTGTTGGCGACCACGATGTCGGCGACACCTCTACTCTCGCTGACCCCGACGTCGTTGCGCAACTCTTTAAGGACAGACCCGTCTAAATCGACTTGGCTATATTGATTGCTACTTTCCCATATTTTTCTATTATTTTATGTCTACTATCGGCTGTACAGCCATGTTTAGATGTGGTGAACAGCACCATCTGGTTCCTATTAAGTTTTCGTCCTCGCCGTGTCTAGCGTTTGATAAGGTGCAGAGGATTTAGTTCGATGAATGTTTTGCTTCAGGATTCTTACCTCGTGCCAATGCATCAGGTACCTCCGGAAGCAAAACATTGGAATGATATAGTTAAAAAGGTATTTAGATCTCATCCCAGTAGGCTAACACCAGAGGGAAAGAAAAGCGTTTATCATCTGGGGATACCTAAATAAATGTGACGAGAGAATAGAATGGAAGATGAGGCTCATGTTTTTATTTGATTATAAAAAGATTTTATATTTTGTAATTTTTTTGTTATATTTAATTAATTGATTTTTTTTAGCGTTTTTAAGTTAACATTAGAAGTCAGGGTTTTATTTGTTCGAGAATTGATGAACGATCACTTGGTGTTTTTGTCAATGTACTCGTATCTTGATGTTGTAAAAGTTCGGTGTTCATGATATAGTTATTTGTATAACTTAATCATTTCGTGTTAGGTGGTTAGGTGTACTGGAACGGTGAAACAGCGCATTGTGATGGTACGGTGAAACAGCGCATTGTGATGGATCGTTTGTGATTGTTAATTATGTAAGTCATGTCATGACATTGAAAAAGGAGTCTTGATCTCAGATTGTCCAAGTGTATGGAAAGGTTACGTATCACGTTCCAGTTGTGTTTATGTTAGAATTAGGAAACATACGATATTTTAGTGGACAATGTAATAGTGCCACATTATACTATATTTCAAAGCTTCTGTACAACTTGGTTTTGTAGTGAGATTCTCATAGACGCAGCACAAATTTCTTTACTTTTATCGGTCACTTGTTCGTAGTTGTCATCTTACAACCATAAGGTTGAAATATAATTAAGTATAATTATAATCTTTTGAAAACATTCGATATATTTAGTGGACGATGTAATAGTGCCACATTATACTACATTTCAAAGCTTCTGTACTATTTGGTTTTGCAGTAAGATTCTCGTAGACGCAGCACAAACTTATTTACTTTTATCCGTAAATTGTTCGTAGTTGTCATCTTATAAACATAAGGTTAAAACATAATTATATAATCTTAGTATATACATTTACAAGACATATATTTATAACTCGTATGTTCACCTGTTAGTGGTGCGTACTATATTGAGGTATTGGTAGACTTTGATGCACTTTTTAATGAGCACTTGTGCTTTTGTGGTTTTAACTTTGTCAGTTCAACGGCAGAGTTTAGCCGATGAAATGTACCTAATTTAAGAACCTACGAAATTATAAAAATTATATACCTAAATAAACATTATATGCTATTATATATTTTGATTCTATTTTATGATTGTTTGAACTATAATGTTCACCTAAAGGTAAAAATAAATGTTTATTTTATATTATAAAAAAATATTTACATATTAAAACATTGGCGATATTTAAATCACGTATGGTTCAGGAAATGATCAATCTTAATATACGTAATCATGTACTTTCATTAAAGTAAATAAAGTATATTAAAGAATAATATTACGATCTAATTTAAGACCCACCTATCTATGTATGTAGAGCAGAGCGTTCACTTATTACACAACTTTAACTCTTAATGGATTATTGGTGTATTAACTGTTTAGAAATTATGGGATTTTTGGATTATTCTGTATTGTTTATGATGTGAACATATCAATAAAGGTGATACAAAACCCAACATTATTATTTTATTTTCTAATTCCTGAATACGCATACACTTACAACTGACATCATTGAGATTATAATTCGCCTTCTGCACTGGATATCCATGGTCCTCTATCACAAATATAATAGGATAATGCATAGAAACTTTTGCTTACCCTACCTTCTAAGATAAAATAATATAAGGGCTGCATTGCATCAAAACCCATGCTCAACTTATCAACTCAAATAACTTATCAATAGTATACCTCGACCTCAACCTCAACAGCCTGTATCGGCCCACTGCTGGACGCTGATAAACGCCTTATTGGCGTTTAACTCATGGGGGTACTGCCTATTACCCCACGCTGGGCATGCGGGTTGGGGATCGCAGTTTGGTGGAAGATTTGTTCTGCAGGGGGCGCTGTTGCCCGCCCCACACGGCTACTTTACTAGGTCTGCATAAAAATCTACTTATCAGCACACAAACGTCTTCTGATGAAAATGCCTTCTTCAAATAAGGGTTACCTTGCTTGGCAGTCGGATGAGTGATTACAGTGGAGATGTTATAAAACACAGGAGAGATCTACTGCTCTTCCTTTGGTAAGTTTCCTTAGTAGGCTATTACGATAACTACGGCCTTAGTTGGAGGAGTCAATACTTACGCCGCGATAGGCGTAGGTCAATACTTACGCACGACGTAAAACATATAAAGCTGTAATATAAAATGAACCAAAAGATTATAAGACAATAGGTCTTCTGCACTGAAACCATAGAACATGACCATGGGGGTCAGCGTACTCGCGTGTAACTAAATTGACTCAAGCCGTACTTTTGCAGAAAAAGTATAGATTCAGCAAAACAGCATTGGCCCTGGACGCATGTACTACTGTTCTGTACCTACCTTCCATGGAGACGCATTCGCAGACGCATGTGAACAAGACGGAGCTCCATTTGCTCAATGGTCCAGTTAAGGTGTTCTCTAGCACATGACAGCCGGTTTTGACAACGAGCTGCGGTCAGTTTTATTCCTTTGGCTGGTCGATTCGAAGTCAAGTTAGTTTTATCTGACGTCGTCTTACTGTGGACTGATTGATAGCCACTCCTTGAACTCTTCTGAGCTCTTGTTGCACATCAACGCCATGAGATGTCGCTATATCAAAGTTGAGACAGTAAAGCGGTCATCCGGCCAAAGTTATAACTTCTTGGGGGCTGGTCCATTGTTTTGTGGTAGAAATAAATGAAGTTTGCGGAGATGTGTATCGGTAAATATCTTATCATAAGAAATATGGGTCACCTAAGCTTTTAAAATTGATTAAGTCACCCATCTTGTGGGTCAGCGCAGCGAACTTATCATGATATACTCAAAAGTTCTCACGTAGGGACCAGGCGTCATTTGAAAGGAAATATATGATCATTGGTTTTTACAAAAAATGCAAAATTCTTAGGAATCTTTACAGACAATAAACTGTATCCTGGAGAAATAATGACACAAGTGTGAGCCAAACTTTTTAGAATATTTCATGACTTTGATGTATTACCTATCTGATTGATTTAAATAGAAAATAAAACTTTAATACTTAAGTCTTATTTCTAAGAACAGAACGGCTGCGGCTATTCCTGTCCCAAAACTGGCCTCTCACCCAACCACTAAACCCAACCACAACAGCTTTCCAGACGGAAACACTGGGATTCAAACTAGCGGCAAACGACATGCTTCTGGAAACGACCAACAGAGATCTAGCCAGACAGATGCAGCTAGTCTTCAAAACAGACAGCGCTGCACTAATGAACGCACTCAAAACGGACAGGCATTAGATCAAAAGCAATTGTAGATTGCCATAAGAATCTACAAAAGCTTTCTCTACACAGTATCAATCCTGCCTAGGCAACATAAACGCAGACAGACTAGCAAAGGAAGGAGCGAAACTAACTCCAACACAACAACATGTACCTAAGTCCCTCGAACCCGCCCACAGTGGAAGTCAAAAACAGATAAAAATTAACTTTGAAAAAGAGCACCAAAAGCTACGGGAGCCTCGGACAGACTGCAAGCATACTAAATTAGTATTCCCTTCCAAAAGCAGGAAAACCACTAACACGATGATATAGATGAGCCGGGACCTAAGTACAATGGTGGGCATCATCGCAGGTCACTGTGAATTGAATCATCATCTTTTCAAGCTACAGACAGCAGCTTATGTCGTGGCTGCTTCCAAGAAAAAGAGACTGCGAAACACATTGTGGTACACTGCACAGCCACAGAGGAGGCCAGACACAAAACGGGGCTGAAGTGTCTCATTGAGCCATCAACCCCATCCACACCGACAATAAAGCTGACCGCTGTCAGTCACATAAAGTGTCCGATTATTCAAGGAGCTGGGCTGGTAATGCCTGCTTAGGAAGGGGGATAATGCACAATATACTCCAATGCGAGACGTCCGCGCAGATCTTATTTCCCCCACTTAGAATTAAAATAAGAATTAAGTCTTATTTGTAGCAAAGTAAGGCAAAGCAAAACTAGAGTCACAAATGTAAAACTAAAATAAAAAAACCTTGAAACCCTTTCCTGTAAAATTTCAAAACATGCAGTTCCGTCGATATAGCACTGAATGAGCGATATCAGGTTATCTTATAAAAAAGGTTGCATGTAAAAATAAATTAGAACAGCCGTTCCGTTAGTTGCACTTCAGGATAAGGTCGGTTAGAAATATAGGACAAGGCTCATTAAAAAACGGATCTTGAATAAAAGCATTTATAAAATTAAAAATTAATATGTATATAAAATTATTTAGTAATCAATAAAATTAAATGAAAGTTCTTAGATGCAACTAGATCTAGACACGGAATCTTATAAAGATAGATTCAGCAAGAAAGCTTTACGGCAAAAATAATCCTTTGCTTAAGGAACTTTAGACCTTTTATTTAGTTTTCAGCTTCTTTGAAGACTTGGCAGGTAAGCTGGTCTGGTATGTTTTAAAGTACAGTCCGTAAAACACAGACGCTGCCAGAATTAGGGCTGTTGAGATCACGGCGATGTATTCGGCGCGATTCCTGAAATATAATCAAAAATTTAGTAAATGACGTTCATTGGCCAGTAGAGACGACGATCTGCGATCATCTGATGGGATGTATTGGATGGAGAAGAATAAGTTAATTACACTAATAGAAACCCGACTGGATTTTGCTCCGACTCGAAAAATAACAACCAACAGGCTAAAGGTTTCTTCGTCGTTTCTTTACATTAGTCTACATACCGAAGCGGCCGAAATCAAAATACCACTTGATTTCCGTGTCAGTGTATTTTGTAATATGATTTGACCTTTTCTAAGTGTACTATTATTGTATTTATGGAAATTAAGCATTTTTGAATTTCAATTTCAATTTCAATTTGACCGGGCGCTATGGCATGTATATAGGTAAGGGGAGGCCCTATGTAATGATGATAACGATGATTTATTGAAAAAGTACTGTGAAACTAGCACAGCACAACGATAATAATAGAATAACTTATTTGCATTCAGCAAGCTACACAACTAACTAGTGCTACGTGGCATAGCTGGAGACAAGACGTAGCTGTTACCTCGTAGCATGTGCTACGAGACGTAGATAGACCTTCGCGGCGTAGCTGTTACCTCATAGTATGGTCTACGAGACGTAGATAGTGCTACGCGGCGTTGCTGTTACCTCGTAGCACGGACTACGAGACGTAGCTAGTGCTACGCGGCATTGCTGTTACCTCGTAGCATGGACTACGAGTCGTAGCTAGTGCTACGCGGCGTTGCTGTTACCTCGTAGCATGGGCTACGAGTCGTAGCTAGTGCTACGCGGCATTGCTGTTACCTCATAGCATGGGCTACGAGTCGTAGCTAGTGCTACGCGACGTTGCTGTTACCTCATACCATGGGCTACGAGTCGTAGCTAGTGCTACGCGCTGCAGCTGTAACCTCAGAGCATGGGTTACGGGACTAAATAATGCTGGAAAATTCACATGGCATCAGACCCAAACTAACCAGAACTTGTGTTATGAGTATGAGATAACTGATAATGTATACTATATATATGTGTATATATACACACATCAACATTGTCTAGGGATATTCAACATTTTGTTGATTTTTACAAAAACTGAAAATAATTTCTTTAGAAAAGAGGTATGGCAAGAATCTTTATTCTGTGTTGTTTATGAATAATAATAAAACACACCTGTTCGATATAATTTTTGGTAAAAATTTAAGTGAGAACAAAATTTGAAAAATTAGAAAATTTACAAAGTTTGGTAAATTGTGTTTAAACTATTTTTACGTTGCCATGACTTTATAAAATTACCTTTTAACAATTAAATAATTGGTGTTGCCTCCCCTGACGTGCATAACACGTCTGCACCGGTTATTCATACTCAAAATGAGGTTGTCAAAGTCTCGTCGGGGTATGCGATCCCATGTTCTTTTTAAATGGCAAAAAAATTGGTCTTCTGTGGTCAAATTCGACGGCAAATTGCTGAAAGCCCTTCGCTGCAACATGTCCCAAGCGTGTTCAATTGGGTTTAAGTCGGATGACTGTGCAGGCCAGTCTAAAACCGCGACATCATGTTCCTGAAGGGCAGCTGACACTAAAAGCGCCGTGTGTGGAGGGGCATCATCATGCATGAGCTGAAATTCCTGGCCAATTTTAACTCTATGAGGGATGATGACAGGTTCTACGATCTCGTTCCGGTATTTTAGTGCCGTCATGCTGCCTCTTATCCAAATGAGCTCGGTTCGCGTGCCAATACGGATTCCCGCTCAAACCATGATTTTCCTGCTGGAGACGACTTTGTCGGCCTGGAACTCTCCAAACACGTGTTCTCCGTGATTCGGGGTGGAATCCAAACCGAGACTCATCAGTAAAGAGAACCATTGTCCATTGGCCATTGTTCCATACCAAATGTTCTTGAGCCCAAAGTAGTCGCCTTCCGCGATTGCCTCGTCGTAGAGCTGGCACACGAAGCGGCCTACGAGAATGAAGATCGACTTCATGTAGCCTTCTTCTGACGGTTTGGTCGCTGACTGACAGCTGATGGTCTAACTGAAGCCTTTGCACTAGCTGCTTTGCTGTGAGATTGAGTTTACTCCTGGCGGAATTTTGGAGAAAACGATCCTGTCTAGGGATGGTTACTCGTTTTTTTTTCAGTGTGGCGCTCTTTTACATCCCCAGTAATACGAAAACGTGACCACAATCGAGAAATTACGTTTTGATTGGTGTTGAGGGTATTGGCAACCACGCGTTGGATAGCACCGGCTTGTAACATGCCTATCGCTCTGATCTTTTCTTCTCTGCTTAAATGTCGACGTTCCATGACATAAAAAATATCACAAGATCCGTTAAAATTAAAAATTACTTTGATAGCACTTATTGTTAACTAAATAAAAGTAAATTTATCTCAGGCAAAATTAACGTTGTTTTATCTAGATCGGAGTCCCCATTCTATCTTTTGTTTAATGCGTTCTATTTTTATTCTTTTTACAAATTTTGAAAAGGGAACAAAAGAGGTTTAATTCCATGTATAAACTTTTTCTAAAAAGCAAATAGTTTGTAAGCAAACCATTTCGAAATGGAATATCCCTAGACAATGTTGATGTGTGTATACCCTACCTCTTAATAAATTGCCTAAGAAAGATATTTTTACTACCTACATAAAGTAGCCACCCAAAATATCCGGCAAGAATAACTGCATGGTATTCTTATATGGGGCAGGTATTTCTTGTAGAATGCACGCTACAAGAAATACCTACATACAGGTTTAGTTTTGTGTTTTTTTTTTATTCTTTACATTTTCTCTCCGATCACATTCCGCGGGCGAATTGAAGTCGGTTTTTTTGTTACAATTATTATTGTATAAGATATCAATGGTTTTCGATTACTTCAAATACCTTTGTGTAAGAGAACTTGGACCTTAGTCCGAGTCAATTTGACAAGCAAATTTGACGCAAAATTTGACGTGTATAGGAGCCTAAAAGCCAACAGTATTCCATGAGTACAAGTGAACCTCAACCTCAACAGCCTGTATTGGTCCACTGCTGGACGCAGGTCTCCCCCTGATAAGCGCCTTATTGGCTTTAATCTAATGGGGGATAATGCCTATAATCCCCACGCCGGGCTGGCGGGTTGAGGATCGCGGTTCGGTGGTAGAGTTGTTCCGCAAGGGCGCTGCTGCCCGCCCCCGGTGGATATCCCTTAGTCACCTCTTACGACACTTATGGGAAGAGATGGGGTGGTACAAATTCTAAGCCAGCACCACACAGGTACATGTGAACGCCCCGTCCCGTAATATCCCAGAGGGAAATGATATCCTTTGTCCGAGTAATATCAAAACCATAACAATAGGCTATTATTAGAGGAAAATCTATCCCTCCTACCCACATAAGTCTATTATTAGGGGATATTCTAACTCTGAGTAATATCCTAACAACAGAGGCGCATATACAGCCAATATGACAGCGCTACCTATTTTATTACGTTTAACGTAGGATATTTTAAAAATTCTACGTTCAGTTTGTGGTATTTTAAAACTTCCTATGTTTAACGTTATAATAAAATAAAATAGGTGGGGGCGCCACTTTGTATTTAACAAGACAAGAAAAATATTTAATGTTTGTTGTGTTGCAACTTTTCTTTTATATAAACTTTTGTTGTTAGTAATAACTTATCTTGTTTTTTTCTGTTATTGTTTCTATGCGGCGGGTGAAGGTCCGCCTGCGACGCAGGAGGTTGCGGGTTCGATTCCTGCCTTGAGACAAATGTGTGTACAATCTGCAGATATTTATTCTTAGCGTTTTGGATATTTTCTATGTACAGTAAAAAATATCTATCGACTCGTAATTGTAAGTATGTAGAGTATTGTATTAAGTATAATATCAGTTATCTAGTACCCATAAGTTATGGCCATAACACAAGCTTTTCTTTTCCGTTTGATTACAGATTGTGAGTACAAATAAATTATAAAAGCTGGCGCGATTGTCTTTTTAACCGACTTCAAAAAAAGGAGGAAGTTATCAATTCGACTGTTTTTTTTTTAGTTTGTTACCTCAGAACTTTTGACTGGGTGGTGCGATTGTCATGATTCTTTTTTATATGAAAGCTGTGGAATGAAAGCGGTGCTTCCCGTGTGGTCCCATTTTAATTTTGTTCGGTTCTGACAACGGGATCAATGAAAATTCATGAAAACACTATAAAAATTGAAGGCTTATAGTATTTTAAAACAAAATTATTTATTTTTTATTTAGGCTGCATTCCAGCCTGACGCCACAATTCCAGGCCTCATGTGTACAAAAAGCAAAAGAGGATTGCTTTTCAACTGACGAAAAAACGGAGAAGGTTCTCAAGTACGTACGTATATAGGTATTTTTTTTAATGACCATTACCACGCATAACTTTAACAGGGTAGTCCGATTTTGCAGTTAATTTTTTTATTGAAAAATCATTGGAAAGGAAAAATTGGTCCCATAAATGGCGCTGTAATGTTTTTGCCAAAAGTGCTCAAATACATTTAGTTTCATAATACTCACTGAAAAGGTGTTCCACAGATGGTGTACCAGTTGTCCCCGTTCTGAGGCTTCTTACTGGTACAGTGGAAGTCAAAATAATCCTCGTTGTAGTTTGAAGGGCAGAAGTATTTTGATTTAGGCAGAGTCTGCAAGCAATAGAAATTATACAATTAAACTTTATGTGAATGAAATGACGATCTCTGTGGCGCGGTGACCGAAGGTCCGCCTGCAACGCTGAAGGTGGCGGGTTCGATTCCCGTCTCGGAACAAATGTGTGTACTATATACAGATATTCGTTCAGGGCGTTCTGGATGTTTTCTTAGGTATAATAAAAAATATCTATATAAGTGTGTAGTTTATTGTATTCGTACCTAATGAAATGGATACTAAAATGGACACGGTATAGGTAAAGTAAGTGCATACTTTGTGATAGCTACTTATTTTTTATTAAGAATTCATGATCACCAATAGGCGATAATAGTCACATTTTGCACCACTAATAATTTATTAAACATTACATGACTTCACGGTGACTATTTGCAGCTGATTATTTCATGATATTTTTAGTTTTTGTACCCTTATTCCGAATTTCCTTAATTGTTTTCCTATTCTTATCTGTTTTTTGTTACTATATTATATTACTAGCTGCGCCCCGCGGCTTCGCACGCGTTGTTCCTATGGAAACATTACAAGGTCATTTTCATCCCACTGGAACATATTTATGAGTTAAAAAGTAGCCTATATTTTATTCCAGGATTATAATTACCTGTATGCAAAATTTCAGCTAGATCCGTCCAGTAGTTTTGGCGTGAAGATGTAACAAACATCCATCCATACATCCATACAAATTTTCGCCTTTATAATATTAGTGTGTGTGATAAATACGTTATATTGGCTTTGAATTATCGAGGTAATTTAAGCACGATGTCTTGATTTGTCGTGAAGAGGTACCCATACATCTATACGTCGCATTTTTATTATTAGCATATTAGCTAATATTATAAATGCAACAATAACACAAGCTCTGCTTAGCTTCCTCAACCTCAACAACCTATATTGGTCCACTGCTGGACGCAGGCCTCCCTCTGAAGAGCGCCTGATTGGCGTATCACATAGCCCATAATCCCAAGCTGGGCATGCGGGTTGGGGATCGTTACTGCCCGCCCCCGGTGAATTTTAAAGTTGGGGCAAGATGGATGGTGTATGAATTGTCCCACATTATTTATAAATAGGGTGTGCCAATTTTTGGCCCCTTACCCTACCGTTTCTTTTGTAGTCAGAAGGCTTTGTTCTCAAGAACCTTCTCTTTTATTTTGAAGAAAAAATATTGCAATTTTTAGTTTTTTGAAAAAAGGTACGGTTCGCCCAAGAAACGACATTTGTCAAAAAAACCAAGTGGGTCAACAAGTGGTTTTCATACCAAAAAAAGTAGTTCCATACGAATTTAAATTACATAAAAAGAAAGAAAGAAAATAACTGTATTTTTAACTTCAACAACAGAAATTCTTAGGTGTTAATTACAGACGAAATAATAAGATAATTAAAACTAAATAACAACGAAAAATGACATCTACAGATACATCCCATTATCAAGTAGATAAGATAAGGATCAGTTGAGCTATCTGCAGACTGTTTGCAACAGTCTGCAGTTAGCTCAATCGTTACAACTGTAAATACTAATTCCAATTTAATTCTGTTACTTTCCGTTACTTAGCTTTGTGAGATAATTGTATAGGGTTGAAGATAAAAACTGAGAGCAGGCTCAGCATAAATGCTACGTGCATACAGGATGCACATAACGCTGTTCTTCCGCCGGCTCCCATACATTGTTGTTTTCACTCACTCGTTTTTTCATAGAAAATGTATGGGAATTGCTTTTTTTAATTATTGCCAAAACTTACGATTTGATGTGTTATGTTACTTTTGGAAAAATGTTCCTGGTTAGAAATAGAGTGGATTAAGGCCAACTTGTTTTTTTTTTGACAAAATGACATTTTTCGAGCGAACCGTACCTTTTTTCAAACAAATAAATATGCTCATATATTTTTCTGTAAAATAAAGTACAAGGAACAAAACCTTGGCTCACCTGTATATAAACATATTTTTATTTATTAACTACTAGCAGTGCCTCGCCATACTTCATCGCTGTGTGGTGCCGGCGGCATAGAATTTGCACCACCCCTACTCTTCCCGCGGGTGTCGTCAGATGCGACTAAGGGATATTTACTGGGGGCGGGCAGCAGCGCCTCCTGCCTAACAGATCTCCCCCCACCCCTAGTTTTAAAGAATTCATCAAACTACGTAAATTTTCATAGTAAAAAAAAAGACGTGTGGCACTCGGGGACTGCCGCGGTAAAGCTATTGCAATGCCATCTAGAGGCGAGTTGCTGAACTAAAGAGACAAACGTCATATTTCAAAAAGTCATTAAAAGTTCTACTATTCATCGATAGATGGCAAAACTAAAAAGTATCACCGCTGTTCCGGTCGGAGTGGGGAGCGTGAGGTTTTTTCGTTACGGAATTTCTGGATTCGGTCCCCGCGCTCAAGGCCCGCGATAGAAGCTATGCAATAGCTTAAAAAGGTACCTGTCCGAACGGTGTAGTCAGCGTCATTACTTCGCCGCAAGGCCCCACGGGCTCGTGGAGGCCTTCCGACACCTCCTCCTGAGGGTTGTACCAGACCACAAACATCCAGTAGATTAGGTAGTGCAGCGCCAGTTGCACGATTAAAACGTAGTCGATTGTTGTTAATCTGGAATTAGAAGTATCAAGTTTATTTATTTATTTATAAAAATGTACCTCTATCCTTACGGGCACACCCAATGCAATAGAGTACCGTTTTAATCTATTCTTATATAATCATTAAAATAATCCTAAATACTTATGTCAACATTAATATTAATTGCACAATAAAAAATACTTTAAGGGTCTCAATGTCAATAACTAGTCCTTAAACTCAAATCTATATTAATTACACGGTAAAATCCCAATAAAAAGTCACAATGTCAATAATTAATTCTAAAGAAATCAAAAAAACTACATTAAATACACAATAACATACAATTTAAATGTCCCAATCTTAATAATTAATAGTAAACAATTCTAAAAATTACTTGCTATAACATAAAATAAAAAACAAAGCCTTTTTGAATTCGCTCACGGAACAGTAAAATAGATCGATTCGAAGTTAGTTAGGCTCGTAAAAAAAAGTTGGCCAGTCATAGATTTATGCCAGCCCACGTCCAGTTAGACGCAGGCCTCCCCCTGGTGAACACTTTATTGGACTTTGCAATAGGGGATAATGCCCTTGATCCCTATGTATTATCATTTATTTATTTATACAAAATAATTACAATATAATTAATTTTGTTTAAAAAACTGTAAACCGACATAAATTTTTCTTTTTTCATGGATTTTCATGGTCCCAGTGTCAAAACTAAACCAAATTAAAATGGGACTATAAGGGAAGCACCAGCTTTCATATAATATAAGAATCATGAAAATCGGACCACCCAGGCATAAGTTCTGATGATACATTATATAGTTGCAAACTATCTACAGGCTCTACTATTTCGTATCAATACGGAAGCGCACCCAAGACGCTGTATTGCTCCGCTGTAACGCTGATGCGCTGCGCAAGATATTCACCAGCTCTCGGGTCACGCGTCGTTTCGACCAGACGCTCAGATTTTTTCGTTTTGACAAGAATAACTGACAAGAACAAGAATAACTGTCAAAAACAAGAATAATCTAACAAGAATAACTGTCAAATAATCGCGCGCGAAAGAACGCGCTGCTAAAACAGCATCACACAATTGCGAGCGCCGACTTCGCGCGCGCAATCCTGTACGCTCTGAGATGCGTGTAAAGGCAGCTTAAAACTGTGAAGATAGGTACAGTCTGTTCAAAAAGCGAAGAGTAGTTAGTGGGAATTGAGGACGCTTGTGTGACAATTGACAACTTTTGTGGCTTTGACAACACTTCTCTGTCACTGCATTACGACTAAAACTGTTAGTTCACCATAACGCCACGACTCTTCTCATTTTAAACGGACTCTAAAGGATTTTTCAAAAGCTGGCGCGATCCCGTTTTGTTTTTCTTATAGCGCAGGGTTGAATTCGTGATAATACGAGTAGTATCTAAAACAAAATAACAGCGCCTAAAAAAATTACCAATAATAGTAAAATTAAAATCAATCACCTACATTGTTGCTATCTAGAACAGTTAATCCGCTTATCGTTGTGTTTATCTTACAAGATATTGACACAGGTGTTTGATCGTACCACCGCATCATAGAGGTTACCTCATTACCGCCCGATTAACCTATTCAAACCTAAGTACTAAATTATGTTCTCCCACAAAAATAACACCTGTCTAATTATTAATATTTCTCCTCCCACTCGACTTTATGCCACTTTTTTCGCTGATTATTTGAAATCCTCAACCTGAACCTCTAACTCTAACAATTGTTTACGAGGGAGTGCAGTTATTCAATAGCTTCCCTAACGACATCAAGGAATGTGCTAGCACAAATATGTTCAAAACAAAATTAAAAAAACACGTTTATAGCCTAACTTATACTTAAGGTAATAATTAGCTTAAGCATTATTTAATATTATTTTTTGTATCTCATTGTAAGTGAACATTATTGTTTTTATGAGAAATAAACATCTTTAAACCGAACTCATTAGCCTGTATTGGTCCAGTGCTGGACGCAAGCCTCCCCCTGATAAACGCCTTATTGGTCAAATGAGGGGATGCCTATAATCCCCACGCTGGGTATGCGGGCCGGGGATCGCCGTTCGTTGGTAGAACTGTTCTGCAGGGAGCACTGATGCCCGCTTTGTGGGTATCCCTAAGTCGCCTCTTACGACACCCACGGGAAGAGATGGAATGGTGCAATTCTAAGCCATACAGCTACATTTAAAATCGACTGGCTTGAAAGTATGATAAGGTTCCCCAAATACTCAAACGCAACTAAGACTTATGCATGTCAAGTTAAGTCGCTAGTTTTTGACAGTTTTTTAATAAAAATCTTTCAAAATCTTGCAACATATGACGCGCATAAATCTGGCCGCTTATCCAACCGACATTCGCTACATTCTTTCAGATCCATTTTCAGATGATGCCAAAAAATTGTAAGCGAATAAGTAGCAGTAATTAGTTAAGTTAGAGGTTTATTTAAGTTAATTTAATTATCAGGGTGCCTTATTCGCTCTAGCAAACAAACCCTTTGTAAATAAATGATTATAAAAAAAAGAAACGAATCGAAAAAAATTGAAAGATTCGTTGGGAAAAATTCGAAACAGATCACGTGACATAGTTATCTAAGTCATACGAGTACTATGTCAAACCCATACATTTTTGGACTTTTCTACTATCGCTTTCGACATCGATTGTTACGTTGTCTAGGCCCTCTATGTTTGAGTAAAGCACTATATACGGTCCACAATGACTACCCTGCGGGTCACGCTATGATGGCCTCAAGCTTATCTTATATAGTATGGCCTGCGAAGCTACGCCTACGGCCATAATCATTGCGGCCCGAGGCGAGGTCAGTAATGGCTGGGTGGCCGCCCAGCCATTACGAATTCACCTCGGACGTAATATACTGTGTGGTGCTGGGTTAGAATTTACACCATCCCAACTCTTTCCGTGGGTGTCGTAAGAGGCGGCTAAGGGATATCCACCGGAGGCTGGCAGCAGCACCCCGTGCAGTACTTGAATACCACCAAACTGCGATCCCCGACCCGCATACCCAGCGTGGGGTTTATGGGCATTACCCTCCATGAGATAAACGCCAATAAAGCGCTTATCGGTGGGAGGCCTGCGTCCAGCAGTGGACCAATGCAGGCTGTTGAGGTTGAGGTTCAGGTAATGTAATAAACATCAGCAAGTCTTCCAGTTACCTTGTTTATTAAATTTCAGTCGCTTTTTGCAGATATTTTAAATTAGCCGTCGATTTATTGATACCATCTCAATAAGTAAGTTTATTATATAGCAAACATCCAAAACTCCCGGAAATATCTGCAGATTCAATTTGCATATGTCTCGAGGCGGGAATCTACCTGTGACCTCCTGCGTCGCAGGCAAACCTTCGCCCGCCACACCACAGGGTAGTCAAATAATATAGGTTAACGTAGTTTTTGAGAAGAAATTCTTCTGTTCGTATTTTAACCGACTTCAAAAAAGGAGGTGGTTCTCAAATCGAATGTTTTTTTTTATGTTTGTTCCCCCAGAAAAAAAGAATCATGAAAATCGGAGCACCCAGTCAAAAACTGGATGGTCCTATTTTCATGATTCTTTTTTTATATGAAGGCTGGTGTTTTCCGTGTGGTCCCATTTTAATTTAATCTAGTTCGGTTCGGATCTATAAAAATCCATGAAAAAACTATAAAAATTGAATTTGGTTTGTGGATTTTTAAAGCAAAATTTATTTTTCTCTTGCGTGTTATGAGAAGTCAGGGGTAGAACGCCCCCTGACCCCTGCCCCTTAGGCCGCTAGTATATTTAGCGTTAGGGGCTTCTTGGCAGCTGCATGTATTGTGAAGCCTTTGAAGTTGACAATATGTGGGAAACAGACAGCTGCGGCTGGGTTCTTGGATACATAAATTATGATGTGAGATAGGGTTGCCACTTTTTTTTTAGGCAAAAAAAGTATATTTTACAGATAAAGGTTTTAAAAAAAGCACCCCATATTAAAATACAGTACCTACTTTTTTATAAACTTATAGCCGTAGTTGGTTCAAATATAGCTAATATAGATAGCACACAAACCCAAAAAATTAAACGACAAGCGGAGAGAGCTGCAAAATTTTTTCAGACTAGATTTTGTTTTGTGTTAACTGACCAAAATGGCTAGAAAACCATAAAATATATAATATATATACATATATTATAAACTTTATGCGAATATAGAGGTTTTTTTGTGTGCCACATAGACAATTAATCTCTGACTAAGCTTTACAAACTGAGGCATTAATAAATAGCTTACAAAAGGTATCAGAAACTGTAAGATGTATTTTAGAAATTTTCTGTGTTAAACGTAATAATAAGATAAAATAGGCGGAGGCGTCACTTTCACTCGGGTGTGCGCCTTAAAATAAAAAGCGAAAAGCCAAATAAAGTATTCTCGCATGCGTTTGTGCTCATAAAGTCACATCTCACAAAGTCACATTAGTCTAAAATAGAGTACAATAACATATCATAAAATAATGTGGGTGCATAAAACGAGTGGCAACCCTTGAAGTTTTCAATCAAACATTCTATGGACAACATAATTTATGCAATTTCCTATTTTCCCAACCTGAAATCCACTTTCAGAAGTCTTACCTAGCAGTGGCTCAAGAACGGACGCGTTGGAGAGCACTCGTTATTATTTTTTTCTTTTACGTGTTTGTTTCCGCCATGAGTGCGCAATCTCGGTCATCGACTAAAAACACCACCGCTCAAGTAGAGCGTCTGCAGCCGAGTTCAGGGTCGGCTTCACGCATCGTACGGGCTGGTGCAGCTTTCCACCGAGCTTACCCGCAGCGTTACCAAAAGGTGACAGCTTCCAACAGCTCCAACGACTCCTTGTGTTCAATAAAGCAAGATTTGCTTGGAATCATTGACCATCAGTTCGAGAAACTATTTGCAGAAATGAAAAAGCTGAAAACTCAAACAGTAGAACTCAAGAAAAATTCAGAATTGTTGTCTGATAAGCTTACGGATATGAAAATGAGGGTTGAAGATATGGAAAAAGATAACAACCGACAAACTAAATACATACAAGAACTGGAAGAGAAATTAGACTGCTTTGAATGTAGAAATTATAGTAGAAGCACTGCTGTATAGTCCAGTCCAGTCAACGACCACGTCCAACGTCCAGTCACATTGTGGGTGGAATTTGGTATTTTGTAGTTTTGTCTTGACCAAGGGTTCCCTAGGATCCTATAGTAAATAAAATAATTTAATGGAATCAGTATTTTAAATATCTCTACTGCTCTCCTCTCCTACGCCCGACTCTCCGGCTGCGAAACGACAAAACGTTTTCTTAGAAGGACAACGCCTCATTCCATGGCCTGTCATCTTCCATCATTGATTTGATCATCGCTGCAAGTAAGTGGTCGTCCTTCGTTAGAGCGCAGCGCGCGACTGCCTGGCCAGCCTTGCAGGCTTCAAGCGTATGCCGCACAGTATCCTCTTCGCAGCCACAATGGCACTCGGTCGTCGGTTCCCTTCCGGCTATACGGCTCAGGTATTTTCCGAAGTAGCCATGCCCAGTCAGCACCTGTACCGCTGGAAGGAAAGTGACCCCTGTGCCCTATCCAACCAGTTCTCGAAGACTGGACGGACAGCTTACAAGGGCGGATCCAGCTGTCACGTCAGGGGGGGGTCATACAGTCAAGATCTAGACAGGACGGACTCAAGAGCCCCCCTGTACCCCGCGCGGGGGTAGCACTGTGGCGAGAGCGTAACGAGCAGCAATGCAACTTCGGGGCATAGCAGGGCGAGCGAGGCGAGCCTTGCTGTCACGCCCTACGCCGCCGTCAAATATTTTGTTGACCAGAAAGGGACCCTTTTGGTCATCGAAATATTTGACTAAATAAGTTCGTTGCCAAAATTAAAAAAATTGAGACAGAAGCGAGCCTACAAAATTTAAAAGAAATTTTAGCGACTTGGTAAATTTGTTTCACAGAAAATTAAACGGCGAGTGGAGCAAGCCTCAAACTTTCTAAAGATTTTTTAACGACTATTGCAAAATTTGTAATAAAGAAAAGAAGATAAAAACGGCGAGCGGAGCGAGCCTAGAAATTGTCAAAGATTAAACGACGTTTGAGAATTTTGTTACTGAAGATAAGACCATATAAAAACAGCGAGCGGAGCGAGCCGCGAAAATTGTAAAGACTTAGAGGCGATTGGGATGTTTTTTTTTTATTTGTGAAAGATAAGGATGAAAATACGATATAACGGCGCTGACGAGCAAGCGCGTGCGAATGCGACAATTACTGACGCTTTAGCGGCGTGTGGCGGGAAAACCCGAGTAAATAACGGCGAGCGGAGCGAGCCCGTAAAATTTTGCGTCATTGTTTGGGAAAAAGGACGTATTCTTACCAATACTATTATATCTTAAGGAACTATGTCTGTTACATTTTCATGTCTAATCGGTTAAACGGGTCCTTATGAAATTTGGCATTGAGGGAAACGGTATCCCTTGTCGCGTGACACAGACAGGTTAATTTTAATTTAGTTGAAAACCGTAAGTTGAGACGTTTAAGTATTGTAGATTTGTTTTAATTTATCGCGAGACAACAATAGGAGACGTATTAAAGATTCGTCGCCCTGGGCCAGTTAGCTTTGCCGCCCCATTTATTTATGAAGAGCGACTAAAAATAAATCATTTGTTGACTAGGTCAGTGGTTCTCACATTTTTTTAGCGACGGGGGTCCCTTTTGGACATTGAAATATTTGACTAAATAAGTTCGTTCTCAAAATGTATAAAAAAATGGAGATACCGAGCCTACAAAATTTAAAAGAAACTTTTAGCGACTTTGGTTTGTTTCAAAGAAAAAAATAAAAAACGGCGAGTGGAGCAAGCCTCGAACATTTTAAAGACTTTTTAACGACGATTGCAAAATTTTAAGAGTAATGAAAGAAAAGAAGATAAAAACGGCGAGCGCAGCGAGCCTAGAAATTGTCAAAGATTTAACGACGTTTGGGAAATTTGTTACCGAAATGGAAGCAAAGACCATATAGAAACGGCGAGCGAAGCGAGCCGCGAAAATTTTAACGACTTAGAGACGATTGGGTTTTTTTATTTGTGAAAAATAAGGATGAAAATACGATATAACGGCGCTGACGAGCAAGCGATGCAAATGCGACAATTATTGACAACGAAACCCGAGTAAATAATGGCGAGCGGAGCGAGCCGGCCGCCCTAATGAAATTTGGCAGGGAGGTAAACGGTATCCCAGTCAGGGGCGGATCCAGGATTTTATTTTGGGGGGGGCCATTTTGACAATGTTCAGATATAGGGTAAAAAAATCACAACCTCTTCCTCCAGAGCCTGTATTGGTCCACTGTTGGACGCAGGCCTCAGGTAGGGGGGGGGGGGGTTAATAGTATCCCAATTTTTTTTTACTTTGACGGGACTTGAACCCGCGTCCTTCACTAAAACTACTTAGAAGAGGAAACAGATCATTGTTGCCAGGGTTCACAATGGTTCACAAAATAAATTCATACATACAAATAGCAAGAAACCCATAGGAAATGAGCTATTTACAAAAAAAACTATTTTTCGTGACCTTTGATCTTGAAATGTAATAGTTGCGCACACCCTACCATATGTAGGTTTTGAGACAACTTTTAGGGTAAATATAAGAATGAAAAATATTTAGTAACAATTCCGCGAAAAAACCTTCTGCGATAAAATCTAACAAATTATACATTTATACAAAATGAAAGAACATTTATCAAAGCAAGTCGTCAACTAGTTTCGTCTCTCCACGAGAGAAGGTTTTTTCGCGGAATTGTTACTAAATATTTTTCATTCTTATATTTACAATGGATTTCCGCAAAGTAACGCCTGAATCTATTATTTAACTTTTAGGGTGTCGATATACAAGTATTTACAGACTTACAGCTGGGTATCTCAAATTCCGAAATTCTTACCTAATTTAAGCTTAAATGACTGGACTAATAGCCAGGATTCTGTAAAGGGGGGTCAGGTGAAAAAAACAAAGAATATACCTAATGTACCTTCATAAGACGAGGTCGTAGCCCAAGAATTTGAGTCACGCATCACTACTAACAATAAACCACGGCGAGCGAAGCGAGCCGCGAATTTTTAAAGGACTTTTCCGGGTTTTAGGGAAAAGTAAGTGCGCAGTGGTAGAAACACATAAGTATGAAAAACAATCAGCAAGCAGAGACAGCCCTGAAAATTTTAAAGAGTGCGCGACTGAGATTGAATTGTTAGGAGGAATTGTTAGATACATAATGAATATCGGTGAGTCGCAGTCTTTTTGAAATTGGTGAGGTATGCTTAGCAAGACGCGAAAGCTATGATAGTTATGAAAAATAATAAAATTTTAACGATTTACAACAAAATAGATGAGCCCTGCCCTAAAGAATCTACGAAAATCAAAATCTGGTGTCTACTTGGAAAAGGAATATCGAAGTTGTGTTCGCTGTCGTACAAAATGAACTCTCGCTCGCGTAAGATTAGCTTATCACGTAAACGAATCAGAAACTTCCATTTCAGTATAAGGGGGGCCTTCATGGGCACAGCCAGAGACGAGACAGTACTCCAGCGGAGCAAGCCGCGAAACCAAAATATCTTTTGTTAATTTCTCGCGTTAGTAGTCAAAATGATCTTATTGTGAGATCGAGACCATGTATTATTAAAAATGGACCACGAAACAGAGGACAATGTAACCGAATTTTTTTGCTGTTTTGTCGTTTTGTTAGATATTTTGATATTTTGCAACTGAACTGAAAACTGAAAGGAGGCTTTAGTTCAGATCCAGGTCACGTCTAGAGAGGCAAAAGATGTTCGCCACGCCCGTGGTGATACATCTGTTAGTTAGTTTTACATTGAACTAACTACAAATATTCGATACGTTACGAGTACGGTATAACTCTAACGTACGTACTTATTTAGCTAAGTATTCTTAAAAGGGCTCTGCTAATAAAGGGCAAGAACACCTCAATGCAAAAAACAAATTAAAATGCAAAAAGCAGTGATATTTTTGTCATCTCTCTGTATTGTGTATTAAATTGTTTGAATTGAATGTTACGAAAGCGGGAACGCGTGGTACGTTTCTTTCTTCGCAAGTTCGCGTACTCGCGAGTAACATGCGCGCACACTGTACTACTTTTTCTTTTACTTAACTTATATTTTCAAGTTAAATCCAATACCGAGGTATACTTAGACGAGTAATTTTATTTAATATAAATGTGGGTTTTAGTCAAATAAAGAGCGTTTTTGTAATTTAGAACTAAGTTTTTATTAAAAGAAAAATACGAGCAATCCACACACATTACGTGTTGACGTAAGTAAGAAGGAAGTCCAGTGTCGCAACCAGAGGGGTGGAATGGAAACCAAACTAAAAACTAATTCGGATGCGTTCTCATTCTATCAATATAAACAGCTTGAAAAATAGTTATTACTGACAATCAAATAAGAAATGAGGTGCAATTGGCTATAATTCACTTGTGTTCACTAGCGGAAGAAGAGAAATAGATATCATTTACCTATGTTCATTTCAAAGTCGTTGAACGTGTCGATGGACGTGGTAATACTGAGAAGAAATTAACCTCTTGAATTTAGTTTGTAGATATATGTAAAGTACCGACTTACCTAAAAAATATATTTCTGTACTTTGATTAAAAGTAGGTACCTACATAACCTACCTAAGAGTAGGTATGCCGTGGCCCGTGTAAAAGTGCATCTGAATTTAATCGTAAAATTGAGTCGAAAGTATGGAACTCTTGGGCCTTTTGGGGGGGGCCATGGCCCCCATGGCCCCCCCCCTGGATCCGCCAATGACAGCTTAGACGGACCAGTAGCTGGCCCTTGGATGAGCCAACCGCTCCTAGCACCATTCCTTCAGGACCCGTCGGATATGAAGCTTCTTTGCCCGGCAGGCTCACGCATACTGCCCTCTGAGACTCCACGCGCCACTCATAGTGCTCGCTTGGCATGGTCGTTAAGGTCGTTTTTAAAATCAATTGGTTTTGGCTTTAATAAAACTAAAACCAACTTCTCTTTATTGTTCATATTATTAGATAATGGTGTCTATTTGGATGTTGGTAAAACTAAACTAAGCTATTTTGACAGTACTAAAAATGTCGACGTCCATGTCATAACGATCAAAATAATAAGGATGGCATCATTTTTAGTCCTGTCCGATTAGTTTAGTCTAGTTTTGGCAACATCTGAATAGACTCCATTATAATATTCAAAATATCCGACGTCCATTTTGTGTAAATTGCCACTGTTTTTGTTCTGTTTGTGAGTTTTTTGTTTTGTTTGTAGGTATAATATAAGCGATGTCTTTGTTATTTACCAACTTTACTAGGTTTTTACTCTACCCTGTATAATGTGTAAATTATGTACCTACCTACCACCCTGTTGTTTTAGTTTCTTTTATACGTATTTGAGCTTGTTAGTATTTAGTTTTTGCATGCTGTGTCTGTGTCATGTGTCGGCCTGTAATAGGTATGTGCTCTTAGCATTTGTCTTCATGTTATTTAACTACCTTGTAAGTTTTTGTGTACTCGCCATAGGCTAACCTAACTGTATAAATAAATAAATAAACTAACCAGGTTCCTAACAATAGTTAAGGGTACCATCATCATCAGCCTATATTAGTTCACGGCTGAAGATTGGCCTCCCCTAATGAGTGCCATAGCGCCCTGTCTTCAGATGAAGCAACCACCATCTGCCTGCAGTCTTTCGCAATTCGTCATCCCACCAGGCCGGAGGGAGTCCCATACTACGTTTGCCGAGTCGCGATCTCAACGCAAGAACACATTTAACCCAGCAGCGGTTGCCGTTCTTCGCGAGATATGGACGGCCCACTGCCACTTCGCCAATTCTTCGAGAATAGATGTCTATAACATTGGTACTCTGTCGGATATGTTCGTAATGAATCCTATCCTTACAGAAACTTTCGTTTTCAAGCATTGCGGTGCGGTAGGTAGGTATATATGTCTGACGAGAGAACTCGACGTCGTCGTTTTACAGACGCTGCCCAGACTAGCTGTGTCTAGGCCAATATACCTACTCGAACACAATTCCTAGAAGACCTGTACTTTAGTTTTATCCAAATTCATGCCAGCATCTGATTTAGCTCCTGTAGCGACTCCACCACTAAAACTATGCCATCTAGGAAGTATAGGTATAGGTGTAATCAATAGGTTATACTAACTTTTGCTTAGTCTTCTCTCGGTCGCTCAAAAGCCCGTTGATGGTGAAAGCAGCGAAGATGGCAAAAAGTATGAAGAAGGTAACTTCTGTGTGGATCTTGTAGGTGTCGTGGAGAGGATGATAAATGGGCACGAAGAGAAGCACGCCTCCAGGCATGCCCAGCAGGGTTGCTATGGCCAGGGATTTCCATTCCACCAGTTTTCTGTCAATAAAGAGCGATCAACTCGTCAACAAAGAGGGTAGGTAACGGATAGACATGTGTAGCCAGAAGCAGGGCCACCCCCCGCCCTTCCTCAAAGCTAGAAAAATCAATAATACTGAACAATCAGCACAGCATCCTCCAGTCCTAAGCTAAGCAAAGCTTCTGTTACGGGACTTATCATAGTTAGGTAGAATCAACTGTTAATTACACCGAGAAAACCTTTTCTGTGTAGGTATTTATCTAACTACACTCGAGAGCAATGAATCCGGGTCACTTAAAGAATGTTAAAAATCTCGGAAACTAAAAATGATAGGTTAATGCAATAAATTGTATTTAATAGACAATGTAATACTCCTTAAATGAAAGTAAAAAAAATATGAGTCACCATACATTTTATTAACACAAAATTACATAAAGAAAAAAACTGCTGATCTCTCCTTAAAACAAAAATAGGAAACATGAAATTTTTGAACTTTATTACGATTTTCTTGAATTTTAATACTTCGTATTGCCTCCTCGTGCTTCCATTACTGCGTTTACGCGGTTTGGCATGCTGTACACCAAGTTCCTTATACGATTTTGGGGAATATTCTCCCATTCCTCTGTGAGAGCAATTTTGAGCTCACGAAGCGTGATTGGGGGAGGGTTTCGTTGTTTTACGCATCTGCCTAGCTCGTCCCAAGCATGCTCGATCGGGTTGATATCCGGGCTGCGCGCTGGCCACTCCATACGAGTAATGTTCATCTCTTGAAGGTAGTCATTCACAATCCTACCTGTATGAGGTCGGGCATTGTCATGCATAAATATAGCATCCTCACCTAAATTGACCATAAATGGACCAACGTGATCATTGAGGATTTCTTCCACATATCTTACGCTAGTTAAAGAGCCGTTTTCTATGATCACCAGCTCTGTGCGACTTTCAGAAGAAATTCCGGCCCACACAAGTACAGACCCACCACCGTAGGCTACTTTTTCTTCGATGCATGCTTGCTTGAATCTTTCCCCTGGTCTTCGATACACTCTGTGTCTTCCATTGCTTGTAGAGCATAATTTTTTTACAATTTATTGCATTAACCTATCATTTTTAGTTTCCGAGATTTTTAACATTCTTTAAGTGACCCGGATTCATTGCTCTCGAGTGTACCTCGTAGTTCTTTAAAAAAATGTTTACTTCAAGTAGGTAGGTACAAAGCTAAGTACAGTTTTGACAAGTACAAGACTAATAATAAAACACAGTAAAATATAATTTCAGATGTCAAGTAAAACAGAAAATTAATATCAATTAAATAGAATAGGTTTAATACAAGGACACCGACATGACAGTCAGACAGAGATGCGGGCCTGGGCACCGCCCCTTAGAAAGGGTTGCGTGCAAGTTTATCCAGTGCCCCACTAACATACATAAACTGCAGAAACACGGCAACAACATCAGCAGTATCAGCAGTTTCGGGGTAGGCATTTTGATTGCTTACTCATAAATAGAATCACGCATGGCATACTTGTAATCTGTTGTAACTGTGACAACAGTCTGAAATAAATGATTTCTATTTTATTTTAGTTAAATTTCTTACCCAGCCGATTCCCACTTAGCAACCTTAGGCGCGAACCATCCTCGAGTGGCAGTAAAGATGAAAAAGAAACTCGCGGTGAACGTGCTGTGGAAGTAGTAAGAGTTCCAGGGGACCCAGTAGTGACGGTCGTAGATATTGGGGTCGGTGTCGTGCCAGGTCCAATGCACGAACTTCACGGCTACTATGTCATAAGGCAGGTCTATGAGGACCACCGTCAAAGCTACGGCGAATGCTTCGGCGTAACGAGAAAGGTTCAGTTTTGATACCGCGTAGGCAGCGTGGTACATGAATGCGGGGTCTGTAAATGGGATAAGGTGCGTTTGAAATGTAGCCAATCGTAAAGGGTCTGGAGAGATACCCATCTCGGGAGCTTGAAATAAATATACAGGAGAAAATCATATGTCAGCTCTTAAGACATCGAATCGATTGTATTTTGTAGGAGGTTTCAGTACTAATTGCATTAATACTATCAGATCTTATGGATTAGGTGAGTTTAAGTTAAGATCACAGTATGTACCTACCCATTTAGGGTGTTGCAATGGAAAACTGGCAAGTATCGCGCCTTTCTATGAATAATGTACTTAGGTACTATTTGAGTAGAATCTTCCGCGATTGATACGAAATAAATTAGTTTCCATGCGCTTTACAATTTGTGAATACAAGATTGTTTTTATAAAAGTTTATTATTAAGGCTCATACAGGAGCCAATCTGAGAGCGCTACCTATTTTATCATATTATTACGTTTAGCATAGGAAATCGTATCGTTTGTGGTATTAGCTATTTATTTTTTGAGGCCTCTATAATAGTTTTATCTTATATAGTTTAGGAAGAGATGCAAAAAAAGAGTTTGGTGGCCAAAAAGCGCAACTTCGTATCTCTGCCGAAGCTTTACAAAATAAAAAAAACAGAGGCGTTAATAAATAACTTATAATAGATACCACAAACTGTACGATAGACTTTTAAAATTTCCTGTGTTTAACCTACCTAATTATAAGATAAAAAAGGTGGGGGCGCCACTTTCACAGGTGTATTCACCTTAACTAGCTACGCCCTGTCTGTGGCTTCGCTCCCGTGGAAATTTTATGTCACATCCCACGGGAACAGGATAAAAAGTATCCTATGTCCGTCTCGGGTTCAAAATTTTCAGAAAAGTAAGTTCAGCTTCTTGAGTTATAAATAATGTATGTAACTAACACGACTTTGATAAAAAGTTAGCCTATTGTGTTATTCCAAGACTAGAACTACTTGTAGGTATGCAAAAATTTCAGCCCGATCCGTTCAGTAGTTTTTGAAAGGGCAACAAACATACATACAGACATACTTTTGCATTTATAATATTAGTATGATAGTAAGAGATAGAACAACGAAGTAGATATACTCGTAATGTAAGAGGGACTAACAACACACAATTAGTTAAGTGGATACTCACACAGAAATATGATATGAAGCGGTAACCGGCCCCCTAAGAAGATGATGGGAGTCTGTGAATGCCAGAAGTTGTCGAACTCCGGTAGCACGAAGTGCCAGAAGTTATCTGCGTAGATTCCATGCAGCACCGTGCCTAACCAAAAGTAGGGCCATCTCCCACCCTTCCTCAAAGCTAGAAAAAGAAATAACTCACAGAATAAAAGAAACTCTAAACACAAAAATTATATAATTTCGTTTTATAATAAAAATTAATAAAAAAAAAGACGTGTGGCACTCGGAGACTGCCACGGTAAAGCTATTGCAATGCGATCTAGAGGCGAGTTGCTGAACTAAAGAGACAAACGTCATATTTCAAAAAGTCATTAAAAGTTCTACTATTCATCGATAGATGGCAAAACTAAAAAGTATCACCGCTGTTCCGGTCGGAGTGGGGAGCGTGAGGTTTTTTCGTTACGGAATTTCTGGATTCGGTCCCCGCGCTAAAGGCCCGCGATAGAAGCTATGCAATAGCTTAATAATACTGGATAAATCACATAGCATCCTCCAGTCCCACGCTAAGCAAAGCTTGTGTTATGGGATCTGGATGACTGATACACATTATACATTATATTTACGCCAAAATGTCGTAAAATTTAAAAAAATACCTATTTGTAACCAATACGGTTAAAAGTCACTAGGTATGTAAAAAAATGTAAAAACATGTACCTTCTGGTCTAACCAGGCATGTTCTACATTTTTAAGCAAATTTTTGTAACCTAGCTGTAAGTTTCTCCAAAAAATTTAAAATAAAATACTATAAAAAATATTCCTGAAATCCCTCACCTAGGGGACGGCCTCGGGGTATATCCGGAATAATCCTGATCAACAACAAAACAAGAATCGTTTATTTGCCAAAACATTGAGTAGGTTTTAACATTGTGAGCATGCAATTACGTTAAAATTTAAATAAATTATGACCTACATGTTTTGCTACTTAAAATCATTAACACTATGATAACATTTCTCTATGAGTACATTATTGAGTCCATTTTTAAATAATTTTAACGTATCAGAGTAATCATGTAAATAAGAAAAATGGGAAAACCAAATTAGATAGGTTTTACTAGCTGCACCCCGCGGCTTCGCATGCGTTTTTCCTACGGGAACAGATTTTTCGGATAAGTAGCTAATGTTTTAGTCCAGATCTATAACTACTTGTATGCAACATTTCAGCTCGATCATTTAAGTAGTTTTGGCGTGAAGAAGCAACAAATATCCACTCAAACATCCATACATCTAATACACGTCTGCAGTACCTACACGGTCGGCAAGTTGCAGACTGCTAGGCAACAACACCCGTCGACTGCAGTTGATTGCCGTCAACTGCAGTTGACGGCAGTCAACGGGCAACTTGCCGTCCGTGTATTTGAGACCGGCAGTCCGTGTACATGAGTCCTAAAAATCCAAACTTTCGCATTTAAGAACGGAACGGATACTTTATCCCCCATACAAACGTACTTTCCGCTTCATTTGGAAACTACGTTTCCGATCGTATTGAAATTTTCCATACATAATCGGATGACAATTAGCTATGTTTGTAGTGTTTTAGTTTTTTTAAAAACATTATGATCTTTGAATGAGAGTGAAACTAATTTGCCTTATTTTGACCACCAAATCGAGTCATTTTCAAGCTATTTTTTATGCATGTTAGACACCTTTATTCGAAAATTTGTCACACTACAAACATCCTAAATATATTCACCATTAGAAATAAACAAAAATATTTCTGAAATCAGTCGTTTATTCAAAATGAATCGCAAAGTACGAAAAAATTTAAAAAATTGACACAGCACAATTCCAAAATAAGGCGAATGCCGCGGAATGGGCAACACGATGTGATTCTACGTGAAACAACAACAAATTCGCTCGAGCCGGCCGCTGAGATTTGGGAGAGGTTCGTAGCCTTATCCAAGCACTCTAGGCATTTAGCACTACCTCAACCATGCCTATGCTTAAGACGCATACCCGAGCTACTATGACAGCGCCACCTATTTTATCATATTTTTACGTTTAACATAGGAAATTTTTAAAATCCTGTGTACAGTTTGTGGTTTCGTTTATAAGCATTCTTTTAATACCTCTGTAATAGTTTTATCTTACGAGTATATAGTTTAGGATGAGATGCGAAAATAGAGTTTGGTGGCCTAAAATCGCAACTTCGTATCTCTGCCTAAGATTTACAAAATTAAACTATTACAGAGGCTTATAAAGTTTTAATAGACACCACAAACAATACGATGGATTTTTAAAACTTCCTGTGTTTAACGTAACGTGTAACGTAGGATAAAATAGGTAGGAGCGCCACTTTCACTGGTGTATGCGCCTTAACACAATACACAACATAGATAGATATTTTTTATTATACATACAGAACACCCTGAACATTATCTGAATTATTCACGGAGTGGGCTTTATTATTAAAAATGGACGTTGTTTTATGAGTATCTAAAATCCGTGTATCCGCGTTGGTAGGTACTAGTTTGCCGTAGAACCAATCGACTTTAGTCCTAAGTTGGTACTTTGGTGGGTTTGTATGAAGTTAGTATAACATCACATACAAAATGTGAATAAAGTCACTCGCCAATGACAGCAGAATAGCTAAGATAAGAAAACGATGATAGACTAGCTAAGCGATAGACTAGCTCACATAAGAAAACGATGATAGACTAGCTAAGCGATAGACTAGCTAAGATAAGAAAACGATGATAGACTAGCTAAGCGATAGACTAGCTAAGATAAGAAAACGATGATAGACTAGCTAAGCGATAGACTAGCTCAGATAAGAAAACGCTGATGGACTAGCTAAGCGATAGACTAGCTAAGATAAGAAAACGATGATAGACTAGCTAAGCGATAGACTAGCTAAGATAAGAAAACGATGATAGACTAGCTAAGCGATAGACTAGCTAAGATAAGAAAACGATGATGATCATAGAAGAAACGTTACTTACCATGAGCCAAAGTGACGACTCCGGCCAATAGGTACACTGCCTGGGAAATTAGGTACGTAGGCTGATTCTTCCAAAGTTGCTTTACATCGTTGGTCTGAACCAGCCAATCGGCCCACTGTTGAGAAGCGAACGCTATTACAAAGGTTAGGACCTAGGTTAGGAACTTTAACGGGCTCATTTAGCTTTCGGCTGATTTCAAGGTCTTATTTTTATATAATACTAGCTGCGCCCCGCGGCTTCGCACGCGTTGTTCCTATGGAAACGTTTAAAAGGTGATTTTCATCCCACGGGAACTGATTTATCTATAAATACGAAATATATATCTATATATCTCGTATTTATAATATTAGTTTGACTAGCTTTTGCCCGCAGTTTCGCACGCTCTATTCAACTAGGCTTTGTCCGTCCCGTCCCCGGGATACCATTTACCTCCCTGCCAAATTTCATCAAGAATCGTTCAGCTGGGAACGGGATAAAAAGTATCCTATTTCCGTCTCCTGGTTTTAAGCTACCTTTCCAGTAATTTCCAGCCAAATCGGTTCAGCCATTCTTGAGTTGTAAATAGTATAAATAACACGACTTTCTTGTATATAAACATTCCTTTATTTTGAAAAGAAAAAAAACTGCACTTTATCAAGTCTGTTACTGAGATTACATCTCTATCATCATCATCATCATCATCAGCCTATACTAGTCCACTGCTGGACATAGGCCTCCCCTAATGAGCGCCATAGCGCCCTGTCTTCAGCTTGACGCATCCAGCATCTGCCTGCAGTCTTTCGCAGATCGTCATCCCACCTGTCCGTAGGGCGTCCTACACTACGTTTTCCGAGTCGCGGTCTCCACTCAAGAACACGTTTACCCCAGCGGTTATCGGTTCTTCGCGAAATATGGCCGGCCCACTGCCACTTCAGCTTGCTAATTCTTTGAGCTATGTCGATAACTTTGGTTCTCTGTCGGATGTATTCGTTACGAATTCTATCCTTCAGAGAGACTCCGAGCATAGCTCTTTACATAGCTCGCTGAGCGACTTTAAACTGGTGGACCAGCCCTATCGTGAGTGTCCACGTCTCAGCTCCGTAGGTCATGACGGGTAGGACGCACTGATTGAAAACTTTCGTTTTCAAGCATTGCGGTATGGATGACGAGAAGACACGACGTAGTTTTCCAAACGCTGCCCAGCCTAGCTGGATCCTCCTCTTGGCCTCCTTATCATTCATCTCTCTTCATCTCTATAATTGTCCCCAACGATTAATGTAATAAAAGTACAGGATATAATTTTCACAGATTTTAGTCGTTTCGATTTCCGGGTGTGGCAAGCCAATTTTCGAAAATCTTTAAATTATTATTCATTTTCTTTCTTCTTCTTTTAAAAAATAAAGGAATATTTATATGAGTATTTTTATCTACGAGTAAGAGTACTTTCCCTCGGGGCATTACAATATTCCACCCTGTTTATAGATTACTTAAATAAAACAGATGTGATTCTTATGATTGACTCTACCGATCGGTGGCATAATAAATATAGGGTATCCTTGATATTATTGTGATTTTAGTGTGAGTAGGTACCAGAAAAGGCAAGTAAATTATCAAAAGTAAATTTTCAAAATTACACAGGTACACAGGTGTACAGTGTAACCTTATTTTAAAATAAATGTTATATTTCTTTATAGTAAAACAATATATCTTTAATGTTTGTAGTACTTGCCCTCCACATCCTCAGCCACAGAACTAATACTTCCATAGTTTACTCAGGACTCAGGTTTAGTAGGTCCTTATATAAGTACCAACTAAACCTGAGTCCTGAGTAAATTAAGCTATGCACAAAATTGTTATTTACTTACGCTTACACCGGTTTCAGTCATCACTCTGCAACCCACAAATCACGAATCAGTAGTGCAACTCCAACACAAAAATAATTTCGTTATCTTCCGAAGTGAACTGACGATATACTATCGCGACTTATCAAAAAACCGTTTTAATTATGCTGGCAAACGTGTGTTATGTAGTTATAACACAGCCTGTGTGTGACAACTGGAAAAATAATTTTATTTATTCGTGCCTGGCAACATTGCGCCATCAGCGTACGTGTTGATGATTTGGAGGTGATACGTAACTTTAGTAAAATACTCATAGACGACCTCAGTGGCGCAGCGGATACGACGCAGGAGGTTGCGGGTTCGATTCGAACATCTGCAGATATTTGTTTCGAGTGTTCTAGTCGTTTTCTATGTATATAAAAATATATCTGTCCGAGTAGAGATAAACCATTCTAAAAATTAACGCGTCTCCACAAAGTTGTACCAGTTTATTTATCTTTTGTAAGCAAGAAAAACACTTTTTATTTTTGGTCTTGTTAGTATTCTAGCAAGCAAGCAGAATTTTTAACCGACTTCAATAAAAGGAGGAGGTTCTCAATTAGACTGTATTTTTTTATGTTTGTTAGCTCAGAACTTTTCACTGGGTGGTCCGATTTCCATGATTCTTTTTTTATATGAACGCTAATGCTTCCCGTGTGGTCTCATTTTAATTTTGTTCAGTTCTATCTATGGGATCCATAAAAACCCATGAAAAAACTTTAAAAATTCAAGTAAGTTTTGTTTTTTAAAACAACATTTTTTTAAATTATATTTCAACGCCTCTCGTTAAAGAGTAACAAACTGCTATAATTCTGTGAAGACACGTTCATTTTAAAAGTGGTTTTATATCTCTACTAGTTTGTTTTAGTATATTGTAGTATAGCATAGTGTAGTATATCGGTATATCAGTTATCTAGTGTCTACCCATAACACAAGTTCTGCATAGCTTCTTGAGGCTAGGTGATGCCATGTGAATTGTTTCCAGCGTTATCCTAATTCCTACAATAATATAAACGCAAAAGTTCGTATGTATGAATGTTTATTACTCTTTTACGCTAAAAAACTAGTGAAAGGATCAGGCTGACACAACGCGTGCGAAGCCCTGGGCAGAAACTAGTTTATTCACATTATTATATAGATGTAGGTACTTACAGTTTCTCCTCGGAGCTTTGCACGCGTTCTTTATATCGAAACATTTAAAGGTTATTTTATTTCATACCCATATCAATTGGGAACAGATTTATAAAGGAGGCTGAAATTACAAAATTAACACAACTGTTGCGGTCGCAGCCGAAGACTTTGGGGTGGTCGAATCATAGTGCGGGCCGTATATAGGAATTCACTCACTTCTGGGCGGTTGCAGGCTACCCACCGACTAAAAACTTCTAAACTTTATAGGATCTTTACCTATAAAAAGGTGTTACAATTTACAGTCGTCTTTAAATTCTTAGTAAAATATGATATGAATACATCGAGTTAGGATTTATGTATATTGTTCTTTCTAATGACACGTATGCGAAGCAGAGAGCTGTAGCAGTTTTTAGTAATGTAATAATGCTGCACCAGAGGCGCTGAGTCAGAGTCAGAGTCAAATCGTTTATTTCTTTAGACTTACACAATAAGCACTTAGACAAGTCAAATTTTTACTATATAAACAGCTTGATAAATAGTAATTACTATCAAACAAGAAATTAGGTGCAATTGACTCTAATTCTCTTAAATTTTTTGTCCACTGCTGCTGGTCCCACATACTATCCTCACAGCTTCTTTCTTTCCTTGGCCGGGCCACGAGGCCGCAGCAAGAAGCTTTTAATATCATATTTCTAGTTTTCGGCCACCACTTATAGCGGTGACGAAAACCTACAAAAACGAAATATTTGCTAGAATTTATGCATGCCTTCAGAAAGAAATGGTTATGACGAGATCATTTTGCCGAAACGCTTCGTCAGCGCGATCCAGTCCTCAACCATTTTGGGTAGCGACATCTAGTTTCGCACAGAGTATAACTTACGGGAGGGTGGGTGGGGGGTTTTCAAGGTTAAGGAAGTGAGGGGTGATTTACATCACACCCGTGTTTTTGGAATAAAAGACTAGTTAAGGCCCATACAGCAGCGAAAGTGGCGCCCCCAATTAGTTTATCTTATTATTACGTTAAACGCAGGTATTTTTAAAAATCCTACGTTCAGTTTGTGGTATCTATTATAAGCTATTTATTAATGTCTCTGTAATAGTTTCATTTTGTAAAGCTTAGGAAGAGATACGAAGTTGCGCTTTTTGGCCACCAAAATCTAATTTTGCATCTCCTCCTAAACTATATGAGATAAAATTATTACAAATTTATTAAAAAATAGCTTCTCATAGATACCACAAACTGAACGTAGGTACGATTTTTAAAAAATCCTATGATAAACGAAAAAATATGATTAAAATAGGTATTGCTGTCAGATTGGCTCAGGTATGCGCCTTAAAGGGTTGTAAATGTTATAATGAATTGTTTTTACCAACTTCAAATAAGGAGGAGGTTCTTTGTTCGGCGTTATGAATGTTTTTAAAGCTTTTATTCAACTAGGGCCTATTATAATTCTCAAAAATATGCAACCGATTGTTACGTTTCGGTTTTTCGTGCTAATTGGTACTTACTTTAATTCGGTGTATTAAGTTACACCAATTGGCCAAAATGAAACACGAAATTGCGTGGTAGAGAATTAAAATACGCCCTTTTTAATATGTATGGGCCAAATCTTGCAACACAATATCAGATGCCCCAATCGAAGTAATGTCATATCAATACCAGTTCGATTTTTTGCAATTTTCCTCCTTTAAAGATACTCCAATGTAAAAGCCTATTACACCTTACGGTTTGCCGGAACGGTGCGCCGCCGCCGCAGCGCCGTGGCGGCGGAAAGGACGTTCTGATTACACTACTGCACAGGGTGGCCGCCTTCCTGTCCGACAGATATTACATTTGTAGGTACACCGGCAATTAGGCAGTTAGGACGGCCGGGCTCTCATGGTCTTCCGGTGTCAGCTTCCTTCCTTCCTAACAGAGATTACACCTTCCGATTTAAGGTTCCTAACTTACACCGTGACCTCAGTACCGTGTAGTGTAATCGAGCTTTAATCTAGGAGTAATTACCTATTATTTGTAGCCCCAATTAGTTCTGTGACTTAAAAGACTATGCTTTACACCTGACTTTAATATCTACTATTCCCACCTGTTGTGTTGAATAATTCTGTTGGCAGTACCTACTACTGGTAATTACTCCGCAGCGACGGCATCGACAGTCGATGACTGCCGTCGCCTGCAGTCGACGAGCAAATTGCCATCGTCCGTATATTTGAGAAGTGCAGTCCGTGTAAACGAGGCCTTAGATACAAGTTCAGCTCGCTACGCTCGCTTTTGTGTTGGCTTTGAAGATAGGTTACGTTCTCCCAGCGCTTACTCAAAAATTGCCATGTGTTACAACTTCACGCAAACACATACGCTCACAGTTATATTTCCAGTCCTGTGCAACACAAAGAAGAACAAAGACGGAAAGACGTACCGTCAAACGGGGTAACTTGAGACAATTCTGAACTTCAGACATCTGCCAAAAGTTTATTATGATAGCTTTTTAATCATCTGTCTGCACATTACATCAGTCGATGTTGGACTTAGAAGTTCCTGAGCAACATAGACACCTAGGGCATCATAGAAAATTTAAAAATTTAAAAATCTTTATGTCTCAAGTTACCCTACAAAAAGGGGTATCTTGAGACAACCATATAAATCTGCTTGTAACTCGAGTTAGACGGACCTTAGAGTAACTTGAGACACCAAAAATGTTTTAAAAATAATATTTACTTAGTTTAATGTTGCCACAGCTAAAAAAAGTTCAATACACAATAAAGAAAAAAATTACAAAGTTTATTACGAGCACTTGTATTCTCTCACTTCTTTTGCAAAGACGTATCGCCCCCTGGATATTTTCACAGGCTTAATTTCTGTAATAACTTGGTCTAGCGTCACGGTTTGAAGGTCTTCTACTGCTGGGAAGACGAAAGTATCTTCGGTTTTCGTGGATTTTCGCAAAAACTTCACGTCGATTCCGTCTATTCCTTCCGAGCCAATAACTGTGCCGACAAATCTTTTTTCTGTTGGTTTTTTAGAATCCCTGTTGTAAAAAAATTTTACAACAACGAAGGAGCCAGTAGGAAAGTTCTTTGCAATAACTTCTGGCTCATTTACTATTGTATCTGATAAGTTCGCTAATGGATCAATGTTTTCTTCAAAATGGTCTGCCATACTTTCATCATAGTTTTCTAGAATATTCACGTCGGTAAATATATTTTCTTCCACATCACTTGGCAGAAACTGCGACATATCACCGCCGTCATCCGATTCATCGTGCAGAGTGATTGTGCTATCATCAGATTCAGACAACACCTGTGTTTTTTTCTTTTTTTGCTGTTTATGTCCACTTGGACCTGGTTGCGTGCTAGTAAGTAGCATTGACTCATCAATGCCTTTCCCAGGTAGCAAATTAAGCCTTGATTTTTTTGCTTTTAGTGGTTGCGTCTCTTTTTTTCGGGTTTCTTGCAGATATTCTTTAAAACTTGACACCCATTCTTGTGAATTGTCAATTTGGCCTTCAGCACTTTGCTTTGGAAGCCTTTTAAGAACTTGCTCTCGATCAAGGGGAATTAATCCTGAAGCTCTGAACCCAGCTTGTAAATTATAGCTTGACTTGTCACTCATTGCTATGAGGCATTGATTTAGAAGCCTGGGAAACGTATCTTTAGGGATGGTGCCTCTGTGTTTTAATTTCCATTGTGACAATACCTGGCCCCATTTGGTTTTTAGAGGCTTAAAGTAAGCCACATCGAGGGGCTGACAGATTCCGGTACTGTTAGGAGGCAATAACACAAATTTTATATTGTTTAGAGTGCATTGCTCTATCACCCATTTTGAAACGTGACTTGCTAAGTTGTCACCAACTAAAACCTTTGGTTTTTCAGTATCAAATTTTCTGAAGTAGGGCAGAATTATTTTGGTAAACCAATCTTCAAATATTTCCATTGTAAACCATCCACTTTTTGATCTGTTGTATACTGAGCCAGGAGGGCCTCCATTTACCCATGTGTTGTAGAGGTTTTCTGCACGATACACTACGTATGGTGGAAGTAGATGGCCATCACCGGCTGCTGCAAACATCACCGATGTACTTGATTTACTGGTGTCTATTATATTGTGTGGATGTCGAGAACTTCGTCTCACAATGACCTTTTTTCGCTTGGGGTCATCAGTTAAATTGGTTTCGTCGTAATTCACTATTAGATTTGGCTCGACGTCTTTTAATGTATCATTCAGTTGGTCAAAATATTCATTTATAAGACTTTCATCCACCGCAGCACGTGCCCTTTTGATATTTTGACTCAGTCTTGATGTTAGTTCATTTTTATTCCTAGAAAGGAATGATTCGGTCCAATCTTGCCCTGGAAAATTATTATTAAACCTTTTTTCAGTAACTCCTTTCCGGTCCAAGAATGATTTGACTATCAAACGGATGTCATACTTCGTAAGCGGGAAGCCCCAGTCTCCGGCTAAGCTAATACACTGGACAAGTATAGCTTCGTCTAGTTCTGAAAACACCTGTGGGCGTCCATACTTTCCGGTGTTTTTGCCTCTGATATGTCGGTTTACTGTGGCTCTAGGTACTCCAAATTTTTCACATGCTTTTCTTAGTGATAAGCCTTGTTTGACAGCCTCTATAGCTTTTTCCAATTGTGCTGTAGTATAAGTCACATATGGGCGACCTCCAAGCGTTTTCGGACGTTTTCGTGGCATGGCAACACTAAAATGTAAAAAAAAGAGATTTTATAATCAAATCCGTTATCTTGAGACATAGCGGGAAACTTGAGACAGTGTCTCGAGTTACCCCGCATCACCCCATTTTTTACAAATATTGTTTTTTATTTCTACCATGTTGGTATTACGGTAAAAAAGTAACCGAACTATCTCCACAAAACCTTTGAGGTTATAATAATATTATTCACACTACGAAACAATAAAAACTGTAACCGATACAGACAAAGTTTTCACGCATATATTTTCAACGATAGTTTACCTCACTTTTCAAACAAATGTTGTAGAGAACCAAGATTACTTACCTCTATTTTGGTGAACTTGTGAAACAACTAAATATCACAACAAACTTTTGACGAAGACTGACAAATAATCAAACTTCATAATGTTGTCATAAACGAAAAATTAAAATAATGTTGCCATTCGTCTCAAGTAACACAGCTGTCTCAAGTTACCCCGTTTGACGGTATCTAGGACCGAAGTGAGACTGAGACAACAATAAGTATTTCACGTGAATCACGACCGCCCGTGCCGCCAGTCAGACGGTGACTGATGTGGGAGAACACAATTTTACACAATTTGAGGTTGCCACTTTCGAGCAACCGGTGCCTCATCTTCGTTTTTAATAAATTAATGCTTTGCAGGCCTTTTGTTAACCCACCATTATACAGATACACAAAATAAGTAAATATTGTATGGCTCGCTCCGTTCGCCGATAACACTTTTGGCTTTTGTCTCGAGTTCGATCTCCTTTCAGTTCTTTCTTACTACCACAAAAAATGAATCGCTCCGCTTGCCGGTACCAAAACTTGACCCTGGATTAAGGTAACTTTGCCGACGGATTATCCACGTAGCAGGAGTAGCAAAGGCTACAGGCCTCGCGCCTAGAGGGGGGGGGGGCGCTCTTGCAGTCAAAATAATAAAAAATTAAAACATTATTGCAGACACTTAAGATGGCCCAAATCTTTGAAAAAAATAATCATTCACAGCACAGAGCATCTTTAGCATCATCCAACTCAAGTCGATTTCTCGGTTTTCATTGGACCCACCATTATTAATTTTTGAATGCATACCTGCTGTTACGTCTCTGCCAAGGGCAAATTTTTAAATGTGGTTATTTTTAAAAACCTCCACAATGAAGCTTCCTTTCTTCTTGTATAGCGTCTAGAGCTTTTACCGTTGTTCTTGACTTGTTTGCGAGTAATTAGGACATTGTTACCCAAGAGATGAAAGTAACATAAGCCCAAGGCGTGATTTGGCGCCCGAGCGGCCGCCCGGTGCTAATAGTTCGAAGGACTAAATAAGTTACTGTCACCCCAGGTATGGTATGGTATGGTAAGTGGTGTACTCTAATTTCCGCACTGAGACTCGGGATGGTCCATTGTGCCTGTATGTTTGCTAGTCCAGCCAGCCTAACTCCGTCCAGAAGCGCAGAATCTTTCTGGGATCTTCGCAGGCTTCGCGGAGTGACCTCGGGTGGTCGAGGATTTCGTGTCGCTGTGCTAATACTTCCTCGCATTCCAGGACTACGTGGACAGCTAATTCTTCGTCGCTGAGACACCCTCTGCAGAGAGTGCTGTCCGTTGCTCCGATGGTGTAGAGGTGTTTGTTTAGTGGGCAGTGGCCTGTGAGTGTTCCCACAAGGACTCGTAGGTCTCTTCTGGCCAGGTTTAGTAGGCGTTTTGTTAGCTTTGGTAATGCAGCCGGAAGCGCTGCTCTTGCCTGGCGGCACTCCTGTAGGTGTGTCCATCGCGCAGCATGCGTTCCTCTGGTTGTTTTTTATAGATAACATAATAGCCATGGTAGCTCTTGCTATTCTACCATGCTAGAATAAAAATGTTAAAATACCGAGATCTATTCTACCATTACTTTTTATCATTTAAAAAATGGTAAATATTTTGCCGCAATCTATGTTATTTTAAAGAAATAGTTGAAAGCAATTTATACGAGTAATATGGTATTTTACCCTTAACCCGCATACCTAAGCCAATCTGACAGCAATACCTATTTTTATCATATTTTTTTCGTTTATCATAGGATTATTTAAAAATCGTACGTTCAGTTTGTGGTATCTATTATAAGCTATTTTTTAATAACTTTGTAATAATTTTATCTTATAGTTTAGGAGGAGATGCGAAAATAGAGTTTGGTGGCCAAAAAGCGCAACTTCGTATTTCTACTTAAGCTTAACAAAATGAAACTATTACAGAGACATTTAGTACATTTCGTACTAAAACGCATACGTTGACGCACACTGCCGCTATTTTGTCGCCGCGATTCGACTTGTCCGAAGCGTTTCCGCGTCCTGCGATTTTGCTTCTGTTAAAGCTGCCATTCGGCTTTTTTTAAGCTGCGTTTTGACTTTTTTTGAAGCTTCGTCTTGCGGGCGGCTGCGCTGCCGAAATAGTACAAATAGTCAACGTATGCGTTATAAACTTATTTATAATAAAAAATGTACTGCAAGCAAATATCGCAAAATCGCGTGACACAGGTCGTGCTTAAAAATTAGCGCCGGTGTGAGTAGGGCTTTATTAACATTACGGACATTGACAATTATGAAAAGAAGAAGCAGAAATAGTAAGGAAAGGTAGAATACCGATACCATAGCCAAAATCGTAGTGAGTGAAAACAAACCACCCAACTAGCGATTTGGCCCATTAATCTCTTATGAAGTTATTGTATTCTCTTTGCATTAATCGAAGTATTGTGTTCTTTGCCATTAATTACTAGTACAATAAGGTGCTGCGGTGCCTGCAATATACGAATAAAACACAACTACCGAGGAGAATCATGTCTACATTACTTAGATGCATTATCAAAATTCAAAGGAATTTGGGTTCCTTCAGTAACTCTTCAAAAAGAATACACCAAAACCCAATAAGATGGAACACTACTGCTGAAGCATTCAAAGCTTATAGAGCTCAGGCCAAAAAAGAAAAAGAACCATCCGAGATATTCAAATGGATTCTTTTGGTGAGCATAACCTTCAATAAATAAAAAAAATATTAGATGACTTGCCTATTCAAAACCCATATTATTTTAATTTTCAGGCAATTCCAGTTACTGCCTTTGGTTTAGGCAGCTGGCAAGTGGTACGCCTCCAGTGGAAAATAAACCTTATAGACATGCTACAGTCAAAGTCAAATTCCACAGCTGTTGAGATACCTTCAGAGTGAGATGCCTTTTATGCTGAATTTTATTATGCCATTTTATTAGTTACCAGGTTCATATTTTCTTTTGAAAATGTCCTGTGCCTATCCAAAGATCTATCAAAGATTTGTCTGGTAGAGATGGCACTTGAGCGATAAGACCAACACTTGTCACTTAGTCGTACACCACCTCACATAAGATGATAGCTTAAAAGCTGTTTGTTTCTATCATCATAATTAATAAAATATTTTCAATCTTCTATCTATATAAGCAAAACAAAAATACCATTAGTTTTTCAGAGTTGGAACAGATGGAATACAAGCCTGTAAAAATAAAAGGAAAGTTCCTCCATGAAAAGGAAATCCTGATTGGGCCCAGGGCAATGATAGATGAATCCTCTGGAATGTCAAGAGTTAGTTCATTGGTCTCGGACCCGAAGAAAAACCAGGGGTGGTTGGTGGTGACACCTTTTATGCTGGCAGATACAGGGTGGGTGTAAAACATTTTACTCACAATCTTCAAATAGAGAGGGAATATATATTTATTTCTGATGGTTAAATTTATACTAGTTGTTTTGACTTTTTTGACACATGTTTTCATAAATGTTAAGATAACCGATGAAACTGCTTATTGTCCAATTATCTTGGTGAACACTAGCCTAAGAGGAAAACAAATTAAAGTAAATCCTTTGGTTTCAAAAGGTATATAAACTATATCAGACCGACATAATAATATCAGCTAGAAGCTTACATACCTTAGGGCTTGCATAATTTGAACATTAATCAAATAATAGGAAAAAAAAATCACATCATCTTTTATTCTTATGATGAGTGTTATTTAAGGTACCTACCACATAAGCTTGATTAAGCACTTGATTATACCCTGTCCATTTTAAATGAGGCACTCTGTGTGAGAAAATGTTTTTTTTTATTTTTTTTATTATTATTTACATCAACAAATTTTTAAAAATTGAAATAAAATGAAAAAAGGCTGTTTCGCCGAGACATTGGCAATTTACATGCACAATCAACCACAAACTCTTAGTAAAAAAAGTCTTTAAAATCTAGGTAAAGTAGGTACTTAACAATGTCTAAAATTAGACATGACGTCAAATAATTAGACATGGTAAGTAAGCAACAGAGACGGATAGACTTGCAACTGCTACAATTCATGATTAACATCAATTTTACTCCTAATCCTTCAATTTCACTACTTCCCATTTGTTTTGTTTTTCTGAGCTACTGCTTGGCTATCTGATTTTTAAATCAATAGACCAGTCTGCTGTCTCATTGTATCTGTTTAAAGCCATTTGGAGAGACTGTAGAGTCCAGTAAGTGATATATTGATCTTTCTCCGCGTATCTAGTTGCCAGGGATGCTTCGTCACAATAATGTTTGAAATATTTTTCCAATGTCCAACATTTTTATCATTTCAGTGATGTGATCCTAGTGAACCGTGGCTGGGTACACCAGAGCATGAGACCTAAAGAAAAACGTGAACCGTCACTCATCAATAGAGAAGTTGAGCTTGTTGGTGTTGTGAGGCTGACAGAAAAGAGGGCGCCTTTTATGCCTAAAAATAATCCAGAGAAGGGATCTTGGTTTTCCAGGTACTGAATACCTTAATACTGGGAACATACATATTTATATTGCCATTTGCCAGTGACTTAGAAATTCTCTGAGGTTTTTACTTTTATATTATGATGGATGACTCATCTATATACACCAAAGGTTTAAAGATTTTGGGCCTTACACTACCACATTGTTTTTTTTAACTATATACTCGGTATATACCTTATTACTGGGAACATATTTATATTGCCAGTGCCCTAGAAACAAAGTCGCTGAGGTTTTGACTTTTAAGATTATGATGGATGATTCTTCTTGTTTTAGGTAGGAGTCTATGCTATTTCCTTACCTAACTATGTTCTAGGTAGGCTTCTAATCTGTCCTTACCTATTTACTATATACTATAGGTAGGATTGATTACCTACCTATCTGAGTGAAGCTATCTAGGCAAGGCTTATACTGCTGCCTTGCCTAGTCTATTTTATTATTTATCGTAGCTACCCTACCACTGCATGAGTAGCTACGAACTTACTATACAAACTGTAATTGCCCTAAGCCTACTTAAATCTACAGTGTTATAGCTGTTTATTTACTTAAAAGGCTAGGCTTAAAGCTAAACTATTCTATACAGCTACGATGTTGTAAATGTTTATTAATCTTACATAACTATACCTAACTAATACTATCTAAGCTTAAATACAATGGCCGTCCGGAACATTAAACTTGTATTTGGAAAGAAGAAACTTTAAACAAAAAAAAAATACCTGAAGCATCGGTTCTCTGAGATATTAGCAGCAAAAATGAAAAATTACAGCAATAGTTATCTTCTTATATGATGATGACATATTATTCGATATTTATTATTTGTATATCTACGTCTATTACAGATTAAATTGTGCGCTTAAATTTTGTAAAAAAATAATGGTGGTAGCTGTTGTTAAGGCCACCTCTTTACGACAATCATTATTCTTCCAATACCTCTGCTCATATTCAGATATTTGCAAGTGTTGTCAAAGTTCATGATTTTCATGATATCCATATTGCTTGAGGTGTTTGCTGTATAATATTGAATGGCTCCAACAAGAATTCTTTCAAACATTACCAATGTAGGTGCTCGTCGAAGGTGTGACTTCAACTAGAGCGGGTCGGGAATGATGTCCAAGTAAAAACACTTCAGAACACTTTAAGTTACTTTATTCAACCATATACCTACACTCAACTACGTACTGATACCAAAGGCCATTGCAACTGCTCTTTAATTTTCCATAATACTTGTTCACTCTTCGATCGCTTAGAACTGAATAATCAAACGCCCAAAATGCCCAGCTTTAATACCTTAGTCGTTCAAAAAGTTTATAAAATATCCTAGCTATTTTATGCCTTATCTATTATACATAAAGTCGTCATCGCTAACAACCTATATTAAATGCATACCTAATATTACCCGAATGTTACAGAGACTTAGAACAAATGAGTACTCATCTCGGCTGCAAACCAGTGTGGTTGGATGCAAGAGGTATCCCGGACCCCCCAGAAGGATGGCCCATTCCGAACCAAACCAGAGTAACTTTACGAAATGAACACCTCTCTTATATTGTGACGTGGTACTCACTGTCTTTCTTTACTGGTCTTATGTGGCATCGTTACTTTATAAGAAAACTACCTCTGTTGTGAATATGTGTGGCTATCTCCTTGTTATGTTTAATATTTTAAGTCATGTGATTTTCTTTGTAGCTGTAGGTTTGTAGTACTCGGTTGTAAAAGCCAAGGCCCAAATTATAATTTGCTATGATGACCAGTGTTACACAATATTTTTTAATCAAATATATATAATAAGGTATGTAACCCCTTTGTTTTTCTATATATTCGTCTTGTAAACTAGTAGATTCTAGAACCGACTTTACGATCCATATTTTGTTTTTCGATGCAATCTTTATCTAAATCAATCATTCTATTTTTACACTAGATGTCGCTGCACAAAAGTCAAGTGTCATCATAAATACGAAATAATTTTCTCAATTTTCTGTTTCCTTTCCACCGATTTTTTACACTAGAGTGAGCACTTGAGTTTTATACAGCTCCATCTATCTTAGAATACCACTTTTTAGTTAAAGTTTACAAAATAATTATTTCATTGAGTTTATAAGGTTATGATTTGCAGATTATAGAACGAACAGAGTAGGTAGGTTCTTGTAACTGCTATAATTTTTACATTTGAAAATAAAATGTTTCATGTAATTAGTAGATTCGATATCTTTCTTCTTTACTTCAAATTATTCGAGGTTTAGATGGTAATTCCGCGTAGGGTTCAGCGGAGCTTTGTTTGCTAAGATAATTTTGAACACCCTGGCTGCTCATATAAATATGAAACAATGAGTGGAAATAACACTGCTTAGCAACTGACCATTATGAATAATTATTACCCACCCATGTAACTCTGATGTAAGCATTTATTTATTAATTTACCTGCTAGATAATTACCTAGTCTAAAGATAACTCAAATATATTAAGATATTTTAGGTATGTGTTCAAATATAATGTTGCTTGGATAAAAATGATTTTTATTGCTACCTACCCTACCTGATTTTGTGTAGGTACCTACTTATTTATTTATGTACCTACCGTGCATACTATAACATACATTTAAAGTTATTAAGCTATTGCATAGCTTCTATCGCGGGCCTTGAGCGCGGGAACCGAATCCAGAAATTCCGTAACGAAAAAACCTTGACGTTTGTCTCTTTAGTTCAGCAACTCGCCTCTAGATGGCATTGCAATAGCTTTACCGCGGCAGTCCCCGAGTGCCACACGTCTTTTTTTATTTTATATTTACTACATCCTCAGCCTCAATAGCATATATTGGTCCACTGCTGGACGCAGACAGACCTCCCCCTGATTAGCTCCTTATTGGCTTTTGTACCATGAGGGTTGATGAATAAATTTAGTATGCAAAAAACTGAAAAATATCTTACGAAAGGGCAAAATTTTAAAAAATAAGCGGCTCGCTCCGCGCCGTGGTTTGTAGATCGCTGTGGTGCGTAAAATGTCACGCAGGCAGAGCCGTGGGGCGTAGCTAGTTTGTAGTAAGAGTATTATGTACCTACCTAACCTACTTAATATTATCGATCTTGGTGTGTTATGCATTTCCCCTCTAATTCCTACTAAGAAAAGGGATACCTAGAAAAGGGATTTCAATAAAAGTAGATTGCACATTGAGATCTTTTATTTTGCATAAAACAGAACTAAAACACAACTTTAGCATACATTTAAAATAATAAAACCAGAAACATCAAGAGCAAATTACTTGCACATAATATAACGCTTGTAATTCACCGAGCCATTTTCAGGTGTCAGCTGCAAACATTTTCGCACACCTATTTTGATTTTAGAATAAAACCTTTGCCCTCCTAGTTTACTACGTGCTTGTTTGTATCTTTAGTCTTTACTACTAAACACTGCTACAGGTAGGTACCACAACAGCTAGAGTTGGCGCGACCGTCTTTGTTTATGTTTACTGTGCCAGATTTGCGAAGTTACGTCGTCGTAAGCGTCATTAATCACCATCAATTCTATGAAAAAACAAAAGACCACGCCAACTTTAAGCTTTACAAACAGATTTGTCTACTTGTCTACGTTCATTCAACTGAGATAAATATGAAGATATGAATATAATGCTGTGCTATTGATAATTAAGTGCAATTATGTTACAATCTAATTCGAACAATTTACAATTAGATTGGAATTTTATATCTTCCAGTTTACCACAATTACAATATATTAAATACAGTACTACAGAATACAGGAAGTCCTGTTAGTATTATTTTTTGTTTGAGAAGAATATTGAGTTGACATGGTATAGCAAGTGATCATGTTTTAAAAATGCAAGTGGCTACTCCTTTTTACAAATTCAGTAGAATACGATATAGTAAGTACTACAGAATACAGGAAATCCACGCTAATAAGTATGTTTGTATACTCCTTAATAGTATCTATGATCAGTAATACATAATATAATCATACCTATGTATTTCACCAAAATATAAAACTGGAAAGATTCACAATTAAAATAAAAAATAAAATAATAGGCTGATAAAGATGATGCCTAACTAGCAACGCAGTTTACACGAATATCAAGTAGGTACTTATTGATCAATATAAATATTGAAAAAAAAAGTTTAAAAGAAATGCGTGCGTCATACAGTCCACCTACACATATAATAAATTATCGCGACAAATCAAAATACTAAATTGATTAAATCTCTGTTAAAATATTCAATCAATACTAAAATTAAAATTTTATTTAAAATGTCAAGTGGATGCGTATATATATCTAAGATTACATAAGGTATCAAATAAAATATACAATCAATCGTCTTAAACAAAAAGACTTGGTCACACACTAATTAAAATAAAATTAAATAACATAATGGGATTGAGTATGGAACTGTAGAATACTTAGATGTTACCTGAGATTGGAATATCAAACAATCATAACGTCAAAGAGCCCAATTCCAAAATAAAAGTAGAATGATAATATATACACTCCATAATCTTACTCTGATGTTGTACTGTAAGTACTGGGCCATAAGGTAAGAGAAATCAAATTTCATAAAAATAAAAGGGCTATATGGAATCAATTAGATACCAATACAACTGGTTTCTGGCCAAGTGATCACACCTGATAAAAGAACAATACGAACTAGAACAAAACGGTGGACCAATCATGGCCAGGATACAAGTTGTTAAGAGATTGAGGGCTCAACAATGTTGAGGAATTTAGAGATATAAAATCCAATTTAGTAGCTCCGCTTGATTCTCTTTACCAATCGATGTTATAACGTTAGATGAAAGAAGACTCGAGTAGTTTTTTATATCAATTGGTCCTCTGATCAATGATTTGACAGAACAGATTGTAAAACCTGTATTCAGAGGTCTAATCGACATCACGTAGTCAGTGCGATTAGCAGTGACTGAATATCATGAACTTAAATTCAAGCGGGCAAATCAAAATTCGACACATGTATTTCGGGTACATGCTTGCTATCAATTTTGGGCGACGTCTTGTAATCGCAAATGCCAAGTTCTTTTAATTTCCATTCCCAGCCCATAGTTTGGACTGAGAGCAGGGTTTGTGCTTCCGTGTTCTGCCGTCGAAGCATTCCTTCCTATAGAAAAAGCAAACAATTTTATAGTCAGACAAGATCATTCATGTACAAGAGCGATGCCCCCACTTTGCTATTGAAACGATTTTCGTTTCGTAATAAAATTACATTCAAATAAATAAAATAAACAAAACTTTGTTACATACATCAAGACTACTTTTTAAATATTTACTAAAAATATTAGACATACTCATCTTCAATAGCCTATATTGGTCCACTGCTGGACGCAGACCTCCCCCTGATTAGCTCATTGGCTTTTGTACCATGAGGGGTGTTGAATAAATTTAGTATGCAAAAATCTAAAAAAATATCTTACAAAAGGACAAAATTATAAAATATAAGCGGCTCGCTCCGCGCCTTGGTTTGTTGATAAAAATATTACACATACTCGCCAGTATGTGTAATATTTTATCACAAGATACAGACAAATAAATTTTTCCTTTTGTCATAAGGTTAAAGGCTGCTATTATCTCATAAAATACGTAAACCGTTGCCAGAGGCAAGTCACACGTCATAAATGCAGTTTATATGTACGGATGTTTATTACCTCTTCATGCTGAAACTTCTGAACGGATTAAACTGAAATCCTGGAATCAAACATAGACTACTTCTTATTCAATAAATCGGTTCCCAAGGGATAGAAAAAATGCGTGCGAAGGGACGGGTGGAGTACTGGAAGGAAACTAGTGAGTAAGAGCGATATTTACCTTGATCTTCTCCCACTTATCGTCAACCTCCTGCAGCCAGGAGTTGATTTGTCGTCCGTTGCAGCGAGAGCGCTGCGCGTTGCGTTTCTCTTCCTGCTCTGGTGCCAGAATGTTGTATACTTCGGTGTCCCGCAGCATTGTGCACACAGAGAAAGGAAGAGACTGAAAACCAATTGTTTTTTAACCATTAAAACATCACCTTCCTTATTATTTTATAATATTAAATCATTTATGCGTCTCTCACAATAATGCTTATATAACTAAAAGGCACACTAAAGTATCTAAGTTAAAAACCCAGTTACGTATAATGCAAGGGCCTTGTAGGATATCTGACCATTTTTTATCATTTTTCTGTTTTGTTGTGAACTATGCACTTTTTTGACTAAGATTAGGTGCAAGTCGCGTAGATAGATTGCAATCGAAAAACTAAAGCGACAAGTGCTCATGCGGTCCCGGACAGCATAATTGGAGAGATTTACTCGAGGATTTACTAGTGTATAGTTCGCGTCATGTAAAAGAATCGCTAACGATCAAGCTGCGCAGTGGGCGATTTAATGGTCTATTTGGCGGTATGCGGTGGGGCACGGGGCGGGCGGGTCACGCGCCTCATGCCTGTCGGTGCGCTATTGGTTCGTCAGTTGACATTTGCTTTCAACAACATTCTTTTTTTGTACCCATGCGCGAACACACCTCTTCCACTTTCTTCCAGCTTCTTTTTACGTGACGCGACCTATACTAATGTACACAACACACTATCTAGGAGTTTCTTTCAACTCCTAGATAGTGTGTTGTGTAAATATTATTCGGCGATTCGGCGACGATATCATTTTCATTGTAAAGCGATTGGTTAGTAGAGTTCTTCCCCAGGCTAATAAATAGTAACTGTAGTTTAGTTATTACCTGATTAGCCACAGCGCGTTCGGCGCGCCCGTGCACTCTCAGTATCTCTTGTTCGACGGCCAGCACAAGTTTCTCCTTCTCGACTAGATGTTGAATACGCATTCGCGTCCTGCAAAAGAACATTTTACAACTTTATTTTAGTTGAATAGAATAAACATTTATAACGACACCGGGCTTGGTATCTGACTCAGATTCGAGCAAGATTCAAAGATATAGAATAGAAAATCGTGTACAATTTGTGGACTACTTTCTAGTAGTTGAGTTCCTCGCGGAACGAAGAAAATATTAGAAGCCTCTAAGATATTTGAATTTCACGGGAATCTGTCAGATCCCGTGTCGATGACTCTGTAGCGGAGAGTCTGAATCCGGCTAAGTTCGCATCCGACCTTCAGCGGTATTTTAATTCGTCGGAAAGGCCGTCGGATTCGATTACAGAAACTTTTGACATAATAAAAACAGCGTTCTAAAGTCCCGACGGAATAGAATTCAAATTCGAATCTGACGTTTTCGCTTCGGAAACGAATCGAATTTAGGTTTATTGGGATTGTGTACCTTTCTTTCTCCTGTGCCCGAAACTCCGAGACCATTTGCAACGGCATACCGGGTGGTATTTCGAGCGCCGGTTCTGGGTTTACGTTGCCTTGCAGTGTGTACGTGCAGCGGTTCATCAGGTACTTGTTGAAATCCTTCGGTGGCTTCGGCTTTACAGGGAATAGCAGCTTCTGTCGGCTGTCGATCTAGTGGAGAGGAAATTATCATTGAAAAGGGCGCATAACAACTTTATTACTAGTTTTGCTATCGAATGTTGACATTAAGCACATTTTTGGAATAGCTCTATATTTAAATGAATATTGCTGGACAACCCACATAGCAGCACCTAACCCAAGCTAAGCAGAGCTTGTGTCGTGATAAGGCGACTGATAACCTTAATACAATTATTTCATATCTAGATATTTTTTTGATACATACAAAATACCCAGAACACCCCGGGACTAATTTGTAGATTATACAAACATCTGTCCCAAGGCGGGAATCAAACCCGTAACCTGCGTCATAGTCGGACCTTTTCCTACCGCACAAAATCGGTCTGACTATACGTCTAGAAAAATAAAAAGGAAGAATGTCTTGAATCATTACCTGTTTACGTATGTGAAGATACATCTGGTAAGGGTTGGAGTGCGTGATACTGTGGACGCTGTCCTGATGGTCTGTCTTGCTCTCTCGATGGTGGTGGTGATGGTGATCCTTCGACGCCTTGATCTTGCGCTTTCGCGGGTGCAATTCTACAGATGGAGAGGGGGTACTCGTTATAATAGATATTAGAAACATCTAACATTTACTACGACGCCGATAAAGTAACAGACATTTTGACTTACCACGTGATGTTTTTATTCAAGACGTGGTGATTGATTGATTAGCTTGTTGAGGATTATGCCCTGAAATGAGCCGACGAACGTTTCGAGTACTATGGAATTTGAAAAATTCAATTGCGACACGAAACTGGCTTCAAGAAAAAGGAAAATCAAAGTTTCGTTTCTGTTGTCGTACAAAACGAACTCGTTTGAAGATTAACATTTGTACGAATACGAGTAGAAACGTCGATTTCGTTTTATGGAGTATGGGCCCAGAATAGATCCTTGGGATCGGTTTGTTAGTAAAAATTAACCCTGTTACTTTAAAGGTCCAACTGAGTGCCAGTTAAATTACATTACCTGTATCATGTTTCGACCCCGACACGTGATCATTATCCTGAAAACCAAAATGATACTATCAGTTGAGGTTTTTACAATAATTTACAAATCTAATTTGAATGTTTTTATGAAATATTCATGATAATTTGTAAACAGAATTCTTCATTTTAATGTCTAGCTGGATTGAGTTTATATATTAGTATTATGGATAGTTGTGAGAATATCAAGGTTTTAAAAATTTATTTCGAAAGAGAATTCAATCTCAGAGGACGCATAGGTTCATCAAATTTGTATCCTTTATACTGGTCCACAGCTTGACGCATGCCTCCCCCTGATATACGCCTTATTAACTGTTATCTCATAGGGTATAAAGAGCATAGTCCCCACGCTGGGCATGCGAGCTAGGGACCGATAGCTAGTGTTCTGCAGGAGGTGCTACTGTCCACCCTCAGTGCATTTCCCTTAATCGCCTCAAACAACACCCATGGGAAGAGTTGGGGTGGTACAAAATCTAAACCGAGCGACACATTGAACTTATCTTATTCAGTTAATTATTTGGAAAACAAGGAAAAAAGTTATTATTACTGATGGTTGCGGGCTTTTGATCGCGTTGAGAGAGTGCAAGCGTGGGGATGTTCTTTCTTTGTCTTTGTCGTCAGCTGTCTTGTGTGATCGCAGCACCCTTTGCCCAGCCTGAAACACATTGAGCCCTGTCTCAGTACAAATCCACAAACCGAACGTATTTACTTGATAATAATCAAAATAAAAGTAATAAACAAGCAAACTAATGCCTACGGGAGCCCATAGCCGTGTAAGACGTACTTTATTAAGTTTTAGTTTTAAGCAGTCTTAGCAAGAAGCTGTTCTAGGGTTCTGGATGAACTGTCGACTAAATGAATAATTATACTAGAAATTAATACGCTAAAGAAATATGCTATCTATCGTTAAACTGGGTAAGTTGTATGGTAATTTATATGTTAAATAATATAATGAAAACTTTTTTTTTTATTTTTGCTGGTGCTCAGGGGGCTAGACTATGACTTATGACTTCATAATACAACCAGGTCTTGAATGACGTCAAATAAAACGTGCAAAATAAAGCTAGGACTCCCCAAAATCATACAACGTAAATTCAAATTATATAATATAAAATATCTAATTAAACTCAGAATATATATAAACCAATCAGAACCAAAAATATGTAATGAAAAATAAAATCACCTACACAAAGCCTAGTCTATCTACCATATCAGTTCTAAAAATAGGAAATTATATAAGGAAATCATAATGAAAAAGTAATGTTATACAGGGTGTGTGTACAACATACCTTTCGTCTAGTTACCTTGCCGCCTTCGCCAACCCTTTTATCATCATTACCGTCGGAGCTATCCGAAGTCTGTCCGTTGTCCGTAGTGCAAGGTATCACGTAGGGCAGGGTCGCCGCGCTGCCGCGCCCCTTGCCACTGTGTCGCTGTCCTGAAGAACCATATCAAACATCGAACAATATTAAAATACTATCAAAAATCATTCACATACCAACACCCTGTATTGTACCAGCTTAAAATGTAGAAGCCTAAACATTCGAAAATCGTTTATTGAACTACTATGGATAAATATCGATTGGTGCGATCAGCGTTTCTTTTTGAAGCTGTAAAGATCATTGAGCTATTGATTAAAGATTTTGTTGAACTTCGAATTGTGACTGTAATGTCTAAATCGGCAGCTGTTGACCGCTCTTTTTTATCTTTTTAAATGGATATGGCTCAAAAATAAGACGCACGTAACTATTGCGCATGACTAAGTAATATTACTTTACTTGTGAGCCTAAGGTATGAATAAATGAACGAAGTTTCAGTTCAGTTCACCCTAACGACTACGCACGGGGTGTGTCAAGAATTCCTGAGCAAACGAAATAGCCTAGGAACATGACTATTGATTATTCCTATCGCAATAACTAAGAAAAGACCTATCCATTCGATGTTTGTATGAGAAACATACCTAATACAAACAACTCGCGTGTGTAAGTAAGTAAACATAGAATGGGTTATTCACCCGAAACGATTACGTAGCATCAGTTTACAAGGGAAAACGGCAGTAGAGCGATAAAGCTCGACCATTGAATGAAAAACATCGTAGTTGCAAGTTGCCATCACCTTGTACACAAATGTCATACCTTCACCTTCCTGCTCAGTTCGATTGGCCGCGCCGGCCGCACCGCCAGGGATGACTATCTTGAGCGGGGGGACCTTAGGCCCGTTCGTTTCTACTGGCTTCGGATCTTCGTCGTTGTCAGTCGAGTCCTTGTTCTGATGCGGTTTGGGGCTCACCACGGGGCTCTTGCGGTCATTCTTGTTACTTAGCGACTTCGATCTGTCTGACGATTTGCCCTGAAATGGTTTAGGTACTGTACACAGCGCTTTGGAAGTCAACTTCGAAGATATAAAATTCAAAGGACTTTACTTACAGAGTGAGAGCTCTGTGAGCTGGACTTTTCCTTTGAGCCTTTGCCTGTGGACTGCACTTTTCCCGATGATCCCTTGCTGCCCAGGGCTCCTTTACCCAGTGGCGTAGCACCGGTCTTACTCGCGGGTCCGGGCGGCTTGCTGCCGGTCAACACGCTAACATGTAAGAAATTATATCTTAAAACATGTTTTCTTATAGAAGAACTCATAAAAGCTTCCGTTACTGCCGCGCGACCACTGCCAGCTGCCTTAAATAATGAGCTAAGGTTAAATCAGTCATTAATATAACCTTAAAGTAGGTAATAACCTAGAAGTAGGTACCTATTTCTGCAGCTCTAGTATTAAAATGGTTAATTACCGTCCAGGGCCATTCCGCGGCGGCGGCGGCTTCCCCATGACTTCCTTGTCCTCCTTCTTGCGGCGCTTACTACTGTCATCTTCAAGAGGGTCAGTCTCCTGGTTCTCTTCTGAATGAGGCCGTTTGTGACTAGCATTTTCATCCTGGCTCGTGGTGACAACGCTGCTATTTACCTGGGACGTTTCTGGAATCAAAAGCCCTATTGTTTAGTAACAAAGCCGTGGTACAATTTCAGGGTGGTTTTAGTCCAAATTATCTTTTAAGATGGGTTGTATTACTTATTTTTACGATTATTGTGCTGCTGATTTTAATGATTAATGGGAGAAAGTAAAAAATGAATGATACACAAACTGAACACAAAAATAGGTAAGTTAGATGTTCCTTTCCTAGAAGCCATTTAATATTAGACAATGTTAATTAATATATTAGTATAGAGAAAGGAACTATCAACTTGAAGAACATTAACAGTTAGAAAAGCTCGCCCAGTGAAAGCCATCCAGTGCATGCCAAGCTCAGCCACTTGCCCTTTTCCGGTGTGATGGGGTCCTTCCCATCAAACTGTTCTGCCGGCGCTAGGGTCTCCATAGTGCTCTTCTTACTAGACTCGGAGGAACTTGCATTTCCTTTCTTGATGCTGTCATTACTTGCCCGGACGACGTGAGAAGCTCTTGCGTTATCTGTTGGTTAATTGGCAAGTTCCAAAATAATATATCAGTACCTACCTATTATCTCAAATTATGAATCAATCAAGCAAAGGCATTCAGAGAGGAGACATGAAAGTATACACTATAGTACTTATAGAGACTGTGTGACAAACTATTTCAAATCAAATAGGATTCAAATTATCATATCATTGGTTGTTGACAAGTAATTATTGGCTAATTAGGTAGATAGTAACTTTCTTTCTTGACCAACATATTAAATTAAAGCACTGATAAAACTAATGAAATTTATAGGGGCTTTATAGGGAAGCAAAATAAAAACATTTATTTCCAAGAAAGGATGGAAGAAACCTTACAGTATACATATTACAATCAGTTTGTTTTTAACAATTAACCTTTGTAGTAAAGCTTTCCTTTGCAAAACCATTTTTTTTACAAAAGTAACCTCTGGTGGATTGTCAACAACAATGAAAGATTTGTACTTGTTTAAAAGTTTGTAACTTACTTTGTAACTTCTATGGTTTTGAATATTAAATACAGAATATAAATCACAGAACTTAGTGAAGTTTATCTAAATATAATAAATCTAATCTAAAAATCAAAAAAATATCTTTAAAATAACTGGAGTAAAGAAAGAAAAATTTAAAGTAGGTAGATATTGAGTACATATAAGGTAATGTTGAGGTTATCTTACAAAAATTGTGAAGTTTTTATATTATTTATTTATATAATATATACCTGAGATCCAGTAAGTATAGTAATTGGTGTATTATTAAAATACATATAGCTAGTAAAGACGAGAGGTGTTTTGGAAAGCATCTATGATCTTGGGTTCATAGTTTAATTCATTATGCACAACTGGTGACTAATTTTACTAATGTGTTAAGAAAGATTAAAAATGTCCAATAAGATACTTAAAAGTATGTGCATACCTACCTATTCAATTGTAATAAAGATTTTTACATGATACCATTTACTAGAAACACACCCTGTTTCCAGTAAATAATATCATGTAAAAATCTTGGTTTCTCTTAAAAAAGGTACCTATTACAGATGACCACTTATGTACAATTTAAAAGTAATTTAGCAAGGAATATAATCACAGAAGTGAAACTAATTTCGTTAAAATAAAAAGATACTCATCAGCTGTACAAAGAATAGATACCTACATAAGTAGGTACGTGGGTCTTTCAGAGACTATTACTATTATAAGAACGTTATTGCACTTACCAGTGTTTTCGACAAAATTATCAACACAAAAGTTTTATAATTGACTTATGAACTTTTAACTGAAGTTTGAAACTACGTATTTCAACTCCTGCAATACAATTCACTCAAGTCAGTCAGGTCATTTTATTACGAGTTTTATACAGGGGTCACAGACGAACGAGAATACTGAGTACGGCGTGCGTCTTCATTTACAGGCAATTTGACTAAAACTTGCTTAGGACGAGCCCCCTCGTTTGTGCGGGAACGTCCGCCTTTGCATTTCACGCCGTCGGTCCCTATTTTGTAACTTTTACTGCTTCTCTTCTACAATATAAAACTTTGTGCTAAATCGGTCCGTGAGACCGTCGCGAAGTTGCTATCAAGAAGCGGCCATTCGCTGCCGCAGCCCTAAACTTGCCAAGCAACACGCCCCGTAACGTTCCGATCTACGCATGCTTAAACAAAAATGTTGCCTGCTATAGTGACGTCATGTTTTCGCCGGCCCCTCATAGATTTACAATGCGCGCTCTGAAACCGTCTGTATCAAAGGATTTCCTTTTTGGCATGTCTGGAAAGCATTTGAATTAGTATCATTAGACAGAAAGCATGCCTAGCAAAATTACAAAATCACATACAAGACACAAAAAAGACGGGGTTTCCTATTTTCAGTAGTTTTAATGCATTTTTTACCACTTGATGTACAATTATTATTGCAAGAAATCGTCGTTGAAAATTATTTGTTGGTTTAATTGGTATGTTACGATTTTAACTTTGTGCTAAATTCATGAAGTCTATTTTTTTCATTAGATCAAGTAAAATTTTATCGTTCCTAAACTGACTTTGAGAGAACCATTTTTTTTCTCTTTTTTTTGCATTAATTACACAGAAACAGTTTTGTGACTTCTTTTAACCACTTTAATACCTAACTATTTGCTGTCCGAAATAAAAGATTTTTATTATTTTAAGTAATTAGAAGGAACCAAATGAATTTAAATATGACAAGTACAAGGTAACGGTCTAACGATATAGTTTACAGATTAGTCCTGTAAAACGCAGTTTCATTATTTTCAGTAACCTTACTACCTACCTTCTTACAAAATTAAATAAATTCGACTCCACTAATCTCTTGTTCAGTATGCAAAAAACTTGTCAGGCTATGCGCAAACTGTCAGCGTCAAAACAAGTCACTTTGGGTGTCATTTTTGTAAGGTTCTAGGTATTTATGGGGCCGCAAAATACCTGATCGATGTTGAAACTGTATAAAACGACGATAACGTCGCGTAAAATAAGGTGCTTAATCATTATTATTTTTTAAGCAATTTCTGTACTATATAACTTAAAAAGTATGCAACTACGCGCACCTATCCGCACCGCATTTTACTAAAATCCTCTAGATATACGGAGATGCGGCGCGGATGAGTGCGTGAAAAAAAAACAAAAAACGACGTGTGGCACTCGGGGACTGCCGCGGTAAAGCTATTGCAATGCCATCTAGAGGCGAGTTGCTGAACTAAAGAGACAAACGTCATTTTTCAAAAAGTCATTAAAAGTTCTACTATTCATCGATAGATGGCAAATCTAAAAAGTATCACCGCTGTTCCGGTCGGAGTGGGGAGCGTAAGGTTTTTTCGTTACGGAATTTCTGGATTCGGTCCCCGCGCTCAAGGCCCGCGATAGAAGCTATGCAATAGCTTAAAAATGGACGCAAATAACTGTCAAAGTGACCTGACGCGACGACGACGGTCCATTGCCACTAGTAACGTTAATTAACAGTTTCATGATGGAACTACTGATGAGTTTTTAAATCATGTCCCACCCACTACGTCCCCGTGTAGCGGACTGGGCAGTAAATGCGTTATACTTACCTAAAGTAAACTATACGAGCAATGCTTGTATAATATATCTGAATCTCGGAAACGGCTCCAATGATTCTAAAGAAATTTAGTATACAGGGGGTTTAGGAGGCGATAAATCGATCTAGCTAGGATTCATTATTAAAAAATGACGTTATTTTGTTTTAAATGAAAACTATAAACCGACTTCAATCATACAGGGTGTATCAAGACTACTACCAAAAACTGGGGGGTGCAATCAGACTTAATTTTGAAAATATTTACCAAAAAAAAATAATCGCGAAAAATATGATGACCCACCAACCTCCATTTTAATTTTTTTCTAGGTACATACCCATAGTACAACACTGTAAGAACATATATACCTACTTATCTAATGTAAATAAGAAAAAAACAAATAAAAAAAACAGCTATGTATTTAAAACACTACAAACCTATCACTCGACAGCTAGTAATGTGCACTCGCTATCCACAGCTGTAATCCGCCGCGGTCGTTCACCCGCCCGACACGTAAAACTCCCGCCTGATTGAGACAAGGTAGAAACTTATCTTTCCATAAATAATTTAATGACCTAGTAGTAGACTATCCCCTAGCACAGCAAAGAGACATGTGGTTCCAGCACGATGGCGCACCACCGCACGTTGTGAGGCCTGTGCGGGATCAGCTGAATCAAGAGTTTCCAGGCCGATGGATTGGACGATTTGGACCACGTGCAGGGCCCCGTCGATCACCTGATTTGACCCCATTGGATTTTTTTCTATGGGGCCATGTGAAGGAAAATGTTTTTATTGTGAAAGCGATACTGCTGAAGAAATGAGAAGTCACATCACTTCAATATTCTCCGACTTAAACGCGAGAAGCGCCGAGGATCCTTCATTCCTGGATCGTGTTCATCAATCAAAAATCAGGCGTGCTCAGCTGTGCCATCATCAAGGAGCCCAGTTTGAGCCATTTCTGGTTCGAGGGAGGCTGCAGCGTAATTAGGTAAGCCTACTATACATAATACATAATTATTTAGAATTTTCACTTACGTGTGGCTAGCTGGTGCTGGCTAGCAAACAAACAAAAATCTTAAAAATTCTATCTCAGGCTACAATTTTTTTTCAGACTGCGGTTTTTTTATTGTATTTATTTTAGGGGGGCGCATCACCCTTCTTTGTTTTCGGTAGATGTCTTGAAACACCTGTATAATTTTTTTTTATGGATCTTACTGTGAGACCTTAACCAAATTAAAATGGGACCACAAAAGAAGCACCAGCTTTAAAATAAAAAGCATCATGAAAATCGAGGGTGGAATGTGATGGTACATGTCATCGGCGCCGCGCTCGACTTGGACACGAGGAAGCGCAAGCTGGAGAAAGAGATAGAGATAGAGGAGGGAGATGATTAAGTGCTGGGTGAGTTGTTCAAGAAGCTACCTGGGTTTAAGATTATTAGGTAACCGTGCGGCCCTCATTCTTTTTGTTTATCTTATAAAGAAATCCCGAACGTTAGGAAGTTGGTAATAAATATTTTTCTCCCACATCAATAACGAATCCAAAAAGCTACTAGGAACAAAGCATTTTTAGCGGGTCCATAGATAACAAACGAAAAGAATAATACAGTCGAATTGAGAAACTCGTCCTTTTTTGATGCATGTTAAATAACTATAAATCGACTTCAATTAAATGAAATATATTTATCTTAACAATATCTTTCTGAGAAACAAAGCATTATACTAATAATATACTAGAATACTGTATTATTTACACTTTGACAAGTTACCACTAACACCGACTGACGCTTTCTAGTTACCTTCCACTACCTCAAACTCAACCTCAACAGTCTGTATTGGTACACTGCTGGACTCGTAGGTGAGTACTGGTGAAAAAAATATTTAAATCACAAAAAAAAGTTCATTTGGCCTTTTTATTTTCTTTGCACCCTCGATCAAAAGTAAATTATGTACAAGCTGGATATTATAATAAGTTCAAAATAGGCCTGATGTCGGCATTCATGTTCAATGCGTGTAACGAAACGTCTATGTGTCAATGACATGAACAACAACAACAATGACATGATACGTACCTACAACCTACGTCATGCGTCAAGTCGAACACTTGGATGACTGCAAAGTGACCAACGTCATGTTGCCACAAAGAAGTCAAATTGTTTTTTTCGCAGCTTATCTTGAACTGCACCGAACTACGTGTCAAAGTCAAATAATAAGATACGTCCATGCATTACCGCCTGCGGCGGCGGCGCGCTGCTGGCGACTCCCCGTGCGTTGATCGATCGGGGAATCGATTTATAGTCTTTTTAAATCGACCCCATCGATCAAGTTTTCGCTGCCCCCCCCCCCCCCCCCCCCCCCATAGATTCACAATTCTGAACCCGTCTGTATCAAAAGCTTTCCTTTTTGGCATGCATGGAAAGCATTTTAATTAGTGTCATTTGAGCGCTTGGACAGAAAGCATGCCTAGCAAAATTACCAAAATCACACGTCCAAGATAAAAAAACGGTTTTCTTATTTTCAGTAAAGCTTTAATGCATTTTTACCACTTTAATTTACAATTAATGCCCTTACCTCACAAATCGACGTTAAAGATTATTTGTTGGTTTGCATAAGTTAAGATTTTAACTTTGTTTTAAATTCATGAATAGAGAGGCTATTTTGTTTTATATATTTTTACTTTATAAGTATTTTATTATATAAAGTTATTATTATTATTATTTTATTGTGTTAATTTTTTTAATTTAAAAACACAAGTTTACATTTTAGTACCGACCGACTCAAACATTTATAAAAAATGTTAGATTATTATTTTGAGTTAGATATTTTTATTTTCTTGTTGCACCATATTTATTAAGTGTTGACTACACAGAAACAGTTCTGTGCCTGCTCTTAACCATCTACATACCTACCTAACTATTTTCTATACGAAATCAATATTTTTATTTATTTTATTAGTACTTAGTTATAATTATAAGGGACCAAATCACAACCAAATGAATTTAAATATGATAAGTACAAGGTAACGGTAGTATGATTTATAGATTGTTTCTATAAAACAATCAGTTTGCAGTTTTATTATTTTCAGTTACCTACTTACAAAATAAAATAAATTCAACTCCACTAATCTCTTGTTCCGTATGCAAAAAACGTGTCAGGCTCTGCGCAAACTTTATGCGTCAAAACAAGTCGTAGACAATTTTGAGTGTAATTTTCGTATGGTTCTAGGCATCTATATAAACTCTCGGGGGAGGCCGCGAAATACCTGATCGATGATCGACCCCACCCAATATTAATGATCAATACTTTGTTTCATATCAAAAAGTCAATTGTGTTTGTCTTTATTATAATTATAAAGACATCATCATAAAAAAGAAAGGTAGGTTAGGTTAAATTAGTTAAATAGTTAAGAATTTGTATTTTAGTTTTGTTATTACTGATTATGCAAGGCTGCCCCGCCCTTACCAACTACGTAACCCATTCCGAACTCCTGACATGGACCCACACAGTTTCGTCATGAGCGAGGTTTTATTCAAAGGCCGTTAGTACTAGAAAGCTAAAATTTTGCAGGGGTATAACGCAGGCAAATCGCCCCATTTGTACCGACCTACCTACCTACAAACATAACTACTCTACAAACATTTCTTGCGGTCTGGTCTTAGCGTGACTAGAAGAGCGCCACAGGCAAACATGGGCACCGAACGCCCGATCGTCGCAACCAGCCGACCGCCCCGCGTCGGGGCGGTCGCTGCGCCGGCACCGGCATCCCAGTCACTAGGGTCGGGAGCCCCCCCCCCGAGAGCCAGAACGTCGCCTCCGGTGGTCGCTCTCGCGCCGGCAACGGCATCCCAGCCACTCGGAGCCTCGGGTGCGTGAAAGGTCGTAGGCGGCTAATGCATTGACGTCGAATTAAGTACTCTGTAAGAGCGCCACAGGTTAAAATGGGCCCCGAGAGACAGAACGTCGCCACCGGTGTTCGCTACCGCGCCGGTAGCTGCAACCCAGCCACTCGGAGCCCCCTAGGTTGCGCCAGAAAGGTCGCAGGCGGCTAATGCATGTACGTCTAATTAAGTACCTACTCTGTAAAAGCGCCGCAGGTTAAAATGGACCCCAAGAGCCCGAACGTCGTCGCCGCCGGTGGTCGCTGCCGCGCCGGCAGCGGCATCCCAGCCGCTCGAAGCCCCCTAGAGTGCGTCCAGAAAGGTCGCAGGCGGCTAATACATGGACGTCTAATTAAGTACTCTGTAAATGCGCCGCAGGTTAAAATGGACCCCGAGAGCCAGAACGTCGCCGCCGGTGGTAGCTGCCGCGCCGGCAGCAGCAAGCCAGCCACTCGGAGTCCCCTAGGGTGCGTCCAGGAATGGACGTTTAATTAAGTACTCTGTAAAAGCGCCGCAGGTTAAAATGGACCCCGAGAGCCAGAACGTCGCCGCCGGTGGTAGCTGCCCCGCCGGCAGCAGCAAGCCAGCCACTCGGAGTCCCCTAGGGTGCCTCCAGGAATGGACGTTTAATTAAGTACTCTGTAAAAGCGCCGCAGGTTAAAATGGACCCCGAGAGCCAGAACGTCGCCGCCGGTGGTAGCTGCCGCGCCGGCAGCAGCAAGCCAGCCACTCGGGAGTCCCCTAGGGTGCGTCCAGGAATGGACGTTTAATTAAGTACTCTGTAAAACAGCCGCAGGTTAAAATGGACCCCGAGAGCCAGAACGTCGCCGCCGGTGGTAGCTGCCGCGCTGCCGGTAGCAGCAAGCCAGCCACTCGGAGTCCCCTAGGGTGCGTCCAGGAATGGACGTTTAATTAAGTACTCTGTAAAAGCGCCGCAGGTTAAAATGGACCCCGAGAGCCAGAACGTCGCCTCCAGTCCGGAGGTCGCTGCCGCGCCGGCAGCGGCATCCCAGCCACTCGAAGCCCCCTAGAGTGCGTCCAGAAAGGTCGTAGGCGGTTAATGCATGGACGTCTAATGAAGTACTCTCTAAATGCGCCGCAGGTTGAGATGGATCCCGAGAGCCAGAACGTCGCTGCCGCGCTGGCACCGGCATCCCAGCCACTCGGAGCCCCCTAGGGTGCGTCCAGAAAGGACCCAGAAAGGTCGCAGGCGGCTAATACATGGACGTCTAATTACGTACTCTGTAAATGTGCCGCAGGTTAAGATGGACACCGAGAACGAACGTCGCCGCCGGTGGTCGCTGCCGCGCCGGCAGCGGCAACCTAGTCACTCGGAGTCCCCTAGGGTGCGTCCAGAAATCGCCGTTAATTAAGTACTCTGTAAAAGCGCCGCAGGTTAAAATGGACCCCGAGAGTCAGAACGTCGCCGTCGGTGGTGGCTGCCGCGCCGGCAGTGGCAATCCAGCCACTCGAAGCCCCCTAGGGTGCGTCCAGAAAGGTCGTAGGCGGCTAATGCATGGACGTCTAATTAAGTACTCTGTAAATGCGCCGCAGGTTGAAATGGACCCCAAGAGCCAGAACGTCGTCGCCGGTGGTCGCTGCCGCGCCGGCACCGGCATCCCAGCCACTCGGAGTCCCCTAGGGTGCGTCCAGAAATGGACGTTTAATTAAGTACTCTGTAAAAGCACCGCAGGTTAAAATGGACCCCGAGAGCCAGAACGTCACCGCCGGTGGTCGCTGCCGCGCCGGCACCGGTAACCCAGCCACTCGGAGTCCCCTCACAACAGCATCCTAAAAACCGTGATGGACACATTTTGCTATCATATGTTTTGCTCCTGTCCGTGGGTTTGATGCCTTATTGGATGGGGAGCTGTATGTAATATTTTTAATATTATATTTTATTTAAGAGAGAATGTAATGAAAGAAAGAATCGGAAGTTCTAACATCTTTTAAACATCCACGTCTCGGGGCGATGCTAGTTATCAAGCGCGCTCCGTTATAAATATGGTTCAATGGTTCATTTATATTAGTAAAATACCTACACATTACACGTCAAATACACCTTAAAATCAACTAACGTTTAATGACACGGTGTCCGGCAATGACAACCCTGCCGGTACTTGTAGGGGACACCGCGGCCAAACAGGAAAAAATTAAAAAGAAACAGTCTAGGAATTTTGATTTTTTATTTTTCTACGAATTTTGATAAAGTTATTCATAATGTTCATACTTTTGGGCACTGCGGCTACAAATTGCTTTTGCAATTTGCTTTTGCGTCGCACAAATATGGTTTTCCGGTAACGCTGTCATGGCCATCTGCGATCAACAGAATTAAACAGCTAGTGTAGTCCTTTCGAAAAGAAAACAACTAAATCTCGATCGACTTAACTATTTCGTTAAAACAATAAAGAATTTAATGTACCTATCTAATGTATCAAACTTATTGCACTACTCCTAGGGGTCGTTTCTTAAAACCAATTTTACATTCTTATATTTTTGCACCAACGGATTCGGTTGCAGATATGGATCAAAGTAATGCATTATTGAAATTGAAAGGAAATAGATATTTTTACGATTTTAGTTTAACGAACTCCCCATGTATTAATAATAAGTAACATGAACTTATTAATGTGAAAATGGTATTTGCATGGGTTTATCCTCGAATCTTCGATACTATTCGGAATGAATAAACCGAACTTTAATAAAATTTTGATACGATAATATCATGTTATTTTTTTCATAAATTGGGCTCATGAGTCCTTTCACGACTTTTGTCTTCGGATTTGGCTATCTACTCCGTTTCAAAAAGCGACCCTATAAGTAGAACATCCTCCTTAATCTGGACGCACCTTATCCAAGCATAGTTACCAAAATGTGGTAGGTAGGTACCTAAGTGGAACCTCGCCACCTTTTTGCTAAGGTTGTATTGTAGATCAATAAATTGCGCAGTTGCACATTATAGTGAGGTCAAATTTATTTTTATCAATGACACTTACGGTAGTCTCCACGGACTTGATAAGTACCTAGTGGGTACAGGTAGTACTTTATTTCCATGGAAGTATAAAGTCTTGATGAGTACTTAATCGGTAATTTCCTATCCGTAATAATTTATTTTAGATCATTAGAAGTTGAAATTTTCTATTGCCACTTTTTTGACACGTACGACTAAAAAACAAAATAAAATAAAAATCGGGGGCTTCCATACAACAGACATGATTTCTTGTCGTTTTTATAAATAATGGTACCGAACCCTTCGTGCGCGAGTCCGACTCGCACTTTTCCGGTTTTATTTAGTATATAGATGTTATTTCAGTATCTACCAACTACGCTGTTTACAAAGATGACCCACACGGCCATAATTACTAACGTTGGAATTTTCAACCCCTGATTAGATCGCGTTAACACGTTAGACATCCGATTTTGTCAGATGTCATCAAGCCTGTTACCACCAGCATGCTGAGACGAATCAAACGATACGTCATTTGTTGTAATCGGACTAGTTTCACTACAACATAAAATCCACTACATACTCATACATACATAGAAACAAACTTAAGTTGTACCTTATATCCCTCCTCCGTTAGTAGTCAGGTAAAAAATTGGTGTCCATAAAATCCTAAGATTAATTACTGCTTACATATGGGACGCAAAAGTAAGTACATAATAAAAGTATGCTTACCATTTGTCAAAGACTCCAAGTATTCGAAAATGGGCGGCGCAGCATAATCCCACGGCATTTTCCCTTTCGTATTCTTGACAAAAGGGTCTGCTCCATTCTCAACAAGAAATTTAACCATCTTAAGATTTCCTGAAGTGGTTGCATCATGCAGGGGAGTGTCATCATCCAACCCCTTTGCATTTACATTCGCTCCACTGTTAACAAGTAGTTCTACCACTTGATACCATCCATAGCTGCATGCTTCATGTAATGCCGTCCATCCTAGAATTTGTAACTCAAAGATTATGTCTTAATTGTCTGCCATATCCCCTTGTAGGTAATTGTAACTCCAGATTAGACCCCCAATTATTTTAAACACAACATAAGGTCCTTGTGAAATTTACCAATACACAATAGAGCCACATAATATTATAACCGCTGATGTGAGCCCAGCCCGCCCTCGATGAATAGTAATTGGAATAAATTGCATGAAGATACAAATTGCAGGCCAAGGATTGAATTTTATTGATTCGACCTGCAAGCTAACAACTTGTGTCTGCATTTGTTCATGTCAGTTGGCTCGCACGGTTCTAGGCTAATCCTAGGTAATATGTGATATTGTGGTTAAAGACCACCACTGAAATACAATTTCGATGATTTTTCTGGTAATTCTGAAAACAAAACATCCTAGACCAAAGTAATAAAGCTTGGTTAGAAAAGAATTCATTAAATTCGTTTATATTCTTAATGATGATTGCTGACAATTAACATGAAAAATGTCAAATAAAAATAATACCTTTCAAGTAAAGATATTGACATGTTCAATGTCAGCAAAAGTAAATCTAGACATTAAGTGCACAACATTTAATATGGATAAAAAAACATCCTAGATGAATATTAATGCTTACACTCATGCTAAATACAACAGTATGAACTAAACAACGTACATCAATAAAAATAAAGACATCGAGTAGATAAACCATGCGTAATGAACATGACTGTGGATGAAACATTTTGTATAATGGTAGCTAGTTATCAATCATATTTGCCGAACTGAACCAAGAATTTCCCAAAGTAATAAACTATGGGAGGAATAATAATGGCACTATATTAGAAACCAGTATCTGTCATTATGGACTCAATTGCCCTTATTCATAAGTGTTATTTCTCAGTCTGACTTATGTCAATAGAAGAAAACAGAGCAAGATTTAGCAGTGTGCTAAGTTAGCAGACTATTATGAATAAGGGGATTAGTCTTCAACTCTCTATATATGTAGAAAAGCATAAAATCAACCCAAGAAGATAGCTAACTCAAAATGTCTTGCTTCCAGTATTTTTGTGAGGTTTTATGAAATACCTACACTTAAAATTGAGAAACTTGTTGATATGCACATATCTATGCACACTAAACTTACATCATTATAATAACAGTGCCACCTTTTCTTCTGACAAGGTGTTTTCTGTTTCAGACTTTTTATGGAGGAGATGGAACAAGCCTATGTAGTATCAAGTGATAAAAAAACAAAAGCATTTGGTGGGTAATTCTCATTTTAGATATAATCAAAGTAAATAACATTTTTTTTAACCATAGGACCTTTAAATGGGATGAAGTACATATTTTAGTAAAATGTATATGAAGTACTATCCTGTCAAGCTGAATTTGTGTAATTAAGCCATTAATGTAATTTTTTTTAATATCAAAGAGTAATTAAGGTGTAATTACTTTCTTCCTTCCGTGCATGTAATTTCTCAGTTTTTCTAATGAAAAAAAACAGAAGATCTTATTTCTTTCTATTGTCTACTTTTAAATTGAACCAATATTCACTTTAACAAATAATTTATTATATTGTCATATTGCATATTGCACAGGGAATCAAACACAAGATTATAAACAGAGGTATAGTGGACTATTTTATCCTAGCTTCCAGGCTACTTCTGTGTTTTAGCCGCTATGAGAAATTTAAGTTAATAAATTACAGATATAAATGTTATAGTCTGATTTTGCAAATATATAGAAAAAAATTGTATACAAAAAAACTCACTTCTGTGGAGTCACTTATGGTTTACATGGATGAAAATTGCTATGTTTTCCTGGACAATCCCATCATTCGGGGCTGCAACCTCGGAAACTACTTTTTTCTAACAGAAGGTCTAATTAAAAAGAATCTACCATATTAAAATATGTTTTCTTTTTTCATAAATTCTCTACCTCAAAAATGAGAATTAGCCAGGTATATCCTTGTATGAATGCCAAAGTTTTAATTATATTATTAGTATGTACATATTTTTGTTTAGTTGTAATTTATTAAAAGTATCATTGAAAAAGTGGCATGTTAGAATCGAGAACTGGCCAACAACACTCATAATTTAGCACTTACCAGCAAAGTCTTGTATGTTCGGATCTTGACCTTGATCAAGCAGCTTTTTGACTTGATCATGATCACCTCTTATGGAGGCGACATGTAGTGGGGTTTCTCCTCGGTTATTACGTTGCTGTCTTGTCTTCTTCCTCTCTACAGCGGCCGGGGTCGGAGCGGCTGCATCAAGAAATTACTTGAGTAGGAGCATATTTGCCAACAAACATCAATGACTTGCTCAGAAATGCTTATCAATAAGTCATAAGAACAGAATAGAAAATCATTGGTTGTCATAACTCATTTTATGTACAAACAACAGGTATTTTTGTTTGCAAAGCTAAGAACACAAAAACCTTATAAAAATTTTTACCTGGAGCAGACTGTTGTGATGAAATTTGCATCACTAGAGCCAGCTGCTGCCGCTCCGACATGGGCGCTATGACAGGGGTCCGCTGCGAGCCATCCGGTCCGCGCCCGGAGACCCTGGAGCGCGACGTCGACATGCTTCTGGCATTACCGCTTTTCTACAAAATCATTCGCCCATTTACAACCACACCACTTTCAGATTAACAAATACGTTGGTAAAGTTCGCGGCAACTTGTAGACTACCTATTGAAATTGGAAGTGGAAGACAAATTACCTTACTTATGGCGCCTGATGTATATAACTGTCTAAAAATATAACACCGTGTGGCACTTAAACTTAGAAGGTTCAGAAGTTTACAACACCAGAAACACTACTGTTTCACAAATTGAAAATCACTAATTTGAGAAGAAATCATATTTTTTATCGGACGAAAGAAAGAAAGAAGGTAGATGTCTCATGTCATGTCATGTCAGTACAGTAAGTGAGAGAGAGGGAGAGAGAGAGCGAGCAGTGTTGCAAACAAAAGTGTAACAGTAAAAAAACGTTGAATTAGCCAGCTAAAAATCGGGAGAAAACGAAAGATTTTTTTCGGCCAATTTGCTGGGCGGGCATTAATAGACGTGGATCAAAGAATTTAGGGAAGTCGCCGTGCAAAGAGATTTTCAAATCAAAGTAGACAGAATGATCGCGGCAAATACAAAAAATATCAGTATGGCAACATCAAAATTACTATGTCAAATGCTTATTATTATAAACTTGCCTTGCATTCCGAGTTGCGCCAATATCGATATTAGCGCGCTATCAAGCGTTCCGACTTACCGTGAGCGCGACAACGATGTCTCGTGTGACGTCATAGATAACGTCATTACATGCGATACATGCCATTTTGCGATATCAGTGACCATGACCATCCTACATCTTCAGGTTTTCTTCAAACGCTTCGTGTATCTGCTTCCGAAGCGTTTAGTAAGGGCTCCGAGGTTCCCCTCTCTACCCCGACTTCTACTCGCAAAGGCAACTGCCTCTGGGTCACTTGGTGAAGAAGCGGTGTGTCGCCTTTAGGTGAATTAAGGGATTTTGCTCATCTTCTTCGTAGGCTTCTGTTTTTTTTTTTTTTTAAGCTCTTGCATAGCTTCTATCGCGGGCCTTGAGCGCGGGGACCGAATCCAGAAATTCCGTAACGAAAAAACCTTGACGTTTGTCTCTTTAATTCAGCAACTCGCCTCTAGATGGCATTGCAATAGCTTTACCGCGGCAGTCCCCGAGTGCCACACGTCTTTTTTCTTTTATTTTTTTCTCCACTTTGGACCTCTTCTGGCTTGTTATGTAGGTACTTTGTGGACGGTTCACTTCATACATACATATATATATAATACTTAATACATACATACACATATATTCAATATATCTAATACGTAATATATACTCATAAATACATATATATACATGAATCCACCATACCCCCTATTCCTCTAAAGTTAGCTGTCGGATGATTCGTCCTCGCTGGTGGAGGGAGAGTCAAGCGAGAGAATCAGCTCTCTTGGAAGTGGACGCCCGTCCGGGGGTCGTGCATGCAACGGGGCAAAACCGTGCAAGTGGGCATGGTGACCGTTGTCGGCGCGGTCAAACATGCGTTTCGACAACGTACTCACAAAAGTTGCCACTGACGGAACTTGCACGTCCCGTGCGATAACGTCATTTCTGACGTATCTTACTGCTCCGACACAAACGCGGAGGGAGATGTTTTGCTGAGCCTCTAAGCGATTTTTGTTTGTGGCGGAGCAGAGTGCGTACCAAGCGGGTGCCGCATATGTTAATCTGGAGCGGACATAGGTCTTATAGACCCCAACTTTGGTTTTTATTGGCAATCTTGACGCTAGTACCGGGCGCAACATCGCACGCGCGGTCCGTGCTTGACGGATTACATGTTCCGCTTGAGGGTTCATCCGTAGCGACCGATCGATGTGAATCCCCAGGTATCGTACCGAGGTTTGCCATTCGATGGTTTGACCTCGAAGAGTTAGAGGTTCTGGAAGAGAGCGCTGTCGACCAACCAGAAGCGCAGCCGTCTTGCCGACATTGACAGCCATACGCCAGTTGTCAAGCCAATCTGGGAGGCGGTTAAGCAGGCGTTGCATTCTTCTGGTTGCTCTCGAGATTTTGGATGAGGATACAAAGTAGGCACTATCATCTGCGAACAGGGCCAACATTGCGTCTGGGTCTCTACCTCTATGGTTTTCAACATATGGTATATTGTCCGTATATAAGGCATACAGGGCTGGTGAAAGGCAACTTCCTTGAGGGACACCTGCTAATATTCTCCTTTGGACGGAGGCTGCGTGGTCTACCGAAACGAAGAAACTGCGGTTTTGTAGAAATGACGCTATTATGCGTATTAATGCATGGGGAGCGTCGATCTCTATGAGTCTGTAGAGAAGACCTTCGTGCCATACACGGTCGAAAGCCTTCTCTATATCTAGGAACCATCCTACATACAGAAATCACTGTGAGCGCGCTGTCAAAACTGACAGTTGGCATTTATGTTCTTCCTCCTTCCGCACCGAACCGGGGCGAGCCGGTGCCTAGACGCAGAAAAAGGCCAAGAGGCGGGAAGAAGAAGAAGAGGAAGCCAGTGGCCTCCTCCACCCCACTGCAACCTGAACCCGAGGCAGCTCACTCTCAGGCCTCCCGCCGGGAGGCTCCACCCACTGCCGCACAGCGTCTGGCGCCTGCCCCGGCATACGCATTGCCGGGCTCAGCGCTGCCACGCCCGTGCCCCCCCTACAGCTTTCCGTCCCACAGCGTGAGCGCGGGGCCACTCATGGCCGCCAGCGCCCCGCCGCCACCCTCACACACACTGAGACCGTCCAAGGCGCAGGCGCGCCCACAGCGCCAGCAGCCGGGACCAACACGACCAGGCCGGTGGGAAACCCTACAGAAGTTCTGTTGGGGGTCCTCACGGAGTTCCTGGTCGCCATCGCCGCGGGAGTAGACCTTCAAAGCGCGGCGGTGCGGGGACTTGCCGTACTTCGAGGGATCCAGTATGGATAGAGCCTCCTTACGCCTTCTATACTGGAATCCCGGAGGGGTACGGCAACATCTCCAGCCTCTCCGCCTACTCGCCCAGTCGCAGGATATCCACATAATCCTCCTGGGCGAGACGAAACTGCTGCCCTCCCATGACCTGAACGTGCCCAACTTTCACACCTACCGCCGAGACGAAGTGTCGCCCGCATCGGGGCAGGCCTACAGAGGGACGGCCGCCCTGGTGAGACGCGACCTTGTCCATGAAGAGTTGGAGCACCCCCCGTTTAAGGAACTGAGAACTACCGGGGTGCTGGTGAGAGCGGCGGGCGAGGAACTCAGAATCTTCGCCGGCTACCGCCCGCCGACCCCCCGGTACGCAGCCTCAGACACCGCGGCCATCTTTAACACGCGCACCCCCACGCTGCTCGCTGGCGACCTAAACGCCAAGCACCCAGCCTGGGGCTCCCGCGTCATCAACCCTGCCGGTCGCAAACTGCTGAACGATAGCGATGCAACCGGCTTCACCGTGGTGGGACCTGATGCCCCCACGCACATCCCGACCGCCACCCAACACGCCGCCGACGTCCTGGACATCGTGCTCCATAAGCACGTGCGCTGCCCCGTCCAGGTTGAGGTGCTGTACGACCTGGACTCACAGCACCTCCCTCTCCTCATAACGCTCGACCTGGCCGCGGACTTCACTGCGCCGCGGCCCTTGGGCGTGAGGACTGATTGGGTAGCGTACGCTAGGGCACTCGAATCCGTGGACGTCGGACCCCTCCAGACGCCAGCTGATGTGGAAGCCGAGGCCTCGGCACTGATGGTGCGCATTAAGGAGGCCAAGGAGGCCGCCTCCACGCCCATCACAGGACGCCAAGGCCGGCGCAACGACCTTCCTCCACACCTCAAGAGGGCCGTCGCGGGGAAGCGCGAACTCAGGCGCGAATGGGCGCGCTCCCGCTGCCCGCGACTTAAAACGAAGCTCAACACCCTTTCCGCGGAGCTCTCGGCCGCAGTACAGGCCTGGAGAGGGGAGACCTGGGATCGAACGATCGACCGGGCCTCCGAAAACGACACCAACCTGTACGCACTAAACCGGGCGCTCACGCTAAAGCCTGCACCCACATACCCCCTTCTGGACCGAGACGGAATGAGGCGCTTTGCTCCGCGGCCCTTGGGCGTGAGGACTGATTGGGTAGCGTACGCTAGGGCACTCGAATCCGTGGACGTCGGACCCCTCCAGACGCCAGCTGATGTGGAAGCCGAGGCCTCGGCACTGATGGTGCGCATTAAGGAGGCCAAGGAGGCCGCCTCCACGCCCATCACAGGACGCCAAGGCCGGCGCAACGACCTTCCTCCACACCTCAAGAGGGCCGTCGCGGGGAAGCGCGAACTCAGGCGCGAATGGGCGCGCTCCCGCTGCCCGCGACTTAAAACGAAGCTCAACACCCTTTCCGCGGAGCTCTCGGCCGCAGTACAGGCCTGGAGAGGGGAGACCTGGGATCGAACGATCGACCGGGCCTCCGAAAACGACACCAACCTGTACGCACTAAACCGGGCGCTCACGCTAAAGCCTGCACCCACATACCCCCTTCTGGACCGAGACGGAATGAGGCGCTTTGCTCCCGCCGACCGTGCCGAAATCTTGGCCGAGCACCTGGCGGAGCAATTCACGCCTCACCCAGTAGCAGCAGACGCCACACTTGAAACCCTCCAACACCACCACCACGTCGAGGAGGCTGTGAGGGACTTCCTGTCGAGCCCAACACCGCTTCTAGGCGGGGAGTACTACATCTCCCCTGCCGAGGTGCGGAAGGCCGTCCTCCGCCTTCCCAGGCGGAAGGCGCCAGGCTACGACGGAGTCCCCAATATGGCCCTCGCCCAGCTGCCCCGCCGCGGTGTAACCGCACTCGCCCGCCTCTACAACGGTATCCTCCGGACGGGTCACTTCCCGGAGGCCTGGAAGACCGGACGGGTCATTGTCCTGCCCAAGCCTGGCAAAGACCACCGTTACCCAGCAAACTACCGCCCCATAACCCTTCTGCCAACAGTGGCCAAACTCCTGGAGCGCCTGCTCCTGGTGCGCCTGGCTCCAACCATCGAGCCGCGCCCAGAGCAATTCGGCTTTAGGAGTGGCCACTCCACAACGCTGCAACTCACCAGAGTACTACACCACCTCGCAGTCGAGCACAACGCCGGGCGCTGCACCGTTGGGGTCTTTCTCGACGTCGAGAAGGCCTTCGACCGTGTCTGGCACCCCGGCGTTCTGTATAAGCTCCTGCAGACGTCGACACCTCCAGCTCTTATCAGGATAGTGGCATCCTTCCTCGACGACCGGCGGTTCTTCGTCGCGGTTGAGGGTGCCACTTCCACCTCTCGGACCATCTCAGCTGGTGTACCACAGGGCAGCTGCCTGTCGCCCGCGCTGTACGCGCTCTACACCGACGACATCCCCACCCTGGCGGGCCACCTAAGCCCCGGGGAAAGGGATGTGTCGCTAGCGCTGTTCGCGGACGACAGCGCCTACTTCGCGTCCTCCACCAGCCCCACCATCGCAGCCAGCAGGATGCAGCGGCTGCTGAACATCCTGCCGCCATGGCTAGACAAATGGCGCATGGCCGTCAATGTGGGAAAGACGGCCGCGCTATTTGTCTCCCGCCGCACCCGACACCCTCCACTCCTGACGCTTCGGGGCCAGAACGTGGCATGGAGCCCGCACACTAGGTACCTCGGCATAGAGATCGACAGGTCGTTGAGGATGCAGCCGCAAGTCGACCGCGCGCTACACCAAGCGCGCGTCGCCCGCGCGCTCCTCCGACCTGTCCTGGGATCTCGCCTGCCTCTGAGGACCAAAGTGCGGGTCTACAAAAGCTACGTCCGGTCCCGACTCACTTATGCAGCGCCGGCCTGGTACGCCCTCATCTCGAGGACCAACAGGGACCGGCTCCAGGCGCTGCAGAACGTCGCGCTGAGGATCTGCACGGGCGCGGGCCGATACGTCAGGAACGACGTCATCGCCCGCGACCTGCAGATCAAATCCATCGAGGAGTTCGTCGTGCAGTCGGCGCGGCGGATGTACGACCGCGCCGACAACGGTCACCACGAGCACCTCCACCACATCGCGCCGCCCCAGACCCGGCCCCCAGACCACGACCGCCCGTGGCGACCTCTCCCGCGGGACCTTACCCCGCCGGAACCACCATGAGTCCTTGGGTTGAATGTAGTAAAAAATAAAAAATAAAAAAAAAAAAAAATATATATATATATATATGCAGCCAAAAAAAAGTAATAATAATATAGGCAAAAAGAGCGTTTTTTGCCTCAACCCAAGGACCGAGGGGTCGTCACCCATCGAGTTGAAGCCGGGGTAAAGAGGCCAAGCCTCGAGGCCCCCCTCCGTGCTCCCACAAGGGCCGGAAAGAAGAAGTGTCTCTGTCCTCCTTCCGCGGAGAGTATTTATTACGTTCCTTGATCTTGTCTGTTTTATAACAAATTTTATTTGTTTGCAAGTTTTTTAAAGAGAAATGGAAATTCATATAGATGAAGAAGTCAACAACGGTCGGAGAATAGCTTTAATGCTCTCTCAAGAGCAGTACGAGAGGGCACAAATTGGATTGGTCGCTGTCCCACTCCCCAACCGAGTCATCGGAATCATTTGATAATAAACAAAAAGTTCGAAAATCGGCCATTTTTACTGGATTTCGAATTGTTGTGCTGTTTATTTTTTTGACTAACAAGTATCTGACAGGCGATGAAGCGACACGAGACCGTGAGCACGTTCATTGAGTGTTCCGAGATAGGATAGCACTCAACTGTCAATAATCGTGATAACAACTCGGAACGTCAAATATCGTTGAGATCGCTAACATCGATAATAGCTTATCTCGGAACGCACGGTTGGTAAATATATAATTATTTATCTTTAATTGTATTTTTAGGTGGCAATTAATTTATCAATAGTCCATACCAGTATTAATAATACAAAATTTTGTTTTGTTAGATGTTTGTTACTCGTTCCGCATAATTTTCTAAACGAAATTAAATTATGTTGATTGCACATTATTTTTAGTAGGTACTGCAATGTTATATTTTCAGTTATAAGTAAAATGCAATTAATGTGAATTTAAATTAACAAAACAGTTTTTAGGTAAAACGACGATAAACGTATGTACTCGAACTAAGTAGGTATCAATTTTGGATTATTGGAAGAAAACTCTTTGTTAGGGTTAAGCTCGCCTTTGTACATATCTTTTAAAATAGTTCATACTATGTATTATTTTTGTGTACAATAAAGAATTACAGAATTACAGAATCAAATAATATCGACCTACTAATCTATAAAATTCGTTCATACATTTGAGTCGCACTTGCTATCTAAAAAGTTCCGAAAAAAATCGAGTACCTAGGTATCTGCTTTCCTTTGATAGACTATAGATTTTGTGATATAAATTTGTATAAGTGTTGCCGTATTCAGCATATTTTTCTCAAATTTTCCTTCAAATTACCATTTTTATTTAACATCAGTAGAAAATGCAAAAACTCAAACACAACTCAAAAAAAATGCTTTATTTCCATAAATACAATAAATGTACACTTCGAAAAGGTCAAATCATATTAAAAAATACACTGACACGGAAATAAAGTGGTATTTTTGATTTCGATCGCTTCGGTATGTAGACTAAAGTAAAGAAACGTCGAAGAAACCTTTAGCCTGTTAGCTGTTATTTTTCGAGTTGGAGCAAAATCCGACCCAAGCTTTTTTATCCTCTAGATAATCTAATATTTTATACTAAGCCTTTTTGCATAGTAAAGTTTTGACAGTTTGTTTGAATTTATTTACTGATAATTTTTGCAGCTCAGTACCTAGGGGTTTTGTTGTAGAAGCGTATACATTGCCCATAAAAAGATACATTAATTTTATGAAGCCTAGTTGTGGGTACAGCTAGTTTATGTTTATTTCTAGTATTTAAATTATGTATATCGCTATTTTTGGGAAACTATTGATATTTTTTTCGAGTATACAACAAGTTTTCATAAATATATTGACTTGGTACTGTCATAAAATGTATTTCTTTGAATTTATCACGTAGGGATTCTCTGGGGCCCATTTTGTAGATGGCACGAACAGCTCTCTTCTGCAGCACAAATATGGTGCTAATAATCTGCAGCGTTCCCCCAAAGCAGTATACCATAAGACATAATACTATGGAAGTAGCTAAAATAAACCAGTCTAGATGTGTCCACGTCGTCTGTGAGATCACGGATTTTTTTTGACTGCATATGCTGCAGAACTAAGTCTCTTCGATAGCTTATCTATATGTGGGCCCCATTGACGTTTATAATGTAAGGTGATTCCTAAGAATACGGTACTTTCTATAAATTCCAACGTTTCTCCTTTTACATTTACATCTGCCTTAACTTGTTTAACATTTGGTTGAGTAAATAAATAAATAAATAAATAATAATACATTTCGTTTTGGTTTCGTTAAGCAAAAGATTGTTGACACTAAACCAATGAACTACTTTTGATTGCATTGTTTACATCGGCGAAATTAGTGTTTTATCGTTTCATTTAAAAGAATAATGAAGTGTTATCAGCAAACAATACAATCTCGTGATTATTCTTGACAAGAAAAGGCAGGTCGTTAATATTAACAAAAAATAGGAAAGGACCGAGGATAGATTCCTGCGGAACACCCATTGTAACTACAGACCCCGAAGACCGTTTCCCATTTATGTCAACTCTTTGTATCCTATCACTCACACAAAACGAAACTTGACGATTGCTTTCCATAAAAGCGACAGGTCGCAGTAAAATAAATATACTTTATTAGACGTTGTTTTATTTCTATGCTTCAATTAAATGTCTGCTGACCGACGACCTCTGTGGTGGCACAGCGAGCGTCCGTCCGGCGAAGTCCGTCTGCGTTAAGAGCTTGCGGGCTCGATTCCAACCTCCATCAATATATAACTGTTCAAAGTGTTCTGGATGTTTTTTATGCAGGTAGGTATGAAGAATAAAAAAATTATATGGTCTATTGTATTAAGTACTAGCAGCGCCTCGCGGTTTCACCCGCGTTGTTTCAGTTCCCCTGGTAATTCCGGGATTAAATATTATAGCCAATGTCACTCCCTAAATGGTAAGCTTCTTAATGATGAAACATTTTGTATATCGGTCCAGTAGTTTCTGAGCCTATTCAATACAAAACACAAACAAACAATCAAATATTTTCTCATTATAATATTAGTATAGATATCAGTCATGTTACCCATAACACAAGCTCGGTTTAGATCATACGTACATAAATTAAGTCTATTGTATGAAGTATATCAGTTGATTTTATATTAATCCTGGAGATCAACCCTTGTCAGCTCGAAGCTATAGGGAAGCAACCCTTAGCTTCTACTTAGCTCATAGCTACCTCTAGCTCATCTCAGCTTACATTAGGTACTTACTGTTCAGTAAACTGCCTCAACACCTACAACCTCCTGCATCGCAGACGAACTTTCGCCCGCTGCGCCACAGAGGTCGGTAAAACATTTAATTTAGGTAAGCATAAAATTAAAACACCTTTTAGTGAGGTGGGTATATTTTTTTATTATAGTGTAGGCAATAATTACAAAATACGAGTAGAAATAAGTTTTAGAATATAGAAAAACAATGTCGTTATAACAATAATATTTATGTAAGTAATTAAATTTTCTCAGCAGCAGACTTCAAAATCACATTTTTGCAAATTAACAAGTTCTCCGAACAATAGACCTCGCGAACACTAACTTTTTAACCGACTTAAAATAAAGGAGGAGGTTCTGAATTCAATTTTTTTTTTTATCTTAGTTACCTCAGAACTTTTGTCTGGGTGCTCCGATTTTCATGATTTTTTTTTAGAATTAGAATAATGCTTTTTTTACTTTTCGATTATAATAAAAATGCAGACGTTTAAAATCTCGTGTACAGATTCCACGATTTTATAGATTTTTTTATCTATTTTATTTTATTTTATCTACATATTATTCTAAAGACCCCATTTTTGCTTTATTTGGGGGAAGTATGCCCTCAAAAAACCCCGACGATAAAAAAAATCTATAGAATCGTGGAATCTGTACACGAGATTTCGTAACGATCGGTTGTAAAATACGACCTGAAGAGGAGTGCGGACAAAACGACAAAGATAAAAAATGCCTAATTGAAACAAAGACATTTGTTCACTAACGTTCACTCAATTAAATCTTGAACTTTGGATATTTCTAAGATAACATAAAGGTAATACGAAATTTATTGGTACTTTTGATATTATACTTCAGGTTAAAAGAGCAGAGAAAACAAAATTTAATGGCACTGTACAATAAACAATAATATTACCTACATCCCGACCTACTTATTCAAATATTTTATTATATTAGTAGCATTATAATAGTGAAAAAGGTGCGATCAATCGATTGACGATTTTTTAGATAAGCGCTTACGCCTTTTCAAAAATGTTATGCTTTGTCCTGCTCCTATGAAGGCAAAATCCTTTGATTTTGCCTGCTACAAATTTGGATGACGCCTTCGGTTCCCATCCTTTGCGACCGGTGGCTTCTATCCAAAGCAACCGGACAATGTTGTTTTCGGGAAATCTGTAACAACTAAAAACATTTTACAATACGCATCAGCTCATTGTGTAAATTCGATTTTATTTAATTCCTGCACAAAAGATAAACAAACCCGCAGCACTTACATCTCAAATTAATTTTGACGTTGACGATTTTTAAACATAATGAAAGTACTTGCTGATTTGTGATTTTTATAAATGTATTGAGCTTGACTCCAAGCATGTGAATTTTCATTTGTTGTTGGGATCTGTTGACATAATTTGCAGCTACATGACAAAAATATTTCAATGCACTATTGGGGAATTTTATTTTCGAGTAAACCTAAAATTACGAAAATTTAGGGCTGCCTCTAAATTTTCGAGCCATGTCTGTATGTAAAAGCTAAGAAATTGTAATTGTGTAACCTTTAGATAGTCAAAAGAACTTGTACTTACGAGTGGAATGATAATGTTCAGCACTTTTGCCTCACCGTTACTTTTACATCCAAAAACACTACACCGAGCCAATATTGTGTTTCACTTAAAGGTTTAGTTCCTTTTTAAAGCCTTAAAAACTTCACAACCACAATATTTTGCGAAGTCCTTTGGCATAGAATGAAAAAAACAACTATGGTCGATCACTACGCAAATTTGTTTAGAGCTCATCTAGTAGCTGAATATTGCAAAAATCCGGCTATGCGGTTGAGACACAAAACCAATCGTTCTATCTCATTTCTTCATTATCTTAAATCATAAGTCGTTCTCGCTTTAGTGCGAGTGAGATGGCATTCGTCAGCCTTCTATAGGTTTCTCCTTCTACGGTCTATCTGTCATTAAGGCTGTCTATGGTCTACACCAAAGAGAATACAAATAACTTCGTGTCTACTCCTCTACAGTAAAGCAAAAACGTTCCTTTACCATAACAACCTAACGTAGGTACCTATTTACAATGTATTTTTGTTGATTTAGTGGTTTTTGTAAAACTATTTCAAACATTTTGGGAGCTTTATTTAAAAAAAGAAGCTTTCGTGCGTAGAAATATTTTCCAAGCATTACTCAAGCGTGGGCCAGATCACATTCGATTCGAGTAAAGATGAGTTCAAAGAATCACTAGGCAGAGATATGAAAGTAACGATTTCAAAATCATTCTAAAATAGGCAAATATGAAATGCTTGGTAACCGTTCAATAATTCGTAACAGCGTGGTAGAACGCATCGTTACTTGAGGGTTACATGAGTGAGTGTAGATTTTGACATTAGTTCCCAAGTATTGTTTAAAATTAGTCTTTACTCAAAACTATACTTAAAGCATAGGTAGGTCAAGATTCAAGATTTTTATTGCGATCATGTTGTAGAATAAGGTCTTAAAATTAGGTTCAAGCTTCAACATGAGCCCGGGTGGGGCACTGCAACTCGGAACATAGGTTCCTGTCCTGATACCTTAGAGTTCCTAAGATATAAAATTATATAACGCTAGGAATTCTACCTCTATCTAACTTCTAACTTATTTTTATTGCGGTTTCAAAATAATCCTGTAAGGCATAGAAACTGTTCTTAATAAGGTAAGACTTTAACATCTTTTTGAATTGAAAGTAAAAGTGTGTTTCGTCTTAAAAACCTTGGGGAAAGTTGTTGTAAATTTTTATTGACATAGGTACCTACTCGTAGAATGGGTTGCGTAATGAAAAATTTTAAGTTTAGATAAGGGGGCGGCTAATTTTTTATGAGGGCGAAGGTTTTGAGGGCGAGAGTATTCTTGGAAAAAGTTTAAGTTTTTTCTGACAAATATGCAAATTTCAAATATTATATAAATACCAATGAATGAGTGTGGGGTGCATTCGTACGATTTCCATCTTTTGGGAAAACCGCCATTGGTCGGCTAGATTGCATTATATCAAAAAGGATGTACCTACCCTACGAATAAGAATAGTCAGGAAGGGTAATTCAGAACAAACTTCAAACAAAAAGTGGGCCTAGCTCAAACCAAAATGACGTATAAGTCAAAAAACGAATCATAGCCAAAGTTCCAATTAGACATTGCTTCGTGATTAGTTGAATTCAGAACGAAAGCAGGGATTGGTTGGCGCTTGCTAAATGAAAGCGGCGATTGGTTCGCGCGCGTGCAATGTCTGCTATGACAGCTGAAACAAGGCGGCGTGGATGATGTTATGCAATAAGTAGAGTGAACCAAGTTATTAATAAAATAATATAATGGTTAACAATGTTTTTTTATTAATTTGTTTTTGTTACTTTGTACACATCAATGAAATCTATGTTCCGCGAAATATGATTAATTTATTAAGTTTTAGTCTAGAAGACATTAAAAAAGAGTCATTCTTAGCAATCTAGTGAAGACAGATTTTCAGAAGTTCAACGATAATATCTTCAGTATCAAATATTTTAGAAAAACACTGTGTTGGTAATATCAACACAGTGTTTTTCTAAAATATTTGATACTTTTCACAAGCTAATTAATTTGAAAGATTTCGATGTACTCTCGTATCCAACGGTGGTTTTGTTTAAAATATGCTCACGCACTGAGAAAGTCAAAAGTCAAAGTCAAAGTCAAATCGTTTATTTCTTTAGACTTACAAAATAAGTACTTAGACAAGTCAAATTTTTACTATATAAACAGCTTGATAAATAGACACTAATAAGATATAAATAAAAATAAATGACCACGGAAAATCACTTACTCGAGCTAGTAATCTGTCAGTAATAATATCCAGAATGAATGAAAATGTATATTTTCACAAGCTAAATTAATTTGAAAGATTTCGATGTACTCTCGTATCCAACGGTGGTTTTGTTTAAAATATGCTCACGCACCGAGACACTTTTTCCGTGGTCATTTATTTTTATTTATATCTTATTAGTGTCTCGGTGCGTGAGCATATTTTAAACAAAACCACCGTTGGATACGAGAGTACATCGAAATCTTTCAAATTAATTTAGCTTGTGAAAATATACATTTTCATTCATTCTGGATAGTTGATTTTGGCTTGCAGTTTCCGGGTAATAAAGCCTATAATTTGTTCCACGGTTTCTGGCAGTCGAAGCGTCGTTGGTCTTACATGTTTGATAACACCGTGCAATTCTTCTCTTCTGTTTTATACTCCTGCTGGTTTTCATAGTTTTCATTAGTAATTGTTTTTTGTCTTTCTAGCTTTACTGCACTTATCCACTTATTTTTCCGAATAGCATCGGCAGGAAAACTAAAACACAAAATACAAGCAAAATAAATACATACATAAGTGTTATAAATATATCTTAATTGTATTTGTTACATTTCAATATTTCATCAACAAGAAGAAGAAAATTCTAAGATTAAAAAATATGTATCTCAAATATAATAAATCAATAACTGACTTCAATTTGCGTATTATTGACCATAATATTGTTTTGTATTAATAACAAAAAAACGAAGTCAAAAATTTACTGACTTCATAATGCATAGTATTGAACATTTCATTTTGATGACGTATTTTAACATCTATGAATGTAATTATAATTTAGCTACTACTTACTAGTGAAAAGTGATCCCTAGGCATTTTAATCTTGTATGGCTTCTGCACCACTTCACAAAACATGTTGGCATGATGATTCACAGCTATTTCACAAAGATACTCACGAAAACGTATGTGCAGACTGGACGTGTGTTCGCTTGCAAGATAAATATCCGACTGAAGACGCGCCGAGCCCGACTTTTAAGCCCCGCCTACTTTAGCACAACTTTGGTTGGGGCATTTTTTTAAAGCAGTTACTGTTCCTGACTATTCTTATTCGTAGTACCTACCTTGTTATTATAAAATCATTGAATTTATTTTGAAATTGCAATTAGGTTTTTTTTTGCAAGGCTTACATTAGAAAGTGTACGAATGATCCCCACCTTCCCCTTAGGGCTGATAGAATGTAATACACTATTTGTAAATGTTATATAAAATACTAATACTGTTGGTCTTTATTAAATAAATAAATAGGTTGGATATGGGTTGGATCGATAAGATCTGTCTGACGCATTTTCTGAAAATTTGAGACGTACCTACTGCATTTTATTTTATTTCTCATGATTCGGTGTCGTTTTTCTTTTGCGGTCACTGGATAAACAGTAAGTAATTTTTTTTAATACCTCATATCTCAAAGGCTATTTTTCCGATTGGCCTAATATTTGGTTTTATGTATTTTGTATTTTTTATCAACTTACGGAGAATTACAAAATCATTGACCTCGGATGATGAAGAGCAGGGGAAATAAGGATTTTTTAAAAGAACAGAAATGACCCACTGTTTATACCCAGTGGTGAACAATGAGTCAACCGTTGGTTGGTTAACAGTGGGTCTAGGGGTTTTCATAGGTAAGTAATTAATAATTAAAGACACTCATTAAAGAAATAATATTTTCTCAATTAGACTGTTTTTTTATATGTTTGGAACATCTTAACTTTTGATAACACTAAATTAGGCGAGTTTACCTTAGTAGATCCGCCATTTCACTCTGCACCTCTCCTGATCTCCTCATACTGTGGCCGGCCAGAGACCAGACGAAACTGATTCGGCAGAAAAGAGCTGACCGAATCATTGATAACTAATGTATGGAAGTAATTCGGATGTTTTCCTAATGTGTACTTTATTTTTAAACTAGCTGCGCCCCGCGGCTTCGCACGCGTTGTTCCTATGAAAACATTAAAAGAAAATCACCTTTTAATGTTTTCATAGGAACAACGCGTGCGAAGCCGCGGGGCGCAGCTAGTTTAAAAATAAAGTACACATTAGGAAAACATCCGAATTACTTCCATACATTAGTTATCAATGATTCGGTCAGCTCTTTTCTGCCGAATCAGTTTCGTCTGGTCTCTGGCCGGCCACAGTATGAGGAGATCAGGAGAGGTGCAGAGTGAAATGGCGGATCTACTAAGGTAAACTCGCCTAATTTAGTGATAAGCCTAATTCCGTCATAGAGTGCTACGAAGCGAATACCTACTGATTTATATGAGACGATTCATACTTTGATTTTGTCAAAACTGACATAATTAAGTGGTAAAACCTTGAACTTTGTGATGCAAATACTGTTTTATGTTAACGTGGTCGAGTTTGTGAATAATTCCTTATTTTGTGGACTCAAAAATGACTCAAAAAGACAACGATTTTTCAAGTTTTGTTTGAAAGCCGTATCACGGAATAAACAAGAAGTTATTGTATTCTCTTTGAACAAAAGTAAGTGTGATCTGGATAAGAAACCATGCTAGAAACAGTTGGCTTTTATGATTTATCATTATGACATGAAAACTTTGTTTATTTATTGCTTATAAATGTATTTATTGCGTGGATTCTTACTCATTATTCTAGCGTGGTTTCTTACCGACATCGCGCTTAGTTTATTTTAAGCTATTGCATAGCTTCTATCGCGGGCCTTGAGCGCGGGGACCGAATCCAGAAATTCCGTAACGAAAAAACCTTGACGTTTGTCTCTTTAGTTCAGCAACTCGCCTCTAGATGGCATTGCAATAGCTTTACCGCGGCAGTCCCCGAGTGCCACACGTCTTTTTCTTATTTTTTAGTACGTATTCATAGTTTAAGACTTACGCCTCCTAAAAAACGCGTGCGAAGCCAGAGGCAGGCAGCTGTAATATGTCAATATAAACACCACCCCAGCTAAAGAAAACGCGCTGACTTCAGTTAAATAAAGTTTACTAGGAGGAATGGTTTAAAATTTACAAGCACGATAAAATAAGAGAAGATACACAATCAAACACATTGGAATGGGATTGCAGTCATTTTCTTGATCACTGTTATTTTCTTGTAATAGTTGCCAAAAGATTGATCTTCAGGGATGTCTATCATTCTATTCAGTTCTGTGGTCATCTCTTCTTCTTTAACAACCTTAGATATTTGTTCTACTTTGATGGTTGCCTGTGATTTCGTATTTGTTGCATTGCCATCAATGGCAACTAACTGCATAGTGGCCAAATAATTCATTCCGGGACTGGGTAGTCTACATGACAAAATATTCAATGGGTGGAATGCCTCGTTGACTATTATCACTATGTTTGTGTGTATTCATTCCCCCTAGGTTGATCTTAGCAATATAAACAGGGGTCTGAAAATAAATAAATAATAATGAACATGACTAAAATACAAAAATAAAAGGTTATTTCAAAAGTTAAATACCAATAATAGGTAGGTACTATGTATCATTCATATAATGTAATTAAATTATTGTAGTCATGTACCTTAAGCCCCACGACGCTCCAAGAAATACTGATCCCAGAACAATTCAGCTGTCTGCATTTCTTTTACAAAGTTTTTTGATTCAATGAAAGTTTGGTAGCAATAGGCGCATAAATGTATCTTCTCTCCAGCGCATAACTGAAACAATGGTTTATTGCAGTAGTTGATGGTGTGCTGTTCTGGCTAGATCATTAGACATTATGATCTAAGCAGGACAGCATTACATTTTCAATCACAATCTTAAAGAAATTGGTGTCTATTCAGATGTCGCCAAAACTAAACTAAACAATTTGACAGAACTAAAAATGTCGCCATCCCTGTCAAAACAATCAAAATAATTAAGACAGCATAATTTTTGTCTTGTCAAAATTAGTTTCGTCTAGTTTTAGCAACTTCTTGATTGGAGATCTTCGGATCAAACCTTACCGTACAACGTTGCCCATAATTTTGTAATTTTCATTTATCTTTTTGAAAAACATTTTATCGAAGAATTCACTTCGTTTATCTATTTTTATTACCGAACAATGTTGCTTATATTTTAATTTTACTCTAATATTACGGACATTGGCGAAATTATGTCAACCCAGACGTAGACGCCATTTTAGCTTTTTTTCATTTATTAACACATGCAATATTTAAAGCTTTATTATTTAAAAGAAGAAAGGAAAGGCAACTTCTAAATAGACACCATTGTTCATGACTTGTTTTCACACAGACAGTTTGCGCAAAGTCTTGACAAGTTCTGCGAATATGGAACAATTGGAGTTGAGTTTAGTTTATTATGTCAGATAAGAGCTCAGATTTTTAGATTTCTCTATCTTTATCTTTAGGCTTGCTTATTGAGCACTTAAACAAAAATTTAACTATACATACAAACAAACATCTGTCATAATCATAACTGGAATATGTTATTATTCAAAAAGATACAGCAAAAGTATAGCACTCTTTTCTTTGGAGTGTTATGATAATAATATGCGCATCTTTAAACGAGCCGCGCCGCCCAACACGACCCGCGACGCCTCGCGTCTTTGTAAACAAGGCCATAATCGATTATACACAGCAAAAAACTGAAATACAAAATTATAGGAGGAACGATATCAGAGAAATGTTGCCAATTTGTTTAGTTAATTAAGTACCTACCTTGATATTCGTCAGTAACAAAAATTGATTGATGAGTGTTTTGCGTTTTAAGGTACGCAGTCTGGTTTCTTTGCTATGGCATTTTTTACACTCGGGATTCATGTTCGTCTCTTCAAGTGAAACTATTTAAATCTTCGAGTTACTTTTTATTTTACGATAGGTACGGGATTTATTTTAACACGACACGAACGCTAGGTAGGTACCTACAGACAGTGAAAAAAACACTACGCGAGTGCGCGCAGTACCTACCTGCTCGCTAAACATAAACATACAAACAAAATTTGAGGGTAGGTATATGTTTTCGTCTTCATCTTTTTAGTTTTGGCTCTGCTGTATCATTGTTTGATACAATTCTGCTAATGTCAGTTATGAATTTCACACGGACAAAGGAAATCCTTCCCTGATTGCACAATGATGGCAAGATGCATATCTAAAGCCCTCAAACAGCCGCTAATTAGTTAGCGCGTCTTGTAAAGCGCGATTTCGGCGATTTTCCACCGTGATTCCTTACACACAGCGGCTTATTATTAAGCGCGATTTCGCCGACCCCTCCCCGCCCCTTACCGGCAGCGCGAACGACGAAGGCCGTCCCGCCACCCCGCGCCGCCCCGCAAAATCGCAGGACGCGGAAACGCCTCGTAAAAGCCTAAAGACAGTTATCGCGCTATGATCAACGCTCACAACGCTCACTTATTATATCCAAAATAGTTTTTTAGTAATTTGATAATTTTCGTTTTGTGGTTCATATTTTGGAAAATAAAATAGATTACTTCATTTAAATGACGTGTGAGTAAGACAACCACAAAGTATTTTTGATCAAAAAAATTATAACAAACTGTAATTTATTAAATAACGAAAATGCAAAACAAAGAAATTAACACCAAGCCGAAAAAAAACGAATGCAACTCTGAAACGACGATAAAAATCCTTCTTATTTCAAATTACATGCACCGGTATTATATTTTATTGGTCAGTGCGTGAAACAAAAAAGACGTGTGGCACTCGGGGACTGCCGCGGTAAAGCTATTGCAATGCCATCTAGAGGCGAGTTGCTGAACTAAAGAGACAAACGTCATATTTCAAAAAGTCATTAAAAGTTCTACTATTCATCGATAGATTGCAAAACTAAAAAGTATCACCGCTGTTCCGGTCGGAGTGGGGAGCGTGAGGTTTTTTCGTTACGGAATTTCTGGATTCGGTCCCCGCGCTCAAGGCCCGCGATAGAAGTTAAGTCTTAGATTAAGATCTATTGCCATACCCTAATAACAGGGTACATTAATACTTACAAAACTGTAATATTTTTTGTAATGTTTTTGTTTGCCATAAAGATACTGAATACTGAATAAAAGCTATGCAATAGCTTAAAATGTTCTTGCGTTCCTCTAAATTTGTCCCTGAGTGTATATTTGAGTGCCATGTGTGGATGGTCGTATTTGGCTCTTTTTGCATGTTCGCCTGAACGTCATATCTTTTGCCAAATACAACAAACACCCAATAGCGAACACAAATGGACATGTGAAGTGCCACCAACACAAAAAACGTTTGTAATTAATTAATACAGAACACAAACACAAAGATATTATAACATTGACAGGAAGATCGAGAAAACACGTTCCGTTCCGTCGCGTTTGGCTGGTGCGACCCGCGTCCATCATCTACCTCAACGTGGCCGCCGCGCCGTCGCTACCATGCCCCCCGACGTTACGTGATATATATATATATATAGATGGCGCACTCAGCTTGTTGATGCGCCGGCCGTCAATATAATAACGACGATAAAACACCTGGGTTCAAAGTCAACTGTAGACGCGCTATCTGTTAAACGGACCACTATGTGAGCGCTCAAATCGATTTTATCTGTCTAAGGACCGCAGCCTATGACGGGCGGACCATACTTACGTAGGCGTAGGTATAGTAGGTAGATAGATAAGGGTACGTTCCGATTCACGCTTAAAGCACTGACGCACTGCACGAGCTATGCGCGCACGAAGCCCCGTTCCGATTCCTCTGAGCGCGTTGGTGTGATTAATGAAACGAAAGTTGATGGAAAGCACGAGCTGCCTTGTCTCGAAAGGTGAGGCAGTTCATGCGCTCCCGTGCGCTCGAGGGGCGTGGCGAAGTGGGCGTTGCCGTGCGCTCTGTCAGCGCGCTGAAAGTTGAAAAGAAACGACTTCATGCGCGCGTCAGCGCATTAAGCATGAATCGGAACGTAGCCTAGTACATCAGCTGTGGTTCTAATAAATTTGACGGCGCATCAACAAGCTGAGTGCGCCATCTAGCAGAGATAGGGTGAACTGTGGGAGCATTCACCCTCACGTAACGTTGGGGGGCATGGTAGCGACGGCGGCCATAGAGAGGAGGAAGAGGGACGCCGGTCGCACCAGCCAAACGCGACGGAACGTGTTTTCTCTATTTATTATTTAAATTTCAATGTTATATCTTTGTGTTGGTGTTCTGTATTAATTAATTATTAATTACTAACGTTTATTTGTGGGATGAAGTGATTGTGACACCAACTATGAACGATACTTTGATTTGAACAAAAACTGGTTCTTGCATTTTACCTACGTGACTTTACCTACTTGTGATTGTGTTATATCTACGTAATTAATGATAAACTAGGTGGACTAAGTGAAAATAAACATTAACCGTAATTATTATCGCAGTCGTTTTATATTATCGTAAAATATCGAATTCGATATGTCGAATTCGAGAACAAAAGTCAGAGATCACGCCCGAAAATGACAAGCTCGGATCATGCGCCTTTATCAGAAGTGGGATTCAAGAACCACAGAATTATCTCAGCAGGGCACCCTCATCACCAGTGATCGGAATTAGGAGGGCTAAAATACCTAAAGTTCATAGAACAGAGATTCATGCCGATGCAAACGTTTTAACGAACATGGAGGGAGGCGTTACTAACAGAGTACTAGCAATGTCACAACCACAGCAGACTCCTGAAAGCAATAGATGATTGGCGCCCGCGGACGGTCGTATGTCAGTCCGGCCGTGACGGCGCATCGGCGCATTGACAAGCTAAGTGCACCATCTATTCGTTTAGCGCATCGCATCGACAAGCTAAGTGCACCATCTATTCGTTTAGCGCATCGACAAGCTGAGTGCACCATCTATTCGTTTAGGCTGTGGTCGAAAGGACAGTGTCATCCGGGCCAAACCCATCTGTGTGGGTTGGTCGAGAGGATACACCCGTCCGGTCCACGTTGTGATCGAAAGGACAGTGTCGTCCGGTCCATGCTGGCTGAGCTGGTCGAAGGGACACACCCGTCCGGTTCACATAGGATGTGGTTCGAAGGGACAGTGTCGTCCGGTCCATGCCCGTTGGGCTGGTCGAAAGGACACACCCGTCCGCTCCACATGTAGGTTGTGGTTCGAAGGGACAGTGTCGTCCGGTCCATGCCCGTTGGGCTGGTCGAAAGGACACACCCGTCCGGTCCACATGTAGGTTGTGGTTCGAAAGGACAGTGTCATCCGGGCCAAACCCATCTTTGTGGGTTGGTCGAGAGGATACACCCGTCCGGTCCACGTTGTGATCGAAAGGACAGTGTCGTCCGGTCCATGCTTGCTGAGCTGGTCGAAGGGACACACCCGTCCGGTTCACATAGGATGTGGTTCGAAGGGACAGTGTCGTCCGGTCCGCGCCCGTGGGGCTGGTCGAAAGGACACACCCGTCCGGTCCACATGTAGGTTGTGGTTCGAAAGGACAGTGTCATCCGGGCCAAACCCATCTGTGTGGGTTGGTCGAGAGGATACACCCGTCCGGTCCACGTTGTGTTCGAAAGGACAATGTCGTCCGGTCCATGCTTGCTGAGCTGGTCGAAGGGACACACCCGTCCGGTTCACATAGGATGTGGTTCGAAGGGACAGTGTCGTCCGGTCCATGCCCGTGGGGCTGGTCGAAAGGACACACCCGTCCGGTCCACATGTAGGTTGTGGTTCGAAGGGACAGTGTCGTCCGGTCCATGCCCGTTGGGCTGGTCGAAAGGACACACCCGTCCGGTCCACATGGAGCTTGTGGTTCGCAAGGACAGTGCCGTCCGGTCCATGCCCATCGGGCTGGTCGAAAGGACACACTCGTCCGGTCCACATTTGCGTTTGTATTGGTCGAAAGGACTGTGGCGTCCGGTCTATGCCCGTGTGGCTGGTCGAAGGGACACACACGTCCGGTCTAATGTGCTGTTGCTCGGAGGAAGTATGTCATCCGGTCCGTAACTGAAGGTCGAAGGGATACATACAGTCTCGCAATTTTCTTGTGTGATGTGTTGTTTTGAGTTACAGTAAAGATCTTATTGTAGAAAGCTATTTTCCTGGTCAGGATGTGGACGAGCGGAACAAGTGACGACAATGTGGCCTCTTTTGTTCTAGGAAAGCAATAGAAGATTGGCGCCCGTGGACGGTCGTATGTCAGTATGGCCGTGACGGCGCATCAACAAGCTGAGTGCGCCATCTAGCAGAGATAGGGTGAACTGTGGGAGCATTCACCCTCACGTAACGTTGGGGGGCATGGTAGCGACGGCGGCCATAGAGAGGAGGAAGAGGGACGCCGGTCGCACCAGCCAAACGCGACGGAACGTGTTTTCTCTATTTATTATTTAAATTTCAATGTTATATCTTTGTGTTGGTGTTCTGTATTAATTAATTATTAATTACTAACGTTTATTTGTGGGATGAAGTGATTGTGACACCAACTATGAACGATACTTTGATTTGAACAAAAACTGGTTCTTGCATTTTACCTACGTGACTTTACCTACTTGTGATTGTGTTATATCTACGTAATTAATGATAAACTAGGTGGACTAAGTGAAAATAAACATTAACCGTAATTATTATCGCAGTCGTTTTATATTATCGTAAAATATCGAATTCGATATGTCGAATTCGAGAACAAAAGTCAGAGATCACGCCCGAAAATGACAAGCTCGGATCATGCGCCTTTAAATTATTATCTAGATGTAAGAATAGTTAGTACTGATTGTCTGTTAAATATATTTATATTTATCTTATTGGGGCGGACGGACGTATTTTTTGAGAAAGAATTATAACCAAATAAAGTTGTATCAATTGTAATTCGTGAAATGTGGCGCCCAATGCAAACATTAATACAAAAAGTGATAGTTCCTTCGGTTCGAGAAAATGTACATTTTGGAAAAATATTTTTCTCTACCAAGAGCCGGCCGAAGTCGACTTCCAAGCTCACTTTAGTGAGTGCCAGCATTGGGATCCTCGTTGGTGCAGGATACGGAGGTTATACACATTATAAAGTAAATAGTAAGAAGCTAATTCCTGCCGGAAAAGAAGCGCACGCTGTACTGAAAGAGCTTCCCAACTACACACCTCATTACAAGGTAAGCAAGCCTTCCTGCGTAATGGTACATTACAATTTCTTGTTCCCAATGTCAAGTTCCGGTCGCTGTGTACTTTACGGGACGCAAGTTTTTTTTTTTCAATGACCTTTGACACTGAGTTAGCAGCCAATGATGCCCCCCATATCGCTCTGGGTGCAGTTATACATAATACTCACACACCCCATTCAGTCACTGAGTTGACACTACTCAACCCTAGTTCCTTGCTCCCTTTCTTCTATCACATTCTGTGTTAGATTCATTGATCAGGCTTCCATTTTAGTTAAATTTTATGTACATTTCATAAATGTATCCTGTGTGTGTGCCATACCCTTGCATCCATCCATTTTTGTTGTGTAAATATCTCAAGCACTATGAAACCATCCAAATCAATCACACTTGAATTAAACTAGCAAAATATGAGAAAGAGAGACATTGCCACTATCAGTGTCCACATTTTTGTTCTTATCAATATATTTTTTGTACCTTTTTTGTGAATGATAAATTATTACCTGATAATTTAGGTTTTTTGAACTTACAGAAAGGTTATCTTAGAAACCTAGAGCAAGACAATTTTTTTTCTTTAAACTTGTCAACAGCTATGTGTCCGCCGGTGGCCGCACTTTCCGTGTAATATTGATTTTCTGTCGAAGAGGGATTAATACATAATTATTTTGTGATGATAATAATTAATAATAATAATAATTAAGTGTACATAGTTTTCATGAATGTAATTTATTTTTTCTAGATCACCAGTGACACATTCTCACATGATATGCACATTGTCCTTTTCCAATACCGCACATGTCCATTCTGCTGTAAGGTCCGTGCTTATCTGGATGCCCGAGGGATCAGCTATGAAATTGTAGAGGTGGATGCTGTTCTGCGACAGTCTATCAAGTGGTCCGAGTACAAGAAAGTGCCTATTATGCTGGTCCAGACAGAAAAAGGATGCCATGTATGTTATTGTCTCTCTATACAATAATATTATAGGTACATGCTAATGTTTCAATAGCTGGTTAGATGTTTAGTACCTGTTCACACCAAAACTTTTTAGTGGATCAGGCAGAAATTTTGTATAGATTTAGGTCTAGACCTAGAATAACATATAGGTTACTTTTTATGTCTAAAGAAATTAGTTCTCATTCAATAGATGTGAAGCCACGGTCAGAAACTAGCTGCCTACAAATATCTCTCTTTTACTATTTAACCTCTTTTAACTTGGAATAACTCAACAGTTCTTCTTTTGACAAGTGAGAATGAGAAAAACACAGTGCATTGCTTTAAGTTTTCATTCTGTAAAGGCGGTAAAGAACACCTAACCACTTTAATTTAGCTTTATGAAATGGCACAATACATAATATTATAATTCATGTTAATGTGTGTTACAGCAACTTATGGACAGCACAGCAATCATATCAGTTCTGGAGACTTTCTTCCAAGACCCCTCTCATCCAATTGAACAAGTCATCAAGTACTACCCATCACATACATTTGTCAAGGATGGAAAGGAAACTGTTGAGGTGGCAAACAAATACTTTGTAATGAGCGAGGCACCTGGTAGCAATGCAAATTCATTACATGCAGAGAAGTTAGTATTACATCTGATTATAATTATTAATTGAGTTTGTATCAATTTGGTAATAGCAAACAACCAAATAAAAGTACTTTTTTTGCAAAAAAATGTGAAACTAAATAATTATTTAGGGCCAACTTCATGTTGCATGCTTTTGCTTGAGCAACACGTTATTTCTGATTAAATGCAACCTGACTTCGTCCACTTGTGTAGGCCTGGATATCAGCAAAGCTCTTGTGCTCTATTTTACTACAATGTTTTCATAGGTTAACTTAACTCTTTCTAGAGAGGAGCGCAAATGGCGCGAGTGGGCGGATAACGTGCTAGTACACACGCTATCCCCCAACGTGTACCGAACAGCTGGCGAGGCTATCGAGACGTTCCGTTGGTTCGAGCGCGCCGGCGGCTGGCGTGAAGCCTTCCCGGCCTGGGAGTGCGCGCTTATGGTGTACGGAGGCGCCGCAGCGATGTGGGCCATCGCCAAACGACTTAAGAAAAGGTGAGGCTACAGTGGCAACAGAAAATGCAAATAGAATTATATTGCTGCATGGTCAAATGCCATGGATTTAGCAGTGCATGTATAGAATGCGCTATGACTCTAAAGACCGGTCGGAAGGTGAGAGGGAAAAATGGTACAGTAAAGCAAAGAAGCAAGGATTACCTCGCAATACATATAACACATTTAAATTGAAAAAAGTGGAGGCAGATTTTACATGCACATGGTAACAGTACGGTCACAGTGCTAATAGGTATTTTACCGTTATAAATAACAGTACGCCACGACGGTGGCGACCACGCTGTTACCGTTCACACCTGAAGATAGTCTAAGGATCTAAGAGTCCTGTATGGTGCAAAGAAAATAAAGTACTTTTGTTTTTTGCTGCTAGGTTAACTTTGCCAACAGTGATAGTAGTTTGAACAGTGTTATTATCCTATTCCAGACACAACATCAAAGAGGACGCTCGTGAATCTCTCTACGACGCGGCCCGCGCGTGGTCAAACGCAGTCAAGGCGAAAAAGACCCCTTTCCTCGGCGGTGACAAACCGAACCTCGCTGACGTCACAGTCTACGGCGTCCTCAGCAGCATTGAAGGATGCCAGGCATTTGAGGACCTCAAAAATAACACGGATATTGCTAAATGGTACTACAACATCAAGGGTACTATTGGAAAGAATATGGGGAAAGTGACGTCGCTTCACTCCGCTCCTGCTACCAACATCGCTACGGCTACCAACGCCGTCGCCATCGTGAATTAAGGTCTTTACTGTTTTCTTTATGCGGTATTTCAGCTTAGGGCTGAGACAGAGCTAATGTATTTACCCTATTGGTTTATAAATGGCATTGCAAGGCAGTGCCGAAGTTGGATGGATGATGTAGCGTAGTGCATTGTAAAGACGCTCGTATTTGTATTGTAATAGAAGTTTTGGGATAATAGGTACTAGTCTGTCCGGGTTGGTCGCTTGCACATCTCTTTTGTAGCAAGAAATGCTTGAGAGACTGATGTCAGGTGATGTTGTCTCACAATAATTGTGAGACAACATCACCTGAAATCAGTCTGTGCTTTAGACTAACATAAACAATTATTGTTTACTTTAGTCTAAAGCAGACAAGGCAGTCGACTTAGTACAGTCTAATTGTTACTTGACCAAATTAATGGATTGTTCTAGTTCCCCACTATATGTTACATCTCTTGTATAAAAAATTTTTAGAGACTATTGAAATGTTTGTCTAAAGAAAAATCTGATATATATTATTATTTTTTAAATGAGTAGCAGGCACGATCTCCATAACAATGTTTTTAATTTTTTTATATTATGACCTAAATTTTGTGCAGATTGAAGTCATAGGATTAAAAAATCATTGTATGTAGGTAGATACACTGCCCCTTTTTAATATAAACTGTTGTACTTATTGCGTTTTATATATATATTGAATATTCATTAATATTAAAATAATGTGTTAAATAACTTTACGTACAGGTTTGAAACTGTAAGTACAACAATTTATCTTATATAGTAATACGGTATTTATATATGATTTTTTAATCATTGTATGTAGGTAGATACACTGCCCCTTTTTAATATAAACTGTTTTACTTATTGCGTTATATATATTTTGAATATTCATTAATATTAAAATAATGTGTTAAATAACTTTACGTACAGGTTTGAAACTGTAAGTACAACAATTTATCTCATATAATAATACGGTATTTATTTAGTAATGACCAATCTTAATTGAAAGCAATGTTTTTGTTAATAACGAATAAATTTTAGATTTGATTAATCTGCTATTCAATATAATTAGTACAAAATCATTCATCATAGGATTATAAAGATTTGATTGTTATATACAATGATTTAATAAAGCAATAATGAAGGTAATTCATGGGTGCCTTATAAAATCTTCTGTTATATAATATATCAATTACGTAGTGAATTTGTTAATTAGTTTTAGATTAGCAATATTTGGAGATTACCCTACTTCAATAAAACACTTAACTACATAATCATTTATTTTATTTATGCAACCTATTACACCTATTTACAATTCTTCGAAAAAAATACTCAAACATCAACATCACCCAACAATATATTTAGGTAAGCATTTTGCACTTTTCATTTAAGTCTTCTTTTCAAAATTACCCAAAACCTATTTTATTTAAAAACCTATTTGTTTACACTGTCGCACCCTCTGATTAGAAAAACTGTAAACTTAACGATATTTTTTTTCCGTCTTTTATGCATTTACATATTGTTAAGAGTAGGTATGTTCGATATAATCTATGCAGATAAAAAATAACTACTACATTCCTCAGCCAAAGACAACCTTGTAATTTCGCTCATTCACTGTATTACAAAAGAAAACCTTATTTCTGTATTAAATGCACAGCTGTGATCTGTGATTAAATGGCTCATGAAGTGACATGGCAACGTCTTAAGAAAATGGCGACTCATAATTTATTGGGTTACGGCTGATCGCACATTATACTATAGCTTTAGCGACATTTTTACAGCGTTATGTCTCTTATGCAAGCGAGCAGTGTCTGCGGTGCAAAGCCAAGCAGTTGTTGAAAGGCGACGCTGCTCGCATCAGTTCCCTATCCGCGACCATTCAGATTCGAGCATTATACCCACTGAGGGAGGAGAACCGCAGTATGTAATGGAATTATAGCCGTTTCATCACAGCCCACCCAACGCTGCGACAGGCCCATGATGGAATAAGTGCCTTATAACTCGTCACGACATCTCATCCTGAACCTTCCAAGTCGCCACTTAGCGTTGGTGACTCCACTATGTGGTGTCTGTCTCTGTTTACACAAAAATCATTTGACATATGTATTGGAGATAGAATAAGCATTCGAACTTTTAATCTAAGCTATAATAGAGAAAAATTGCGTCACATCATCATCGAATTCGTAAAATACTTACCTACTTGAAATTTATTCCACCCACGTCCATAATTTACGCAATGCATGGCGATGTCACCAGGAGACCGAGAGATATTATGGTTAGACAACATTGCAGCATTGTGGGGGCTGTAGGGAATAAATGGAACCGGCTGGCACAAGACCGTCAAGGGTGGCGAGATAATAAACGCAGAGAGATTGGATGTGACAACAAAGGAATGCTGGCGGTAAAGGCCGGCGCCTTCATAACGCAGTAATTACCTACCTATCAGATTCTCAAGCGATAGTAGCTAAGCCAATGTGCGATCAGCCGTGACTAGATAATAATGCAGCAGGCTCATTCTATCAACTCATTTCGAAAGTCACTAAGCTGAATCCGCAGTGAGTTTGATGTTTTGTATTCTGTAAAACTCGATAGGTAAAGCTTGTAGAGCCTCCGAGAGTGGTAACGACGCGACGTTCGAAGTGAGCACGGTCACTATGTGAATTCGAGTTCGAATTCAAACTTTCACAGAATGAGTCTGCAGGTGTGGGTACAATTAGTAACTAAGACTTAGCAAGCGATTTGTGTGTATGCCAATGAGAAACCGCGATTTGCGACATCCGGAGCTGTGGTGGCCGTAGCGCCTTCCGATGCGTCCGTTACCACGGTTAAGACGAATGGTTTCGCCGCCGCTGTGGAAAAAGTGAATAGATTAGGTATTTCTGAATACATCCTGCTGATTAAAATTAAAGCCATGGCAAAAGGATACAACAGCAAGTATATCAGGCTTGATCTTAAACATATTATTAATGTTTTTAGATATATGATTGTAGGCTTGGCCTTAAAACATACCTACATATCGCATACCTATGGGACGGGACGCATAACACATCTTAATAAATAAAATATTTTTTGTTTATACTCTACCTAAATAGGTAGGTTTTTATTATACATAGAAAACATCCAGAACACTCTGGACTAATCTCAAGATTGTATACACAATTCCCTAGGTCGGAATCGAATCCGCAACCTCCTGCGTCGTAAGCACACTACATTGATTTTTCCAACTGCAACTAGCGGGCAGCTTGGTCAACCGTTCGATCCCGGGTCGGGCCAATAGTTGATATTGTGGTTTTTCTAGCAGGAAAAATTCACAGTCACCGGAGTCAGGAAGTTGGCGGTGTTACACCCCCGTGCATCGGAGAGCACGTTAGGCCGTTGGTACCTGACCTCTCCTCGGTCGATCTGTCGTCCCGTCGTCGTCGGATTATGAGATCAAAGGAATAGAAAGTGCATCTGTGTTTGCGCGAGTGGCTAGTCTCCGATGACACTGGCCGCCGCGGTCGAAATTCCGCTAGGAGGACATTATCAGACCAATATTATAAACGCGAAAGTTTGTATGGATGTCTGGATGGATGGATGTTTGTTACCTCTTCACGCCAAAACTACTGGACGGATTTGAAATTTTACATACAGGTAATTCTAATCCTGGAATCAAACATAGGCTACTTTTTATCCGATAAATCAATTGCCGTGGGATGAAAATAACCTTTTAACGTTTCCGTAGGAACAACGCGTGCGAAGCCGCGGGCGCAGTAGTTAGTTAGTTAGTTAGTAATAGTAATTAGAGTTAGTTATTATCTATAATGACGGTATTTTCGTTAAAAATCATTGTTTACGTTAAAGCGGTTTGAAGATTTTGGCAGTTTGACAGCCTCGATGTCGTCCTCTTTTCCGTGGCACTCTATACATGATGGGATACCTATGGTTTATCCATTTTGAATTAAGCATGTTAGTAAACAAAGTACGACACCAGTAACAAAATCTCACTTGCTTGGCGTCGAGTTTCAGATATAATTGTAAGCAATTTTTATTGAAGGGAGGATCTAAAATCGACAAGTAATGTAAATTACGTATAAAAGGACGCACCAACAAAGTGAATTTTAGGTTAAGTATGGGCGGTTTGTTTACGTTTATGCTCCAATCAAAATGGATACGATATAGCTATCCTATCGATACGGACTTAGCTACATTATAGCTACGTTGTTTTTGTTATATCTGCATTACCACCATTTTGTTTTGTTTTGACGACCTCTGTGACGCAGCGGGCGAAGGTCCGCCTGCGAAGCAGGAGGTTGCGGGTTCGATTCCCGCCTCGGGATAAATGCTTGTACAACCTACATATATTTGTTCAGGGCGTTCTGGATATTTCTATGTATAATAAAAAAAAATGTACACAACACATGCTTAGCTTGGGGCTTGATGATGGTAAATTGTCCAACATTAATGTATTGTCTTGTTAAACTTACTTTGCACGGGTACAAATCCAAGGCCACAGAATCTGTCAGTGGTTTGAGCAACGCCCGTGGCAACTATAATGGGGTTGGGTATCACGACAAAGTCGCTCACGCAGTTACCATCGTTGACTGCGCCTACCACCGTACCCAGGACTGTCGCGTCTGCACCCTCAACATCTCCAGTCAACGTGAAGGAGAACATATCTGCAGTCTGTAGGACAAGCTCAGGTTACACAGGTTCTTTCGTGACCGGCAGGGGTTAAAATACCCCTGCAGGTCCCGAAAGAACCTGAAATTCATTCGATTCGTTTCTGTAGCGAAAACGTCAGATTCGAATTTGAATTCTACGGAATCCGACGGAACTTTAGAACGCTATTTTGATTTCTCAAAAGCTTCCGATATCGAGTCCGACGGTCTTTCCGACGATTTTTTTTTTGTTTTTTTTTCATTTATTTATGATACACATTATTAACTTGTTTGTTTTACAACTGACATAAACCACACTTCGGTTTGTCCGTCAGCCTTAATTAAAATACCCCTGCTGCAGACTATAGTAAAATCCCCATTTTCCTGCGACAAAGTTTCAATATCGACAGCTGATTTTATACGAAGTAACAACCCTAAAGACAGCTGTTTCTTGCACTCAATACCTATGGTCACATACAGATTAACATACGAAATAAACTTTACGCTGTTTGTTTGATATGATAACACAGCATCTTCGAATGACACTAATATTATAAATGCGAAAGTTTGTATGAATGTATGGATATGGATGGATGGATGGATGGATGGACGTTTGTTACCTCTTCACGCCAAAACTACTGATAATCGTATTAGTCATAGAGTTTACAGTATTGGTCATAGATATGGCATAAACAATAAAAGATCGTGTTAGTAGAATACCAAAATGTGTCAATGGCGGTGATTGTAACGCGATAATGAAGCGATAATATTGTCATAGTAAGGCGATTGTGTTAGTGGAATCAAGCCCCAGGTTTGTTAGTTCACAAACTTCGTGTTGCAGAACAAACACGGCGCGGTCTCACTTCGAAAAAGGTCTATCTAACGATTTAAAACTTTGGCAAATGTACCTAGTGTAGGACGCCCTGCAACCAGCAGTGGAATTACGCAAACCACCCATCCTATATGTAATGGCATTTGAAAACCCGTTAAGCGGCCTTCGTTATTTGCAATTGTATGTCGGAATCCATTGAAATGGTATCAAAGCCATCAAAAGGGCTCTTTCGATAATACAATATTGGATGGGAGATTTTACCGTAATCTGTCTGCCGATGATACTGCTAGCTATGCCCCCATTACTAGAAACTAGCTGCGCCCCACGGCTTCGCACGCGTTGTTTGGTCTCTATGGAAACGTTTAAAGGTGATTTATATACCAAGGGAACTGATTTGTAGGATAAAAAGTAGCCTATGTTTGATTCCAGGATTAGGATTACCCGTAAACAAAATTTCAGCCCGATCTGTTCTTTCGCATTTATAATATTAGTGTGATAAAGAGTTCTTGATTTTGGTTACAAATTCACCTGAGCGTACTGTATGGCACAGTACCCTGCCTCCATCCGTATACAGATTCCGTAGTTCTGGTTGACGAGTTGTCTTGTGCCGGTGACGAGAGACGCGCTGAGGGCGGTGTTGGCTGCTGTGCCATAGTTGAAGCTGGAGATGGTACCGGTCAGCCCTGTGTAGTATTGGAGGCAGCCGTTCGGCGCTGGGGAGAAATATTATAACCGTACTTAATGGGATTGGTAATAGGTAGGGATGGTCCACCAGTTCAAAGTCACTCAGCGAGCTATGGAAAGAGCTATGCTCGGAGTCTCTCTGAAGGAAAGGATTCGTATCGAATACATCCGTCATCATCTCTGATGCTGTCTCGCTCAGACGTACCACCATTTTTTTTTAAATCTTAGCTGAAAGTATCACAACGGAGCAAATGTAGCTCAACCAAATTTGTTAAGGTTAGTGTACATAGGGTCTAAAAATGACCACAATGTTTAGCTTATTAACATTATTTTTTTGTGTTATAACATATATTTTTATAAAGATTGGGATGTTGTGGGTGAAAAAAACTAGCGGACATTCATAAACTTCAACCCCAAACCAATGATTTTGTGTCGACTTTGGCTCATGAAGAGCCTCGAGACCTCGACCTATAGACCGTTCACTAGAACCGCCCCTAAAACACATGGATACTCTCGACTGACAGTGCATCCGGAGAAGGAAGGAGACGGGTGAACCGCCTCCTCCGTCCTCCCGGTCATCTATGCCGGATTGGATCAGATTGGTCATCATCCTCTCTGACCCGTTCGGCGGCCTTTTTCTGAGCCACCACCGCCTCGTTGAGAGACCATTGCGCCCCACGACCTTTGTCTACCTTACTTACCGATTCCTGGACAGTCACAGCCAAGCTGTATCAGCCTCATGTTCCATCGTCTCGCGAAAGTGGTCGCTAGTGTGGCCGTTACCGAGATCGTAATAGCGGTGTTGCCGTTAAAATCGACAAATATTGTCTGGCCTGTGAGGTCTCCGCATAGTGTGGGCACTACGGTGTTGCCACCTGTGACTGTTATAGAGTCAGTTGCGCAGTTACCGTCGCCATCGGGCTGGGATAGTGTCACGTCGAGGAAATCGATTCGTAGCTGAAAAAAAAATTACGTTTAGTGTTGTTAGGCTTTCAACGTGAATTTTTCACCAAAATTACGAATGTAGACTCTGTAAAGAACTTTTGAACGAAAAATGTTCCTCTACATAGTAGAGCAAGATTTTGGCACATTATAATAATAATAACAGTATAAAATATATTCTTTTAATTGTCTAAATACCTACGTTTACTACGTAACATTGGTAATCGTTGTTGCTCTCAAGGGTGTATGTGATCCCTTCAGGTCGCACCACTGGGCAGTGAATGTGATATACCTTAGTTAAGGTGGCGCGCGACTGCTCCGCTTTACGGAACCGGAGATGGGCATATGCGTGGGCTATGAAAGTGTTAAATCCCAAAATATATGTATGTCAGTCAACTGCTTTCAGTGTAAACTGCATGCGCTAGATTTCCCTGATAGACCCTATGTCCACAGTGACATAACTTTTTTGTTTGTGGTTATACGAGTAATAGCACAAAATAAAGTATGCATGTATTTAAAAATATTTTCTCATTCTAAATAAATCATCCATATTCCATATTCATATCCACAAAAAAACTTATGTCCTTTCAAAGTGGTAAATCGGCGGAAGTGTTGAAAAAAAAGGAAAGTACAAAAGACATTTTAAATTTATGCTTTCTCTCTTAAAAGTTCTTTAATTAATATCCTTCCAACGACATGGCAGAAATAATACATCAGGGTCGACCTAAGATATACTTCATACCAAATCAAATCGTAAGTTTTGGCAGTAATTAAAAAAAACGATTCCCATACAGTTTTTAACGAGCAAGTGAAAACAACAATATAGAAATCTAGAGTACCCACCCAACCCCTATTAATATCCTGTCGGTATCATGCGCTAAACACCCTGTATATGCATAACGATTTTGGGCTAGCCCTATTTGATAAAATTACTATTTTATTAACAAAGGGCTGGGCTGACCATGCGAAGCTTTATTTCTCATAATAACTCCTTTAATAGTCGCTTGATTCCAGAATGCTCGGATTCTAAAATACTTACCTAAATAAAAGTGCTGCTATGCTCGTATTCAGATTCCCCGACTGTCGCAAGGACAATACTTATGTTTTTTTAATATTACATCCATAATGTAGGTACTATACACACACTGCGTTGCTTCTCATTGATAGAATTACGTAGGTACCTACTTATCAAATAATAATTAAAATATACTCTCTATAAAGAGAGTACTAATGCTAGTAGTCTACGTTTCATTTGCTCCTTGGGCGAATTACTTGTTTACTAGTTTAATTAGTGGAACTAGAAAATTATTTTCCTTACCTGACAGATATTGCTGTTGCACCGGTTTATGATGATGGAGCAGGCCGCGCCTCCAGCGTACGCAGATGGATATCCCGGGCTCGCGAAGTAGGTGTTGTTCACGTTCGTGGTAGCACCGCACGATCGGGATACTGAGATAAAAAACACAGTTTCATATCTATTTTTTTATAACTAGTTGCCTCTAAAAATATCGTCGCAAGCGTATTATGTAGTTTCAAGTCTAGAGGCAACTCTACCCGGGGCCGGATTTAGACGTCTAGATGCCTCGGGGAAAGAAAGGAGTGGAGGTACCCTATCCCAAATAATTTTTACAAGACCCAAATGAATGCATATTTTAATGCACATTTCACAAGACCCAAATGACTGTACATTTCTAGAGGCCTCGGGGAAACAAAGGAATGGAGCCCCCCTGGCCCAAATTATTTTCACAAGACCCAAATGAATGTGCCATTTTTGTGATGTGTGTGATCTGCGACAGCATTCAAACTCTTACCCACACAGCATCGTCCTCTCCTAGAAGCGCAGGTCCCGGTGATGGTTCCGTTCAGGTTGTTACACTCGCGACGCGCAAGGCACGTGCCTTGCATCGTGCTCGTCGAGTTGCAGTCCGTGTTCGCGAAACGAACGATGCTTACGAATGGAAACACTGCAACACATGTGCAACACACATATTCATAAACCAATCGTCAATTCACGGATGTCTGGTAGAGATCGCTTATGGAGCGAAAAGAACGCCAATCGTCTTCTTAAAAAAGTCGAATAATCCATCAGTTAGATTATCGGAAGATATTAGACAAATATTTTTTCTTTTGTCAATAAAACAAAAAAATACAAAAATAAAGCTCATGAAAGTTCGGGAATGGGGGCTGGTCCCAACGTGTGACGTCCCGCGGAACTATAACTGGCTATATTTTACTAATTTTTTATGTAATTAACACCTTTAACTAACATAAATCTACCGGGAAAAAATATTACATTGAGTTTTAAATAACTGTAATAATATTATTATACATTTAAATTAATTATATTTCTGCTTATTATTTTCTTAGTAGGTGTAGTATAAAGCAATATGTATCACTCGGCAGAAAGTGTTATTCCCTTGATAGGAATTGGGCACTTTCTCGCAAAGGTGTACAACGTACACGTATAGTTCATGTATCAATAATACAAATTTAAATAAATTATGAATGATCAGCATCTCTAAGCTTGCACTAGTCCCCACACTAGTGAAATATAACTTTTCTGAATAGCCTTTATCATAGCATCCTATAATCCCCGTGCTGGGCATGTGGGATGAGAATCCCAGTTTGCGAGGCGTCAAATCAAACAAACGCGTGTAAAAGCTCTTCTCCGTAAGCACACTCTACCAACACCATATGTTTGAATTCTGTGCAGGCCATACCGCTGTCCACGTCCGGCGTGTCCCAAACAAGCCTTAAGACTGCATGCGTGAGTAGGACTTAGGCACTAATTTTCGGTTGCCGTCTAAGCGCGGTGAACCTCAAACTTTACTAATAACGTGACATAGTGGCAACCATGCTGTTGGTACGTTTTGTCTGAATCAGATATAAGAGATTTGATTGCATATTTTAGTTAAAGCATAATTCACGTGTTAATTAATTAGTCTCCTTAGTTAGTTTTATAAAATATACCTACACGTCCACGATGCGTTATTTGTGTTGTGCCGAGTACTAGAAATAAGCCCTTTTTGCATGCTGAGTGCATACAAAAAGGGCTTACTTTTACTTAGCCTACTGTTGCTTAACTTATCTTAACGGCTTGGCTCTATCACCATTCACCTACTTCCTAACTTAGACGCAAGGTAAGTCGTTGACTATTGAGACACAGTATCTGTCTTGTCGTGCAGGGCATAGTTGTGGGCACCATACCACGGTAATGTTTATAGATAACATTACCGTGACCATACCACGCGTAGGTGCCATTGCGTAGCAATACGTAAATATTAGGATTTGGGAGTTGGGAATTATTCGCACAGTAGAGCTTCAGCAAAAAAACTGTCTGATTGTTAGAATTGAATTATAATAACATAATTTTTCAAAACTTCGATACCTTCGCTAGCAAGTTGTATACTCACAAAGCTTTCCTTTTCTCTCTCCAACCGCAAAATGGTCCTCATCCACAAAGCCCTCCTCGTAAATCGAGTTCGCTGCGACAGCCATCAGCAAACCCACCGTCAGAATCCAACACGCTGTCGAATTCATCGTAACACTGCTGGTCTAATGAATCCTACTTTTCGATATACCCTTCTAAATAGGTCACTTGTTTCTTTCACTCCTATTCACAATGCTTGTCGCTACGAAATGCGAGAGCGCCTGTAAATCGTGTATAAATAAAGTGCGTAACGGTTTTCTGTTTGCGTGCTGTTTAGGGTGTTACCGTTTCCCATTTAGCGCTTGGTGACCTCAACTTGGTGGCCTACTGAAACGTGACACTCGGCCAGTTCCAATCCTGCGTGACGTACTCTGATGATAATCCAGTTACTGTCACTGAGCCAGTGCCAGATCATGGTTGGCTATCTATGTGGCGCAGTAGGTTTGCCGAGGTTTGCCCTTGGAGCCAAGTTATAGAACTCAGTTCCTACTACTGATCATGTAGACACACGATGGCTCTATCTCCTTTGGATAACTAATATTGTATTGCGAATTACTTTCTGAGAAAATGAACGAAAAGTTAATACTGTCAAACATTCTGTAACGGTCCAACTCCAACATTACCAAAATTGTTGTTGAATTCAATTCGCATTTCAAAACAAAAATATGAGAGTTCGCGGATGCAAACTCGGTGAATTCATTTATGTGAAATAGAATCTCTACCAAAGGTCAATACAATGGTTAAACAAATCAAAATATAGTTTAAAAAAATGACGTTAGATATAAATAAAAACCATTTTGAAATATACTCAAGTAATTATATCCTTCATATGAGACCAAACTTGATTTAATTGTTTCTCCAATTTGGACCTTCTTGTCTCAAAAACCCCTCGACGGCTTGGGCACCACCAAGTTACTAGCCTATTTTTCATGTCTCATCCATCTATCAAATTCCACGTAAATCGGAACAACCAACGGCTGCTCGAATTAACTATTTTACGTCCCTAGGGAAGAAAAGTATAACCTTCATCCCGCTGCGCAGGCAACTTCTGACCTACTTTCAGAGAATGAGTAATGAAATATCTAATAGGTACTATAATATACCCATGTAATTCATTGTAGATCAGTCTTTTTTAATTGATGCTAATCAAGCCCTTGGCCACCAACTCAGTAAACACTTTCATGCACACGTGGCACACGATCCCAGTGTCGTGGCGAGACGGCGGCGCGGCGTCGGCAGAGCGCCCCTGCGTCGCCCCTGCGTAGCCCCTGCGTAGCCCCCGCGGCGGGGCATTGAATGCGTTAAGGCGCATACCCGAGCCAATCTGACAGCAATTCCTATTTTATCATATTTTACGTTTATCATAGGAATTTTTAAAAATCCTACGTTCAGTTTGTGGTATCTATTTTAAGCTATTTTTTAATACCTCTTTTATAATTTTATCTCATATAGTTTAGGAGGAGATGCAAAAATAGAGTTTGGTGGCCAAAAAGCGCAACTTCTTATCTCTTCCTAAGCTTTATAAAATGAAACTATTACAGAGGCATTAATAAATAGCTTATAATATAATATAATAGATACCACAAACTGAACGTAGGATTTTTAAAAATTCCTGCGTTGAACGTAATAATAAAATAAGTGGGGGCGCCACTTTCGCTGGTGTATGGGCCTTAAGCGACGATGTAACCTGCATTCCCAGAAGGACTTCATTTACCCTGAATTTGAAGATGCCAAAATTGTACTGTAATGAGAAAACAGACAAAGGAAGCTCGTTCCACTCTTGAGCCGTGCGTATTAGGTAAATAATTAAGTATTACGAAAGTGGAGCAGAATTTGAGGGTTCGACAGTGCTCTGGATCCGTTCATCATTATCACAATCATCCTGTTCAGGTGCTGATACTTCAGTGAATCTTATCACTACTATTTTTTAATTAAGATTCCTCAACTAAATATTCATCAGGAGGATACTTAACCATACAGTTGGATGTGCCCCCCAAACTAGGGTGGTTTTGCCATAATCCCCTTGGCAGGCAAATGTAAAGTGATTGGAGTGGTGTTATGAAACAGAATAATGCTGCTGTTATATTCTCTCGTAGGTTACCGTAGTCGACTCATATAGTAGGACATAGTCAGGCTGAGTTGAGTTTTAGGGGTCGATTCTTACGCAGCGACCGGCACGGCCATAAGTTTGGTATCAATTCTCTCATTCTCTCGCCCGTTTTTAGTTTTTCATCGTATCGTACGAGACGCTAGTGGTACTTTAAAAGTACATTGTTGTCGGCCCTACTTAAAATTAGAAAGTCTACTCTTCGAAACCATTTCTAGGTGTTATTCTATTTTACTGTCGTTGTCGGAACTTGTTTACTTCAGTTGTTCGTTTTGTAGTCGGCCTTGCCTTGCTTCGTCCTTCTTATTAGGTCTTAGGGCTCCTTTTCTGTGCGTGATACAATAGACCAAGGTTCAATTCTGCTTACCAATCGGCGGCGCATCTAGGAGCGAATAGATAAAATAAGCACCACAAACTCTTCCCACGGGTGTCGACTAAGGGATATTCGACAGGGGCGGGCAGCAGCGCCCCCTGCAGAGCAATTCTACCACCGAACTACGATCCCTAACCCGCATTCCCAGCCTAGATAGAAAGCTAGAAAATGTTGCTCCATTCATAGTTCCTTACTGTGTTCGGGTGGTTATGCACCAAAAGTATTTCTGTGTTTTGTCACGACTCAAATTTTAATAGTCTTACCGCAGAATAATCAAACGCAACGTCACGTCTCAAGTGACCAATTTTTGATAGGTAGATTATCGTTGAAAACTGAAAAGATGCGTTTGAATATTGGGACAATAAGAAAACAAATCAGTCGTACGCGTAGAACCAGTACTCTAGGTATGTACCGGGTAAAACAGGGTGAATAGAGACTTAAGGGTAAAAAGAAATGGACGAAATACTTAAGCAAAACATTATTTTGCAGAGGACACAGAAGGCGAACAGTCACGGACTAAGGGTACTTATTGCACTGCTACCTGCCAGGTTATGTCTAGCTGCAGTATTTCGCCCACTTATGAATAAAAGGTGTCACTATTCACCCCCTTTAAGTAATCTTGTCTTGTAGGTAATTAGGAAATAATAACACAATGTAAAGGTGACTAATTTAATTTGTTCTGAAATGTGACGATTACAGTAAACACAAATTCGCTGTAATTAATTACTCGTAAATACGATGCGAACCTGAATTTTTCTAAAACTTGAGCACTATTCTAGACTAAAGGTAGATTTAAAGTCACTTATTTTTTTTCTTTCTTGATAAACCGTGATAGAAAGATAGAAAACTATTTAATGCACACTTATTGAAAGAAACAATACCTACAACAAAACCATAGTCATATACATTGATGTGGTAGTAGGTAGTATGCACGATTGACGCTTTTAGGGCCGTATTTTTATAATAGCTTGCTCAGTCATCGATATATGCTTGAGTGATATTTTCTATGAGATTATTAGAGAAAATTTCTAAAAATTTGACTGGTTACGTGGTCACACACGTTCTACGCATTTAAGAGTATATTGGGCTGAGGTGCTGAGGTGAGCCAGCATGTTTTGTTGGTCCAAAATATTTTATTAAGTACATTTTATTTCTCGTTTAGCGTACGGATCATTCTGCATTAACGCATTGACTTATTTATACAGTACGATTAATTATTACCTTAATGCGGTCCGACGTAGAGCGACTAAAAGAAAAGGCGCCAAAGAATTATGGTGATTAATAATCACCATAATTCTTTTTTCCTTGTTCTATTCCGATGAATAATCACTGATTATTCATCGGAATAGCACAAGGAAGATGGAGATTAACTTTGTGAACACACCAAGATCTTTTTATGTGTACGACCTCTGTGTACTGCTCTGAGGTTGCATAGGGTTTGATTCCCGCCTGGGGACAAATGTATGTACGATCTGCAGACATTTGTTCAAGGCGTTCTGGGTGATTTCCATGTATAATAAAAAAATATCTATCTATCTCGTGTATTGTATTAAGTATGTCAGTTATCTAGTGCCCATAACACAAGCTCTGCTTAGCTTGGGGATAGATAATGCTGTGTGACAAGTCAGTTTAAAAAAAAACTGGTCCGGATCTGATTTATGCCGCATAAGCGTTGCTCCAACGTAGAACGATGGCTGAGCATGCTTGCACAGGGCTAACATGAATGTACCTACTTAATTTGTTCCTATCTACATTATGTTGTCAAAAAACTCAATGATCTATAAAATCTATTCCATCCAATAGTAAAGATAGAGCACAATTTTTATTAAAAGATACAGGCTCACCCACTGTACAATCAAAAGTATGAATTAATATATAATAAGTAGTGGTGGATAAGCACAATCCTTTGCAGGCTAAAGAATGATCTAAGGATGGTGTGTTTGAAATATACATCCTAAATAGTCAACTAACTTCGAAACACATTGGTGTCAATTCTGATATCGCTATAACTAAATTATTTGACAGCACTAAAAATTATGCCGTCCTGTCAAATAAGTTTATTTTTAACGATGACGAATTAAAACCCTTGTTTTCCGTCACATAAGATTTTTCTGTTTTCTCTCAAACTATAACAAATGTTAGTAAATCACACAACTGACAACTATACAAATACAAACTATAAGTACATTTAATAAACACATGACCGTATAATTATTTCATCAATAAAATATCTCAACTTTATACAATAAACTATAAAAATAGGTATATAAAAAGAATTAAAAAAAAACATGTCATTGGTAATAAATTATCTTGTGACTTAGTCAACATACTTATTACTTAAATAAATCTAGACGTGAAAAATAATAATAAAACTCAATAATCCAAGTGTAAGCAAGAATAAGCAAGAAAAGTGAGGTACAATTTTCAATAGAGAAAAACGAGCTTACATCTAATATCTTTTCATAAAAACTAAAGTTAAATTACGTTTATTGTAATATATGGCATCTACAAACACGTATATGGCAATCGTACGGTTTTTACACTCGACTGCGCATCTATACAAACTAAGTCTTAAATACAGTACCCGCCAATGAAAATACATTCTCCTGGTACGTATATAAATTCGACACATAGCCCTCAGTATCTCTTTTACTGTTTAATATAAAGTAAAGGGGTGTCAGAGGCATGAAGTTGGAATTATGTGTCCAAATTGACAGTGTTTCGTTATTTTCACCCTGCAGTCTCTTATATTCTAGCTCTTGGTGAATATGTGTAAATAAAACTAAATTACCACATTATTTAACATTTTAAACATGCACACACACAATGGTGCCTTTTCAGATGTTTCCCAAAACTAGACTAAAAATTATGCCATCTTTATTGTTTTACTCGATATGACAGGGACAGCGACATTTTTAGTACTGTCAAATTAGTTTAGTTTTGGTGACATCTGAATAGACACCATGATCTCTTAATTACAAAGTTTATTTCTCTATTGTCAATATAGTGCTTTATTCTAACGGGCATTAGTCTTGCATGAGCCACATTTTTTCCTGTGCAAACTAGTAAAATACATATAGTTTATTATACTATTGTAGCTACCTAATTATTTTCTCATAGTGATAGACTAGAGTGAGTGTATGGGTATAATAACTCTGACAGTCTTATATATTATATAGGTAGGTACGTACTTTATTAAATTAATAAAAATAGCAACGATAACCTAAAACTTAAGATACTTACATTGTGTTTTTAAATACCTATTATACCAACTATCAGTTTAAAAGTATCAAATTAAATGCAAGAAAATGTGGCAAGATAAAAAGCTACAGTATTATATTAATTACAAAAATGAATGTTTAATTTTAGGCATCTCTATAATCACCATTGACTTTGTGATGACCAAACAATTTAATTAGAAAATAAATGTACGAAATTAAAAAACAAGATATCTTCTTCTCTTATTTTCTCAATCGAATTGAGGAAATAGGTGCGTAAGTAAAATTGGATTTATTAATTATCGTTTAGACCCAACATTTACTTAAAGTAAATAATTATATTGTAAATATGCTAAAAGAAGTTCCGAGTAGAGTACGTCTTCAGACGCGACTATCAATAATTTCAATAAAATTTGCCAAAAAGTCGTCACTTGAGACGAGCTTAAATCTGAGTTGCGTTTGAGAAAACAAAGAATATAATTTCAAGGAAACGTATAAAGATGCACCAAATTTTCACCAAAATTCACATGGATACTGCGGCCATGACAAGAAACTTTTCCGGCGATGCGCTTCGAAAAAATTGCAATATTATTTCATAGAACGACGCGACGGTTGGTTCTATGTTGAGCTATATTATATGACGAAATGGAGTCTTCACAACAAAGAAGTGACACAGTCAGTGTAATATTTTACTGAATGAATATTTTAGGCAGCCGACCGTCTCTTGTCCACTTGTCGGCAGTACCACAGTACCGACTACATTAAAACTGCCTAAGCTAGATATTACAAAATCAATTTTCTTCAAATGCATACTTGTCAAAGTCAAAGTAATCCTAAACAGCTTCAGAAAATAGTTCTATACAGAAAAAGTATTATCACCTACGATGATTTTTATAAGGCAAGCAAAACTTACATAAGCAGTGTCTAGCACAAAATTTAATGACTAATAATGATGGCAATCCGTTATGGAGTAGTCGGAATTGTTAAAAAGAAACACATTAAAGTTAAGTACATTGGTGATTGATTGTTTATTTAATTTAAGTCTCATGCAAACAAAATTAATGATTTTTAAGGTCTTTATTATTCCAAAGCCTTGACGTTTGTTCTGTATTGTTTGGAAAATACTATCACAATTGTTTGCAGGAGACTCAACTTTTTACAGTAAAAAGAATATAAAGCCACGGTTGTGGCTATTTACTTTTTACACATGGACGGAGGCGATAAGGTGCTCTCTCTACTTTAGTCTATCTATGTAAATATAATTAAGTAGATAAGTTATATCTAGAATAATCGCTATGATAATCTTGCATTATGAAAGAGACTTGTGTTGTGTATTGTGTACTATTTCGAATCAGACAAGGAAAATAGAGTGGCGTGATTATGTAAAATCTTCAATCTATCGAGACTAGAAAGTGTTAACTAATATGATCGAATGACGCGATTTATTTATTTATTAAAAAGGAACGCCAACAGCGTATACATCAAGCATTTTGTTTTAACTTAACTTTAACTTTAAAATATATTCGTATTGAAACTGAAGAATTTGTACATTTTTGTTCCATAATCCCTTGCCAACAAAATTTGGTGAAAGGTAGGTGCCTTAGGCGTGTCTTCAACAAAATATCAAATAAGTTATACCTGTACAAGTATCAACTTTATTGAAACATTAAATTAGAATTAACAAATAGAAATTATTTAAAACTAGTATTTACAATTGAAGTAATTGAGCTAACAGCCGACTGTTGCAAATAATCTACAGGTAGCTCAACTGATCCATATCAATACCATACCATCTAATAAGTAAGATTGAAACTCAGTAACAATCGCTGGTATGTAATGTGAACCTTGTAAAAACATACTGTCGTAGGTAAATCTGTCATTGTACAATTTAGAAAAAACCACCTACAAATCGCCTCATCCGAACCACATTAGTACGATAAGACTAATAAGTATCTAACTACTAACGGATATTTATTCCATTACTTAAATTATAAAGATAATATCTTGGATATTCCTCGCTCTCTTAAAATACTCTTACAATAAATTAACTCATCGTTTCTAAAGAATACTCAGAGCTTGTTGTGTTGATGCTGCAACGACACCGTCGCCTTGCGGTGAGCAAATCCATCTTTTTATATCAACATTATTCAATAAATGGCAGCAAAAGGTACCTATTTGAAAAGCAAAATATAATTTAAAGTATGAAGTATTCAAATGATTGCTTAAAAAATATTTGCGACGGTTTAAAATAATAAAGTTGCATTCAGCGTGTTTTGATAAGGATGACAAAGTTCAGTTCAGTTCAGTGCATGCGCACTCGATCACCAAGGCCAAGCCGAGAACTTAGGTATAAAAAGTCACAAATTTTCTTTACTTTAACAACTTCACAAATATTCTACGCACTATCAAATTCCCGAGCAACGGTGTCAAGCGGCACGCTCTTCTATAATAAATTGTCATTTTGTTCACACAAATCTACAACACGGGTAATGTTATTCCTATACAGATGACTCCGTTCTACGATCTTAATAATATTAATAAAGTAGTTTAAAATGTAAAGCGATATCCTTGGTAATGCTGTTGAACACTGTACACAATGTGACTTAATCAATGATAATAATTTACATTATGGTTAACTGATTCTTGACGTGTAGAACATCGCTACCTAAGATTAAGCTGTGCAGACTGACTGCTGACGTCACCAGTGGTATATATAAACACTATTGTGCAAGTTTGTCCGAATCCGTGTTTTGGGTTGACATGTACAAATATACAAAAGGGCCTCGATGGCTCACAGCACGCCGTAGAAGGGCTCCATCAGGGTCGTATCCAGCTCGCAATCCAGGAACAAGTTCTCGCTGCATTCTTCCTGAAATACACAAATTAACTCAGTTTTATTGTTTGCTAATTGTCTCAAAGCCTGGTTGTGACTACAAATTATTGAAAGCCCAGCCTCGAGACCAGGGCTTGGTACCGGTACCAATAAAATACCGGTACGCTATCATTGGTTGTGAATACAAATCATTGAAAGCCCAGCCTCGAGACCAGGGTATTTTATTTTCGGTAATTTCGTGTGCCTAAAAATACCGGTATTGAAATTAAGTTGTTGATACTGGTATTTTTCGTGTATAATACCGGTACTTATTTGAATTGTTGATACCGGTATTTTACGTGCATAATACTAAATGACGTGAATATACCGGTACTTATTTGAATTGTTGATACCGGTATTTTACGTGCATAATACTAAATGACGTGAATATACCGGTACGTATTGAAAATATCGGTATGTTAGTACCGGTACCAAAGAAGTACTAGTACTACTTCAAGGTCATTGGTACCGGTATTTGAAAATACCTGTATTTCAAGCCCTGCTAGAGGCCAACATGGCTCTACCAGAATTAGTAGAGCCATATTGGCCTTAGGTAGACCGTTGAAGACTAGTAGCAGTTACTACTGCGCTGCTGGCACGCAGACTGATCTTATACAGGCTGGCACATTTCGATCGGTCCGTATGAGAAAGACTGAAACTTCAAATTTTCGACTTTGACGGGATTCGAACCCGCGTCCTCTTCATTTCTTAGAAATTACCCAGAGTGTGAGGGCTTCTTCTCCAGATCATTCTCGATCTCGCGATCATTTCTTAGGAACCATGTCATCGATTTTAGTTATAAGAAAAACTGCATTCATACATTAATAAAAAATAATTTGTGCTTAGCTCGGGGGGAATCGAACCCCGGACGTATGGAAAAATAAAATTGTCACCATTTATATTTAGATATCGATTTTGAAATGACAACCATTTTTTTAAAATTCACCACCTGAAGATACATAACTTAATACCTATGGTTTATCCATTTTGAATGAAGCATGTTAGTAAACAAAATACGACACAAATAACTCTCACTTGCTTGGCGTCGAGTTTCAGATATAAGTAAGCAATTTTTATTGAAGGGAGGATCTAAAATCGACAAGTAATGTAAATTACGTATATAAAGACGCGCCAACACTTTTGACGACCTCTGTGGCGCGGTGGGCGAAGGTCCGCCTGCTACGCAGGAGGTTGCGGGTTCGATTCCCGCCTCGGGACAAATATGTGAAGGTACGATCTGCAGATATTTGTTCAGGGCGTTCTGGATGTTTTCTATGTATAATAAAAAATATCTATCTATGTAGTGTGTTGTATTATGTATATCAGTTATCTAGTACCCATAACACAAGCTCTGCTTAGGCTGGGGCTAGATAATGCTGTGTGAATTGTCCAGCATTATTTATTTATTATTATTTATAAAAAAGTGAATTTTAGGCTAAGTATGGGCGGTTTGTTTACGTTTATGCTTCATTCAAAATGGACACGGTAAGATGGTTAACAGCGATTATCGTTACCTGCGCGTCCGGGGCAGTGGGTGGCAGTGGGTGGTCACCGCCCCGCCTCGCGTGTCATTTAGACGTCTTCGGAAGGTGCCGCTTCATGTGCAGTGCTAGATGGTCAGAGCGCGCGAAGGATCGCTCACACACTGTGCACTTGAACGGTTTGGCACCGGTGTGCTTCCGGTAGTGCCGGGTCAACTCGTCAGAGCGCGCGAATCGCCATTCGCATTCTGGCCACTGACAGGTATACGGCTTCTCGCCTATATAGAAGAGTTATATATATAATTATGAACCAAGCTCACAAACACAGTGTCTAGGGTGGTTATTCGTTTCGGTACATTTTTGCTTGAAAGTTACGCCTTTGTTCAAGAGATGTAAGACCTCTCGTTTGCATGTATTATCATTTGTTATTGGATAAGGTGTTCGATATGGATGGCATGGCCTAACAAAATCGTCGATATTATGATCTAACTGTGTTTGTGAAATTGGTTTATAGTACATATAAGAAAAAAATGTTATCCAGCTCAGCTCAGATGACGAGGCAAGCCAAGCTAAATGTCTTGCTTTCACCATCAATCTTTATTCAGCTAAAAGGAAAACTTGATTTAGTTTAGATTCCAAAGGAAGGATATCAGTTCAGACTTTACTAACTCAAGTGGTTGAAAAATATATTTACAATTATTTGTTATTCGTCTGTTGTTTGGTATTTCTGACTTTCAAATAAACCTTGCCATTAGTTTACACCAGTAAAACATTACTTACCTAAATTCTTAGGATGTTACCAAACTATTTCTAATTGACACTCGTCTTGCTGTCTTGTCAAAGTAATTGTACGTGTGGGACGAAATGCTTCTAGACTTTCTTATCACCTCACCGATAGAAAGTTAGGTTAAGTAAAAAAGCTCTTGTCACACAAATTGAACATGCAAAGTGCAATAAAATCCTGCGGTAAGTACCTAAAAACAATGACATTTTGTCTCATGATGAAGAAACGCTAGCTTTCGCGAGGCGAAACCTCGGTAGAAGTCGTAGGTTTTCAATTTAATGTTGCCACGTTTATAGGGATTGTTATAGCTTTGTCATTTTCTCCGCAACACGCAATCTGAGCTAATCTGAATTTAATATGGCACATGTTTATCTCTTGCATCTGTTGAATATCATTTGAATAGGTAGGTACTCTTTCATCATATAGATATCAAGGATCGCAAAGGCACAAGAAAGCTCAATTCGCTTAAGTTTCAATAATACTCATTAATGTAAAACCAATTTACCTGTATGTATACGCTGATGAGCCTTGAGGTGTGAGCTTTTTGTGTAAACTTTTGTACATCCTGAAAATAATGTTACCGGTAAATAGATTTTCAAATAGGGGTATGTAGAAAGCATAAAAATATTAATTATTAATATTAATAAAATTAGTAATTTATTTAGCTATGTTACGTAGTTGCCTACTGATATCACTCTGTTACCTCTTCACGCCATAACTACTAAACGGATCGGCTACTTTTTATCCTATAAATCATTTCCCGTGGGATAGAAATCACCTGTATACGTTTCCATAGGGCGCAGCTAGACATATACCTAATATACGAGCAATTAGAAACGTCTTACTTTAGATCTAATTTTAGGTACAGTTTAGGTGAAGTATCAAAAGAGTTTCACTATTTTAAATGCTTCTTACCAATAAAATCGCAATGATGAACCCTCCTCTTCTCAAGTTCCGGGTTGTTCCGTCGATTATACTTGACATGGTGCATATGTTGGTGCGACAGACGCGCATGCGGCATCGTGTGTGGATGCTGTTGCTGGTGCTGTTGCTGTTGCTGGTGCTGGAGCGGCTGCTGATGCGGCTGCGGATGCGGCTGTTGATGCGGTGCCTGCTGCGGAGGTGGTCCCTGCTGCCCTTGTGCCATCTGCATCTGCGGCTGCATTGCCTGGTCATAGATTAACCATATTAGTACACACCTCTAGGTTATCTTTGCTAATAATGTGTGTTGTGCATAAATGTGATTTACCTGCGGATGATGATGATGGGGGTGCAACGGTGCGTGCGGCGCCCTCATCAGCGGCGGCGCGTGGTAAGGCGGCGGCGGCGTGCGGCGCGGGCCCTGTGAATAACACAACCATTGTTTGCCTATTGAACCATTTACATCACACCTAATAGGCTCAGCGAAAGCGAGTGCGAGCTAGAAAACATACCGCGACAGCATGGTGTTGCCTGATTTCGTCATTTAAACGCCACATTTAGTTTTATCGAACGAACTTTTATTGCAAGAACTGTAGGTCCTTTCATCTGAAAGTCAATACAGGAATGAGGCGATGTTTACCGCAGTCTCGATAACGTTCCTGTAAATATTAATGAAATCTACCAACACAATGACCCAGGTTACAGGTCTGAACGGACAGGTCGGTACCGATCAGTACCGATGGTACGGGTCTAGTAGTTCTATGCAATCTTTATGCGCCCATTCTCGTTGAAACTTATTGGTACCGTACATACTGCATCGGTTTGTACAGATTAAAGGATTTGCCAGTGTAGTGTGTCGTGTGTTGTTATGTAGTTTAACCGGTACCAATCAGTAGCGACCCGTACTGACATACCGGAACCAAAAAACCTGTTTCTTCGGTATGTTTGCACTCTTACCCGTGTCTGGATCATTTCATAATTTAAATCGCAAATCTCGGAATCATTGGCCTTGTCAATGTCAAGGAGAGATTGACGATAAAGGACAAAAGAGACGACGCTGTAACCAAATCACCACTTTCCATAATGTGAATATAATATCCTTATCATAGACTTGGTTGTTTGAAAAAAATGCAATATGACAATTGTAGGCAGTGGTTTCTGCTGCAAGTTCTATTCCTCTCCGGTGTCAATTCTTTGCAAACATTCGCAACAACGCAGTTTTTCCGTTCGCAAAGCGCAATGCGATAGATTAGTCGTAACGTGCGGTTACCTGTATAGAGTTCCCGGGGCTACCCTGGTCGGAGCCTGGCGGCGTGAGAGGTGACATGTACACCAGTCGAGATGGTGGGTACTTCGCGAACTGCAGGGGCTGCGGGGGGTGGTGCGGCGGCTGGGGGTGCGCGTACGTCGGCGGCGCGCACAACCGCTCGGTCTTGATCTCCAACGGACTAAGCAATGGCGTTGCACACTCTTCGAGCAACTCATCCGCCTCGAGCTTGACGTGAGTAGCGCCGAGTGGCGCCAGCATGTTGGCATTTTCAGGGTCGATGTTGCGGATGGAAGAGGCGATGTCCTCCCATAGCGCGGGTCGGAGGTAGGCATCATCGCGGGAAGAGGGCCCGCCGTCGAACAGGTCCATGTGGGAGGGCGCTACCCCTCCCCCCGCGCCCTCCTGCTTGCAAAGCAGCGACTCTAGTTCAGATGTCTGAAACAAAGTGACCTTGTATAAATATACTGAATATTTGAGTAGTGTTTATTTAATTTTAATTATCAATCGCTAATATCGTAGAGCCGTTAGCTTTTATTTACTTGTCATTTGAGCAAGTAATTACTGTAGGACCAAAAGGCTTAATTTTATCCTAAAGATACACAATACATACAAAATACTTTATTGTACACATAAAAAAGTACAATGGGCGGCGTTATCGCTTAGAAGGAAACCTTGGGATGTGTATTACGTGAATCTTAGATAAATATTGACAACATTAGAAATACTTATAAACAGGAGCAAATAAATACATGAAATAAATACTAGTATTAAGAATATATAATAATATATACTTACAATACATTATATGATATATATAAAGATCTACTTTTACTCTAACCAGGCAGGCTTTGGTATGCAGACCTAGATCCGTAGCAATAACGTTAAATGGGCATTACTTCAACGCAATTCAAATGTAAATATGTACTTAAATGTCGTACGTACGCTTAACACAGAGATATAGTTTTAAAAAATCGTACAAACCGACGCGCGACTCCAATTTTTTTAACCGCTACCGGTGTTGAAGTTTACTATTCATCATCATCATCAGCCTATACTAGTCCACTGCTGGACATAGGCCTCCTTGAGTCGCGGTCTCCACTCAAGAACTCGTTTACCCCAGCGGTTGTCAGTTCTTTGCGAGATATGGCCGGCCCACTGCCACTTAAACCTGCTAATTCGTGTGTAGAGTCTGTTCAAAAAGAGAAGAGTCGTGGTTACGGTGAACTAACACTTTTAGTCGTACTGCAATGATAGAGCAGTGTTCCTTCCTTTCTTCTTTTAATGGCGTCTACGTCTGGGTTGACATAATTTCGCCAATGTCCGTGTCAACGCAACAAAAGTTGTCAATTGGCACACGCGCGCCCTCAATTCCCACGACGCTTCTCTTTTTGAACCGACTCTACCCACCATAACTTATTACATATCTCTTTGGTACGCAGTTTTTTTATAAGCGGAGTTTTATTAATATATCCGCCCCGTGCCTTCGCGCGCTTATCCCACGGGAACTGTTTTATGGGATTAAAAGTAGCCGCATGTGTTATTCCAGGCTATTTCAGCCCGATCCGATCAATATTTTTGCGTGAAAGAGTAACAAACATAGATTTTAATCGTTAGATATGCCCTTACCGCCCGCAGTGAGACAGCGCCGCCGTGTTGTGTCCAAATCGAACCTTATGCATGCATAAACTTGGACTCAGTTTATATCTAAGCACAGTGTTAGCTGGACGTGTTGTGAAGGATGTTTGCGAGCAGTTTATAGCGTCACAAAATGACGTGTGCCTTTCGAAAGCGCAACAACAATTTTAGAAACACAAACAAAGCCAGAGGTGTAACATTTCACTCTTAGGTATTACGAGTTAATGAAATAACTTTTATTTTATCGTCCATTGAGAAAAAGAGATGACACTATTTTCTCAGTACGCTTGTTTTGTTTATGAAGATTGCACAGGTTTTGGACAGGACGCGACACATTTCAAAACATTGCTACAGTTTTTGGTGGTCAGGGAGTATCTAACGATTTAAATCTATGGAAACAAACACAATATATGAATGAAAATATGGCAGAGTCCCACCAGAGATGTTGCCACCGCGCAACGACCTCGGAGTGGCAACATCTCTGTTGGGACTCTGCCGTTGTTGTTTGGCGCTCTCAGTGTTAAGATCGAGTGGTGTGGTGTGGTGTCCTGATGATGCCACGTGGAGAGACGAAACTAGTTGACGACTTACTTTGATAAATGTTCTTTCATCTATATCTTCTATATCTATAAATACATACATAAAAGAAAGTCGTGTTAGTTACACTATTTATAACTCAAGAACGGCTGAACTAATTTGGCTGAAAATTGGTGGGGAGGTAGCTTAGAACCAGGACACGGACATAGGATAGTTTTTATTTCGTTCCCGGCTGAACGAATCTTGATGAAATTTGGCAGGGAGGTAAACGGTATCACGGGAACGGGCATGGGCTACTTGAATAGAGCGTGCGAAGCCGCGGGCAGAAGCTAGTTTTGTATAAATGTATAATTTGTTAGATTTTATCGCAGGAAGTTTTTTGCGAAATTGTTACTAAATATTTTCATTCTTATATTTACAATGGATTTCCGCAAAGTAACGCCTGAATCTATTATTTAACAAACACAATAACATGCTTACAAACATTCGCGTTTATAATATTTATTAGTAGCATATGCTTCTGATATCAAAAAACCCAACAAAATCGGAAAATTAATGAAGTATTTGTAGGAATTTCAAAACAAAATATGAGAGCTTATGGATACCTCAGTGCAAACTCGGTGTGATTTAAGACGACCTCCGATGTCATAGAATCTCTACCAAATAAGAGGCCAATAAAATAGAGAGAAGTAAAAAAAATCCATTTATCGAAACAAATAGTGAAGAATTAAAAAAACTTTTAATAAATTCATGAACTGAAGAATGCCTCTCATATGAGACAAACTAGATCTATTTTATTTTATTTAACCACCCCCTTGTCTCAAAAACTTCTTAAAAATATTTAACTTCACTGACACCTTCGTATTCAAGAACTATGAGGAATCACAATGCATACGAACGATAGGTTCGGGAAATCAGGTTCTTTTGTATGGAAAAACAGTCAAAAATCTGTACTTGGCTTGCTATCTTACTAATAATTAGAATAAGTGTATTAAATTTATTATAAATAAGTATTGTTCTATGGCGACCTTTGTGGCGTGGTGGGCGAAGGTCCGCCTGTCACTCTGGAGGTTGCGAGTTCGATACCCACCTCGGGAAAAATGTTTGTACAATCTGCAGATATTTGTTCAGACCGTTCTGGATGCTTTCTATTAATAATAAAACAATATCTATGTAGTGTATTAAGTATATAAGTTACTTAGTACCCATAACACAAGCTCTGCTTAGCTTGGGGCTAGATAATGCTGTGTGAATTGTCCAACATTACTTATCTATTTATTTCTTAAATACGTTTGTAGGTTTACTAGTATATTTCACAAGTCTCAACTATTAAACTTTCAAATGTCACGCAATTTTTTTTTTGCTGGACAATTCACACATATTTATCTAGCCCCAAGCTAAGTAGAGCTTGTGTTATGGATATTAGATAACTGATATACGTAATACTATACTACACTACATTGTTAGATATTTTTGTTATACATAGAAAACATCCAGAACGCCCTGAACAAATATCTGCAGATCGTACACACATTTGTCCCGAGGCGGTAATCGAACCCGCAACCTCCTGCGTTGCAGGCGGACCTTCACCCACCGCGCCACAGAGGTCGTCCAAAATGGATCAACTGTTGAACAGTTATAATCGAAGCGAATATATTTTACGGTATGTCACTGGGAACTACAATAACACCACATACAAAGCAGAAAACATCTGCAATGTATGATGTCACATACATAATCTTTACCTACTTTTCATGACAGGGGATAGTTTACCAGGATGCCCTGGGGATACATCTGGGGGATCCTGGTGGCCTTACCCGATATTTGTCAGTTTTTATGGAGTTTTCCCGACGCGCGCGAGATTCCTCTTCATACATTCAGATTCCCCTGGGTCATAAACTGACACACTTAGGTCCATATTATGACAGCTTGCTCAGTCATACATCTATGCTTGAGTGACGTTTATTTCATATAAAAGCGTTTCTCAAGCAGATATTGACGACTGAGTAAGCTTTCATAATACGGGCCTTAATGTCCTTGTAGTTATTATAGAACTACATTACAGATCTACTTACTTACTGTACAGTAGGCTGATGATGATAGACAACTAATAAAATTGACGCGAATAACTGACTAAAGTTACAAAATGGTGGATCATTATATGGGGGCATAATCTGATGCACTTTATGTCCCAGATGTTCTTTTTGGAACTACAGCACAAAACTTTTGGGAATAAGCGTACCAATTCGCCCCGCTTCGTTGAACGAAAATGCAGCAACTTTGTTGCCTAAATTCTCAGTAGACTGATGATGACAGACTACTAAAAAGATTTATGCGAACAACTGACGAAAGTTAGATCAGTTAGGTCAATCATTTAAGAGCGCCGATCTGTGGCGTCGCTGTATTTGCATACAATGCGACGCGGCGGCGCCCACGCAATGAACTGCTGTTTATTCTACGGCTTTAAGCAGGTGACGACCACGAAAGCTCGGGATAATTTCATTCACTCATTCAGAAGGACTAACTTGTTTGTAACTCTTTATTGGACAGGAGTTCTTTACGAAATGAGTTCTAAATGAGTTTCTAATGAGTTTTACAGCACAAAACTAATGGGAATAAGGGTGCAAATTCGCCCCGCTCCCTTAAGGTGGCGGCAGATGATGCCCACGAAAGCTCGGGATAATTTCATTCACTCATTCAGAAGGAACTGACTTGTTTGTAACCGTCAAGCGTTGTGGGCTTAAAACACATGCGATTTGTATTTTATGAAACACAATTTTGATGAGTCGGAGTGTCAAAGAATTGTGCGTTATCCTATCTGAAAAATTTAAAACCCATTTGCCAGATTACTTACGACTGTAATGTGTGTTTTCCACACCACATTTTTCAAAACAGAATATGGCTTTATGCCGGTAATAACGAGGAGGGAAAACTGGAATTGAAAAAAATATTATTCCAGTTTTCCCCCTAAAAGAGATCGTCAAGGGGGAAAACGTTGTCGAATGTTTTTTTTTACTTCCAGTTTTCCCCCAGTTGTGGTATCTAATTTAAGCTATTTTTAATGCCTTTGTAATAGTCTTATTTTGTAAAGCCTTGCAAAAAGACAAGATAGCTTTATAAAAGTTTCATGATGTAAGTAACAGAGAATATAAACTCTCAAGTGTTGTCTGGAGTGACACATCAGCGTATCCCCAAGTATAAATTATATTCTGTGTCAGTATTGTTGACTGTCTTATCGCTCAGTCCTGACAAATGATTTATGTGCTTATTTATAAACTGTGACACTGTTTCAATTCGAGATGTTTCCATGATTTATCCTGCTTCGCTTAGCGGCCCAGGTAAGGTGCATTCCCTATGTGGGCGACTACAAGCTGTATACCTGCAGTTTACTCAAAATAAGAGGTTAAATTTCACCGTTTAAATTAAACAGTTTCAATATCACCGTTGCAATTAAACGCGCGTTCAATGTACGATAAACTCAATTAAATTTTTAACTTTAAACAAGTGACATTGAGGCCTGTGTTCACCAATAGATAATCGGACAATTAGACTGATTCGTGGGTTGACTTTGACGTTTATTGTATGAAAACTCGTGTCAAAAATGTTAAACAACGGTTTAAAATTTCACTGTCTGTTGGCAAACTCAGGTCTATCCGGTACAAGAGCTTAGCAGAGTTCAAGTACTGCCATGTCACACAATAGGTTTATTTTATACTAGCTGCCCCGCGGCTTCGCACGCGTTGTTCCTATGGAAACGTTTAAAGGTGTTATTCATCCCGCGGGAACTGATTTATGAGATAACAAATAGCCTATGTTTGATTCCGGGATTAGAATTACCTGTGTACTAAATTTCAGCCAGATCCGTTCAGTAGTTTTGGCGTGAGGAGGTAACAAACATCCATCTATCCATCCATCCATACAAACTTTCGCATTTATAATACATTAATATGTATTAGTGTAATTATAGTGTAATAATATTTTTTTAAATTTTTGACTAACTTACAGGTAGGTTTACAAAAAAATTAATAAAAAATGTAGAACATACGGATAGACCAGTAGACCTACATGTTTGTTGACGGCTAATTACAAGTTTCTGCAGATAGGTATACTTAAATAGTAGATAGACCATAGTCAACTGTCATTATCATCTGTATGCCGACGACGTCCAGATATACTTGTCTTTCAAACCCGATGATCTCTTGATAGCGACTCGTAAAATTACCGACGACCTAAACCGTATTCACGCATGGACTGGTAGAAAAGCCCTGATGCTAAATGCCTCAAGGAGTAAAAATATGCTTCTAGGAAGTAAAACATAGTATCTCCAAAATCAGGTGAGCTAATCCAATAGTATGCATTCTTGACCACACAACCTTGGTATCACCCTCGACAGTCATCTTCGTTTTGAATGTCATGTGCTAAACCTAGTCAAAAGTTGTTTCTACAGGCTAAAAATATTATACCAAATCAGGAAGGGTCTTTAGTCGTTTCGCACCACAAGCGATTCGAACCGCGGTGCAAATCGCCCAAGTATTCCTTTTGAATGGGTTCTTTCGCACCGCGGTGTGAATAGACTAAACCTTTTTTTGAATTAGTCAATTCAGGAATCTGCTTCAGAAAGATGTGCGTATTATTCTAACCGACAGTTTGATACTGTCCAAATTGAATTATGGCGACATACTTTAAGGCCCACGTCTTCTCTCATCTTCCCAACGTCTCATTCAGCGGGTTCAAAACGCCTGTTGCTGATTTTTTTTATAACGTACCCATGTTTCTCCTCATATTAATAAAGCTGGTCTGCTGAATATGGAATCGCGTCGAACTCTACATCTAGCTACTCTGGTGCAGGATGTCATAAAATTCAAACACCCAAAATACTTGTATACCAAGTTTGAATGGTCTTCAACCCATAACATTTACCGAACCCGTGATTCTTCTTTTCGCTGCATAAAACAGCTGCGTTCAGAGGAAGCTTTCGCTAGCAAGCCACGAAATGCTGGAATAATTTACCACCACCTTTACAGCAATCTCTTTCGAAGTCTACTTTTAAGCGTAGACTCAAAAACTCACTTTTGTCCGCACAAATGGCTTTGTAGCGTAAGCTCTCAAAAAACACTTCAAAATATCTTTTGCCTACTCTACTATCTCACTTATTATTCTGTATTCATTTAAGTATATAACTTTCTCTGTACCAATTTATATCATTTTTGCGTTTAACATGCAAGTAATTTTATAGACAAATAATGTTCGCTGTAATACTATACCTTTATTAGATGTAAACTACAGCTCTACATTCCTGCTATACATTACTACATAATTCTCTATGAGTTATAAATAAAATCATTTTCTTTAATACTTAAACTTTTTGAAAATTTCTTAAATACAAAGTAAATTGACGAATTATTAGTTATAAGTTAATAACATAAACTTATTGAATACCAAAATACTTACAAAAACGACTAGAATACAGTTAATCAGGTAACATAGTGGTTGTTGTTATATTACATAGTAAGCTGAAACTAATAAACGAATTACCTTAAAAATTTATCACTAAGTGAGCGTCTAAGTTTACTTGTGCTGGTTTTGAATAAGTCTACCTCACTGTTTCGATTTACTAAAGAATAAAACGAGCAAAACTTACTAAAGAATTAAATGAGCATAAACAAATGCATTCTGCCTATAATTGCTCTTAACTATAGAAACGTAAGGGATGTTCTAATTGGTCTTAACTATAGGAACGTAAGGGTGTTCGGATGTTTGGATTAACAGTGCATGTGCGCAGTCCTATCTGCTCAAGAAGCTCCGGGCAATCAACAGTGCCGTCTGCTATGTTTATTAAATAAGTCAGATCAGCCGTATGTCTGCGTTTGTGAAGGGGAAGAAATTTACGGCATCTAGTCTCATAATTGAACTCGATCATGCTGATATTGGTTTTGTTGATCTTGGTTTCTGAAAAAAAAACGGTGAATTTGATTCGCTGCGTAAGTAAGTACCTATTCCGGTGGAATTTAACAAAGTCGACCAATGGGATCTAGTACAAGCGGTATAGCATGAAGATAATTCAGGTCTACGTACTAGCAGCTCGCGCACGCTGTTTATATTGTTTTTTTTTATTTTATTGCGTACCCGTATTTTATTTTATCCTAACCTACACCCTCGATTTGATCTGAATCTATCACCAAGAGTGGAGATAGCGATATAAAAATTTCAGACATCTTGGATTTTGAAATGGACATCTTTATCGTATCGTTCGAGTTTGAGTTCGTCAAAAACGATACCCATATGAGTGGATGTCCTGTCATTTTTGTGCACCGACCTCGGCATATATGTCTTCATATGACGAGACCCTACATAATCTAGGTCGAAACGTTGAAGATGAGGGCATCAAGTTCTGCCAAAAGCAGCGTACTAGCAAGAAATCTACACAAATTTGTCCCGAGGCGGGAATCGAACCCGCAACCTCCTGCGTCGCAGGCAGACCTTCGCCCACCGCACCACAGAGGTTGTCAAATATATGTGGAGCGTTACCAAAAGATATGAACGATTTGGAACTTTGAATGCGTGCGTTAACAAAATGCCGACACACGCACACGATTAGTAGATAAAATTAGTGTTTTTGTCAAAAAACCTGATTGTTATTATTGAATGGAGTTAGGTTATCATTTAGCCTTGTTGTTGTACCAGGTTGCACCGGATTGTGCTGCTTCAATCTGACCATTGGCTTCCATTTTTTTTCGCCTAGTTCCACACCGACAATAGATTGTAAGAACATAAATTAGTTGTGTTAGACTAAGACCCGTATTATGAAAGCTTGCTCAGTTGTCAATCTATGCTTAATCAACGCTTTTCTATGGCATAAACGTCACTCAAGCATGGCTCTATGACTGAGTAAGCTTTTATAATACGGGCCTTAGATATGCAAAGATTGTATCAGTTGATAAGCGATAAACTTGCTAGTGGTTTCTTATTCACTTCTTCAGCTAGTGGACAAAAAATTCAAGTGAATTCTCTTAATTCACTTGAATTTTTTGTTTGTTGACATTTCAATTGCACCTTATTTCTTATTTGATGGGAATTACTATTTATCAAGCTGTTTATATAGTAAAAATTTGCCTTATCTAAGTACATATTTTGTAAAGAAATAAACGATTTGACTCGGACTTTTTAGATTTGTTTGCTCTTCTGACATTAGTCTATACAATACAAAAAGTAACCTTTTTTGGCATAATGCACCACTATGAATTTCTCTACTTGTTGACAAGTGATTTTCAAATACAGAATGGAGTATTTCATAGACAATGTTTCTTTTAACAGATAGAGATGAATCTATGGTGGTCCATTATGCCAAAAGAAAGGATACTTCTTTGGATAGAGTATAGCTAACCTAGTAGACGTCTCCGTGTCGAAAAGTATTTGCAGAGTTATTCCATATTATACATTTTTAGCAAACCTCCACTAATATATCGTTGTAAGCTTCTTTAGGAAAAACAATGTAAACCCTCCGCGGTACGAATAATCTTTTCCAAAAGGCGTGTCAATATTAAAATAAATTAATGGAATTACTGATATAACTTTTATAAAAATATTTACAATCTGCACTTCAAATGTGAAATCGTGAATCGTTCAAACCATGTGTTACCAAAAATTCTAATCTTATAGTTAATCTTCCTCGATGTGTCCACCTATGTGTTAAGTAATTTCCTATTAGTCGGCTCGTGATAAGAAAGTATGTAAATAAACCAATAGATATCGACTAGTGTTGGCTTTGTCCAATAATCTTTGTTTACCATTCTATTGTTTATCTAAAAATGTGGGAGGGGTCATTTTTATCAGTGTTGGTACCTACCTGTTTAATGATACCTATACAACTGTTATGTAGGGCTATCTATGTATATTACCTAATACTTACCTATATTTTCACGATATTATTCTTTATTATTATTTAGAATTAGCTTTGTGAAAATTAAATCGAAAAATGTGCCTAGTGCATGAAATCGTTAGATAGGCCCTTTCCGTAGTCGGACCGCGCCGCATTTGTTGCTAAATAAAGTTTGAGAGCTCACAAACTTGTCTTTATTATTTGGAATCAGTGAGTTGTGCGGAACGTAGGATCCTAGGACTTTGGAATTGTGTTTTAGTGGTGTGCTTGTTCACAAAAGTTCGTGCTATGTGATTGCACAACGTGATTATCTCTCCGCTAGCAAGGCGCCACGGATGGGTACACAATGAAAAGCAATAATAACAATCAGGTTTTTTGTTAACAACACTAATTTTATCTACTCATCGTGTGCGTGTGTCGGCTCACGCATTCAAAGCAATGCCACAGATTTTGGGTGTAAGGGCGGATCTAACGATTTAAATCTTTGGGTATGCCAAGATTTTACAATAGTGCGTAGCAGTATTGGTTCTGAGGAATTCTTCGTAATATACAAAGGTCATGTAAAAAATTAGAAATTTTAAATTAGTCTAGTAAACGATCCGCCTGAGCCGCCTTCTTAAAACATATTTCATGTTTCGTATTCTTTGTACTTACTTATTGATCATAAAATACAATTGATATTAGTTTCCACTTTTTTTATTTCGAAGATCAAAATTTTTGTTAGGCAATATGTATGCTGAACAATATAATCCTGCTGATTCGCATACTAAAATAAAATAGCGCAAAATAAAAATGTATATTTTACATATTTAGTTGGTTCGTTTCCTAGGTGGGACAAGCATTTTTTAAAGACATTGCAAATGTTTCTTTAATAAATAAAGGTATGTTTCCTTTCAGTAAAATGAGCAAACTAAAGGGGGCTTTGGGCTAGTTTTAGTTTCAGTAAGTAGAAAAGTCAACATAACTTACACAAAATCAGTTGATTGGTATAGATTTATCATAGGCGCATACCCGAGCCAATATGACAGCGCCCCCCCCTACTTTATCATTTACATAGTTACGTTTAAAACAGGAAATTTAAAAAATCCATCGTTCAGTTTGTGGTATCTATTATAAGCTATTTTTAAAACATTTGTAATAGTTTGGTCTTGTATAGTTTAGGCAGATATGCGAAAATAGAGTTTAGTGGCCAAAAAGGGCAACTTCGTATCTCTGCCTGAGCTTTACACAATAAAACTATTACAGAGGCATTAATAAATAACTTATAACAGATACCGCAAGCTGTACGATAGATTTTTAAAATTCCTCTGATATACTAAACTAAACTAAACTAACACCTTCATGGCCCATGACGCAGGTGCCAGTCTCCGGGGCCAGGGCCCATATATTTTTTCCACCCTGTATACCAAAAGAAACTGGGAACCAAAAAGGGAACTTACTTCAAGGATTGATGTGTGAATTGTCTAGCCAGACTATGTCCAGACAATTCACACATCATCTAGGCCAAGATAAGCAGAGCATTCAATATAATTTTTCTTAATAAATAGAATGAGAAGTTAATTTACGATCTAATGAAGTGCAATGCGCTCGATTATTGTAATCAACGTAAAATCGTTAAACGTATTATTGAGAAACTCACGACGAAAATACGAAATAGTATCAATGTTTCGAGAACGAATAGGTATTTAACCTCTTAGTTAGACCGAGCCTAGATTACAGGCTGTACTTATATCTTGAAAAGCGTATTGGAATTAAACAATACAAACGGCCTATAAGCTGGTCTATTGGTCAATTTACGATCAAAATAGAGATAGATTATGAAATGACACTTCAGTAAGTTACATAACCTGCAAAACAACTACACTTCTTGTAACTCAAAAAATGTACGGAAACTTCTGATCTTCAAACATTGGTCCCGAGGCGGGAATGGAACCCAGAACCTCTTGCGTCGCAGGCGGACCTTCACCCGCTTTTTTACAGAAGTCATCAATCCTGCCAATGACAGTTCGTATTGTGAACATTTTTCGCCATAGACAAACACAATCGACTGAATGAATCGAACTGAAATTTTGCATATATAAAGAAATGGTTTATAAATTAATCGGAGAAAGGTGCGAATAGCCAGCGTAATATTTTATTGTCTGACCACGATCTGACTTCCGAAGGTTTTGCGGTTTTCATTTGACATTTGGCATCATTTCAAGTCGACATTTATCACCCTATTTGTTTCTAAAGTTAACTTTCTCTGAGAAAGTAACTACCTTCCTGCTTACAGTTGAATAAGAAGATAATATCGTGATCATTGGTCGCTCATTACAATACAATATTTACTCTAGTAACATTAGAAGATGTCGTTTTCAGAAGTGGACGTTTTAGTAGAGGTCAGAATCACAAGTTACTCATAACAACGACCTTCGCGTCTTTTTTGTGGTCCATTTTAATTGTGTCCAACCACAGATATTTCTCATAAATAGGAAATTAATTATTTTAATTAAATAATAAGGTAACTTACCCACTATTAAATATTGTATAAAGAACTTACCTAATCATCATAAAATCATCAAAACCCATTCGCAAGGTAGCAATCAAATAAGATTCTAAGTCATTACTATTCCTACAAAATTCTCACCACAGATATAAATTGACACCTGTTGAGGAAGCAAAAAGAGAATACGCCTGTATGAACTAATCGCCATAATATTGATAAATGCACCTGGTTCAGGAACCTCTTCGGCGCAGTGCGCGGGTGTCGCAAGTGCCGGACCGCGCGAATTCCTTCTCTGACCTTTGCGGATTGAACGATTGCGAAGTAGGTATCTACCTAGCTTCTCCACTGCGCAGCTGCGGCTAGACTGGCTTGAGCAACCGCCACAGATAGCTTCTACGCTAGATCTGACAGCCAACTTATTGCTAAGTAGAGTAAAAAGTATTTATTCTCTGTCAAAGATTACTGCAAAGGTGGTACAAAGAAATAACAGTTTTAACCGTGACATCAAACGGGCTTTCATAAAACTTTTAAGTGTTCGTAGTATGGATCGCAGCTTGATGCAGTGCGACCACAATTTTAATTAGTAATGCAAAAGGTGCTGATGCCTTCAAACATCAAAATAATTGAGACGAGAATTTATGCTGAGAAGATATATGTACGTTACTTAACTACGAGTAAAGCAATTAACTGTGGAAATTCATTAATTTTCCGCGTTTATAACGTATTTAATACTTAGTAGCAGTGCCCCGTGGCTTCGCCCGTGTGGTAATTCCAGATATGTATTGGACGCCCAAGGGTCGTCTAGCAAAAAAGGAAAAATCATGTTTAGAAAGAATAAAAAAAATTTTAAGGACTAAATATTTATTTACCTTTATAGGTACCTTATATTTAAGGAGTAAATATTTATTACCGTGATAGTTAGACAGTTGAAATATTCACAGATGATGTATTTCTGTCGCCGCTTTATCAACATATACTAAAAACCAGAATAAAATAAATATTTACTCCTTAAATATTTTTTATTCTGGTTTTTAGTATTTGTTGATAAAGCGGCGACAGAAATACATCATCTGTGAATATTTCAACTGTTTAACTACCACGGTTCATGAGATATAGCCTGGTGACAGACGGATAGACTACGCGGACGGGATTATAATTGTCGAGACAAAATAAAAAGAAAAAAAGACGTGTGGCACTCGGGGACTGCCGCGGTAAAGCTATTGCAATGCCATCTAGAGGCGAGTTGCTGAACTAAAGAGACAAACGTCAAGGTTTTTTCGTTACGGAATTTCTGGATTCGGTCCCCGCGCTCAAGGCCCGCGATAGAAGCTATGCAATAGCTTAAAAATAATCTATGCTAGCCTACTAGCCCTATGTAGGTTGATTGCTGCAGTCTTTAGATTAGAGCTAAAGACACAATGCGCGTAGTCGAAAATACACAGTGTTGGTTATTTTTACCTAACATCAAGTTTATCGCTAAAGCTTTAAAATAATGTGCAGAAGCTCATCAACTATGGATTCATCAGAATGTTAACGTTGACAATACAGACCGAATAAGGAGGCTCAATAGGAAAAAAACCTTATTATAATTATTATTTTACGAGTGAAATGTAGTGAAAACAAACTAAAGAACAAACGAGCAAAGTGTCTTCCTATTAACCTTTTGTGTATACACGGAGACAGTAAGAAAAATATATTGAAAACACGTTGTTATAATAAGCTATGGTAGCAATTTAAGTTATATTTTAATTACTCACTAGCCAACGAATGATTGTGGCTAGATTGTAATAAAATGATACAAGGGTTAATTTTTTAGAAAAAACTAACTAAATGTGTACTGGACACAAAGAACTAAAAAAACTCTTTCCACGGGTGTCGTAAGAGGCTACTAAGGAATATCCACCGGGGGGCGGGCAGCAGCACCACCTGCAGAACAATTATACCACCAAACTACTATCCCCAACCCGCATGCCTAAAGTGGGGATTACCCTCCATGAGATAAACGCGAATAAGACGCTTATCAGGGAGGCCTCCCCCTGAGAAACGCCTTATTCGCGTTTATCTCGTCCAGCAGTGGACCAATACAGGCTGTTAAGGTAGAGCTTGAGATTGAGGACATAAAAAATTTGCTAAAAAAAGCGACCGAAAAAGCATGTTGCATAATCGTTCGGAACTTTTCCAGCTCGTTTAAGGCGGTGCAATTGATACCTACCTATACTGCACGCATACTTTAGTTTAGGCAATAGGTACCTTCACAGATAGGCACTAAGGCCTAAGGCAACCATCTTGCCCGCATTCGTTCACTTATTGCTCTCTGCAGGCGGTTCACAGTACACTACTGAAGCACAGACGTAATAGATAAACTAGAAGTGGTAGAGCTTAATAATATAAGGTTGTAGGGCATTTTGTGGGTCAGCAACATTAAGCCATTCTCGCACAATGATCTCGAGTTAGTCACAACTTTATTTTGGTTGGTGGTAAATTGATAACCTCGTTTGAAATTGGAATTTCATTTTTAATCGCCTGTTTGTTTTGTTATTAAAAAAATACTTTTTTAAACAGTAAAACATCTAGGTTGCTAGCAACACTGTGTACTGGTACGCAGTACTATGTATAATGTGGCACGTCTCGAGCAAAAAACGAATCAAGTAAATAAAAGTGATTGGTCACACGTAGCACAGGCTCTACCAAAACGAATTGGCACCTTCTGCAAATGATTGCTTCTACAAGTGGTCGCCACAGAGTGGTCGCCACCGAGTGGTCGCCACCTAGTGGCTGCCACTGTGGCTGATCTACCCCGCCCGGTATTGCGAACAGTCGTTGTGTAACAAAAGAACGCCACCCGTAGATTCGTAGTGGCCTGTGATGAAACGCACTTGCTAGAGTCTATCTAAAATCTATTGGATTATTGTTATTATTTTATAGAGCAAGTGGCATAGCTGAACAGTCCACTTCATTTACTTGGAACCACTTTGCTGTTTTGTGCAGACTATTAATATAGATTGCAATTGCAATAATATCGTCAAATAACGATCACTTTTCATAATCACAAATAAGTTATGCTTTACTTGATTACCTATCAGGTTTAATTAAAGAATTAACTGGGTTTAAGAATGTTTACCACACTAATTTTTAAAGTTGTTTTTATCTGAATACAACTAGCTAACTATAACCCTAATCAACTTTTTCTTCATTTCAGATTTTGTCCTTTAACTCTTTTTAACCGATTTCAAAAAAGGAGGAGGTTCTCAATTCGACTGTTTTTTATGGTTGTTCCCTCAGAACTTTTGACTGGGTGATCCGATGTTGATGATTCTATTTTTATTTCAAAGCTGATGCTTTCTGTGTTTTTTAAAATATGGTCCAGTTCTGAAAATAGCATCATTTAAAACAAACCCAATTATTTTATAAACGCGTTTTTCTATAAGGTCGGTCATCACTCCGAGTCTAACATACCAATCTATCAACAAATGAAGCAAAATATATTCTAAAGCTGTCTTCTTCTGAATGAATTTTGTTACTCAGTTTAACCATCTACTTTGTAGTTAATAATATTTTCTCGAAATATGATCAGGCTGAACAAAGGAACACGAGTCGAGAAAGTTAGTGAATTTATTATTACCTACCTATAGCTAAGGCATGTTTGCTGTCATCGTAGAAAGATATGCTTTACCTGCTAAGAAAAATAATTTACCTACGATATTCTTGTCGTCTAGTAGAGAATAGTAAAGTTAGTATATATATAAATATACGAGTATATAATCTGTGATAGAGTCTACCGTATTATTATTCTTTGTGCGTAGCGTACGTCTGTGTGTCTTAAGATTTTTCTGTACAAAATATTAGTAAAGTATTTACAACGGGATATTTACCATAATTTGAGCAGTGTTTATGTGTAAATAACTATACGTATGATGGATTTAAAAGTTTTATTATAATGTCTCAGAGCTTCAAATTGCCTACTTAGGGCCCAGCGCTTTTAAAAGCCGGTTGCTCCTCCGAAAGTAAATTATTTCTTCGTGGTATTACCCTCTTTCTTTTGATAAAGGTTACATTCCATTTGATAATTTCCGTCCTGTCCCTAGTAATCAGTGACACACTCTGATCGTGTCATACGAAATAATACCTTTTGAATGATAGTCTTCATACGAAAGAATACAAATTAGCAGGGCACCGTAACGGTATTGTTTGCCGAGCTCGCGCGCTCCATTTCCATAATGCCGCCTCGTGCCACCCATCCCATCAGAACGTGCCTTAAAGATGGCCACTCACGAAACTTACAATGTTATCATTCTCTACGGAGTGTCTCTGAGAGTGACACGAGAGCTGCTGACTGAGTTTCAGGCGCAGCGCATCAGTATTGCTATACAGCGGAGCAATGCAGCCAGCGTCTTGGGGACACTTCCGGCTGGTATTGATAAGGAACAGTTGAGGTTCATGTAGATTGTTGTGTCTGCAGTTAGCTCAATTGGTAGTTTCAATTGTAAATACAATTTCTAATTTACTGCTTTTATTTGATTGTATTTTTCTTTGCCAATAAAGATGTCGTTCTTAACAGATATACCTACCTAAAAGTAAGATGTAGTTATACAGCCGATGCGCATGCGTGTGCGTATTGAAACAGTCATTGTAGTTCGACGTACCTTTACCACCTCTGAGGCCTCGCAGTCAACGCGTTGTACCTTACCTACCTTTGACCTATTTGACTTGTAAAACTTGATTTTTACCACTAAATGAACCTTTGAACCTTGTGAAATCCAAAAATGTTAAGTACAAACAGTTTTAAAATAAATCAAAAAAATCTGACGCTGATTCTCCTCAAGACTTACTTTTGACGGACAAGGATTCGGGGAGTGAATGGACAAACGCCTCTACGTGATTGAAACTAATCTGAAAAGTTTGAAGTATACCCACGACCCAAAGAAATAAATACACGACTGGACGCAGTTCGTGAAAGTCGCCTCGTGAATAGTCAGCTTAACACCACCTACGCAGGTTTGTTTGAGCAAAGTGTACAATGGGTACAATTAAATAAGCTGTGTTCTTAGCAAACTTCGAGATGCGATTTAAGAGGAATAACGGTCGTGGAATTTGAATACACAAGGTTATTAATTTAACATTCAGAACTATATTGTTTCATATTGGCAGATGTTGTTGTGCTTATTTCTTACCAAAAGCTTTTAGTTCCGATGACAGTATTTAAAATGTAGGATCATTTTATTTTAAAGGCTTCTTTAACTTTATCTGGCAGAGGGTGAAGACGTTTTGGTATTTATTGCAAGAGTCTTGCAAGACTTACAATGAGAGTTTTATTTACTTATTAGGTTTGTGTGAGCTTATGACTTTATATAACAATAGAATGGCTGCAGTATCGTGTCGTTACCCAACAGTCGGTCTCATATCGAGGTTAAAGCGTGAAGGAACATCTAAATTAATAGACATGTATTTTATCAAATTATTTACTCTACAAAGTAACAACACATTTTTCGTGATGGTGCCTACTAAAACTTATGGCAACAATAAGTAATAGTAATAACGTTTTATAGCTGAGCCTACATCGGCACCGAGTGGAGTATTTATCGCTGGGCGGCCATAGGGCGGCCGGGGGGCGGGCGGCTTTTCACGATCGATAGGGCAACACCCCGCCCACGCGGGAGCTGGTCTAACATACCCCCATGTTAGCCAAATTATCTATTTAAATAGGTACAAATTATATGTATATTATTTTCGGTTCTATTAACAAATAGAACCGAAAATAATACATATGACAGACTTAACAAAGTCTGTCATTGCATGGGAAGCAAAGTTGTAAGGGATCGATAGTGTAGATGTCGACTAGTAGGAATATATTATCTTACTTCTATATAGTACGTTCTAGATTTTATTTCTTGGGATACCGTCTACCTCTCAGCTAAATTTCATAACGATACTTTCAGCAGTTTATACGTGTAACAGATAGATAGACAGCGTTAGTTTCGAATTTATAATATACCAGCGGTGTGCGAAGTGTATTAAATTTTTTAAACATACGTATATAAATATATACTTTGTTACTCAGGGAAAATGGACCGTCTCGGAAGTTTGAAATCGGTTTCGTAGTTTTTGTGTCCTAAAATACAAATCTTTCCTCTTAGAAATCAAATAATATCCCAAAATTTTTTGGCTTCGACGGGACTCGAACCCGAGTCCTCCCCTCAGTACGGGGATGTGATAACTACACCACGACGACCCTCGAAGCAGATTTTTTTTCAGAATATAATCTGATTTCTTAGAAATTACCAGAGAGTAAACTATAGAAACCAAAAATCTTGATAATATATACCTAATAATATTAGTATGGATGGATTTCCTTGTGAATTAATCTCCTAAGGTCAATGGTCTGTTGGTACTAGAAGGTCTTTAATTTGTTGTATAATCCCACTGCGGCGCTTAATTGAACATTGAAAAGGTACCCGTAATTTGAGTAATGTTGACATTTCCCATAATTTTGGGTAAATGTGACAACAGGGGTGGCACGGAAGGGTAGCTGGTGGCTACAAAAAATGAAGTACCTAACAAATGTGTTTGCTTATGGGGATGTTTTTGGTGTGTAACTTTGGGAATTTACCTCGCATTTATAGAAAACTCATTTCGTAAGTTTATGTTTTCAATATTTACAGTATCGCGTACTGCTCCTATACCTACCTATAAAAAGTAGACTACAACCCAAGTGACTATATCTAATACCTGATAAAGTGACGCGTGATCTTATGCGATAATATAAACAAACATCTTTAAAATATCGTTATCAGTTTAAGAACAGAGGATATATAATTTTGTTTTTACGAGATTAAACATTTTATGGTTTATATCAAAGCAGATCAACTAAGCAGGAAAATAGGTAGCTTTAATTTGAACATGAAAGTAAACTATTACTCGTAAAAGCTAAACACTTCCGACAACACGGTTATCTGAGTGGATTGGAGCAGAACACTGACCGCATTTACACCACCTTTGGTTTAAACACCATAATGCCTGCCCTTGGTTTGATCTAGCAATGAACAAGATAAAAGAAACTAAAACCCGATTACGGCGTTGATGATGACTGTGCTTATTATTCATTGAAATTTTCGACCCTCATTAAATAACATTTTCTATAACTCAATAGTAATCATATATTTATCTTTACACTCTTTACTCTCAACGGAGTGGTTTTATTCGTTTTGGTTACTCGAGTCTCGAAGCGTCCTAGATCCAAAGAGTTGATGTGATTCATAGATGAGGTAGGTATCTGTCAAAATACTCGTCTGAATTTCTTACCTGTACTATCCTTACTCTATGGACCATGCATGCCCTCTCGCGCGCTGCTTGGATGTCTGTGCCTCTCATTTTGTGAAAAAAGTGTAGACCCGTAGAGGTTTTATGGTGCAAGTAAGCTATGTGGACCGAAATCTAGCGCTACATGAGCGCTACAAACCTGTTTTCTACGCGACTGAGCCTTTTACTGCTTTTACCTAACCAAGTTCAGTCTGCCTTGATACGGTTCATGCAGATAGAATAAAGATAAGTGGTCACATTAGGAAGGCACTAAACTTGACGCTGCAGGCACTTTTCCTGTATTAGGTAGGTACCTTCTCGTGATATAAGCTTTCAAGTTATTACTAACGTGATTTGCAGAAAGTAGACACGAAAGCGATATTATGAACCATTTTTTATTTGGAATTGACATAGTTCATTTACAAAGTAATAATTTTAAGCTTATTTAATGTATTACCATATAGGATCGTTCTTATAAAATCTTTTGTATTACTTATATGCCAAAGATTTCACTATCCATCCAAGATATAAACTTCTTTCCCAGGACGCCTTGGCCAACGTTACGTTTCATGGCCTTCGCTTCAGCTTTCAGTTTCATGCAAAGTAATTTGCCCTGGAGCCTTTGACACTTCTGCTTGAGGGATCTGCAGATTTTGAGCAAGGTCATCTTCTGTATCATGAGCTGCTGAATGTGTCCGTTTAGGACAGTGCTTAAGTCAAGTTCTTCAGTCGGCGAGCTAGACTTTTCTCTCATGGGCTCTTCAGCCGGTGAGCTAGAGTTTACTCTTTTGATATCCAATTCAACTTGCGGCTGAATCCATGAATACTGTTGTTGCAGGTTCTGTAATAAGGTTCTCCACTAACGAATGCTTTTATAATATATTTAATTAGATAGGCATTATGGTGCACAGGCGTTCATAATTTTCTTTGAATTTCAAGCTTTCTTAAACGAATGAAAAAATAATTAATTTATAGGTACCTACCTAGTATGGTCGCAGGGCGGGGTAAACTAATTACGAACGGGTCTATAACTAGCTAGTTTATGTCTTACGCCTTGAAATAAGAACATAAAGACAACTGAAAAGCAAATTCGGAACTTATTATCCACTAAAAAGGCATTGAAAGATGACTTTCAACCAAGCTTAGATAACTGGTGTGCTTGCCTCGTAAATATGATCAGGCAAAACCGGAACAGCATATTTGTTGATGAATATCCGACCAGAGGCAGTGTACTTGTCATCGTCTCTGAAGTGAGCAGAGCAAATCCTGGTGTGCTTCGTAGGGGTCCACTGCGGCTGGCCTCTCTCTAAACGAATCACTTCAATCCACTCATCGCGTCTTACCTCTAGTGAAGGAAGCCTTAAAAAAACATCAATATTTAGCATAATTTGGTCTTTAGTTGCAAAACCATCTTTTGTCCCTTGTTTTTTAACTATTCGCACTGCTTGATGAAAATCGACGTGAAGATATAAAGGAATGTGTCTCAGAATGTGAATGAATAACTTGCAATTAATATTTCAAAGTCAATGGGTACTTACTGATGGTACGTAATTCCATTAGATTTATTCGACTTTTTAATGTTATTTTTGCAAGATTTTAGGACACACGACGGCATTTTTACAAAGCTTGTAATAAATTTTATATTTGACACACACATCAAAAAACATGGAGTTATGAGTCTAAATTTTTTCTCGATGGTATTTCGTGTGTCGCTTTAGTGTTGACCTCATGTGACAGTTGAAATTCGCTTACAAACCTATGTGCTATCGACTCACAAATGTATTAGGATTGTATGACCATAAAGTTTTTAAACGTTGCGTTGATTTTTGAGATACCTACAGAACTAATAATTTTGTTTAATTCAAAAGGGTTATAATCATAAGGCATAGGTTATATTATAAGTCAAAACACTCACAACATGAAAGCACTGAATGCTTGTCTACTTATTAAATCTGCATTGGTCATACTATCCAATTATTCGACGGCCCTATTAAAATCACCGTATAAATATTCATGGGTCATCCTAGAGGGGTCAATGCAGGGGGATGGTTGAGAACGAGGTACATATATATAGTTTTAATACCGAACAGCGTGTTGGACCACGCACAGTGAAGGGTTCCGCTGCTTTTCTTTAAGTAGGTACCTACATAAATACCTATACTACATATAGTAGGGTAGTGTCCCATGTTAAATTAAACACTATTTAACTTTTATTTTCTATTTTAGGTGATCAATGCAATTTACGCGACTGTCGCAAAATGCAATGAATGGCCGCGACTGCTAAAGAAAATAGACTATAGTGCGCGTGGCGGGATACCGTATGGCCCCCCATAGACTAAGAATTAGTCTAGACGAAGAGTTGTAAAAATTCTAAATGTTTCGTTTTAGCCATTTGGCACCGGAACCCTAATAATAAAAGCGTATTAGCCGCATTGCATGTCTGTGCTTCCGTGACCGGGCAGTTTTACACCTGGTGGTGGCGGGTTGGCAGACGATGGGATGGGTAGATGGGGGCCAAAGGCACCGTTTGTCAGTCGCCGGCCGCCGGTCACCCATTAATGAATGTTCCCATAATGTTTATTGGGCCTGCTGAGCTGTTCCCAGAAACTTATCGCTTATAAATTAACAGCTATTGGTTTCGTATTGATATCTTATATGTGTTTATTGAAAAGTATTTTAAACTGACTCGTGTTATGGTTTACTTTATGAATAAAAAAATAAAAAAGAACTGGTTCTATAATCTCAGAATGGAGGAGATATACATAGATATAGATACAAATTTCTAAACAACCATTAGTGCAATGGATTTTCATCCGAACAGGGTTGGTTGGTACTTTGGCAGGTATTGTCTATACGAGTACCTACAGCTGAAGAAGTCACTTGGCCTATAAACAAGTGAAAGTGGCGCCCCCACTTATTTTCTCTTATTTTTACGTTTCACACAGGAAATTTTAAAAATCCATCTTAGATTTTGGGTATCTATTATAAGTTATTTATTAATGCCTCTCTTATTATTTGAAAGCTGGTGCTTCCTGGGTCCCATTTTAATTTGGTCTAGTTCTGAAATTGGGATCCATCTAATTGAAGTCGGCTTACAGTTTTTGTAAAACAAAATGAACTATCATATCTCTGCCTTAACTATACAAGACTAGCTGCGCCCCGCGGTTTCACACGCGTTGATCTTATGGTAACGTTTAAAGGTGATTTCTTTCCTGAATTTTCTTTGCTATAAACCTCACGGAGCCCAAGACCTTTCCAACGAATGCAAAACCGTGGAAATCGGTTCGTGCGTTCTGGAGTTATAGCGTCAGGAAGGAAAACCCGACTTATTTTTATATTATAGATCACCAGAGGTATGAAAAAATAGCTTATTATAGATACCACAGACTGTACGATGGATTTTTAAAATTTCCTGTCTTGAACGTAATAATAAGATAAAATAGGTGGCGCTGTCATATTGGCTCGGGTATGCGCCTTAAGCCAGCTAATTCTATGAGCTATATATGACGTGGCTAGACATGTAAATGATGTGAGCAATGCGTTAGCAAGTTACGTCCATCCTATGACACGCAAGATACATTTCTGTGTACTCGTATGACACCTCTATGCTTCCAACCCTTACCGGTGTGTGTTGGTGCCGTGGGGACGTGCCAACAGACCGTCACGCTCTACCTTCCGTGGTTAATATACATTCAATGTCGATTCCATACAAATGATGATGGACTTTGATGAGAAGTTGAAATAAAATATTTCGTGTTTACTTAAAAATAATAGCTAATGCGCTAGGTTTTTCTTATAATAATCAATATAGGAACTTGCAATGTATATTGTGTTGCTTGCGTACTATATAAACTCTATGATCATTACCCTAGTTCTATGACGTCACACTCCTATAGAACAAATGAAAGTTCGAGTAAGTACAAAAAACATTCGATATAAGTAATCGAGAATCATTGATTTCCTACACAAAAATGGGTTAGAATCACAGACAACCGAGCTGCGCGAAAATGGTAGATAATGGTAGACTCAAACGAGGTGTAGCCAAAACTGCTACAAGTACTTCTCATTTACGGATACGACTGTGAATATGAGACTTATTTCTCTCATTTGTTTTAGGTACATCTCCTTTGTGTCTGTCTACTACCAATCTTCTATAATATCAATGCCGCGACGGTGACTGCCGCTGCTGTCATGTCAAAGTGCAACAAATCACTCAAAATAATACTCATACTACGAAAATTAGTATAGTCCTCTCTATACAGTTAGGGTGCTGCAAGCATCGATCAAAAATTTAGGCCACAAAATTTTCGATCGATGGCTGCAAGGTGCTAATTTTTTTGGAAGTACTTGAAAACGACGTTAGTATTCGTAAAATAATGCGCACAACCCATACTAAACACTTAGAACTCAAACCATCCAAAACCAACTTCGGGTCTGATACTTCAGCAGATCGCTCGCTACATGCTATACGAAATGAGGCTATATAGAGAGTTTATGGAACCATAACCAAAACGTACATTATTTTGTATGAAAACGGCACCGACCAATGGTTGGCTATCACGTGCCATCGTTTACACATTTGACTCCATTTTATTATAATAATGAAATTATCGGGGGTCGCGGGTATCGGGGGTCGATCGCGTGCTCTTTCCCCTACTATTACCTCATTAAGAGATAGACGGTGTTACGATTACGGCGAGTATAACTTTTTAATTTGATGGCTTTCGTATGACCTTCGCAGCGAGGTGTGATTTTAACGAGCGTTCGGTACTTTCGATTCGAATTTATCGTGTCCTTTTATGTACGGGCACAGATTAAAGTGAAATGCGATATGACTTTGGAAGTCACAAAGGATGTTTAACTAATAACCTTTTGCGCAGCGCGGATCTTGTCGCATTTTTTTCCGTGATTTGCGTTCGAGATTTACAACCCTTCCGCATACAAAGGGCCAACTTAAAATAGAATGACAATTTTAACGACGTATTTTGCACCTTATCTATATCTATACTCAAATTATAAAGATGATAGATTGATTATTTGTTTGTTTGCAGTGAGTGAATAGGCTCCGAAACTACTAGACCAATAAAAAAAAATTCGTCATTAAAAAGCTTACTTTTCAGTCACACAGGCTACATTTTATCCCGGAATTCTCACGAAAACGGGAATTTGAAGTTTTTTAGCAGCGCCTCGCGGGTGAAACCGCTAGGCGCTGCTAGTTTGTTATAAATTTATAATATAGCTCGCGAGGACATGATAAGATAATCCTAATAAAGGGAAATTGTAGAGCGAGCGCGTTGATGTCATTTACATGAAAAAACTGCTTTGCACAAAGTGTACGTGCAATAATGTGGTAGCATGGCGCAAGGTAAAATTGAAGAACGGCACTGAGACCCATAGGTATTAATAACTATGTTACCCACTGCTTACCATGGCACATAAACCCCTAAGTAGGTCGTGGCCTTCGACACAATATATCGCTACCAGCTTCTGCCTCCGTTCAGTCCGTCCGATGCGAATTAACTGAGCATCACATAAATGAAACGAATGCCCCACTCTTTGAAAAAGGTATTAACATAACACCGAAAAATAAAGAAAATTTAATTAGAGGGGGCAATTAGCAACCAAAGAAGTAGCGCAGCAATAATCTGGCAAGAAGGGGTCGCGGCTAATTAGCTAATGGAATCCCCCTTCACCCCGCCACCACGCTGACTGGACGGTAATGGATTGAGGCACGCTCATCACTACTGCCCATCTCGAGTTTCGAACGCGGTTTGGTCATGGCTTTACTTATAGTATTTTATACCTGGGTAAAATGAAATGGAATAACCTTATCTGCTTTTTTGACGCACATCGGCAATCGAGAATGAAATTAAAAATCTTATTCCTGATGTAGTACGCATACACTCGCCGAGGCACCCTGAGTCAGGATGTAGAACTGAAAAAAAACATTTTCGCTTCCGTTACCACTGTCCAACGAAACGAAATTGTAAGTACGAATGAGTACGCACTACTACCAAATGCTGCAAACTAATCGCTTTACTATGACAGTGATTATAGTCGCAGAATCGTCCAAAAATGAAAGAAACCCTAGATAGTGCGTGCGGGCTGTTAGCACGAAGTAGTTTAGTAGAGTTGGGTGTTTGAGATTGGTAAGAATAAGATAGGTAAGAAACCTTGACACTTTGACACGTCTCTCTATTTGTAGTTTCTTTCATAATAGTAAAATTCTAAAATATGTTATTCTGAGACGATACCAGAAGACGATACGAAACGATATATTAGAGAACGCCAGTGTCTAGATAAACCTATTTTAGAATTTAAGACCCTACTTGCCACAAAAATGTATCATTCATAAATCAAAAACGTATCTGTCTACCTATCTACCATTGTTATAGCCCTGAGTAGTTGTCTAGCTTTTCCTGCCAACCAGTCCTGAATCGCCCCGAATTTGGTAGCGTTCGATGAGAAATGGGCAAATAACGAGGGTCTCATATTTTCTCATTTCTATAACTCCTGTCTAAAATTATTCTTTGTGGGTAGGTAATAATCGAAACGGCTTTTTTATAGTCGGAGTCAATAAAAAACGCATAAATTGCCTGCTGACGCAAATTAAATGCGTATGAAGTAGGTTATGATGGTATGGAATATTGAGATATGAGTAGGGGGGATAGGGTGTCTTATCGACTGGCATCGATTGGAGGGCCGTTAAGCGCTATGGGGTAGACGGTATTTCCTATGGATACTTACGGGCTAAATGTCGAGGGATTATCTGTTAGCTTTTTTAAAATTTAATAAAGATAATGCGCATGGTTTAAATCATTGCACATCAACGTCCTAGATAGAGGGGCAGAGATACAGATGGGAATAACCCGAGGTTTTGACCGAATCTCTTAGCGGAATAATTAGACGAGTCAATTTGTACTACGTTATCTTATAATAAATTTATGTAGTGCAAATTGTTTATCTAAGAATCATTAATTTATGAAATAGTTGCCACCACACATGTATTGTTGTTTTCAATACCGATTGTCTAGTCTAATAAGTCTGTCTGTAAGCCATATTTAGAAATTTGAAAGAAGAAGTTTGATATGAGTGGATAAATCCATCATGTATCTATTCAATGGATCTAATAAAAATCATCCGTAAATACAATTTTTAATTTGAAGTTATTTCCAACGATTTTTGTCCAATGTCACTTAAAAGTTATTTACATACTTTCAACGAATTGCGAATTGCAAACGAATTTGCTTTAATATCTAAATACAGACTTACAAATAATAATAATAATATAATAATATAAGCCTTTATTCAAACTATTTACAGATTTTAATAATTATACTTGATATTACACACATAAGAACTTAGTCTGTTTGCCACTTGGCACAGGCCTCCCCCAGCCCTCTCCACTCCTCCCTGTCTTGGGTTCTCCTTGTCCACGTCTTGCCCGCTCCTTTGACAAGCTCGTCAGCCCATCTAGTGAAAGGTCTGCCCTGATTCCTTTTGCCTTCTCGGGGCAACCATGTTGTTGTTTCTTTGCTCCATTTATCTGGACCTCTTATTATATGACCTGCCCAACTCCATTTGAGCTGCCTTACTTTGTTGGATATAGCACTTAATTTTGTAGTCTCCCTCATTTGAGAGATTCTTATTTTGTCCTTCCTTTTTATGTTAAGCATGCTGCGTTCCATTGAGTTTTGACTTATACTGAGTTTTGTTAGTTGTTGCTTTGTGAGTGCCCATGTTTGACATCCATATGTGAGTATTGGTAAGACGCATGTTTCGAACAATTTGGTTTTAACTTTTATATTCATATGCTTGTTTTTGAAAATGTCTTTTAAAGACCAGTACCTTTTCCATGCATTTGTAATTCTATTTTGGATCTCCTTATTCATCTGTTCGTCTGGTGAGATATTTTCTCCAAGGTAGGAGTACTCGTCAACATATTCTATAGTCTCATTGTTTATTTTGATCTCTGTTTTATCATTTAAAGTCATAACCTTGGTCTTGTCCATATTCATATGAAGGCCGGCTTTCTTGCTTTCAAAATCTAATTCGGATATCATAGTTTGAAGTTTTGTAGCTGAATCTGAAAATAGCACCAGGTCGTCAGCGAATCTTAAGTGTGAAATAAGGTTTCCATTGATGTTTATACCATTTTGTTGCCATTCTAGCCCTCTGAATATTTTTTCCAAGACTGCTGTAAAGATTTTTGGGGATACTTACTGGGTCCCCCTGTTTTACTCCTCGTTTTATGTCTATTTTTCCTCCTTTTTTCTCTAATCTTATTTGCGCGGTGCTGGCTTTATAGATCTCTTTGATTATCCTTACATATTTTTCTTCCACACCTTGGTCCCTTAGGGCTTCCCAGATTGCCTTGTGTTCTAAAGAGTCAAATGCTTTTTTGTAGTCCACAAATGAGCAGTAAAGAGGTAGGTTATATTCCTTCCTTTTTTCAAACAGCTGTCTCACTGTGTGAATGTGATCCAATACAGAGTAACCACTTCTGAATCCAGCTTGTTCTCGTGGCTGGCTTTCATCCAGAATTTTAGTTAAGCGGCTTAGGATGACCTTCGAGAAGGTTTTATAAATATTAGACATAAGGCTTATCGGTCTATAGTTTCCCATGTCATACTTATCGCCTTTTTTGAATAGTAGAATTATTGTGGACTCAGTCCATTGAGTTGGTACTTTTTCTGAACTGACTATCTCATTAAATATACTGCTAAGTATGGGTGTTAAATATTCTTTTGATGCCATGAGGATTTCATTAGAAATGTTATCTGGGCCTAGAGCCTTTTCTTTCTTCAAAGTAGACAAAGCCCACAAGACTTCACTTTCCATTATATTTGGTATGTCATGTGACAAAATACCTACTGGATTTTCTTCTGTTTGGGATATGTCTCCTTCATATAATTGTTTATAGTACTCGGTAGCAGTTTTCAAAATGTCTGGTCTTTTCGTGTGCATCGTTCCTTTTGTGTTTTTCATTTTAGGAATCCATTCCTTAGAATCTGATAATATTTTCTCTGCCTTTTTGATGCCTCCTGTTTTTATGACTGTTGTTTCAATAAGTTCCATTTTGGCATGGTCTTTATCTTTTTTTATGCTTGCTTTGATTTGTTTGCTTAATTCTGAGATTTCTTCCCTCTGACTTTTACTTTTTCCTTTAATTTCAATTAAAATTTTCCTTCTGTTTCTAAGATCTTTAGTGTTTTCTGTTAATTTCTTGTATATGTTTGAATTTTTCCCATTATTATTATTGTTGTTAGTTGTTAATGCTTCTTGTATGCTTTTTTCTAGGAAATTATACTTTTCTTGTAGGCTTGAGAGTTTGGTTTCTGTATAGAAATTTTCAATTTTGCTAGCCAGTTTTGATACAATTGATTTTTGATTAATTTCTGTTAAATGAGCTGTGGATTTTTGATATCCGCTTCTTGAATTCTTTTTTATTTTGTATTTAATAGTTGCTCTAACCATTCTGTGGTTTGTGTTAAAGTTTAGATTATTTATTACACTTACATTGCTAAAATTATATTCTTTGTTGGACAGGATGAAGTCTATTTCGTTCTTGTGGGTGCCATCAGGTGAGCTCCATGTCCATTTCTTGTCTGGTTTCTTTTTGAAGTAGGTGTTTAGAATTTTCAACTTATTTTCAAAGGAAAAGTTCACTAACCGTTCCCCATTATTACTCCTTTTTTTGTTTAGACAGTGCGGTCCCAGAATCATGTCTTCTCCAGTCATTCTTTGGCCTATTTGGGCATTGAAGTCTCCCATCACCACGAGGAAATTGTGAGAATATTTCTCAATGGTTTGGTTCAGCTCAAGGTAGAATTTGTCTAAGGTCTCTTTTTTTGCTTTTTCTGTAGGGGAGTATACCTGTATTATTGTACACCTTTCTCTGTCGCGTGGAGTATTGATTAGGTTTAGGATTGCAATTCTTTCGACTTGAGACTTACAAATAATAAAACACAAATAGTAATAGTAACGCTGGATTCGTTTATTGGATATAAAACCATTGGGTCATTATTTCTATACAAAGCCGAATTATTTAACAAAATCTGATAAACGTTAGCAGAGATATCAAGACACAGTACAAACGCAACTAAACAACATACAATTGATAATAAAATGACTTACCTATTTATGTATGTATCATCGCATCAATGATGTCAAGAAAGGTTACCGATCAAAATATTAATGTATTAAAGAGCTAAAAAACTTTTTATGTATTTATTATGCGAGCATAACGTAATATAGTGAGTCATTCCAAAGAATAACTTATAATGCTCTTGTCGTTTTTTGTGTAGAAATAAAATTTTAAATTATGACCAAATATTTAAATGGTAATTAGCATAAATCTGTTTTAGATACAAATGATTACAATCATTTTAAAATAGGGAGAGTTTGGATATTGGTGTCGCAGAAATGTTAGAGTTTTTTGTGTGATAAAACTAATTTTGGCAACAAAAACTCGATTAAGTGAATAAAAGGGTTTCTCAAGTTCCCATAGCCATAAATAAATGCCCAGGGTATCAGAGTAACTCTATAGCTTTCCGGTAAACCCATCAAGCATGATGAAGATATATCTTCAACGTGACTCTTTTTCTAAGCAAACCTGTCTTTCTGTTTGTTTAATGGTATTCATATGAGCTGCATCGAATCATATTTTTAATAACGTAATGGAAAAATATGTTGATTCTGTTGCGCGCGTTTATCGACTTCTTTTTATCTTGCGACCCTCCCTCTCCGCCCGCCCAGCGCTGTGATTGGGCGGCGTGAGGGCGGAAATGTATATAGCACCGAATATATTAGATGAATTACCCTTAATATAATAGTGATTAATTTCAGTATGTACTAATAGATGTAATAATCATCGAGTATAGTTGTCGATTTTTATGAGGAAAGGAAAGCAATTGGCCTTTGTGAGTATGAAGTTTTAGTGTAATGCCGAGGGTAGAGTGCCCAGTGCGAGGTAGTCTGTTTTTTTTAACTTAACACTGTACTTAGCATGGCCAACTTTGGACGCCAATTAAGGGCATAATTAATTAATTGGTAGAAGGCACAAAGAACTTTTGGTGTTGCGTTCATACTAGCATGTGGGTAACTTTCAACATTAGCCTATGTTAGTCCACAGCATTTTCCACACAGGGCACTATGGCGCTTACTAGACCTATGTCCAATAGGTCTAGTAAGCGCCATAGTGCCCTGTTTACAGCTGGACGCATCCAGCATGTGCCTGCAGTCTTTCGCACATCGTCATCACACCTGGCCGGAGAGCGTCCTACGCTACGTTTGCCAAGTCGCTGTCTCCGCTCGAGAACACGTTTACCCCAGTGGTTGTTGTAGATTATTTTACTGATGTATTCGATACAAAACCTGTACTTCAGAGAGACTCCGAGCTCACTGAGCGATTTAGAACAAGTGGACCAACCCTACCGTGAGTGTCCATGTCTTAACTCCGTAGGTCATGATGGGTAGATCACACTGATTAAAAACTTTAGTTTTCAAGCATTGCGGTATGGATGACGAGTGGACTCGATGTAGTTTCCCAAACGCTGCCCAGACTAGCTAGATCCTCCTATTGGCATCTTTCTCAAAAATGTTTTTAGTATCTAACTGCAGAATTTGCCGTGTGGTGCCGGCGGCATAATATTTGCACGACCCCAACTCTTCCCGCGGGTGTCGTAAGAGGCGATTAAGGGATATTTACCGCCGAAAAATTCTGCCACCAAACTACGATCCCTAACCCGCATGCCCAGCGTGGGGATTATGCGCATTATCCCCAATGAGATAACAGCCGCTTATAAGAGGGAGGCCTGCGTCCAGCTGTGGACTAATATAGGCTGTTGAGGAAGTGTACTTTAAAACAGTTTCAAGAAGGTGGCCCTGATTTTGGTTTTATCCGAATTCATGCCAAGAGCGATGAATCCCGAGGAAAAGCCGTCCAGCATCTGGTTAAGCTCTTCCAGCAACTCATTATGTTAATACCCTTAAATTTCCAGTCTGGCGTCCTAAACATATTATCTTCCACTCATGAACAGTTTTGGGGATATAATATCCCCCTGTGTCACTCCCCTGCGCAGTTAGATGGCTTTAGACTAGCCCTGTAGTTGGACGCTCATGGCGGTTGCTTCGTAGAGATATCTCAGCACTTCGATATAACGACAGTCTACTTGGTAGCGCTGTAAGGGTTCCAGAATAGCCCAGGTTTCGACAGATTCATAGTCCATGAAGGCCAGACAAAGGGGCTGATTAAACTCCTCGACTTCTGTATAATCTGCCTTACTATGTATGTGGTCTATGGCGCCATATCATATCGCCAGTAACTTTAGTGCCTATATTATATCAGTAATTCAGTACATAAAAGTGACAGAGACTAATTTTCTACTATTGATGTTTTATGCCAGTTTAGTACAGATCGTATGGAAAAGGTGGGTTTCAAAAAAAGGCTTATAGGAAATGTTTTCTACGATGAATATGACTTACTTAGTTTTAAGCAGCTATGTTGTATTTAGCATGTAACATGTTTCTGTTCACATTATTCCTACCAGAAACTAAGCTAGGACAAAAGTAAGTTCCCTATTATCGTCGCGTTCAATTAAAAAAGACAATAAAAACGGAAGACTAAAAAACAGAATGAACCAATAAGTTTTTCTGTCTTGTATGAATGAGTAGCTACGCGCTGGAATGTAGCGCACGCGCTCTCACGCACACAGCAAACATTTACTCACCCACATACATATCGAGAGGTAAAACGAGTTATATCATACAAACACACACACAAACACATACATATGCATGCGCGTGTCTGTATGCAGACACAAACAGCCGTGTACAATCGTTATCAAAACCTATTTAATAAGAAGACGCAGAATCTGCAGCGTTAAATATTATGTTGATTTGCTATAGTCAACGGAAAGTTACATTCAGCAGGGTTATTTTTATTCGTTCGATTCGTTTCGAAAGCGAAAACGTCAGATTCTAATTTGAATTATATTCCGATGTAGCTTTAGAACACTATTTTGATTTGTAAAAAGTTTCCGATTTCGAACCCGACGACCTTTCCAACGAATTAAATACCCCTGCTGATTACTCACGAAGTTGGTTGGGTTGGTAAGGTAAGGTAAGGTAAGGTAAGGTTGGGCCTGGATGGCTGAAAACCAGTCCTGTGAGGGATTATCTACGAGATAAAGAACCTAGACTAGGCCTCCATTTTTTTTTCAATAGGCTTACCCCAGGCTTATCCCGCATTGCGGAATCACCACGCGGTTTTAAAGCTGCACGCACTTGGGAAAGAAAACCGCAGAAGTTACAATTCGGTATACGCGGACAAAAATTCGCGAATCAAGTTTCAGTTTCCTCATTTCATTAATTGAAAGAATATTTTTTGGTAATATTTTGTTAGCGACAGTACCCGCTGCTTTGAATGGCTTTGGCAAGTCGCGAGATTACTATTAGACCGTTACTTGTCTCAATGAATGGTGCCTCTCGCATAATGCCCAAAAAGTCTTAAATATTAATGTTGACTCAAACAAAAGTGTGCCAACACGTCTTGGATTTAAAGACTTCTTTATTATGAGTCACATCTACCGCCTGTTGAAACTGTCGAAAGCTTTAGTGAGCTACGCACTCTACAAGGAAGTATGAAGTGCGTTGAAAGAGGTTGAATGAAGATTGCTAGCTGTTTCTATATCTATGGCTGTCACGGACGCCTACGCCACCGGAAGCACGGAATGCCTAGATCCTATCACCATTATACACAGCTCACGATTCTGTCATTAGTGACAATTGTGCATTTTTATCCAAAAACGTGGACTTTATCTCAAATTGTGAATGTCGTTGACCTTCTAAATGCCCATTCCAGCGTTCACCATCTTCATTAGTTGATAGAAGATTTAATTTGACACTACACTACAAATTATTAAGATTATAATTGGGTAATATCTTGCCTAAGGCGGTGTCTGTGCGGACACGATGTAGACAATTGATCGGTCAATCACGAAAAGCTCTCAATAGACTCTGTTTGCGGACTTCCTAGTTAGTGTACAAAACACCTAGTATGATTAGATGTGTAAACACAAGTGGAAACCCCAATCAACCACACGTTACACTCGAGTTTGATTTACTTGTACCACTGAACCTGGCTCATATAATCCAAGCCTAACCTCAGCCTTAAACCCGTGTTTCGAGACTTGTTTAAAAATAACATTGGCCGCAATAATTTTGTGAATGGACATAACGGTACCATCACTATTGATACCTCATTAACATGGGCTCATAAATTCATACTGGCTCTTAAATGCAGGCATAGATTGCTTCGCGGTAGATCGCCCGAGTCTCTTCGCAGGCCAGTTTTAGATTCGGGCTAAACGTACCCTAACCACATTTTCAGATCAGGTTACTTTTTTATATGCGTATATTTTTATTTCCGTGGCTAAAGATATCCGCGCTCAGCTGAAACGTGTCCTTAGCACCTTCTAAACCTTACCCATAAAATTACACAGAAAATATTAGACTTTTGTAGGTCAAATCAATTTCACTTGTCTGGAAACATTGTTAGAACACCGCATACTAAGTGTCAAAGGCTCTATGGGCTTATCGTTTTCGCAATACATGCAAGCAACCAACTCAAAGCTAGGAGACAAATCAAACAATTTGATACAATCTAAAACGGTCTCATTGACAATACCCATACCTTCTGTCTCGCAACAGTACAGTAGGTACCGGCGGGTTCAGTGTTAGCGAGACTCAGCGATGATGTCACCCGAGGTAACGGCCAGTGCCTCCACTCTCGGTAAGTACATTCACAGAACATTTCGATTCTTCGGTTCAGTGTTTGGTAATCAGAATCACCTCAACGGCTGCGCAAAGCCTAAACAATTTACAAATGAATTCACAGAAAGTCTAAACAACTTACTTAAGGTTGGTACTTATTGTATAACTTGCCCGATTTAGCATGAACAACTCGTATTCGGGATGGTAGTTTTTGCAATTCTGTATACAGCCTTATTAATTGAAAAGTCGCATAATCACGTTACATTTTATAACACAAGTAAGTAGTTTTGGATTAATTTTTTGCTGCTTGCATGCCGTTCGTTCAGCTTGCCGCGCTACTTTTGGAGAGGTATAAAAACGAGCTGTGGACCTTAAGGTAGGTAGCTCCTTCCTCTATGTACGGTAGTACATAATTAGTTATCTAATTAAGCATGAATCCTGCGTGCGCCTTAATTTTCGTGTCTGGGCTACCAATAGCCAAAACTTATCTTCGTAGTCGTAAACTGCTTTGATGTAAAGCTTAATACATTTTGAATAATTCCACGGGAGAATGCCGATGGCATTGCCACGTTCCTTTACTAAGCTAATTCATCGAGTTATGAGGTGGCATTCTGATCACGTTGCGCTCTGACCAGGCGCTTAGATAGATCTTGAATATTTCACTTCGATATCGTTCTGGTAGAGATCTATCGGCCTGCGGCTAGCTTTTCACAATGTAAAGCGGGTGTGTAAATACTCGATGCGTAGGCAAGGACACTTGACGCACTTGACGGTCAAGTGAAAAGCGGACTGATTCACACGGTCTATTCGTTAAATTTCTTATGCCGATAAGGTGAAACTGGAATGAGTCATCCTTTTGAAAATAGATTTACATAACATTAGGATAATGTTTATTAGATGGCCGAAGACAAAAGTTATGCTTCTGGTTTTCCCTGAGCGATTGTTATTCTCAAAAAAGCTTTGATATGGAAGCTTTTTGTGTTCTTCTTACATGTAAAACTGGTCTGTTCTGTATGTCAGTATACTTTATCTCAGATGAAAGCGCGGAACGCGTCTGTCTGTCTGTCTGCGTCAGCTAACCACCGCTGATTGTAAAGAAGCTTTTACGGTTTGGCAAGCTTTTCATTTTCCCGCTTTTGATGCTTCCTATGCTGTTTTTTCCTAAGGGTAAGCTAATTTTCACAGCCAACGATCCCTAGACGAAAACAGAAATCATTCGTAACACCGAAAGTCTTTCGATGACAGACACTAGTTTTAGCGTCTGGCTTGGTTCGTTATTGTCGTCACGCGACGATTATATGACGATACCAATCTCATAGTAAAGCGATTGGTGGCTGGCTCCTGTTTAAAGGCTGATCGCCTGGAATCCAAGAAGCATTGTCGCTGTGCTGGCAAACAGTCAATAGATATATTGTTCTGTTGGTCGTGTAAAGAGGCTGCAGGTAGCATCACGCTGTCGACATTATTGGTATAACTGTGGTGTCAGGTCGTCGCGCGCGGGGGGCATGGGAAACATCGTGGACGCCCACGCGTGCTGCGACCGGTAATGGTACGCTCGGCGACACAATACAATTCGTTTATTACATCTTTATTGATAATATCAATCAAATAATAGAAATAAATTAAAACGAGTGTTAATAATTGCAACAATTGAGGTAACTGCAGATTGATGCAAGCAAGCTATCTACAGGTAGCTGTAACTGATCCGTATCAATACCAGTCTGAATTGTACGTACAATTAATTAAAAAAAAAAAAAAAAATGTTACTGTTTACGTATTCGAAAAAGACAAAAAAAACAATAGGTCTTTTACAATTAAAATCTTAACCAATGCAGCAGCATGTAAGAGGTTTCCTTTGAAAACTCTCAATAAGCCGCATGTTCTCTCACTCCCTATTATCGGTACACCACACAATGTACACAACATAAAATACTACACAACTAGTAGTTCTCCGAAGAGTAGACCTGACGATCACTTTTTTAACAATTACGAAATGTGATAATTATTTTATTTAACACAAATAATAATAATAATAATAAAATTTGTTTGTGCTAAAAATACTGATCAGATCTTCACCATTTTGTTAAATGAGAATTATGATTATTTTAAACATTTTAATTATAAATATAACTATTGAAATCAGCTGTCTAAAAGCGGAGATGTTCTAAAGGCCCTTTTTGCCTTTTTTGGGGGAAGTACGCCTGTAATCAAAAAACACCGACGGTAAAAGAGTTCTATAAACTCGTTGAATCTGTACACGAGACTCCGTAATGTAACGTTGTAAAATACGACCTGCAGAGGAGTACCTTCATACTGACAAGCTAGCGAGAATGTTGAACAGAAGAACCTTGGTTCACTACGTTCACTCGGTCAAATACCCTTCAGCCAGACCGAAGGTTGTCGTTCTTTAAGCGTTCCCATAGTCGTGAAATGGTGAACATATATCTTTGTCTGCTATAAAGCTTCCGATTTTGCCTTTTACATATCAGTATTTTCAGAAATTTGTGCCCTAAAAAGTTTAAGACCAAGAGCCGTACCACAAAATAACTCTGATTAATAGCAAAACCATTTTAAGGTAAATAATTGATTTTGTTTTAAAAAACTATAAACCGACTTCAATTTATATGTATAAAATTTTTATTTCATGGATCCCACTGCCAGAAGCAGACCAAATTAAAATGGGACCACACGAGAAGCACCAGCTTTCAAATAAAAAAAGAATCATGAAAAGACCCAGTCAATAGTTCTGAGGTAACAAACATAAATAAAAAACAAATACGGTCGAAGTGAGAACTTCCTCCTTTTTTTGAAGTCGGTTAACAATAGAACATATCGAATGATTAAAACGGCTTATGCTTACCCACAGCGAAGTTATAGCGTTAAGATACAATCGCGTAGCTATAAACTACCGTTTCACATGTCATCCACAACTTTATGTCTGCGACAGTACATGACATCATCGGGGGTATAAGCGCAAATTAAAATGCTAGTTTCCTGTTTATATTAACTTTTATTGTGTATTTATTCCATAAAAAGTAAAAATGGCTAAATTGATTTAAGATGATAGAGGAGGAACTGTTAAAATACCCGTCCAAAATGAAATATTGGAGATCAATCTATTGCATGATAGTAAATAAATAATGCTGAACCATCAGCCTCATCTAGGACAAACAAGAGCATTTTTATTAAAATATTCGATTACCAATGAAATTTTCGACCCTTACTTAGACCCTATATCCTCTGACCACCGGGGTATTGAGACGAATCAATCGATACCTCATTTGTTGCAATCGAACGTGTAGTCAGCGCTACGTGGAAACATAAAAATCGGTTACTTAAACAAACATACCCTATGCTTGTTTAAGTAACCGCCATAGTCGCCTACGTTGTTTTTTTTAGATATTTATTGATTACATTAACAATCACAATAAACATTATATTTGTACCGTAAAACCTTGTAAGGTTTGTCTCGGTACTCACATTCGTCTGTAGTCTAGATGTCAGTAATAAAGGAAATTGGAATACAGTCGATTAGAGAACCTCCTCGTTTTTATGACAAAATATGTTAGTAAGTAATAAGGTTGGAAATAACTAACAAGACAAAATAACTAACTTACCTACTGCATCGGCATTCGGTAGTCGGGTAATAAATACAATTATTCTCCAAACTGTTTCTTCCATTAATTTAAGATGTTATTTGTTTTATGTTTTTAGTAAATTGGGTTTATTTAACCTTAATAATATTGCTGAAATATGTGTATGTGTAAGCTGTGTGGTGCTGGCTAAGAATTTGCCCCACCCCAACTCTTTCCGCCGATGTCGTAAGAGGCGACTGAGGGATATCCGAAGCTGGGCAGCAGCGCCCCCTGCATTACAATTATACTACCAAACTGCGATTCCCGGCCCGCAAGCCCAGCGTGGGGATTATGGGCATTACCCTCCATGAGATAAACGCCAATAAGGTGCTTATTAAGGGGAGACCTGCGTCCAGCAGTGGACCAATAGAGGCTGTTGAGGTTGAGGTGTATGTGTATCGAAGCATAAATAAACGCGTTGAATTGAATAAGGGGAGCGCAGCCGGTTTTTAGTTTTTTCAAAACAGTCAAATTATAAATATATTAACAATAGACCTCTTGAATGAAAGTAAGCTTAATAAATACAAGTACAATATGTATGAGATAAGCAAACACCGTTTCTTGCAGTGAATTGAGGCATACCGGCCTACGCTATTGCTGAGATATTAGTTACCAATTGGGTATGTTTATCCAGTGTTTGTTTTGGTAATGAAACAGCTGGTTGGTTTGATTAGTAAGACTTGTCTATATTTTACAGTTCAGGGTCTAATGAAGATCTTTATTTGATTCTTGGAGTCGATTGGAATAAATACTGATTATTTTCATGAAGTCAGTAACTATTATGGAAGGTTACCTGGTTTTCCATGTAATATTTTTTTTCCACCAAATGAAATTAAAAATGTGAGAGCGGGCTTTAAATTCAAGTTATAGAAGTAAAATGTAATGAAGCATTATTTATTTTTATTTTATATAATGTCTTATCATACATAGGAAAAACACAGAACACCCAGAACAAATATTAGCAGAACGTACAAACATTTGTCCCAGGGCGGGAATCGAAACCGTAACTTACTGCATCGCAGGCGGACCTTCGCCCACAAACTCGTGTAGAGTGCAAATGTTCCATTGGCTGAAAGTTAAAAAAAAACAAAAATCGGTTCCTCTCCCTCTCCCGCCTTCGACAAAACCATTTGAAACTCCGTTCTAAGGAGACCAGCAATGCAATAGGTACCTACTGTTCTTGTTTTGATTACTGCGGATTTGTGGAGCGAAATAAATTTAAGTAGTCGCAAATGTATTGCATTTCTGCTGACAAGTAATAGAAGCCTCCAATCAACTGAATTAAGCAATAAGATCTACAGTTTTCTCCTTCCCTGATAACTCTCGAGAAACGATACAAAACATCGAACAACTAGGTACAGAACAGATATGGCCAACTTATATGTTTCTAGGGCCACTGCTGTGTTTACTGTCCCTCCAAAACTCTTAAATAGGGTGTAATGCTTGATTTGTATTAGAAATTATACAAGTAATTTCTATAAAATAAAGCACTTGAGGCCAAAACAAGCTTTACACATTAATCATATTTTGACCAACTACTTGACCAATAAATCTCTTGATTTATTGAAATCTACTGTCAAACTACTCCAAATTACAGCACCGCTTGTCATGATCAGTGTCCCATGGCATTAGTATACTAAAGCCTCTCTATTTATGTTGCACAACCTACGAGTATGTAGAGCTTAGCAAGTTGCAAATAACAGTACATTTTCAAAATGAATGACCCGGGCCACAACATGCAAGTAAATCACCCATTGATGTGTATCAGGGCTTTCAGAGTCCATAAAAGAGCAGCGGGCTTGTGCACAGTGCGGGCCGCAGGTTGGAAATGCCTGATCTAGTTGCTATCCATCAAACAGGTTGGAACGGTCTAGGGACGTCATTAAATGCGACCGAAAAGGATTTAGACGAGTCTCAATAAGGATCGTTTTAGTCAGAGGTAAAAGTACCGCGAACCTGCCATGTTGAATAGCTGGTAATCTGCATCATTGTTGCTATAATACGGTACTCACCTGTTCGCTTTGAAATAATACGTGACTACTTCGATTTCCTATTGCTTCGATACAAATAATCGGACACAGTGCAACCAACTTTTCTGGTTAGGTGCAGTTTCAACTTGCAAAATTAAAGTTACACTACGCAACATTGTATTAAAACTATCCTAAATCTTGTTTGAACATGCTTCATCTCGTGGGCTCGACGATAATTGCGAAATTTATAACACTAATTGCAAAAAAGTAAGTTTATTGATCATAATTCGTCTACGAGACGAATACGTTGCGCCCCGAGCAATCTATGCCGAGAAGCGAGAACGGCTTGTAACAGTAAATTGGTAAAAAGTACATAATAATGAAGATTTATTTACCACGCTGGCAGGTGGCCACTGTTGCCAGTGATAGCCAAGCTATGTCGATCAATGGTTCGACGTGATCTAAATCACGCCAATACCGGTGACGTGATTTAGCCACAACAGAAACGATTTATTTTTGAGTGCCTACAATTTACTTAGCCAATGCGAGAAAGGTAAATCTCGGCTGAGAGCAAGCTTGCATAAATGCTAGGTATCTAAATACATGGTTATTATCTACATCTTTATGCCAAAATATTGTAAGAAATGAGTTTCTCAATGCATGCAAGAAATGATTTTCCTGCAATTTTCTAAATCAAGGCGTAAAATATACATTAAAATTCTGGGTTTTCAAGTCGTTAAATCGTAAATAATATTGAGCGCAATGAATAGTTCGGACGTTTATTGTAGTGTCATAGAAAGTAGCCCAAGTTGCGAGTGCCGCAGGCGGTGCCATAGGCGACCGGCTGCGTCGTCAGCCTGATGCCAGATTACCAATCGATTGACCACGACCAAACTCATCGGACACTGTTTAGAGCAATTAGTTAGTTTTTAGGTCGATTAGTTTGGTTTTATGTACTTAACGTATACAGAAATTTGAGATATTGGTAATTGTGCCTAACGGTTTTTTGGTCGGAACAAGATATCAGCTGAAAGGCGAGCGTATGAAGCGTATGAAGAGTTTTCTTCTAGAAACCATATTTGACGCGAGATAAATTTATTATTTATCTTTGGTATTGCATAAAACACTACTCTATTGGTGCTCAATGCATAGGTGCCCAAAAAATAGGTGCTGAAACGGGAATACTTCAGATTCAGGAATGATGAAACTGACGTTGATGCTCTCTTATGTGTTTTTAGAAATACCTACGATGCAAACTACTGCGATGAATACAAATTTAAACAAATCACACATGTCGGGATCCATCAGGCAATAATCAATCGATATTTTTTTTCAATTTAAGTGTCATCATGGTAGCATGAGTTTGTAAATGGCGATTTAAGTGAGTGGATACGTGAAACGCAATAATCGTTTCTCATTGTTATGGGACATAAAAAGGCATATATCTACCGATGTTTAGCAAAACCTATAAAAATACTCTAATGTCAGGTTATTTGCCTGAATGTACACAGCAATCGAAGAGTTTAAAGTGGGTTTTATCTTTCGTATGAATAAATCCTACTTCTCTACTTAAGTATTATGCATTAGCGCTCTGCTATATTTGTGTAAGACTTGCTTTTGATGATGTGTTTCGGTATTATAAGTAATCTTTTATGTAAGTTAGGCTATGTTTAACTATAGGCAAAATAACATCTTGATCTGGTAAGTAGTTTTGGAGAACTTTGATAAAAAAATCACTTTTTACCTACATACTTTTGGCTACATAATGTTAGTCGTAGTAGAATGAAAGACTCCCTTTTTGAAAGCTTTTATTTAACTTGCAATGTATGTATGTATTTATGTAGTTTGTTCGGGTAGAATCTTGCGACTCAATTTTGAAGCAGATACCTTCAACTAATTGAGCTAAAATTTTGTATAGTTATCTAAGTTCGGTGACAATGCAATGTCATGTTACCATCGAGATGATCTGATGATGGAGACAGGAGGTAGCCAAAGGAACTCGTAACGAATATTTTACCTTAGAGCGATGCGGTCGCTAAGCGACAAAGTCTCTTTATTTGTAATAAATAAGATATATAAATATTATACGTCGAAAGCTGTTCTTGTTTTTAAAAAAGATTTTTAAAGAAGATAAGTATACTCGTATCAACAAAATTTTCCAGTTATTACCCAAAATTATGAAGTGACACAAAAACTAAGCTATAAATAAACATAGGCATGAACGAGTTTATACCATATCCATCAAGCATGTAGAATGCTTGCAAACAAACCGCCCATACTTAACCTAAAATTCACTTTGTCTGTGCGTCCTTTTATACATAACTAGCTGCGCCCCGTGTCTTCGCCCCCTTGGTAAATTTTATGTCACATCCCACAGGAACAGGATAAAAAGTATCTTATATCCGTCTCCTGGTTACAAGCTACATCCACACCAATTTCAGCCAAATCGGTTCAGCCGTTCTTGAGTTATAAATAGTGTAACTAACAAGACCTTCTTTTATAAAATAATATATAGATTAATGTAAGTTATCAATCTGAGATCCTTCAATCAATAAACATTTTTTACAATTACATCTGAAACTGGACGCCAAGCAAGTGATTTTTGTAATTTGTGCCGTGGTTTGTTTACTAACATTCTACATGCTCGATGGATACGGTATAGGTATAATAATAGTAGTTCATTAAGGAAGAGTCGCTTGAATATGCAATTGAATAACGTGTATTTACCTTTACCTAATGCGATATTGCCTAGGTAAGTATAGAAAATATTATAACTGTCGACTTTTATAGCAATTAATTTATTACCCATTATCATAAAGCGAGTATCATAGGTGAGAAAACAAGTCTTAAATAAATTGATTTTTCAATAGGAAAATAAATTTTGAAAAGTCGATTGCAAATTACAAATAAGTACCTAACTGCTTTTGATAATGGCAAGTTCTCAGGTTATACAATCGTAAAAATCATAGGTAAGGATGTAATATTTTAATATGTCATAAAGGTAAGTTTTTTTTATATAAACATAACTTTTAGTCCGGTACCGCCAGCGCCACATATTTTGATGGTAATTTGATGATCATTTTCAGATGTTGAGGAATTATTATTATATTTGATCACGTTTCGGAATTTGCGTAATAATCTCCTCGGGGTATTTAATCTTTTTTAAGTCTCATTTATATTTACTAACTGCCTGACATTATTGGCCATGTGGTGCCGGCTTAGAATTTGCACCACCCGAACTCTACTCGCGGGTTTCGTAAAAGGCGACTAAGGGATATCCACCGAGGGCTGACAGCAGCGCCCGTGCAGAACAATTCTACCATCGAACTGCGATCCCCAACCCGTATGCCCTACGTGGGGATTATGGGCACTGCCCCATGAAATAAAAGCCAAAAAAGCCCTTTATCAGGGGGAGGACTGCGTTCAGCAGTGGACCAAAATTGGCTGTTGAGGTTGAGGTTGTCTTTATTATAAGGTATATGTATACTATTATCTGGCCTGACCCTAATGTCTATATTTTGTTTGTTTTGTATTCTTACAATAAAATAATTATTATTTATTATGTTTAAAATTAGATTATAACGATATCAAGTGTATATATGAATGTACCTATGGTGGAATAAATGAAATGAAATGAAATGAAATACTTAACTAGGCATGACATAGTATGTGACTATCACAAGAAAAGCTTGTAAAGCTTAGGCAGAAAACGAAGTTGACCTTTTTAGCCACCAAACTCTATTTTCGCATCTCTGCCTAAACTATACAAGATAAAACTATTACAGAGGTATCAAAAATACCTTATAATATATACCACAAACTGTACTATAGATTTTTCAAATTTCCTGTGTTAAACGTATATGATAAAACAGCTAGAGCTGTCATATTAGCTCGCCCTTCTCGGTCCTACTATCCTAATTTCATAAAACTTGTTCCAGGAAATACGTATTTTTCAGTAAGGCTGTAAGTCTGTAAGTTTGTGAAATAAGACTTTGTTTTTTAGAACCTTCATTACATTTGCAAGGTTTCTATCTAAGTATTTTTTTTTACTTTTATAATGTACGAGTACATTATGAAAGCCCAAAGTTCAGGTAAAATTTGTGCAAGAAAGCAGATTTTTGGAGGCTTATGGTATTAGTTTCTCCAAATTTTGATTTTTTGTTATTATAGTAACTAGATATAGTGCACGAGATACCTATTAGCTAAAAGTTACAAAAAAAGATCTGTTACAACACCATAATCAATAAATACGAGCGTTTGTATGAAAAGTAAGACGGGTTAGCCGCTCTTTAATACAAAACTTATTTGTAGATAACAAAGAAAAAAATCTTGCTTGTCACAAGGGCTCAACAATAATAGTGCAAACAGTATTGATTCACTGACAAACAAAAAAATAAAGACTGTAAAGTACATTCGTATCGAAGAAGTAATTATTACCTATAGTTAAAAGCTGTTTACAATCTATTCGATCAACAATGACACTTACGATGCCAGTCAAGTCACGGTGAATAAAGCTTTAGGTAGAGGAAATTTCAATTAATTTCATAAGCCTTGCAATTATTCTCGACATAGCGATAAGAACTCTGACGGGCAACAGTTTAGAACCAGCACGCCATACCAAGATTGCTCAGGTTGCCTGTGTACCGTGGTGGCTAATTAATTGATTTGCGGTGGTAGCCACATTCACCTGAATCGATACCTAGGTCATAGGTCGCTAATGCTAAACAAGGACAGATATATTTTCAACAGTTGCGCAGTTTATTTTGTTTGAAATAGCGAATCACGCCTCCGCCGCAGAGAAGGACAGCATTACCGATAGTGAAATGTTAACTCGATACAGCGACGATGCAAATTGAACTGTGATGAACTCGGTTTAGGTTCACTTTAGCGCAGTTTGACTTCAGTCACGATTTCAATTCTCTTCAGAGGCATTCGGTATTTCACTTCATTGTGTTTGTTATTATCATTTATGCTATTAGAACGTATTATGATCATGATAATGGAAAAGATTTGAGGACTTAGCATTTGCCCAGATCTAGCAATTTATTTAATGACGTGGTTCTACCTTTATCGTATGCTCTATATCATTTTATCAGCACACATGACGTCGACGTTTGATTGATGATCGATCACCTCCTGTGTTAAAAATATGCTAGTCTAATGTTATCCTTTCTCGGTGCTCTACATAACATATCAAAATCTCTATATCGCAAAAAAAAGCTTTAAAAAATATTTCCATAATATGTGGTATCATCAAGAACCTCGCCATCGGTGTATTGTAAGACGTTCAGTTAATAAGATATGAAATCTAAGTTACGTTCTGGTATTCGAAGCGACTCTACTATCAGTCAAAATCAATAGCGCCGTAGCCCATAGTCGGTCGCTGTTTGTTCAAGATACTATTTACGATAACAGACCACGACTTTATACTTATAAGGACTTACATTAAAATTGTATAAAATGTTGCTCTAGATATGGTGAAAAGCAATAATCGTTAAGAATTTCGTGATAAACTTGAGGTCTGTTAGTAGGTAAGTAGACAGCAAAAACGGTTATGAATAAAAGGGTACTGTACGCTATTACTAAAGTTTCAGTTTAAGACATAAGACTCCATGAATCTGTGCTACTTTCTCATAACCACACACTGCCTCCCCTAAACAGGGTTTTGCCATAATTATCATGCCCGAGGGCTGATTTAATTGATTGATTTTCCATGATTTTACGAGACCTTAATACCTTAATAATATAAGTCCCCTGATTCTCAGCTAGTTAAATGCTTTTTTAAATGTACCTTAGACATATATATATATATATCGATACCTTAATTTGCAAAACGAATAACTCCTTTGTAGAAAACTTTCCAGGGGAGTTTTTTGGAGTTGATATGAAAATAAAAATGGAGATGTTTGATTTTATTTTATTAAAAAAGATAATTTTCAAGCTTTACATAGTCTCTTAACAATAATATTAACTCTTTTATTGAAATACAACACGCCTTTACTTTCTGTGATGTCACACAAAATGGCGGATTGCATGGCAGTTATTTGTAAAAATTGAGACGTTCCGCTATTACGAGTACTACTTGCAAGTGACAAAGCGTACAAGAGTACAAGCAAACTCCACTGGAAAGTGGAGTTATTTAATTTTCTGGGTTTCAAGCAAAACTGCTTGGAATCGTTAAGATATTAGAATTGCCAAAAGTAGAGAAGAAATTTATTTGCCGCTTTCGAACTAGAGTAGTACTTATTCGTTTTGCAAATTATAGTATCGATATGGGGTTCTTCAAAATCTCTACGTATACTGTATCTACAGACATTTCAAGGGTCAGCATCTCCCTGATAATGCAGGCGTCCAGTAGGCTGCGGTAACTGCTAACCATGTATTAAGCATGCTTGTTTACCATCTTGGTGGTACAAAAGCAAAATAGACCGATTCAAATAGATCGGGTCAATGGGCAGCATATCCAAGAGACTGGCAACTTGCATTGGGACATAGTTACCAGCTCTCTAAAGATTGTCTGCAACAGTCTGCACTTAGCTTATTAGTTTCAATTGGAAATAATAGTTATATTGTGTGTAATTTAATTATATAGCTGTGTGTGTTGTACCACGCCGATTCTTCCCGTGGGTGTCGTAAGAGGTGACTAAGGGATATCCACCGGGAACGGGCAGCAGCCCCCTGCAGAACAAATCTTCCACGAAACAGTGATCCCAACCCGCATGCCCAGCGTGGGGATTATGGGCCTTGACCCCCGTGAGGTAAACGCTAATAAGGGGTTTATCAGGGGGAGGCCTGCGTCCAGCAGTGGACCGATACAGGCTGTTGAGGTTGAGGTTGAGGTAATTATATCGTGTAAAACTGTAATTTTAATCTTACTTTTTAATAAAGATTTTTCAAATAGCATTGAGAACAAACCGCTCCGTATTCGATAAAATTGCAACTTCGCCGTAACCTACCCAACCTACATATTTAAAAAACGTTATGGATTTTGATGTAGTTATTGTACTAAAATTATTAGTATTTATAATAGTAGTTATTATAGTAGACATCCTATTAATATTATAAACGCGAGAGTTTGTAAACATGTATGTATGTAAACATGTCTGTATGTTTGTTGGACTTTTACGCAAAAACTACTGATCGGGCTAAAATTGCAAATAGGTAGTTCTAGGCCTGGAATAACACATAGACTACTTTTTATGCCGGGGTGCAGCTAGTCGTACATAATACACGGATCCAACTCAATCAATAGCACAGAAGAAATATAAAAGTAGTACCTAACCTACTACGTCAATAGGTACAAGTGAGTTGCAAAGGGGCTAGATCAACGATTTGTAGAATCGGTACTTTTTTTAAAATCTTTATTTAAAGAGCATAATCACATTACGATTATGTCGCTCTAACTAAGTTACAAAAAAAACACTTATAAAAAAACTAAACATATTTAACTTATATACCAAACTAAACTAAGTACCTATTTAAATAAATGAGAACATTAAAATCAGCTCCGATCGGTCTGATTGGAGCTGAACTTAATGCTGTACAATTTCACTAGACTTTTTACATCTTCCGAATCTGGGTTTCATAGGGTTATGTTACAGTCGGAAAATTCTTTTAGAAAATATTTACACTTCTGTGTCCAGAAGGTGTTATTCTGGAAGAATCGGTACATACAATACCTAAGTACGTAACTCTTTGAGTATGAGTAGGTAGGAGTATGTGCCTAGACAGTGACGTGTGTGTTGCATGACACTGCGCTTTGTCATGATGTTCTATTAGCTGCTCGTAGATTATTATAATTGGGTTTATTTAAAAAAAACTATAAGCCGACTTCAATTTTATGGTTTTCTCATTGACGCCATTGTCAGAACTATTAAATTTAATAAATTTAAATGGGACCACATGGGACCAGCAACACATTAAACACAAAATTAAAAAAAAATAGTCGAATTGAGAACCTCATCCTTTTTTGAAGCCAGGGTAAAATATCAATATGTATGCCTGGCATATAAGGGTTCTTATACACCGACTGCGCAAAAGTGAATAATTGTTAAAAAGAAAATCTTGTGCTCTATTCACTAATATTTCTGGAAGCTACAGTAAACGTGTTTATCTTTTTATTTGATTGCAGGCGGCGACTGCCGTTGCCCTATTACACTGGCTATTTATGAGCAATTTCAAGGCAAATGCTCAGCGAGCTGCGATTGCCATGTTCGCGATGTCACCGCGGCGTGCTCGCTGCGCTCTCTTCTCTCTTCCAATCGCTAGCAAATCGTCAGTGTGATGATAAGGCTGGACTTCCGATCCGACTAAACAAACGCACCTCTACCAGATTATAGAAAGTAAGACACGTTTCCACCGATTTTTAGATGGTTTTCAATGAAATTGTCTTAATATTAATAGTTAAATAATTACAAATTTTATTAAATATTTTATTTATTTTATTTAAATATAAAACGTATTATTTGATTGCAATTTTCTTTTGCATAAAGCGTTTACTTTTATATACTTTGTTTTATTTCACTGGCATTACGTGACACCCTGTATACGTCGATTTATCAATGGCTTTAAAAATAAATTAAGTAACTTTTAAATGGGTTAGCAAACAAAGGCGGGGTTCGCAAAATAGTCGTCGGGTTTTCAGTTTATCTGTACGTTGGTATTGCAGAAATATTGATAAGATAATGGAGACTGATAAAAATTCTAGTGTAAATAAAAGATGCATATTTTTCGCTGATATCGTTTTAAAGGCACTTGCTGAAGTACTTTTGCATTTCCTATTACCTACGTTTTTACGACGCCGTTGTTGCCAACTCATAACGTGGTACAGTCGCATACAGAAAATACTTATTAGTCTTTCATATAGCACTTTGCACGCATATGTGAAGCACTGCTACCGCACAACTCCTACACGCCTCCACTTTAAGAAGTGCTGACCGCTCTCTGTCTCAGTCCACTCACGCTCGGCGTAAAAAAAAGAGAAGAGTCGTGGAAAGTGAGGGCGCTCGTGTGCCAATTTGACAACTTTTGTTGCGTTAACAACTCTGCTCTGACATTGCAGTACGACTAAAAGTGTTAGTTCACCGAGACGCCACGACTCTTCTCTATTTGAATAGACTCTACTTGCTTTATGCGAGCGGTCGACGCACGGTGGTGTAACGACGAAGGTGTAAACCAACTAGTCGCATGCTTACCCTTGCGGTTACTTGCTTATTCTTGCGGTAAGCAAGGCCTCAACCAACGAACGAGTCACTTGCTTGCGACGCGCTCGCTTACCGGGCTCTTTCCCATTTCGCTTACATCGTGCGTTATCAGCTGTTTTATACTGTCACTGTATGCCTTACAGTAAAATTTGCATGTGTGTAAAATGTGCAATGTGTAAGGAGTTTGAATGCAAATTTTGTGTTGTGCGTAAATAGTGCAGCTTTGATTTGCTTCATACAAACTGTACTAGACGACTGCTTTACTTCTTTAAAGTCTAATCAATGAGTGCTCCAAAGACCCTCAGTAGATACTTGGAAAGCAGATAGTTTGGGAATGGGTAAAAAATGTATGTAGACTTCAAATAAAATTATTATAAAACCAAAGTTGTCAATTTTTGTATCAACTTTTATTATGTAGCATAACAAAGATTTCTAGGAGGCATCGTTTACGACATGTAAGCAAATAACTCGTTGAAGTGCTCTTGCTACGCTCGCGTGCCAAACCTCGTCTCGGGACTATATGAGTTACTTTTACCCAAGGTAAACTTTGTGCTTTTCATTACGAATACAAGGAAAGTAAAAAAAAACATGAATCAGCTAAAGAAAAAATGGGTAAAATCAGTCGTTATATCCATTATTTGCATCAGATGAACACAGTGGTGTCTATTCAGATGACGCCAAAACTTAACTTAACTATTTTGACAGGACTAAAAATAACGCCATCCTTATTAAGTACTTGGTTTGGATCGTCATGACTAGGACGGCGACAATTTTAGTCCTGTCAAATTAGGTTAGTTTAGTTAGAGCAGTAACTGAATTGACACCATTGTAATACAAATCTCATCTGTAGGTATAAACAAAACTCTACAACTCGAAAAATCAAATGAAGATCAGACTGTCGGTTTCCCGCTTTATTTTTTTCTGAGGCTTTTATTCAGCCATTATTTATCATTTTCATAAAAAAAGGCTTAATATTTTGCCGAAATTTATGTTACTTTAAAGATAAAGTGAGACGTGTTCTATTTAAAGAAGAAGTAATTAACAGTGGTAACAGAACAGGACAGCAAAATTATTTGCGAGTTACATTTTTTTTAGACCGAAACGATAATTGTTATGTTTTTTCCCTTCGATGGTCTCTTCTAGAATCTGTTCAAAAAGAGAAGAGTCGTGGAAATTGAGGGCGCTCGTGTGCTAATTGACAACTTTTGTTGCGTTTACAACACTGCTCTGTCACTGCATTACGACTAAAAGTGTTAGTTCACCGTAACGCCACGACTCCTCTCTTTTTGAAAATACTCTACGGTCTTCTATAATATAAATGGTCTTTGAAAATTGCAGCAGCAAAAGTGAAATTCGAATCCGAAAACTGCTTGTTAGCAGAATTCGAGAAAGCACGCTACGACATTAGATTAGACTTCAAATAAAATGATTATAGAACCAATCAAAAATTTATAGCGTGTTCTAACATTTATGTATAAATAGAGTCATCTATGTGTAAAGCGTATCGTTAAATTTAAAGTAGGATAGAGCAGTTATGATCACAGGTCAGACTAGTATGGGACAAGAAAGCCTTGTGGTGGTGCAAGTACCACGTACCTAAAGGTTCGTGCAGACATGAACATTTTTTGCATAATTTGTCTGTATAATATCTGGATTTTTTGTAAAACACAAAGCGGTTGTGTATTGTTAGAATCTATGAGATGTTATATCGTTATATTTAGTAAGGCTTTATTATTACGACTAGAAAGCCCTGTCACTAATATATTTATGTATAAAATATTTTCCCCAATTCGTTTTCTTAAATACCACCCCTGTATTAGAGAAACGAAACAAAGAGTCAAATCAGTCGCTCTTTTGCATAAGTCTATGCGTGACTAACGGATAGCAATTGATTTTTATTGTCAAAAGACAACTAACGCTGGCCGTTTATCCTCAAATTTTAAGGTTTTAGATCTTAGTGACAAATCGTATTTTTTTTTAATTATCATGTTACGATACGATGTTATTACTATCGAGTAGTGAGATAATTATTCACATTGTATACAAGTATGTAGCCACCTTACTTAGCTACAAGAAGAACGGGTTCCACTCAAGTCTAGAGTCCAGGTATCGAATATAAAGTGAAACTGCACTGAGCTGTTTATCAATTGCAATTTCATTATCTAGCCGACACCTGCCCGAGAGCCATTCCGCGGAATATGGATTGTGCCATGGCAAAGACAAATGCGAACCTTCATGAAAGGTACCACCCATTTGCTAATATTGTAACATTGTCATTTTAACAATACAGAACAATACATTTTGCAGAGATTACGACTTCAGTGTTGAATTGTCCGAAGTATGAATTTATAGATAATAAGTTTTATAATTCTCTTTGCATATAGCAACATCACAATTCACACAGTAGTTTGAGAGGTCAACGCCGCCGGTAAAATCACTATGGTCGTGATCATACGAGTAGGAGAAAAGTATCTAACAATTTAGACCAACGCCAAATTCAAGTACGTTACGCAAGTTTTGACGATGGATCATGAAAGGAAGTTTGAATGGGATAACAGGACACAGTACATAATGGCGCTACTATGCCAGACAATCAGCACCACGACATTTATGTCTCTGCCACTGGTTGCGCTAACGCACGGCGCCACGGGTTACCTTATCGGCTATACCCTGGTCTACCTGCTTCTCGGCATTCCCCTACTTTACATGGAGTTTATCATAAGCCAGTTCACGGCCCGCGACTGCCTCCAAGTCTGGCGAGCTCGCCCGTGCTTATCCCACATCGGTTACATACAAATCTTCTGGCAAATATTTTTCATATTGTACAATCATACTGTGTTATCCTTTATCATTCACTACTTCCTCATAAGCTTCGAAGACCCCGTGCCCTATTTTGTCTGCGGTAAGTGGGCAAACAAAGAGTGTGGAATGCTCAAATCAAATTTTACCGTGAATCAAGACTGCATCAAAAACAGAGACGAGGGCTACACCTACTGCAAACACCTGTATAAAACATTTCCCGAATACCAGTATTGGCGGAATCAAATACTCGGTCAAAATGAAACCTATTTATTTATAGCGTGGAGAGTCTGCCTCGCTTCTGCGCTTGCGTGCTGCTTAATGTTCTTGGCTTGTTTCAGAAGAAAGCAATCTTTGAAATGGTTCCTTTGCGCTCTCACAATTTTTCCCGTAATAGGATACATCTTTATTATGATCGGGTCAATGATGCAGAAAGGTGTCATAACGTGGTATTCAGAATCAATAGATTCTGATTTTGAAGTGTTTAAAAATAACTATTCCTTTTCACATATTATACAGCAGGTTTTGTTCAGCCTGAACATCGGCACTGGGCTGTCGTTCAACCTGGGTGCGTCCACGTCGTTCCGCGCGCCGCTGTACTCCAACATTGTGGTCACTGTAGCCATCTGCACCGTGTTCTCAATATTCGCTGTCTGCACCATCGCTATGATGCCCTGTCCTTTTTCTCAAGTTTACGGGATCTTACCGAGCACCTTTATGAAGTATGAAATGGCTCTCGTCTTCGAGAAGGTCCCAGCGCTACTGAAGGAGTATGACTCGAATAAAAGCTACCTAATACTAATATACAGCAGCAACTCTGTTCTAGGACTGAGCACGAACATCATGCTGATCCAACACTGGCTGGAGATGATGGCGCAACGGTATAAGATCGTCTCTAGTTATCCAGGCATCTCTTGCTTCGTATGTCTAGCTATTTTATTTTTGGTAACGATTCCACTTCTTGGCAACAAAGGCATATACACAGTTTTCCATTACAGAAAATTTCTGCAATTGATATCCACCTTCTTCATAGTAGTTGAGTGTTGCGTGTTTGTTTTGTGGTACGGCATAGATAAATTTTCGGAAGACGTTCATTTCATGCAAGGTATTCGACCAGGATGCTTCTTGAAAATCGTGTGGATCCTGTCTAGCGTGATTGTAGCATGCGCGTATTTCAAAGAGCTTTACTCCCAATACAAAACATACAATCCAAATAATTGGGGCTCGTTTTTTGGATGGTATACGACGCTTTTTATGATGACGTGGACGGTGTTAGTGACGTTAGCGCGGTTGGCGGTGGCTGGTGTTCGGAAGCGATTCCGTAAAGAGATTGCGGTGGATCAGTCGTGGGGCCCGCGGAACGAGGTGCTGCTGCGGAGCCGGGCCATGTTCACGGCGCAGGCCATGACCAAGGAGTACATCTACCGGCAGTACCACCTGCAGGCCGGCATCATGGCTCGGCAGAAGACCTCCAACGTCAGGAGACCGCTTGTTTACAACGAATAGCATCCAACTAATTTTTACAATGTTCATGAGTCCATTAATGATTCAACTCAGAATGTATAATCGGATAATAAATTAGCCAGTGGAGGGGTTATTAGTGGCACGCATGAGTTAGTTTTTATTTATTTTCAGTTATGAGTCACTATCCTAGCATTATAATGTAAGCTTTTTATTATATTATTATTGAACTAGTATTGGCTATTGCGTAATTCATTATACCAAGTCACCATGACTCAACGCCCAAAGTATCAAAATTCGAGTTTGTCTCAGGACGTTATTGTCAAAATATTATTAGGGGTATCAGTTAATATATTTGCTTTTAACAAATATCTGGGTATTTTTACTAACTGTAGTAGGTAAACGCCAAAAAAGATTCTATGTCAACCACCAAGACAATCCTAAAACTTGACTCAGGTAGACACAAAATTTATTACTCAGAGAGGCCATAAAAAAGAAAGTCAACGGTTTCCTCTTCAGCCCCCACCTACTCTCATGTCCGACTTTTGTAAAGATAAATAGGTAGGTACCTACATTACTTATTAAAAAAAAGTGGCGCGCCAAGCTGTCTGCTAGTCGTCGCAGCGCAGGTTCCAGCGCGTCTTTTCCGCTCTGCAGCGTGACCTTTGCTGGCCGATAGCTAATGCACTCCGCAGGCGTAGGTCGACATGTAGCAATGTACATCATGCATCGTTTGAAGACAAATCGTCTGATTACCGCTAAGTGCGAGCTAGCTATATCTTTTTGTTTGATGGTCAGTCCATACCTTACTTACGGCATGGAGGTCCGCCTTTCTTAGAAAGAACCTAACTTTTTATTGGATCGAAAAATGACATCGCATCGTCATACACTGCGTAAATTATTGAAGTTGAAGGAATGAATTTCAAACATTTTAGGCATTCGATGACAAAGTGACGTAATTTTTTTCTATTCTACCCTAGACAACATTCCCCGTACTTACCGTACCGTACTTACCGTACGGGGAATGTTGTCTTGTTGCATTTTTAACTGACTTCAAAAAAGTAGGGGGCTCTCAATCAGACAGTTTTTATTTTTTCTAGTTGTGCCCCGCGACTTAGCACGCCTATAACGGGATCTATTTACCTATAAAGTTATGAAAAAAGTATCGAAATGTAGCCTATGTGTTATTCCAGGCATATAACTACCTATGTGCAAAATTTCTGCCCGATCCGCTCAGTAGTTTTTGCGTGAAAGAGCAACAAACATACATACAGACATGTTTACAAACTTTCACGTTTATAATATTAGTAGGATGTTTGTTACCTCAGAACTTTTGACTGGGTGATCCGATTTTGATGTTATTTGAAAGTTGGTGCTTTGCCGAAGCTAGTTTTTTAAAACAAACTCAATCATTCATAAACATTTCATATGGAAAACGGAACCAATATTAAACTTAGAAGTAAATAGCATAGCTCTACATAATTTAAAATGTTATCATCTATGTAGCTGGTAAGCAGTTTATAAGTACGTATAGCTGTATGAACGTTTAAGCTATGACCTTTAACTGGTTAAACTGGTAAACACTTCTAGGTTTTGCTTTAAATCTGTGACTTGTTCGAAATAATTTCATAGGGACTTAGCTATACCTAATATAGTATATTTTTACTTAGACTGACAGAATAGAATAGACTTACTTGGACAGACATAATTAGAATTCAGCTCGTGTGAAGGCGCCGCAATCCAGGCTTAGTTCAGACCGTTCATTAAACGGGGTTTTTTCTATGTCTTAGGTGAAACGTAGTTTTGCAAGTTTAATTTGTGTTGCAAGCAGACTTTTTGTAAGCACTTTTCTCTGTGAGTAAATCGATGCTCACTAAACACGCTAGCTAAAGAGAACTTATCAGACAAGCATGTAGGTGTATGGAAGTTTTAGAAGTGAAAACTTCTTTAACGGCGATGTGTATTTTTTTGGTATGGTTAAATTATGGGTAAACTCGCGTCAGGGTCACGTGATGCTGATCAAACATGTTAGATCAGCCTCACGTGTTAATGTAATTTTATATTGGTTTGGTACTATATTGTAAGCTAGCAGTCTACTTAGATGAGCTTTCAAAAGTTCAAAAGTTATCCTATCAGTGTAAATAGTTCACTAAGTTGAAAGAAGATATCGCTAGTTCCGGGAGCAACACAATACCCACGGCGTCAGTTTAGATGACCTTACATAGTTAGTAAGGAAGTGTCGCCGCAGGCTAACAGATGGCGCCGTTCAAAGTATTTATTATCACAAAGAACAAAATTTTCACTTGTGGTGCCTTCGTACATCGGAAGAGTGTGCGTGTAGTTTTCACTTCTGCCGGCACTCCTGGAGTGCAACGCGTTGTTTTTTTTTTAGGTACGTTGTTATTTTGGGAGGGTCGTGGAGACAATTCTATTGTTCGAGTATGAACTTTTATTTTCGCAGTATCTTTAAGAAATACTTCAGAATCTATGTAGAGCAAAAACACAAAGAAGAACTCTAGTAGGTAAACCGGTCTCTAAAATCAACAGTGGATAGAAGACGCCGGACGCCTAAAAGAAAAACAGAAATTCCTAAAGAGATTTTTGAGCTATTATTATACCTATCTATTAAAATACGGTATTCTCAAATAGATGTAATCTAGAACCAGCACTAATTGTGTTTTAAGCAGGCGAAATAGCGTTTCTATCGTTAACTTATGGCTCGGAAGACTTACGGTCACCATCAGTGATACGGTAAGGTAGGTAACGCTATCTCTTCGCCGGTCGACACTTAACCGTTGTTTCACATTGCACAATGTTTAGGTGCTTTTCGAAAAACTATCCATATCGGGCTTAAAGTTACTGTGCGCACGCCGTTGATTTAAAAGGCTGCTAGGCCATCGCCGCCGGGTAAAACAGCTAGTGCACTTCGAGCCAGGTACATGACGGGCAAACAAGGAACCTTTCGCTTCATACAAAATATAAACTTCCTACGCTGAGACTAACTTCGAGTTCGGAGTCGAATTTGAACAAAAACACAACGAATTCTAATACTGCTGTTAAATTAAACTAACTATTCGCAGGTAGAGTTAAACCCCTCATAGAATAGTAAAAACTTGCAAGTTATTAGTGCAAGTCTCTCCGGATTCCATGTACTAATATTTAACTCGAATGTGCAAATTCATTGGCTCATTTTATACCAAAACATGCTACAACTATTCGTTGACACATAAGTATGCGCATAATAAACTCTACACATGTCAATTAAACGGTCTAACAAGAAAATGCAGAGTTGAAATCAAGTAGAGCGAACAGAGAGCAGTGGTTAGGACGTCTTAAATCTTCGGTTATAGGACAACATTTCGAAGTCTGCGTCGACCGATAAGTGGTCGAGCGTGTCAATAAGAGATAACTAACGCAAATAATATAGTGAGCCAGTCGATGACACAAGATAAATAGGACGAAAGAACTTTAAAGTTGCCTACTACTCGTGGAATAGCTTTTTCTTCAAATTCATATGTAAGTAATAATATTAATAAATGCGAGAGTAACATTGTCCGTATGTTTATCTGACTATTTTCACGCCTGAAAGGAAGCAGTTCAAAATTCGGGAAGTGTACCAATATATTGCATCCTTTGTACTTCTTAGAAAAACCAGTGCGCGTGTAACGCGTCTTTTTTTAATACCGACGAATCGTGAAGACAAAATTACAATTCAATAAAATCAAGAGCTACAAGACTAGACCATCATCATCAACATCAGCTTTTATTAGTCCAAAGTTGGACATACCTCCCTTGAGCGCCATAACGCCCTGTTTTGGGCATCCATTTCGCTTCTCATCATCCCACCTGGCCTGAGGACACAAACCAAGCCAAGGAATAGCTGGGGTTTAAAATACAAAAATACAAGACTAAGACTGAAGTCTGGTATGCAGAAATTTACGCAGCAGATATTCGCGAGATGACTTGTTTGGTTGTTATCCGCGGGGCACGGATCGTCTGCGTCTGCGCGACCGCGGGCCGGAATGCGGCGACTGGTGGCCGCTGCAAAAGCCGCAGGGTAGAAAGTGGGCACGCGCACCGGCCAAATAGAACGGCCCTTTGACTGCGCATCACAATAGCGGGGACCCAGGCCTAAACATGCGTTTGCGACAGAAACAAGTGCTGCACAGAAAGAGTCATCATTTCCATTATGATATCATTTAAAAAAATACCTACATCGGCATGTTTTCATTCAAATGTCCACCGGTTCATAATTATAAGCACAAAATAAATATATAGATACAGGATAGGATAGGACTTGAGTGCCTAGGACGCGAGTAAAAATTGATTCGATAATTCAGCAATACGGCCTATTTTAAAGCATGAGATTGAAGATGAAGAAAAGGCTAAGAAACTGGCACCTAAGAGCTATATGAGTCGCCGACAAAGACTCCACAGAAATGCAATTTGTTAAACAATATATACGCAGTCGCAATTGCCTTATTGCGTGCTTAATAAAACGCTGATGGAAAGATAGCAGCGGTAATGTGTCTTCATTACTGGATGACTACAACCTATAAGAGAAAAAATCGTAAATCTACCCAAAAACATGGCAATGTACGCTGAGCTTTCCATTGAACGGAAAAATGCACCGTGAAGCCGGTTTCTGTACCTTCCGGATTCCCAACCTGCTACTCTAGGTCAGTGCGGCTGTCTCGCTCGCACTCGGTCCGCGGACCGGGGATTGCAAGATCGATTTGGGGTCGCGTCGCCCTAACCTAGATTGTCTTAGCTCGGTACACTTTGTAATGTAGCCTGCCTGGACTCTGTACGAGGAATTACCACACTATTATTTGCCGCAATCTAATGCAAAGAACTTGCTAGGTAGGAATGTCAACAAAAATTGTTTACCCAAATCTAATGGTAAGCTCTGCGTTACTTGATCAAAAGGATCTACTTCTATAATCTGCGAGTTCGCTCGATATAAAGTTACCATAAGTACATGTCATATTTTGTATTCTTGATAATGATTTCCAAGTGCCATCAAGTAGGTATATTTGGTTACCTATTTGCATGGTATGTTTTTATAACGTACAAGTAACTTCATTAACTTTCTCTAGTAGTGGTAGACAATGCCATAAAATAGTATTTATTGCATTGCATCAGATGTTTGATAAGTAATTCATTATTTCAATAGTGGATAATTTCAATTTGGATAACACCAGTATCCGATAGGTTGACTTGACATGACATTGTACAATTTTTAGCCGCTCCACTGAGTGGGGCGGAAATTAAATTATTTAGGTTAATTTTAGATATAATTTAGTTTTAGGTAGTAGGTATAAGTAATTAGTTTGTTAAATACGGGACTGACTTAATCAGCAATGACTCAAAGTCCCTTTGAAAAAAGAATAAAAAAGTGGATATTATATTCATTATAACAAAATAATAATAATTATGTTGGAAAATTCACACACCATTTTGACATTATTTGAACGGAGAGTGTTCCAGAAGCAAATTAGGATGACACTTGACCGCTTCGCGTTGTTTTCACTAAGCTTTTGTTGTAAGAACTTCTTTGGTTAGAAACCACTTGTTGGGTACAAGGTGCTAAAACGATTTTGATTCTTGAATATTCAATATTATTAAATATAAGAAATAAATAAGAACTTTTATAGTACTTGCAATTGAAACAGTTGAGCTAACTGCAGACTGCTGCAAACAATGAAGTTTTAAGAGGCACTAAATATTATCATGCGAAAAAAAAATTATAGGACTGGAAAAAATATACTGCACTGCGATCACCTTAGGCGTGGTGATTATGACAAATGGGAGAAAAACCAAATCGATCTTTGGTTTTATGTTAGTTTTTGAATATCTCCCCGAAATAAGGGGGGACAGTAAAAACGGACATACGCGATCAGGAGGGAAATAAACAAAGGCATATTATTTTAGGAAAGTTAGACTTTCTATCCCATTTAACTATTAAGTCTAACCACACACTGAGCCACTAGTCGCGACCACTAGACATCACCAAAAGGTTAGGACCAGTTTTTTAATCCCGCAGCTTGTGGCTCGAGCGCGGCCACTCAAACGTTCGGTTTGCGCCGATACTATACCTCTACAAAATGTATGAAAAAACGTGTCGGCAGCTTGTAGTCGCAACTAGTGGCTGCGACAAGTGGTGTTAGACTTAGTAGTCTTCAATCTTTATGCACTTCTGGTCTCGTATTTTATGATCAAGCTATGCTGGTAGTTTCGTTTACTACCTGTTCTGTTGAGTAAGTCTGTTGACACTACTGGTAATTTCTCCGCATTCGTTCTGTGATTCAAAAACTGTACTTAATTTACTTCATTCTATTTGTCAAATAGGTGCAAATTATGTCAATATGCCAATAACATTAAAATTCATATGCTTGGAGTAGAGATCAAGATATATAATTGAACAATATTTATTGAAGAAAGGATCTCAGATCAGCCAGCAAGTACCTACTTTCTATCATGGTAAAATATCGTCAACAAGAAAGTTAATTTGAGGTTAAGTACAGCGGGTTTGTTCATCTTAAAAAATCTAATATTACCTATTTACACATGGCAATATTATATGGCAATAAATAAATAAAATTAAAAATACTTCTTTGAAGCTGTAGTTCGTGTAGGTACCACTACACTACCAATATATCCTACGGGTAGTTATTTAGTTACTTCTCAAACAACAAAAGCCATGCTGTAATGTATGAGTCGGCTGAAATCCGCGAAGTGGCGATAGCTTTGTCCTTACAACGGAATTTATCGCCACATATCAAAAAGTAAACTTAACTCAACCTCGTTACTTAGAACACCATTGACCATACTTAGTTATCGAGTTATCAGGAGGTATACCTATACCCATACTTAGATCGGTATTTTCTATCAATACTTTGATACTAATCAAAATCGAAAATTCTGTAATTCCATAAATACAAATGTTAGAAAAGGCCAAGTTATAAAATTAAACACTGAAACGGAAATAAAGTCATATTTTTGATTCATGTCACTTTGAGAGCTCGGTAGGTAGACGAAGAAACCTTTAGCCTGTTAGTCGTTATTTTTCGAGTTGGAGCAGAACCCGTCCTAAACTAGGAGTTTTGTTGTAGAAGCGTATACATTGCACTTTACCCCCTAATGAGCGTCATAGCACCCTGTCTTCAGTTTTTGTGAATGGTTCAGCATTTATTATTATTATTTACTAGCTGCGCCCCGCGGCTTCAAACGCGTTAATCGCACAATGGAAACCTTTAAATGTGATTTTTATCCCACGGGAACTGATTTATGGAATAAAAAGAATTGATTCCGGGATTAGAATTACCTATATGCAAAATTTCAGCCCGATCCATTCAGTAGTTTTGGATAATTGTATCACATTATTATATGTGATAAATTGATCACATATAAAATTTATTTTCAGGTACCTACAACAAGAAGCCTATTTAATTTTGTTTACCGCGTGACCCATGGAAAAATCAGTTCCATAAACACATACCGACATATACAATGCTACATAATCGATCAGTATTGAGCACATCATTGTGTTCGTCTGTTGGACCGTGAATCCTGTCACTACACCCCCCTCTCCCCTCTCCCATATGAATCTCATTTACGTGTGCTTACGCAATGAGTAAACTCACTCGAGTGTGTAATGTTAGGGTGATTTGGATTTTGAGAATATTTCAGTCAAATTAGTCCCGTCAATTTGCTCTGTTAAATTGCACCCGACTGGCCCCATTTTTAAAAAATTAGGTGGTTTTTTGAGCAATATTTGGTTTTAGAGACGTCCAATTATAAACTGAAAGAACAGCGCTTCGAGGTTTCACCCGCGTAATTCCCGTTCCCGTAAGAATTCCTGGATAAAATATAGCCTACGTCATTCCCTGAAAAGTAAGCTTGTCAGTAATTAAATATTTTTTTAATCGGTCCAGTAGTTTCGAAGCCTATTCAGTACAAACAAACAATCAAACTTTTCCTCTTTATAATACTTATAAACTCATAGGTACACATCTTCTCATTATAATAGTCTGTCCTGTAGTTCTGAACAGAACTTGTGAAAAGTTATGTCTTTATTGTTCTCTGTAACTGTAAAAGCTAGTTAGTGATAGAAGAGTATCGATTCGATAGATTATCGAAGAGATTTCGCGGGGCGTAAAAATCGACTCCTCGACTCAGCCATCGTAAGAGATGCTTCGAGAACCTACCGTCTGGTAGGTTCTCGAAGCAGCTCTTACGTCGCCTTTCGTCTGAAAGGCTTCCTTCTGTGTTTTTAATACCTCCACTACGATCAGCAATCCCCCTGCCGGCAGTGGCGGTTATTGCAAAACCCCTCTTGTTTGGAAGACACAAGTTTAGCACTGACATATGAGTAGATCTAGGGCTCTATAATATAGATATAGACGAATAAAGTTATAGTTGAATAGTTCAGTAAGGCAGAACAATGGCCGATGTCACAGTGTGCGCTCGCGCAGGCAATCTAATGATGCGGTGCCTTCGTCCGCATGTTAATGGCTAAAAACTCGGACGTCCATGCAATCACTTGGCTTTAACATTGTTTCTGGCCATGGCTGCGCACGCTCTATTCTCTGGTATAAGAATAGATCTTTCTTATCGTGCTCACATGAGGTAGAGAAATATTTGTAACGGCGGAAAATGATCAGAGGGCCTAGCCAACTGGCATTCGCTTTGAAGCGATTCGAAGAGAATAGAAAGATTCGAAGAGAAAGATTTGAAACAGATCACGTGACATATCTAAGGCATATGTCAAACCCATACATTTTTGGACTGAAGCGATAATAGAAAAGTTCAAAAATGTATAAGTTTGACATAATAAGATACTCGTATGTCACGTGATCTGTTTTGAATTTTTCCCTTCGAATCTTTCAATTGTTTTCGATTCGCTTCATAGCAGCCCTTAGCACTGTCCGCCGAGAAAAATCAAGTTGACAATACAAGTCGACATATTTTAACGTTTTATGTTGCGTTCTCTCTGTATCTGATGATCAGCGTACAAACAACTGGCTGTGAAACGCTCACGCAGCAAGTTGCAGTTCGAGCCTTCTTGCGCGGAAGATACACAATCTTAATCAGGCGTTCGGTGAAATAGGTATTAATGACGAGCAGATCATAAGTTTCCATATCTCCTTATTACTTATCTGCTTGAAAAATAAATAAGGCATTTGGCTTTTTTTTGTAAGGAAACGTAATGTGGTTGCAGTTTGCTAGTAAAGATTGACCAAGTCCAGCAATTTTATCCATTTTTCTAAATCTACTTACTAAGCAAGTTTTAAAAACATTGTGTAAATAAACTTTTCATTACTCATACTCATACATTACTTAATAGAAAGTAGGTCGAAAGTTGCCTGGGAAGCGGGATGAAAGTAATACTTTTCACAGTGTGATAGCTGTCACCTTACATTTCTATAGAACCATGCATTCGATCTTTCTATACAGGCACTCAACTTCAACTTCCTGTGAGATGGGTTCTGCGTCTGATTTGATACAATTCGTACAGCCACTCAATTACAGCGTGATGTACAATTGAAATAATTTAAGGGTAAAATATCATACAATATTTTACTTTCAACTATTTCTTTAAAAGAACATAGATTTCGGCAAAATATTTACCATTTTTCAATAGTAGAAAATTATTTCATGACACGGTAGAATAGCGAGAGTTACCATGGCTATTCTGCCATCTCTAAAGACAATTTTCTATACCTAAGAAAAACAAGTGGAAAAACGGAAATCATATCTTCATTTGACATTTCGAGTTGTAGTTTTGTGTGATTATTACTATGAGTTCAGACATAGATTTAACGCCTGATGTTTGTTGGTTTGAAAGCTACCTAAAATGGTACAACGATTTTGTGAAACGGTGCGCTGAGAAATAGTGAAATCGTTAAGAAAACGTTTTGTTAATATATTTTTACGAACTCTCAAAGACCTTCAACGTTATGGAGCGTGTAGACAACATTAAGTACTAAATACAATGTACATTTAAACGATTTGAAGAGACTAACATCATTTCTCAAAAGGCAAAATGATTCTAAAGGTTAACTTCTCAAGAGGTACCTGTTAAACCTTTTTCTATCTAAACATATACCTAACTAATACTTGCTGAAATTTTACCATAAACTGTAAATTAATATCTTACCCTTAGTTGTTGATTTATGTGAAATAAAATAATTACTTATTTTTTCTTTAGCAAATACATATTTTTATTTTTAATTTTCTATTTCTATTATTTTTTATTTTTTAATGAAAAGCACAGTGTTTACCTTGGGTGAAAGTAACTGATTTAGTCCCGAGTTGAGGTGTAGTATCAGTGAATAGTTCAAGTTACTTTCATCCCATGGGTAACAATGTACTATTCTTGGATTCTAGAAGTGCTAGGTATTCGATTCTTGAATCCATATACATTATTTCTTATCACTCTATTACGTGCGCGTAACACTTGGATTATTTACTTTAAATAAAACAAAAAACATCGATCAAAGTACCAACGTTTAGTTACGTTTGTGTTTCGTTCGGTGATGAAAAAACTAACTTTCCGTTCAACGTAGATCGAGAGACAACTCGCTATTGGTGATATCATTTCAGATTTATGTACCTACATAATTTACGGTGGAAGGGGAAAATATTTAAGTAACGGTTTTTATTAAAATGTTTTATGATTATTTAAATTAAATTAAAATAATCTTACTTGCTCAAACAAACGAGTAATTTATTTTTATAATGTGAAAACTACCGCCCACCCTTTAATGTCACTTACCTCCATTTTTACTTTTTTGTGTATATATACATATTTGTGTCCCTGTGTCCATATAAATATTTTTTGTATTCTATTATAAAACTTAACGACAAAACTAACGCGCGGCATGACTTTCCATGCAGGCATATTCAACGCTATGTTGTAATGTAATAGTAATACCCTATATTCGAAATATATTCTATATTCTTGCAAAGTACAAGCTCTTGTGGTTTTCAAGCAGCCGTCTCCTGCACTACAATAAATAGCTGCAAAAAATGCAACACACCTGCCCGGTTATAATCACTTACTGATATCACGTTGCCACAACTGATTGTAAGTATTTCCTCGATGCTAGTAAACTGGAATATTTCTACTTTACAAGATAAGTTGAGGCCATCTGATGATGGGAAGATTTAACTTAACTAATAAGCTAATTGTGGGCATAAATCAGTTACATGTAGGTTGAGCCGTTGGTCCTGCGTCTGACCTCTCCCCGGTCGTGTTGGTCTACCTTCACATCGGATTATGAGAGTGAGTGCACCTGTGTTAGAGCACACACTCGGGCACTTAAGTCTGATGACTGGTGGCAGATATGACAGACTCATTTAAAGCAGCTGTCACGGACATCGACTAATATAATCTTCCTTTCAAATTAAAAAAAAATCTGATACCTGATGGGGTGTGACTTCTTCTTCTTTTTTAAGTAATTTTGTAAGATGTCTTCAAAGTGGTTTGGCATAAACTGCACAAAAAATCTATTCATAGTTCAAAACGCAAGGAGACCTAGAGGTCTAAGAAGTAGAGTTATAGGGGCTAGATGGTGCTGTGTGGATTATCCAGTATTATCCATTTGTCTATGCTAAGATAAAAAAATACAGCTTTTGAGTCGAGTAAGGATTAACTCTCAGAGACTCTCAGGGAAACCTTACTCAGCGCTGGCATCCATCTTGTTGTTTTTTATTTAAATATACGTTTTTTTTATAATTTATTTCATGTACCTATTTGTACATGAAATAAGTAAAGTGTTAATTAATTCATCTACCTACAAGAAGATATATCATAAACATGATGCCGAGCATACATTTTGTGCTTCTGCAAGCGATTTCACCCGCCTTTTCCCGGCGGGGCGGCGGCGTGGCGGTAAAACGCTCTGAGACAAAAAGTGTACTTTAATAGTTATTCGAGGTCTAAACAAAGTTTCCACCGGATCCGTTCAGTATTTTTGACTTGTGGTAACAAATACTCATCCAAACATTTGCAATTATAAATAAAGTTAATAAGTTTAATTATAACTTAATATTTAGTAAACGTATACTAATAGCCATGATTACTGTTTTGTTTATTAGGCTTCAGCTGTATCCTGTAGCTGTGTGGTGCTGGCTTAGAATTTGTACCCAACTCTTCCCGCGGGTATCGTAAGAGGCGACTAACGGATATTCACCGGGGGGCGGGCAGCAGGGCTGTTGAACAATTTTACCATCGTACTGCCATCCTTAACCTGCATGCTCCGCTTGGGGATTATGGGCATTACCCTCCATGAGATAAACGCCAATAAGGCGCTTATCAGGAGAAGGCCTGCGTCCAGCTGTGGACCAATTCAGGCTGTTGAGGTTGAGGTATCCTGAGATTGGGCGCTGGGAGGTGCAATATCATTTCGTTTTACAGTGTTCCATTGTATTTTAGCTACACTATTTGTTAATTATTATTAATAAATAAATCTAATAAACGTATTTTGGATATGCTGATAATGATAATGAATGGATAGATAAATTAAGTTTATATTCATAACTTTCGACCGGCTCACAAGTCATGTTACACTTATTGGCTCCCCTTATCGAATGTTACCGATTCCCATACATGCCACGGTTGGTGCGCATTCACAATAGTGTCTCCACAACTTATGTACCGTGTAAATTGATGTATTCTGTAATCGGTAATCTGCCCATTATATGGATTTTATACAATTTAAGTTCCGTTGGAGCATGTCATGGACACATTAAGTCTATGGGCATTTAAATATTAATTGATTTAGTTTTTCGCTTGTTTAGTTTTCTATAAAGTCGTTTAAACGAATGTCTACTACTTAATTTATGTCTGAGCCCGTTGTCTCAAAAATTAAATCGAAGTCTGTCATTCCTTATGTCTTGCATAAGAAATGGAAGTTTCGAGACTACGATTTCCATTTTAAGACATAAGAGATGGTTCTGCACGAGAAAGAGAAAGAAACTTCGATTTTACTTTACGAGTAGGCCTCCTGAACCTATTACCTGCTAGCGTGAATAAGCGATACAAAAAATGGTTCGTAATAATACAGTGATATTAAATTCAAAGTGATCCCGATCTACTTCAAAACCTATATAACTGAGTAGGTACTACACAGAAATACAGATATTTTCTGTATTTCTGTGTAGTATGAGTACGGTATGAGTTTAAACAAAACGTGAGGACCGCTCTATTCACATTGATTATACACGTTTATCTAATCTTAATCAATAACCAATACTTATATTATAAAGAGGAAACAGTTGAATGTTTGTTTGTATTGAGGAGTGCTCCGAAACAACTGGAGCGATTTAAAAAAAAAATCATTTAAAGGTTACTTTTCAGGGGGTGACATAAGCTATATTTTATCCTGGAATTCCCACGCAAACGGGAACTACGCGGGTGAAACCGCGTGGCGCTGCTAGTGGAATATAAGTTTACAAAGTAGAAATGTTACGATAAAGAAACCATAATGAGTACCACTCGTTCATACAAAAGATCTCAACGCGCTCCCTTGGAAGAAGGCATTTTACAAAGTGAAACTTTGCATCGAAAAAATATTCTTATTATAGGTAATTAGAAAGGGAATTACAATTAAAGAATAGAAACAAATAACCAAGTATTTGTGGAAAAGGGCTAATTAAAATTCACTTGAGCGTAGTGAAAACATTCTAGGTTTATGCTTGAAGCATACCAAATACGATTTTAAGGTAAGAAAATTATCTTATCTAAGATATTACAGATTTTTATGCAAGTAGGTATGCCGACCAGACTTGGCAGTTTTAACCTGAATCAGACGAGTGGCGAGATACATAAAAAAAAAACAAAAAAAAACTTTGTATGAAAACCGCGACGGTTTTCGTATTTTTCCCTGTTGGTACGAGTATTTTCAGTCTTCACGAATTTGGTTGACTGATTAACAGTCAGAATGATGCCATCATAAATCATTTAGGTAGATTCTGAAAGTCCAACGTAATATGAAATCCTATGAAAACACGCAAACAGTCCACATGGTCCTCCTGTGAAACACCTGTTTGTGTCATATCATGAGGGGTTAAGGCAATAATCCCCACGCTGGGGAACAGAACTCATTTGTTTCAATTAAATATTTTCAGTTATCCGTAGATTTTAGAGGATAAGACTAACCTGCATCTGAAACCAGGAGTCCAGTATGCCGGAGTGCGATGCTCCCCAACGTCCGCCGCCAGGGACAATCTGCAAAACCATACCAATGGACTATTAAATTATAAATCGTGCTATCTCAACGGTAGTTTGGTAGCTTCTCATTATTTCTAAGTTTCTACTCTTGATAAGCGAACTAGCAACTAAACGGCAATACTGATGTGTTAACAGCTGTCTACATTCACTAATCAACGCGCCTAGTATTAGTTTTTCCATCATCTCTTTTCTAACTAGATAACGTTTTCTTTGCATGGTTTGGTTTATTATGTTCCGCTTACATGGTTTTTGGCTGGTTTCGATTGAGAGCAAGACCGGGCTGAAATATGCTGGGAGGACATTATTTTAGTTAACCAAATGAAGTAGCTCGTTTGCTCTAGCCACTGAATTGGAATCTACGAAAAAGATTTGCTATAATCACCATATTATATACTTAGTCAGGTCAAGTGTCAGGCACAGCACACGTCTGTGAATAAGAGTTTATCGATAATTTATACAAATAAATGTATAATATACTTAAATTATATGACCCAATAATAAATGATTTGGTTTAAATATTCAGGTGACGCATCACTTTAGTTTTATACTAGAACTTCAGCAGTTAAGAAAATTGCAATCTCGTCAACAATAAAAAAGCTACGAACTAAGAACGAACTATGTATTATAATTTTAATATTATATGTCAAAGTATTTATTAACGTTTGTGGCGATATATAATTATAAAATAAGAGAATGACTGAGATATGTTAATGTGATTCTGAGCCGCCGTCTATATGGTAGATAATAAAACATCATAACTGTTTCATCTATCGTTTATTTGATGATTTTCTATATGAATTTTACTGACAAGTAAATTATTTCCGTTATTGACTGACTCCACATCGTCGCATAAAACTGCGTAGTGTTTAAACCTAATAATTGTCTTATTGAAAGGCTATATAATAATTATTATTAATAATGATTAAAGCATTCCATGAGAACGGCGAGATATTAATCGATTTTGAAAGTATAGAGGTAAAATATGGGGTGTTTCGTAAGTGGTTCCTGCGGTGGTGGAGAATAAATCCAATAAAGTATTTTGGGTATTAAAATATGAGTTAACATACATTTAATACATGGGAGTGTGCGTTTCTGACGCAAAAAAAAACAAAAAAGCGTCTTTATTTATTTTTTGAAAACTAGTTACAATATCTACTACTAAGGGGCTCAGCAACGAAAGTCCATGAACACATCCACAATTACAAAACATCTGAAAACTAAATCGTTCCATAATTGAGTGATATAAGAATACAACAAAATTTTCCAGCAATTTTCAAAAAGTAACTGAATAAATTATAAATATGACACTTTACTCAGCTAATGACATGTATTTTTGACACCGATACCTAATGTACAGTAAATTTATGAATAATAGGTTAAAATAACAATTTATAAAATAATAGTGGTGACTGGTGACTGTTAATGCTAATCCATTTTTTAATAATGAATTAAGCGTTTGAGTGTTTATTGTGTGTGCGTGTGAGATTGTGGTGTGTGTATTACTTTATACAGGGTGTAACAATAAGTTAGGACCAAACTAGAGGGGGTTCAACTACGATCATAGAAGACTAGTTTCAAAAACGAAAAAAAGAAAAATATATAATAGTTTTCTATTCTCTGTTTAAAAAAAAAACTAGTTTCAAAAAATAACTTAATAATGAAATTATCACTTGACTAGGCAATAGATGATGCACGTGCTTACAAATTTTTCCTCGGTTTTATACCAAAGAACCGAGGATAAATGAATTTTTAGTACTTACCTACCGCGTCAAAGGCGAGTCGCACGCCCCGAATATGACGTCGCGGGTCATTGACCGCTGCGGTCAGACCCGCGACGAAGGTGTTGTGCAGTAAAAGGAATGGTAGGTACATACATAGACCATTGTAGATTTTTTTAACTTGATTCTCTTCACGGCTTCGTACGCGTTATAGAATTGTTTTCTATCCCATAGTAAATATTTAAATGTGTTTGATTCTAATACTAGAATAGGGTATATGCATGTGATTTCAAAATGGCTAAAAAAATATATACGTATTATCTATTGATATAGAAACATATCTACATATTTATTTTTGCATTTTGAGATGTTTTTATTGTAGAATTTAACCATTGAAAAATTGAAATTTTAAATCTCAATCGCAAAATTTCAAAACGCTACGCCATTGACTAGAGCGGACGCGACATCACTGTACTCATTTCTTCTTTTTTTATTCTGCTTGCTGCACCTTGATTTGACACTATTCTGCCCACTTGACATTTCGTATTGTCGATTATTTTAAGTTTTTTCGGAAAACCTCTTTCCTGAGATGATCAGAGGTCGTCACCAAAGGTTTTAATCAAGTGTGTACGTCGACGTCACATAAACATGGCGCCAATATGGCAGCGTTTTTATCACCCGAAAATGATTGTAGTTTTGATTTGTTTTTTTTACCTTGTTAATGCGAAATTCAGTGAGCGTCTTATCATTCCTCGGTTAAATAATGACCTAAAGAATCGATTAAAACAATAAAAAAAATCGATGCATATACCCTATTACCGATATGCGAAATTTCAGCGAAATCCGTTAAGTAGTTATGGCGTGAAGAGTTAATTAATCTCCATCCTAACGTCCATACATCGATGTATTTAAACATCCACACTCTTGAATTATAAGTGTGATGTGATGACAATAAGCACAAGCATCAGTAATTTTTGTACGATATAATTTCTTGTTTAGCCAGTTATGGAATTATGGTGTTCAGCGTTTTGTGATTGTCGAATTTTGTTATTACAACTTGTATGAATATTGTGGATTTTTGTAATGTCCATCAGTTACTTAAGAGTTAGTTACGCCCTTTTGTGAAAAGGATAGTCGTAGGATTTGGCGTGGCGGGCGGGACAGAGCGTACGTTTTTGGAACAGCGTAGGCGCCACAAATGATGTTTTTGTATGTTTACAAGAAAACTACACCACTTCTGTCTACAAACTAAACCCCACCGAGAAACCAAAAAATTGGTAATGAAACCTACGAATCAAAACAAAAATATTTTCTATAGACCTTCGACCCTTTATAGGGTTCCTGAAATCTAGACCAAAAAAAAATGCAAAACAGTGCACTTTCATGATTTTTTTTATCGTATTTTTATTGATGGATCGTGTTTTCAAACCAAAAGGTACTGAAGAAAAATTATAGAATTTTATGTAATGTTTTTTACCACGGTGATCCTGTGATTACCGAGATATAAGCCTAGTTATTTTCACAAACCCACTAGGTTCGAGCCATAAGGAGTGAAGTTCAGGTAAATCTAAAATCAATTTGCATTCATCGATAAGTAATTCCACGGAATGTTTCCATTTTTGGAAACATTTTCTGTACAAAAGCGAAGGAGTCATCAAAATCCTCTAGTGACGGAGAAAACAGTGAACAAACGAAAAAAAACGAGAACAGTTCATCTTAGAACCGCCTGCTTTTTTGAAGAAGGTTAAATAGATCGGAGCTATGTAATTATTTTGTCTCTTTTGGTTGCAGTTGCCCCAATAGTGTCATTAGACACATCTGTAAATATTGTACGCAGAGTGCAGTTTTCTACTTGGCAAATTTGTATGCATTCTGTGCTAATGTGTTTAATCTGAGCCAACAGTTATTGATCTTTACTATGGGTAAGTACTTTAGTTATTTATTAAACCACCACATTACAAATAACAGGAAGAATAAGTACTTAGATGCCAGTCTTTCCTATATTGCTTCAATTACGTATTGGCTTCAAATTAAACAAAAAAAGTTTTTTTTTTATATTTTGAATGTCAAACTAACTTCGCTTAACTATACACTGTTTCTAAGTTTTGCGGGATAATGTCAAATAATGATAATAATATACCAAAACAATGCCACTGGGAATAAAATAAAACAGGGATATTTTTATATAGAATAACGATGAATTTTCGAAATCGATCCATAATTCAAGAAAGAAATCGACGATCATCGAAACCCCGCCTTTTTCGAAGTCAGTTAAAAAACAAAAGAATAGGTAAGGCTCTATTAGGTACAAATCGGCATATCTAAGGCCTTGTTTACGGAGATGAAGGGCGTGCAGCGGCCCCGTCATCGCACGCTTAAACACAAACATATCGCAATGAACGTTGATGTTTATGGATAGGCTCGGCGTGAAGAGAGGCGGTGCACGCCGCGTGCGACGCAGCGTGCGACACGTATGTTTGAATTGAGTGCGGGCCGCGCCACTGCACGCCTCGCACCTCCGACAACTAGGCTTAAGGGTACACCTCAAGAAGGGGAACGGGGCATTCCCCTGTGTTGTTGACTGTCCGTGGTAAATGAAAAGACTCAACGAATATAATATTAATTTGGCTGATATTTGACTTTATTAATTCGCTTGCCGCGTGACGCCAAGACTATGCGTTACAAGTGAAAAAAATGTTGTCAAGAAGAAAAAAGTTATTTATTTATTTATTTATTTATTTATGTAATAACCGAAATTTATTTACAAAAACAAGTCTTGCCTGTGAGTTTTAAAAGCACTAAATTAAATGCACTAAAATCGCGAGATTTCCCAGGAACTTAAGACCCCTGTGATCAAGCGTAGTATTTAGAAGACCTCCCCTCTCTCTGAATGGGTCAAATTAGTGTTGAAATGTTTCCATAGTTAACAAAGACCTTTGATCGATTCTGATGCATAAAAAGACTTTTGCCTATGTAGGACTCAACAATTTTATTTGAGTGTTTGAAGAAAATTTTTGGGGCGTATCTGAACAACCTATACTGACATAAAGGCTTGTGATTTTTTACTATGCTAGAACAAGAATGCATCAAATTTGTCATCATTCAGATTTTAGTAACGGGTACATATTATTTTAAGCTAGAAAACTAATCGATGTTGTACTTTGTAAAACATTTTAAAACCTTTTTTGAACTACATACAAAACCACCGTTAACCACCGAGGGCGAGCAGCAGCGCCTCTTGTAGAACACTTTTACTACTGCACCGCGATCCCCATACCGCATGCCCAGCGTGGGGATTATGGACACGAAATTAAAGTCAATAAGGCAGTTATCAGAGGGAGGCTTGCGTTTTGCAGTGAACAATACTGGCTGTTGAGGTTGGGGGGTTAATGAAGTTATGATTGTTACTAGTTTTTTTTATTCCTCTATAATAAAGTTTCAAAATTATTAAACAACCTCTCGCACAGCACCGACAAAGTAAAAACGAATAGATCCGAGCCATAAATTAGATTTCTTCATACAAATTGCAATATTTCGGCAATCATTCACCAAACGGTTTCTTGTTCCTCGTTAACTGTTGATTTAATACTATTAAATGATATCTATGGAGATTTATGTACACGTAAAACATTTATTGGTTTCAACTATTTAGTTTGAATATACGACAGACGTTTATTGTAAATCATATGCATTGATGCAAACGCATAATCAACAGTTCGACAACAAACACTTTATTATCCGAAGTTATGCTGAAGTTGGAATCAGTGAGCGAGTAGCATGGAAACCCAATCAATTTTTTTTTATTGATACAGAGTGTTTTTTGACAAGGACAGTAAATAAATCAGGTTTCTGTTCAGTTTTTTTATTCAATTATATAAAATGATCCTTACAATGGACTGAATAGATTGGCAACAATATTTTGTTCCTATTTGATTAATTTTAAGGTGCATTAAAAATGTTTGATGTTTCAGAAGAAACTGCCCCCGTATCTCCACTGGTTATGAGTAGGTACCCCCGTACTGTCCCAGTAAAAAAAAACACTGTATATTTAGCTTAGCTTTATGACAGTTAATTTTGTAACGGGATGAAACGTTGGTGTTTTTCCAATACAAACTAGGCTCGTAGTAGGTATATTTGTCGCAGCCGGAACGTAGAATTAGCCCGTTTGTAAAACGGCTAGGCCGTTTACAAAACGGCGCCATTCAGCCAAAATAAGTATAATATTTTAGCTGAATCTGCTGCTGCTGCTGCGCGTTCCCGTTTTCATTTTCTATTTCATATATTCAATTCAAACAATTGAATACACAAAAGAGAGATGACAAAATATCATCGTAGATAACCAACATATATTGTTGGGGATACTTTATTATACAGGTAGATCGGTCTGTATGGGAAAGTCTGAAACTATTAAGATCTATCTATCACCTACGAAGATCTCTTAGATAAATTGATCTTAGAGAAAATAATAATAATACAAACTTTTTTTACATTTTAACTTTTTGTACATATTGTTAACTCGTTCCTGTTCAGCCAAGATTTATAAGATTATGTAGTTCGACCCCCTGCGAGCTACACCAAGATTTTGAGGAGTTTAAAACATACTTAAATTAGTACTGTGCAAGTATTGTTTCTTAACTAACTAATAAAGTATTTAAATTACTAATAATTAGTAGAATAGTAGATTGTATAGATATTGAACTATCTACCCTTTGACAAGAGTTTAAATTGTCTAAGTACGCGTATACCTATTATACCTATTATAACGCTTGCCGTCGGACGACGGGTCGCGGCGCGTTGATGTCTTTTGTTAGAAAATATTGTGCAAAATCTGCATTTTACTAATAAATATATTAATATTTATGATTATAAAGTATTTTAAACGGCACTTAAATTTTAGTAAAGATCGAATTATTTAAAGATATTGTTTTTTTCGTGGCAGTGGAGCGATCGGCGCGCATACGGCTCTACCTCTGATATGGCTGAGATTACCTTTATTTTTATTTTAGCCTATTACAAGCCTGTCATTGTAGTAATAATTGTTAGGAATAAAATGATCTCATCTAATTCATTTGGTCATTTTCTACGACGTCGTTGGTTTTGCAGAACACAAGACTAGTCGATATACCCTAAGGGGTCTGGTTAGCGATAGATAAACCTCCTCGTGAATGCTTTATTTAATACCCTAGGTACTTAAATAAATAAACCATAATTGTTGATTTATATTATTTATGTAGATATTTCCGCTTTTAGCACATATGTCCGTAAAACAATAAAGTAAACAATGTCACCGGTGCGCAATACATTCAACAAGACAATTTACTAGTTCACTTTGAATATCTACATAAGAATCAACTTTTAAAAAATTTACAACGACCGAGCATTCTAAATAGTTTTCATAAACCATTATTATCTCTTTAAAATATTTTTAAAAAATATGAACACGGAGCGGTGTGCATTATTTAAAGAGAAATCAAAAAATATACTTATAAGATAAAAGCTGACGCAAATAAATAGATATCTATTAAGAATGGTTGTCTACAAACCGAATCGCATATCTCTGGATCATATTCAGTTTGACACATTCCGGTATACCGTTAGCGCGAAAATCACTTGTGCAAGGAGTGAGCGTGAGGGTGTTTTGGTTTGGTATGGAGGTAAGTCGCGCACGCGGGCGCGGGAGGTGTTCGACTGTGGTACCTGGTCGCCCAGTAGGTCCTCGGCCGGTGCGAGGGTGTAGCAGGACTCCATGCCCGGCGGCGCGCTTCGCTCGGCGACCGGTGCGCGTCAGAGTGCGGCCTGGGCGGGGTTGACGCACAATAGCACACACATGACGACGCCTGCGCGCCTCCACTGCCCGCACAACACTGCTTGCCCGATAGCGGATAGCTCACGGCCGTCCTCCTCCGCGGGGTTGCAATGAAAGTGATTACACTCTTTCGCTACTGATAACGAGAGCTAGTGCTCCCGGGAAAGCGTGCGTCGAGTTATTGTAAGGCCGTCTCATTACTAACTGCATGTTGGCTGCAGGAAGTTCCTTTTAATTTGCGTTAGTATAATCGATAAATAGGTAGTCATACCTACTATGAATAAACTAGATGCCTACCTACCTATAATGTCTAATGGGTTTTATTTAACCTTATTGATCGCGTTAACGAAGCGGACAGAGATCTCAGTTGCTATTTAGCTGGCATTTGTATGTATGTTCCAATTTCTCTGAAAATGTTAATCCTAGGAAAAGTAATTCTCGAAAGATGTAAACCTTCTTATAGATTATAAAATTAGGGTGTAAATAATATTAAGCTGCTCACCAGTTATTGTTACTTGTGGATATGTAGGTATTTGTGTGGCAGCTGGCTGCTGGCTTAAAATTCTTACCACTCTTACTGTGGGTGGCGTAAGAGGCGACTAAGGGATATCCACTGGGGGACGAGCAATCCATTCGTTCATAGTGATTACACATCAAAAACTACTGCACTCATCTAATCGTCCAAATATGTGATAAGTATTAATAAAAACAAGAATCATATCATTTTAAATTTTCATTAAAAACTGATTCTCTATCATAGAAAGTTTTATCGCGAGATCTAATTTCGAAACGAACAGCCTACTGCCCACTACAAACTCGAGAAATTAATCCATAAAACAGGAATCTAGTTTTCAATTTGATTCTTATTTTCCTATTTACGTACACGGCAGCTTTAATGTATACTCATGTAAAAATAATAATCCATCATGGTTATTATTACTAAAGTTATTTACAAAGGTTATTCCGTGATTATAGCGGATGAAACTGTGCCGAAATATTGGAAAGCTCAAAACTCATGTCATAGTAAATAAATATCCCATTGTAAATAACTTTATATAAATGTACATATCTTATTTTCTGATATCTGTGGTACATATAATACATTCCTTTATAATTGATACTAGCAGCGCTTTGCGTTTTCACCCGCCTAGTTCCCGTTCCCGTGGGAATTCCGGGATAAAATATAGCCTATGTCACTCCCTGAAAAGTAAGCTTTTTAAGGCGCATTTTAACAGCTATTTTATCATATCACTACACTTAACATAGGACTTTTTAAAAATCCACAGTTCAGTTTGTGGTATCTATTATAAGCTATTTTGATACCTCTGTAATAGTTTTATCTTATATAGTTTAGGAGGAGATGCGAAAATAGAGTTTGGTGGCCAAAAAGCGCAACTTCGTATCTCTGCTTATGCTTTCACAAACTGTACGATAGATTTTTAAAACTTCCTGGGTTTAACGAAATAGTAAGATAAAATAAATGGGGGCGCCACTTTTACTGGTGTATGCGCCTTAATGATGAAGAATTTTTTTAATCGTTCTAGTAGTTTCGGAGCCTGTTCAATACAAAAAAACGAACGAAAAAACATACAAATATTTCTCATGGCATTTCCATAATTACTCACAGAGTACTTTATTGACAAAGAAAAGTATAAAAAGAAGAAATAAATTAATTTTGGTTACCTACTTTTAAATATTGAACATTATTATCAGTGGTCAATTTTAGGGTTCCGTACCCTAAGGGTAAAACGGGACCCATTACCAAGACTCCACTGTCCCTCCTTCCATCTGTCCATCTGTTTATCTGTCACCAGGCTGTAGGTACCGTAATTTATAACAACGCTATAACAACAAATACTAATAAACAGAATAAAATAAATATTTCAGGGGGGGCCCTCACTCTCAATGGCCCTAATCCGCTAGCTAGAACAATAATATCTTGCGTAGGAAGTAGTTGGTATAAATAGTTATAAAATTAATCAAAAATCACCGAAGCAGTTGAAGGAACGAAATCTTACACTCAGACAGCAACTAAAGACAGCAACTTAAAATGTTGTTAGTTTGTAATTTGTTATTATAATATTTTTCAATAATATACTGTTGTAAATGTGTCTTGTGATTGTAAATGTTAAGTTATTTTATTATCAAATCAAAAAAGGTTGTATGCTAAATTCGGCACCATGGACGTAGAAGTAAATAGTAAATAGTTTAATGATGTTTTGAATTTACAAACTAAGTGAACACGATGTTCTAAATTCAAATTACTTTATCCTCTAGCGGATAAAACCGGCTTTTGCACTTAGATATCGAAGAGCGAAAATACTATTTCCGAGATGAGGGGATGAAAAATGTATTTACTTGTTACCCTACATATCACGTGTAACACGGGTTGTAGCAAAAAAAAATATTTTTCTTTATCTATATCCTTACCGAAAAGCCTCACCAAAAAATAACATTACCAAAACCTAAATTAAGGAGTAGGTACCTAGGTACCTACCAAGCTTAGGAAGTAGTACATAACAAAGCATATAATTAAGTTATGGAATCAAGCCCTGTAGGCTGTAAGATAAAACTAGATGTAGTTGTAAAGCACGCAATGTGCACAATAACTAAATCACTTTCGAGTTTGAACTATCACTTGTAGTTGTTATCAGTAGACGGGTTAGAGGACTCTACCATGAGCTCTACAAGAACTCGCTGATTGTAACAAAACGATCCCAAGAAAACAGTAAAATTTCGATTATCTTGTACAAACGTTTTAAGAGACTTTATGTACATACAACCTCTTTCGCTCACACAATCTTTTAGCAAAAACTTAACCTCTTTGGTTAGGAAACTTACCTATTTGCATCTTTGTTTTTATAAAAAGTTTCGACAGAATCACAGAAATAAAATATTTAATCCATGGATCTACTAAACCACTTTAGTCCAAGCTGAGCTGGAAGTTCAAATTTCGGAACTCACTCGTTGACTTCACTCTCATGAGTTCTATTTTGAATGAAACAAGTTCGATTTACATTTGGACATTTTCAATTGTTTCTTCTCTTCTCTTTTTTAGTAATGTTTGATTTATCAATTCATAATGTAGTTATTAAGGCCCATACACCAGCGAAAGTGGCGCCCCCAACTAATATATCTTATTATTACGTACAGAATTTTTTATAAATCCTACGTTCAGTTTGTGGTTTCTATTATAAGCTATTTATTTATTTATTTATTGCCTCTGTAATAGTTTCATTTTGTAAAGCTTAGGAAGAGATACGAAGTTGCGCTTTTTGGCCACCAAACTCTATTTTTCCATCTCCTCCTAAACTATATGTTTATAAAAGAAAGTTATTATTAAAAATATTCACAACAAAGAACAACCTCAACAGCCTGTATTGGTCCACTGCTGGACGCAGGCCTCCCCCTGATAAGCGCGTTATTGGCATTTATCTCTTAATCCCTATGCTGTGCATGCGGGTTGGGGATCGCAGTTTGAACAAAGAACAGGTAGAGTTGAATCTCACTTTTTTATCAGGGAACAAATCGATAAGTGCGAACGAGTCGAGATCGAAAGTAGCTGCCTGCAGGTACATAAACACATACCTATAGGTATGCAGGTATTGCGTCTGCTTTCACTGGACCTGTGGTTTTTCTTCGTTTAGTTTAGTATATTCGCATGTACGTCGTTCACATATTTTATCAGTCTGGCAACGTTTAAGCTTAGATTCATATAGTACCTATTTTACGGAGTATAACTAAGTACAACATTTGTCTAGCGTTGGACAATCATGAATTAAAGAATAGGTATCTTTAGTAGGGACATAGATGTAGATAAATGAGTAGGATTCGATATAGAAGACTAGAGTTCCTTTCATTAAAATTTGTTAGCTGGTATCTACGAGTATATTAAAATTATTAGCTCTACTAGCATACCGCTCCAGCCAAGGGTCACGAACATTATAGGTATGAATAAATAAACTATATAGGTTCATAATGATGGCATTTATATAAATAAATAAATTTGTCTGCCGAGATCGTACCAATCATGCACTGCCAGGTGGAATGCGAATGAGTCTGAAGATGAGCTGACTGCCAGTGCAGAAAGATCTTCCATGAGCGCCGCGACCTACCAATAATAAAATATAAATAAATAATGTGGGAAAAAATCACACAGCATCATCTAGCCCCAAGCTGAGCAGAGCGTGTGTTACGGGTAGTAGATAACTGATATACATAATACAATACACTACAAAGAAACATATTTTATTATTATTATTATACATAGAAAACATCCAGAACGCCCTAAACAAATATCTGCAGATCGTACAACCATTTGTCCCGAGGCGGGGATCGAACCCACAACCTCCTGCGTCGCAGACGGACATTTGCTCACCGTGCTACAGAGGTCCTCATACAATAACAATAACCTGGTTAACTGGAATATTTATTTTTGCAAATCTAATTTTCCCCCTAGACCTTATTGGTACAGTAATCGTATATTACTAACCAAATTAGAGAAAGCTTATAAGAATAAGTATCTCAGTTTGAACGGTCTTTTTGAGTCGTTGGTTTTTTGTTTGTGTCGATAAAACTAACAGAAATGGATAGCCAAGGTATGTTCTTCAATAATTTACACACTTGATACCATTCGTCCTGGTTTAATGTAGAAAATAATGCATTTGATCTTCAGCGTTGTAGCAACCATTGGTTTCGTGGCAAAAAGTTTGATTTGTCACAAAAGCATATCTTTTTATTATTTTTTCATATTAATAAAACCTAGGGCTTCGCATACAAAAATTCAGAGAAATCTTGATTTTTTTATTTTTGAACCCTGTCAGTGTGGCAGCCTTAGTTAGGCTGAACATCGACGCCATCTTGATTTTCCGCCCCTTTGTAAATGCCGCACTTGCGAAAGGTTAAGTGTATAAAGAATAGAATAGAATAGAAATAGGCCTCAGGCTTAGTGTTATATACTCTACATACACGTTCAGCAAGGTTTTTTTAACTCTATGTAGGTATAAAACCTTACACATAAAGTGCACATGAATAAATGAAGTATATATGTACATATGTACCCGCAGCTTTCGTACGTTTTGTTCCCATGGAAACGTTTAAGAGTGATTTCGAACCCACGCACGGGTACTGATTTATTGAATAAATCCTACGTTTGATTTCAGGATTATAATTACCTGTACGCAAAATTTCAGCCCGATTCGTTTAGTAGTTTTGGCGTGAAGAGTAACAAACGTCCATACATCTTGACACCCAAACTTTCGCATTTATAATATTAGTCCAGGGATTTACGCTACATCATCAGAATTTATTTCAGTTAAAATAGGTACACCATCCTCAACCTCAACAGCCTGTATCGGTCCACTGCGTTTAACTAATGGGCGTAGTGCCCATAATCCCCACACTGGGCATGCGGGTTGGGGATCGCAGTTTGATGGATTTGTTCTGCAGGGGGTGTTGCTGCCCGACCTCGATGGATATCCCTTAGTCGCCTCTTACGACACCCACGGGAAGAATTGCGGTGGAGCAAATTTTAAGCACCACACAGTTAATAATACTCCATATCAGTCGCCATATCATAAAAAAACTGATCCGCCTCAGCCATACCGCCTTCCATAAATATGCGGACTCCAGAAATATAGAATTTGTACACGTGCATCACCACCGAAAAATCAACGTAACTCAGAAAATATAGGCACGTCTCAATTACAATTTTTTTTTTATTCATAAAATGGCGTCTACGTCTGGATTTGCATAATTTTGCCAATGTCCGTAATATTCGAGTAAAACAAAAGCAACGTTGTTCGGTAATAAAGATAGATAAAGGAAGTGAATTCTTCGATAAAATGTTAATCAAAAATATATAAGAAAATTACAAAATTATGGGCTACGTTGTACGGTAAGGTTTGATGACATTAGCTACGAAATTTTTGACAGTTTTTCATTGAAAACTGTCAAAAAGTAGAAACATAAGACGTGCTCAAGAATTTATAGGTAACCCCCGAATAGATACTCTGAAAGGGCTCATATAAACGGACGGCAAGTTGCTAACTGGAAGGCACCCGTCAACTGCAGGCGATGGCAGTGGTCGATTGTAGTTGATTCGACGTCAGTCGACAACAGCGGTCGACTGCAGTTGACGACTGCCATCACTTGCAGTCGTTCCTTGCAGTCGGCAATTTGGCGTCCGTGGATTAGAGACGCGCAGTTCGTGTGCAGGAGCGCTAACACAACTCAAATTTTAGCACAACAAAGAGTTTCAGGTTTTGTCTCTTTTCCATGATTGTCTATAAAAAAATCGTCGTTTGAGTATTGCGGTAAAGATAAGTTGTATGACGATACCGTTATATAGCGCCTGACAAAACTAATTCAGCAGACGTAGGAATGTTTTGGAGCTATAATTCAAAGTAGGGTGCTACTACATTGATTAAAAAGGGAAGATAGGTTACGTTCTCCCAGCGCTTACTCAAAAATTGGCATGTGTTACAACTACACGCAAATACATACGCTCACAGTTATATTTCTAGTCCTGTGCAATACAAAGAAGAACAAAGACGGAAAGACGTACCTAAGACCGAAGTGAGACCGAGACAACAATATTTCTTGCTAGTACGACCGCCCATGCCGCCGGTCAGACGGTGACTGAGGTGGGAGCACACAATTTTATACAATTTGAGGTTGCCACTTTCGAGAAACCAGTCCCTCATCTTCCTTTTTAATAAATCATTGGGCTACTACCAAAAATAATATTGTGATCAAGTTCTTCCTCATATCGCTTTGCACACAAAATACTGTCAGGAGATCTTTTTTTTCAGAACACAGAATGTAAACGGAGTACGGTACCATTGTTGGGCTCTATAACCGATTTCGAATAAAGGAGGAGGTTCTATGTTCGGCTATATCCATTATAAAGTAAGTATTTTTTGTTTTATCTTAAGTAAATAAATAAATGTTTTATTTGTATATTCGTCGATTTCCTCTTCATTTATCGACCGATTTCCAAATGAATTAGCTATTGTATATAGAAAATGACCCCAAGGTGGTTTTATTCCCTAGGGATTCGTTTATTTGTCCTGCAAATCTTAAAAATAGTAAAAAATAAGGCATTATACGAAGTCGGTTTTTAATTTCTTCATTATAATTAGACTATCTAAGCTAGTTGTATCTGTCTATATTCAAATATTGCAAACTATTCGGTTTCCGATAGAGATGCAAGGCATAAAGGCAAAAATACTTAAAAATAAATCGGTTTACTACCTATTCAATAACAGTAACATCTCTCGGTGGGTAGGTATAGGCTTAACATTGACCTATCGTCATCGGGCTGACTGTATACATACAGGGTGGGAAAAATCTATGGGCCCTGAAGGGAAACTACCTTAAATCCTTTAGTTAGATCATTTTACTGAAAGGAAACATTCCTTTATTTTTAAAAATAAACAAAACCGCATTCAAAGATCTTCTAAAAATTGCTTGTCTCACATGGGAATCGAACCAACTAAAAATTTAAAAAAGAAACTTTTCGCTATTTTATTATGCGAATCAGTAGGATAATTGTTCAGGGTAAAATTTGTCTAGTAAAAATTTGGTATTACAAATAAAAAAAGGGAAAATTAATAACTATTTTATTTTATCATCAATTAAATAAAATGGTAGAACACAACATGTTTTTTTTTTAAATATGTAGACGGATATTAAGCATTAAATTTATCAGTTAAATTATTAAGACTCTTATTAATTAAACTGATACATTGCTCGAAATGACTCTGCTCGTTCTGGATACACAAAGTTTGTCTACGTTGAAATTCATTTCGAGGGCACACCCTCTGCAAAGTGTTGTGGTGTATGCTCCTAATAACATTTTCTACCGCATCCCTTAATTCTTGTGCAGTATTATAACTCGTTTTGTAAATTTCATTTTTTACATGACCCCATAAAAAGTAGTCCAGAGGCGTCATGTCTGGACTTTCGCAGGCCATCTAATCGTCCCGTTTGTACCTATCCAGACATTGAAATATTCGTTAAGGTAAGCCCTGGAAATCTGTCTTGCTGAAAAAAAATATTATATCGTTCTGCCTCCGTTAGAAGGTTTAATTAATTTTGGTATTTTTAATAAAGAACTTGTAATAAATATTCGATTTCATGAATATCTCATACAACAGATAAGTGAAAAGCCAAATGTTTATAAAACGTTTTTATCCTGAATAATTCTACTGATTCGCATAACAAAATAGTGAGGGTTTCTTTTTTAATTTTTATTTGGTTCGATTCCCAGGTGAGATAAGCAATTTTTAGAAGATCATTAAATGCGATTTTGATTCTTTTTAAAAATAAAGGAATGTTTCCTTTCAGTAAAATGAGCTAACTAAAGGTAGTTCCCCTCCAGGGTCCATAGATTTTTCCACCCTGTATATTATTTAAGGAGATGGAAAGCTTGACAGATGGGAAGCAGCCATTACGATGACATGCAGCCACAGAACTATTATTGGAATATTTCTGTGCATGCAGATGATAAGGCCCTAATCGCTTCACTTTAAAGATTACTAAATATGTATAGGTAATTCTATAATTCATTTATATTGTGTCAAGGAGGCGGGCGATGCGGCAGCTCCACAGTTTTAAACTTTTGCTGTCTCATCGTTCATTTGCTACTTACGTATTATTTACCCTGTTCTAAATCTCGACGACCTCTGTGGCGCGGTGGGCGAAGGTCCGCCTGCGACGCAGGAGGTTGCGGGTTCGATTCCCGCCTCGGGACAAATATTTGTACGATCTGCAGATATTTGTTCAGGGCGTTCTGGATGTTTTCTATGTATAATAAAAAAATATCTATCTATGTAGTGTATTGTATTAAGTATATCAGTTATCTAGTACCCATAACACAAGCTCTGCTTAGCTTGGGGCTAGATAATGCTGTGTGAATTGTCCAGCATTATTATTATTATTATTATTAAATAAATTATTTTGTATGTTTATAGTGACCTCAGTAGACAGCGCTGCGACGCACGCCGAGTGTACGTGATCATCAGGATCTCTACAACTTGACTCCAATGGAATTTCGAACCGCCTTAGCTAAGAACCACTAGATACAGACCAACGCAGAAGTTGTTGGATTTCTTAGACATGAGAAGGAATAAGTTCTAGTATCTATGACTCTATGAACCTTCCATGATATTTTTTTTGCGTACTTAAGTGATATGTAATCAGATAAGAGTTTCCATGATTTGTAACTCGTTTAACGTAAGAGATGATGATGTTACTAACATGATAGTAGGTACTGATGATCAGTTTTTTCTGTACTTAAGGCGCATACCCGAGCCAATATGACAGCGATATCTATTTTATCATATTTTTACGTTTATCATAGGATTTTTTAAAAATCCTATGTTCAGTTTGTGGTATCTATTATAAGCTATTTTTAATACCTCTGTAATAATTTTAGCTCATATAGTTAAGGAGGAGATGCGAAAATAGAGTTTGGTGGCCAAAAAGCGCAACTTCGTATCTCTGTCTAAACTTTACAAAATGAAACTATTACAGAGGCATTAATAAATAACTTATAATAGATACCACAAACTGAACGTAGGATTTTTAAAACTTGCTGCGTTTAACGTAATAATAAGATAAAATAGTTCGGGGCGCCACTGGTGTATGGGCCTTAATTGGACTTGACCTTGAGAGCTCTGGACAGATTGCCGCTAGACTTGAAACTACATAAAACGCTCACACCGATATTGTTAGGGCTAGCCACAAGTCATACTCATAACACAAGCTCTATTTACTTGGGCTGGATGATGCTGTGTGAATGGTATTGTGTGAATGGTATTATTCGCTTGGTGGCAAACACCTCAGATTATTTGAATATTTATAGTAAATAAATAATAGTAATAAAGTAGTCCCTATTATGTTATTCTAGGTCAGATCTTTATGTGTGACCTATTCAGTAGTTTTGACATTAGTTTCGGCTAATGGGGGTAAATGGGTTCTTTAAAATTGCACAACACGGCACAGTCATTCGCTTATAAGATGTGTATTAGTAGGACAGTAAACAGATAGGTAATAATTATAAATATTGGCGATACATCATTATACCCTTGAACTAATTTGAAGTGTGACAGAATCAAGGAGACGAAATTTGAATGATTCGAACTCATACAAATTGATATAAATGAACGGCCTTGTCTCTCACCAATCATTTTGTTCTTACTATATGTATATTAGGTAATGTATTATGTACATTGAGACAATTTTACTACTTTGGGATAGTAAGCAGCGACGATGTTCGTTTTCAATAAAATGCAAGTGGAAAATCAGGTTGTAAGACACAGATGCATATACTTATCATGACATTTCTTCAGAAAATATACCTATGGTCTTGTGATTTGAATTTCTTATCGTTTGCTCGTGAGTCTTGTGACGTAAGTTATTACTTCAAATGATCAACGGAATTTCAAACAAAAATAACATTGTTTGGTGTGTAACGTCTATTTTACGACTCTTACATTATTTTATCAATATTACTAATAATTTAATATTATTAATACTTACTATCTTTATTAGGGGCCGATTCTGCTATATTACGACAGTGGTATGTTTGAGTAACACTAGGTAGGTACACTTTACTTGCGAAGAGGGGTGCTCCACATTTCTGATATCGGTAGGCTGCGGTGGGTTCGTGGAAGAAAGCGAAAGTCCCTACGTTCCCACCACAAGTGGCAATGGCGGAAGCACCCTGAGGATAAGATAAGAAGATCTATGGATAAGAAGATCTATAAGGATAGGAACAAAGTTACTGAGCCTTCATTCATTTATTCATTAAAATCTCCCTCAAAATTATTAAATCATAATTTATTCATATACATTCGATTGCTAAGCCAGAAATGCGAATACACACATTCACACATCATCAGATCACACACCATTTTTTTATTCAAAATAAAGTTTATTTTTTATTCTAATTTAACTAGGGACTTGAAGTCTAACAATGACTTAGTCAGTCCCATAGGATATCTTAGTAACTAGTTAATCTATATTTACAAAATTATATTTGTGGACAACAACGGCAACAGAATTTTGATCCGCCAATACACTCTGAAATAACCAACATCAAGAACATTAATATGACATTCTGAAATCAATTCTTCTCGCATGACGCGCTCCGGGAACTCTCCCCCAAAGAGTGACAGGTGTCTTCCTCTACTCCTCATGCAGTATATAATTGGCCATAGAAATCCTCTATCTCGACAAATATCTCCGGTTTCGATCATACGGTTCTACCGTCGTGCGTTTAAGCTTTGTCAGGTGGCTCCTGCCAAGCTGCTGAGTGAATACTTTTGACTCTCGGTTTCGCTCTATTGCCTTTTAAATGGCGTGTGTTGGAGCTTCGGCGTGACCTTCACGCCATACCAGCTTCGCATTTCGCTTGTTTAAGTGACCTTTCTGACGAAGTCGCTTGGGTGGTATCCCGTCTTCTTGTCATCAGCCCTCTCATCCGAGAGTGGATTTCTTGCCAGTGCGCTGCTTTTTGCAGAAGTTGATGCCCTCATTCCTCAACGTTTCGACCAGATCGTGCAGGTCTCGTCAGCGTCATCAGTGGGTACCAAGGCAAAAAACCTATTCCCTAGAAGCTACTGGAACATCTGGGTGCCAGCCATGATTTAGATTGGGTTAGGTCGGAGCGTTGAGTTGAGTAATCGGTAGCCTAACGTAGGCCGGTGATTCCTAGCACCCCCTGCCCAGCCATTACCATGGCAGCTACCATGGCCAGGAATAGCGAGGCGGCCGGGAACTAAGAGGGCACCTTTGGAGTGTAGTTTCATAGGGGGTAATGCCCATAATCCCCACGCTGAGCATGCGGGTTGACAAAATAGAATACACTAAATAGATAGATATTTTGTATTATACATAGGAAACATCCAGAACGCCCTGAACAAATAATCGAACCCGCAACCTCCTGCGTCGCAGGCGGGCCTTCGCCCACCACGCGACCGAGGTCGTCATTTTTATCCACCTCTTCGTGTATAAACTCAAAAAAAGTAATTAAAAATGGGATCGCGATCCGATCTTATTGCTAAGTGCTATGTTCCATCTTTGTGCTATGTTCCTATTGATCATCCTGGTTGATATGCAACGTCTGTTAACTGTGTTATGACAACGGCAATGGTACCTGCCTACCTACTTGTGGCTTGTATCTACCTCCTATTATGCCTAAGCGCTATTTACGATTACAAACAGGTAATCAAATAATCACATAGTCCTAGCAGCAAACGACCATGAAAATGGCTGTTCTATTGAATTTATCTAAGTAGGTAAGGTGCTTATGTAATGAAACATCTAGAAATACATAATCCATAAAGGAATCTATAAATTCACAGTAGCAGCTCGGAGTCAGGAAGTTGGCTGTGTTACATACACCCCGTGCCTCGGAAAGCACGCTATGCCGTTGGACTTGCGTCTGACTTCTCTCCGGTCGTGTCGGTCTGTCGCCATCATCGTCACACCGGATAATGTGAACGTGGGAATAGAAAATGCACCTGTGTTTGCGCACTCACTTGCGCACTATAATATGTCCAGCGCATCTGGCTATAGTCTCCGACTCTTATATATAATATAATTGATGCTGACTGGGTGAAGATGTTTTTGAAGTTTTCTATACGAGTAGCGCCTTGCGGTTTCACCCGTGTAGTTCTTGTTCCCTTGAGAATTCAGGGATAAAATATGGGCTATGTCTCTCCCTGAATAGTAAGCTTTTTAATCCTACTAATATTATAAACGCGAAAGTTTGTAAACATGCATGTGTCTAAACATGTACCTATGTATGTTTGTTGCTTTCTCACGAAAAAACTACTGAACGGATCGGGCTGAAATTTTGCATGCAGATAGTTCTTACATACGCTTTCATCCCATAAATTAATTCCTGTGGTATAGGTAGGCGTGCGAAGCCTCGGGGTGCAGTAGTGATGAAATATATATTTTTAATCGGTCCAGTAGTTTCGGAGTCCATTCAATACAAACAAAATAACAGTCTTTCTTTAAATAGATATACTCATATCCTTACATATTTTCGTCCCGGTTAAACTCTTGGTCTAATCTAATGTGAACATGCGTAAGGCTGCGTTTCCGGTGAACATCGGGAGCGGAATTTCGACGGTTATCAAAATAATGGGAAGATTCTTTTTTAGCCGACCTTCAGTCGAAATGCTTAGTAAGTCTCCGCTGGCTAAGACGATCTGAGTTAGCATTTTCAAACGATAAAAACGCGTAAATGCTGCTCTAATACGTCTCAGAGGGTGATGTGATGTCGAGTGACGTTTTGTCGGCGACGTATTAGCGTAGGTACCTATACCTACCCGTTTATAGAAATGCTAGGACCTTTAGGCCTGGTTTACGAAGACGCGGGGCGTGCGGCGTCGCGTCGGGCGGCGCGTTGGGCGGTTTTCACTGTTTACGGTGATGTTTATGGATAGGCGGGGCGTGGAGAGTGGCGGTGCACGCCGCGTGCTACGTGTCACACGTGTAAAAACGCTTCTCTCACACTCTACCAACGCCTTTTGAATTTAGTGTGGGCCACTGCACCCGCCGCTACTGCACGCCCCGCTTCTCCGTAAACAAGGCCTTAGTATAAGAATTAGCTAGAAGTTTATGAATCAATAATATAGGTTTTGTACTGAAGTAACATTTCGATGTAGGCGGCCCGTCATGACGGCTTTTCAATCCAAGTTCTATGCGCCAACATAGAACTTGGTGTGTCCTGTGTTTACACAGGACACACAAACGATGGCGGCTAGGAGCGATTGCCTGTCGGTGTCTGGTCAGACTGGCCGATTGGCAGGCAAGGTTGAGCAGCACCGCTACCGCACAGCAAATGAATGTGCATTCAAATTATGTGCTATTATGTACTTACTCGCAATATTTAAATGCATTTTATATTGATGACCTCAGATGGCAGACAAACTTGCGGGCTACCTGTTTGAAGCTTGTTCAAGCTTCAAACTTCATTAAATGAGGATCCGATCGATGCAGAATTTAACCCCCAAACATTCCACTTTGTATGATCCCCTAAGATTGGAGCATCCTATTATAATGATGCAATTTCTAAATATATTCTGGTAGACCACTGCTCCTCGCATAAAATTATGCTCGGCCTACTTACAGAATCTATTGACCATTTTAAATCAACTCTCGCTTGTTCGGCTGGTCAAAGCCGCATACCGTGAACATTTACGAAAATCCCCTAAACATTGCCAAGTCAAGGTCAGGATTCAATATCCGTACAACATTTTCATTAGACACATTAGTTTTCAACGCGGAGCTCTGAGTTTTTCAATATGAGCACAGGTAATGACTCGCGACGGGCCGTGCCTTGCTGATGTTACAATACAATGCGAACACGTGAATCCAAAAAAACCGGTTCAACTTGACAATCTTGCCATTTTTCCTCCGCAGTGTGCATAATCCCTCCGACGCGACCAGTTCGCTCCGCGGCCCACGATGAGCGATTTTGCTGATGTTGAGTATCATGAGCTCCATGTTGAGGACTGCAAGGGTGTTATTTACAAAAGTAACAGCTGCACCATCCAGACCAAACGGTACGTCCAGACCATTTTATTTACACAATATCAAACAAATGTTGTGAAATACTTTGATAGAGTCAGACTAAAACACGAAAAGGAAATTGCATAATCTTTCAATCAAGAAAACATTTAGTCGTTTTCATTAATACTTTATATGTACACCACACATATACTACCTCTCTATTCTTTTCCAAGTATGAAATTATCAACTGAATTAACTTTTCGCTTTGGAAACTAACTTTAACTTTATTCTGAGAGTTATTGATAACAAAGTAGGTAAACAATTAAGTTTATTGTTTGATTGATTTTTTTTATTGAAACTAACGTTGAAAATGAATTGTCAGAGCAAAGTTTAGAATAACAAAAGGAATGTCTAACGTCAGGCGTCTTGGAAGCCGGAAGAAAAGTTTTGTTTATATGCCTGAATATGAGATCTATCTACACCTACCACTTACGTGCCCGATGGCTGATATACGATAATGATCACGAAGCTTACTATAAATATAATTAAGTGATCATTGACACAATAAACTACCAAACCATGTGAGGCATTCACTCAAAACCCAGCTTCCAACAGTTTAACAAGAAACTGGTTAGTACGCACGTACCTATTATGTAGGTATGTAGGTATCACATAACGAACATGGGTACGGTATCGCCAAACAGCGGGAATGCGATATCTTGTTCGATTGATGCTTGTCGTAAAAAACAAAGACTAGGTTAAGAGGTTCAAGTCGCCAGGCTGAATAAATATTAACTTTTGCCTAGTTTAGGTATGTACAAGTAAATATATTTCTAACCGGCTTCGAAAAAAACGTACCGTCAGGTTGATGAGCCACCTGTCGTATAGACCTATGTAAGTTATATGTTTGGCTATATGTATAAAAATGTCCGTAATCTGTAATGTTTTTAGATATTTTATAAAGAATTATCCCAAGATGGTCCCATAAAAATGAAGATTAGTATTAGACTTGTCTTGTAAAACAACAGAAACAGTATTTATAAGTTTGTTACATATGAATCAGAACATAAATCATTTCAATTGATCGCAGGGTTCCTCGAGGTGTTGACCCTCACTTTCATGATTTTCCCGTATTTTTTGCATGTTTCTTCATAAAGTTAATCTAAGTATTTAACAACCTAAATCCCGTGAGTACCGATATCGAGGTTAAACCAAAACTGAATCTGTTTTTTTTTTTCAACTGTTTAGCATTATTTATTATTTATTTATTTAGTTTATTAAAACAGTCATCGTAGACTCACTGTACCTGATAAAATAAAATCGGTATACAAGTTTAATTAGGACAAAGGTTACCTGTTATGTTTCTAGGCAAGTACCATATCTAAATAGATAACTCCTAGCAAATTCACAAAATAATTGTTAGTTCATGTTTTAATTACACTATCATCATACCAATAATATAGTTGCGAAAGTTTGTATGGATGTTTGGATGGATGGCTAGATTTTTGTTACCTCTTCACGCCAAAACGACTGAACGGATTGGGCTGAAATTGCATATAGGTATAATTCTAAGCCTGAAATCAAACATAGACTACTTTTTATCCCATCAATCAGTTCATAAACTCGCTGTACCCACAACTAGGCTGCATAAAATTAATGTATCTTTTAAAGGGCAATGTATACGCTTCTACAACAAAACCCCTACTGAGCTGCAAAAATTATCAGTAAATAAATTCAAACAAACTGTCAAAACTTTATTATGCAAAAAGGCTTACTATTAAATATCAGATTATCTAGAGGATAAAAAAGCTTGGGACGGATTTTGCTCCAACTCGAAAAATAACAACTAACAGGCTAAAGGTTTCTTCGTCGTTTCTTTACTTTAGTCTACATACCGAAGCGATTGAAATCAAAAATACCACTTTATTTCCGTGTCAGTGTATTTTTTAATATGATTTGACCTTTTCTAAGTGTACATTTATTGTATTTATGGAAATAAAGCATTTTTCAGTTTGAGTTTGAGTTTGGGTGCTCCCTACCCCGCGGTGGATATTTCTTACTTAGTCGCCTCTTACGATACCCACGGGAAGAGTAGGTGTGGTGTAACTTCTAAGTCAGCCACACAGCATACCGCTAGAACACTGGTATTCTTATCATGACTACCACTGAGTGCAAATCAGAGCACTAGCTATACCGTGTCCATTATGAATGAGGCATAAACGTAAACAAACCGCCCATACTTAACCTAAAATTCACTTTGTTGGCGCGTCCTTATACGTAATTTACATTACCTGTCGATTTTAGATCCTCCCTTCAATAAAAATTGCTTACAATTATATTTGAAACTCGACGCCAAGCAAGTGAGATTTTGTTATTTGTGTCGTATTTTGTTTACTAACATGCTCCATTTAAAGTGGACAAACCATAGAACCAACCTCTCCTTGGTCTGAGGAACCAACTTGATATTATGTTCATGCCAAGGTCACCACTGCCAAGCACGTCCTGAAAATCAAGCACTACCCTCAGACGTGTTCAACTTAGCAAAGTCAATACATGTTGGCCGAGCTAAGGCCAACGCGAGTGTAGGCAAATCGATACAAGGCAAGTGCCACCGCCTAGACGTTTGGCAAGTCTACGCAAACTATTGCACCACAGACTAAGCAAACATGTGGACACGATCCGCCGAGCGCAGGCAAGCGCCTTTGATTTTTGCAGAAAAACCGACACGGCTCCGAAGTGAGGCGAGTGGCCACGAGCGACCGCGAGCGGTGGCAAGTCACTGCAAAAGACCTCGCTTTAAAGATTTAACGTGGGTAAAATGAGTTTTGTGCAAAATGGCTGTTCGTGGATGGTATTCTAATCAAACATATTGTAAGCACGCATGAAATTCAAATTGTTTGTGCATATAAGATTATCACTATCTCTCATTCCATTACAGTTAACTAGTTGTTCCTCAACCTCAACAGTCTCTATTGGTCCACTGCTGGACGCAGGCCTCCTCCACAAAAGCACCTTGTCAGCGTTTATCTAATGGGGGATAATGCACATAGACCCCATGCTAGGCATGCGGGTTGGGGATCGCAGTTCGGTGGTAGGATCATTCTGCAGGGGGCGCTGCTGCCCGCCCCCGGTGGATATCCCTTAGCCGCCTCTTACGACACCCGCAGAAAGAGATGGAGTGGTGCAAATTCTAAGCCAGCACCACACAACTAGTTGTTCAGATACTTACAATCATGCAATCAATAAATAAAGCTCGTGAAATCCTCGATCGATCGATCCTTCCGTCCAACAACCAATGACATGCAACAAGAGAGACTTGTCGGAAGTCGGATTCTGTTATTTTCATCAGTAGTCGATCCGGTCGGATCTGAAGCTAAAGAATAACATGTTTCATGTAAAGTAATATCAATAGAATTAGCTAATACATCAAACCCCAACCTCAACAGTCTATATTGGTCCACTGCTGGACGCAGGCCTCCCCCTGATAAACGCCTTTATTGGCTGATATCTCATGGGGGGTAATGCTAATAATCCCCACGCTGGGCATGCGGGTTGGGAATCGCAGTTTGGTGACAGAATTTTTCGGTAGGAGGCGCTGCTGCCCGCCTCCGGTAAATATCCCTTAGTCGCCTCTTACGGCACCCGCGGGAAGAGTTGGGGTGGTGCAAATTCTATGCCGCCGGTACCACACGGCGAAAAGTACTCTAGTTAATCCCCCAACTGTTAATATAAATACGAATCCGTATCTTCATTATAATTGATGGAGTATAAAATTTGCGAATTTCCACTATCCGCAAAGCTACTGGATGCCGGCGGGCAGCAGCGCCCCCTGGAGAACACTTCTACCAACTGCGATCCCCAACCCGCATACTCAGCGTGGGGATTATGGGCATTACCTCTGAGGAGTTACGCCGATACGGCGCTCTTCAGGGGAAGGCCTGCGTCCAACAGTGGACCAATACGAGTAAGTATAGGCAGTTGAAGTTCAGGTAAAATGCAGCCAGCGTCTTGGGTACGCTTCCGACTGTTATTGATATGGATCAGTTGAGCTACCTATAGATTGTTTGCAACAATTGGCTGCACTATTGTTTCGAGAGTAAATACCATTTCTATCTTTTGTCAATAAAGTACTCGTTAATTCTGAAATGAAAAATTGCCCGATTGCGAAATTGACTATTTACTTACGAAATGGACCGATAGCTTATCTCCTACAGAAAATGTTAGTGGACGGTTTGCTAAGATGGCCATGAGCGAAAAAAAGTGATATTCATATGATATAGCAAAGTAGATATTAACAACAGTGAATATTATTCAAATCTATTCTTACTATCTGTATTACAAGTGGTGTTCCTATATACGAGAATGTGAAAAATAAATAATTGTATTATGTATTATTAATTTTATGGAACTTTCCGGGGCATCACATTATTATCATCATTTCGCTGAAATTTTAACTTTTATGTATAACTATAATATTTCTGTGACATATATGTATGTGTATTTATCAAGCCTAATTTATACAAGAAATCGATCGCATTCTACCAAGTATACTTACTCCATTGAATGCTTCATGATCAGGTATTTCGAGGCCGGCAGAAACCTTGATCGATGATTGAATGATTTTATTTTTGGTCTTTCGACTGATATAATCAACTAGTCATGTCCTATGCTTCACCGATTTGATAGCTTTTTTATGACTATCGATTTCGATTATGAAGATTTTCTATTTCGTTATTGTTGCTAAACATTTTGTATTATTTTGCGGGAGTGTAAACAACTGTTTTTTTATCAGAATAATCGCGGCATTACACGCGTTTCGCGTGATAAAAAGTAAGACAGATTGAATTTCTGTGATAAACTTTAAATATTAGACTATTTTCAATACTTTTTATGGAAAAATCATCTACCTTCGTTAATCTTCTACGTCAGTCCGAAAAAAATCCCTATAATAAATATAATAATAAAACCTATAATAAATATTTCATGAAATAGGCCGGCCGGCCATATTTCGCGAAGAAACACCGCTAGGACGTGCTCTTGAGTTCAGACCGCAACTCGGCAAATGTAGTGTAGGAAGCTCTCCAGTCAGGTAGGATGAAGACCTGTGAAAGACTGCAGGGAGATGCTGGATGCGGCAAGCTAACTTACATACTGCGATTCAAATAGGTTGAAGATGATGATGAAGCCCTTTCTTCTATATTTATTGCTAGCGTCTGCCCGCAGCAACACATGAAAGACACAGAAAATATTTTATTTTTGATAAAGAAAAGTTAGAAAAGTCAAATAGATGAAAACTGGTATTAATAAAATGTATTCAGCTAACTACAGACTATTGCAAACAATCTAACTGTAACTCAACTGTTTCATATCAATACCAGTCGGAAGCATACCCAAGACGCTGGCTGCATTGCTCCGCTGCGCGCTGTATGGCAGTGCTGATGCGCTGTGCCACATAATTACCACCAGCTCTCGAGTCATGCGTCGCTCCGACCCGCTGCACCCGGATGTCCTCGGAAGATGGGAAGGTGCAAGTCCATCAACGTTAGTGGCGTCCCACACAATGGGCCTCCCCAATTCCCATGAAGGTAGTGTCATACCGCCGGGCCTCTTACCATCGTCATGCAACAGATTCGGTTCGAGAAAAGCCGGTACGTTAGCGGTGAAAAAGGCGTGGCAAGATATTCGACCAGCGGCGGCCTTAGTACACGATAATCCGTGATGACCAAATGTTGGATGTTCGACAGCAGTAGGTACCACACTGACATTAATGAGCCGCGCAACACCTTGCACCTAACTGAAGACATGTTGCGACTATTACGGGACCCAATAAATGCCAGTGTTATATGAAGGAAACGCTAGCAACCAATGTCCTGACTCCTATTTAAAAAGGAGGCGGGCACGATCTGTATAGCTGGATCTTTGTAACAAACGATTTCGTGTCAACAGACACAGAGGCCCGTCCCATTGCCGTTGAGATAAAAGTGATTTTGAGGAAGCAGCATCAGGGCAAGCACTCTGCCAAGGCGTTCAAGTCGTCTAAAAAGGAACTTTTGAAAGACATTCCGGGGACAAAACGAAATGGATTTAATTTATTTTTCAACTAAAGATAGAAGACAAGAACGCTGGTAGGCCTACACTTAAAAATTTGCGTATGGGTACCTAAGTCTCCCAATTTGACAGAAGCCTGCGGCCATGTCTTGTTATCTAAATCAATATTCAAAACCGATGATAAAGTATTCTTTATTATGTTGTCTAGCTTTCCAAGAGCTCGCTGTGTTTCTACAGATGACAACATTTCAAAGAATACGTAAATTTAAGTACAAATAGACAAAATCGAATAATTGTAAATGACATTATGACTATTAATTCCGAGCAGACTGTCCGATGTTTTGTTAAAATTTTGAATTTTCTCATCTACAAATGACTGAAAAGACTCACCAAGAATTCATTACGAACGCTGAAATTTAATTTATTTGTGGTAAATGCGAAGTAGCTTGTTATTAATGTAATAGTGTTTTAGAAATTGTATTTTGTTTCTATGAGTGGGAACTTATTAATAGCCTCCTGTTATCTTTACACATCTCTTATAATGTATGTTTGTGCTGAAAGATCCCCTAAAATAAATAAATAAATAAAAAAAACAACTAGGGACGTTGTTTATTTGTTTTGTGTTATTGTTAATCAAGAATTAGTTGAACTAAGGAACATACAACTGTACAACTGTAATATTGGTGGGAAAATTATTAAATTTTCCAATAAAATAAAAAGTTTATGGCTTTTATCTCATTGGGGTAATGCCCATAATCCCGACGCTGGGCATGTGGGTTGGAGATCGCAGTTCGGTGGTAAAATTGTTCTACAGGGGGCGCTGCTGCCCGCCTCCCAGTGGATATCCCTTAATCGCCTCTTACGACACCCACGGGGTGGTGCAAATTCTAAGCCAGCACCACACAGTCAGCACACCAACATTCTGTCGCGATTGTATAAATAAAACTATTATTTCAATCACACCTTATTTCTTGTTTGATAGTAATAACTATTTATCAAGCTGTTTATAAAGTAAACATTTGAGTTGTGCTTATATTGTAATTGTAAAGAAATAAACGATTTGACTCTGACTCTGACTCTGAATTCAGTTCCTCGAATCAACCAGGTACGACGGTCCGAAAGTACCAAATGTACTCCAAATGTATTCCATCCAACTACTCAAATTTCATAGCACATAAACACTGACCAAGTCTTCTAGGAAATTATCGGACGCCTATTGTTTTCATTAAGATAAATTATTAATGGTTACGTGCTGTAAACACATAAAAGTAGGTAATTTATATTATGGCTATATAGGGTATTTGAATCATAGAAGATCAAAATAATGGGCTACCAGGTGTTCTGTCATACATTTAAACATTGTAAAAATAATTAAATTTGTGTTTATCTACATAATATAAAAATGAATCGCTAAATGTGTTGGTAAGCGCATAACTCAATAACACCTGGACCAATTTGACCAAATCTTTTCTTTTAATTTTCGTTGAAGTTCAAGGATGGTTTTTACGTTATATATTTATTTTTTCTAATTGCCGGGAAAACACCTATAAACGTTTCCATAGGAACAACGCGTGCGAAGCCGCGGGGTACAGCTAGTTTCTTATAAAAACATCAAACACATTGTGGGATAAAGTGCAACCCCAAATGAGATTGATACAAATCAAACATTATCGATGAAAATAGTAGAAAATATTTTTTTTAAGTTTATTTCTAGATAAATTAATTTATTGATAACCCACTAATTACTTTTAAAAAAGTCAATATTTTTTCGAAGTTCCTAGTGGATCTATTTTACCTTAAAAAAAACAACTAATCATGTCAAATATTTAGTTGCGACTGTAAATAACGAATAACATAACTCACAAACGAGTGGCTTTCGGTAATTTTTGTACTTATTACAATTATTAACATTAGTTTACGCTGTTTTTTTCAATAATCCCTAAAATCTTAAAATAAAGCCCATTATACTAGGATATTTGTAGGACTTATTATAATTTTTTAAAACAAAAAAAAACTGCATTCTAATACTACTACCTGACGAATTAAAAATGAGGTCTCTACCTAAATGGTGACGTAATCAGTCAGTCAACTATAAAAAGCTAGTCAGCGTTCTTTTTGTGTTAGACGCAGTTTTTTTGATTTAAAGCTACTATGATATAGAATAATAATAAGTCCCCACACTGTATAAGTATAAGTAGGTATACAGAACAAAAATATAAAGGTAAGCGCAGCTCCGATGTCTGTGCACGGGTTAGTTCCGCTATGCACGAGTCCCGCTTTGCTCGGATTCTAAAATACCTAAATAAAAGTGCCGCTATGCTCGAAATCAGATTCTCGGATTGTAGAAAAGAAAAAGCTTATGTTAAAATATCACATTTAAAATGCTGCACACATTATGTTACTGCTTCTTGATGCAATTCCATAGTAATAATTAAAATAAATACTCTCAACCAAGTGTTCTGAACCATACTCGTGTTTGTGCCTTGTGCAGCACACGTTTACACCCACATGTAATTTTCTGCACTGAACACAGATTTCCTAGCGACTCATGCTGACTTCACAAGATAACTAACGATCACGACAAATATTTGATTTCCGATTAGGCACGAGATAAAGCTTTATTACCGATGGAGATGTGACGTAAAAATGTGTCTTAAATGGCTTCTCCTAAATCAGGAAATCCCTATGTTAATGATGGTTAACAACATGTTATGACAAGTCTCTTTATGTCTGTAAAATTATTTCTGGAAATAGACAAACGCTTATCTCTTTAATTTAGTGTAGAAATGGCTCGTATTTTCGCTGCTTATTTGCTGAATTCTATGTATTCGCTTAAGAGGATAGAGAAACTTAAGAGTGGGGAAAAGTCAAGCTGTTTATATACTAAAAATTTGACTTGTCTAAGTACTTATTTTGTAAGTCCAAAGAAATAAACGATTTGACTTTGACTCTGACTCAGTATGTATAATATAATAACAGTATGAGCGGGTCACTCATGGAATTACATTAATTAACGTACATACACAGAATTAAATAACATAACATTCATCTAAAAATAATGCTGTGTGGCTTAGAATTTGCACCACCCCAATTATTCCCGTGGGTGTCGTAAGAGGCGACTAAGGGATATACACTAGGGGGCCTGCAGCAGCACCCCTGCAGAACGAATCTCCCACAAAACTGCGATCCCCAAACCGCATGCTAAGCGAGGGGGTTCAGGTTGAGGTTGAGGATGCGACGCATTGATTTATTAAAAACGAAGATGAGGTACTGGTTGCTCGAAAGTGGCAACCTCAAATTGTGTAAAATTGTGTTCTCCCACATCAGTCACCGTCTGACTGGCGGTACGAACGGTCGTGATTCGCGTGAAATATTGTTGTCTCAGTCTCACTTCGGTCCTAGATACGTCTTTCCGACTTTGTTCTTCTTTGTATTGCACAGGACTGGAAATATAACTGTGAGCGTATGTGTTTGCGTGTAGTTGTAACACATGCCAATTTATTGAGTAAGCGCTGGGAGAACGTAACCTATCTTCCCTTTTTAAATCAATGATGCGACGCAATGCAATTCGAAACGGAGTGTGAACCGCCCTTAGTAGCCTCTGGTGGGGGAGGCCTATGTTCAGTGTGGACATATACGGGCTGATGATGATGATGATAATTGTTGATTTATAGCTCTACCATGAATTTGAATCGATACACCCATTATAATTATGAGAATGACCATGAAATAATCGCCTCGTAATTTCAATGTTCTATGGTCTAGTTTCAGGCACAGAAGAAATATACAGGGTGGGGCAAATTTTTGGCCTTTTCATGGTAAATACCGTTTCTTTTGTAGTTAGAAGGTTTTGTTCTAAAGAACTTTCGGTTTTATTTGGAAGAAAAATAAATGTAGTTTTTTGAATAAAGGTACGGTTCCAAAAAAATACATTTGTCAAAAAAAACAAGTTGGTCTTAATCGACTCTATTTCCAACCCTTTCCCAAAGTAACATAATAATCCAATAGTAATTTTTGGCAATAATTAAAAAAACAATTCACACACATTTTCTATGAAAAAACGAGTAAGTGAAAACAATAATGTCACTCATTCAATGTTTCTTAATTTAAATTCGTATCATCATCATCAGCGTATATTAGTCCACTGCTGGACATAGGCCTCCCCTAATGAGCGCCATAGCGCCCTGTTTTCAGCTTGACACATCCAGCATCTGCCTGCAGTCTTTCGCAGATCGTCATCCCACCTGGCCGGAGCGCGCCCTACCCTACGTTTGCCGAGTCACGGTCTCCACTCAAGAACTCGTTTACCCCATCGGTTGACGGTTCTTCGCGAGATATGGCCGGCCCACTGCCACATCAGCTTGCTAATTCCTTGAGCTATGTCGATAACTTTGGTTCTCTGTCGGATGTATTCGTTACGGATCCTATCCTTCAGAGAGACTCCGAGCATAGCTCTTTCCATAGCTCGCTGAGCTGGTGGACCAGCCCTATCGTAAGTGTCCACGTCTCAGCTCCGTAGGTCATGACGGGTAGGACGAACTGATTGAAAACTTTCGTTTTCAAGCATTGCGGTATGGATGACGAGAAGACTGGACGTTGTTTTCCAAACGCTGCCCAGCCTAGCTGGATTCTCCTCTTCGCAGTAGTATAGTTAATAGAATATAATTTAAATAGAACAAAAATAAAACTAAATACAAATCTTTATAATATAAAAGAAAGTCGTGTTTGTTACAACACTTATAACTCAAGAACGGCTGAAAATTGGTCGGGAGGTAGCTTAAAACCAGGAGACTGACATAGGATACTTTTTATCCCGTTCCCGTGGGATGTGAGATAAATTCCACGGGGGCGAAGCCGCGGGGTGCAGCTAGTAGTTAATAAAATACACTAGCTAGCTATTTTTACTTTACACAGAAAACATCCAGAACACCCTTTACAAATATCTGCAGATCGTATACCCATTTGTCCAGAGATCGAACCCGCAACCTCGGACAAGCGGACCTTCGCCCGCCGCGCCAAAATTGAGAGGTATAAAAATAATGTGAACCAATAAACATTATACATATTACACGGGAATCAAATCGATTAAGATGAATGATTTTGATGTGATGAATTGTTTTGATCTTGCACGGTTGAAATGAAACACCATATTGTATGCATTTCGCCCGGCTATTTGGTTCGCGGGCGAAACATTTTCTTTTTTCGTGTTTATATAATTTTGTATATTTTTGCTAGAATTCCAGTTTCTCCCCTGAAATCCCTCTTTCCCTTAGGTGTCTAAGGGAAAGAGTAATTTCAGGGGAGAAAACTGGAAATACCCGTAATTCGTTGTATTAATACCTACTAATGCAAAGAAAAGAAAACTTCTAAACGGAGTTTTGACTAACTCTAACTTGTTTTTATTTATTCAACGTTATTAATTAACGCATTAAATGTAGAGTCCTATTATTTTAATTAGAAAAGGTCGTTTAGAAAATCGCCATTTTGAAATAAATACTAACCCAAATAATTGCTTAGACAATTAAATTTCACCACAATGCGCAACCTGTCCGTACAACCGTAGCTCAGTGCAGGACAGTGTTCTTTGTTCAAGACAAGTGGCAGTCTGATATAAATGCTTAGGTACACGCACTTCGATGAAACTGAACCTGGATGAAGACGGACACTAACTATACACTAGCCAAACTCGATGTAGAATATTTGTAAACAACAAATTAAACAAGAAAACTGCCAAAACGGTAATATAAATAAACTCTCACTTTTAAGTAAATAAGTTTTAGATGATAGTACGTAGTACTATCATACGTAGTAGTATAGTATCGTACGTAGTAGTTTAGTTTATAAGTATGAATGCATTATGTGTAAAAATATTTATCTTCTGCTTTTTTTACTTGAAGAAGTATGGGTGCCTCTTTAAACGGAATTAAAATTACTTGTAGATTTGAAATCCGTTCTTCAATAAAAATGTACAACTGTACCTGAAACTGGAACGCCAAGCAAGTAATTTTTAGTTATTTGTGTCGTGGTTTGTTTATAAACATTGTGCATCGAGCTTGGCTGGTATACTGTGACTGCTCTCTGATTTATTTTTGGTAGAACATCAAGAAGCTCTAGATTACCTCTGATTGGTAGCCATGCCACCTCTATATTGCAAATTCAATGGTCAATGGAAATATAGAGTCCTTGGAGAAATTATAAATGTTTAATACTACACGGGTAAAAATAATAGTACTTATAGGTAATCATCCCATTATCATCCAATCTGTTTGCAAATCTAACGAAACGTCGAAAAAATTGGTAAAAAACCGTGATAAATAACTAAACAAAATAATCTTGGACAATTCACACAGCACTATCTAGCCCCGAGCTAAGCTTGCGTACCCGTAAAATAGTTTTAATATTTTATTTATAACAAAAATATACCTACATATTTTCCCCCAACCCCACCCATTAAAACAGGTTTAAGAGTTCTGTATTTAGTATATTTACTAAAACAACACAGTCATATTTCCTACATAGTAAATGTTTTACGAATTTTATATTTTGTCAATACCAGTTCCTTCATAATTGTATCATATTTGCATTGATTAAGATAAAGCGAGCAAATGCGCAATGTGTATAAATATGGTGAATGTGTAAGATTTGTATGTACACTTGCTACGAGCGCGGGCGCAGTCTTGTCTCCCAGTGCGCACGTCCCCGCGACGCGGACGCCCAGTGCCACCTATTGTGCTCCTCTCCACTAGATATACAAAAACGTAGAAAAAAATCCAAAAATGGGTACTAAAAAGTCAAAAAAAGAGTGAGTTTTTTAATTTATCTCTCGTTTTAACAACAGAGTATTTTAAAAGTTAATGAAAATTGATAAAACCTCTTCAGCATTCAAATCAATTTTCAGGACGACATAGTTTTGTTTTTGAAAGATTTTAGTAGTTGCTTAATGCGCTTGCGAAATGTTTATACCGATTTGTATTTGTTTTTTTCGTGCGACAGTGTTTTTTTCTCTGTAAAAACTCTTGGCGATGAAAAATATTTAATTTATATTTTAATCTTATAAGTAATCCTGGGCACAGAAATCAGGGTTTTGTTTTTTTTTGTTTGTTCTTTGTTTTGAGTGAAAGACTAGCAGATAATTAACACCTTAGTAAAATGTGTGATACTTTAAATAATATTTAATTATTTTCATATTTCAGAGGAGTCGAGGAGCCTGAATATAATTATTCCTACTTTTCGATTGTGAGTACATAATCTTATAATATTTATTTTATTTTTCGTCGTTTATTTCATTAGTCTATCCCACGGGAACTGATTTGTGGGATAAAAAGTGTGCCTATGTGTTATTCCAGGCCTGGAACTGCCTGTAAAATTTCAGCCCGTAGGATTTTTCCATTTCCAGCAGATGTGGTATACGTAAACATCAGACAGTCGTCGTGGTAATTAAAAAAACAAAAATAATTTCAGGGTTTATTATTCTAGAAGTTTCCAAGTTTTGAAAGGAAAGGAAAGGCAGTCCCAATTTCCAATGAAATATGCAAAAAATATGATTCGGTATAAAGTGAAAAGTGAGCTTCCCAACATGACCAGTTAGAGTTAGTTAAATTATTTTGGAAACTACTGACCTGTGTTGAACCACACAGAACCTGGCTGATCTTTTAAGTTTTATCCCGAAAAGGTTTTATGTTTTTGTTTAAATGTAGAACGAACATCCTGTAAAAAATACAACCAACTAGGAAAAATCTACCTAAATAATCCTACAAATTCATATCCGTACCTCGTACTAAAGTTGTTAATAAAAGATAAGTATGTGAAAACTGTATATTTATATCAAAGCAACATAACTTATAACTAATCTTAATTGTAGAGGTACTGAGGAAACAAGTTCAATTCAATGAAACGAGGGGAGAGGTGGCATATGTCCTGCAGTGGGAATAATAACCACTAACGGCGATTTTACTCGAGGCTGACTACTAGTTTAATAGTTTACACTCATTACACGCAGGTAAAAACCTCGCATAACCACGATATTTGACGATCACTAGTGATTTTTATTATCACCTATAAAAACCTAAAGGTTTTCTTTTCAACTACCCTTCGTGGATGTAGAGAGGCATTGATTGATTGAGTTTTCCTTTATTCCAGTTTCGATATGGAACATGCCTAGAACTCACAGCGACCTGTTTCGGCGTATTATTCGGTCTTTTGAGTGGCAGTGGAGTGTGCTACAACCTAGCTCAGATAGGAGAGCTCACGACTGCGTTCGTCGAGCGGACAAAGTATCAAGAACGGCTTTCTACCTACTTGCCACTAACCACTGCATTCGGCGGTGGAAGACGGCTGTAAGTATTTACTTGTAACTATACTGGGGGGTGTTCCTGGGAAGGCGTGATCGAGACATCGACGTCTCGATCTCGCCTGTTGGTTGTCTGATCAGTCCCTAAAAATTTGACAAATTGCTGAAATGTTTTAACGAAGTAACATAGATATGTATTATGTGAGATGACTTCTTTGATTCAAGATATGTCTTGTACCATTCAATGGTACAGCATTAATCTTGTTATCCAGCGAGTGGATAAAAACATTGGGATCTCTTATCTTCGTTACAATTTATTAGTCATTATTATTATGCTCGCTGTATAATGTATATGGGCTATAAAATTTAAATCATTATACCTTACGAAGAAAACTGAAATCATTGTGATTTACATATTATTTCCTTTTTTTCATTTAGTATTTCCAGTTTAGTTTTAAGTTTTAAGTTTTAGTTTTGAGAACATACTGAGGAAAAAGGGTTTTGGATATGAGATGATTTAACAAGCTCTATACATTCAGCTGGGCTATCATCAAAGCCAAATAAATATTATATTCCATAGTATAATGGGTAATTAAATAAATAATGTTGGACAATCCACACAGCATCATCTAGCCCCAAGCAAGCAGAGGTTGTATTATGAAAAGTATAGAATATAATTTTGTGTCCAATGTAAAGAGCTACCACAAAACCTAGTACGCGGCACAATACAATTAAATATAGTCAAAAAATAGTGAAAATAGTATGGACACTAGATGCCTGATAAAATACTTATACAATGTGTTGAAATTGTAAGGTATGTTATCTAGTACCTATCCCACTATAACCTATACCCATACATACTACTTCCACTATTTTCCACCACCATTCTAATTTATATTTTGTAGATTATGTAGTTATTTTTTTTCGGGTGTTCTGTTTAACACCCGAAACAAATAATGTTCGTTCATAGTATACACTAGTAGATCCTTCTATTAGCCATCTGTGTATTATTTTACATACAACATTCAAACGAGCGTCATGGGTTAACAAGGAACAATAGAACCGAACAGTCTAAGCTATTCTGTGGCTGAATCAATTAATGTGTTGTAGTGTGAACGCGAGCAATGATGAGAACATGAAGGCACTGCGTGAGGACGCCACCGCTATGGCGATCGGGACGTTCACCAGCATCGCCATTGCAATTTTGATGAACGTTCTGTCCGTAGCACTTATCAACTGGAGCGCGCTTCGGCAGGTAAGTAGCTTGCACCAACGTCCAAATCCATACTTTGATGATGACCTGCTAGCCGAATTTCGATCATCGGAGACTGCCTCGGTAGTCGAGCGGTTAGCTTGTGCAACGCTCTGATTATGAGGCCCTATAGGGTTCAAATCCAGGGTCGGGCCTGTAGTTGTTATCCATACTATATACCTATAATAACCTAGTAACATTTTTGTGCCGTTGTGAAGATGTTTGGCCAAAGACAATGCCAAAACTACTGAACACACATACTACACACACTTAATAATAGGCTACTTTTTATTCCAAGAAAGTTTGTACTATAAATTAATACATTTTTTTTATTTAGGAATGTAAATGGGATATCAAACGGACACATGCTACTTAAAAAGCCCGTGCGAAGCGGCATTAGTCTCTAGACACACACACACTGCTACACTGTGGAGTCTAGCTATATAGAGATGAGTGCGTGTAGATTCCATCCACACACACAGCCTATATTAGTCTCTTGCAATGTTTCTTTGAGTCTAGAGATTCGTTCTTAGGTTTTACACTCTAGTCAGATTGGTCGTGTATAGCATAGCAGGGATGGAGCCACGCCGCACTATCACTGCCTGCTACATTCGGTAGGGGCAGTTCATTGCCGCTTTAATTTGGTCTAGACTTCTAGAGTCTAGTTTATGAATATCGATGTATTGCCTACTCATCAATCTCCTCATCCGCGGTATATAGAGGTCATAAAAAGTCATGAAACTAACAATAGTACATTACAGTTTATTATTAGTATAGTAATGGTTGGGTTGCTGGCCGCGATTATGATGGTCGAAAGCATAGCTTAGCGTAGGTCCAGGCCATCACAGCGCGGTCAGCATTGCAGCCCTTGATGGACAAGCGGAACTGAAGGCCGAGACCGAAGGTTAATGCCTTATAGTATGGACAACAGGGGATCCCGTGATGACCAAGCCTGACGGCCTGACGGCAGACCGTACTAAGCTTAGCTTTAGGCATCATATTTGTAGCATATGAGTTGTGGATCTCTGGAACAAGCCGTCAGTTTCCCGCTTTGTCTTTTTTAAACTATTGCATAGCTTCTATCGCGGGCCTTGAGCGTGGAGACCGAATCCAGAAATTCCGTATTGAAAATAACCTAACATCCCCCACTCCGACCGGCGCAGCGGTGATACTTTTTAGTTTGGCCATCTATTGATGAATAGCAGAACTTTTAATACTTATGCTATGCAATAGCTTTACCGTGGCAGTACCCGAGTGCCACACGTCTTTTTTTCTTTTTTTTGTAATCAGCAAGTAAAGCTTGTATTGCTCATTAAGCATAAAACCTGACTATTTTCAAACAAAATACTATTTAAAATTCAACACATTACATTGCGTGCCGCAAAACACGACTGCAATGAAAATTGCTGGCCGCATTTTGGGTCAACATAATGTACGACGTATGATGTTTGAGTAAAGTTTATACCTACCTCGAGAGCAAATTTTGCTGGTCGTTCAATTGTTTTTATTTAAACAATATCGAACATTACGCATACAAGTTTATTGTCTCTATTGATGGCCTTACTATCAATTGACTCCGAGCTGCGTTTAGATTTAATTGCAGCTGAAATATACTTTGATAATAATTTGTAGAAGAAACTAGTGGATACGTTAGCTGAAAACTAGCACAGTATGTTATGTGGAGTACATATTTCTGTTTGCATACCTCAACGGCCTATATTGGTCCACTGCTGGACATGCCTCTCACAGATTAGTGCCTAAATGGCATTTATCTTATGGGGTAGGGCCCATAATCCATAATCCATAATCCATCCATCAGTTCAGTGATGGAATTGTTCTGCAGAGGGCACTGCTGCCCGCCCCTCGGTGGATATTCCTTAGTCGCCTCCTAAGACACCGAGAAGAATTTGGGTGGTGCAATAGGGTATTTTACACCAAGCGAGAAAAAGTCTAAAAATCTATTATTGTGATAGCTTACGCAAAAAGAAGTCGGAAAATATTAGTTTTTAGTCATACAGCCGATTTCTCGAACGATTATTATTTTGACAAATTGTTGACAATTTGTCAGGCTGTACACGCACTGCTTATATTACTCACGAGTTTTTTTTTACAGAATTCTGTAACTTAATGGAAGTTCACTAGCGGAAAAATATGAATGTTTGGAGCACTATAAAGTTGTAGGTAGCTATAATAGCAAGGAATTTTATTCGTCGTACGTGTAAGTTAAGTTAAGTACGCAGGTTATATTCCGCGAGATTAAAATTGACGCTGTGAGATTCCGCAGTGCGTATATAACAAACCGTTGACTATCCATTCAATGTGACAAGCGTTCGAGAAACCGGCTGGCGTCTTCTCAACGTTTTTGATACCGGTATCCCTTTTGTTGTCCATTGAATAGGTTGGTTATCATGCTCTAGTTTCTCAATTTTGGAAAAGAAAGCTATTAATAACACTTGTAACTCAACAAAATGTTGGGTAATTAGAATAACAGTTCTTAGAATAACAAAAAAAAACAATTCAAAATTGTTTTCTATCACTATGAAATAGTATCCGCCATGTTATTTTATTACGTCATACGTCTGTGTAAACACCTAGAATACCTAGGTATATTTGAATTGTTTTGTCTCTCTACTACTCGTATTGCTATTTAAAATATCTTTTAGTATTATTATTTAAAATATCTTTCACATTAGGTTACAAAAACTAGGTCCATATTTTTGGTGAATTAATGAATTACCTATAGGTACTTCCATCACTTCGGGATCCCTTCTCGCAATTTTGAACCAAGTTTTTTTCATATTTAAATCAGTTGATACTTGAATCCTCAACTTGTCCGGTGTTCTTACGTTAGTGTTCTTGCATACAGGAACAGCAAACCAACGATATGTAGAGTAACTTATTTTTAAATTGGCAAATAAATATCAAACCTACATACAGGCAGCACATTTGTTTACACAGCCAGGTGACGTCATGACCACAGAGTAATAATGTCGTCCACAGCGTCTAGAGTTTTCGTCAAATTACGTCTTATTGTAGTGATTATCTGTACAATGCGTATTTTATTGCGGGCGTTTATGGGGGCTAGATGATATCGTGAATTTAGCCATCATTATTTATTTAATTTAATAATGGAACTGTTTTATTTTCAGATTACAAGGATCAGAATGAAGTTTTTGAATGCAGTTCTACGACAAGACATGACTTGGTTTGACACGGACACTGAATTCAATTTGGCTTCAAAGATGTCCGAGTAAGTACTCTAGACTTTAGGTCTAAACACACGATTTTGTAAATAGGTAAAGCGGTAAAATGAAAACTATTCATAGAGCTCAAAATTTGTAGACCCGGGTTAAAATTTCCAATGATGGACATTATCAGTCTTCACAAACGTGTCCAGGATGATGGGCAGAAGCCACCGTTTACGCAGTGTCAGTCAATTACCAATAACCCTGTATAAAGCCATGAACTGAGACCTTTTACAATCAAAATCTCTTAATATTTAACAACAGTGACTTCAATATTTTGGCTTAACAACAAACTGTCACGCAATTTTGATAGCTAAAACTTCATCACAATTGGCTTAATTGAAATGCGAGTCGACAGAGGATCTGTAAGTCGCTATCATCTAGGTCAATAAGGTTGAAAATGCGACATAAAAATGCGCGGTACGCCTGTAGCTTTTCGAATAAATTGATGATTTGAATTAAATATGAATCTTTATCATGAAATCGTAGATTTTAACAATATATCCCTAAGTTGATAATCGTAGTAGTTATCAAAATATTTCGAGTATAAATGTATCATTTTGGGTCAAGGTTCCTGCATAAGCATATATGTCTATTGCCTATTGCTTTACAATCTTAGGTTCAAAGTCTATATCTTCCCCTGACTTAAGCTTGCAGTCGATCACCAATATTTATAACCACATTGATAACAAAAAATATCTTGGATCCAGATTATAGTGTTGGTTTTATTTTTTTCTCAAAATGAATAATGCAAGGTATCACAATGGATTATCGTAGGGTGGACAGATAATGCATACACAGCATAATTCACTGATGGATAGATTGGTTTCTCGTTGTTAAAAATTATAAAATTTGGATATGTAACACCATAATCTATTGGACAGTAGCCAAGGCATATTGCCAAAACTTCGGATGACAAATATAATGAATGCGGCACTCTAGGCTTGGCTAGGCACTTCCTATTAGTACACTTTAAGGTGGGTAGTCGCCATACGTAATCGCTTATCCCTAAATGGTAAAATAAGTAAATACCTGTATACCTATGAAAGTACCTACATTGATCTAAGTAAAAAGAGGGAGATGAGGTACTACAAACTACCAACCTCTCGAAAGTGGATTCAATTAGGGGCAGTTAGGTCAACTCACCTCAGTCATAGTCGGGCCAGCGTTACCGGCGTTTTGTTTCACGTGCGTATTGTTATCTTGGTCGCAAGGTACGTCTTTCCATCTTTGTTGTTTATATTGCAATAGCGTATTTGCGTTTATAAGCGCTGAGAGGACGTACCAAAACCCTACAGAATGTTATTTTTTATAACTTTGGCCAACCTACATACCTGTTTGTCTTAGGAATTAATGAATGTACATCTTTTTGTGTCTAGAAAGATATTAAATAATTAAATTTATCAATTTAGTCTGAATGTAAACTTAAAAAAAATGGAAACCGCGACTCGGGAAACGCGAGTCTGTAGGACGCACTCCAAGATGACTATATAAATGCCGAAAGACATGGACATATGCTGGCAGATTGCAGCTGGAGGTGGCAATCGAAGAACGGGCAATATTTGCACTCATTATGGGTAGGAGTTATGAGTATGTTATGAGTACTATAACTATATGAGTACTATGTACTATAATGATACGGAGAATTTTACTGACCTCTAGCCGTAGACCACACTTTAAGCCGGGTAAAGAATTCAGATTTAACACATTCACTGCCCAACCCAGGCGGTGTGACCCGCAGGGGCGGCGCTGCCGTCGCGTCGTTGTACCACTGGACCTCAGAAGCAAATCTGTGTCTTGCGCCATGAAAGTGTTAGTCATCTAATCCAGCATTCCTTTGCAGAAACTTAATGAAAATAAAGGACGGAATGGGGGAGAAGATTGCAGTGGTGTCGAACCTCGTAGGAACCTCCATTTTGTGCCTGTGTACTGCCTTTCCCCTGGGCTGGGAGCTCACCCTGGCTTGTATGAGCATAATGCCTTTTTCACTGGCCGCTTCCATTGCCCTGTCTAACGTAAGTACAAGCTAAGCTCTACAATATTGCAGATTCCGTCCCGAAATTCTCAGAACTGCAAGAAAGACGAGTAAGGTTCTTTTACATGACTTTGTTTGTAGGTTATGAATTGCTTACTTCAGCGGGAAACCTTGCACGTGACTTAGCAGAATAAATATTTGCCTATATTATATACAACTTCAAACTACAGAACAAATCGAGCTGAAAATCTCCAGAGATATACTGCTCTAGATCAGGAATACTGATCGAGTAGACATTGTGCAGAGATATGGCTGTAGATCAGGAATACTGATTTATATCTCTGCAAAATTTCATTTATCTATTATTTTTACAATATTGCAAAAATATTTAAACTTTGCAAACAATTGCCCTGTCAGTATTCCTGATCTAGAGCAGTATATCTGAAAAATTTCAGCTCGATCCTTTCAGTATTCAGTAGTTTTGAAGTAATTCTCAATCAGACATCTTCACAACCTTCACAATATTAATTTCAAGGTTATTCACTCATTATAGAACAACACCCTGTAAACCTATCTTAAACAGGATTTTAGTAATTCACTGAGACTTAAAATGCTCATCATTACAAACATACTCAGTGGTTGTGGGAGTGGGAGATCGGTCTGTAGCTACTCCATCGAATGTCAGACAACTGTTTTATTACCATTTTTGTATCAGAAAAAAATTAAGGATGAAGAAGTAACGTCTCTTTACTAACGTGACCGTGATGATGGGGAGAACCTGCAGTTCACGCAGTGTCACCCAAAAAGTATAGATTTGACAATAAGCTACCCTAGTTTCGATACAGCTGTTCCGCCTTTGAATAGGAAATCTGTTTCCAAGATTCCAAAAATATAACACTGGGGGGTAAAATTGACTCTTCAAGACGGTATGAGAATTTAGTAATTATTATGCAATGAACGGAAATGCTCCCGCAGTGAGAGATCGTGAACCGTCATTCAACAAAGAATCACGTGTCCTACGCACAGCGCGCAGCGAGCCATGGAATATAATGAACACATGCGTCAGCGAATCCAAACTATTGCACCGTGCAAAGAAAAAAAACTTTTATATTTAAGGGGCAAGATTGCCCTAGCAAGCTCTGATTTTGTATATTTTTTCCGAATTTATTTATCCTCAGATGACCATGACAATTTTATAGAGCCATAAACTAAAAATATATTATATCTATATTGCATGTATGGACGTTTAAAATGAGTTTTAATTTAATGTCGAATGAGATCAAAGAATATTATTTCAAAAAAATTCAATACATATGTATGTATATCCTTAGATATTTAAGTTCCCACTGTTAATAATAACTAGTTATATTATACCACCATTTGAGTAAATCTTATGTTATTATCTTAGCTTATATACCTAGAGGAGACTGAAAAAAAGATCAAAGCAAATAAAAAAACGCATTGCATGCCACGACGAAGCATGTGGCCGAGCCTAAGTACTCTACGCTAAGATCTCAAAGTGTTACAGATATGTAAAGCGATGTTCTATCGAAAAACGTTACCAAATTTGTATGAGAAAGAATGAATTATTATTATTTTTTACCTTTCAATTAAAAATATAATTATCGAATTCAGATGTCTAGAAGCGGAGATCTTCTAAAGCCACCTTTTTACATATTTTTGGAGGAAGTATGCCTTTTAATAAAAAAACGCCGACGACAAGAAAAAATATAAAATCGTTGAATCTGTTCACGAGATTTCGTAACGATCGATTGTAAAATACGACCTCTATAGGAGTACGGACATACTGACAAATGCCAAAACGGCTAGTTGAAGCAGAGACCTCAATAACATTCGGTCAATTAAATAGTCAATTAAGGTATTGTAGAACTACATTAGAATTATCATAGGTACTTTAAAAGAGATTTAAAATAAATTTGTTGTAACCACACAACAGGTTTGTTATAAATCTACATTGATGATATAGTAGACTGTATAATTATAAGGGAGCAAAATAATATATTTACGACGATGGCGCTTTTATGAATCCTGATCGAAGTGGGATTCTAGAGTATGATCTCGAGCGTAGTGAGGGATTATTTAGTTGAATCCTGAACGTAGCGAGGGATTCTATTTGCCCGAGCCAAAATTATATTTTGCGCTCGAGTGATACTTTTAATAATGTATGAGAAAATAATAGGCGCCTCATATTTTGTTGTAATATTATTATAAGAACTAAATCAAAATTAAAGAACTAGCAAGCGGAAGTGATGAATATGTCTAATAATGTTAATCGCTGGGATGTCTTCTTGAGGGAAGACTGGAACTCGGCAAACCTATTGTCATCGGCCCTACTGCCAGGTGGGATGAGGACCTGCAAAAAGACTACTGAAGATTTTGAAGATCGAGAAACGATGATTTTACTCGATGGAGTAGTAAGCACTATGTATAACTCAAAAGAAAGTTAGATTCCTACTTCGTGAGACACACTCGATAGGAATTGTGCATTTTCTCGCCTAGATGTACAAAGTACTATTATATATTTCCAGTATCAAACGAGATCTTCAATCAGAGAGATGGAGTCATACAGCCAAGCGGGCAAGCAAGCTGAAGAAGTGCTAAAATCCGTCAAAACGGTTGTTGCTTTCGCCGGAGAACATAAGGAAACGGAAAGGTAAACCGAAAAAACTAAAAACCTACTTAAAATCCTACTATCCTATTGATATTATAAACGAGAATGTTTGTAAACATGTACGTAAACATGTATGTATGTTTGTTGCTCTAATTTTGAATTTGTCTGGAATAACACACAGGCTACTTTTATCCCATATATCAGGTCCCGTGGGATGGGCGTGCGAAGCCGCGGGGCACAGCTAGTCCCATGCATTTACACAGTTTTTAAGTTTACGGGACAAATAAATATCGAAAATATTTTGCTGAAATCTATGTTATTTCAAAGAAATAGTTGAAAGCAAATTATAATAATGGCATTTTATCTCATTTATTTCAATTTTACATCACGCTGTTATTGAATAGCTGTATGAATTGCGTCAAACCAGACGCAAAATCCATCTCACAAGAAGTTGAAGTTCAGTGGCTGTATAGAAAAGTCGAATGCATGGTTCTAGAGAAAAGTGAGGTGACAGTTGTCATTTATTTTGTACTTGTCATTATATAGTATAACTTTCATCCCGCTGCGCAGGCAACTACCGACCTACTTTCAGAGTATGAGTAATGAAAAATAATATTTCGATTCAGGCTTTCGTTTGCAAAATAAATTAAGGCTAAAAATGCGAATTCCGCAGTCAAGTTCCTGCTAAATGCCTGCCGGGTAAACTTTTATTAATCGAAAACTAAAAAATACCAGTAGTATGTCTTAAAACGAAATTAACAGGAAAACTATCAAAGACAGAATGTGACCGAAAATTGGAAATTTTCGGTCAAATTATGTTGAAAATTACTAAGATAGGTAGGTAGTAGTAGTTAGTTTTGCGTGTATGCAAAAGAATCGCGGACTACAGTTGGAGAAAAAATAAATAAAAACGAAATGTCCACCTCATTTCATAATGGATGTGTCTATCTATATACAAATGAACTTCCTTTTCTTACTTATTGAGATAATTAGGTAGGTATCTACTGATACTTCGGACATCAGGCAATATAAAGAATAGTTTGCAGTGTCGTTCGTTGCTACTGTATCTATCCTACTAATATTATAAACGCTAAAAATTGAAAACATGTCCGTAAGTATTTTTGTTGCTCTTTCTCGCAAGAACTACTGAACGGATCGAGCTGAAATTTTGCATAAAGATAGTTCTCGGCCTGGAATAACACATAGGCTTACTCTAACTTTACTTTTTATCCCATATATCAGTTCCCGTGGGCTAGGCGTGCGAAGTCGCGGGCGCAGCTAGTCCACTATAAGTATTAACAAGGTACTTTAATGTATAAACTTTGATAATGATGCGAGTAAACAAATGTTTGATTTGTTCGGATTAAGCGAACTCATAAAGATATGTCTATGTTTGTTTTGTACTACGAGTATAAGGTACCTAGTTTTTGTTATGATATGACATTGTTTGTGTTTGTAGTATGCTTGTCAGTATTAAGAAGAGTCGGTATGCAAAAATGAGTTAGGGTAAAAATGTCACCGGGTAAAATTGACATCGTAAAAATGTAGTGTCACCTAGTCATCGCTCAAATTATTTTAATATTTTTAGGGTTAGTTTGTCACTGCCTATTTTTAAACCACGACAGTACAGTTAGCGATTCACAGACAGCGATTACTCATAGTTGAAAAAACTTAAAAATTTACCTACGTTAAAAAAACAAATGAATGTCGACTTCATCAAATCCTTTGTTTATTCGTTTATTATTTTGACAAGACTGGCTGCAAACAATGTATTAATTTCCAAAATTAAAAGAAACCGTCATCTCATCCTGGGTAAAGTAAATACCTACTATTCCATATATTTTTTCTTTTTCACAATAAAACACAAAATTACAAAGTTAAGCACGTAAAAATATGGAATATCGGAGTGGGGGCTATGCCTCAATTCGCTAATAATGATTGAATTTTTGATTTCCAGATATCGGAAGCTCCTTGAACCAGCGGAGGCCTACGGCAAACAGCGTGGTCTGTATTCAGGCCTCGGGAATGGGTTCAACTGGGTCCTTACATACTCGCTAAATGCCATTGGCCTTACCTATGGCACCAGGCTAGTCCTCAGGGACTTTTATAAAGAAACTGATGAAAGGAGCTACGTTTTTGGAGCTGTGCTAAGTGTAAGTAACTTTAGAATATATATTAGCTTTTGACCACCGTTTTATAACGGACTTCAAACGTAGGTACTCGTATTTTACAAACGATCTTGTTAAGACTTATGTACGTACAGATTTCACGATTTTATAATTTGATTTACGTTTGAAGTAGTACTTCCTCTGATGAAGATTTCTGGCGTGATGAGCAGAATAGCTCTTAAATCAGTCTCGCTGACGCGCGCACCGCACGCGCACGCATTCGTCATGATCCGATCTCCCGAACCTAACGCTCGAAATAGTAACGAAGGTACTGTGTGCGAAATAAAATGTAAACAGTGTAAAGTGACAATCAATGAGATGCTGGCTTTCGTGAGCAATAAAGTTGATACCCTACCGGAATCGAGCATACTGCAGATACGTCTCAGCGCGTACTCTAGTGCAGAGATCGAGATCGCGAGATCTATCTCATACAAACTACTGGCGCCTACAAGAAAGTACATGCGGAGAAAAGAAGGGTCGGAATCGAAGTCTATTCAGGAAATTATCAAACTAATCAAAGAGTTTGAGCCCGACTGCTTACCCGTATTTGTGGCTAAAAACCTTAACAAATTGCCTGCAGTCTCGTTTGATCACATCGACGTGACAACTTTTTTGAAAGAAATGACCTTATTAAAAAATGACGTAGCCGGATTAAAGGCCAAACCAGGAGGAGTCTGCCAGGAAACTGTAGACATGTCTTCACTTAAGGGCGAAATTGACGACCTAAAGAAAATGATTTCTGAGTTGCGAGAATACCGCCATGATTACTGCAATCCGGAGAAAGATCTGTTTCTTGGGTCTTATCCTGAGGATAAGAACAACAGAAACACTGCTATGAATAGTTTACTTAGCCCAAGTGTGGGTATTTTCGTAGCTGACAGCGATCGGCTTGGGTCTACCTGCACGAGCGCGAGCATTACAACTGATCGGGACGTGAGCGGGCGGGGAGAGTGCGGGGAGCCGCCGCGCTCGACCTCGAGCGCGCACCCGCTCTCACCGAGGCCTGTTGCGAGACTACCTACAGCGCTGCAACCTGCGCCCGCGCCGCCGCCGCCGCCGCCGCATGTTTCGAGGAATGCCGCTGTAGGCAAAACCTTATCGCAGATACTACAGCCGAGTGCTCTATACGATAGGCCCTATACACCTTTGTATAAAGAAATCACGGGCACTACGGCATCATGAAATGACGACGCGGATGGTTTTACGTTAGTTTCTAGGAAAAAGCCTACCTATAGGTATAGAAATGAGCGAGGAACTCTACAAATATCCTCGAAATTACAAGCGGTGGAGTCTTATGCCTATGTTTATTTATCCCGCACAAAAAAAGAAATAAAGGAAAACGATATTAAGGACTACATAAAAGAGATGAAAGAAGAGTGTTTTGGTGTTGAAATGCTCAACCAGATTAAGGAAACCAATTTTAATTCGTTTAAAATCACAGTAATTGCCTCAAAGTTAACTATCTTTCTACAAAAAGATTTTTGGCCTGCCAACTTGGTATTTCGGAAATATCGCCAACCGCGTTCCTCTGATAGGAAAGTGACCGTTGCATCAACAAATCAATATGGTAGTACAAAGTAAAGAAGACATGACTTATATTTCTTTTAACTGTAAGTCAGTTAAGAGGTCTGTCAAGCACGTACAAGAGCTATGCAAAACTGTAGATGTGATCGCACTCCAAGAAACTTGGCTGATGCCACACGACTTGGATTTCATGAACGAAATTGACAAGGAGTTTGGATGCTGTATGAAGTCTTCGGTGGATACATCTTCCGGACCGCTGCGGGGGAGGCCCTACGGTGGAACGGCTCTCATGTGGCGCTCGAACTTGTTTAGCAGTACCGAAATAGTGCAGTGTGATAGTGACCGAATCGTGGCGGTACGTTTAGTTCAGGGTGATCGTAGCCTTTTAGTATTAAGCGTATACATGCCTACTGATTGTGAAGATAATCTGCCAGAGTATACTCAGTGTCTTGGGTTGATAAGTGCCGTAGTCGAAAGCTGCGAAACGGAATGTGTTATGATCCTAGGCGATTTTAACGCGCACCCGGGTTCTCTTTTTGGAAAAGAGCTGGTGGATTATTGTGAAGAGCAGTCATTGTTTTGTCTGGACTTAGATAGACTCGATCCAAGTACGTACACCTTTGTGAGCGATGCGCATGGAACGTGTCGCTGGCTAGACCACTGCGTGACGACGGCTGCTGCGGCTAGTCTCGTTACTGATCTGCATGTGATGTACGACTCCTATTGGTCGGACCACTTTCCTCTAGTCATCAATTTTAATATGAATCGAATAATACCAAAAGAAACAGGCTGTGATAGTTTTAATAAGAATTTTAAATATGTGTGGGGAAATAGAGAACGGGAACAGATAGATAAATATCATAAAATATGCAATAGTGAATTAAGTAATATAAATAAGCGCTACATAAATTTAGACTGTTTAAATTTTAAATTATTATGTAAAAATGATGATCATCACGATTACATTGATGTTTTTTACAATCATATTGTAGGCGCCCTGCAATTAGCAGCTGAGCAGAGTTTTTATAGTAAAATGAAAAGGAAAGGACAGAGAGTAACTGGGTGGAATTTTCACGTCAGGCGACTGCACGTTAAGGCTAGGGAACAGTTTTTTATGTGGGTACAGTGTGGTAGGCCGTGCTCGGGATATCACTATGAGAATATGACTGCCTCGCGCAGAGAGTTTAAAGCTGCACTTAAGTATGTACAAAACAACCAGGATAAAATTAAAATGGAGGTGTTGGCCCGTCATCACAGTGATGGAAATTTTAAAGATTTTTGGAAAGAAACTAAAAAATGTAACCGTAGAAATAATATGCCCGTTAGTGTTGAAGGAGAAAAAAATAGGAAAACCATAGCCGAACTATTTAAAAATCATTTTAAATTGGTGAAAAATCAGCAACAGAATGTTACTGTAGAATCTCAGGCTGGCCCTGGCCCGGAGGCTCAACACGTAGTCACTGTTACACCAAAACAGGTTGAAACAATTTTGAGAAAAATGAAACGTGGTAAGTCTCCGGGTCATGACGGCCTGAGCATAGAACATCTGTTAAATGCGGGCCAACATATCTGTGTGGTGCTAGCGCGGCTTTTCAATCTCTGTGTGAGGCATTGCTACTTACCTGAGGATTTAATTCGAACGTTGGTTGTACCTATAACTAAGGATAAGACTGGAGATATATCGAGCATGGCCAATTATAGGCCTATTTCTCTGGCAACGGTTGTGGCCAAGGTGCTTGAACGAGTAATACAGTCATATCTAAGTTTAAATTATATTGACGACGGACAATTTGGTTTCCGTTCACAAGTCTCTACCGATATGGCTATTTTCTCCCTGAAGCAGGTTGTTGGTTACTACAGACAGCGACAGACTACCGTGTACGCATGTTTTTTAGACCTCAGCCGTGCCTTCGACACACTGAACCACGACCTCCTGTGGAAGAAGCTGCGTGACAGTAGCATGGAAGTTCCGCCTGAGGTTGTTGATCTGCTTGCGTTTTGGTATCGTAAGCAGACCAACAGCGTCAGGTGGGGCTCCGAGCTTTCTGGAAGATACCAGCTTCCATGCGGTGTGAGACAGGGGGGGCTCACTTCTCCGGACCTGTTTAACACCTATGTAAACGATTTAATCGTGGAGCTAAGCAGAACTCCGGTAGGGCTCAGATTGGATGACAGATACGTCAACAACCTGAGCTATGCCGATGATATGGTTCTGCTTAGCCCTTCGATTAAAGGCATGAGGAAACTTATTAAAATATGTGAAAGATATGCGAATGAACATGACTTGATATATAACGCAAGAAAGACAGAAATGGTGATATTCAGGTCCGGGAAGGGACCGGTGAACGTACCTGAGGTCTATCTGAACCAGCAGCCTGTAAAAATTGTCGAAAAATTCAAGTACCTTGGCCACATTGTGACTTCTAGCCTTAAAGATGATGATGATGTAGAACGGCAGCGTAGATCTCTCTGTATCGTTGGGAACATGATCGCGAGGAAGTTTTATAGGGCGTCGCCTGACGTGAAACTGACGTTGTTTAGGTCTTTCTGCCAGACATTTTACACTTGTCAGCTCTGGACCGAGTACACCAAAAAGACGCATGATAGAATACGTGTGGCCTACAATAACATTTTCAGGCAACTGATGGGCTTGAAGCGCTTCTGTAGTGCTTCTGAAATGCTAACACAGGCCCGCGTAGACTCTTTCAACGCTATTCAGCGGAAAAGGATTGCGTCTTTTATGTCCAGAGTTGACTCGTGCGATAATTCGATTATTAGAAGTCTGGCAGAAAGACTTATTCATACAATTACATTTAGACGGTGGGTGGATATTGCCTCCTGAAATATAATTGTATAAGTGACTTTTTTATGTACAAATACTGTACATATATTTAGTAGATTTTTTGTAAGTTTGTCTCGTGTAAAATATGGATCACTGTGTCTGCAATAAAAATATATTATTATTATTATTATTATTATTATTAAATGCTCACGTTTACAGTGTTATATTTAGTCAGTAATAAGAAAGTGACTTCGCGTTGAAGTCTTTTATATGCTACGCAGCTACACGGGTCCCTCGTAGCATCGTAGCAAGTGCTACGTAGCTTTACGTTAAAGTCGCTTAAATTACTAACCGTTTCTTTTAGATCAAAATGTGCAATAAATTATCTATTCAATTCGATTAATCAAAACTTTACTGATCTTTCCGCAGATTCTATTCAGCGCGTACATGGCAACTCAATCTATAACTCTCTGCGTGCCTCATGCGGAAGTGTTTGCGTCAGCACGTGCCGCTGCGGCCAGCATCTTCAGTCTACTGGAACGGGAGCCTAAAATCAACAGCATGGACGAAGGCGGGTTGGCTCCGAGACGGGTCAAAGGCGACATCATCTTAGATGAGGTTCACTTTAGCTACCCGTCAAGGCCTGATACCAAGGTAATGAAACAAAAATAAAATTAATTATTTCTGAATTAATTCCATCTGTCATCATCATACTAACCTGGTAGACTAAGAGAATACAATAACTGCGTGTAAATAGCACCCACTGCTGGTTAAGTCAAAGTCAAAGTCAAAACTTCTCTATTGCCATTTAACCAATAAATGGACACTTAGAAAAAAGGGCCAAATATGTGTAAAAATACTAGCTGCTTCGTACGCCTATAAAAAGTAAAAAAATGGCGTAAAAACCTTTAGCCTATTAGTTGTATTTTTGAGTTGGTGCAAAATCCACCCCGGTTTTTATTCCCTTGATAATCTGATATTTTATAGTAAGCCTTGCACAGCAAAGTTTTGACAATTTACTTCAATTTATTTACTGATAATTGTTGCAACTCACTAGGGGTTCTGTTGTAGAATCGTATACATAACAAATCAAATCATATTACAAAAAAATCCACAAACACTAGAGGTCAAATAGAGCAAAAATCTTTGGAGCTTTCTAAGGCCATGTTTACGGAGACGCAGAGCGTCCAGCGGCGCGTGTAGCGTAGCGGCTCACACAGAATTAAAACATAATATGGCGCTGGTAGAGTGTGTTAAAGGGATGCTAAAGGGACTACCCTTCCACTATGTTTGTCGGATCACAACACTGCACAGATACTTGAAATACAGATTAAGGTTGAAAAAGCTCCTTTAATGTCATACTACAAATATAAAAGAGACTTGGGTGAGGAAAATATTGAAAAATTTAGAGATTGCCTCTCCAGTCTATCTTTCTCTGAAGTGCTAGATGAAAAAAACCTTGAAAATGCGTTCCAAAAATTTCATGATCTTTTTGGTTTATTTTATAATCTATGTTTCCCAACCATCAGGTATAGGATATCAAATAGAACTCAAAACATACGGTGGATCACTAAAGGCTTAAAAATTAGTTGTAAAACAAAAAGAGTTCTACGTTATAAATACTACAATAAGAAATGTAAAGAAAATAAAGTATATTATAATAAATATTCATCGCTTCTAAAGAAATGCATAAATCAATCAATTAAAAAAAACAATTATAAAGTCATAAGTAAAGCTAAAAATATTTGTAAAGCATCATGGCAGATCATAAAATTAGAAACTGAGAAGGTTAGACAAATGAATCTTATTAGGAAAATTAAACACAACACACAATCCATTGAATGTCCAACTATGATAGCAGAGACATTTAACAAATACTGGATAAACTTGACGAATATAGCCGGAACTGTAAAATATCCAAACACTTGCAAAGATTCGTTTTGCAAAAGCTTGTTTTTACGCCCTTACTCTTTTGATGATTTGAAGAAAATTATACTTAACCTTAAAAATACTAACGCTGTAGGACATGACGACATAGGCACAAAAATTATTAAATCATGCAGTAATTAAATTTCTCCTGTTTTGACTTACCTTATTAACCTATCTTTCGAAGAAGGGTCCTTCCCAACTATCTTAAAGAAATCTATTGTTAAGCCCCTCCTAAAAAAAGGAGACAAATCACTGTTAGATAATTACAGACCCATTACACTCATACCAATTTTCGCCAAAATATTCGAGTTAGCCATGCATAGACGTTTAATTGACTATATCGAAAAAAACAAGCTGTTAAGACAAGAACAATACGGTTTTCAGAAAGGAAAGTCAACGACGTTAGCGTGCTAATATAATAGATAACGTGGATGATAACAAGTTAACTACTGCCATATTCTTCGACATGTCAAAGGCATTTGATTTTGTTTCTCATGAAATCCTGGTGGATAAACTGGAAAGATACGGAGTCAGGGGTCCTGCTCTAAATTGGATCATAAGTTACTTAAAAAATCGGCTCCAATGTGTTGAAATAACTAACCTAAATGAGCTACATGAGCTAGTACTCTTCCGGTCTACCTACCAAGTAAACCGTTCAGGAGTTCCGCAGGGCAGTGTCCTCGGGCCGCTGCTGTTTCTACTATATATAAATGACCTGCCTAACATAACTAAAAATCCGTGCTTCTTATTTGCTGATGACATCTCCATGCTAGTAACGACTTCACGAAATACCGATATAAATGATTATACTCTTGACATAAATAGCGAAATAGCACGTGTTATTAAATGGCTCAACGATAATAACCTTAACGTAAACTTGACTAAAACAAACATAATACAATTTGGCACGTGGGCAAATAAAAAAAAAAAATTGTGTATATCGAATGCAGGAACTAACATATCAGAAGTCAACCAAACTACATTCTTAGGCTTCATTCTAGATGAACACTGCAACTGGAAAGCTCATATTGATAAAGTTTGTACCAGACTGAATAAATTTGTCTTTGCCCTACATAGATTACAAAAAACCTTGTGAAAAATATAATAGATAACGTGGATGATAACAAGTTAACTACTGCCATATTCTTCGACATGTCAAAGGCATTTGATTTTGTTTCTCATGAAATCCTGGTGGATAAACTGGAAAGATACGGAGTCAGGGGTCCTGCTCTAAATTGGATCATAAGTTACTTAAAAAATCGGCTCCAATGTGTTGAAATAACTAACCTAAATGAGCTACATGAGCTAGTACTCTTCCGGTCTACCTACCAAGTAAACCGTTCAGGAGTTCCGCAGGGCAGTGTCCTCGGGCCGCTGCTGTTTCTACTATATATAAATGACCTGCCTAACATAACTAAAAATCCGTGCTTCTTATTTGCTGATGACATCTCCATGCTAGTAACGACTTCACGAAATACCGATATAAATGATTATACTCTTGACATAAATAGCGAAATAGCACGTGTTATTAAATGGCTCAACGATAATAACCTTAACGTAAACTTGACTAAAACAAACATAATACAATTTGGCACGTGGGCAAATAAAAAAAAAAAATTGTGTATATCGAATGCAGGAACTAACATATCAGAAGTCAACCAAACTACATTCTTAGGCTTCATTCTAGATGAACACTGCAACTGGAAAGCTCATATTGATAAAGTTTGTACCAGACTGAATAAATTTGTCTTTGCCCTACATAGATTACAAAAAACCTCTGATCAAAAGACTGTTTTACAGGCATACCATGGCTATGTTGCATCGGTATTGTGCTATGGTCTAATACTATGGGGAAATGGCTCGTATGTTAACAAAGCATTCATAGCGCAGAAAAAATGTGTAAGAGCAATTATTGTTGGTATACCACCGTGGGAATCCTGTAAGCCGTTATTTAGTGAACTCAAATTGCTCACGCTACCTTGTCTCTACATCTTTGAGGCAGCCTTGTTTGTAAAGAAACATAATAAATTGTTTATGAAGGCGAGTGAACTATATCCCCGAAATACACGGGATCCTGATAGGATAGTTTTGAGTAGGCAGCCTAGGACCCGTCTATACCAAAAAAACTGTTTTGTAATGTGTGGAAAAATATATAATGCATTACCTAAAACTATAAAAAGCCTTCCGCTGACAAAATTTACAAAAGAGCTACGACTATGGCTACAAAGCAAACAATATTATAATATAAATGAACTTGTAAACTAACATTGTTTGATTAATTATCTCAAGAATTGTTTAAATATAATTATTAATAACTAGCAAACCTATTTTTATATAATTTATATAAAGGAAATAACAGCATGAAGACTGAAAATAAATTAGTATTTACAACGACTGATTTTCTTAAAACTGTTAAAAGTGTTCGTAATAAATTGCTATATAGTAAGATATTATTATAGTGTAAGATTATTGACACTAAGACATATATAGTGTAAGATGATAGACACTAAGACATTGCTATACCAATCTAACATGGTGTATGTTCCAACTTTAGCTGTAATTATAACTTAAGCTACCTATCAATGTACATACTGGCAATAAATGATTTTGACTTTGACTTTGACTTTGTTAGCGTAGGGGCAATTTTACACGCATTTGTTTGATTTAACGCGTCGCACATGACGGCCATCTTCAATCTTCACGGCCTGCCTATCCATAAACATTACCCTTCATTGCAATATGTTTGTATTTACGCGTGCGATAACGGGGCCGCTGCACGCCCCGCGTATCCATAGACAAGGCCTAAAGACTCCTGAGGGCCTAGACAATGTAACAATCGATATCGAAAGCGACAATAGAAATGTTCAAAAATGTATGCGTTTGACATAAGGTTTAGATATGTATGTCACGTGATCTGTTTCGAATTTACCTTACGAATCTTTCAATTGTTTTCTTCGATTCGCTGAAAGTTCTGAGGTAACAATCATTAAAAAAGAATTGAAAAGCTCCTCCGAAGCCGCGGGCAGAAGCTAGTACTATCAGGCTCTGAGTTCTTGGTTTGCATAGTGTAGGAAGAAATGCCCTGTATTTCAAGTAATTTCGACGCAGAAAGACCGCTATTGTTATTATACCTAACTAAATTTATGTAAACCTATTGTGAAGAGGAAATAAATAAATTATTATTATTTATTATTATTATTGTTACACAAATAGCGCTCTGTCGCTTATAACCACTTTATTGCGTTCCGGTTACTACCCCTAATGTGTATTTCTAGGCTCACATAGATAATCCAGAAAATACTTACATGCTTTTAAAGTAATAAATCAACTGCCTAGTCTTCGTTCACAGATCCTGAAAGGACTATCCTTGAGCATAAAAGCTGGGGAGTGCGTGGCTCTAGTAGGGTCCTCTGGCTGCGGCAAATCTACTATTCTACAACTACTGCAGCGGTTATACGACCCAGCGGCCGGGTCAGTGCAACTGGACGGGAAGGATCTGAAGAGTTTGAACATCGGGTGGCTGCGATCGTCTCTGGGTATGTTTCTGCATTCACTGCCCAGTGTTGGTGGTACCACCCGCAGGGCCGCATCGCCGCCACACTGCGCCGCACTATGACAACTGCGTCATGGACCATGAAAGTGTTAACGCATTCACTAGTGCAAAGCCGAAAAATTCATAAATTAACGAAGAGATAACAGCACTTTTAAATATGTATAACATAATAACAACGATATGAAATTACACTGGAGTCGCGTACTTTCGAACGGAACGCGCATATTTTTTGGGTAGAAAGGAGCACTCACACTAACATATACAAACGCCGAAACTTAATATGTGTGTTTTTAGGCCGCTGTTTAATTATTTTTACAGAATTCAGAAAATAATAAATATTAGAAACCGCTATAAATATTTGATATACACGCGATTCGGTATTTGATTTCGTGTCGATGTAGCGGAGATTCTAAATAGGCCTGCAGTTCTGAAAAAGTGTGTGAAAGTGGGAGTCGCGTCGCAACGCGTCGAGTTTGTCGCATATCTTCTAGTTCTGTGCCAATCAGCTGCGCACGTAGTCTTGGAATGCGAGGGAGTAACAGCCCAACAGCAGAAAATCCTCGACCACCCGAGTTCACTCCACGAAGCCTGTGAAAATGCCAGGAAGATTCTGCGCTTTTGGACGGAGTTAAATAAAACAAAAAAGCCTTTATTCACTGGCAGGTTTTACTAATATTAGTCTAGATACAGTTTCTTAATATCGTGAGTCAGGTTGACTTCTGACATAGGTCTCCTCCATTGTGTGCCATTGCATGCGGTTTAGGCACGCCCTACGCTTCGCCCTTAGGCAAGTAATTCTCCCAACGTCTGCACGTTTGCCTCTGCTGAGTTTCCCTTAACGTGGGTACCAGACTGTTGTCTTGTAGGACCATTTCCTCCTGTAGATTTCATGGTATGTCCCATCCATCTTCATTTCAGCCTGTGTTTGGTAGTTACGTTGGGTAATCGTTCTTATATTGGTTAGTCTTTTCCTGTCCTTTAGTCTGACATTGATGATACTCCTTTCCATTACTTGTTGACAAACTTTTAATCTATGAATATTTGCTTGAATCATGGCCGAAGATTGACATCCCTATGTCAAGACTGGCATAGTATACTCTACTTTTGTCTGAGACAGGTATATATTACTGGACGGAGTTAGGCTGGCTATATTAGCAAATGTAGTGAAGAAAGTGACGCAATGACTTAATTTTACACTGTGTGATATATACACATCAGCCACAGGCTGCTCGTCTATAATCAATATATTACTATAAAAATCGCACAATAGACCAACTCGAGTCTCAGTGCCGAAATAAGAGTACACAAACCTTAACCAACCATGTATTGATATTGGCAGGTGTGGTCGGCCAAGAGCCGGTCCTGTTCTTTGGGACTATCCACGACAACATCGCCATCGGCTGTCCGGAGGCATCGCGCGAGGATGTGCAACGCGTCGCGGAGATGGCGTACGCGCACGACTTTATCACGCATCTTACACACGTTAGTAACATATCCGTAATCAAATAAAACCCCAAAAATTTTCAACTTCGACGCTAACAACACCAAGTCAAGTGACGGAGGAGCCGAAAATCTCTGGGATTTCGTACGGAATTTAGCAGCGAAAAAAAATCGAGATCTTTTTGTTGTATTAGAAATTACCCACAGTGACTTAGCAACTATATATTAATAATATTTATTGACAAAGAAAATTACAATCAAATAACATAAATAAATAAGAACTTGTAATTGAAACAATTAAGCTATCTGCAGACGTTTTAAGGTACGGAACCCTGAAAACTAATTTTCGCCATCCCAAAAGCATGTTACAGGAGCTAACTCATAACTTTTCCATCAGGGCTACGACACCGTGATAGGCGAACGCGGCGCGTCGCTCTCCGGTGGACAGAAACAGCGAGTGGCCATCGCGAGATCTCTGCTGCGCGAGCCGGCCGTACTGCTGCTCGACGAGCCCACCTCGGCCCTCGACCCGCACTCCGAGCGGCAGGTGCAGGCCGCCTTGGACCGCGCCGCGCAGGGTCGCACCACCATCATGGTCTCTCACAGGTAACTAGGAAGGCGAAGCTATACCGTAGCCCGTCGACGCTGCTTTGTACCAGGGTGCTACGTGGTAGGAGGCTACGGAGCAGAGAAGAGCCTTTTTTTCTTGGCAGCAATGCTATGTTGCTACTTTGCTGCGGTATCTAGTAGCTGTTCTACGCTACTGCGTTACATTGCTGCTGTAGAAATATCATTTTTTATTGATGATTGTCAAGACATAAATAAGAGAAGATGTAAAAATAACTTTGTTCGTTTGACAGATTATCGACGATAATAAACGCAGACCGCATCATTTGCATGGACCAAGGGGCTATTATTGAAGAGGGCGTTCACGAAGAGCTCATGAAGAAGCAAGGTATATTCATAATCTTATTTACTGATGTTAGAGAACGGCCACATATCACTTGAATACAATAAGGTTTATTTTGCTAGGATTCTACCACAAGCTAGTAACTCGAGGCAACGAAAGTAAGGACGTGGAAGAGATAGACCCAGTGTTAGAAGAGACAGGCGAAGGCGAGGACGGCGCGGCCGCGATCCAGACGCCCAAGACTGACGTCAAGCGTCGCTCGACGAGGCGCTTGCACCGACATCATTCCACTAAGAGAGGTAGATAATACTTGCTTTACCACTTTTGTAGAAACTTTCTAACACAAGCTTCTGACTCGAGGCAAATGGCAAGGAGGAATGGAAGGTAGGTTCACCAACTGGATTTGAAGAGGTAAAAACCTTCAAGATATAGCCGGATGTCGTATTGTACAAAAAATTAAGTGAATTAGAGTCAATTGCATCTTATTTCTTTTTTGATAGTAATTACTATTTACAGAAATACAGAAATAAACAATTTGACTCTGACTCTGACTCTGATAAGATAGACTTCAAAAATGTTCCACCAGTCGGATTCAGTGACATATTTCTAATATGAGAGGTATTTTTTTTGTCAATAGAAATTTTCATTGCATGCAAATTTCTATTGCACAATCTCACCTGTTGGAAAGTGACTATGTATGTGGCCGACGATTATCATGAAGGTCTAGAAAACACCTATTCACTCATGTCGTACGAGAGGATTAGCCTTTAGCTGAAGTAATAGAGAGTGCACCTGTGTTTGCGCGCTCACTCGTGCACTATGATATGCCCTGCGCACCTAGCTAGTGTTCGGTGAGTCTGGCCGCCGGATGGCATCATCATTATCACTCTTGACTTTTCTCGAGTCCTAAAATGAGAAGACTGTCGTAAAAAACAGCGGAGTTATGGTGCCTCACTGTGGTGCTCAGCAACATCCTTTAGATAAGGTTTTTGTTATTATAGAGCGTAGGCCCTCACACTCAGAGCAATATATAAGAAAACGCTATAGTCCGTACAAAGTCCCAGAGATTTTCACAGTTTTCATTTCTCGTACAGTTGACCTGGTATCCGACTTTGTGGTCTAGCAGTTATGACATCTCCGTACTGAGGGTAGGACGCGGTATCGAATCCCGTCAAAGGCAAAAATTTTTGGGATTTTATTTCATTTTTTATATTATATGTATAAATATTATAAAGCCGAAAGTTAGTTACATCTAATTTTTGTTACCTAGAATCTTCAAAACTAGGTACACTCCCGTAGCTTGGGGCTATGTTGTGTGAATTCTCCAGCATTTTTTTAATTATTACCTGTATATACCCATACAATAAATCGTCTTTTGGAATAATATACATGGAAAAGTAAAAGCTCAAGAATTAAAATGAGCAGTATTACTATCAGCCGAATTCCCCCAACATACAGAGACGAGCGAAAAACATAAATATCGGTAAAAATAGCTTCTCACTACTCAGTAAGAAGCTATTTTTACCGATATTTATATAGCTATTTCTGTTCTAGATTCCCGCGACTGGATGACCCCTCGAGGTTCCATTTCGTCCGTCGTGTCGGCCGCGTACACCAATTTCGTCTACAATGATGACGCTGAGTCAGAAGAAGATAAGACTGAAAAAACCGATGAGGTAACATTATAGTATTTTGTATCATCCATCATCATCATCGGCTACGTCTATAGAGGTAGAGACGATTTAGGTAATTCCTGTGGTATGGTTGAATTTACATTTCATGTTTCATATTTGCATTTTGAATTCGTCCGTTTAAAAAAGGCTGATATGAGAAAACAAAACATCGCCAAACAACATTTTCGCTCACATCACATCTGAATTCCATTGAAGGGCAAAATTACTACCTGTACCTGTAACTATATAATCAACTAGATCATCGAGTAGGCCAAACACTTAGCTGCCTAAAATTGTCTAGCACATGTCGCACCAACACATAGGTCTGTGTTTGCGGGTTCGTTGCTAGGATTTCAAAAAACTTACTCTGAACAATGTGTAGTTGAGAGTAATATTTTCCACATGATATCAAATCTATTGATCCGACGCGACGTGAAACTAGCTCATTTCTTTGTTCATCATATAAACAGTTGTTTACTTTATATCAGCCTAGTCAGAATCAACAAGTTAGCACCTCGTTGAATGTTCCAGGAGGTAAAGTCCATCAGCACCTGGCAGATAATGAAGCTGAACTCTCCGGAATGGCTGTCTATAACAGTGGGGTCCATCGCTGCGTTGATACAAGGCGCTTGCTTCCCTGTGTTTGCGCTGCTCTTCGGTTACACCAGTGGGGTAAGCTTAGAGTCAGAATAGTATGGGGTAAGCCTTACTCCAGGTCTAGATGTCAATCTGTTGTTATAGAAATATTGACATCATAAACGTGTCACTTGCGTTTATGCTTTTCGCATATTAATGCTAGCCTATAAAGTACAGTACCTACCCTAAATGTTGACAGGAAAGAAGGCAAGATGATGTCATAGTTTTTTAATGCGATTTTGTCGGCTTGGAAATATCAGGACAAACAATAGCTTTGATATAGAAACTTTCGTTGATATAGAAAGTTTGACGAATTCATTATGAATGTAAGCGTGTTAACTACGAACCTTGTTTGTGTTGGAAGAACACCAACGTTTCATCCCTTAACGAGGGACATCTTCAGGGCGAATGCGGTTCTAGACGCGCGCGTTCCGCATCCCTTCGAGCACTGCTGACACTTGCTAAAGATGTCCCTCGTTAAGGGATGAAACCTTGGTGTTCTTCCAACACAAACAAGGTTCGTAGTTAACCCGCTTACATTCATAATGAATAGCTTTGATATTCATGTAATTGTAACTCTTTTCTTTAGATCTTTGTGCTAGCCGACCACAATGAGATGCTGTACCAGGCGGATCTGTTCTCCGGTTTATTCGTAGTGGTCGCCGCGATCGCTGGCATCTCCATGTTCCTTCAGAGCACCACCTTCACCTCAGCTGGACTGAAGATGACCAGTCGCCTACGGTACCAGTACTTCACGGCATTGCTAAAACAGGTTGGTACCTTAGCACTCTTGACCTAGGCTCGCCAATGTTGAATGGCGTGTTAAAGGGCAAGCCTGTGCTTAGTTTGTCACGTATTTTTTTCTTTTGTCAGTCAAACAAAGTAGTAAAGCGAGTCCTCGCCGGCATAGATGCATATATTAATAGTTGATCGCTGACTGTATGTTTATGCATCTCTTTTGTTTACGGGGAATGTATATTTAATGTACGTTTCTTGAGCGAGAAAATAGCTGATAGTCGCTTATACGCGGGCGGAGGTGGGCCAACTGAACTACCTTAGCCTTGTCAATTTTGTTACCAGAGTGCACCAGGTGGTTGGCGTAAAAGACGAGACAACCCTTCAGGCTCTAATTTTGAATTTGTACCAATTTCCAGGAAATAGGTTTCTACGACAAAGAAAGCAACACAGTCGGAGCCATCTGCAGTCGTCTAAGCAGCGACACAGCTGAGATCCAGGGAGCGACCGGTCTCATGGTGGGGATCATACTGCAAGGATTCAGCTCAGTGGCTGTCGGGTTCTTCATGGCTATTGGATATAACTGGAAGCTAACGCTGGTGTCATCTGTGTTCTTGCCTTTGGTGAGTCCTTCTTGCGCAATAATAACCTAACTATTAGTAACTTCATTTTTCTTACGTATAAATGTATAAATAAGTGGATCAGAATCTGATCGATAGTACCTCAACATGTGCCTCTTACGACAAGAGCTCAACTCAGTGGCTATCGGATTGTTAGCTATTGGATCAATAAGATTAATAATCAATAAAAAATAAAAATAAAATAAATCTTTATTTCAGTAAGCGGTATACATAGGTACATTTACTTAAATTTAGTCGGTATAGGTTCCCTCAGCGTTAGGTATCAATAAATTCCATTGCAAATCTCGTTTTTGCAGAAGAATCCTTCTACAGACTAGGTACTTACATAATCAATCGACGATCGATATGGTGAAGGTTCACCTGCGACGCATGAGGTGTAATTCCCGCCTTGGGACAAATGTTTGTATTATCTGAAAATGTATGGTTATTTTCAATATATAATAAAATAAACTATTTAGGTAACGTATATTTGGTAAGTATATCAGTCATCTAGTAACCATAACACAAGCTATGCTTAGCTTTGGGCTAGATGATGTTCAGCATTATGGACAGCTGTGTGGATTGTCCATCATTATTTATCCATTTATTCAGATGGTTGGCAGCATCTGGCTGGAAGGTATTATCTCCCAGCAGTCTCAGGCGAACGAGCGAGCCGCCATGGAGACCGCAACCTCTATCGCCACAGAGGCAGTCATCAGCATCAAAACTGTGCAGAGTTTGGGTAACTATCAGACCACTTAGTTTTTATAGCTCACAGGAACTACAGTCATAGGTTTATCTAGTAGTGATTCTAGTGATCACGTGGAGAAGTATCGGCATGGCCCTTAGGGCTCTTATACACTGACTGTAATTATATAGATAAGCCTCAGTTCAGCCTTGCAGTCGGCAACTTGCCGTCCGTGTATAGGGTCGCTTAGTTGCGAGCTATGGGGGAGCCATATGTCCAGAGTGGAGGTCCTTCGACTGAGATAATAAACATTAAAACACAGATATGTGTCAGTCTGACATGAAATTATGATCGAAATTCAAAGCTAAGCACCAGCCACGGTGACGGAACGTGAAACTATCACTAACCCTGGATTCCTTAGTATTTCTCTGTATTAAATATAACTGGAAGCGTATGCGAACTAAGCTATGAACTGTCTTAGCTACCTCAGCCGGTTTCTCGAACGCTTATTATTTTGACAAATTGTTGACAATTTGTCAGGCTGTACACGCACTGCTATTATTTATTACTCGCGTGGTTTTTTTTTGCAGGATTCTGTAACTTAATGGAAGTTCACTAGCGGAAAAATATGAATGTTTGGAGCACTATAAAGTTGTAGGTAGCTAAAATAGCAAGGAATTTTATTCGTCGTACGTGTAAGTTAAGTTAAGTATAAGGTTATATTCCGCGAGATTAAAATTCACGCTGTGAGATTTCACAGTGCGTATATAACAAGCCGTTGACTATCCATTAAATGTGACAAGCGTTCGAGAAACCGGCCGGTGAGCTAAAACTAAGTTAGCTTAGCTTTAGCAGCCACAGTATTAATCCGGTCTCAATATTCAGATAGACAAATCAAACGTACGTGCTAGGTAGTAGTTTCTTTACACTTTTTTTAAAGTCAAAGAATTCGTGAAAAGAAACCATTTGGACCTTATTTCTTATTTAAATACTCGTAATATATTTTAGCATGGAATTTTGCTTCTAAGCGATAAGGCCGCCCGTTGTATTTGTGTGTTATGCACTGTTTTTGTATTGCAATTGTTCGTGTACAATAAAGTATACATTAATTTAAGATTATGAGTAGGTAATCTATGAAATGATTTTGATAGCCTAACTAAAAAAATAAAAGTATTTGATTTGATTATTCCATCATATATGTTTCCTTCTCTAGGCATTGAAAAGCTGTTCCTGTCAAAGTTTCACGCCGAGCTTGGCAACGCTTGCAAGGCGGTGGCCAAGAAGGGGCGCCTGCGCGGGCTCGTGCTAGGGATGGGCGTGTATGTGCCTTTCCTGTCGTACTGCAGCGCGGTCGTGTACGGCGCATATCTCGTGTCCGTCGGCGAGATCGAGTACAAGATTGTACTGCTGTAAGTATACTTGGAAATAGCCTAAAATCCAGTAAAAACAATATTTTGGGTCACCTAAAGCGAAACTTAAAAAAAAAAACGGTGAAAACGTCGTCTGTGCTAATTTGATAAATGTCAAATCACGGGCACTGTGTTTATTTATTTATTTTATTAGGACTACCAACTAGAGATAACACATAAATGAATTAAAATACAGTGGCAAGGTTCTTAGGTCTAGTGCTCTCTAAATTATAGGCGGCCGCAACATGCGCGTAAATCGTGTTAACTTATACCTTCAAAAGCGTTTTAACTCATATAGGTATTATCTCCTAAACCAAAAATTCTTTTTAAGCTATTGCATAGCTTCTATCGCGGGCCTTGAGCGCGGGGACCGAATCCAGAAATTCCGTAACGAAAAAACCTCACGCTCCCCACTCCGACCAAAACAGCGGTGATACTTTTTAGTTTGGCCATCTATCGATGAATAGTAGAACTTGTTGAAAACCAACACAGAACCTTATTAGAAGCCCAATGTGTATCATATTATGTAGGTACCTCTGGTAATTAAGACGATGTTAAGATTTTTCGAACTAAAATTTGATTGCACTCCCCGGGCGTGGCGTTTATGACAAACCCGTGCAACAAAGAGCTTTGGGGGAGGCATGACTCCATTGAAAAAAGACGTCCTTCGGTTGAGCAGGTCCCCCTGGTGTATGCATAGCATAGACCTGTCCAAAAGACAAAATAGACAAGTCACCTTCTCTCCAGGGTAACCGAAGCAGTGATGTACGGCGCATACATGCTGGGCCAGTCTCTGGTGTACGCTCCGAGCTTCAACTCCGCCAAGTCCTGCGCAAGCAGGGTGGTCTCCATGATCAACCGGGAACCGAAGGTCAAGACTGAGGACCGCGTCAAGGATAAAGATTGGGTAATGTATTTGGATACCTGACGAATTGATAACATTACCAGACACCATTTCCGTACGAATTCTAGAGTATTACTTCCACCCTAAAATTTATTCAGCTGTGTGGTGTTGGCTTAGAATTTGCACCACCCCATCTCTTCCTAAGAGGCGACATAAGGATATCCACCGGGGGTGGGCAGCTGCGCCCTCTGCAGAACAATTCTACCACCGAACGGCGATCTCCTGCCCCTATGCCCAGCGTGGGGAGTATGGGTATTACCCCCCATTATATAAACGCCAACAAGGCGCTTATCAGGCTTGCGTCCAGCAGTGACCAATACAGGTTGTTGAGGTTAACCTCAACAACCTGGGTCCTCAAGAGGGTCCTTAAGGTTGAGGACAAAAAAAAAATTCTAAATTAAAATTAAAATTAAAATTAGAATTAAAATTCTTCAGTTAAGTACATAGTGTATATTACATGTAAACTTATGTAACTAGTGTAATTAGAATTAGGATTTCTGTACTTGTTCAATGAATAAATAGGTAAAAGTCCAATCTTCGCTTTAAACTTACTACTTTTCGAGAGCGTTACTTTGCAGGACACGTGCTCAATGTTATTCACACCTTACCATAACTAATAGAGTATTAGGTAACTTTACGAAAGGTTTTTACTAACTCAAAGAAGAAGACTTTGAAAAAAAACGGAACAAGGCATGTTGTGCTCAGTTTGTTTAAGAGCCTTTAAAACACAAACAGGCATTTAAAAATAATGTTTAAGAATTGATTTCATTTACAGACAGCCACAGGAAACTTCAGCATCAAGGAAGTTGAGTTCGCATACCCAACTCGTCCCAACCTGCCTGTCCTTAGAGGAATTGACCTGAAGGTAGAGGCAGGCAAGACGGTCGCTCTAGTCGGTTCTTCGGGCTGCGGCAAGTCTACCATACTGCAGCTTATGCAGCGGTTCTACGACCCCGATACTGGCAACATTGTGAGTACCTTTCAGTCAAAGAGTCATAGTCAAATCGTTTATTTCTATTTAGACTTACAAAATAAGCACAAGTCAAATTAAACAGCTTGATAAAAAGTAATTACCATTAAAAAGAAATAAGGTGTAATTTTATGTCCATTAGCGGAAGAAGTGAAAAAGGAACCACTAACAAGTTTATCGCTTTTCAATTAATACAATCTTTGCATATATATATATATATATGCAAAGACATAGTCTACATATAATGCGACTTAAGAGTAGATAGTTGTCATATTTGTAAATCTATGTAAATCTAACACAACTGATTTATGTTCTTACATACTATTTTCGGTGTGGAACTGGGCGACATCCGGCCAAGCATTAACATCGAATAGGGAGCTCAGTTGCTTCAGATGGAAGCTTGTTATGTTATAGAACCGTACGCGATTACCCACAAATTATTTCCCTATCTTTCGTAATCTATATGATGGGATGAGTAACTTTATCATCAAAGCCTGATGACCTTATGGGTATTTTAATTCGTCGGAAAGGCCGTCGAATTTGATATAGGACATACTTTTTAGCTGACTTCAAAAAAAGGAGGAGGTTATCAATTCGACTGTTTGTTTATGTTTGTTACCTCAGAACTTTTGACTGGGTGGTCCGATCTTCATGGTTCTTTTTTTTATATGAAAGCAGGTGCTTCCCGTGTGGACCACACGGGACACACACATTTTATTTTGTATAGTTCTGACAATGGGATCCATGAAAATTCATGAAAAACCTATAAAAATTGAAGTCGGTTTATAGTTTTTTAAAACAAAATTAATTATGACAAATAAAATAGCGTTCTAAAGTTCCGTCGGAATAGAATTCAAATTCGAATGTGACATTTTCGCTTCTTGATTCTTTCATCTATTGATTGAATTAAAATATCTGTCCCAAACCCATACATTGTAAATAATTTAAGTTTCCTTAATAAATATTTGTATTTGTATTTGTCTACCCAAGTTTTCATAATCTACACTCGCTAGCGACTGTATTTAAACAATTTATGGAAACTTCTAAAGCGCCTCTAGCGGATAGTTGGGTACATAAATGCACCCGATACTGACCCCGATACTGGCAACATTAGTAGATTATAATATACTAGCTGCGCCCCGTGGTTTCGCACGCCTATCCCACGGCTTTTAATGGGATAAAAAGTAGCCTATGTGTTATTTCAGGCCTAGAACTACCCTTTGTAAAATTCAGCTTGATCCGTTCAGTAGTTTTTGCGTGAAAGAGCAACAAACATACATGTTTACAAACTTTCAGCGTTTATAATATTAGTAGGAATAGCAGCGCCACACGCTAGCAATCGCGTTAGTTCCCGTTCAAATGGGATTTCTGGGTTTAAATATAGCCTTTGTCACTCCATAAAAAGTAAGGTTTTAATGAATAAATATTTTTTTAAATCGGTGCAGTAGTTTCGGAGCCTATTCAATACAAACAAACAATCAAATCCTTCCTCTTTATAATATTGTTAGTTAAGTGATGGTAAATAGATTTTTCGTTATGTTTTTGTTTTGATTGAGCCTATTTTTTCTTGTTTTTTATTCGACGAGGAAATTCGATTACAATTAGACTGGTCTGGGGGTTACCAGAGTTATGTGTGTGGGACTTGGCCCCCCCTATCTCGCCATTTTCGCCGAACTACGGGAATATTCAAACCTATCACGTGCTATCACGGCCTACTTCCTCATAGACATGGCCGTAGTTTTAAAGTACAGGGTGGCACGTTTAGATCGAAAATCTAAAACAGAAAACCCATCCTCTTGACTTGACTTCTTAGAAATGGCCATAGAGTTTATATAGTACCTATACAAACTCGATGGAAGTGGCAATCGTGTCTGAATCCATCCTCTTTGAAGTGATTTACAATCTTGACATTTTATGACACTGACTCTTGCCAGAAATCGTCAAAGTGTCAACTACAGTCCAAACCCAAACGTAAGAAACCTCTGAACGAAACTTGTACCTATTTGTAAGAGATTAACTTATAATAAAATGTATTCTATGAAGATTATCTTCTGAACAGTGTTTGTAATATTGTTTGCTTTCTAAAGACCACGCTTATAACAACTTCTTACCGATAAATTACATAAATTCCAATCAAACAGTCCAAAGAAAGAACCATGGGACAAATAATGGGGACAATTTCTACAAATCACCTCAATCTGAAAATGAACGATCAACCAACATTTCCTTCGAGTGCTGGGTTCACGTTCACCAGACGGCCCCGGCAAATGTTCGCTTGTGAGGACGAGCTCATTTCGGCTCGCATACCGCCGGAACATCGAGACTACTGCTCGCACTTCTTGCTAGACTACCACGTGTGTCGGTACAAACATTGGCCGTTCGTGGCCCTAAACTGTGCACATGAGAAACACACATATCTCAACTGCGAGCATGCCGATTACGTTATACGGATGAAGGAATTCGAGCGAGAACGGAGACTCAGAGAGCGCGAGATTAGGATCAAACATAAGAAATCATGTTAAAATTGCAAACAATTTGTGGATGCAATACCATTTGAAAGCCTTACCTATGTGGAAGCAGTGCCTGTTTATTTATCTTATATTTGGTTGCTAGTAAAGCATTATAAATAAAATGTTTCCATTTCTTTTAAATTTGCCCTAGACACGACTTCCTCATCTCTGTACTCAGTTCTCTACTTTGTAGCGTTACATTCTCTTTACCATACACCTAAATAGGAGTACTTATTATTTTTACCCAAACAGAGATTAATGGAAAGATGGAAAGGGAGACCTTTGCCCCTCCGTCGTGGGACAGGCTTATGCCCTTCTCCCGTTACGTACGATACGCCCACGCCCAGGCGACCCTAGGATTTTGCTAGTCTCGGAGACAATTCGCCGCAGAGCAACTGTGTATTATAAACATATTTTGTATCGGTGCTCGCAAGCTACGCTACCGTTGTCGTAAGCAACAACACAAGTCGTGACCCAGAGCCACCCACCGTGCAAGTCGCCGCGCGTCGCGCCTGCTACGCATCTCGATGGCGTCTTCGTTCTTGAAAACGCTCGACAAAATGATTGAAGTACTACTACATACAACTCACTGGAAAAAGAGCACAAAACAAATGATGCATTTTGTTATTTTTCAGTACCGCAATGTGCGAACATCGAGTTGCGAACAAGTATTCAGTTAGTATGCGTTTCGAGTATCGTATCCCGTGTTTCGTAATGAGCGAAGGGGCTAAGAATACTAGGAATAATAATGTTTACACAAAATATTCCTCTACCCGTGCCTAATCCTCGTAGTATTGTCTAGGTGCATCAGTGCTCGGCGGCAAGAACATCATGGTATGACAAGATGACGAATGAGAATGACAAAGTGTAACGGCTCTTGTAAATTTAATTTAGTTTATATTTACACTAACAGCGCCTCGCGGTTTCACCCACGTAGTTCCCGTTCCCGTGGGAATTCCGAGATAAAATATAGCCTATGTCACTTACAGCGCATCGTCGCTGGGGTTTAGTTTACAATAAGTGTGATTAATGTTATGTAATATAGTTTGATTTATGTTTCTTCTTCTTAGGAACTGGACAGCCGCGACATCCGCACAGGCCTAACCCTGCAGAGACTGAGGAGGCAACTAGGCGTGGTGCAACAGGAGCCAGTGCTATTCGACCGCACGCTCGCAGACAACATCGCCTACGGAGACAACAACCGCAAGATCACCACACACGAAATCGTGGCTGCGGCCAAGGCGGCTAATATACACAGCTTCATCATCTCTCTACCCAAGGTAACATGACTAACCACGGCTTGCCCTCGTACTAAGGTTGCTATCAATATAAATATCGGATAACAACCGCAAGATCACGACGCACGAGATCGTGGCTGCTGCTAAAGTGGCTAATACACAGCTCCATCATGTCTCTGCCCAGTCAGTGGTGGTACAAGATCATGATAACGAGACTTATATTATACTAATGTACACAGCTTCATTGTCATTATACGTTTGAAGAAATGAACCAGTAATGTGCAATGCCTGTATCAATCTAATACGTTACTCTACTAAACAATCCTTTGGTTGGGTTATGGCCCTTTTCACTTGCGATGGCACGGTTGCCATGCCTGGCTTAAAATGATATTTTCGTATAATACGGTTACTTATAGCCGATATCATCGTCTGTGGAATATTAGCAGAAGACTCCCACTTATACCCAGGAATGAAGTTACACGCACGAGTAATATAAAAAAAACCCCCAAAACATGATTTATCTCCAAACACAGTTATTTTCCTACATCTGTTGTTTGCTTGAATTTAAAAGCAAGATCGTTTGGTGGTAATCATTAATTTATTTCAGGGTTATGAGACGAACCTGGGTGCAAGCGGCGCGCAGCTCTCCGGCGGGCAGAAGCAGCGCGTGTGCATCGCACGAGCGCTCATCCGCTCGCCGCGACTACTGCTGTTGGACGAGGCGACTTCTGCGCTGGATGCCAACAGCGAGCGGGTATGTTGACTCCCCGCAACCATCGTGGAGTAAGGCTCTATTCACACCCGGATAGCATTGCCAACCAGCATTGTTTCTAACCTTAAAAGTATTCGATTTTAGTTTGACACTAAACAGCTCGCAGTGCCGCTGCTGGCCTCTGATGTGTATCTGTGAATCAGACTCTGGTGTGAATTGAGCCTGAAACTCACCTCCGTTGACTGTGCAACATTTCTCAGTGTTATATCTCTTCGTGTCTGCATTGGTAGAACACTGATCGCCGCGACTGCTGCTGTTAAACGATGAAGCATCTTCGCTAGATATGTAGGTTACCAGTGAATGGGTATGTTGACTCCCCTCGAAAGGATGCACCGCAGCTAAAGCTTATGAGCTGGAGAGATGGCTCCATGTGCATGTATGAGCTCTGAAAAAGTTAACTCAAATTTCGTGGGGTGAAACTCACCTGCGTCGATATTTCTCGGTGATCCAGTTCCTGAGCGGTAAATTCCTACTGTATAATCTATTTCTGAATGGTTCGCGGGGACATCTCTTTATCGCTACAGTTGATATTGGACGAGGCGACTTGTGCGCTGGATGCCAACAGCGAGTTGCAAACTCCAATCGGTCTACGTTGTCCTAAAATGCGAGGGAATAAAGTCAATAAAAAACACTCAACCGCCCGTAAGCCCTCAGCGACCCGTGAAGATCCCAGGGAAAATCTGCGCTTCTGTTGGGTGGTAGGCTGAGGTACCTACCTACGCCTATTGGACCAGTGTGGAGTCCAAATGCGGATATATGAGTAAGCACACCCAACATAACATAGCATTCCATCAATAAGGTAACATTTGTAAATTTAAACTCCCATCCGTTTATTTGATTTGTAAATGACGCCATTCAGTTTTGATCTAAGCGGAACTCTTTCATTAATCCCGGTGTTGCTCTATCTTTAACATGAAAAGTACTGAATCTCTCCGAAATATATTTAAACAAGAGAAATTCATAACACTAACTAGTATCTACATACATTTTAGAAATTTGTCTTTTTGTTAAAAATATAGATACTACTTTTTTGAAACCATTCAAGTCGCTCCGCTTTATTAAGACCTAGATAAAAACACGATATTTGCATACCACAAATAAATAATACTATGTTTCAAAAAAGTGCCTAGGTACCTATATCTCTGCAGTTAAAATTTACAATAGCTTGCCCCTAGACTTCAAACTTCTCGAGGGTCCTAAGTTTAAAAATAACCTTAGTAAAAGGCTTGTATCAAAATCTTTTTATGATTAAGAGTATTTTCAGAGATTTTGTTAGATAATAGAATACCAATACTGTAAATTAATGTAATTTAAAACCTAGTATTTTATGTATTGTATTGACCTGTGTTAATTTTAGATTATTTTTTCCTACTTATGTTATGTGCTAACTACCTATGTTGTATTGTACGTCCCGTTGGACAAACTGTGAAACCTATACCTACAATTATTTTTGTAAAACCAAATGGTACGAACTACGTTTACAATAAAAATATTCTGATTCTGATTCTGTTATACATCAGGCAACATGTGAAATACCTAGATAGTAAAATTCATGTTATAAAATGAAATAAATACTTACTTAAGGCCCATACACCAGCGAAAGTGGCGCCCCCAACTATTATTTATTTTTATTTATTTATTTATTTATTTATTTAAGAACATGTACATCTATCCTTACGGGCACACCCAATGCAATAGAGTACCTTCTAATATCGTCACATTATATAATTATAAAAGTTAGCATTGTTCAATAAATAAAAAGTCAAAAATAAATTTTACAATATTATGTCAATCACATGCAAATAATATGTCAAATTACAACTTATCAACTACAGTTTCAAAATAAAAATAAAAATAAAAATTGTAATAATCATAATCTTAAAGTAAATAAACATTCATTAAAAACCATTCAATAATTTATAAAATAAAAATCATATTAAAATCTAACTGTGATAACATAAAATAAAAAACAAAGCCTTTTGGAATTCGCTCCGGGAACAGTGAAACAGATCAATTCTCTCGGCGATCAGATTAAGTGTGCGGATGCTGCGCGTCAGAGGTGCTTTATGTAGCAGGTTCGTTCGCCCTTTTGGTACTGCGAATAGGGCGGGACGCCTTCGTCTGTGCAATATATCTTATTATTACGTTGAACGCAGGAATTTTTAAAAATCCTACGTTCAGTTTGTGGTATCTATTATAAGCTATTTATTAATGCCTCTGTAATAGTTTCATTTTGTAAAGCTTAGGAAGAGATACGAAGTTGCGCTTTTTGGCCACCAAACTCTATTTTTGCATCTCCTCCTAAACTATATACTTACTCACTATTGTGGCGCATCGACCCCGAAGTGGGTCTTGGCCTCCGACACAATAGATCGCCACCGGCTTCTGTCCTGCGCCGCCTCCATCCAGTCCGGTGCGAAGATATGAAGCGAGCGAAGGTCCTTCTCCACTTCATCCTTCCACCTGTACCGGGGCCGCCCGACTGGTCGTCGGCCATTCGGCACTCCCAGGAAAGCCCGTTTTGCCGCCCGATCTTCCTCCATTCGTAGCACGTGGCCGAGCCAGCGCAGCCTGTGTGATTTTGTTTCGCCAATGATGTTGGGCTCGGCCACTAGTTCCGAGATCTCCCGGTTCTTCCGCACCCTCCAGGATCCGTCTTCTCGTCGGATAGGACCTAGGATCTTTCTGAGCACTTTTCTTTCCGTCACCAGAAGCTTGTGTTCTTCCTTCTGGGTAAGTGTCCAGGCTTCACATCCGTACATCAAGATCGGGCGAATGATTGTCTTATAAATGCGGATCTTGGTTCTTCGGGAAAGGAGCTTAGACACCAAGACTTTGTGAAGCGCTGCACTGCATCGGAGCGTGTTCTGGGCTCGTATGTCTATTTCATCGCCTCTGGTGTTAGTGTCCGTTACAGTGCATCCCAGGTACCTAAATCTATCCACTCCCTTGAATGTTGAGTTGCCAACCTCGATGTCCTCGCGGCGTTGACGAAGGTTCCTAGCACGCCGCATATGGATGTACTCAGTCTTGCTTTTGTTAATCCTGAGGCCTACCGTCGCAGCTTCCTCCTCCAAACATCGGACTGCTTCGACGACTTCGCGCTTGTAGGCTCCTAGCAACGCAACATCATCTGCGTATCCTATCACCTTGTGTTGCCCATTTAACTCTACTCCACCGCTGAGAGACATAACTTTGCGGATAATGTGTTCTAGGGTCAAATTAAACAGAACAGGTGACAAGGCATCCCCTTGTTTCAATCCGCTCACTATCTCAAATTCCTCAGTTAGATCTGAGCCTACTCGTACCCTGGCTCGGCTTTCGTGTGTGGCTACTTTTATCATTTGCACCAACTTGACCGGAATGAGGAAGTTCTTTAGGATGTTGTACAGGGTTCCTTTGTCGACACTGTCATAGGCCTTAGAAAAGTCAACAAAAAGGGAGTGAATATTCTGTGCGTACTCCCACTTCTTTTCCATCAGTTGCTTAAGAAGAAAGATTTGGTCTACTGTGCTACGGTTATGTCTAAAGCCACACTGGTAATCTCCTAAGATTATTTCCGCGTAGGGCTCAAGTCTACTAAGAATCACGTAGGACAGTACCTTGTACGCACTTGCAAGGAGAGCGATGCCTCGGTAGTTTTCGCACTTTTTTCGGCTTCCTTTTTTGTGGATTGGACAAATTATTCCTAGGTTCCACTCCTTAGGTTGGTACTCTTCCTCCCAGACCTTTAAGATCAATTGGTGCAGAGCGTGGTAGATCGTTTCACCGCCGTACTTCCATAGTTCTGCTGGAATATCATCCGCTCCTGGCGCTTTGTTATTCTTAAGCCTCGATATCCCAGCCCTGACTTCTTCGAAACTAGGTGGTTCCACTTCCTCCTTATTTGGCTCCCCCGTCTCTACAACAGTTACTTCGGGGGGTGGACAGTTGAGAAGGTTTGTGAAGTAGTTTTGCCATGCTCTTCGGATTTGCTGGTCATCAGTTACGAGGTTTCCACTTTCATCCTCCAGCGTCTGTGTAATGGGTTGGTATGCCTTCCGAGCGGTCTTTGTTTCCTGGTAAAACTCTCGCGATTTGTTGGAGTTTATCAGGTTTTCCATGTTAGTAATTACCCCATCCAAATGTTGCCTCTTAGCCTTCTTGATGATGTACCTGGTTTGGCGGCGACAGACTTCATACTCTTCTCTTCGTGAGTTATCCTGTTCCGATAACACTCTCAGGTATTTCCTGTCTTCAAAATGTCTTTCACATTCCGCGTTCCACCACTTACGAGGTTTCTTTTTTTTGGACTTATTTCCCAAAACTTTAAATCCAACTTCGCTTACAGAGTTTTTGACCGCACTCCACACACTGTCTACACTCTCTGGTATTTCTAAGCTTTCAAACCTATTTCTGAGTTCTAATTGGTATTGTTCTACAATAGTTGGTATCTTAAGTTTTTCTACGTCCATTTGTTCTCTGCTGCTTATTTGTTTTGTTCTGCTGTTGATTTTGGCTTGTAATTTAATCCCTAACATGTAGTGGTCACTGTCGCAGTCTGCTCCTCTGAATGTTTTGATATCTTTTATCGTGTTTCTATGTCTAATATCAATTAACACGTGATCTATTTGGTTAATCGTAGCGCTGTCAGGTGACTTCCAGGTTCCTTTGTGTATATCTTTGTGTGGGAACATCGTGCTTTTCACAACCATGGATTTTGAGGAGTCAAAGCTGATTAGTCTTATGCCGTTGTCGTTGCTTATGTCGTGTTTGCTATGTTTACCAATGGTGGGTATAAAGCTATCCTCTTTCCCAATCTTAGCGTTGAAATCTCCCAGAAGAATCTTAACATCATAGTCTGGCACCTGGTCGTATACAGTTTCAAGGTCTTCGTAGAAACTATCTTTGGCGTCTTCGTCTGATACCTCAGTAGGGGCATAAGCATTGATGATAGTTATGTTTGAGAACTTACTCTTGATCCGCAGCACACAAATCCTTTCTGATATAGCATCAAACTTTAGCACGCTACTCATGTGCTTTCTGTCCACCAAGAAGCCAGTGCCATTGATATGTTTGAAGTTAGGGTTTCCACTGTAGAATAAAGTCACTCCATTCTCTAGCGGGCATTCTCCGTTTCCTGGCCATCTCACTTCCTGCAGGGCTGCTATGCTTATTTTATATCGTTTTAGCTCTCTTACTACCTGCTCCACGCCTCCTGGTCTATAGAGGCTCCTTACATTCCATGAGGCAAATCGGGTGTCCGTTTTTCGTTTGCTTAGGTCATTGAATTTGGGATCAGATCGGTTTTCTATTCTTGTCGGTTTCGTAACGTTATTGTTTTTCAGTGGGCGGGTTGTTAGCCCGTCGCACAACCCCCTGTAATGCTGGAGGACCACACCCTTCGTTGGTCAGCGAGTCCATCGGACTTAGCCGGTAGCGTAGCTAGGCTGTGCTACCGACCATTCCCCCATCCGCCACCCGGGGGACGCTCCTCTACGCCATTAGGGATAGCGCGAGGCCTAAACTATATGAGATAAAATTATAAAAGAGGTTTTAAAAAATAGCTTATAATAGATACCACAAACTGAACGTAGAATTTTTAAAAATTCCTATGATAAACGTAAAAATATGATAAAATAGGAATTGCTGTCAGATTGGCTCGGGTATGCGCCTTAAGGCAGTTGTCCCACCGCCGCGCGCTAACGAGGTACCTACCTACCGACTTACTTGACTTTTTTCTCGCTCAAAAACTTAGGTATATGTACAATAATAGATACTAGTAGGAATAGTATTATCTGTGCAATAGATAAATATTCCATGTAAACAAAAGAGATGAATGTTAATGGCTGACTGTTCAAGTGACTATCAAATTAGTTTAGTCTAGTTTTAAGGGACATCTTAAATGACTTCATTATGAATGTAAGCGGGTTAACTACGAACCGTGTTTGTGTAACCCGCTTACATTCATAATGAATTCGTCAAACTACGAAAGTTTCTATAGTAAAATATCTTAAATGACGCCTGTTTTTTTTACACTTACCAATAACTATCAAAGTTCAGGTTTATATTTAAAGTTGTTTCTTTCTCTTGCAGACGGTGTCCGAAGCTCTCGAGAAGGCAGCCAAAGGCCGCACCTGCATCACCATCGCCCATCGTCTCTCTACCATCAAGGATGCTGACCTCATCTGCGTGGTTCACAAAGGTAAGCAGCTGCAATTGAATGTTTACACTTTCGTAAAATTCCATTTTAGCTAGTTTGGTCTATTAATTTAATTCATACAAAGATTCGAATATATGGAAAATTCAATTAATTAAAACGTTAAAAATAAATATGCATACTCACCTGATAGCGACATCGTAATACAATATAGCAAGAGCCCACGACGGACGGCCAGACCTTTGTTATTTTATAAAAGCTGAAAGTTTCTCTGTGTATGCCAACACAAGTAAGAACGACCCGTGACTATAGAGTTTCGATTGTGATTACTTGGGCAGGTAATAGGTAGTAAAGGTGTATAAAATAGTCCCTTAAGTTTTAAGTTTTTTTTTAAGGAATTTCAGGTAGGTCCTATTTTATACACCTTTACTACCTATTACCTGCCCAAGTAATCACAATCGAAACTCTATAGTCACGGGTCGTCTCTATAGTCGGGTCGGTCTTAAAACTCGTATTTTTCTTTGAATTGTCATTAATATTGGTATGATTTATTTCAGGAAACATTGTAGAGAAAGGCACTCATAACGAACTGATGTCTATAAAAGGCTTCTACTGGCGACTGGGCAAAGGACAGAACATGTCGTAACAAACAAAAACCAGAAACGAAACTGTATGAAACAGAAAATTCAGTGCCATAACGTATCTTAAGTTGTTACTTTAAATATATTCCTAAACTAAGTATTAATTGTTTATATTATGCTAAGAATTAAGTTAAATAAAACAAGCATTACATATTTACACTTTATTTTATTTTTATGGATGAAAATATCGTTACATAAGTTGCTGGTTGTCTGGTTTCTTTATTACATAATATTATTGTACCACGCGATAATTTGGCATTAGCTTAATGCCAACTTATATGATACTTTAAGCTAAGTAATAAATTCGACCAGGGGATTTTTTCTCTCGTCTAATACAGAGGACAATAATTATATAAATCAAAAATTAGAATACATCCAAACTACCTAATTCGCGGACGATGAAAAACATGAATCTCATGTGCGAAAACATCGGATCTAATTTAGGCATTTCTTCATCGAGGCGATAAAATATATAACTCATCACATAACATCAATCACGTAATATTTAATAGGCTACATTTAACACTTAACTCTAAATTAACGCTTACAACAATAAACTACGCTTCTTAAAATAATTTGCAATTTTGAGAAGATTTTGGCACCTTAGATTTTCTTGAATCATGCATACAATTTCATAACGAATAATTGTCAAATATCAGCACTTCAAGTAACATTATTATCGTGGTTAAAGCTTAACACCACGGCTAAGGTGATTATAAGTACATTCAATAAATATAACTACGATCTTAAAAACACGACTACTTAAGTGGATAGGACACATTTTCAAAAAAGCGAGTGATTGTTTTTTCACACTGAACTTAAAATAAAAACTAAACGACGCATTACAAAAACCATATAAATATTGATATTCCATTGTTTCTTCACAATTATACTGTCTAATTTCGCCACCATACAGGGTGTTTGGTACAACGTTAGCCATATGAAAACTGGGGGTAGATGGAACCAAATTAATGCAATAGCGGTTAAGCGGGAGGCTTTTGAGGGTAAAAAAACCGCTATTGTACCAAACATCCTGTTTATACAATTATACATGATAGATACAGGGCCTTTTAAAAGCTTTTGCCAACGCTAATTTTATACAAGCTATATAAGAGTCGGTATTGCACGACGTCGAAAACGAAACTTCAATTTTCCTTTACCCAGTAAGCCCCCAGATGACACATACCTAATAAATAACATATATTACGAAGATCAATTTCTATAATGAATCTTCAATTAATAGGTGAGATGAAATACTGCAGCAAGACATAGCCTGGCTGGCAACAGTGGAAGTACCCTTAGTCCGTGCCTGTTCACCTTCTGTGTCAGTCGATCTGACCTCTGCAAAATAATGTTTTGCTAAAGTATTTCGTCATTTTTATTCACCCTTAAGTCTTTTCACTCCGTTTTACTCGGTGCCTATGTTTAATATTATCATACGATTGAAAAAAAATGGCAAGTAGGTTGTAGAACCTTATATATCAATATCTAATAACATCACTTTTCAACAACGTAAGTATTTATATAACAATAATATTCAGGTACAAAAAATTACTGTCCAGTATGTACGGGTAGTTATTGTAACAATCCGATTATGGACAAGAATATAAATAAATTCACTTTTTCGATAACTTCAGGCTTTCATGATATGTTTTTTGAAAACCTCAACTTTGGATTCCTAACATAAATATTACTAAAGATACCCCTAATACTCATGATAAACCACTATAACAATATTTATATACTTAATTCGAAAAAAATCAATATGAATGTTAGCGGGTTAAGTACGCACCTAGTTGTAAATGTTAAATAACTCTTTGCTAGTATTTTCTATGTATAATAAAAAATATCTATCTATGTAGTGTATTGTATTATGTATATCAGTTATCTAGTACCCATAACACAAGCTCTGCTTAGCTTGGGGCTAGATAATGCTGTGTGAATTGTCCAGCATTATTATTATTATTATTATTTACAATGGAACTGCCGCACGTTTAAGAAATACGATTGACTCTAGCAAACAACGAACAGTCCATAATTTAACATAAAAAAGTATATTTAGATATTTTCATTGTGATAATTTCACCTACATAACATTTCTATATTTTACTGTATAAAATATATTGTCTACAACGATGGTAATTGTCACAAGAATATGAATAAGAAAGACAACAAAAACCTATGAATCAATAGATTGGAATAGCAAGTGTGCGTCTTAATATCGTATTTTACCATCGTAAACATAAATATACAAATTTATAGTTAAATAAAATAAAGTGCTTAGTAAGCTGCCTTTAATTTTTTAATTTTTTTATTTATTTGTTTTTAGACGCACAAAACATAAAATAATCACATAATATACAAGGCTTATAAAATATAGGTTTAGAACTTGATCATTTCACAAATTATGTGCATACAGAGAATCATGCGAACAAAACATGTAGGGCAGAGCAAAAAAATTTAAATACAAAAATATAAATTAAACAGAATAAAGGGATACCTACGTAAATTTATTTATTTAGAGTAAAATTAAATATTGATTTAAATACCGAGACCAATTTCTTACAGTTTAATACCTAATATAACAATAATAATATGTATAATTTTGGTTTCGATCAAAGTTTTCGCCGGCCTCCCTTAGATACACAATGCGCGCCTATTGAAAATATATCCAAGCATTTAAATATAATATGTAACGGTAACGATATTATTTACAGATTGTTTCTGTAAAACAGCATTGATTATATTCAGGTGACTACAAGTTAAAATCAAATAAATTCGACTCCACTAACCTCTTGTCCGTACGCACAAAACTTGTCAGACTCTGCGCAAACGTCTGCGTCAAAACAAGACTATTTGAGTGTTATCTAGGTAAGGTTCCAGGTATCTATGGGGGAGGTCGCGAAATACCTGATCGAAGCTTCTACTTTAAAAACTATCTTGCACTAGTCCTACAACCAATTATGCTCACAAACATTATGAACATCACATTATAACCGTATGTATATTTACCTACTTATATTTCGTCGAGATCCATTCAAAATAACGTGTCCACAAAACAGAACACCCGAAATAAGATTATCTAACAATAACGAATTACATAATAAATAAGATAAGGATTAAAATGTAAATAAAAACAGCTTTGTAAAAATAATTAGAAATATAGCTACACGACGGAAACGCCGCCGCCGTAAAAACGACTACTTAGGTAATAAAATAATTATTTTACAGAACACAGCCATTATAATGTAAAGCAAAATCATATAGCTATAAGATAAAATATCGATTAATCTTGTAATTATTCATCGTTGAACAATACTCTATATTTATTATTTTTGTACTTTATATTCTTCCTTAGCTTACTCTCTTAAATAATTCACAACTCAAAATTATATATTATGAATTTTCTATTCAACATAAATTCATTGAAAAAAACCAATGTAAACTAACCTAAGCATCTCCTGGTAGCAAACAAAATAATGTAAATCTTTCAAACACTATAATTTGTACATAACACCTTCAGCTTATAATATCCTGATAAGACATAATTAATTTATTATTATAATCTATATGGGGTTATTTGATTTCCGGTTTATTAACTAATTACAAGCTACCAAATTAATAATCTTACTAGAATTCTTATATTCTCGGAATTCGAAAGCTCGAGGGATTTTTAATTCCGAAAATGGTTTAACTTTGTATCATCATATCATTTGAGGTAACAAGCAAATTAACCTCTGATCCGCTTTGGCCACAATGACACAGACATACAAAAGACACGTGACATACGCAACTGTGCGCACATTCCGATTTACGATATCATCACAATAAATATTTCATTTTTATAAATAATGTTGATTCGGGTTGCGGCTTAGATGTCATTACAAAGTGATTAGAAAGGATTTTATCGTATTTCGGAATGCACCCTGAAACACGTAGGTTGTTATAACCACAGAAATGTATCTAGCTAGAAATCAAATGCGTAAGTACCTCGCATGTAAACATTGGGGCTCTACACGCGAGCTTCAGTCCGTTCCCGACCGCTTTGCGACGCCAGATTATAAAAAACAAAATCAAAATAATGTATTGTTCAATAATTAACTGTTCAAACAACACCAAAATGGGTGGAGATGTTGATCGGATCATTGGATTCATTGGATTGAATTGTAGTACTCTCTGTCCTAAAATATCTGTTATTATTTTATAAATCAATTTATTTTGTTGTTCTGTATCATTTTGATCGAAAAAGTATCGGGCGATTGTGTGTGCCAGTGCTACTTTCTCATTGCGGCTTTAATTTGAAGCGACAGATTTGGAGTACATTGAAAACCAGAGGGCATAGCCAACCGGCTTTCGCTATGAAGCGAATCGAAAACAATTGAAATAATCGTAAGGAAAAATTCGAAACAGATCACGTGACATATCTAAGGCATATGTCAAACCATCTCGATCGGTATTACGGGGGAGGCCGCGAAATTTTTGATCGATGTGTCAAACCCATAAAATTTTGGACTTTTCTACTATCGTTTTCGACATCAATTGTGACATTGTCTAGGCCCTCTGCAATGTAAAAATCAGCAATCGAAGATTTCGCGAGTGGCGTTCAAGGTAATTTATCATTTCTCCGGCAAAAGTAAGGAATAGCTTGTGGGCTTTATATTGGGATTTACAATGCCGATTTATTACTCGATTAGAATCGATTTGAAAGCAGATGGCACACTTTTAAAGGCAAGTTAGGTAAAGGTACCTTATTCGATTCACGAAAAGGACGAACGATTATTTTTACAGTTTTGTTAGTTACTACTACACACACTACATTTGTTTTGCCGTGCTAATTGATGCTTTGGAATTGTTTTCACGCGACTTACGTTGTGCATCACTAAATTGACCTCGTGACGTCACAGTACCTACGGAAAATGTTACACGCTCGGTTTTCATAACTAAACTAATCGACTTAACAAATCGACTAACTCTTAATGTCTATCTAGGTCTGTGGTTATAACTTAAACTTCTAAGGCATAGTACGCCGTAGTTCCTAAAACGATATCACTAGATATGGTCGCTATCCGGGTTCTGTTGATGCGGCGGTGAAAATGACTTCTCCGTCGACAAAACCATAGTCTCTGTTACAAGATGGTCCTGATGTTGCGTGTCTTCTAGCACGTACGAATCGTCTGATACCTGATGTTGAATACATTTGTTAGATCGATGTGAAATTGGTGAAAATATTGCTTAAATATAATAAAACAGTAACTCGTTTACTGTCTAACTTTTGCGCTGCGACCTGAAGCTAGCCTGCTACTTTTTATCCAGGATAAACGCGATTGCCCTGCGACGCCCTACTTGCATGCCCAGTGTGGAGTGTATAGCATTGCCCCTAATGGTATATAAGAGCCAGTAAGGTGCTTATCAAGGGGAGGTTTATGTCGACCAGTAGACTAGTTAAGAACGGTACGGATACCTTAGCCCCCATACAAACGTACTTTCCGCTTCCGCTTCATCGGAAACTTTTGGCATGATGAACATTATGATTTTTTTTCACTTCAATCTTATTAAGGTGAAAGTAAAAAAGCGAAAAGAAACCTTGATAGGATGTTCGTTTTCGGGCTGGAGCAAAACTCGTCCCTATCTTTTTTATCCTTGAGCTAGATAATCTGATATTAAACCCAAAAATAGAGTTAAAAATAATAGGTTTACGATTAAACTCGCCTCATGCTGTTCAGATCAGATTCTAACAGTATGAGATGACGTCATTTTCAATTCTATTCTTAACGTACGCAAATTTGAAAAAAAAAAACGAACTGTCGTATAAACCAGCCGGACTGTGTTAGCGGTTTCTGTGTCAAGACCCAACATCAACACAACTTCTAACGCAAAGGCAACCCCTCACCTAACTTCACCTCAACGCCTATTTCGGACCACATCTGGACGCAGGCCTACTCCTGATAAGGCCTTATATCTCATCGGGGTTACTGCCTATAATCCCCGGCTGGGCATGCGGGTTTGGAATCGCATTTCGGTTGTAGAATTGTTCTGCTTCCCGCCCTTTATGGATATGCCTTCGCCTCTAAAGAAACGTACGGGAAAATTGAGAACCACAACCCAAATCATGGAAAATCACACTCAAACTAATATTCTAAATATGAAAGTTTGGATGTGAAGATATATGTATGGATAGAAGTTTGTTACTTCTTCACGCAAAAACTACTGAACGGATCTAGCTGAAATCTTGCACAGTTCTAAGCCTCAAATAAAATAGACACTTTTATCCTAAAAATCCGTTCCCGTAGGAAAAAATAACCTTTAAAGGTTTCCATAGTAACTACGCGAGCGAAGCCGCTGGCATAAATTAGTATCCCATTTAATTAATGTCATAGTGTATTGTTGGTGTACAATAAAATATTAAAGTTATTTACAACTGGATATTTACCATGATTTGAGTTTTGAGCTTTCCAATATTGCGGCAGTTTCATGTTTCATTTATTCTTTAAGTACTTACATGTTGTAACGCATTGGTTTTTTAGTTAAACTGTAATGTTACATTATGATGATAAATAAATAAACTATAAACTATGCGCTCACGGAATAACTGAATGTCTGGCGAGTGAGTTAATATTGGCAGATATATCGATCTACCCTCATGCTCAGTCTTTTGCTACGAATGTTATCACTAAATTAGAACTCAAATCATGGTAACTATCCCGCTGTCAATAACTTTAGTATTAAAAACCATGATGGATTTAAAAACAATAAAATATTGTATTGTATTGTATAAATGCAGTTGGTATTGGTACTCACATCAGGAAGTGGATTCAACAAGCCCAGCCTGGCCATCATCAGCTGTTCCTTGACATGGCGCAGCTCTTCCAGCTGCCGGTCGATCATGGTCTGCAACTCCACGTGCTTGCGGTTCAACTGCTCCTCGTGCTTTAGGTGCAACCGCTGCCAATAAATTAAAGCCAATTTATTAATGGATTCTGGCCGGAGGTTTTTCTATCACTGCATCTGTGCATCGTATAAAACAAAAACGCTTCCCGCTTACTGTCTGTAACAAATTTTGATGAATGCGGTATCAAAACTCTCGTCTGGTTTCCGGGAGTGTTCTCAGCCAATTGCTAACCTGCATGTCCTTTAGAAATAAACAACTTTTTTCGTTATAAGACGCATAATACGAAAAATAGTGCAACGCCTGTCTTTTGTACTTTTTTTATGTAAAAGAAAGTTAATAATATAATTGATTTTGTTTCAATAACTGTAAACCGACTTCAATTATATAGTTTTTTCATGGATTTTCATGGATCCAATTGTCAAAATGTGACCATACGGGAAGCATTAGCTTTCATATAAAAAATAATCATGAAAATCAGACCACCCAGTCCAAAGTTCTGAGGTAACAAACATAAAAAAAAACATTCTAATTGAGAATCTCCTCGTATTTTGAAGTCGTTTAAAAAGATAGATATAAACCGATCCAGTTTTTTTTCTTTGGGTTCTTTTTATAATATAACTTGTATATATAGCGTGTTGTATAATTGAACCGACCTGTATCCGCGCCTGATACCGCGGCTGCACCTCGGTCATCGATAGAACACCGGACGGGGCCGGACCGGGGGCGTACCGCGGTAGATGGAGGTACTGGCCGCCCGTGCTGTGCTGAGGCACTAACATGCAATCTTGCTTTGTAAGCTGTTGAGGCCGCGGTGGAATCTGGAAGGAAATATAAACAAAAATACTTTTAAAACATGGTTCATAATCAAGATTTACACCCTTACCATTCCTGCGCTACCAGAATTTATTGCCGACCAAATGTGTGCTATGCTATGTTATTGACGCACCACAATGAGGATCATTTACATAAAAAATGATTGATTTCTAGGTATAGTAGCGGGGATGTGCTTTAACATTATGATCATTTAAATAATTTAAATCCATCAATAAATGACGAGTGATTTTTAATAAGGCTTCTCTCTCTACCTTCCTAAGGGCTCTTATATACGGACACGTTTCAAATACACGGGCGGCATATTTGAGACGCGCAGTCCGTGTATAAGAGCCCTAAGTAGGTATAATATTTATCTAAACTAGGTGGTTTTGAAAAATTCAAAGGCAATTTCAATTGCCTAACATCCTTGTTGTTTTGGGAATGCTCGGGATTTTGTGAAAGGATAGGCATATGATTTTACTTTAATGTATAAGAGTAGACAAAGCATGTGTTTTTGTAAAGGCGACGTTTGTGCAAAACGCAACTTATGAAGAAACTTGTTCAAGGAACCAAATAACTTGTAGTTACCAATCAAAACAAAAGTCCATTACGGATGTAAGCGGGTTAACTACAAACCTTATTTGTGTTGGAAGAACACCCGCTTACATCCGTAATGAATTCGTCAAACTACGATAGTTTTTATAATAAAAAAAAAACAAAAGTCATTCCAATAGACCAGAGTTCCTAAATTATGGGCAAAACAATGCACTTCTAGATCTTTTTAATCGTTATTTTTATTCTCAATCGTGATTTTTAATTCCGGAAACCGAAAAACGTTAGATAGGCCCTTTCCGCACCGTGTTTGTTGCCAAACGAAGTATGTGAGCTCACAAACTTGTCTTTGTCATTTGGAATCGGAGAATTGTGTGGTAAAAATCGTGCTATGTGATTACAAAAAAAAAGCAATAATAACAGTTAGGTTATTGACAAAAACGATTTAAATCTTTGGAAACAACATATTGTGTTGTATGTAATTGCCACGGGGATCCGTGACTACTGAGATTTTCGACAACCAAGCCGACAACCGAGTATGACAACCGAACCCGTAAGTTCACCCATAATAACCGGCACCCTTAGGATACGGAACCCTTCAAAATATTATATTTGCATTACATGTCTATGACAACATCTATGTAAAATTCCAGCCCAACCTGTTCAGTAGATTTGGTGTGAAGAAGTAACAAACTGCAATATAATGGGCTAATGAGCCCCTTTATTTAAGTAGACTAAAATATCTAAGTATCTTGGTAATTTTTACCCGATTAAAAAAAGAAAAACACAGATTTTATTGGTTTTCTTATAGGTACAAATTTGCATACTTAAAAAAACATGGTTATATAAAAACTGTCTTGGTTTCTTATCATCTCTTATTTTACCCACAGCTGGGAATGGTCCTCACAAAATGTGTGCTTACCATGGCTCTGTTAACGACACAATACGTCATGTACTACTATATCGTTAACCATTCGTTAACCCACGCTTCTTTTTGCTATACCCAAAAACACAAAAAAATCTGTCTGCTAGTCGGTGTTCACTAATCGAAGAAATATGCATATACGCAATTTCTTTACAATATTTAAAACAAACAACGATCACGATCAAAGCATTGTGTGTATTGTGGGGCAAATTAATAAATATATCTATGTCTATTTAACTTGTACCTTGTAATCTCTCTGTGTAGCTCTTTTGGAATTGGTAATAAACATGTAAAATGAATTAAGAGATGTAAAAATTTTGACTTCTCTAGCCATTCTCAAAAAATAAAGTTTTGTAAACAGCTCACAACACAAATACCCAAAATTCTTGTTTCTAGCACTAAACAGTAGGAAAGAGCTAAAACCATTGATTTATTAAAAACGAAGATGAGGTATAGTTGGTCGAAAGTGGCAACCTCAAATTGTGTAAAATTGTGTTCTCCCACATCAGTCACCGACTGACCGGCGGCACGGGCGGTCGTGATTCGCGTGAAATATTGTTGTCTCAGTCTCACTTCGGTCCTAGATAAGTATTTCTGTCTTTGTTCTTCTTTGTATTGCACAGGACTGGAAATATAACTGTGAGCGTATGTGTTTGCGTGTAGTTGTAACACATGCCAATTTTTGAGTAAGCGCTGGGAGAACGTAACCTATCTTCCCTTTTTAAATCAATGGCTAAGACCGACCCAATTGGTTCAAAAATAAACAACAACAAAATCTCAAGTTTAAGGATCATATTTACAAACATTTGTATCACGAATTTGGTCGGAGTTTTGGCGTACAGGTAAGTAGAAGTTAAGAATGGAGTGATACGTACAGCACGGAGTTCCAGCTTGCTATTATGGTGGCTAGATCGCGACTCTTCCAACATCGAAGTGTCTGAATCGCCGGTGTACCGCGTCTGGGCATGGTCCCAAGTATCGTCGTTAGTCACGGTTTCCCCGCCCGTGGAGCACGCTGTAACGTTTTTTGCCGGCGCCAGCTGGGGATGTAAATATACAAATTGTACAAGAGGTAAAAAAACAAATTAAAAAAAAAAGACGTGTGGCACTCGGGGACTGCCGCGGTAAAGCTATTGCAATGCCATCTAGAGGCGAGTTGCTGAACTAAAGAGACAAACGTCATATTTCAAAAAGTCATTAAAAGTTCTACTATTCATCGATAGATGGCAAAACTAAAAAGTATCACCGCTGTTCCGGTCGGAGTGGGGAGCGTGAGGTTTTTTCGTTACGGAATTTCTGGATTCGGTCCCCGCGCTCAAGGCCCGCGATAGAAGCTATGCAATAGCTTAAAAACCTGTCTTCAAGTTCCTTAAGTTTTCACTGTTTCTGAAGTTTTAGGGGACAAATATCGTCAAAATTGGTGCACACAATGACGAAAAAAGCGGCGTACATACATAAAACTAGATCTGAGAATGTAGCGTAGTGTATGTATATTGTTTTTATATTTATTTTAATTTAATATGTTCTTGTGTTTATTTTCTTTGTATAAAAATACTTGTTTGCAATTATTACCTACTGATTCACACATTTATTAATTAACTAGCTTTGCCCCGCGGCTTCGCACGCGATGTTCCTATGGAAACGTTTATAGGTGTTTTTCCGGCAATTATTAGATTTTTTCTAATAATCGCTGTAAAAATCATCCTTGAACTTCAACGAACATTTAAATAAAATAATTGGCCAAATTGGTCCAGGCGTTATTGAGTTATGCGCTTACCGACACATTTAGCCCACATTTAGTGCCGCACGGTAGCGCGCTCCCGCTCTCCCATACCTAGAGCCCTCGCAGCCCTGAACAAACTCTTGGAGGCCCACCCAGACACCGATATATTTGCGGACGAGTGGAGAACTCTTATGCATGTGATTTTATCTTTATGTGAATCTGATTTTTGACAAATGTTTAACGGTATTATTAATTTTGACTTATTTTTAAATTATGTGTAAATCTATCAATTTAATATTTTTATGTTTTATTATTTTTTTGTTTTGTTTTATAAGATAATTTAGATTTTGATCATTGTTTATTCTTTGACATAATGTATGTAACTATTATTTAATTTTTAAACCTACTGTAACTAGTATAATTGGCCTAAAGCCGTTCTAATTACATTAATAAATAAATAAATAAATAGCAAAAGTTATTTATATTTTGAATTATTAATTATTGTCTGTATTTTTATGTAGTGATGGGGGACCTACCTTACCTATGTTTAGGTAATAATACCTCTGTTGTAACTAAATGCAATATTTCGTATTTGCCTACCTACCTACAAGTTTAGTATTTACTTACCTATGTAGGTGTCTATTAGGATTACTATAGGATGATAGGTAGGATATAGTTGTTACCCAAGGGATGAAAGAAACCTATTCAGTCCCGAGACGAGGGACTAAATGTTTCTTTCACCCGAGGTAAACACTGTGCTTTTCATTACGAATGCAAGGAAAGTAAAAATAAATATATGAATGAGCTAAAGAAAAAATACATAAATCAACAACTTACATAAGATATTTATTTAAAGTCTATGGTAAAATTAGAACAATTATTAGTTATGGTTTTTTCCAACTACCTCTTGAGAAGTGAAAACTTTGTTTTTTTTTGTTAAATCCATAATTTTGCCTTTTGATAAATGATGTTAATCTCTCGAAATCCATTATATGTACATTGTGTTTAGTACCAGTAGTAATATTGTCTTTAACATGGAATATACGCTTCATAATATTGAAGGTCTTTGAGAATTCGTTAAAATATAATAACAAAACGTTTTCTTATAACGATTTCACTATTTACTCAGAGCGCCATTTACCTTAATACCTTATTGATACCTTCATTTTGATTTAGGTGGTAAAAGGTTTTCCACTACTGTTTTTTTCTTTTATAAAATCAGGCGTTAAATTTATGTCTATATCACTGTCTGAACTCATTGTAATAAACATAACAATGTAAAATCAAAACCCAAACTCGAAAAATCAAATGAAGATAGGATTACCATTTTCCCGCTTTCTTTTTATCAGGCATAAACAATCTTCATTATAGATGGCATAATAGCCATAGTAGCACTCGCTATTCTACCATGGTACATTAAACATGGAAGAATACCGAGATCTTTTCTACCATTAGTTTTAATCATTTCAAAAGTGGTAAATATTTTCCCGAAATCTATGTTATTTTAAAGAGATAGTTGAAAGTAAATTATAATATGGCATTTTACCTTTAATTTATTTCAATTTTACATAATGCTGTAATTGAATGGCTTATGGCTGTATGAATTGCGTCAATCCAGACGCAAAAGCCATCTCACAAGAAGTTGAAGTTGAGTGGCTGTATAGAAAGGTAGAATGCATGGTTCAATAGAAAAGTGAGGTGACAGCTGTCATTTGTTTTGTACTTGTCTTTTAATTACTTTCCTCCCGCTGCGCAGGCAACTTCTGACCTACTTTCAGAGTATGAGTAATGAAAATTATATTTGTAGATAAAGTGCGTAGTATTAATAAATTGTAAAAACCATACACCTACTTAGATAGGTACAGTCTGACCAGAAGGAGTAGAAAATAAATGAGGGCACCACAATTGTTTACAATTTACATATCACCGTGTACTATGGCAGTACATTTGATACTTAATATTTTCAAATATATTTATGACACATTGCAGTTCTTATTTTATAAAATTTTACAACAAACATTTATGCTCATCACATTAAGGTTTTTGTCCTCCGTTTGTCCACCGCGCCGATACCGAGACGAATAATATAAGAGCAATGGTATCCAAACCAGTCCTATGACACAGGTACCTAACTAAAAAGAAAGCAAGAATAATTTGTATACCTACTCAAAGGGAAAAAAACACAATAATATATAATTTTGTTGAATAAATTATTTACTTAATACTAAATCATACATAAATCACTTTTATGACTCAAAGTCAAGATACTCAATACCCGACATCGATTCTTCATCAAAATGTTGTGGAAGTACATAAATAGAAGTTCCTGCCATACCATAATTTTCACCTTCACTTTGTGCCAAATTTTCCACATTTTTTTGCCTTCATTAACAATCCTCCTTACAGTGCTTTTGGATTTTCCTGAAACAAAACATAAGTAAAGTATCAAAAATAAAGGATCGCACTACAAAATACGATTCAATGGAACAAAGATCAACAAAGACTACTAAGTATGATTGACAAGGATTTTGGATAGATTTACATGATTTTTTTTAGTAAATTATAACAGTTTAGGTCCAGTGTTATTAACCAGTTACTTACCGGTCAAAGCTGCTATTCGTTTATAAACGTCTTCGTGTGCGTCGCGGCTTGATACTCAGCCAAACATCTCATAAACGCTTTGTAAATAATGTCACGAGCCCCACTGCGTATAGTTTTATTAATTTGCTAATATTTTACGATTTATTTGCTTATACTTAGACGGAGATTTTGAATGAAAAATCATCAAAATACTTTGACGACTATTCAAAATAAAGCTTTATGGCCATAATTATTGTAATAACTCCTAAAATCAGTTTCATGATTTCTTGCTCCTACATTAATAGAGTATTTTTTTATAAATGTTGCTCGAAAATTCAGTAACTATACTTGGCTAGTTTTTGCCTTCATGTTTTGTATCGAACCAGTCGTACTAAAACTAATCAAGTAGATTAAGTTGGATGTGTGTTCTTTTGAGGACCTATTTTATGAAAAGGAAAAGTAACCAACTAGACTTAGGTTTCGGATTGCGATTTCTCCAAGTAGAGAAAAAATACCTAAGTAAGTTCGACTGTAGAATTAGTAATTTTTCGCAACTTCTAAAATGAAATCTATGATAGCTATAGGCATGGTTGTAGGCCTGAAAAATGCAGAAAAAATCTGTGATTATCATGACATGCATAAGTCAATTTCGAGTTGGTGACTTTTCGCTCTACGGCGACGATAAATTATTTGATTTTAAAGATATAACTAGTGTGAAAACTCAGAGATCGTTTTATGCAGAAATGTATGTTGATTTGTTTGCATCATGCATCCTAGATGTTCATTGATTCAGCAATGTACTGATTTTTGTCACGTTTACGTATAAAAGCATGCAGTATTGAGCTTTACCTATTTGATACTTGTCTTCACGACTCAACCTCAAAACAGTAGTGCGAGAGCCTTTCTCGATTGGACAAAGCGATGTTAGTGAAAGGTATTCTTCCATCGAGACGTTACTTAAAATCTTCTGTAAATTTCAACATGAAGGCTTGTTTATACATTTTGTTTATTACAAACGAAAAAACATTCAACACAGCACTGGGCTGAGAGGCGGCGTACGACGATCAGTGTTAAATCTAACATTGTCTGTTAGAGGCAACATCTGTAGCAAAGTACCTGTGAAGGTAAAAAGCGGTGAAAGTTGTTCAGTCTAGCCTTGTGAGTTGTTTGTTTACCTGCAACGGTGGGTCGAATTGGTCTGGGTTACTCTTGACAAGAGCTGCTAAAGTAGACATCGATCGTTCGGGTCTAGGCTAAGAAAGAAAGAAAAAAGAAAGAAAATATGTTCATTTATTTGGAAACAATTACATAACACGACACATTATGTAGAAATTATACAGTCAGTAAAGAAAAATAAGAGAAGAATTACATATAACTAGACAAAGTATAGTAAAACATATATAAAAGTAAAAGAGCAGGAACATGTTAAAAGAGTGCTATATAAGGGGCCAAAAAAAAGGTCCCTGTCTCAGCATTATGCCGCTACAAGCTGAAGGCAAGCGAAGGCGCTGATTTTCAGACAGGTCCTGGAGTGGTGGCACAAAATAGGAAGAGATTTTATAAAAGCGAGAATGTGAGGAAGAAGATTATTACATAGAAAAGTGGACGACTATTACATTACATATATTAGGTCCTTACATATGAAATTGGCGTTTTTCGTACTGGCCACTTTAATCACAAATTTCTCCTCTTTGGTAAGGAATTCCAAATTCAAATTTGTACAGCTATAGACTTATGTATTTGTGCTTCGATGATCGTCATTCATTTGTTTTTTTCTTCTGTTTTTTTCTGTTTGCGTCACTCATTTTACAAAATGGAAAACTTAAAATATCGCATTATTTACGAGTACGAGTTCCGCCGTGGCACTAGTGCTGCGGAAACAACTCGAAGGGTGAATGATGTGTATGGCGGTCGTGTTGCAAAAGAAAACACAGTTCGTTTTTGGTTCCAACGTTTTCGTTCTGGAAATTTCGACCTGCAGAACAAGCCCCGTGGACGGCCTGAGACTCAAGTTGATAATGAAGAGTTGAAGGCTATTGTGGAAGCGGATCCATCGCAAACCACGTCCGAGTTAGCAGCAGGCTGCGATGTTAGTGATAAAACTGTTTTAATTCACTTGAAGCAAATTGGGAAGATTAAAAAGCTTGAAAGGTGGGTACCTCACGAATTGACTGAAGCAAACCGGCAAACGCGCGTCGACTGCTGCGTTACATTACTAAACCGGCACAATAATGAAGGTATTTTAAACCGAATCATTACCTGTGATGAAAAATGGGTTCTTTACGATAATCGGAAGCGCTCAGCGCAATGGTTGGATCCTGGCCAGCCAGCCAAATCCTGCCCCAAGCGAAAATTAACCCCAAAAAAGTTACTTGTAAGCGTTTGGTGGACTAGTGCCGGTATTGTTCATTACAGTTTTCTCAAATCTGGCCAGACTATTACGGCTGATGTCTATTGTCAGCAATTGCAAACCATGATGGAAAAGCTAGCGGCTAAACAACCTAGGCTGGTCAATCGCTCCACGCCACTGCTGCTTCACGACAACGCTAGACCACACACTGCGCAACAGACGGCTACTAAATTAGAAGAGCTTCAATTGGAAAGTCTAAGACATCCTCCGTACTCCCCGGACCTTGCTCCAACAGATTACCATTTTTTTCGAAATTTGGATAACTTCTTGCAAGGGAAAAAATTCAACTCCGATGGGGCAGTCCAAATCAATCGCCTTCAAAGATTTTATTGATTCCCGTCCGACTGGTTTTTTTAGTAAAGGGATCAATGAACTACCTATAAGATGGCAAAAGTGCATAGAAAATAATGGTTCATACTTTGATTAATTAAATATATTATATTAAAAAATATTCGACTTTTTGTTCCTCCCATACAAAACGCCAATTTCATATGTAAGGACCTAATATTACGATTTTTACAGCACAACAAGAAAGACGGAAGAAAAAAAAGTCTGTAGCCGGCCTAACACACACTTTCCGAGACTACCTTATGCTCAGGGGTCGGGGTGACAAGAACTGGGGGGTTAGCGTGTGGGGCCTGAGGATCAGTTGTTCTGGAGTTTTCCATTCAAGCAGTTCCTAAAATTTACTTATTGATGTAATTGGATCCTGTTGTAATAAACAAAATTTTAAGCCTTTTAAGCTCCTTTTAAATGATAATTATCCACATAATTATTTTATTTTATACTAAGTGGCTTAAGAACGGAACGGATACCTTAGCCCCCATACAAACGTACTTTCCGCTTCATTTGGAAACTACGTTTCCGATCGTTTTGAAATTTTCCATACAAATAGCTATGTGTTTTAGTTTATTAAAAAACATTATCTTCTTTGGATGAGAGTGAAATTAATTTGCCATATTTTGACCACCAAATCGAGTCATTTTCAAGCTATTTTTTATGCATGTTAGACACCTTTATTCGAAAATCTGTCACACTGCAAACATCCTAAATATATTCACAATTAGAAATAAACAAATATATTTCTGAAATCAGTCGTTTATTCAAAATGAATCGTAAAGTACAAAAATATCTAAAAAATTGAGATATTCCTTCAAATTTCTGCAAACGCTCGCTCAAACGCTGGGGGCGATGCGACACAGGGAGCACAATTCCAAAATAAGGCGAATGCCGCGAAATGGCCAACACGATGCGATTCTGCGTGAAACAACAACAAATTCGCTCGGGCCGGCCGCTGAGATTTGGGAGAGGTTCGTAGCCTTCTTAAGCTCGTAAATTTGCTCAGGAGGTGCTAAGATATAATATTGCGTTAAAATGTGAATGAATTTTTTTTGGGGATGGCAAGGATGACATTTTTCGAAAACGTTAAATACATGCGGTGTTTAACTGGGGGTAGTGGTAAAATTTTTAGAAAGCTCGGTGGTTTGCTTCGTATGATGACACAAATACCCAAAACTCTTGTTTGCAGCACTGAACAGTAGGAAAGAGCGCAAAGCGACCCAGTGCGTTAAAAAAAAACAACAATAAAATATCATGTCGAAGAGTCATATTTACAAACATTTGTATCACGAATTTGGTCGGAGTTTTGGCGTACAGGTAAGTAGAAGTTAAGAATGGAGTGATACGTACAGCACGGACTTCCAGCTTGCTATTATGGTGGCTAGATCGCGACTCTTCCAACATCGACATGTGTGAATCGCCGGTGTACCGCGTCTGGGCACGGTCCCAAGTATCGTCGTTAGTCACGGTTTCCCCGCCCGTGGCGCAAGCTGTAACGGTTTCTGCCGGCGCCAGCTGGGGATGAAAAAATATATATTGTACACGAAGTAAAAAACAAATAAAAAAAAACCTGTCTTCAAGTTCCTTAAGTTTCACTGTTTCTGAAGTATTAGGGGACAAATATCGTCAAAATTGGTGCACACAATGACGAAAAAAGCGGCGTACATACATAAAACTACAATTATAAAAATATGAACTTTAAGGTACCGGTTAGAGGCAAGTTCTGATATGACAATGGCATCCATGAGAAAACCATATAAAAAAAAACTATAATCCGACTTCAATTAAGTCGGATTATAGTTTTTTTTTTAATCTCAATAATTGGCATGTCGTGAAAGCATTTAAATTAGTTATAGCGGTCGGGCAGAAAGCTCGCCTACCAAAATAGAAAAAAAAATCACACGTTAGAGACACAAAAATGGACGGGATTCCCAATTTTCATTATACCCTTACGCCAAGAAATCTGCCTCGATAATAATTTTTTGGTTTGCATTGACTTTGTTCTAAATTAACGAATAGAGAAGAGGGGGTATTGTTTTTATATTTATTTTAATTTAATGTGTTCTTACTTTTATTTTCTTTGCATAAAAAACTTGTTTGCAATTATTACTGATTCACACATTTATTAAATAATAGCAATAGTTATTTATATTTATAGATGTGAATGGTAACAACATAGAATATACAAAAAGTTATGTTTATTTGGGCAAACAGTATCATTCCAAAAGACTAGCAACGAAGAAGAAATAGAACGTCGAGTAAATGTTACTTGGAAGAAATTTTAGTCAATAAAAGAAATACTTAAAGGAGACTACAGCTTAAGTACGAAAAAGGTGGTTATTGATAGTTGTCTCTTGCCTTGTCAACTGTATGGATGCCAAACATGGGTATTTACGAATAAAACCAAACTCAAGGTCAGGTCTACACAAAGAGCAATGGAACGGAGCATTCTCAAAATTCGAAAAATACATAAAATTAGAAGCAGCTTTATTAGACAAAAGACCAATCTAACAGATGCACTAACACAAGCTTTAAAACTTAAGTGGAAATGGGCTGGGCACATCTCACGCCTCACAGATAGAAGATGGACCATACGGACTACAGAATGGAAGGGACCAGATGGCAAAAGAAATGTTGGCAGGCCGTATAGATAGACGGTGGGCTGATGAAATAATCCAAACAGCAGGAAAAAGCTGGATGAGTCATACAAACGACAGACAGTCGTGGATGAAGATAGAGGAGGCCTTTACCCAAGAAGGGATCCAACTCTCAAAAGTGTAAATATAATAAGTACCTACTAACCTAAACCTAAGCCTAAAATACTAACACATAATTTGTACATAATCATAGGAGTTGGAATAAATGGCTTTATTATTATTATCAATAGATAGTTATTTACATTGTGAATTATTATTTTTTGTCTTGATGCATTATATTTTTTAAGTAACTTGTCTGGCTCTGCGCAATCTGCGTTAAAACAAGGCGCAGACAATTTTGAGTGTTATCTTTAAAAGGTTTTAGGAATCTACGGGGGAGGCCGCAAAATATCTGATCGAAGGTTTAAGTAGATAATTCTGTCTAGCAAATTACAAATTATTCCGATCTATTCGACTTCTTGAAAGAGTTGATCTGAGAAAGCCAATCGTGAAATCTTACGTTTGACATCTGAGTTTGTCCGAAACTCTTTATTCAAAAGACTACCTACAAAAATCCAAAGTCAAAGACCTGTCAGCAAAATTACAATAGAATCGATGACATGGTGGAGATTTCTAAAATTAAGGCCTTTAGTCGATTCTAGAATCAACGATATTTCTTGAAAGAATCATCGAAATATATTAAAAATTGGATAACCACAATAGTTGTAGCTAGTCGTGATACCTCAAAAATATCGTTATGTTTTTAAGCTTTACGGGATAAGTAGGTATTTCTCCCTTGGGAATAAAATGTTAATGGTACCACTTCAGGATCATTCTCTATACAAAAGTAAAATAATCAGCATTATCAGTTAACCAATGGTCAAGATATCATGTCAGAGTCAGAGTCAGAGTCAGAGTCAGAGTCAGAGTCAAATCGTTTATTTCTTTACACTTACAAAATAAGCACTTAGACACGTCAATTTTTACTATATAAACTGTTCCGATTCCATCAACGCATTGTCGGTGTGCTCTGTGGATGTTGAATGCAGAAACTGAATAGACGCGTAATAATGTGGCAAAACAGTTACGCCCGACGCATCTTTCGTCAGATGTGAACCGACCCTTAGTCATGTTATCATTTTTTGCTATGATCTCCAATAAAAATGTCTAAGCTCAAAAAACTTTGATTCTAGAACAGATTATAGCCCAGCTTAGACCAGGTAAAAACAAATATCACATACCTCTGTATCGGACTTGTACACTTTGGCATACCCGTCGGTGTTTGGCTTAGATATATTGTACGGCGAGGACGATGTGGGTTCATTGGCCAGCTCCTCATTGTTTTGCGCTGTGTTGTCAATTTCGCTCATTTTTGTATTATCTTCTTGTGACTTTTTTACTTCGGCGTAGCTGTGGATAGTTTAAAAATGTTTGGATTTCTATATCGTAATAACTTGTAAGCCTATCACTCGATGGACCGACATTGTAGTGGTCGCAGGGAGTCGAATGGAGAATGCTCAGGACTCTAGGCTGAATATACGCCTATGTTCAGCAGTGGACGTATACAGGCTGATGATGAATAACTTTTAAGGGAAGAGGGAAGGGTCTTAGTCCATTATTAGTATCCAGCGGGCTAATAAGATAAGAATGTCTTGTATCCGAGGCCTCGCACTTGCTAGATACAAAAGCTTTTGTTGTTTGTATTTCTGCATCATATTTGTAGTTTTGATTACTTAATTACAATATTTTACTTTCTTTAACGGCGGTATCAAAAACATCTTTCATTTATCACCATCGGCATACTGATTTCACCTAGCAATCAGTAAGCGGATTTTGGGGACAGTTTTAGCGGAAGAGCAGGAAATCCTGTCACAAGTATATTTCATACTTAAAATAATGTTCTAAACACTGTTGCTGCATGTAGTGTAACATATTTTTATACTATACTATAAAAAAAATAAACAACTTAATTTTTTTTTTCAGTTTACAATTTTTTCAATTTTAATGTATCCCTCAAGAAACGATGCGTTCTTACCACGGTATTACGTCTTACTCAACGGTTCCCAATAGTTACTTGAGTAATATTTTACCTATTTTAGAACAATTTCAAAGTTTGAAATCTCTTCCTACTGATTCTTAGAACTCATCTTTACTCAAGGCGTGGAAAGAATTTCTAAGCGCGTTTTTTTAAAATAAAGCGCTATGAATGTTTGAATTTTTTTCCGATTTGTTTAACAAAAAAAAATCAAATCAAGAAGAACAGAAGCCAGCACAAGGCGAGACACACACGTCAGCTCACAGCCAATATACCTGATGAAATTCTTGTGTTGGCGGCCAAGAATGTAAGAAATATTACCTGACAACACGATGCGTACACACAACGGACTCTGGCTTGGCATTCCATTGATTGTAGCTGATAAAGTAGCGCGTCTGAAGCCAGATCCACTGCTGACCTTTCGTCAGGAAACGGTAGTAACGTGAGGTCAGCTCGCCTTTCTGTATCACTGGAAATAAAAGGACAACTTGTCAATAATTATCGATAAATATATAGATAGACGATAGACCGCGCTGCGGTCCTCAAGTCCGGATTGATTACCCCATAATGATAAGATCCTATAAGGTATCAGAGGACGCCTTTGTGGACTAGTATAGCTTTTCATTGCTTGTATGTTTAAGTTTGGTATAACAAGAGCAATGGACTGTCTGGCAGCGGAAACTATGCTTTTAGGAAGAAGATACTTAGGAACACATAGTGGTAGACTGCACTGCACGGCCACTGAAGAGTAAGAGAGAGGAATAATGTTGAGTTCGGACTCATAAAATAGTGTCCTAAAAGTCTAATTAGTTGGTCAGTAAGATTAACAGAAGATATTGGATACAGAATATATAGCCAGTTAGAGTTCCACGTGTCTGGTAGTCTCTTTAACAGAATCAACAGCAATTATGTCTAAACAGTTTTGACCATAATAATTATAACTTACGGCAAATGAGAGATTTACATTTAAATAAATTTGATTTATAGTTTGTCATTATTTTTTTGTAGATTTATTTATTCGAATAATTTTACAGAACAAACCACTTAGTGTATTTGAGATGTGCTCTTCGCGTACAGGTACCGCGAAGAGCACATCTCAAATACACAAACTGGCAAGAAAGTCGAACATTACAAACAAATGCGATGGATATAGACTTGCGATATAAAATTAAATATTAACTCATCTGCTCAGTGTTTGTCATTAATTTATGAATGGTTCCCTTTACGTAGTGTGTCATTAAGTAGCGAAATTTATTTAAAAAAAAAAATATACGTATCGTTCCCGGCGCGTAGCTATCTGCTAAAGTACAAATCAATTTATCAACAACAAAATCAACTTTCCAAAACGAAAGAGTTCCACTTGTCTTCACACCTTAAAACATTTTTAACAAGGTGTGACGACACGTGAAATTCTAACTGGCTTTAACTTCATATTTTTTGTTTAATCGACATAAAAGTACGTAGTATCCAATATTTTTGATAATGTAACTAACGCACTTATCTGAGAGAAAGTTTATAGATTAATCTAGTAACTTAAGTTTTTAGTGTGTACTTTCTTTTTAAGGTAAATAAAAATATTTTTCTTTCTTTCTTTCTTTCACTAACACCATGTGACTTTTTAGCACGGTGTCATTCCATTAGCCCCTACTCCCAAACTTTTACTTGCTTAATTTTTAAAATATTTTGTTGATTGACAAAAAAATTATCCAATATCTTTTGATAAATCTAACTGAATGGATTTTATCTACCCAGAATAACCCTGCTAGTCTGAAGAGTATGATTGAAGCAACAACTCTGCCAACACCTGTTGAGACTCCGCTAGTTTGTGAAGTCAGACTGGTTAGGGACTATTACCTAGCGAAATGTCAATGCTGCAGGGGTTTTAATTCATTCGATTCGTTTCCGAAGCAAAAACGTCACTTTCAAATTTGAATTCTATTCCGACGGAACTTTAGAACTCTATTTTGATTTCTCAAAGGTTTCCGATATCGAATCCGACAGCTTTTCCGACGAAATAAAATATCCCTGCAGGTCACAAACTCCTACATGGAATAAGTATAAATCAATGTTAAGCTGTATGGTGCTAGCTTAGAAATTGCACCACCCCAACTCTTCCTGTGTCGTAAGAAGCCACTAAGGGATATCCACCGGGGGCGGGCAGCAGTGCCCCTGCAGAACAATTCTACCACCGAACTGTGGTCCCCACCATACCCAGCGTGTGGATTATGGGAATTACCCCCATGGGATAAACGCCAAAGAGGCGCTTATCAGGGGGAGGCCTGCGTCTAGCAGTGGACTAATAGGTATAGGCTGTTGAGGTTTAAGGTAATGTTTATGAACGTTTTTGGCTAATCGAGGAACTTCCGCGCAAGATTCTGGCCAGCTGTGAACAGCATAAATAATTAATAAATGTAAATAATGATGGACAATCCACACAGCATCAGGTAGCCCCAAGCAAAGCAGAGCTTGTGTTATGGATGTTAGATGACTGATATACATAATAATAATATATATACATTAGATATACATAGATATACATTTTAACATACGTAGAAAATACCCAGAACACCGGCAACAAACATTTGCAGAAAGTACAAACATTTGTCTCAAGGCGGGAATCGAACCAGCAACCTCCTGCGTCGCAGGCATACATCTGCCCGTCGAGCAACAATGGTCATCAAAAGCCACTCGACTACAGGGAAGCACTAATACTTACAGATTTTATGAGAAGTGACGACGTTATCCAAATCTTCAAAGTGATAGTAATCGTAGGCAGAAGTGCCAAGCACCTCGAATGGCAGGTAGCCAATGATCGGCGCCGCGCGGTGGTCCAGGAACAGGAACTTCCACTCGAGGCTGTGCCGGGATCCGAACTCGTTCCGAGTCGAGTCGAGGTGAGATACCTCGCGAATGAGCTTCGGCGTGCGAAGACAACCGATGCACACGAAAATGAGCCTGGAACTGCACATTTTGTACTTTAATCATGGGGTATTTTAATTCGGCAGAAAGGCCGTCGGATTCTGTATCGGAAACTTTTGACAAATCATTCGCTTTGGAAACTAATAGAATAAACTAAAATACCTCTGCTGCTGAGGGTTTTTTTTATTATTTTTATTATTTAGCAAAATCAACAGCATGTCTAAGCCGTTTTGACCATAATTAATTTTAACTTACGGCCAATGAGAGATTTACATTTAAATAAATTTGATTTAGGTTTGTCATAATTTATTTGTAGATTTATTTATTCGAATAATTTTACAGAACAAAACACTACCTGTACACGACGTGCACATCTCAAATACACAAACTGGCAAGCAAGTCGAACATTACAAACAAATGCGATGGATATAAACTTGCTCAGACACAAATTAAATATTAACTCATCTGAGTGTTTGTCATTATGAATTTACGTAGAGCGTCCATGCGAAATTTATTCCATACAAAAAATACGAATCTTTCCCGGCGCATAGCGATTTGCTAAAGTACATATCAATTTATCAACAAGAACAATCAACTTTCCGAAACGAACCACTTAAGTCTTTAATGTCACATTTCACTTAACGTATAAAGTTTGTCTTGGCAGGTTCAAAATTACAAACAAATGCGATGGATACAACTTGCTAAGACACAAATTTAATAATGATAGAACTGAGCAAATTAACAATAGCGCTGCGTTTAGCTCCCTGGCACCGCTGAAAACCAGCGCTGCTATGATACAATAGTACCATAGCAGCATTATGCTGAGCCGGTGACCTTTTTGTGTTAGACTTAATTTAATTTTAGTTGTAATTATGTTAAGCTAATTTTATCCATGTCACACAAATAAAGACTTTCTATTTTTATTTTCTATTTCAATAAGGAACTGCTATGAAACATGGCACCTATATAAATAATCTCATCTCGTTTATCGGTGAAGCCACTATCTGAACAAAGTTCACATTTATGTTTCATCATCAGTATATGTACATCCACTGCTGGGCAATTGCCAGCTTGCCGCATCCTCCATCTGCCTGCAGTCTTTCGCAGATCTGGGTGGAGGGCTTCCTACACTACGATGTTTAGGATAAGGTAAATAATACCGGGCATTTCGCTCAGGATCCTATAGCCCCAAAAGAAGCAGAGCTTGTATTTAAAGTTCCAAAATAACTGATATAAATAATACATATATTGTAAACATAAACCCTAGTGATGAAAGAAACCTATTTAGTCCCGAGACGGGGTTTGGCGCCCGAGCGTAGCTAGGGCGCTAATAGTTCGAGGGACTAAATGTTTCTTTCACCCGAGGTAAACACTGTGCTTTTCATTACGAATACAAGGAAAGTAAAATAAAAATATGAATGAGCTAAAGAAAAAATACATAAATCAACAACTTTGCTAAGGTATTTATTTGAAGTCTATGGTAAAATAAGAGCAATTATTAATTATAGTGAAAGGTTTTTTCCAACTACCTCTTGAGAAGTGAAAACTTTGTTTCTTTTTATTAAAATGGATTTAACAAAAAAAACAAAGTTTTCACATTACCAATTTGCCTTTCGATAAACGATGTTAGTCTCTCGAAATCCTTTAATGCACATTGTGTTTAGTAGTAATGTTGTCTATAACATAGAATATACGCTCCATAATATTGAAGGTTTGTAAGTCTTTGAGATTTCGTTAAAATATAATCACAAAACGTTTTCTTCTAACGATTTCACTATTTACTCAGTGCGCCATTTACCTTAACTTCTTGATATCTTCATTTTGATTTAGGTGGTGAAAGGTTTTCCACTACTGCCTTAGCCTCTTCTTTTATAAAATCAGGCGTTAAATTTGTCTATATCACTGTCGGAACTCATTGTAATAAACAAAAGAACCAAAAATCCAAACCCAAACTAGAAAAATCAAATTCGCTATTCTACCATGGTTGAATAGACATGGAAGAATACCGAGAACTATTCTGCCATACATTTTTATCATTTAAAAAATGTTTTATATTTTGCCGAAATCTATGTTATTTTAAATAAATAGTTAAAAGTAAATTATAATATGGTATTTTGCCTTTAATTTATTTCAATTTTACATTACGCTGTAATTGAATGGCCATATGAATTGCGTCAAACCAGACGCAAAAGCCATCTCACAAGAAGTTGAAGTTGTGTTGCTGTATAGAAAGGTAGAATGCATAGTTCAAGAGAAAAGTGAGGTGACCGCTGTCATTTGTTTTGTACTTGTCATTACTTTTCGTCTCTAGGGACTAAAAGTATAACTTTCATCCCGCTGCGCAGGCAACTTCTGATCCACTTTCAGAGTATGAATAATGAAAAATACCATAATAACTTACCGTCAACTATTTCTTTAAAATTTTGACCATTTTTAAATGATAAAAATGTATGGTAGAATAGTTCTCGGTATTCTACCATGTCTATTCAACCATGTAGCGAAAGCTACCATAGCTATATTCTGCCATTTCTAAAGAGGATTTTCTATGCCTGAGAAAAATAAGCGGAAATACGTCAATCCTATCTTCGTATTGATCGAGTTGTAGAATTTTGTGTGATTATTAGATTATTACAATAAGTTCAAACATTGATATAGACATAGATTTAACCCCTGATTTTATAAAAGAAGAGGCTAAAGTAGTGGAAAACCTTTTACCACCTAAATCAAAATGAAGGTACCTAAAATCGTAGAATGCTTTTATGAAATGTTGCGCTGAGAAAATAGTGAAATCGTTAGAGGAAAACGTTTTGTTAAAATATTTTAACGAATTCTCAAAGACTTACAACCCTTCAACATTATGGAGCGTGTCTTCTATGTATAAAGACAACACACAATGTACATTTAAAGGATTTCGAGAGACTGACATCGTTCTCAAAAGGCAAAATGATGGATTTAACCAAAAAAATACAAGGTTTTCACTTCTCAAGAGGTACCTGGAAAAAACCTTTCACTATACCTAATAATTGTTCTAATTTTAGTAGTGACGAAAGACTTTGACTTCAAATAAATATCTCATCTATGTTGTTGATTTATGTCAAATTGAACACAAAACTATTTTTTTCATTAGCTCATTCATATTTTTATGTTTACTTTCCTTGTATTCGTAATGAAAAGCACAGTTTTTAACCTCGGATGAAAGTAACATTTAGTCCCTCGAACTAGTAGCGCCAAACCCCGTTTCGGGACTAAATAAGTTACTTTCGTCCCTTGGTTAACAATAAACTATTACACTTACTTTCAGTGTACGTGTTCTACATTCATAAAAAAGCCTTTAAAACATTCAAACATTTAACACTCGAGGCCGGTTTGAGTGTTTTATAGAGACGTCATCGTTACGTCTATTTTTTGTATGGAATTAGCATAAATTCCATTTCAGCACACTAGGGTCGCTGTTCTTAATCCCATAGAAAACGCTACGCTACGTCGCTATGCGACGTCACGATCTAGTTACGATTCTATCGTAAAACAAAACTCAGGGCTCTGTTTCTTGATTGAGGAAGACAAATTATGACTTACAACAATGGTCCATCTTGAAAGACTAAAGGATCTTGTTCGGTGTCTGGTTCTTGGTTTACGCCTGCAAGAATAATGTTCAACTTAGTTAAAAAAAATGCGCTACGAGCCTAAGACCTGCCCCGCTATACGATCTATCCTGCTTGAGAAAGTTAATTGATTAATCTAATGAAGATACGTAAGTCACGAGACAACGTCAAAACTATTCAATGGTTCTTTTCTAGGGCTGCGACGCACTGTACGCACTGTGTGTCTGGACCTACGCTAAGCTAAGTACAAAAGAAACTTGTGAGTCGTTTTCTGTAACTTTGACTTTTATAATTTTGAAGTTAGTCTTGTTTGTGCATTGTTTGGTTTTTCAACTTAATTTTTTTGCGTTTATAGAATAAAATTGTTTTAAAACTTTTTAAACATTCGCGATTTGTTAACATAATTAAATGATTATTTATCGAGTATTTATCCGCGTACCTTTGTTTTTATTTCCCCTACGTTTGCGGTAGAAATGCGGTAGAAACGTAGGGGAAATAAAAACAAAGGTACGCGATAAATACCCGATAAATAATCATTTAATTATAAAATTGTTTTATCTACCATATATTCACCTATCCGACTTTAAATTATAGTAAACTAGCTGCGCCCCGCGGCTTCGCACGCGTTGTTCCTATGAAAACATTAAAAGGTGATTTTCATTCCACGGGAACAGATTTATGGGATAAGAAGTAGTAAGCCTATGTTTTATTCCAGTATTAGAATTACCTGTATGCAAAATTTCAGCCAGATCCGTTCAGTAGTTTTGGCGTGAAGAGGTAACAAACATCCATACATCCATACATAGTGTGATAGATTTCATTTATGTTCACCTTCCTTAATAATATTCTTTGAAACAAAAAATTGGGTCAGGGAGTCGTTTTAAGCCCGTAACACTTCGAAACCACGAACTAATCTTTCTATTAGCCACATCCTATAAACGTAAAAGTTTGTAAACATGTATGTAAACACATATGTATGTTTGTTGCTCTTTCACGCAAAAACTACAGAAAGGATCGGGCTGAAATTTTGCATACAGGTAGTTCTAGGCCTGGAATAACACAAAGGCTACTTAAATCAGTTCCCGTTGGATAGGCGTGCGAAGCCGTTTGTTTTAACCTTACTAAAATATTAAAACTTTTGTAAACACATAAGCGCCCTGTTGGATGTAGCAACAGATCTTAGGGTAAAAACTTAGTAATATATTTGTATTTGATACAAAAATACGGGGACCTTTCAGACTTCAACTCCTATATCACTAGCATAAAATAGGTCCACTGCTAGACGCAGGCATTGTCCTGATAAGTGCCTGATTAATGCGCTGGGCATGGGCGGGTTTTGGGGATTGCAATTAGGTGATAGAGTGTGGTTCTGCAGGAAGCGCTGCTGTAGTCGCCGACATCCGCGGGAAGAGTCTCGGGAAATGAAGTGTTAAGAAGTAGAAGAAACTTACGGAAATGACCATAGAACTGGACTACCTCGTACGAGCCCTCTTCTTTGGAGTCCAAACTCCCATGCCGCAAGTGTACTTGGAAGCAGATCGTTTCGCTCTCTGAAAAAAAAACATTTATAAAACAGAAAGACGTACATGAAAGATCACAATTTGCTGACGATTGAGCAACGTAACCTTATCCCTGCAGTGGGACACCGGCTTATAATGTTTATTTGACGATCGCTGTGCTGAAGGTTCACCTGCGACGCAGGAAGTTGCGGGCTCGGTTCCCGCCTCGAGACAAATGTCAGTGTGAATTGTCCAGCATTATTTATTAATTAATTCTATACTAATATTTAATTATAAAAACTATTGTAGTATACTAATATTATAAAGAGGAAATATTTCATTGTTTGTTTGTATTGAATAGGCTCCGAAAAGACTGCACCGATTTAAACAATTCTCTTAACATTTAAAAGCTTACTTTTCAGGGTGACATAAGAAACAATGGGGACCCCGACTTATTCAAATTTTAGGGACAGACGAATCAAAATTCACACGCAACGGAATATTTAGTATGCACAACACAACTACCATTCCTGGGCTACCAAAAATACAAAACAGGTTCAACGTCACAATTTTCAACACCAATTTACTGTCATTTTGTTGACGGTCGTTGTTGGAAGAGATCAGATTGGCCTAGAAGAACACCCATCGAGATTAAATCGTGAAAATTATTAAAATTTGGTTTAAAATGATTTTGTGGAGGCCATGGCAGATTCGTCTGTCACTTTATTAACACGATCGAACAAGATATTTTAGTGCGACGGTGCCCCTTGCCACTATGCAAAACGCCATTTGAATGTGCATTTCGCAGAGGGGTGGATTGGCCGTAATGCACCAATCGCCTGGCCTCCCCAGATCTGAACCCCATAGTTTTCTTTTTATCTGGGCTTGCTATAAGAAATTGCTGAGAATTGCAATGGATTTTCACAGAGGAGCCGAGTCGAGAGAGCCTGAATCTATGAAAAAACTGTAATAAAAAAATTGCATGTAATGATTTTAAACTATGTAGATATTATGGGTGCTTGCTTATCCAGCAGTTACATATTTCGAAAACATTGAATCAGATACATTCTCGAAGATTTGCAAACTTGCATGCTAATTTTCATATTCAATAACATACATTTAAATTTCATGACATGACGATGCATGCAAACTTGCTACCTGAAGGTAAGTGCTACCGTTGCGCGTTGTCCAATTCTACTACCTATTATGAAGGCAATACTGCCACTGACAGCCATTATTTTCTTCACTTGAATATGACCGTTGTTGGTGAATATTTATTATACTTTACGCGTTTATAAACGGATTGCACGTCTCAAATACACGGACATGAGATGATTTATTAAGAAATTCTAGATTCAAAAATTTTGTGATCAGTATGACCAAAAGTTGGAGCATAGCCAAAAGTACCACGGGACCTTCTCTCCTCCAACTAAGTACTTTTTTTTTCATACAATCTACCAAAAAGAAGGTGAGAACTAAGAATGTTAATTTATTTCTTCCATGCATTTTACAAAAACATTAGACAATCGAATGAACTAAACGGGTGTTCGTCCGGGTGGCTGTCTTTGCGCGAGAAGGACGACTCGACAACGAGTATTATATCTTTCATGGTTTGCGATGCAGAGTAACTAAGAAATCAACTGACGACAGCCAAATTAGTCAGACACGCGCACGACTTCGCACTGCAGCCTGCAGGACCCGTAGGTTTCGTAAAAACGAAACTGAAGTTTAGGATTAATATGATTTTTTTTCGTGCTAACGCTTATGTTATGTTAGCTATGTAGGTAAGTCTTGGTGTTGCACGGCAAGGAAATAGATAATTCGATTTTCTTTTCAGAGTAGGTCCGATGAGGAGGAGTATTTATGCTACTTGCCCTGAATATAAGAGCTGAAGTGCGACACTAGACCCAAAGATAGCGGCTGATGATAACTGACGTATAAATTGCTAGCAATTAATCATTATGAACTACTTTTCCAGCGAGACATGTCACTATGACAAACGCGCTCCATAAAATAATGCAGACCTCGACATAATAATATCTGATAATGATAAGGGACAAAATGCCTATAGGTATACAAAAAATGTCTAAAATACTAACTTTTATGCGGTGATGGCCTGGCCATTGTTGTTTTCACTTACTCGTTTTTTCATAAAAAATGTATGGGTATTGTTTTTTTTAATTATTGCCAAAACTTACGATTTGATTTGGTATGTAACTTTGAGAAAATTGTTCCTAGTTGGAAATTGAGTCGATTAAGACCAACTTGTTTTTTTTTGACAAATGTTATTTTTTGGGCGAAAAGTATTTAAAAAAAAACAAAAAAATGGCATAATTTTTTTCTTCTAAATAAAACAGAAAGTTCCTTAGAACAAAACCTTCTACCTACAAAAGAAACGGTAGCTACAAATTTGCCCCACCCTGTATATTAGGTATTTGTTTTGTTATGTATTTAAAATGGTATGTATGATTTATTATGCAGTTTTTGGTAAACCCCCTGCATTTCTTAAATTAGTACAATTCTCTCCATCCAAAGGTTGCCTGGAAGAGATCGCTTCTAAGCGATAAGGCCGCCCATTGAACTCGTTTTATGTAATGTATCCATGTACCTAATGTTATTTTTATGGTGTACAATAAAGTATTTTTGTATTATTTTGTATTGTATAAATAATAAAAAACTTGCACTTACCTTCAGATTGGTTTTCCATGTGTTTTCGGGCACATTTTTCTAGGTAACAGTACAGGTGATCGGTTTCAAGCATTAATTCGAAGATGTTCTTATCAATCATATCATCCTAAAACATCAAAAATCAATTGATATAAAAACCCTAACTTAATCTAGGACCGTATGAAACATCCATGTTTCAAACGAGACTGTAGACTTTTAGCATAGATAATTTAATACCTATTTTAGGCATTCATGGGTTTTGTATTATACAAACACATCAATCAAAAATTTCGCCGGCCTCCCATATATTCACAATGTGTGCTCTGAAACCGTCTGTATCAAAAGCTTTCCTTTTTGGCATGTATGGAAACGATTTGAATTAGTGTCATTTGAGCGCTTGGGGCTTGGACAGAAAGCATGCCTAGCAAAATTACAAAAATCACATGTCTGTGACACAAAAAAGATGGGCTTCCTATTTTCAGTAAAATTTCAATGCATTTTTTACCACTTTAATGTACAATTATTGCCATTATCTCATGAAAGCGGCGTTGAAAATTATTGTTGGTTTGAAAATGTTGCGATTTTAACTTTGTTCGAAATTCATGAATAGAGAGGCAATATTTTTTATATAAATTTTAGTTTTATGTGTTTTTCGTTATTTTCTTTCTTCATTTAATAGTATAATATGCGTATATGCCTCAAGTAAATAATGCAACATTCCACAAAAGTTCATATATTTCAGCCGTTAAAATTTACAATTGAAATTATAGATCGAAGATAATAAAGTTAGAAATAAAATTTAAAAAATATTTAGTATCAAAAACCCATAATGATATTAAAGAATACTTTGAGAGATAATCCCTTTCCTTTCTTCTTTTAATGGCGTCTACGTCTGGGTTGACATAATTTCGCCAATGTCCGTATTATTAGAGTAAAATTAAAATAAGGGCAACGTTGTTCGGTAATAAAGATAGACAAACGAAGTGAATTCTTCGATAAAATGTTAATCAAAAAGATATAAGAAAATTACAAAAATTAGGGCAACTTTGTACGGTAAGGTTTGATCCGAAGATCGCGATAATCCCTATAACATTTAAATACACATTGATATTGGTGTCGATTTTGTTGATTCACGAATGCCAATTATTATTATATGATAGCTTTTCAAATTGAAAAGTTGTCTTCTATTTGACATTCAACCTAGCTAAAATAAGGATTTAGGAATCGATTCAGGAATTGAAATGTATCGTTTGACATTCCTAAATCCTAATTTTAGCTAATTTTAGCAAATTCTAAAACAATAGAATCAACACCATTGACTTCCTATTGTTAACATTGTGTGATAGAAAATGTGCAAATCATTAAATTTTTTAATTATTTTTATGTACTTTTGTGCAAGTATAGTACATAACAATTATTATATGTCCGAAAGGACAAACTGTTGGGACAATTATTTGTTGCTCATAAGACCAACTATATTAACATAGGACACAATAAATGATTCTTATTCTTATCATTTATAAAAAATATGGATTTTTATATTGATTTAGAATTTTCTTCTTTTCTTGTTGCACTATATTTGTTTTGTATTGACTACACAGAAATAGTTCTGTGACTACTCTTAACCATCTACATAACTATTTGCTGTCCAAAAGAAAATATTTTCTTATTAGAAATTAGAAAGAACCAAATAAATTTAGATATGATAAGTGCAAGGTAATGGTATGATTTACAGATGTTCCTGTAAAAACGCAGTTTTATTATTTTCAGTTACCTATCTACCTACTTACAAAATAAAATAGATTCTACTTGACGGGTATTATACTGACTGAAACTTGTTAGGCTCTGTGCAAACTGACTGCATCAAAACAAGACATAGACAATTTTGAGTGTCATTTTCTTAAGGTTCTAGGAATCTACGGGGGAGGCCGCGAAATTTTTGATTGATGTACAAACAAGATAAAACGGTTTACTATTCCAAGTTAAGAAGAAAATTGCAAACAAGAAAGTTCAGATTCAAACATGGGAAGTTTTGATCATCAACTTACCGGATTATATCCCATCAATGAACTTATATTGTCAGACACATAGTGTATATGTCCAGTGGTAGAGAAAACAATAATAAAGCCTTCTAAGGCCTCCATAATCAAGTATGTAAACTCTTCATTTGACAAAAATTCAGGCTTCCAATCACCTTGCACATCATTTACACGAGACAGTGCTGTCAGTTCTAAAATAAAATTTAAGTAATGAATGATTTTTCTTTACTGTTTTTATTTTTAGTTTTGATACATATATACAGGTTTTTCTATTATACAGGGTGTCTTTTTTGAGAAGGGTGGTGATAAACAAAATAAAACTTACCATGATGTTTTTTCAAAAATGAAATGGTTGTTTTCAGAACTGAGGATTTGTCCATTTTCCTATTAGAGTTTGAAATCAAACAACTCAGTTCACTGATCAAAACATTGAATTGGTCCCTTCGTTTCTTTTCACCAAGGTTTCTAGTTTTTCTGCCAAAATAAAAGCAAGTGTTATAACAAGTTATAAATAGTACATTGGTGTCGATTCTGTTGTTTTAGAATTAGATAAAATTAGGATTTATGAATGTCAATTATATGATAGCTTTTCAAAATGAATAGTTATCTTCTATTTGACAACAAAACTAGCTAAAATAAAGATTTAGGAATCATTAGGAATCAATTAAGGCATTGAAATGTATTGTTTGACATTCGTAAATCCTAATTTTAGCAAATTCTAAAACAAAAGAATCGACACCATTAACTATCAATGTCAATGTAAATTCTGGCCGCAAAACTAGAAAATAAAGGATATTGTCTGCTTTTCCAGTAAGCTGGAAAAGCAGTCTTTATTATGAAGGTTTTCACAATAAAGACCAGGTGACAAAGTTTTTGAGAAAAGGTACAAATGTTTAAGAATGGACTAACCGCAAGCAAGTGTGTCCATATAGCAATGAAATGAAAAAACTAACTTTACATTATTTTTAACTAACAACAGCTAACATGAATACTAGAAAAAATACATTCTGTTCACAATTTTATATACCTTTTTTTGTCATCTCGTTCATCTCCATCATCATCCATTTTGCAGGTTTTTGTTGGGAGTTCTGAACAGGTATCCAGCTTTAGCAATTCAGAAAGTTCCTTCCTCAGTGTCTATAGCCTACAAGTTACAATAATTACAGAGGTTTATACATAAGCGCGATGGAGTTATAATCATCTGGTTATCACATCCAAAGCTGCTGATGCAGCACAGGACAAAACAAATTCATGTATTTTCAACAAGAATGTAGTGCTATGTCGATTTTGGAATACGTAAGAAATTCGTCAACAGAATAACATCAAAACCAGAATATGTACTCACGGATGCACTTTAATGCAGGTGCAGACCACTAAACAGGAACCGTATGTAACTTTTTAAAAACAATCACTGCAAAGTCAGTTGGATTTGCTTCGTAATGAGCCTTGGTTTATTATGGGTATCAAAGAGAATACAATAACTACGACGGGTTTATTGTATCCTTCGCCAAATATGTTTTGGTAAAGACGAACGTAATGAAACTTCTTTGTGAAAAACTTTTACGATAAAACCTACTAGACACGCTAATTTTTCACAATTCTTTCTGGCTATCTTTTTTCCTCCGTTTGCGATTTATCGCAGCGCACGCAACACAATACAACTTGCTCGCTTGCTGCTGAACCTGGTTTCAGGTTTTAATGATTTCGGATTTGAATGTTGTTCTACTATGTACGAGCGAGCGAGTGAGCAAAGCAAGGAACAGCAAAGCAAAGCAAAGTAAATGCAAAGTAGGTAGGTAGTAGCCAGTGTTGCCAGGGCCCTTGATTGCATAGATTATGTAAGAATATAGGTAAGTTACGTTTCGTTTCCTGAAATGTTACATTTTTGCTGCAAAAGTTTTTTTTTGTAAGTACGTGTTTTAGGGATCGAACTTGGGCGACAAAATTAAATGTAAGCTAGCTAACCTAACCTTATTCTATTAGTTTTTAAGCTATTGCATAGCTTCTATCGCGGGCCTTAAGCGCGGGGACCGAATCCAGAAATTCCGTAACGAAAAAACCTCACGCTCCCCACTCCGACCGGAACAGCGGTGATACTTTTTAGTTTTGCCATCTATCGATGAATAGTAGAACTTTTAATGACTTTTTGAAATATGACGTTTGGCTCTTTAGTTCAGCAACTCGCCTCTAGATGGCATTGCAATAGCTTTACCGCGGCAGTCCCCGAGTGCCACACGTCTTTTTTTCCATTTTTATTATTTGTATCGAGGTAGTCAGGACTGTTGTTCATCTATTTTCGACCGACAGTCGTCAGTCGACCAAAAAAAAATTCGATCAAAACATAAAGCGCGATAACCGCACGCGCGCAACGGTCGGCCATGCGTACACAAACGCAACCATATTGTTTTTAAGCTATTGCATAGCTTCTATCGCGGGCCTTGAGCGCGAGGACCGAATCCAGAAATTCCGTAACGAAAAAACCTTGACGTTTGTCTCTTTAGTTCAGCAACTCGCCTCTAGATGGCATTGCAATAGCTTTACCGCGGCAGTCCCCGAGTGCCACACGTCTTTTTCGTTTGTGTGCGTGAGGCAGAATTCGAAGAATTTTTAAAACAAACAGAGGTCTTTTGCGAGTTTTATAACTAAAGTGGTAGTTTCCACAGCAAGGCTGAACTGTGGTATCACTTTTGGGAAGAAAAAATATGGCATTGAATGTTCTGACAGACATGATAATTTTGCAGTAAATCTAGGATATTCCTTTTTGAATCTGGCAACACTGGACTCATTTGTTATCGGATCTTTAAGAAATAAAATTTCGTTTTATTTTCATAGAAGGGTCAGGGTCATTAAAGAAACGGTCGTCCTTCCTGTTATGCAGTCCGTTAACCGTCAAACGTTTGTAATTTGTTTTTTAGGTAGGTCTCTTGTTTACGCCCGTTGCCATGGACAGCATCGTTATTGTATTCTCTTTGGACAGCATTAGTTACCAATTATTAGGAAAATTATTTACTTTTTGAGTTTAACGGGTTAAATACTAATCCCACGGGAATACAATTTCTATGGGACCACCTCGGGATCATTCTCTATACAATAGTGAAAGAATTAGCAAAATCGGTTATGGGCGGAGATATCAAATATCATAGCATACATAAAAAACAAAATGGTAGTCATTTCGAAAAATAACTAAAATAAATTCAAGGATATGAAAACAATGCATTTCATTTTTTTAGACATCATGTTTCATACTAACGTTTACTGCATAAGGCAGCCCTTCCCGGCAGGGATGTTATACGTACCATAATTATGGTATTTGTACCATAATCCAGGTGTTCGTACCATGTACCATAGTACTTCCATTATGGTACGCTTAAGTACCATAATTTTCTATCAACCCAAACTTTTCTGACGTACGTTAGGGTGGGTCCAGACCATAATCGTCAAAATATATATCATAATCGTTAAAAGTCAATATACTTTAAGTTTTCTGGCCTAGCTTTCTGGGCCGGATAAAAATACATTCTAGTTTCAAGGCAAAAAGGTATTAAGTAATTCATTTTCATTCAGCTTGTGCTTATGCTTCTACGTTGAAATTAAGGGCATCTATTTCTACATTCTGCGAACTGAGCGAGATTTCAGACCCAAAAAGATAAAAGGTGCTCTTGCAGTGTAAAACCACTTAGTGCAGTATATTTACAAGGAAACTACAGCACTTATGAAAAAACCCAACCTAAGAACCAAAGAATTAGTCCTACGAATCATAACAAAAATCTAATTCTATAGACCGCATGGTTCTTGAGATCTAGAGCAAATTAGGTGCAAAACAGTGCACTCTCATGTTTTTTTTATCGTATTTTTTTCATGAATCGTGTTTTTACAACGAAGGAACCAAAGATTTTTTTGAAAATTTTATGTAATTCTTGTTTTTACCACGGGGATCCCGTGATTACTGCGATCTAGGCCTAGGTTTTCTAGCAAATCTACTACGTTCGAGCCTTAACTCAACCATCAGTGTAAGTTTTTAGAAACCGAAGGTAGGTACCATAATTTTTGTTAGTGTACCATAATTTTGACAGGCCGATGTCATAATTCATGAGTTGGCATCTAACATCACTGCTTCCCGGTCCTACAATCGTCAACGTGATCGTGATTAAAAAGTTTGTTGTTTCATCCAGCGCAGTGTTAGAAAAAGAGGCTAAGCGGAAAGAGAGAGAAAGCGCCTGATCGCTCGGTTGTCACTCGCGGGTAGTCGGCAATCGGAAGAACAGTGTGAGGAAATTTCAAAAACTTGTTCCAGGTGTTACGTGTTTTTTTAGTAAACCGATTGTGAAATAAAACTTTGTCAATTAGAATCTTCATTACATTTGCAAGGTTTCTATCTAAATATTTTCTTTACTTTTACAATTTAAGAGTACATTATGAACACAATAATACGCATTTATGAGTACAAAAATAATCATTAAAATAAGTCTCTCCTTCTGAAGCGCACTTGGCTTAGGCCCGTGCCGTGCGCTTTGGATTTTACCGGTTTAAAACCGAGACGGTCTTAACCCAAAAATAATAATAATGTTGGACCCACAGCATTATGTAGCCAGATAAGATAACTGATATAGGTACTTTACTTAATACAAAAAAAGACGTGTGGCACTCGGGGACTGCCGCGGTAAAGCTATTGAAATTAAAAGTTCTGCTATTAATAATATAATATAAGCCTTTTATTCAGACATCTTACAATAAGCAGTATACTATATTACATCAATATTCTTTATACACTGTGTTAGACTAACTCCTCTGCTTCGTCATCTGCCTGTGTGCCTCTTTGGACAAAGGCCTCCTCCAATTTTGCCCATTCCTCTCTATTGCTAGCCAATCTAGACCATGTGCCACCTGCTGTGTCTTTTATATCATCGACCCATCTTCTTGATGGCCTGCCTCGTTTCCTTCTGTTGTTTCCTGTGTACCAGTACATTATAGTTTTAGACCACTTTTCGCTCCCTCTGATTGTGTGCCCAGTCCATCTCCACTTCAGTTTTCTGATGGTTATTGATACATCCTTTGTTTTGGTGAGTTTTTTTATCTTGGTCAGTTTGATTCTGTCACTGAGCTTTATCCCCATCATACTTCTTTCCATGGAATTTTGGCAAGTCGCTAGCTTTTTGTTGTGGGCTTTAGTGGTTGCCCAGGTTTGGCATCCATATGTAAGAACGGGCAGTACACAGGTATCAAACAGTTTACGTTTCAAAGTCATGTTCATTTCTTTATTTTTCATTATGTCTTTTAAGCTCCAATATTGTTTCCAAGCATTTCGTATACGTCTGTCAATTTCTTTCGAAGTTATGTCCCTAGGTGATATGACTTGACCCAGGTAGAGGTATTCGTCTACATATTCTAGTGTGTTGTTGTTTATGCAAATAGGTTCTTTGTTACCATTGGTCATGGCTTTAGTTTTTTGTGTGTTCATGACTAACCCTGCTTTGCGGCTTACTCTATCAAGGTCGTTAAGCATTTCTTGTAGGTCTTTGCTTGATGGCGATAGGATTATCAGGTCGTCGGCGAATCTCAAGTGTGACAGGTGTTCTCCATTGATTACTAGTCCGCGTTTTTTCCAATCTAGCTGGCGGAATATACCTTCTAGTACAGCCGTAAAAAGTTTGGCCGATGCAGGGTCACCCTGGCGAACGGAATATATAAATACATGAATAAACACATGAATGAAATAAAAGTTTCGAAGTTTGGTAGCAAACATAGTTTTGAAAAGGTCATTGTTTTCGCAATGCTTACTTACGTAGGAGCTCACGGCCTTTACAAATAGGAAACAAGAAGCCTTTAAAATACTTACTTACTAAATTTACATGTTTTTTATAAAACAAAGCTTTTCTTTGAAAAATTTCGGCATTGTATTTCACAATGTTTTCGTAGAAACTCACGTTAATATCTAAACAATGTACCTACTTGATAAAAATGATGCAGTTCTTCTTGTTAATAAAATCGATGACATGGTTCCTAACCTAAGAGATCGTAGCTGATAGATAGATCTTATAGTTTCAGACTCTCCCATATTGACCGATCTAAATAAAAAGTAATGTATATTGAAAAAAAGACGTGTGGCACTCGGGGACTGCCGCGGTAAAGCTATTGCAATGCCATCTAGAGGCGAGTTGCTGAACTAAAGAGACAAACGTCAAGGTTTTTTCGTTACGGAATTTCTGGATTCGGTCCCCGCGCTCAAGGCCCGCGATAGAAGCTATGCAATAGCTTAAAAAATAAATACACAGTTTCTTGTCAAGTAGGTAGTATTATGTATAAGTCCTACGGTATAAGTTTCCTGATCTCTACATGCCTAAATCAAACCAATATATTATGTATTGGTTTGATTTAGGCATGTAGAGATCAGGAAAGTTTCGTCTTTGAGGTATTACAAATTGTTTATAGTCATTGTCCAGGAATTCACTTACAGAGTAGGTATATGTTTTTATCTAGTAAAAAAAGTTTCACATTATTTAAAAAAGATTGTTCACAAGTTATAAGTCGAATACACAAAGGAAGTTTGGTAAAAATATTAGGGCCAATAATTTCAGGTTGCTTTTTAGAAATGATATCAGAGTCTATGAGAAGTTGATTCTAAATACATTTGATGCCTAAATGCATTTGATTAGGTACTGTATTTGCTCTGATCTCGTCTTACTCTAAATTGAGATATATTTTGTACCTATTACAAACTTTAATATATCATAGATATAAAATGAAGCAGTGGTTAGTATTTTCAGATTTTTAAAATGATCTCTACAAGAGAATTTGGCACTAACCAGCACTCTAATTGCCCGTTTCTGCATCTTAAGAACTCTTTCACTTTCAATCATAGCAACTGTGACACTCAGGACACAGAATCTACTAGGAATACGGAGCACATAGCCACCCCAACTCCCAACTTTGTCGTAATACCAAAAACCCTGTCTAAGTTTACGGTTGGCTACACCAGCCCGCGTTACCCGCTTATGACATTTTAGATCTGTTAAAAGCGCAGAGCTCGCCCGGCCTCCTTTTAACCTCCGTGAAGTTGGCCCCCCCGACTTTCTATTTATAAACTTTCGTTAATGCTTATCGTAAGAGAATCGTTAGAGAGAGTTTCAGAGTAAAACAAAATCGTTAGAGAGTAATAAGTTTTTGCGTTTTTACGCAAAAACTTATTACTCTCTAACGATTTTATTTTTTAGTGAGAAGTTGGCCCCAAATTCTGAAATAATGGACTTGGACGTTTAATTCTTTTTTTAATCGTTAGAGAATCGTTAGAGAGGGTTTTAGAGTAAAACAAAATCGTTAGAGAGTAATTAGTTTTTATGTTATAACGATTTTAGTTTTCGTGAAGTTACCCCCAACTTTTTTTATTAAAAACTAATGTTAATGTTTATTATTGCTAATCGTTATAGAATCGTTAGAGAGAGTTGTAGAGTTAAACAAAATCGTTAGAGAGTAATTAGTTTTTGCGTAAAAACGATTTTATTTTTAAGTGTGAAGTTGGCCCCTAATTCTGAAGAAAATGGAATTGGACGTTTAATTCTTTTTTTAATCGTTAGAGAGGCATTTAAAGTCAAACAAAATCGTTAGAGAGTTATTAGTTTTTAAGTAAACAGCAATAAAAGTAGTAGCAGTAGTAGTAATAGTGACATGGCAACACCAGATCCACACGTTCCGTTTTTAACTGATTTCATTTTGCTTGTCATAAGTCAAAGTCAAACTGACGTTTCTCGTCGTTGGCCATGTTCCTTGCAAGAAGAAGCCAAGCCACACACAAGAAGTTGAAGTATTTACATTTTGTTTGTTTGTTATTGTATTCGATTCGTCTGTATTTATTAATTTTGAAGTGCAGGTTACAAAAAGCAAAGTGAAGTTCTGTTGTATGTATCTCGGTATTGTTCTGTTAGCATAGGTACTTACATACACCATGAGCTGATTATTTTATTTTCAGGTGTAAATGATAATTCAGGTTCCCCCAACAACAGTTTCCCCTTATTCGGAACGGCTCTTCCGGAGGTAAATTTTCACGTCCTTAATTTGTTTTTGGTCACACTTCGGTCTAGATACGACTTTTCATCTAGGTATGTTGTTCATAAGCAGTGATCGGAATTATGAGGGCTAAAATACCTACTGATCGAAAAATAACAGAGACAAGTGGAAACGCCTCAGCACTAAATATTTTTTCGGTCCAATTTATTCGGTTTTTGGGATATTACTAAAGTACATCTAAAATTAACTCTGAAAACATGTATTAAATTAATTATCGATGTAGGTATATTATTATTTTTAAGCTATTGCATAGCTTCTATCGCGGGCCTTGAGCGCGGGGACCGAATCCAGAAATTCCGTAACGAAAAAACCTTGACGTTTGTCTCTTTAGTTCAGCAACTCGCCTCTAGATGGCATTGCAATAGCTTTACCGCGGCAGTCCCCGAGTGCCACACGTCTTTTTTTTTGAACAATTTAAGTCAAAAGGTGCAGAAGGTAATGTAATTTACATTCCACCTTAAAAGCCTATGAATAACTAACAATCGAAATGTAAAAAAATCAACTTTATAGTTTTCATAACATTTATAAATTTTTTGCAACCATTGGAACTAAACATAAACTCAATACCTAATTATAAAAGTAACCGATGTTAACAACCTTGATAATATTCGGTTGATATGGAAATTAGTCTGTTAATCTAAATCTCTAAAGGCTTTTTTTATTGCATTGAATTACAAAGGGTGGGCTTAATGCAGAGGCATTTTCTACCTGTCAACCAGGTTTCATCAGAAATGGAGTTTTCCTTGTCAAGTTGTCAACTTGTCACCATCAGATACATTGGAGAATTATAATAAATTATTAGGAGTTTTTCAAAAACTTAAATATTTAAACGATTTTTTTTGCGCTTAAAATCCATTTATAAGTAGAGCTCATTCATTGCCTTTTGCTGAATTCTCGCAAATGTCTCTTTATGCATCTTGATCTGAATTTATTTTATAAAGTTTTCTAGTTTTATTTGGACTCGTTCAGCTTAGAATAAGTATTGCTTGGTCATTTATTATGTGGGCAGATTCCGTTAACAAAAAAATAGACTTATGTAGTTGTTACAAGCTTTGGATGATTTTAAAATATTCGTCAATAAATCAGTAAATTATGTTTTGCTAGTTCAGTTTTAGCGTGCCTGAAGGACAGAGATTCAGAGCTTCTAAGAAGTCTTACAATAATTTAAATTTGTTCGTAATATTTTGCATAATACAAAGCCTTTTCTAGCCATGTACTTCCACCTTTTGGCAATGGCATGTCCGGAAATCTTTCTTTTAATATTTTTACTCTTATGGAAGCCATTAAAAATATTTATTACATTTTAAATTAACGTATTAACCACCGCATATTCTGCCCTTATTTGTTCTGAAACTCAGTTAAAAGCGTGTAAAAAACAGGTAACATGTCACGGTATCAAATTCGTCAAAAAGTTTTTAAAATTGTGTCAAAGATGCGTACACAACTGGGGTCTATTATATTATTTATTCTACTCTATCAACATATTGTTCTCAAGCTTTGTCACTTATTAATTTTGTTTGTGTTATGTGCCTTAGTTATTGTGAACTATGTATCATTCTTAAGATCTATCTAAGAAAGAACACATTAAAAATAAGAATGGGCAATTGAAAAAAAAAGTACGTTGAATAAATTACTTAAAGAAAAAATCAAAACATTTTAATTATTTTACAACAATAGGTATGATTTACGTATACCTACTTACAGTAAATAGTTATAACATTGCACCATTGTGTTTCCCACATTTTCGTCTGCTTGATGAAAATCTTAAAATGTTTATCTTGCATAGGTAGTAGGTACCTATCTACCAGTAGGTTAGATTGGAAATAAACCTATATCAAGTTCCATTCTGCACAACCAATAGGTTGGAGTGGAAGTGCAGGCGATATAATATTGTGTTATTTGTTTGGCATGTTTTCTATGCATGATAATAAAATAATGCTGGACAATACACACAGCATATCTAGCCCCAAGCTAAGCAGAGCTTGCGTTATGGGTACTTGATAACTGATCTACATAATACAATACACTACATAGAAAGATATTTTTTAAACGCCCTGAACAAATATCTACAGATCGTAAAAAAATATTTATCCCGAGGCGGGAATCGAACCCGCAACCTCCTGCGTCGCAGGTGGACCTTCGCCCACCGCGCCAAAGAAGTCGATAAAAAATATCTACAATATCCCAGAAACGTTTAATAAACCAATATAAACCAAACTCTGTCCCACTCCTAAGAACGAAAAAGTCTATGCCTTTCCTTTTACAAAATGACGCGTAATAATAAACAAATAAAGTATCTTTATTTCGGATTACCACAGACCCATATTTAGTAATTAAGTACAAATGAATATAAAAAACATAAAAGCGTAGGTACAGTACAACCCTAAAAATATAATAACGAAACGTGAAGCTCATTAATAATATCATGGATATTTTTTTTGAACCTTCATTGAACATTTATTGAACCTTCTCGAACCCTTAAATTCACTCTGTTTTCTATATTATCGTGTATAGATACCCTCTCTAATTAAAATCAATTATATTTTATAAACAAAGTTTTATTTTAACGAAACGTGAAGCTCATTTGTTTGGCTAATTATGGCAATTTTTTTTGGAGTTGGTAATCTGGTGACAACTACGTCACCCTGATTTCTCGGAGTGCCATACCTTGTTTCAGACACTTCTTCTTTCCGGCCCTTGTGGGAGCACGGAGGGGGGCCTCGAGGCTTGGCCTCTTTACCCCGGCTTCAACTCGATGGGTGACGACCCCTCGGTCCTTGGGTTGAGGCAAAAAACGCTCTTTTTGCCTATATTATTATTACTTTTTTTTGGCTGCATATATATATTTTTTTTTTATTTTTGGTTTCAATTGTTTTTTTTTTATTTTTATTTTTTTTTTATTTTTTACTATATTCAACCCAAGGACTCATGGTGGTTCCGGCGGGGTAAGGTCCCGCGGGAGAGGTCGCCACGGGCGGTCGTGGTCTGGGGGCCGGGTCTGGGGCGGCGCGATGTGGTGGAGGTGCTCGTGGTGACCGTTGTCGGCGCGGTCGTACATCCGCCGCGCCGACTGCACGACGAACTCCTCGATGGATTTGATCTGCAGGTCGCGGGCGATGACGTCGTTCCTGACGTATCGGCCCGCGCCCGTGCAGATCCTCAGCGCGACGTTCTGCAGCGCCTGGAGCCGGTCCCTGTTGGTCCTCGAGATGAGGGCGTACCAGGCCGGCGCTGCATAAGTGAGTCGGGACCGGACGTAGCTTTTGTAGACCCGCACTTTGGTCCTCAGAGGCAGGCGAGATCCCAGGACAGGTCGGAGGAGCGCGCGGGCGACGCGCGCTTGGTGTAGCGCGCGGTCGACTTGCGGCTGCATCCTCAATACTAATCATAATCATCCTCATACCTTGTTTCTTATACCATGACTTCAACTTTTGTGGGTGGCTTGGCTTCTTCTTGCAAGGAACATTGCCAACGACGAGAAACGTCAGTTTGACTTTGACAGTTGACAAGCAAAATGAAATCACAGATAAAAACGGAACGTGTGGATCTGAAAGAATTAAACGTCCAAGTCCATTATTTCAGAATTTGTGGCCAACTTCACACTAAAAAATAAAATCGTTTTTACTTAAAAACGAATTACTCTCTAACGATTTAGTTTTACTCTTAAACTCTCTCTCTAACGATTCTCTAACGATAAGCATTAACGAAAGTTTAAAAATCGTCTTCTTGGACGAATTTTGTTCTTCTTTTTATTTTTGCCTCTGCTGCACCAATCAAATCAATCAATAATCCACCGGAACCACCATGTGTCCTTGGGTTGTAAAAATAAAAAAAGTATAAAATGAAATACAAAAAAAGACGTGTGGCACTCGGGGACTGCCGCGGTAAAGCTATTGCATAGCATTTTGTATCAACTTATGCAATAATAATTTTATTTATTTATTTTATTCATGCAGTATTGCTTATTCAAGTTACACTTTTTGAGCGTGGTGACCCTATACATACACCTATATACTTTCTCATAAACAGCTGCTTATGTATTCGTCCGATTTCGGAGCAGCTCGTCTCGATTCGTGCGAGTTTCGTAGAGTCGTACAATACGTCTAATCGCACGCACACAACGCCGTGTCGAAGACTGCCGAACTGAAACGACGTTAGACGATGCACGGCCTTCAAGCTATACCTCCTTGCCCGGAACTTCGTTCAAAAAAACAATAAAGCCTACTCACATCAACGCTAATTTTTAAGCGCGTCCTGTGTCACGCGTTTTTGCGATATTTGCTTGCGGAACATTTTGTACTAAAACGCATACGTTGACGCACACTGCCGCGATTCGGCAGCCGCGATTCAGCTTGTCCGAGGCTTTTCCGCGTCCTGCGATTTTGCGAGGCGGCGCGGGATGGCGGGGTGTGGCGGGACGGCCTTCCTGGCGGGATGCCGGTAAGGGGCGGGGAGGGGGCGGCGAAATCGCGCTTCATAATAAGCCGCTGTGTGTAAGGAATCACGCTGGAAAATTGCCGACATCGCGCTTTACAAGACGTGCTAACTAATTAGCGGCTGTTTGCGGAGGGCTTAATACCAAAAAAAAAATTATGCACCCAAAAAAAATATATGCATCAGATAGGCAAAAAGAGCATTTTTGCCTCAACCCAGGACCGAGGGGTCGTCACCCATCGAGTTGAAGCCGGGGTAAAGAGGCCAAGCCTCGAGGCCCCCCTCCGTGCCCCTACAAGGGCCGGAAAGCAGAAGTTGTTGTCGAAGGCCTCTCAAAATGTGGATGTCACTGTCAGAAACTAGTTTGACGTCAAGGTACACAACATTTTAGTCAGATTCATATTGACAAGTACGTTCTTATCAATCAAAGTCAAATTTAAATGCTTCCACCTAATTTGTATGATATGTGTGGCGTTTATTTTACAACAAGAAAACCTATAAAACTAACGAAGAAACACAATGAAGGAATCACTACAAAAATCTTTTCTATAGACCGTGAGATTCTTAACCTCCTGACCTACTAACTAAGTAGGTAGGTATTATTTTATATTACTTACCTACATATTGAATCCATTAGGTACATTATGTAGTTATTTGTTAAGCTTTCGTACATTTTTTGCGTTACTTATTTATCTTCATCGGACGCTTTGGCCTGAAATAGTTTGTGTTTATTTATTTATCTTCTTAAATAATGTAACATTACAGTATCTGTAAACTGTACATAACAGTAACCTTAATGTTACACATCATTAAAGTACCTACCTACTTATTTATTTATCTTTTTAATTAATGTAACATTACAGTACCTGTAATGTAACAGTAACTTTAATGTAACATAACATTAAAGTTACTGTTATGTACAGTTTACAGGTACCTGTAAACTGTACGTAACAGTAACTTTAATGTAACATAACATTAAAGTTACTGTTATGTACAGTTTACAGGTACTGTAATGCCTCGATCAAAAATTTCGCGTCCTCCCCCGTAGATACTTAGAACCTTACGAAAATGACACTCAAAATTGTCTACGACTTGTTTTGACGCAGACAGTTTGCGCAGAGCCTGACAAGTTTTTTGCATACGGAATAAGAGATTAGTGGAATCGTATTTAATTTATTTTGTAAGTGGGTAGGTAACTGAAAATAATAAAACTGAGTTTTTACAGGAACAATCTGCATACATACCGTTACCTTGTAGTAAGATTTTAAAATTCATTAGGTTCCTTCCCTTTCCTTCCAATTACTAATAAAATTATATAAAAATCTTTTATTTCGGACAGCAAAAAGTTATGTAAATAGATGGTACAGAGAAGTCACAGAACTGTTTCTGAGTTAGTAAAACAAAATATAAAAAAAACTAAATTAGAATAATAATCAAACATTTTTTTATAAATGTTCTAGGAAACCCCGTAATTTTGTGCCTTGGACGTGTGATTTTTGTAATTTATCTAGGCATGCTTTCTGTCCAAGCGCTCAAATGACACTAATTCAGATGCTTTCCTTACTGCCAAAAAAGAAATCTTTTGATAAAGACGGTTTCAGAGCGCGCATTGTGCATATCTATGGGGGGCCGGCGAAATTTTTGATCGATGCTGTAATGTTACATAGAAGATAAGTAAATAAACACAAACTATTTCAGGCCAAAGCGACAAGCGTCCGATTCGGAGGTTTTTCATTTTGACTGCCGGTAACACTGGTTAGCATTGGATTGGATTGACGGATTGGATTCAGTGTTGCCAGAAGGTTACATTTCTTACATTTTTCGTAACTTTTGTCCTCCTCGCGTAACATGTAAGTAATTTTTATATTTAGGGCGATTTTCGTAACTTTTGAGAATTACGAGATTTTTAATACGTACTAGATTTTATTGCAAAAAGTTTACGGATGCATCCAAATTGAACGTAACATTCCAGAACTAGTCGTCTAAATATGATTTTACTCCTTAACCCACAATCTTAACACCAGATGGCATTCTTCCATGACAAAGTGAAACAACGTTTTCTGGATGGATTAAAACTTGATTTTGCTTGAGCGTGTGCGCGCACGTTCTTGGTGAGTGTGCGAACTTGCGAAGAGGGAAAAGTATGCGTTCCGGGTTTCGTTACATTCAATTCAAACAATAAAGACAGATGACAAAATATCATCGAAGATAAATGAAAGTCTATTGCTTTTAACATTGAGGCGTTCTTGCCTTTTATCGGCAGAGCTCTTTTAAAAATAATATTAGTAGTTATTTCAGTGTCTAATTAACAGATGCTTTACTAAGGGCGAACAGCTTTTGTGTTCTCGTTGTGGTCTGGAGCTGAACCTACGTTCAAGTTGAATATGCAAAAAACTACAAAATATCGAACTAAACGACCAAATTTTTACGGCTCGCTCCGCTCGCCGGTAACCTCTTGTCCTGTTGCAGGTTCCATTTTTAATAATACATGGTCTCGGGCTCACAATAACATAATTTTGATCATCACCGCAAAAACATGAGCAAAAAGTTTTTTTTGCGGCTCGCTTCGCTCGCCGATAACAAACGCCTTCGTGTGGCTGGCTGCGTAAGAGAGCGGGCTTTCACGTACACAACCAGGGTCCGTACTTTTAATAACGAAAACGAACTTTCTGATTCGATTACGTGATAAGCTAATCTTATGGGGCAAGCGACGTAAGAGTTGATTTTGGACGACAACAAAAACAAAACTTTGATTTTATTTTTCCGAATACACCTGTTTTTGTTAATTGTAAAAAAGTTATAAGCTTTGTTGTCGTTCTAAGAATACCTCACCTCAATTGCAAAAGGCTGCGGCCGCTCCTTATGTAGCCCCCTCCCCCACTAGGATTCTGTAAGGGGAGGGGGGGGGGCCTTACAGAATCCTAGTTCAAACTAATTAATAATTTGTCGCCGGAGTTAGACCCCAAAAACATGTAACTTTTTCAGCTAAAATGTAACATTTCAGGTAACGAAACGTAACTTACGACTCAAGAGCCCTGGCAACACTGATTGGATTTATTTACCAGTTTTGTTTGCTTGCTGTTTACGGTGAGCCGCGTCGTGTCGTCGCGCCGCTTTTATCTACTTGATAGTTTTGCTGACATAATTTTCGCGAAATCCTCGATAATTCCGCCTCCTGGCGGGCATCTGTGCCCAGGAACATTTCGGAAAGTTCTTAGGGTAGGTAAATACAAAGATTTACATAAATATGTTGGAACATTTATGTTTAGGACCGGTATTTACTACCTGCTTAAATCTAGTTGCCTGTAAGCATTTGAATGTTGTAGTAAATCAGTCAATATTAAGTTCAGTACGCAATTGATGCTGGAGTACCCTATGTTCACCGCTTGCTAGGGTACTATCCTCGCCATGCGGCCATTACGTAAGAAAATTATGTAAGGCAGTAAATTCGTTGATACACCCATTTATTTGTCCATCATTAAATGATTACACACAGATATTCATGTAACCTATGTATATCTTGGCTATCTGCTCCTTGAAATTGGCAAGGTCGTTATGGTGATAAATAAATAAACTATAAACTATGAATATAGGGCCCTAAATGGTAAATGCGGTATAAGTTTTGCAATACTAATAAGTTATTTAGTAACTAGGTAGATTGTACATACACTAACAACTAACTCATAAGTTCATCAAATATATATGACAATTGACCTAACGCAGGTAGACATAATATTCAGTATTATTTAATAAAGAATGAGATGACATGCATATCTACTACTTAATAATAATATCATTATTTGTTTTTTATGTTAAGTTCAGCATTTTTGAGCATGGGTTATACAAACCATATTTTTATTGCTTTTATACCTAGAAATAAAAAAGGAACAATAAATGGTTCTGAATTTGCTTCTACTTATGTGTCAATAATGGAAAAAACAAATCAATGTTAATACATAAAAAATGGACGAAGATGATTTATTAAAATATATTTATCCTATCATACATTTATGATTCATTCATGTTTAAAAGTGAACAGTTTCACTTTTCCTATCATGTTCAGTTGAAGTTTTTTTATTTTACCTCTATAGTCCTAGTCTTAGTCCCCATCATGCTTCCAGTATACTGGCCTTGGTAACATCTCTCGAATTACATCGGCGACGGATGGTTCTTCCGAATAAGCCCCCATATTATCTTTGAATTTATCCAAATCAGAATGTAACATATACATCTTTAGAGACATTTTATATCGGATGATGGAAAAATTCGTAATCATGTCTGTGATCAGCTGGTCATAGTTTTTAGCTCTATAGTTTCCAAGAAAACCATGTACTGAAATATCTATTTAACTCCATCTGGAGATAAGCTTGATATGCCTTGCAAATCTTTAAATTTGCACTTAAATTATACTTTTTCTCTCTCACTTTAATAAATTCGCCACAAATATAGCAAAACAAGTCAGCATCTTGTTTACAACTTCTCAAAGCCATTTTGTACAGTTGATAATTGTTAGAATGATTTAAATCATGTCAACTCTGATACAAATATCTGCAAATCACATAATATTTGTCCCAAGGCAAGAATCGAACCAGCAACCTTCTCCGTCATATCTAGCATACCTAACTGCATGCAAAATAAATGATAGCGGTCCACAACAAGTTTCGCAACCAGGTATAAAATTTATTATTTTAATCATGAAAATCGAAGCACCCCATTCAAAAGTTCTGAGGTAACAAACATAAAAAATAAAATAAAAAAAACAGCCAATAATTTGAGAACCTCCTTTTTTTTTATTGGTCTCCGATTTTTTTTGAAAGGTGGTGCTTTCCTTGTGGGTTTTAATTAAAAGCCGATCACTAATACTTTTTAAAAACAAAATTAATTTTATGTTCCTTTTATAATCAATTCAAGTCCAAGACCACATAAAACGCCTCAAGAGATGTTATAAACTGGAACTTCACCAAAGGAACTGAAGTAATTCTACATTGTAATAGTGCTATTAAAATGTGAAAAGTAGTTTATTTACTGTTTTTGCCGTTGTGGTGTAAGCTATATCGTATCCATTTTGAATGGAGCATAAACGTAAACAAACCGCCCATACTCAATTTAAAATTCACTTTGTTGGCGCGTCCTTTTATACGTAATTTACATTACTTGTCGATTTTAGATCCTCCCTTCAATAAAAATTGCTTACAGTTATATCTGAAACTCGACGCCAAGCAAGTGAGATTTTGTTATTTGTGTCGTACTTTGTTTACTAACATGCTTCATTCAAAATGGATAAACCATAGCTATCAACGCTATGTAGGTATTAGACGAAATTTAGAACTTTAATCTTCAGTGCTTTAGTCGTCATGACAACATCATCAACAACGTGACACTTTTTTGAACATGCTACCCATATTCATCAGTTTAATAGCGTCATTTATATGAAAAGTCTCCCAAAGACCAATTGTTGACTGTAGCTACACCAGATAAGATATCTCCCTTACGGCCTCCAAAAAATCCTGTATATAAATATCTTCTACCTGTATAAGTAGGAGCTAGGAAATATATTTTTTTTAATTCTTATTCATATGGGACTTTGAGTCATTGCTGGCTATGTCAGTCCCAATAAATACTTATCAGTTATCACACTAATATTGTAAATGATAAATTTTTAGTTAGATGTATGGATGTTTGTTAACTCTTTCCGCCAAAACTACTGAACGTTTCGGGCTGTAATTTTACGTCCCATAAATCAGTTTCCATGGGATAAAAAACATGGCGTTTCAACAGAAACAGCGCGTGCGCAGCCTCGGACAGAAACTAGTATAAAATAAATATGTACATCCCTACCTTACTTTAAATTACGCTCGTGACGCACACCTTCAAAAACTCACAGTTAAAAGCTTAGAACTATTGTGATCTAAATCTATGCACCCGTTATATAACTAGTAGAGGAGTACAATAGTTCGATTACGGTAACGCTAAGTGCGGTACAGGCTGGGCTGCAAACGCCTGAGTCACTGTGCCAGTAGGTCACGTTATGTAAACCGCCCGCGCCGCTTACTTGCCTTTACGCAAGCACCGAGCAATAGCGACCAGACTGTTACAATTTCAGGCTTGGGGCCCCGCACGATTTCTTTGCGAAGCCTGCAGCTTTCGACCCCGGGGCGCTGCAGCGCTGCAGCGTAGGACCACCGACTGGAAGCTTGGGCAACTTTAGACTCGGGCATCTATATGAGCATTCATACAAATAAAACTCTGGAAAATAAACGAAGAGATAGCATCTTCATCTTGAATCAACGGATTGATATGACCTTCCAATTTCCTGTTTGCGCAGAGTAAGTCCTATTTTAACGACATCATGATACCCAATTTATCTCAATAAGTACTACATACCCTTCGTTACCTAACATAGTTATGTAAGTCATATCGAATACCTAAAGCGAACACAATCATATGTGAGATACCTATTTATCTTTGCAATGAGTATCACAATTCACAGGCAACAACAAAAGATGATGTGATGACCCTTGGCTGAACTGAGTCATATATTCTCGAAACTGACGGATTTAAATAGTTTTTTCTATACGCGTAGACAGACTACAGTTTCGCAATGGTAGTTTAATATAAATATTTCTCCTAATAATCAATCTCATCTCTTTTCAACATACGACATACGCGTCTAGAACTGTCCGGAACGTATTTAGTTTTAGGGATCGTTTTCGAATACAAAACCCTGGCTGGTCTCGCTCTGTCTGTCTGTCCTTTTAGGGCTTCGCCATCGGTTTTGAAACTCTTATGGTCTCCCTTTGTCTGTCACTTTTCCCTCATTAATATCTCAGTAACTTCCGTGAAATTTAAAACAATAACATTTCGTGCACCTGTACTGAAATAAAAATAAAAATAAAGAAAATCCGAAGTAGGTACCTACTACATATTTTGTGATGTCGAAATTTTAAAAAAGACCTACAAGATCAAGTGGCGTATCAAATGAAAGGTATCGGATAGGTATTATTTTAAGTAAGTATCAAACTTTTTTGAAAATTTCTGCAAGTTTTATACTCTACAAAATTTTTGAAAAAAGTCTAAAAATTGTTTGTTCCCCTTATCTCCGAAGTTTTCAGAGCGATCCATCTGAAAGTTACATAGTTATGGAATAAAATCTTTAATAGTTACCTCATTTTACAAGGAAACATTCATTTATTTAAATTTGATTTTTTTTGCTCAGCACTCTCACTGTAAAAACAGTGAGAGTGCTGAGCAGCAAAGTCACTGTTTTCGAGTAAGAGCGGTGAAAAAACTTTTTTCCTATTGTGCAATGCACCACTCACAAGAAGCCATCTAAATGAATGTCACAGAGTACGGATTCATGAACGCATCATTTTGTTACGTAATCTAATCTTTGAATTATTATCTAACCAAATAATCTATCTACCGACATGCATGTTGAATGGCAAGGACGTAACTAAAGTAAATAACGAGAGATAAATACCTATATTAGCTACTAGAAGATATCTGGCATATTTCGTTGCAACTATTAGGAGTGATGTGGTGGCCTAAAAATATGCGACGAGGTAGTTCACCAGCTCGATGGTCAGGCATGCGGGGGCTGTAGGGAAGCAGGAGATCCGATAGGCACAAGATCCGCCAATGGTGGCGATATAAGGAAGAGGCCTAATAGGTACTTAGCAGTGGATGTTACCGGTTGGTTAGATAGCCAGGGAATCATTGCAAGATTGATCATGATCATACATAACCATCTTTCTTTATTAATCAAACGTCCGTTTCAACAGATATACATGTTATAGCTAGTATAGCTGCACATACTTACCTACCCATAATGTTTATTTGTCGGTGAGAGATGCCATTGACCTTACCAAGGGCGTTCTGCGATACTTATTCGTCGGAGCAAATATTTACTAAAATTGCTTGTATACATACGGCTGTAGTCATCTCCTCGCAGGGTGGGTCGGTGATACCACGGTGATACCTAGGTACTCTGCGTGCGTCTATTTTTATTTAGAAGACCCCATGGTACCAAACTTTGAAATGTTAGCGCAGACGATTATGACCCCTCAAACTATGGATAGACACTCGCCCTACGCCACCGTGCGACACCTGCCAGAATCTTTGGTATGGTATTTGCTGTGTTATGTTGAATCCCTGACCTACTAACCCGGTAACTACAAAATGGAGCTAGCTAGTATTTATCACAGAGCTGGAATCTGGCTGGGTTATTTATTTTTCGGAGAAACTCCGACGTGTTGCGCGCGGTTTATAAAGCTGAACGCTCACGTGTCCGCGCCGCACGCATCAAAGTCATCGCATTTTCAAATCTTTGTATGAAATACATAGTATGCAACCCCGCGCACGTATCCGAGCCGCATTTTACTAAAATCCTCTAGGTACCTATACGAATTCTGGATTTCTGCCGGATGCGGCACAGACGGGTGCGCGGTCACCTTTAAAACACTCGCAAATGTCTTTCCCGTGCGAATGTTCGACGATAGAAGGCTAGAAAACCGTTGCTTGATCCCCCATTGTTATCTATCAGGCTGGATGTTGCAAACCGTTCACATAACATAGCAACTTAATAGCTACATAACGGACCGGCGGCGGCGCGGCGGCGGCGGCGGCGGCGCGCATGTAGCTTAGCTTCGAGCGATGCAGAAATCCGTCGGCCACCGAGTTCGGCTGTCGCGTCGTCGTCGCTCCGCTGTTCGCGTTATTCGCTGGTCGTGCCACTCTTACGCCGAACCGGTTCGCGCACTCGGCCAAGTTCAACGATTCAACCGCCTCACTGGAGTTTACTCATGCACTCGCGTTCAACACTCTCGATTCTATCCGTTCCGTGGAAATTGTGATTTTTCTTTTTGTGTGGACTTGGCTACGGTAGCTGGCGGAGGTAAGATTAGGCTTAAGAAGCCCAATATCAATCAGTAGTTAATTTAAAATTCTATGATATTGTTCAATTTTCCAAATTAACATGGTTCGATTTACGTTAGCTAGAGATTTTTTGTGGTTTTTAAAGTTTTCTGATTTTTACAAAGAAAGAAAACCAGCGGAACATTTATCTGTTCATATATTAATAAATTCTTCAAAAGTCCCATTGAATCGAAATTTGTTACAACATTCACAGTCGTTTTTTTGGATCCCAGTGTCAGAACTGGACCAAATTAAAATGGGACCACACGGAAAGCACTAGCTTTCAAATAAAAAAAGGATCATATTTCGATATTTTTGTTGGTTCAACCACTTTTGACTTTTAAATACTCATATTAATAGACCACTCAGTCAAAACTTCTGAGTTAAAAACAACCGTCGAATTAAGAACTTCCTTCTACTTTTGAAGCCGGTTAAAAAGTGAATCTGCCGCACAATGTAGTTAAATCGAACGCTAACTCTTAATAGTATTTTCCAAATGATTCTTTCGTGAATATTTGTGTGAATTTCGTTTTAAAAACATCCAGGGATTGTAAGCTGTTATAATAATATACCTACACATCAGCCCGTGGCTGATATTGCCGGTTCATTGTACGATCTGTTTGACAACAAATTAGGTAGTAGTAAAGTACAGTCACCGACAAAAAGCTTTGAACAGATGAAGACTGGGTTGGGATTGGGACACACATCAACATAAACCGCTAAATACACCATTCCTAAACCCGCCAAACTAGTAAGCCGCTGAACATTTTATTAATTTTATATTTTCTAGTCAAAGTTTATACAGACTGATCAGTTGCTGGGTGAAAAGATTCAAGGAGATTTGTTAGTTTTGATGTTTAAAACGACAGCCGCGGTTCCCAACACCAACACAGCTTTCGATCGATGCCCTGCGTAAAAAAAATGCAGTTTCTTTTGCTTTGTGTATAATTACTGCGTGTTAGAGTCTACACCTAATCAACGTTATTTGGCGGTGCCTGTACTTACCTACGTAAACGGAGCGTGTGCGAAGTGCGAAGTCACGTTCTGATAACGTTTTGTTTACAATCATCAAATAAACATTTTTACATAGAAAGGTCCCTCATATACGAGTATTTAATTGGTTATCTAATATCTACATACATAGGCACATGTGATTATAGTAAGTAAACGTGAATCATCCATCTGGTAACTGATTAATATTAATAATAAGGCTTCTAAGTATATTATTATATTTTACAGACCACTAAAGAAAAAAACGGCCAAGTGCGAGTTAGAATCGCGCACGAAGGGTTCCATACCATTATCTATAAAAATCGAAAAATACAAAACTTTCCTCGTAAAAAACAAAAAGTCAACGTGACGCGGTCACCCATCCAAGTACTGCCCGCGCCCGACGTTGCTTAACCTCGGTGATCGGTTCTCAAGGTGATAAGTACGTTGCCCCCCTTAGTTATTAAAATTATTTAACTATTATTATTTGTTGTTATAACGGCAACAGAAGTGAAAATTTCAACAGTCTAGCTATCACGATTTCATGAGATACAGCCTGGTGACAGACGGACAGTAGAGGTTTAGTAATAGGGTCCCGTTTTACCCTTTGGGTACGGAACCCTAATAAAGGGGTCATCAAGTAGGAATAGGTAGAAGGGGTCATCAAGTAGGAATAGGTAGGTACTTACTCTACCTCAAATACACGGACGGCATATTTGAGACGCGCAGTCCGCAGTATAAGAGCCCTAAGTAGGTATCTATATCGTGTCCATTTTGAATGAGGCATAAACGTATACAAACCGCCCATACTTAACCTAAAATTCACTTTGTTGGCGCGTCCTTTTATACGTAATTTACATTACTTGTCGATTTTAGATCCTCCCTTCAATAAAAATTGCTTACAATTATGTCTGAAACTCGACGCCAAGCAAGTGAGATTTTGTTATTTGTGTCGTATTTTGTATAGGTACTAAAATGCTCCATTCAAAATGGATAAACCATAGGTAAAATATTAAACTGAGGTTTAAAAAAAAATCTCACTTAATTTCAACTGCCTAACATCCTAGTTGTTTTGAGAATGCTCGGGATTTTGGAGAGGATAGGCATAGGATTTTACGTTTATAATAGCGGACAAAGCAAATGTTTTTGTGAAGACGACGTTTGTGCAAAAATCAAGTTCTACGCAACTTATGAAGAAACTTGTTCAGGGAACCAAATAATTAGTACCAATCAAAACAAAACCAAATATTCAACACAATGCCCTACGAATCAAAACATAAATCATATCAACAGTACCTGAGATCTCGACTAAATTATGGGCAAAACAATCTCGAGTTTTTAAGAGGGCGATCTATGCCAATGACCTTGCTCGAATGGACGTTACCAATGAAAATTCCCCGCACCACATCTGAATTATATCACGCAGCGCGCACCAACATAAGTATAAGTATGTTGCACACATTACAACAGATACCGCCACAGAATAAGTACTAGTAGTTATAGCCGCGCGCTGCCGCCGCCGCGCCGCCGCCACCGCATGGCCTCTACAGGTTGTTTATTACATTTATTAACCGACTCAAAAAAAGGAGTAGGTTCTCAATATGTTTGTTACCTCAGATTTTATGACTGGGTGGTCCGATTATCATGATTCTTTTTTTATATGAAAGCTGGTGCTTCCCTTGTGGTTCCATTTTGATTTGGTTCAGTTCTGTTCTGTTCAGTTGGAACAGTAGGATCCATGAAAATTCATGTCAATTTTGTGTATAAAAATTGCAGTCGGTTTAGTTTTTTAAAACAAAATTAATTATTAAACACCGATGATAATTCCTTTTCCCCACTGGATTCAGTATTGAGTATTAGTTATTAGTTATTTTCACTATTCAGTATAAAGAGAATAACCACCTCCCGCTGCCTATTTTGTAGCTATATTCGATTTTTTTAAACCCTGCACAAATGATAAACAAACCCGCAGTACTTACTATCAAAATAACTTTCTTGTTATTTTTGAACATAACATAAGGAAGTACTTGCTGATTTTAAGATTCTTTCTTCAATAAATATTGTCTAATTATATCTCTTTACCTCGACTCCAAGCATGTGAATTTTAATTTATGTTTTTGGAATGTATTGACATAATTTGCAGCTTTATGACAAATAGATCATAGCTCTGTCTCGAATAGTACCTACCCTACCCAAAATAGTAAATAGTAAGTAAATTAATAATTAAAGTATATATATATATAGGTACCTACCTACTGTTAAAAAACATCAACTGCCCCCCCTTTTTTATTGCACCCCTCTCTAGTGGCGTATAAGAAGAAAAATTTAAGTGGATTAGAGTCAATTGTAGGGTCATTGCACTAGATTCCGACCATTTAGCGAAGGCTTAAAGTTTTCCAAAAAAAAACCAACTGGTCAGCCTTGTTCGAAATGATACTAATCGGTAGTCTAGATATCTGAGTTTTAAATACATAAAGAGTTTTATAGTTATGCTATAAAGTTATTTATTTTAAAAAAAAAACAGAAATGAGTAAAACTTCAGTTTTCGACCACAAAATTCCTACGGACCTAAACACGATTACGACCGCTTACTTAAAAGGTTTTCATGGAATAAAATGCTAAGTTTTCATGCTTTTTTTTTCAGAAAAGTTAATTGTAGACAATTTTTTTTTATAATATTCATTATTTGATTTTACAAATCATGTCGATGTTTGGAGGAGGGGAGTATGGACCTCAAGATAAAAAAAAATTAGTAAATACATCCTTATGCGGCGTGATATAAAACTTCAACAACGACGACTAAATTTATTATAATAATAAATTTATTATTATAATACCGATGATATTTCCTTTTCCCTATTCAGTGGGGATAAAGAGAATAACCACCTACCACTGCCTATTTTGTAGCTATATTCAATTTGTTTTAAACCCTGCATATATGATAAACAAAATAGTACACAGTACTTAACCTCAAATTAACTTTCTTGTTATTTTTGAACATAATGGAAAGTACTTGCTGATTTTAAGATCCTTTCTTCCATAGTGGCGTATCGTTGAATAGGAAGAAAAATTTAAGTGGATTAGAGTCAATTGTAGTGTTGCACTAGATTCCGACCATTTAGCGAAGTTCTGACTTTAAGGCCTCAAAAAAAATATTTTCAACTGGTCAGCCTTGTTCGAAATGATACTAGTCGGTAGTATAGATATCTGAGTTTTAAATACATAAAGAGTTTTATAGTTATGCTGTAAAGTTATTTTCATAAAACAATAAACAATCGGAAATGAGTAAAATTTCAGTTTTCGACCACAAAATTCCTACGGACCTGAACACAATTTCGACCGCTAACTTAAAAGGTTTCATGGAATAAAATACTTACAAAGTTTTCATGCTTTTGTTCAGAAAAGTTGTGACAGATATATTATTGTAGTTTTTTTTTTATAAAATTCATTATTTGATTTTACATATCATGTCAATGTTTGGAAGAGCCGACTGTGGACCTCAAGATTAAACAAAAAACTGAGTAAGTACATCCTAATAAGGCGTGATATAAACCTTCGACAACGACGCGAGGACATTGTAGTCCACTACTCAATTTTCAAGGGAGTGAATAGATTTTAAGTACCAGGGATGCATTGTAAGGGACACTAACACCAGAAGCAATGGAACCAACATACGAGCACAGAACACGCGCCGATGCAGTTCAGCGCTACAGAAAGTCTTGGTGCCCAGGCTCCTCTGCAGAAGAACCAAGATCCACATTATCAACTGAGTGAATCTATCTCTCGCTCACCTTAGTTTCAACTATATCTTTCGCTCATTTACCTCATTGATTAATTTTCGAACCTTATCAGTGCTGAGCGAAATGAGCGAATAAGTGAGAGCGAAGACGACTGAGCAAGGCGAGTGATTTGATGGAGCGAAATGTACGATGTCAGATACAACATGAAAAAAAGAGAAAGATAGTAAGACTAAGTTCAGGCCTGTAATAATTATGCAAACTGTTTGAATGTAATTATTTTAGAAGTAATCGTGTTCAGTATTATTGTTAACGGATAAGTATTTTTTATTTCTTTTGTTTATTTTTTTAAAGAACATAATATAGTGTACGCAAGTTATTTTTATCTGTCACTCTAGCGCCACCTAGCTCAGTTGAACGGAGACATTATATTTTGTTTTTTATCTCGTGCTCATGAGCTTGAGCATGAGCAACTCAACAAGACAACATCATTAATCTACTGAGCTAAATGAGCTAAAGAGCTAAATGAGTGATATATAATATCTTTAGATCAAAAAGTTTATCTATATAGTGGTATAAAATGCGCATCTCTAAGGAGAAGCCCTCGTTGTACGGGAGGTACAGATCCTCTGTGATTCCGTTCTTCATTGCGGGAAAACTACACAGGCATGTTACGCGAGCTTGGTGGGTCTATTCTAGGATACGGGATGTGATACGATAACATTTTCCTCAAAACCGCTAAGCCATCGCTTTGTCTTTTGGCTTAATTTGATATTTTTCGAAGGTAATTATTCTTGTCCATTACAAAAATGTTTGATTTCTACTGAGAATATCTTAACTTATACGAATTAGCCGAAAACGAAATGGAGTTTAAAGGCCTTTCCTATTCCGGCCACCTCATTTCTTCGAAGAAATTAAAGTTGAATGAAAACGAAACCATAATTCTAAACATGGTGGCCGTTCTCGACCACGGCCAAACAGATGACCAAATTCCCTATGAATAACACGGTAAAATGGGGGCCGAAAACGAAAACTTAGATTATTTCGGTCGACATTAGCTACGATACAAATATACTCTAATAACATCGAGATAAATAACAAAATGAGACAAAAGTATTCTGTGTATATTCGTACTTACTCTCCTCCCGGCCGAGATGTAAATTTTTGGTGATCTTCAACTTCCGATTTCCGACCACCCCAATTTTCAAGTAATTCAATACAAAAACCAATATAATCTAATCGTAAGTATCGTATTACGTAAAATAAGTCTTTATTTAGTATAAAAATAATACACGACAATGCTTATCGACTCATTTCTAAAAAAACCGTTTTTATATGAACAAAATATTATTTATTGTTTTTTTACAGAGTAATAATGACAAAAACAATACTTATTATACCTGTCCCCTGTATATTTTGCCAGTTCGCTTTATTCTCTTTGAACATTCTGTTGACTAGGTTTTGGAGGATCCAGTTAGGCTGGGCAGCATTTGGAAAACTACGTCTAGTCTCCTCGTCATCCATAATCCGCAATGCTTGAAAACCAAAGTTTTCAATCATTGGGTCCTACCCGTCATGACCTACGGAGCTGAGACGTGAACACTCATGATAGGGATGGTCCACCAGCTCAAAGTCACTCAACGAGGTATGGAAAGAGCTATGCTTGGAGTTTCTCTGAAGGATAGGTTTCGTAACGAATACATCAGACAGAGAACCAAAGTAGCCATAGATCAAAGAATTAGCAAGCTGAAGTGGCAGCGGGCCGGCCATATATGGCGAGATATATCTCGCAAAGAACCAACAACCGATGCGGTAAACGAGTGCTTGAGTGGAGACCGCGACTCGGCAAACGTAGTGTAGGGCACCATTTGGCCAGGTGGGATGACGATCTGCAAAATACTGCAGGCAGATGCTGGATGCGGCAAGAAAACAGGGCGCTATAGGCCGATGTCCAGCGGTGGACTCATATAGGCTGATGATGATGATGATTATGAGTTGCACCGAAAAAATAAAAATATAAGTACATAGATACCTATACAATTGTGCAACGACCAGTGAGTTGAGTCCTTTAGGTACAGAGACAATTAATAAAATATTGGTAGTACCTACCTACTTACCATTTCTTTGTATTCTCATCGTGTATTTTATTTTCAATAACGTTTTTTACGATTCATTTTATTATACCTATTTTTGCACACATAATTATTTAAAATAATAAATAAATAAATAATGTTGGACAATCCACACAGCATTATCTAGCCCCAAGCTAAGCAGGGCTTGTGTTATGGGTACAAGATAACTAATATACATAATACAGAAAACGACATAGATAGATATTTTTTTATTTTACATAGAAAACACCGAGAACGCCCTGAACAAATATCTGCAGATCGTATACATATTTGTCCCGAGGCGGGAATCGAACCCGCAACCTCCTGCCTCGCAGGCGGACCTTCGCCCACCGCACCACAGAGAAATAATAAATATAATACCTATTCAAAACTATAATCACCCCTTACTAAACATTTACCTTACAACAAACTTACAAATAAACCCGCTGTTTACTAAAAAAGTCAAATAAATAAATTTCAAGTTGGTTCCGCAGCGAAAAATAATATTGCTGTTAAAAGTAGCACAGGTCCGTTCAGCACAACGTCTCGTCCCGCACTGATTGTAGGGCCGGCAGAGGGGCGGCTCATGTGTAACGTTGTATCGATTACGTAAAAAATTCGTTAAAAATAATTAGATAATTTATTTGAAAAAGTGGGCGGAAGAGAGTCTCCGTAACTTTTTATTCTACATGGTGATAACTTTAAATAAATCTTGTGATTGATAGTTTAGGAGAAAAAGAGTTTTAACGGAAAAAATGGATGGTACTTTGCACCATTATTTCAGATACTTAAAATTGGAATTTCAAATTTTCGGCTTAAAGGTAAAATGCCTTGTATAGCATAGCTTATCATATATTTTTTTCAAACCTTTTTCTATAAAGAATAAGAAGAAAAACGGATTTAACTTTACCCAATTTACGCCGATTCACCTCTATCTGGGCCTTAAATTGATATTTTTAAGCTATTGCATAGCTTCTATCGCGGGCCTTGAGCGTGGAGACCGAATCCAGAAATTCCGTAACGAAAATAACCTAACACTCCCCACTCCAACCGGCTCAGCGGTGATACTTTTTAGTTTTGCCATCTATCGATGAATAGCAGTACTTTTAATGACATAAGCTATGCAATAGCTTTACCGCGGCAGTCCCCGAGTGCCACACGCCTTTTTTTCTCAGTCGTGGTTTCTTATACAGGGAAGGGAACCGATACAAAATATTGTATTGTACGTATAATGTTATTCGAGTTTTTACCACGGGGATCCGTGAGTACTGAGATTTTGGCCGACAACCGAGTTTGACCGAGGTACCATCTTGTTTTGTTAAGTTTGAATTTAAGGGCTCATATCATTGATTTATTAAAAAGGGAAGATAGGTTACGTTCTCCCAGCGCTTACTCAAAAATTGGCATGTGTTACAACTACACGCAAACAAATACGCTCACAGTTATATTTCCGGTCCTGTGCAATACAAAGAAGAACAAAGACGAAAAGACGTATCTAAGACCGAAGTGAGACCAAGACAACAATATTTCACGCGAATCACAACCGCCCGTGCCGCCGGTCCGACGGTGACTGAGGTAGGAGCACACAATTTCACACAATATGAGGTTGCCGTTTTCGAGAAACTAGTACCTCATCTTCCCTTTTTAATTACACAAGTTTCCGACTGCGAGGCAACTGCATCCGTCGACTGCAGTTGACTGCAGGCGACGACAATCGCTGATCGCAGTTGGCTGCGGTCGATAGCATTAGGACATGATCCTAATGACGTTCTCTTTCTGCAGATGCCCCTGCGGGGATCTTCGGCGGCCTACGTGGCGGGGAAACTCGCTACCCATGCACTATGGTCAAAAAACGTTGAAGACGCTAAAATCTGTTGTACGGACTGCAGAATGCTGGCTGTCAAACCGATCACAGGATCCTGCGGTCATACTCGGTGTACTCAGTAAGTATTTTAGGATCCTCAGATGAATCACTGTGTTTGTATAACTTTTATTGTTAGCAGTTTAGACTTCTATTTATATGGATCTGTTCAGTTACGTCTAGATTGTTTTAAACAGTCTGCAGTTAGCGCAGCTGTTTAAATTGTAAATAAATGTAAGTTCTAATTCGTTACTTTGACTGTAACTTTTGCTATTATAGTACCTATACCTATAGAATATAGCTCCCTGCTTGGTATAAACAATGCTGGGAAATCCACACGGCATCATCTAGAGCTGCAGGTACCTCTACCTTTACTGATCCGGGATTCATATTCATATCATAGATCATATTCTTGAAGAACTAGACTCCAGGGAATATTCGAAGTGGTCAATTATTTTCCTTGAGGATCGTGAAGGTCTCAGTAACTAACTTCCTGGACACACTGGTTTCGACCGGGTTTTTCCTCAGCGTAGCATCTGACACACGGACTGCAAGTTGCCGACTGTAAGGCTCAACGGCCTACGCCGGTCGACCGGTGCCGTCGCCTGCATTGGCCTGCAGTTGATTGCGTTCGACGACCGCTGTCATGTCGCCTGCAGTCGGCAATTTGCCGGCTGTGTATTTGAGACGTGCAGTCCATGATAAGAGAGCTTTTCCGTTTTTACGTAATTTTTTTAAATCATCTTTTATCCACTTTTGTAGTTCTATAACAGTTATGTCAGGTCCTCCATTAAAATAGTGCCGTATTTAGTGACATGATTGTCTCAGCACATGTGCAAGATCTTGTGACTTTCGCAACCTTGCGCCGCCTTCGCGTTCTCATTCAGACATAGGTTACGTACTCTATGACGACACAACGTGTACAATAGACACATGGTTGAGTTTTCCACTAAGCTACACGGCTAGATAAAAACATTGCGATTTCAAAACGATTGACTGCATGGTTAACAATGGATAGTTATTGTTTGTCAAGGTGTAGAGAGTCTTAGTACGTTTATCTGTTTACCACATATTTAGCTTCTGATTTGAACCTCCTAAGAAGATACAATTCACACCTGACCGATGACTGGCTGAGACTACCACCGATCATAAAATATCTCTCATTTTCAAAGACTACCTAAGGGGTAGTCTTTGAAAATGAGATATATTTTATTATTTTCTTTTTTATTATACAAACGTCTCTCCCATTTTCAAAAACTACCCCTTATTATACAAACGTCTCTCCCATTTTCAAAAACTACCCCTTAGTATACAAACGACTCTCTCATTTCCAAAAACTACCCCTCATTATACAAACGACTCTCTCATTTTCAAAAACTACTCCTTATTATACAAACTACTCTCTCATTTTCAAAAACTACCCCTTATTATACAAACGACTCTCTCATTTTCATAAACTACCCCGATCATACAAACGTCTCGGACATTTCAAAGACACATGCATATGGAATACAAAACATTTAGTTCGATGCATTACTAAGATCTAGCGACCGCTGGAAGTGGCATGAAATCTTTGGTTACATAATGAATTCTTTAGTTACAAATTAAGATAGAGATTAAAAACTTGACAATATCTAATAAATAAATAATGTTGGGCAATTCACACGTCATTAACTAGCTCCAAGCTAAGCAGAGCTTGTGTTATGGGTAGGTACCTACTAGATAACTCATATTTTCAACAAAATACACTACATAGATTGATATATAACAACTATCTACTCTAAAGTCATATTATAGTTAGACTTAGATATGCAAAGATTGTATTAATTGATAAGCGATAAACTTGCTAGTGGTTTTTTTGTTCACTTCTTCTGCTAGTGAACAATAAATTGAAGTGAATTGCACTTTGTTTCTTATATGATATTGATTACTATTTATCAAGCTGTATAGTAAAAAAATCACATGTCTAAGTGCTCTGTCCAAGTCTAAAGAAATTAACGATTTGACTCTGACTCTGATTTTTTACTAAGCATAGAAAACATCCAGAACGCTCTAAACAAATATCTGCTGATCGTACAATAGATTCTCTAATACTGAAAACTGAGAAACAAACGTTAATCTGATGTTTTTGTTTAGCTGCATAAGAAGAGAAGCTGTATGCGTATGCGGGATAAAGAATACACAAGACATCCAATGCAACATCCTAATCAGAAATATTATCGAGAAGATGCACTACAGACGGCCTTTGCTCAGGTATGTACTTTGTTGATATTTGTACTGTATTTTATATTTTTTTATAAACTTAACTAACTTATTCTAGTTTTATTACTAAGACACTTTAAACCGTATTATGAAATAGCTCTGTAAGGTTAAGATTTATTCTCTCTTGCACGCGGAAGTATGCCTACTATACAAAACTCGAATAATCCCATAACGTAGTCTTGAAAAATCACCATCAATATAAATACAACATACGACATACAACATCATTACTTCGGTTCTTTCTTACTATTCTGACTACTTCTATAAAACACTATCTAATAATAACTTTATGCAAAAATTTAACAAACTAAACCCAGACTACGGCATTCATCGATTGTGCTAATTGTGTTAACAATGAAATTTTATTTGAAATTCGACCCTAACTTAGACCCTGCTGTCTCGTTAGACCCTCAATATTGTCTGACGTCATATACCCTATAACCACCGGGGTATTGAGAGGAATCAATCGATACCTCATTTGTTAAAATCGAACGAGTAGTTTTAGGGCTAGGTAGGAATATAAAAATCATCTACATACGTCTTACACGTAGCGTTATATTCTCTTTGCATACATACATACAAACAAACATAGGGTGCCAAACTTATAACCCTCCTCCGTTGGTAGTCGGGTAAAAAGTCGTAGTGTTTTGGTAAAGTACGAGTAGGTAATCTATCATTTTACCCACTTTTCTGTTTCCGATTGAGCAAAAATTGGACATGCATATGTAAATCGGATGACGTTACAATATAATACAATACAATATGATGACATCGTGCTGATCTGATAATGGAGCCGATCTGATGATAGAGCCGGAGGGTGACTTTGAGAACACTTTAATAAAATGACGAAACTTAATATTCTTAAGGCCCGTATTATAAAAGCTTGCTCAGTCATTGATCTATACTTGAGTACACAAACACTGAATAACAGTCTTAGGTAGGTAGGTATTTTTATCGAACCTTCAAATAGATTTCATCCCGGAATTCCCACGGGAACAGGAACTACGCGGGTGAAACCGCGAGGCGCTGCTAGTTATAGATAAAGACCTATGACAGTTGCTGCAGCTATGAACAAACTTTTTAATAATACGGGCCTTAGAGCAATCATAGCTAAATAAGCTGAGCAATATGTGTTTTCAGATCTAGGGCCTCATCGAGTATGTATCGCCCCGATGACACCAAGTTCACAGTGTTACCAGCATCGCCCGGTAAGATATTTTGACATTTTGCCTCCTATATATTTTTATAGAGATATACTCAAATTTAGATCAACTAGCGCCTGCTCTAAATTTATCCTAAAATTGCAATTAATTCTCATAAGTTTCGTTTCACACAACTTATTAGAACTAATTTTAGTCTCTCCGAAAGTGCATCAATTTGCTTGCGTCATTTGAAATCATGTTCTCGTAGTGACTAAATAGTAAGTAGTTGGGATGTGTTGCTATTTTGAATTTATTTTTTTGCGCAGTTTTCCCTTTTTTAGTCCAAACTTGTAATTTAAGTACATTTTCTTCATTAGAGGTATTCCAATTTAATAAAATAAACGAAATAAAAAAATGTCATGGTCGAAATGGTTAATCATACGACTCTATGACATAACTTTTTAGGTTACCTTTTCGGCCAAAACAAGCCAAATTTTTAAGTTCTCGGGGTACCTAGATTAAATTAACAAATGTTTTGGTGGAAAACCAGTTTTGCTCCGATTGTTTGTAGAGTAAAATTAAGCTGCAACAGCCAATTTTTTTTTCTAGTTCCGACAATATTATTTTGGCACTATTCAATAATATTCAAGCTCATGTACTTGGCACTTGTTTTGCCGTGACTATCTTGATGCACGACAGTGTAGTTATGCAACGCAAAGGTCATTATTTAATACTTAGTAATTATGGGCCCTGACTCTGGTAAAAACACAATCAACAGCGACAATAAAAACGTTTGTCAAAGTGCAAGTTTGACGCTCAGCCCTGATATTACTTATTTTCGGCTATCGATTTAGTTACCTGTTTCGAAACCTTGATAGACGATGTGCTTATTTAAAAACAGTATCGTAAAAGTCTATTTTATTATTTGTACACCTACTATACAGAGTCCCCGACTCTGTATAGGTGCTGTGTTTGCGTGTCTTTTTTTTAATAGTGCCAGCTTTGTGACCCTCTGCTTGTAAGCTGTAATGCAGTTGCGATTTATTTTATGTTTTTTGATTTATACCAACATTTATTTAAGGTTATGTTTTCTTATTTGTTTCTAATGATTTGACGTGTTATAAAAAGCTATAAACCGACTTCAAAATCCAGTGTTAATCTACTATGTCACGGACGAACGCAATCACCCCTACCTTCTTTACTTTCCCTGATTGAAGATCTATATTCACGTGCAACAAATTGGAATAACACTTCGATAGAACGATCCAATTTTCCATATTTTTTATTTCTCCGTAGACCATAGTACCTAATATACATATATTTACCCCCTTATTCATAATAAATAGTCTGCTAAATCTCGCTCTGTCTTCTTCTATTGAAATAAGTCAGACTGAGAAATAACACTACTTAGCAGCTGTTTTATGTTAGCAGACCATTATGAATAAGGGTGTTATTCTGTGTCCGTAGTCTAATTTAGTTAGATGAGACATGGATGGAACTGTTGATACCCGTTGTCATGGAAACCATTAAGTTTTAGGCATTTGATGTTTTTTTGAACACCTCAAACCAATCTTTATACAACAACCAAAGAATCATCATCTATTAACATTTCACCAAGTGTGTTGTAGCTAAGCTAGTGATTTAATGCCACCGCTGCACGCCCTGCATCTCAAAGCACAAGGGCGGGATTAGTTTTATTTAGGAACTGTATAAGAGTAACAAGTCAAAGTCGTTAGTTAAGGTGAAGCATTGGGGAATCGGGGATCATGGTTTTCAATTTTTCTCAGCAATTACAAAACATTCGGAATAGGTTTTTTTATGTTTTAAATTATTTATGTTTTTTACTTCAAATGTACAGTTGTAGTTACACGATTGATTAACTTTCACAGCACAAAAAAAAAATCCCAAAAAGTGGTCTATAAAAACATGGTTTCTCATTTTACAGACGAACGGAACCGATTTATACCTTTAAATTTTGTGTACAGATAAGTCTATACACCCTCTTTGAAATTGGAACTTGGAAATTGGACTCGAAGGCGGGACTTTCCCTCTTAACGGGTCTCCTAACGTCTACCCTTAAGTTTATTTTTTTATTATAAAATTTGAATGGTACCTACATATTTTATAATTTTAATGTAATTAATTCAATGTAATTAATTACGTGCGGTGTTGTTGCCACACGCGCTGTATCAAACGAAAGACGTGCGAATATACGAATTACGAGTAGGTATATAAATTGTAATCTAATCTAGTATTCGTTGACGAAATAATAGCGTTAAACGTTGGGAACGTCTCACGTGAGACGTTGGGAATAACCCAATATTATGTACTAGCTGCGCCCCGCGGCTTCGCACGCCTATTCTACGGGAACTGATTTATGGGATAAAAAGTAGTATTTGTGTTATTCCAGGCCTAGAACTACCTATATGCAAAATCAGCCCAATCCGTTCAGTAGTTTTTTCGTGAAAGAGCAACAAACATACATACATGTTTACAAATTTTATAATGAAACGCGTTTATAATATTAGTAGGATGACCGACGTAATAAAGTTACTTTGTAACCTTATTTACTCCAAATAGGTAATAGTTTATGGCTAATAATACGGCTTCATGGGTAACGTAACCTAACCTGCGACCTGGCCACGGTTGGTCTCATTGCTTCGACAGTGTTATGTAACGTCAATCGCAATGTAAGAAACAAATGTTCGATTTACATAATAGCCTTGTTGGTGCGCGGCTATCGTTGTGGGCCGAATCGTTGCCGAGGTTCGCGAATCGCGATCAAGCGATACCGCTAGGCATTAAAACCAGGCCTGCCTAGTGACGCAGATGCTGTGTGACATAATAGCACATGCAATGTTTCCATTTCCAATGATATCAACCTCAACCTTGTTGAATAACACTGTTAATCAACAACACTATTCAATTTTCCAATTAACGTTCAACAAACTCATTCAGGTCTGTGGTACCTAACTGTTATACCCTAAATAATGTCTTCCCTCTAAATTTTAACTAGATTCCTGATAAAATAATTCTAGGTTAGGAATCTTTTGTGGTTAGGTATTATAACACTACAAATTCGTAGTGTTTATCTGTCTTAAACCTTGAATATCAGTGCGAAGGTACTAATTAATTAGAACCAGCAATAGACTTCATGATTATCTAGCATTACAGTAAACTATCCATATAAATAAATAAATAAATAAATAATGCTGGACAATTCACACAGCATTATCTAGCCCCAATATATATCTATACTTCTGCAGAACGTTTTATTCAAAAAACTGAAAGCTCGTGAGAACGAAACTTTAAAATATGTAATTATTTCATAACTTTCAGTCGCATAAGTTACGAGCCAACCTATTACGAACAACCTGTTACGTGAATACTCTGTCACGTGTACGAAACCCCACAAAAATGAGTAAAGGCGATTGTATAACAAATCTTTTTATTCCCCGTACGAATAAATCTAAAGTTATGTAACCAAACCCTGACCTTGTATACGTCGACTCAAGGTTGCGTAACTTTGTATGCATTATCATTAGAAAATAAATGAAACTATAAACTCCGTTATATTTCTTTTTAATCTATTTACTGGATATAATAGTTGTGAAATAAATAAAACTCACAGCTAATGTAATTATGAAAAAATCCAATGTTTCTCTTCTCATAACACGGTTCGCTAAATGTTTTATTATGTAATGAAATGAAATACACGTTGTGTGCGGTTTTATTGTGTTATATAATTTAGTTGACACATTTTAGTTTGGAGGTAGCTACATAAGAGTAGGTCCGGAGTTGGAAAAAATAAAAGATAAGAGATTTAATAGGAGAAATATTTAATTTACATAACGTAAAAATGGTATATTTGATAATTTTGGAATGTTCAATGTTGTTAAATGAGGCACGTATATGAGGGCACCACAATAATAAAACTTAGTTTGCAGCTAGATGGTGAATTGGTGATCTGTGAATTGTCTAGTATTAGTAATATTATTTGTTTACATTCTGTGATATATTGACCGATTTGTATCATTTCTGACCGAGACTACGTTACCTGGATTTTGAATGGTTGTGATAAGACCTTGTTTATATATTTTTTGTTTATCTGCTTTGCTACTTATTATCAGTATATATTTTAGTATACATTTGTTTGGCTGGTTTTTCACCTTAGATGTGCAATATTTATTTTCAAAATACACATTAAAGTCAATGATCTTGGCGTGTTCCCTTTGCCGTATGTCATCGTTTTTATACTTGCACTTCTGTAGTGGAAAAGTGGCCTAACAGGTTTAGTTCCTTTATCTGTTATTATTAAGATGATCTATTAATAACAAATTAGCTGTTTATTGCTATTTGATAGAACCCGTTTTTGTTGAAATTATTTAGCTATGTTGTTTCAAGTTGTTCGGCGCATGCAAAATTATAACAGCTTCTGCCTGCGATTTCACACGCTATTTTTTTCGAAATGTAAAGTAGATTATGCAGGACCTGTCTGTACCTACAAGCAGGAACAGACTTAGGCCCGTATTATGGAAGCTTACTCAGTCATCAATCCATGATTGAGTAACGCTTTCCTATGGCATAAACGTTACTCAAGCAAAGATCTATGACTAATACGGGCCTTAATCGTTCAATCCTAAACCGCTCGGTAACTTAGGCGACATGTAATACACAACTTTACACTTCAGAGACTTATAAACTCCGATTCAGAATCCAAGATATTTTATGGCAACAAAGACATTCATCAATAAAAACTTGACAAAATCTCATACCAATAACAGAAAATAACGAGGTTAACACTAAAAACTAAAATACTAAATTCAACAACGCATAATCCCGTATGAGCATCGAGAAAACAAAAGAGAGGTCATACTCGTATAATGATGAATGAAAACATTCAAATCAAAAACTTTTTTCGAGCTTCGTTGCTTAGTTTCGATGATACCAATGTCGTTTCATATTTTCCAACAATATTCTTTAGGTTTTATAACCCTTTGTATACAAAAAATATCCCGGTTTTCAAATCGGAGTATAGATACCAGCGCTGCGTTAATTTCCCAAGTATGAGTTCCCGTGACATCATGTATTTTGTACATAATATTGGGTAGAAAATACGACACTCTTTGGCCTCACTGCATTTGGATATAAATTTACCCTTGTTACCGTTACGATTAAATTTATTTCCTTACTATTTTAGCTACAGAATTTTTTTGAAGGACGTGGATATTTATTACTTACAGGGAGGGTTATGAAGTACGCGATGCGTTCCTGTCTGCGCAAAAAAAAGCCACACAGGGGCGCTGAACCTAACGATTGGACTAGAGACATACCGCTCCGGCGAATGGCGAGCATACCTGATGTAAGTATAATAAATAACATAGCATAAAACAAAGTCGCTTCCCGCTGTATATCTGTCCCTATGTACGCTTAGATATTTTAAACTACGCAACGGATTTTGATGAGGTTGGTTTGATTCAATGGAAAGGTTTATATGGATAATACATCAGCATTGCACCCATGCGAAGCCGGAGCGGGTCGCTAGTAATAAATAATAATAATAATAATAATAAATAGCCCTCGCGAGCGACCGGGTCAGGCGTAAAGCGTTTTGGATGAAACGCGATTAAATTGTGATTATTTAGCCAGAGTTCTTAAGAATAAAAAAAATCATAATAATATACAGATGCAGTTCGCCCAGAGCATCTATACTTAGAGTAATCAAAGCTTGTGTTCTGAGTAGGTATTAGATAACTGAAAAACATTCTTATTTATATACCGATGTATAAACCGATGACCGGGAAGCCGCGGGCGTTTTCAGTGGCCTGGACGTACACCGGAACCATCATCAATGTCAGGATCGTTAAAAATGTATTATTTCATTAAAATATTATTTATGGCTATTGCATTCACTGCCTAGCCCTGACAAGCCGTCACACGGGGGTGGAGTGCCACATGAGCGTTAAAGTGTAAAAATGCAAATATCGATTACGAATTTTGCTTTATCGACCTCGGATCATTACAATCGCTTGATCTCCAGAATACTCGACTATCCAATGGGATAGTCGGGTATCATAAATGCGAATGTCGGTTTACTCGTGGGAGGATTGTCAATGGAAAATCCACCCACGAGTCCTCTCCACCGTAGACCGAGACATGTTATCGGTGACCCCGTTGACCCACTCACTGCCGCTAACCCGGAGGTGACGTCCAACCGATTCCTTACCGTATACTACATAGCCGACCAAAAACCGAAGATTTCCCTCCTTCACCGCCCACAGGTGCATTCGTGCACCTAAGACGTAACCTCCATGCCCTCTCGTAACATCTGGCAACAGCCCCAGCCGAGGCTCGCACCTAAGGGGTGGCCCTTGAGCGTGAGCCCCACCTAAATTTTACCGGCAAAGCGCCATCTGCGCCCGTCGAAAGTCCGGTAACGCTGTCATGGCTATCTGCAGTCAACAGTATTTTAGTCTTCGAAAAAAAAACGAATTTTGCTTTGGATAATGGGACTAAAAATACATGTCGTTTACCTAGTAGATAAGAGCAAACTACGAGTAGCTATGAATTAATGTCTTACAATAAACCATTGTAAGATAATATGAGTCATCCTCATCCAATGCTATTTTGTCTATGATCTGTTTTCTAACTATGAGCAGTGCACCTTACTTCCTGCTTCCTGCTTCCTGCTTTAGAATGAATATTAAGAAAATATTGTTTTTCTATTTTCAGTACCGTATGCAGTATGTCCGGCATTTACTGTATTGGGGGCGCTACTATGACGCGGTGGCGCACCTAGCGCAGATCTCGGCGTCTACGTTCCAAGTTTCAGTATACGCAAGAAAGCTGCTGGTTCAGGTACGTATCATCATTGACCTTTACTTCCCAGTACATACAGTAAATTTACATATGGCTGCACTTACGTGAAGCCAGAACAGATTTATTTCATTTTCAACTAAGAATAACTAATACTCTACTAAAACTAATACGAATTTATTAAACCTTACACAAATGTATACATACTCAACTTGCATCTTGATAAGAAACATTCATTCTAACTCAATAAAATCAAACCTACAACTACGAAAAAGGAATAACCCTTACACTTTTAGAAATAAATATAAACTAGAATTATCTAAAGCACGTACTGATTACAGCAAGAAAACAATTGTTTACGAGGGAGTGCAGTTATTCAATAGCTTGCCTAACGACATCAAGGAATGTGCTAGCATAAATATGTTCAAAACAAAATTAAAAAAATACGTTTATAGCCTTACTTATACTTAAGGTAATAATTAGCTTAAGCATTATTTTTTGTATCTCATTGTAAGTGAACATTAGTGTTTTTATGAGAAATAAACATCTTTAAACCGAACCGAATAAGAATAACATTTATTTAGATACTAGCTGCGCCTTGCGGCTTCACCCGCGTTGATCTAATGGAAACGTTTAAAGGTGATTTCTATCAACGGGAACTGATTTATTGGATAAAAAGTAGCGTATGTTTGATTCCAGGATTAGAATTACCTGTATGCAACATTTCAGCCCGAATTGTTCAGTAGTTTTGGCGTGAAGAGGTAACAAACATCCACCCATCCACCCATACAATTTTTCGCATTTATAATATTAGTGTGATTTCATTCCAGGTGATAGAAATCCTAAGCCCGAGCGATCCGAAGCGTCTAATCCGTAGCATGTACAAGTCTGTGCGCTTCGAACTGGCCACCGCTTGGATCGACCATAAGACATTGGAATGCTCGGTGTGCTATAACTTATTGGAACAGCCAGTCACAACGTTCTGCGGCCACACATTCTGTCGAGTCTGTATCAAACGCACCTTGGATGAAAGAAAGTTCTGCCCACTTTGCTCCTACGATCTGAGCACCTTTGATCTTGCACAGGTAATGCTTATCTTGAGAATAATCCCTTACTTATAACCTCAACCTCCACAGGCTGTATTGGTCCACTGCTGGACGCAGGCCTCCTCCTGATAAGCGCCATAGTGGCGTTTATCTCATGGAGGGTAATGCCCATAATCCCCACGCTGGGCATGCGGGTTAACGATCGCAGTTTGGTGATTATATATTTATTTATATCCCTCAGTCGCCTCTTAAGACACTTGCGGGAAAAGTTAGGGTGGTAATTCTAAGCCACACACAGCTTACTTATAAAGAAAAACTAAACGTATCGGTTTGTACATTTCAAAACAGTTATTAAATTTCTGTAGGTTTCATACAATATTTTGAATAAACACCCATTCTCACTGGACGTTTTATTTGTTTATTCGACACATCGATCAAAAATTTCGCCGGCCCCCCTTAGATGCAAAATGCGCGCTCTGAAACCGTCTGTATCAAAAGCTTTCCTTTTTGGAAAGCATTTGAATTAGTGTCATTTGAGCGCTTGGACAACAAATGCAAAATTGCATGCCTAGCAAAGTTACAAAAATCACAAGTTTAAAACACAAAAAAGACGGGTTTCCTTTTTTCAGTAAAGTTTAAAAAAAAATATATGTTTCCAATATCTTCTGATAATCTAATGGCGGACTAAAAATAATAATATGTTTATTGCCTACGACATAAAGAAGGGTTTTTGTTATTATAGTGCGTAAGCCCTCACACTGCAAGTAATTTCTAACAAAATTGGGTTTGAATCCCGTCAAAGCCGAAAATATTGGGATATATTAGATTTTCTATGAAGAAGGGTCTTCATAACACACGATCCAGTCATCATTCAAACAAAAATCTAACCCGTACAACCTGAGCGCTGCGTTTAATTTGATAGTAGTAAGTAGGTAGTAAGTTATTTTGATAGTATCGCTACGTGACCGAGACGTTTCATTTGTGTATGGGTTTAAGTACAGCGCCTCATTTGATTTCATTTATAACCTCTAAAATGCGGACATGGAATTACATATACGAATCGCATAATAAAAATTGATGTCCCGTTTGGGAGCTATAGACACACGGATCAAACGTAAAAATCCCGTTTTTTGCTAATTGTACGTATTGTACTGTTGTTCTTTAGCAAACGACTTCAAATACACGGACGGAAAGTTGCCCGTCGACTGCACGCGACAGCAGTCGTCGATTAACGTTGATTGCTGTCTGTTGCCGTCGACTGCAGTTGGCTGTAGTTGCCTTGCGGTCGGCAATTTGCCGTCCGTATATTTCAGACGTGCAGTCCGTGTATAAAAGCCCGTAGAAAAACTAGAGTTGACAGAGAGATAAGTGAAAGGGCAAATGTTAAGCTGCACTTAGGGTCACAGGCGTAAATTAATAACTGTGTTAACTTTTTCAGACGGAAACCTCGACAATGGTATCTGCTATGCTGGGCGCGATCACGGATAACCCAGAGGTAGAACGGGAGCGACTCTTCCCGGTATTCGCCTGCACTGTGGCCTTTCCAGAGTAAGTATCTTTAACTATTGAAATTAGCTTCTTGATTATTATATTCGTAATTATTATGAACCGGCTAAGTACAAATCGGCCTTACGCACTACCGTTTACGGACCACATAAAGATCATTCTCAATCATTGATTAATTAAAAAGGGAAGATAGGTTACGTTCTCCCAGCGCTTACTCAAAAATTGGCATGTGTTACAACTACACGCAAACACATACGCTCACAGTTATATTTCCAGTCCTGTGCAATACAAAGAAGAACAAAGACGGAAAGACGTATTTAAGACCGAAGTGAGACCGAGACAACCATATTTCACGCGAATCACGACCGCCCGTGCTGCCGGTCCGACGGTGACTGAGGTGGGAGCACACAATTTTACACAATATGAGGTTGCCATTTTCGAGAAACTAGTACCTCATCTTCCCTTTTTAATGAATCAATGTTTTCAATATATTATTTATGTGGCTAATGCAGCCATTTTGTGTTTTTGCTTTTTAAGCAAAGTATAAAATGCGCAAATCTTTATGAATTCTCGGAAGTACACGCGAGTGACTGCCCTGTAGCTTATTTTAAGGTGTCAGAGGGGCGCAGAAGGCGCGGGGAGGGTACCGCCCACTCGCCTCTCGCCATATATCAATACGCTTGAGTTCTACGTTCCTACACGAATTATGATGAATGATTATACACTCAAATAATCGATCGAGATTTTCGCCGGTTCCCCATACATTCATAATTCGCACCCTGAAACTGAAACCTTTTTGGCATGTCAGGCAACCATTTCAACTAAGGTCATTATCAAACTCGGACAGAAATCTTGCAAGCAAAATTACAAAAGTCACACGTCCAAGACACAAAAAAGGACAGGATTTCCTGTTCTCAGTAAAGTTTTTGATACATTTTTTATCACTATAATGAGCTTATTTAAAGCCCTAACATCAAGAAATTTGGCGTATTATGCGTTTATTTTTTTAATATCAAAAGGCTAGTTTGCAGTTATTACTGATTCATACATTGTAGACAATAGCCATTTTTTATTATATTTTTATAAGTAGGTATTGACTACAGAAAATGTTCTGGGACTTGTCTTAACTACCTACATAGTTGTGTTTGTTTGGACAGCAAATATACTATTTCTGTCCAAAATAAAACTTATAATAAAATATAAGAATATTAAAACTAGAAAAAAAATTTTATGATAAGTACTTGTAGTACGCGGTTTGTTTAAAAGATTTTGTGCGAAGAAACAGTTCTCATTATATTCTGGTACCTGCTTACAAAATAAAATAAACTTATTTCGACTCCACTAATATCTTGTTCTGTGTGCACAAAATTTGTCAAGCTCTGCGCATACCGTCCGAGTCAAAACAAATCGTAGATAACTTTGAGTGTCCGTTTTGTAAAATTCTAGGTATCTACGGGAGGCCGCGAAATACCTGATCGAAGACTCATTTGTATAGATGAGCATGTTCGCATTTGAGGCTATGTTCACAGAATTCATAAAGATTTGCGCAACCTCTAAAACAGATAATACGTGTTTTATATTTTTTGTATTAGTATTGTGTTAAAAGTCGTTTTATGCTACAGCGTCACCTGCCCACTGATGATATTCGACGCGGAGTACCGGAAAGTGGTTCGCGCCGTGTTAGATATGGGCATACGGCGGTTCGGCATGCTAGCGTCTTTGGGGGACGACACCTACTCAAACTTCGGAACGGTCAGTGATTTCCAACATTATGTTAATGTGCAATAAGGTTGTGTTCTGGGCAAGCAGTCTCGACATAGATGGCGACCGACATCGCTCGCAAAGTTTTTACCGGTCATATTTTAACGAATTTTGATTGTCTTTACAAGAATCAAGTTTCTAATGATTCAATAACTATTTATTTACATAAATACAGTAGATTATTATAAAGAAAAGGTTAAATTTATAATATTCATATTAATTAACCATCGGAACTATTCATTTTTGACGTGTCAGTGACAGCTCTAACGACATTGTCAATTAGCCATGCTCGAATGCCATATGGACTTCACACACAGCAGCTTGTTATAATGTAGGAATGTACATTTCATCACGATAGATCTCGTTACATCTTTCCATAGAAATCGTCAGAAGACCACACACGACAGCTTTAATCTATATTTCTACTAATGAAGGCATGTAATGTACATGAATATACATTATAGTTGCCGTGTCTAAATCCCTTTATTTGATATTCTATGACAAAATTTTGTTTATGTACATTATTAAATCAGTAGAATGAGTATTCAATAATGCTGATTATTTTCAGATCGTGGATGTTCGAGACTACATAGAGTTGGAAAACGGCAATTCTATTATGTCAACCGTTGGAGTGTCTCGGTTTCGCATCATCGATAAAATGATTATTAAAGGGTAAGTATTTCATACAGCTACATGCATTAGTAAATTCGTACAGCTCGTATGACCTGCGTACTTATGAGTCCGCAATAACGACGCTACGTAATGAATTTATAGCGGGATGACAAGATATGGTTTTCTCGTTAGTGAGAAGTACATAGGGGCATACGAGCGTATTTTGTACTAAATTAGTAAATTATACTTTTTATTAACCGACGTTAAAAAAAGGAGGAGGTTCTCAATTCGACTGTTTATAAATACTGTATGTTTGTTACCTCAGAACTTTTGACTGGGTGGTCCGATTTTCATGATTCTTTATTTATATGAAATCTGGTGCTTCCCATGTGGTCCCATTTTAATTTGGTTCCGTTCTGACAGTGGGATCCATGAAAATTCATGAAAATACTATAAAAATTGAAGTATTTAGTATATAATTAATCATCATCATCATCATCAGCCTATACTAGTCCACTGCTGGACATAGGCCTCCCCTAATAAGCGCCATTATAATTAATAAACCGTTTTAATTATTTAATATCAAATGTCCTAACATGCGAAGGCAGGACAGGCGGCTAGTTAATATATAAATTATAAAAACCTTGTTTTTTTTAATTTCAGTTGTCCCTACGCAAGAGTGCGAGACCACATTGACATAGTGCCAACATCAGAAACTTCCATCACCTATCTCCAAACGCTGGGGCAGCAAGTCAAGACAAAGGCCCAAGAGTGGCTTCCTTCGCTGAACGAAGGCCTTCGAATGGACATATGGCAGCATTTTGGTCCCTTCCCTGAGATGAGTTTGGAAGGCGAATGGTGGAAGGATCCTAATGGCCCCTGGTGGCTGTGGTGGCTTATTGCTATTTTGCCGCTACGTTCTGAGATACAGGTATTTTATTATCCGTACCTAGTTTCTACCTGCGGTGTACAATGTACTATAAATAAAGATAAGTCGGGTTTTCCTTCCTGACGCTGTAACTCCAGAACGCACGAACCGATTTCCACGGTTTTGCATTCGTTGGAATGGTCTCGGGCTCCGTGAGGTTTATAGCAAAGAAAATAGGAACATCGCGTGCGAAGCCGCGGGGCGCAGCTAGTGTAATATAAACGTTTTCATAGAAACAACCCGTACGAGTGTTGTACAGCCTGTTCCGTTCAATGGTTTTATTGTGAAAAAGTAACAAACATCCATCCAAACATTTATACCTGTAAACATCCAAACTTTTGCATTTTTAATAAATATTACTGTGATTTACTCAGTCCATGAGAACCCACTGCTAAGTAGAGACTTGTTTTACGCCATTCTGTCTGGTTTCTTTATCTTATCACCCTCATATAATTCTTCCCAGCTCTGTTTAGCTTAGGACTAGACGATGCTGTATGATTTGTACAGCATTATTTATATGCCTCTTTGTCGCTGTGATCTACTTTTGACCACCATTCTTTTCTGGTTAATTTCAAATGACTCATTAGCCCACGTTGTGGCTAGATTGTAACCATACTAGGGCTCATTCTTTAGAAGTAACTAATCAATGTGCACTGGATATAAAAAAACTTTTTGCTTGATATAATATTTATATTAAACTAGCTTTTGTCCGCGGCTTCGCACGCATTATTCAAGTAGCCTATGTCCGTTCCCGGGATACCGTTTACCTCCCTGCCAAATTTCATCAAGATTCGTTCAGCCGTGAACGAAATGAAAACTATCCTATACCCGTCTCCTGGTTCTAAGTTACCTCTCCTCCAATTTTCAGCCAAATCAGTTCAGCCGTTCTTGAGTTATAAATGGTGTAACTAACACCACTTTCTTTTATAAATATAGATTTGAATTCCAAAATGCGCCGATGTGTTAGTTACCAGGCGATGCCAAAACAACTAAACAGTTCTGACTGTTGATACGCTTACTTTGTTTCAGATGCTAATGCTATCCACAAAGCATTTATCAAAAAGGATGACTGCAGTCCTCCGGACATTGGACGCGATGGCAACCTTTCATATAGTACGGCCACATTAATAGGCCTTGTTTTTTGTTTTTGTTAATCAAAAAACGTAGCGGTGACCTTGTAACGGCAGCCGCGTGAATTTATATTTTCTGCCAAAGTTAAAACGGGACAATAGGACAACATTTTTCCTCGTTTCCTATCATTATATTTATTTTAATAATGGAAAATAAGTAATACAACGATTTAATCCAAACAATAAATCTGTGTAAACACATTAAACATTTTTTTTCTATATAAACTAAACAGCTGGATGCGGGTGGCGCTCGATCGGTCATTATGGCGATTTATGGAGAAAACGACGTCTGAACATTAGTCCATCTGTCGCAGCCGGAACGTAGAATTAGCCCGTATGTAAAACGGCTAGGCCGTTTACAAAACGGCGCCATTCAGCTAAATGGCTAGGCCAATTGTAAAAAGCTCAACGTTCAACGATTTGGCTGACTCAAACCTAGCCCGATTGTAAAACGGCTATATCTTTTTATACCATGGATTACTAATTAGTAGTAATGGCGCGCGGTTTTGCTTGTGTGAGGTTACCTGCCTAAATAAATTTCCTAACCAAACTTCAGAACACTGAAATGTAGGTACCAAAGAAATGTATTTTATGGGATTAAAGTAAAACGTATTTTATTTGAATCCCATAGTAGTGTCACGGTGCCTCAGATTATTAATAATATTATATAACAATCAAAATCAGTGCATAAAATTTAACTTCTGTAAAGTCTAATCTTTAATATACCTCAATAAAATTGAAGTAGGTAGGTAATGTAATAATGTGGCCGTGTGGTGCTGGCTTAGAATTTGCACCACCCCAAGGGATGCAGCGCCCCTGCTGAACAATTTTCCACCGAACTGCAATCCTTAATCACTATGCCAAGCGTGGAGCACAGGCGTGAAGTTTATGGTCACTACCCCCCATGGTACAAACGCCAATAAGGAGCTAATCAGGGGAAGTCTACGTCTAGCAGTACAAGTTGTTGAGGTTGAGGATGTAGTAAAGATAAAATAACAGCTGTTTAAATGCATGTTATGGTATGCACGGTAGGTACCAAACGAGCAACTTTTAAAATTGTGTTCTACTGTAGGTAGTTAGGTATCGCTGTCTCTGTTTGAGCTTACCTCCGAACCCAATTTTTAAGCAACTTTCCTTGGCAGATAATTGATGTCATATCCGGTAATAAAATATAATATGTAGGTAACTGTAGATTCTGCGCAGACGGAGCCTCGTACACAGAAACAGTTATCTTCATTTGACGATCGGCCTAAGCACGGTGAACTGCCTAGCCATTCCCTAAACGGGCTAATTCAGATGATCAGCCATATTGTAGAACGTTGATTTCACCGATCGTTCTACAATCGGCCTAGGCATTTAGCTGAATGGCGCCGTTTTGTAAACGGCCTAGCCGTTTTACAAACGGGCTAATTCTACGTTCCGGCTGCGACACATCGATGACGAAAAACTGAACAGAAATCAGAAGTCCATAACTTTATTTCTTTAGAATTTCAAAATAAACACTTGAATACGTCAAATTATAAAGCCATGTCACACTGCCGATCTGCGAGCGATTAAAAATGATTTGAATGCGCGAGCGCGTAAAAATGCTCGCGGCGTGCGTTACAAACAACGCAGTCGGTCTTTGTAACTCAACTAACCATAAACAAACATGATCTAAAATATAAGACAAAGATTCTATCGATTTGACGACCTCTATGGTGCTGTGGGCGAAAGTCTGCCTGCGACGCAGGAGGTTCCGGGTTCGATTCCCGCCTCGGGACAAATGTGTGTACGATCTGCAGACATTTGTTCAGAGCGTTCTGGATGTTTTCTATGTATATTAAAAAATATCTATCTATGTAGTGTATTGTATTATGTATATCAGTTATCTAGTACCCATAATACAAGCTCTGCTTAGCTTGGGGCTAGATAATGCTGTGTGAATTGTCCAGCATTATTTATTTATTTATTTATTTATTTATTAAAGTCACAAAAACTGTCTCTGTCTCACCACGGGCTAGTTGTCAACACGTTACAACCAACACTGTGATAATAAAGGCTGTTAAAGTATTGGTTATTATGATTTTCTCTTTGTTATCTTGGCGCAAACGGACCACTGACTATAGCCACCGGTGGCTGACACACGCTACGTCACATTTGCAATAATCGCAGAAGCGCGCAAAGTGTTCGAAAGCGCCCACGTTGTGTGCGTGCAATGCGTAGGAAGCGTAGCGTTTAACTGAGTGAGGGTGAGCAAAGCCCGGGCGGCGGCGCCACAGTGGCGAGAGTCTGCGACTTACGTGCATCGGCGTCAAGTAGCTAGTCGCCGAACAAATTATATGAAAAAGCGTTTAATGCTTTTCGTTCGGCCCTGTTGCCTGTGGTCGGTGGTCCGTTTGCGCACAGTCTTAAATTTTTTAAACGTTGTTACAAGGTCACATAAGAGCACACCGTTTCTTTTTAATTGGATTTTACTGTAAATATCGACAGTTGTTGAGCCGGCAAGGGGTTTTTACTCACAAAGTTTAAAGCTTAGCACCTCCTTGGTTTATTTTTGTTCATTTTGCTCTCAAATTCTTGGCTTGGTTTGTGTATGTTTTTTTACTGACAACAAAGTTCTTGATGTATTAAGCAAATAATGTAATAAATAAATCACTAATCTAATCTACTCTCAACAACAACTAGGCACCTCCTTAGACAAAAAATAAGTCTTGTAAAGAGTGATCCAGTTTTTTGTAGGGTTTCGTACCCAAAGTGTGCCAACGGGACTCTTCCTAGGCTTTTAATAAAATACATTTTGAAATAAACCGATACGGGATTATTTGGACAACTAAATCAATATCTTGAACGATACTCCGGATCCCTCCGGAGTACCTATAGAGTTTAATTCGCACTTGTCCTATTTCCTTTTTCACTCATCTATCTGTATTCAAATGACAGGTCTGTGTCTAAAATACATATTAATTCGTAAATATATCGTTAGTTTAATTGTAGGTAAACAAACATGTCAGCTCACTACCAAGCTAAGACTTACAACTGTCATGTCCATGGCGGCAGTAGACACTCCCCAAGGCACTTAGACAGAGACCGAGTAGAGACGTCATCTTGCCACTCGTGAGATAAATACGATCTATGTACCATCGCCAAACGTAATGCCCATCCAGTTTGAAACTATTTTGCTCTGCGTTAAAAACAAAATATATCGAGCAAGCCGGGGTTGGCAACTATTCACTTCACAGAAAAATCACCCTAGTGGTGGTAAGGCGCAATTTTTGCTGACTATACATAAAAGTGCCTCTCGTTGAGAGAACAAGCGGCGAGTGTGTACTGCCGTCATCAAATGTAGCTTATTATTTTGGCCGTACTATTAGTAAAATAAGTGATTGCTTGTTTACAGAAAACAAATAAACTCTTCTGTTTTAGTCTAGAGTAGTTCCAAAATTTTCGTCCGGTGATTCCGTTTTAACTCGGACATTGAATACAGGTTTTCAGGTAGGTACGTATATTTTAGGGCTCTTGTACACGGACTGCTCGTTTCAGATACACGGACGTCGACTGCAGACGACGGCAGCCGTTAACTGCAGGCGACGGCAATCGACGTTTGGACGAAAATAATTGAAAAGTGTTTCTCATACCTTTGTAAAAGTAGATTGTCCATCTTGTTCAGCACTTTAGCAGTCGGGGACTGCCTTCGGTCGCCAGTTGGCAACTTGCAGCCCGTGTTTACGAGCCCTTAGGTGACCTACGCTTTAGATGTATCAACTAAATACACAACGTGATGTAAACATGATTGTTAGTTTAATCGTAGTCATTGACACTTATAGGAATTTGTGAAAGTAGTTGTATTATTTTGATAGTTTGTGCCAAATATAATCATAATAGCCCATGTCAGCACTAATGGAATAAGTGTGAGGTCAGACGTCTAGGTTAGATCGGAGCTGAGTCTGAGAAAATACAGGTTTTGCCTAAAATGAAGAGCCAAGCGTGTGTTCGTCAAGTTAGCATGTAAGCAGGTAATTTGGTGGTATCAACTGACTGCCTCGCTAATTCCGACAATACCGTACCGAGATTTGAATCATGAACTATGCCAATCATCTGTGCTACAAAGCTTGGAAAAAGATCTCCCCATGACATATTTGGCTATAAATCAGTACAAAAGTGTTTAGAATACGATTGCCACGTATTGTCACTAGATGGCGTATTGCAGCTAAAACGCTATTTTGACCATCTTTAATAATTGTAGTAGGTACCTACCTATATCGTATCCATTTTGAATGGAGCATAAACGTAAATAAACGTATACCACGCCCATACTTAACCTTAAATTCACTTTGTTGGCGCGTCCTTTTATACGTAATTTACATTACTTGTCGATTTTAGATCCTCCCTTCAATAAAAAATGCTTACAATTATATCTGAAACTTACCGACGACGCCAAGCAAGTGAGATTTTGTTATTTGTGTCGTACTTTGTTTACTAACATGCTTCATTCAAAATGGATAAACCATAGTTACTTTGTTCTTCTGTAAGTCTTACTTATATCTGACAGTTAATAGGGTGGATTTTTTTGACGGGGCAGTTCAGTTAGGAAAGTTACCTTAATCCGGTGTAAATAAACTACAGGAAAATGTCCTGACGAGACGAGACTTACCTACTATACATAATATTTAGCGGAATTGTCATACCAATTCTAAGGTACCTTTTAAAAAAAATTAGGCACAGTTTGCAAGGAACTGACATTTTATTCAAATTATTTTTTTACTGCCAATCGATTATGTTTTCTATATGTACTGAACAAAAACTTCTATTAGACCAACTAAGGAAAAATGTCAGCAAATTTTACCGTAAATTTTACCGTAAATTTTGTAGGACAACAGCGTGCCTTCTAAAACCTGTGAACCTAAAATATCAAATTTTATAGATATCAGGCACCGTGCCTTCACAGCTGGCGCCTGAGTTTACTCGCAGGCACTCCGGCGCACACCTCGCACATCAGTAAACACTACACCGCGAACGCAACCTTTGACACTGCGCGGCGGTGATCGTCTGCTGCGAAGGATATGAAAATAAATAATAGTCCTAGTGAAAAGCTTATTAGTTTTTATCAAGTCACTCGTTAAAGTTATAACGAGTGACTTGATAAAAACTAATAAGTAACGGCTTAACTTGGCTGGCATCATAACATAACAAAAAATTCTTAAAATTAGGCGACGTGCGCAGCTCGAATGTCTGTGTTAAAATTATTCTTAGATAGGTACCTATGTCTAAAATCCATATTATATTTTTGGATATAGACTATTCATATAATAAATACCTAATAGAGAGATATTCCTCTGTAAGACAAACAGTATTTTTTGCTGATTTTTGATCTGTACCTACCTAAATCATTTTAGCCAAAAACGTCGGTTATGTCTTTTCTGCCACTAACTGGCGGCAGTAGGTAGGTATGTTTATACGAGTATTATGGACTCGCCAAAGGAACTGAAAATGTTTACCAATAGTCAGTGTGAAATTAATGTATGTACCTACTAAGTATACAGTCTGTTCAAAAAAAGAAGAGTCGTGGAAAGTGAGGCCGCTCGTGTGCAATTTGACAACTTTTGTTGCGTTGACAACACTGCTCTGTCATTGCAGTAGGTAGGTACGACTAGAAGTCGATTAGAAGTTCACCAAAACGCCACGACTCTTCTCTTTTTGAGCAGACTTTACTAATGCACCTGTAGTGTTTACCTATATTAATAATCATAATCACATTTCATCAGTCAACACTAAAATAGTTTACAAATTCATTTAGGTAAGTACCTATAACATCTATTTTTATATATATTACCTACCTAAGTATTTACCAATATTTGAATATAAAGGACATAGTATTTCGTGATATACATTTTTGGTTGTACTTTATCATCAATACAATAAGTACTACATTTTTAGTGTACCTTACTTAAAAATGTATACTTACCCATCGTACTGAAGTTTATTGTACTAAGAATTATCGTTAAAATATTCCTTAATACAAATAATAAAATGACGCATTTAACGTTTCTAATTCACTAGATTACTAGATTATAAAGTAAGAAATTTTTTCAAGTAAAATTAATAAATGGACATTGTGTGTAAGTAGATATAAAAAATATACTTATGTGTAGGTAAACTTGTCCATTCGTATCTGATCTCAAAATTTATGATATTATGTAGGTACACATTTTGCTAATAAATAAAGTCCTCAGCACACAGACGCTTATTAATTAGCGCGTTTTGTGAAGCGCGATTTCGGCTATTTTCTAGCGCGATTCCTTACACACAGCGGCTTATTATAAGCGAGATTTGGGCCGCGCGCCCCCGCCCCCCGCCGCCCTCCCCGCTTTACAGGCTGCGTGAACGACGAAGACGCAGCTTCAAAGAAGCAAAATCGCAGGACGCGAAAACGCCTCGGACAAGCCGAATCGCGGGGACAAAAAGCGGCAGTGTGCGTCAAGTCAACGTATGAGTTTTAGTACAAAATGTACTGCAAACATATATCGCGGAATCGCGCGCCACAGGTTGCGCTTAAAAATTTGCCCCTGTGTGAGTAGGGCTTAAAATGTTTAAGTCTAATCAAGGTATTTATTGTAGAATACCTAAAATATTTCTGGCAAAGACCAAACTTTTAATTAATAGTAAAATGTTTAATAAACATTTTCAACTGTGGTGTATTCTTATGTGTATTTTTAGGACCGGTTTGCCTCAAAGTATTAAGTGAGCGAATGAGATCCGATTTTAAAAAACTAAACGCGCTTCTTGCGTTGTATTTTTCATGATTGTGAAATTTTCTGTTTTGTATCAAAAGTCTTAAAATAAATGATCACACTGATTTCATTGATTGACTCCGAAATAATGTATTCTGTAAAAAGAGCAGGTGGTGGTAATGTGGCCCCACATTTTGTTTGTGGCCTATAACATTTTAAATAATAGGTCTACATTAAATACTAACATAAAGTATTCAGCGCTAAATATTCAACGATTATCTGTTTATTCGTGTCTAAGTCTGAATTTCATGAAACCCATTTTATTTTCATGAACAGTGATTGGGTTTTTTAATAAAGGACAATTGAAAGTTCTTGGAATCTGCGTAGGGTATAATGGCGCCCTTTTAGCTGCATTTAAAGTAGAAGCAATAAACCGTATGGGCCCACAGAATGCAAAGAAACAAAAAGTATAGGTATATTGACAAAATAAAAACGAACCAACAGAAAAACTTACATTCAAACGTATGTATGTTTATATCAATTTATACAGTGTGGATCTGGATGTAAAGTAAGTTCTCGAATCCTCGCTCTTACTACCAAAGTATAAATCTTGTATGAACGTAGGTACGAGGGATCCCAACTTCGGTTTTATGGTACCTACCAGTTACAAGTTTTTGAGATTTTTTGTATAGTCAGTCAGAAATAGATGTTGTGTTTAGTTATTATAATTTGTGATAGTGAATAGTGAATTATGTGTGTTTGATCTGCTGGGGACACCAGTCTCGTGAGAGCATAATGCATTCATATTATGTATAAAGTGAAGGTAAAGTCATGATATTTATTTGACAAAATAGGCTTCTAAGTGAAGTTCTCGGCCGCAGGTTATAGGTATATAGCTCTTACCGCACGTTTTTAAAGAGCAAAAATTGAATGCGTATTGGCTAAAATATGGGATAAAATATTGGATAAAATAAATAATAAAGAAATATTAAAGGGGACCAAAACACCTGAAGGTGCCACATTACCACCTCCCAATATTGAGGTAGCTTTGTTTATGTAAATACTAATATTACGCTTATATTAACTATTAAAACTACTAACTGTACTTTAGGCAGTGGTCGAATCATATTGTCAGCCACGATACTTTAGAACTCTTAATAGGGCTAGGCTCGCCTTTGCCATTATTTTCTTTTAAATGTTTTACAATATTGTAATATTTTGTGCAATAAAGAATTAATTAATCAAATATTTTCACTCCTTATATATTACCTATTTATAGTCTAGCTAAGAGTTAGCTGCAAATTATGTAAACAATACGAACAAAAAAATTAAATGTAGGTAAGTAAATACCTACATACTTGGAGTCTATTCTTAAAATCTCAAATTGACAAGTACCTATCTATTTTGAATTGTGTTTAAAAAAAAAACAATAAAAATATAATGTTATTTTCGATTTCTGCACAAAAGATAAACAAACCCGCAGTACTTAACCTCAAATTTACTTTCTTGTTAACAATTTTTATACAGGAAACACACACACACACACGGTACATCTTTATATTGACTCCAAGCATGTGAATTTTAATTTATGTCGTTGACATAATTTGCGGCTATATGACAAATAGGTCATAGGTTAGGTATGGAACGCGGGATTGTATTATCCTTGTTGCAGACAAAAAAAAGAGTATGTGTGTTTACATTTTATAGTTTTGTTTTGTTCATAAAGTGCTTGGTGGTATGAACGCGCCTCTATATAATATTTTGCATGGACGGTTATTCTATTATATAATTATTATATAATAATGATTATGCACCTAATTTAGAATATTGAAGAGTCATTCGGGTCAAGTGAGCGCAGCTTTAAGCCCTCAGCACACAGACGCTAATTTATTAGCGCGATTCCTTACACATGGCGGCTTATTATTAAGCGCGATTTGAATGAAGATGCAGCCAAATCGCAGCTTAAAAAAGCCAAATCGCAGCATCAAAACAAGCAAAATCGCAGGACGCGGAAACGCCTAGGACAAGCCGAATCGCGGCGACAAAATAGCTGCAGAGTGCGTCAACGTATGCGTTTTAGTACAAAATGTAGGTACTGCTAGCAATTCGCGCGACACAGTCACGCTTAAAAATTAACGCCGATGTTAGTAGGGCTTAACTTTGGAATGTGAGGTTCAAAGTTAAAGCTTGACTTACCTATTTCTTTTTGTGTATTTGGAACCAAAGATTTAATCGTTAGATACGCTTACGTCCATAAACTGACATTTTCCTTGAATGCGTGCGTTAACATGCGTCGGCCCTTTGCACAAGGGTGCAAAAGGTCTTAAAAAACTATGATTGGTGTCAATAGTTTATCCTTTCAGACTTACAGGCATAGACTAACTGTCTTATTATAAAAAAAACTTAGTTAGCAAAGGAAAATCTTAATTAAAGTCAAGATAAGGGTAACATTATCTTTATTTCTATGAATAGCTACATAGATGAACACATAAGAAAATAAAATTCTATAAATTAAAATAAACATGGAGTTAATGTTTTATTTCTTACTAATGTGGTTTCAAGATGTAGGATGAATAAACTTTAGCCTTTTAGTTTTTGTTATTTTAAAAAATATTAACCTTAGGAAACATGGCAAAAAATATCGACAACATCCCATAACTAGTCAAATCGGCAGGATGCGGTGCAGTCACCCCCGTGTAACGAATTTTTATTTAAATATTTTAGGGTAAAAAAATGCTAACAGGTAGTATGCGATTCGATAATTTAATTAAGTTCTCGTCCCGCTATCATTTTAACAAAGATTTATGGCGCATTAATCATTTTTCAGCCACAAAAAATAAATCTGTATTATCGACTGATAACGTGATAACACAGCTGGTTCTCACCGAAGTTATTGTATTCTCTTTGGTTCTCACATAAATAATTGACAAATCGATGATGTTTACACTTTGTTCTCACTTGTGTCTTTGCGATCAAAGGGTGAACTAGCGCTCTATTTTACTATGATATCTCTATGGTTCAACCATTGATTTTTCTTGGTTTGGTTACGTGAAAATAGCCCTTACCTAACCCTACAAACACGAAGTTATTGTATTCTCTTTCAAAGAGAATACAATAACTTCGTTTCTTTGCTACAAACTTCGAATGTGGTTTCTTACTTTTATGATTGCATAGATTTAGTAACGTTTTTACAAAGTATTTACCAATTTTTCAGTCGCAACTCGACTCCCATTCCCAGGGGGCATATGACACCAGTGCTATTAAAACTATAAAAGAATCGCAAACGATTTCCTCTTAGAATAAATAAGGATTATGGTAAACACGCGTCAGCTCCGAGAACTGACTCTAAAAGCCTAAATTATGGTGTTAATAAAGTGGAAGAACCCGTTCAGGGGTGGTGTTCGAGGGTACAGGGAAAGATGCAGAAACCTGGTTACTTTGACACGGTAAGTGATAGCCTTCTTGTGCCTACCTTTATTAAACGTAGCTTGGTATGGTACAGTACTTGTACCTACAGTGTGATTTCTTTTGCACACATAAAATAGGGTGAATTTACACGAAATTTCATCAAAGAAAAAATAAAATCTAGCTATTGTTTTTTTTTTTGGTTTTATGGATTTAAACGGTGTTTTTCTATTTGCTGTGAACCCATTGCAAATAAAATTTTATTATTTTCGAAATAAGTAACTTAACATGCTAAAATAAAAACAATTACGATTCTTTATATAGGCTATGGCTAAGAAATACAATTAACCCCAAAAAATAATAGCATCACATAAAAAGATGAGTGAGTTTAAGAAGAATCCAATTTATTACACAGATTTTCTAGATAATTGACAAAATTCCATAAAGAACACCTAATCCACCCATAAATTTTATTATTTTAGGGTAGGTGGTCTGTAGGTATTGTATTTTCTATGAGCTATATAAACAAAGGCATGGCATGGCTTATAACTTTATTTGGGTCCAGAGTGGACTAATAAGTGATACTCTTAATTTATTGGTGCTACTTGTACTCCTTAGTCATTGCCTCTCATTACTGCAAGCAACAAGCATTACTGTTTTTTTTACACAACACACCACTTGGTTGAAACTAGGGATGAGATTCCACAGAAGTTACTTTTTTGTTAACAAACTTAATTTAAATATTTTAGTAGTCAGACATGTACAGGTGATTAGGATTTATGTTTTAGATGTGTACTCAATATAGATATTTGTTCAGGGCGTTCTGGATGTTTTCTATGTATAATAAAAATATCTATCTATGTAGTGTATTGTATTATGTATATCAGTTATCTAGTACCCATAACACAAGCTCTGCTTAGCTTGGGGCTAGATAATGCTGTGTGAATTTGTCCAACATTATTATTATTATTATTTATTGAAAAAGAAAATTACAATCAAATAACATAAATAAATTAGAACTAGTATTTACAATGGATGCAAAATATTACAGCCGTGTCTTATTTACATGAATTCGGTTTGACAGGATAGTATTTCATAAACATACATTTTACTAGAATAAGTACCTAACTCAAAGGCTCTAGACTAAAATAACATGGTGGTTACACTGATTTTAGTCAAAAATGAGAATTACCCATAAATATGGTAAGTATTTATGGGTAATTCTGATTTTCGACTTCAATAGGTCCTTATTTACAAATACATGTTATTTAAAACCTGGACTAACTTGGTATGTTTTGTCATATTTCAGATTACAGATATGTCTGACGATTTCCAGATTCACATTTGTTATTTGCTGCCTAACTTACAATGAACATTTGAATTGTAACTATGTCATTGATTTTCTATTGGAACCAATACATCGATTTGTTGACAACTTTGCCAAGTACTTAGGAAAGGTAAGTTCAAAATTAATTAAGTTTAGTATTTGAAGTCAGCTCGTCCTACAACTGTGTGGTGAGAGTTTCAAGGGACCTCCTAGAGGTAGGGTCCTCCTACCAGTATTTAAACATTTTGTGATTTATAATTCACAAAGATTTTGCCTTAATATGGTGATTACGGTGGAGAATTAACCCTAACTTTGGGTACCTATATTTTACGCCTGTTAACAAGTTATACACAAGGCAAATGTGCGTAATTTTTAAAATTGTGAGTCGCTTAAAGTGTTTCATATTATTATTCTGCAGAATGACACATTTTGTTTTCTACAAGACAAGGGTGGGTTGAATAGGTATTTTCTAGACCTTCGTGATACACCATCGGTAACATCCTCGCTTTCCATTACATAGGATTGCAGTTGAATGAAGGTCTGTTATCCAAATAAAAAACAATGTGTCGTCATTTTTACTGTAAGAAAGCATTTGATACAACTCCCAACTAATAAAATAATGCCTGGCATCAGTCTAAAACTGACAGTTATGGGTGTAAACTGCCATTTGCAGCATACCTTTTGGTAATTTTTGAATAACTGAGAAAAAATTCTGGCTTCTTAGTTCTAATTTTAAATCCAATTTATTACTTTTATTTATGCTTGAAAATTAATTTAAAATATTGCATAAATGAATTCGAACTCAACTTTGCAGTGCCCTTCCGGGGTGCATGGACCCATTTACAACTAACCATTCACTAGACATAAGAATGAATTGTATATGTAAGTTAGTAAATTAAATATGAAATTGATAGACAATTTTGATTACATTTCAGATGTTCGTATTCTGTGTGTCAGTGCTGACTACAGCTGTAGTACTGATAGCCTACTGGGTAGGGCTTCCATATTGGTGGGAGCGGAATCCCCAGCTAACCATCGGCCTGGTATTCCTCGGAAATTGGCTACTGCTAAACATTACTTTTCACTATTATATGGGAGTGACCACGCATCCAGGATATCCTCCACGTGTATGTAGCAAAAATAACTATACCTACTTGCATTATTACATGTAAAACATGACATCTGTGGCGCAGCGAGTGAAGGTCTGCCTGCAACGCAGGAGGTTGCTGGTTCGATTCCGCCTCGGTATGTTTGTACGATCTACAAATATTGGTGGGTGTTCGGGGTGTTTTCTATGTACAATAAAAAATATCTATCGATGTAGTTATATATAAATAAATAAATAATATTGGACAATTCACACAGCATTATCTAACTCCAAGCTAAGCTAACATGGTCATCTGCCAACTGGAATCGTGGTTTAGATCGAACGGTCTCGCGCTAAACAGAGAGAAAACCTGCCTAATCAGCTTCAACCTAAACGGAAAGGCATACCCTCTTAATGTAGCAGCTGGAAACACGGCGCTGGAACAAGTTCACACTATAAAATTACTCGGCTTCCACCTGGACAGTTCCCTCGTATGGGACAAGCATATAGACAAACTCTGCGGTAAGCTAGGAGGGTCCTGCTTTGCACTACGAAGGCTAGCGAGCACCGCGTCGCGCGACGTAGTCCGATCATGTTACTACGCGACCGTCCATAGCGCGCTCTCCTACGGAGTAGAGCTGTGGGCGCGGGCCGCCGACGTCCAGCGGGCCTTCGTAATGCAAAAGCGAGCTCTACGCGCGATGGCAGGTGTCCCTAACGATGTCTCGTGCAGGGAGCTGTTCAAGGAATACAACATCCTCACTCTCACCGGCGAACTAGTCTACCAGGTGGCTCTGTTCACCCACAACAATGTGGACCTGTTCCAACGCCGTGGCCGACACGCCACCCGAGCCATGCGGAGTAACAAATATGACCACCACCTGGTCACACCTAAACACAAGCTAAAAAAATCTGAGAGGTCAGTGTATATCATGGGTCCTTCAGTGTACAATCGGCTGCCTGACCGGATCCGGGATGCAGCTTCCATATCTATTTTTAAGACAAAATTAAGAAAGTGGCTTATTGAATTAGTTTTGTATGACATAAATGAATTTTATAAGTTGCCACTATCATAGCGATAGTAATTATTATTTTATATTTAATTTAATTGACATGTAATAATGGTATTATGAATAAAATCTGTATCTGTATCTGTATCTGTAAGCAGAGCTTGTGTTATGGGTACTAGATAATTTATATACTTAATACAATACACTACATAGATAGATATTTTTATTATACATAGAAAGAATCTGCAGATCGTACACACGTTTGTCCCGAGGCGACCATTACAACTAACCATTCACTAGACATAAGAATGAATTGTATATGTAAGTTAGTAAATTAAATATGATAGTAAATTAAATATGGGAATCGAACCCACAACCTTCTGCGTCTAAAGGCCTTCGCCCGCTGCGCCACAGAGGTCGTCATTGTTGTATTAAGTATATCAATTAGTTAGTACAGAACACAAGCTCTGCTTAGCTTGGAGGCTAGATAATGCAGAAATGTTGTTGAGTCGATGTCAACAACATAGTGTTAGAATTATAAGAGTTGCAACCATGAACAGCTTCAATTCAAGACTCGATTTGTGGAATGAACATTGCGTACCTAGTTGTAGGTACAGTTACTATACTAATATCCTCGCACGAGAGCAAGTCACCTTCCGGCCAGAAAATGGTATACAAGGGGCGAGCAGGGCAACGAAAAAACCACTGGCTGTTTTCTAACATCAGACAGATAATTCACGCCGAAGCGAAAATGTTAATAAGATTATGTAAAATACTAGAAAATATCAAATAGTACACTCGATTTTCTGGAACGAACACCATAGTAATCTGTGTCTAAAACAAACTATAGCCTTCTTTAGACACAGAGACAGACAGACGAGAGACGAGGTACAGTACAGGTACTAGCATTTGTAATAATATATGTATTAGTTTGAGTACTTCCGTATGGATAAATGAATTGCAAATCTTTGAAGGCTAGAGGATGACCGAAGTATGTGAAACCAGCTATAAATCTGACTACTTTATACTTACTTATTTATTTACAGAATATGCACATAACAGAAGCAGCCAGTGTGTGCAAAAAGTGCATCACTCTGAAGCCCCAACGCACCCACCACTGCTCTGTATGCGACCGCTGTATCCTTGCCATGGACCATCACTGTCCGTGGCTCAACAACTGCGTTGGATATTATAATGCGAGGTTAGTGTTCTTATCAGCACCCTATGTAGAGATATTGTAGGCCTACATAGAGACACTGTTCATTTGTCAATGTAGTAACAGAGTGACTTTCCCCCTTTTGAACCTCCATAACTTCAACTTAAATTCCCTTGACTGATTTGGGTTCACAAAAGTTACCAGTTCAATCTTTAGATATACGACCTGACATCTACCAAGATAGCGAATATCTTGGTAGATGTCCGGTCGTATATCTATAGATTGAACTGGTAACTGCCCCTAAAGACTTGGATCAAATCCGGTTCGGGGGTAATGTTCGAACCAACTTTTAAAACCTAACAAGCTACTATTGAGATATTGGTTCGCTTCACTCACTAAAGATAAACCAGCCTATAGGTAGTGCCTAAGAAAAAAAATATTATTCTAAATAGAATAATAGTTTTTCAATAAATTTCAATAACAACTGATAAGAATTATTTTTATTGATCGGGCTACGATAACGCTTGCCTCTGTCCATCGGCCAACATCGCTCCAGATTCAAGAAGGTTCCATGTCCATCAGTTAGACTATCAGAAGATATTGAACACCATATTTCCTTTTTTGTTTATCAAACAAAAAATGGCAAATAAAAAGCGCAAGTTGTGACATCATGCGAAACTTTAGCCGGCTTAAGCCGTTAAACTTAAGCCTTTAGGTGTATTTCAATCATTCATTAAAAAATACGTGTCCATTATCTTCCAAGTACCTGGATGACCGAGCTTCGCTCGGTTTATTTAATGGTAAATTTTGTTTATTTAGAAATTATAATAATATTATTCGTCAATAAATGTCAGGAAGAGTAATATTTTTCAGTTTAGTCTTTAATTTAATGAGAATAAAGTTGATAATTGAAAACACGAATAAAATAGTTTTACTTTTTGCCAATAGATGTCAGGAAGAGTCATATGTTTCAGTTTAATAGGAATAAATAATGAAGATTAAAAAATTGATGAGAATAAAATTGATAATTGAAAACACAAATAAAATAGTATTACTATTTTCCAATAGATGTCAGGAAGAGTCAATCTCGAATAAAACCACATTTTCTAAAAAAATCTCCTAGCTAGATCGATTTATAGCCCCCGAAACCCCCTGTATACTAAATTTTATATAAATCGTTGGAGCCGTTTTCGAGATTCAGATTATACTTATATATTTTATATACAAGAATTGCTTGTTTAAAGGTATATGATAACGGGGTTTATTGCTAATCTGATTCGCACAGTTAGCGTTCAGTACCTACTATAAAAAGGTTTTTATACTTTTGCAGCGACGGAATACACCGTAATACTAACAAAACCGTTGATTTCCATCAGGTGAGATTACGATCAAACTAAGGCCTATTGACAAATAAAAATGAGCATGCTGCACTATTACTGTAACTCTCACATCTTACTGCAATTAAACTTTATAATGGTGTTTCTAGAATTTATAACAAAAAGAATCAAAATCAAAATAGATCAACGTATTCCGAAAGGGGCGTCGAATACTTTGATCGTTGGTTTCCAACTCAGATCATAATACCGATATGCTTTCGACGCGATGACGACATTACTGCGTTTCTTCCTTTAGGACAAGGTGAAATGAAATGAAATGAAATTTTTATTCAACTTTACAAACTTGGTAGGTACAACCTACATGTGAACATTCCAATAGCTTGTTTCTCCCTAAAGTTAGTACTGGATGTTTCTTGCCGAAACATATGGCTTACCTACTATGCTTTTATTTCAGATATTTCTACCTCTATATGGTGTACATGGTGGCGGGAGTGGTGTTCGTCATAATCGCTGGCATAGAGCTCGGCTATCAAGTCATGTGGGTCAATGACACAGGTAACTACTTACATATTAGAAATCAAATAAAATACCAAAAATTTTCGGCATCTGTTTTTTTTTTATTGTTGATGGATTAGCATTTGGCTACACTTTAAGAAAGCGAAGATGTAGCCTTAGATGGAACACGGGAATCGGAATTTAACCCGCTTCTTCCCCTTAGTACGGGGATGTCATTAACCTCTAGCTAGATAGATGTCTAGACCACGACGTCGGATAACTATCGATCCGATAAACTCTGGATTTTTTTCTTTTTACGGACTATAGCACCGTTCGCTCCATCTACAGGGAAAACATTGAAGTTTATCCAATCCTGTTCAAAGAATAAAGTTACGTTGAATTTGTTTGACAAGAGGTGTCGCTTTTGCCTAAAATTTAAAGATTTTTGGTTATTATAGTGTTACTAGTAATGTCGTTGCCGAAATTTTTAGGGATTTTATTTGATTTCTTAGAAATTACTCTTAATGTTAAACTATAATAACCAAAATCTCATCTGACATCTTGTAATGAACATTCTAAGCTAAAAACCAATAAACAAATACAAGTTTCCCACAACTGATATACACGCAAAACAACAACGATCGATGAAATTACGAGTACGCTTGAACAAAATAACTAACACACAAGAAAACAGAAGATGCTCAACATTTATTTTCTTAGACAATTCAAATGTAAGCTAGATAACTACGAAAGTAGTTTGTGTTGAAAGTAAACTAATTTCTTTTACTATTTTTAATACAAGCAGATTTGTGAGCTTTGAAAACCATCTAAGCTTTGCAAAACTTTCGACGGGTACGAACGTTAATTTAATTTTAATGGCCAATTAAATAACGGAATGATGGAGTTGGGAGTACCTAGCTCGGTTTTCTTTTATAGCTACAGCGGGTTCAAAATCTGGCTTTGTCATATACTTTTTTCATTTGAACTTTTTCCAGTAAAAATAATAATAAAGACCCACTGGGGGTAATCAAAAACAAAAGAATTACGATCAAAATTTGGTTGTAAAATAAGAGTTGTAGGTGATTAAGTTATGATATCAATGAAATCCAAATAAATAGCCCAAAAAATTCTAAATGTAAGCGAGCACTGTAATAATAACAAAAACTATAAGATATCAATAACAAAACAAAAGAAGTGCAGATTAGTAAAGGAGTTTTTCTTTTAATTCACGAGCGGATTTGCATCTTTTAAATAAATAAAATGTATGTTAATATTTTTTGTACCTACTCGTATAATATGTATTTTTTAGACAACACAAAAAATCGATTTAGGCCCATATTATGTTAGTCAAAAATGTTAGTATGTTAGTATTCTCATCATGATTGTTATAATGTAAGGTATAATTTCAACTACTGCAATTGCCTAATGATGAAACTTTTTCATCATTATTCGATTACAGTGCTTGTAGTGTCTGGATAATGACACCTTACATGAAAGATAATGTTTTAGACGTAATAGGGTATATGCATGTGATTTCAAAATGGCTAAAAAAATATATACGTATTCTCTATTGATATAGAAACATATCTACATATTTATTTTTGCATTTTGAGATGTTTTTATTGTAGAATTTAACCATTGAAAAATTGATATTTTAAATCTCAATCGCAAAATTTCAAAACGCTACGCCATTGACTAGAGCGGACGTGACATCACTGTACTCATTTCTTCTTTTTTTATTCTGCTTGCTGCACCTTGATTTGACACTATTCTGCCCACTTGACATTTCGTATTGTCGATTATTTTAAATTTTTTCGGAAAACCTCTTTCCTGAGATGATCACTACCGAGGTCGTCACCAAAGGTTTTAATCAAGTGTGTACGTCGACGTCACATAAACATGGCGCCAATATGGCAGCGTTTTTATCACCCGAAAATGATTGTAGTTTTGATTTGTTTTTTTTACCTTGTTAATGCGAAATTCAGTGAGCGTCTTATCATTCCTCGGTTAAATAATGACCTAAAGAATCGATTAAAACAATAAAAAAAATCGATGCATATACCCTATTGTAGGCACCACACTACGTATCTATCACTGAGATCACTGATGGCTGATGCCGATGACTAAGGTACCTAGTTAAAGTTTATGCTTGTTAGTTGAAATGAGCACGACCACAATATACACAGTTAAAGTTAGTTTATTTACGAAGTTACTCGTAAGTTTTAGACAAGGTTAAGGTGGCAAATCATCCCTTAATAGGTGTCTCTGCTCTACAGTTAGTCAAGTACTAAAGTAGGTATGTAACGCAAATTAAAATAATCAAAGTAAAATTGAGCGCGTGAAAAATGACGCTTGCGCAAGTTTGCTCATGTATGGTGAAACCGTACAGTAGTTAAACGGGCTATTTCATTTATTAACCGCCTTTAAAAAAAGAGGAGGTTCTCAATTCGACTGTATTTTTTTTATGTTTATTACCTCAGAACTTTTGACTGGGTACAATGGGATCCATGAAATTCCATGAAATAACTATAATATAATAATTGAAGTCGGTGTATAGTATTTTTAGAACAAAATTAATTATTAGATTTTGCATTCAGGTAATTCAAATTCAAATTCTTTTATTGCAGATAAATTAATCCATGGTTTGTTAGTACAGTTTCTTATATTAAATATTAGTGACTAAAGTTATTTATAAAATGTAATAAAATTCATATTCAAATTCATTCTAATTAAATATAGACAACATTAGATTAAATCATAAAACATTAAATTAAATTATATATAATCAGATTGAAATAAATAATTACCATGAAATTAAATTAGACACATTAAATAACAATAAATCAAATTACATAATAATCAAATCGAATTAAATACCAACCATGAAATTAAATTAAAGTATATTAAATTATAGTACATAGAGTCAAATATAATGTACCAACACAACGGAAGAAAGTCGCCTCGTTGCTCTTCCTTCCGCCTGCATGCATAGAAGCTGTCCGTGCGTCTCCCGCGGTTCTGCAGCATTATGCTGAATGCATTATTATACGGGACACAAAAGATGTTCATCGCTTTTTGAGTGTATGTGGTCTACAGGCTACTTGTGTATAACGTCTGACAGTACTGAATGTAGATTTATTTTTATTTACAGGGTTGTTTTTGCCTCTTTATAACATCGATAGAACCTACGAACTAACATATTGGCTCTTACAGCCAACGTCCTTCGTTTTCTCTCTCTATGTCTAACTAAAAACACTTTAGTGATGAGTTGATCACTGATGTTGTCACTTACAATGTGACCTGATTTTTTAAATTGGGTAACCCTCTTTAACACAAATCCATTCAACACAACGGATGGTACCTCATTCGTTTCATTTGTGAAAAAGCCATGAGCTCATTCTTTTTGACAATGTATTGAAGACCTGTTTCTCAAGTGCGCTGATAAATGGTGCCAGCAGCACCATATCACATATCTAATATTGTTTACACATATCGATATGGCATCGATATGTGTAAACAACCGATTGCGTGGGGATTATTGGCATTACCCCCCCATGAGTTAAACACCAAAAAGGCGTTTATCAGGGGGAGGCCTGCGTCCAGCAGTGGACCGATACAGGCTGTGGATGTGGATGTGAATCCGATTGACTGCCTGTTGAGACCATCTACCAGGTCGTTCACATACAGATTACAGGTGGGGTGGAGATACCCCCTCCCACACCCATCTCACGATCATTTGGTATCAGACAACGTCCCTGTCCATTTAACCTGATTAGTTTGACATTGAACAGAGATAATTTCTTTAGGCAAACATTTTTTAATTATATCGTATTTGTTGAGCACCTTCTGGAGTCTACATAAGAGCGACTTCTGGGGCCTTATTCCACTATTTTTAAACAAAATGCTATAATGGCGCCATAATGGCGCCATACGATTAAGGTAGTCATTTAGTCGTAAATTTATTTGGTATTCCAATACCATAAGATTACAATCTCTATGACTTATAATATCGTGTCAATAATGTGGTGGGGCATATAATCATAATCGTAATAGTCATAGATATGGCCGTGGGTGTACCTTCGGCTTATATTGCGTAGTTAGAGGTTGTTTTGTTATTATTTATGAAGATTTTTAATGAAGTTTGAGGTTTAGTGACTTATTCGTATTAAGTAAGCTAGGAGGCAGATCTGTTTCTGCATTAGTAATTATGATACATGATACTTACCATCGATCAAATTATGAAAATAAAATGTTTTTCAAAGGTGGTCTCCTGCCGAACGACGACCCCGATCTAATCGGTCACCCGGTGCGAATAAGCCTGAGCGGTTCACTCGTTCCTGTCAAGGAGTTCGACGAATACGACGCGTTTAACGCTCCCCGGGAGCACGACCTGCCCGTTCCACCAATCACAGAAGCGCAGAGGATATGCGCTCACCCGTGGAAGCGACGAGCGGTATTTTTCATGGCAGTCACTTGCGTCGGAGTCGCCATTTCACTTACAACTCTCCTTGTAATGCACGGGCGGCATATTAGCAAAGGAGAGACGAGTGTGGAGTCAGCTGTGAACGCAAGGACGCGCGCTGTTGTCAAATCGTTTAAGCATCCGTATAATTTCGGTAGGCTGAACAATTGGAAGCTGTTTTTGGGATTGACGCAAGGAAGGACTTTTGTGAGGCATGTATTGTTCCCTTCCCGCCATCAGCCGGTGGGTAACGGCGTCCTTTGGCACACGACACAAAATGTCGTAGATTATAATGAGGACTGGCCTTAGCGCTCTAATACACGGATGGCATGATGCCAACTGCAAGGGTCGACTGCAGTTGTCTTGCAGTCGGCAACATGCCGTCTGCGGATATGCGCCCATGTGTAAGGTCCTTCAACCAGACCAGAGCCACGTCGTCATCGTCTCAATGTTAAAGCTGCTGGCTGAGTCTCACATAAGTACTCTAAGAAATATAATCCGTGTTGACCGGAAGTTAGATTTGGCTCATCTATCATAGATGAAGCAGTTTTTATACAATACTAGTTTTGCCCCGCGGCTTCGCCTTTCATTTCAGAAATTTTGCCCGTTTAATAAAAATACCTACAATTTACGTGATTCATTATCTACTTATACAGATATAGAGTTTTGAATGAATCAATCAAAGGAATACTAATTTTCTATATAAACTATAGCACCCTATAACCACCACCTCCGGGGTAATTTTTTGAAAATAAGATGAGCGAATGAGAACGTACCTGCTAAAAGTACCAAAATCAATTTTTAACAATCGAAAAGAATAACAAAAAACAAATCTTTGTTTATTAAACATAATACGGTAAAGTAAATAACTTAGATCTTACTCAAACAGACTTGACTTTATTGCAATCAAATAATCAATATAAATGTAAACTATTTACAATTGAAACAATTTATTTATTTATTTATTTATTTATTAAAGATTGACAATTGAAACAATTTAGCCTAACTGTATTGCATATTGCAAGATATACGGGTACTTAGTTCCACTGATTCATATCATCCAATACCAGTCAGAAGCGTACCCAAGACGTCGCCGAAGTAAATGGAAACGACAACAGCCAAATATCAAAATCAACGACATTGTTATCGTCAATGACGCCAACCTTCCCGCCGGTAAATGGGCGTTAGTAAACTGCCAATCATTAAATTATCAACAATCGTTCACGCACCGGATGAAGACACGAAATCAGAAAAACTTACCAATATCGAGAAGCCTAAATCACGATCAACTACGACATCCATTGATTAATTAAAAAAGGAAGATGAGGTACTAGTTTCTCGAAAATGGCAACCTCATATTGTGTAAAACTGTGAGCTCCTACCTCAGTCACCGTCGGACCGGCGGCGCGGGCGGTCGTGATTCGCGTGAAATATTGTTGTCTCGGTCTAACTTCGGTCTTAGATACGTCTTTCCGTCTTTGTTCTTCTTTGTATTGCACAGGACTGGAAATATAACTGAGCGTATGTGTTTGCGTGTAGTTGTAACACATGCCAATTTTTGAGTAAGCGCTGGGAGAACGTAACCTATCTTCTCTTTTTAATTAATCAATGATGACATCAATCCTTTTATCAATTTTTGTGGTCTTGAATCTACTTACCTAGAGTCTGTTAAAAAAGAGAAGAGTAGTGGGAGATATGGGCGCTCGTGTGCCAATTGACAAGTTTTGTTGCGTTGACAACACTGCTCTGTCATTGCATTACGACTAAAAATGTTAGTTCAGCGTAACACCACGACTCTTCTCTTTTTGAACAGACTCTACAACTAAAGATTTATACAGTGATGTTAGATGCCTACTCAGGAATTATGACATCGGCTCGGTTTCTAAGATACTTACACTGTTGGTTAAGTTAGGGCTGGAATCTAGTAGATTTGCTAAAAAACCTAGGCTCACGGGATCCCCGTGGTAAAAACAAGAATTACATAAAATCAAATTTTTTTTCTTCGGTTCCTTGGTTGTAAAAACATTATTCAGTAAAAAAAATGCGATAAAAAATAACACGAGAGTGCACTGTATTGCACCTAATTTGCTCTAGATCTCAAGAATCTCGCGGTCTATAGAAAATTTTTTGTTATGATTCGTAGGTCTAATTCTTTGGTCCTCGGTTGGGTTTTTTCATAAGTGGTGTAGTTTTCTTGTAAATATAGAAAGCCATTTTCAATAGATACCTGAGCAAATTCAACGCAATCAGGTTTTCAGTTTTCCAAAATATATTATTAATATCGGCTACCGTTTACCGTCAAACCCGGCGTGGTTCTTGTCTGGCTCAATATTCTGGTTGTCTTGACTGTTGTGAGTAAATATAGCTCTTGTATTATGGTTGTTAAACAGAGGGGCAAGTTTATTTGACGTCAGTGGAGACGTGATCATGCGTGACGTCACCTTTTACTATGGGATTTGCGTAGTTCCATTTACGCACGATAGATGCGCTGTACCGTATTGTATAAAAAAGCAATAACGTCTCGTTATTAACGTCAAATATACTCACCCCTCTGAGTGCCGAGTGCGAGATTTTTTACGAACTCGATCGTGACAAAGTTAACTATACTATAATTTGTACGGGATTGAAACAGCGCACAGCGCCTCAATTATGGTTTACTTTATCACGATCGAGTTGGTTAAAAATCTTGCAACTGACACTCTGATCTTAAACGCTGACGACTTCAATTTTATGACACTTCCATTTACATTTACTTAGATTAATATTGTACTACTTTCCATTTTGTACGAATGGAATGATGAACTAATATACCATAAATTATTCCATTTTATTCCTGCCTTTTATTTAGAAACGTAAGATTCCCTAAACACTTAATCGGTGCCAAGTCGGTTATTTTAAATTATGTTTTAAAATGTATTTACTTTAATACTGGTACGCTCATGAGGCCTAAGTTTTAGCTGTGTGAACCTGGGTAACCGACTTTGAGATAATTATGTTTTTATGGTCTTATTTGATTGTACCTGGTTTGTACCCGATTGTTCCGACAAAGAATTCGTTTGTACCCGGGGGTAAAAGTTATGGGCCGGGGTAGGTGTTTCGATAGTCGGTTTTGACCTAAGAGAGTTAAATGAATTATTTAACCTCGGAATTTAATATTTCATAGTAGGTAGTTAGGCACAGTCAGACCTTGAAATTGCCAACATAAAAGACGTGTAGTCACACGTTCTCAGTAAACAACCAATGAAACACACGAATGTAAACCTGAAACTGTATTCTAAAATTACCATGGTTTGTAAATTGACATAGTTTCTAAGAACATCCTCAAAAGCACTTTCCACGTTTTACCTTCCAGATTTGGCTGAAATCATCTTTGCTAATTCAATGTCCTTCATTATTTTATTGTTATAGGTATCTGTCTAATTTACAGCTTTTTTGCTGCTTTTTCTTGAAGAATTTAGAATTTACAAGTCTGTTTTTTTTTTCGTTTGTATCCGTTTGTACCTTCCAGATTTTACTGAAATTACGTTAATTGTTTTAAGATCAATCATAATAGACACCTATGCAGAAACTTCATTATCATTTTCTAAAGAAACTTATAGAATCATCATATTATATAGACACACCATGGACGGGAATTTTAGAAAAAAAAAATTTAATGCCCTAGATTTTTGTTTGTTCCACAACATCGATCAAATATTTCGCGGGGGGGCCGGCGAAATTTTTGATCGATGTTCCACAAACATCATTTTCCTAATAACCATTGATGTTTTTCAAATTAATCTTAGTAAGTTATTCAATAATTAACAAACCATTGTAATTTTTGAACACGGTGTTAGTTTTACATTCGTGTGTTTCATTTGCTTCCTCCTGAAAACGTGTGACACGCAAATTCAAGGTCTAACTGTTACTGTGCCTTAGTACCTACTACGAAATATTAAATTCCAAGGTTAAATAATTCATATAATTTACTAAAGTCAAATACGACTATTGAGAAACCTCCCCAAAACTTTTCACAAGGTCACAATAAAAAATTTTGTCGTTTCAATCGAGTATAAACCCTGTACAATCAAATAAGACCATAAAAACATGATTATCACACAGCTCTTAATTTTTTTTTTTTCAATTCTTTTAATTGAAATTAAAAGTATAGTATTAACTTTAATTTGAAGTACTTAGTTGCACTGTGGGTCTTGTACATAGTATCTTTCTAGTCTCTAGACATAAGAAAACAGCAGCTTTAGTTTTAAGAAAATAATAGTGTAAAAGGAGAATAAAAAACCATTTTTGACGATAATCTCGTGTTTTATTCTTTTTATTACTACATACCTATTTGTCTGAGTTAAGGTGGAACGGCACGCCAGTTTAAAAATACTTCGGTCTTTTGTGACTTCTGGATACTTCATTTTTAAAATACTTTCGATAATCCAAATATAAATCGTAAAAACCCTATTTTTATTTCTCGTGTGACGTACCATCTTAAGACAAATCTCATCTACCTATACAAAAGATATTAAATTACCCGATAACATTTTAACAACAATAAATCCTATAAAGTATATCTTTGGTTTTCACTACTTACCTACCTATTGCACATTCTACTGTTGTCATTTATCTACCACGAGGTAAATTTTTGCTAGCGAGGTAATATTTTTTATCACTATTTCTATAATTTAACTTGATTTTAATGCAATATAAAACATCAAAAACTATAACATCAAAATCGATCATTGTACTTTTGCAATCACGATGAAAAAAATACATCAAACCTTCGGCGCAATAGGTATCTAGTGCCCGTAAATAATCTATATAATTACGTTACATTACTTATATAAGCTATTCAATATAAAAACATATGCCAACAGTAACACTTATACAAACATTCTACATCGTTATTGGCTAGTGTGTTTTTGTTTAACTTTTGGTGTAGTCTCAGTAGGTACAATTAAGTGAACCGGACTTTTGAGTCGCTTGACGACTCAGTAGGTAGTTCGGTTGCCTAATTCTACCGGAAGGACTTCTGAGCCTTTTTTTGCGCTTATTATAACAGTATCATTGTTTCTCGGATTCAATAGAAGACAAAGCCTAGGCAGCTATGTGGTGGCCATCGCTATAATATCACAAGGCATGTAAACCGAACGATTTTACTCTTGGGCTGCCTCGGTTATAAATTATAATAGATTGGATGTCAGAAGAGCAAATTACCAAATCCTAACCATGTTTATGGTTCTCCGTGCCCCAGATCTTGGTGATAGGCTAGTGCAGCTTGCACTAGCCTATCACCATGCCCCTGACAACCACCGTCTTGGTAGAAAGCACACACTTTATTTATATATTTATTTATTATAAAGGAACGCCAACAGCGTAAGTAACTTTGATGCTCTATGCTTCCTATACGTACTCTCGTCTCTCAATAGGTACTGATAGGAGATGGGTTTGCGGATGTTTGGATGAGCCTGTCTGTGGAATGCCTGATTTTGTCTGAGTGTGAAGCCCAACTAAAATGCTCATACAATTATTTTTAGTTGTAGTTACCTACTTTACTAATAGTATTTTTACTTGGAATTTAATTGAATTTTATTTTATATTTTCCAAGGAGGTAATTGCTATTATTAAATTGACCTTGGTATACGTGACTGATCTATCTGATCTTAACATATAATTTTAGTTACGAGTAGGTATGTTTACGCGCAGCAAGTATTGTGTCTGTAAGTTAACATATCTTTTTTGTAATGAATTTTATTATAATGTATTGACTATGTAGTTATGTAGACTAGTGTAATTAGAAAATTTCTGTACCAATTAAATAAATAAAAAAAACTTAAATAAAAAATACAAAAAAAATATTCTCTATTAAGTTTGCAGCATTATAAAAAGGACCTGTGTAGGAATATGTCGCCACCGACCGAATTGTAGAATAAGCCGGTTTGTGGAACGGCTAGGCGGATTGTTGAACGATCAATGTTCTCTCTCGTTCATCTCGTAGAATGAAATTAATTTGTTATTCCCAACCAAACAGTACTCAGAGTTTGTTTTGCAATTGGCCTAAACATTCTACAAACGGGCTGATTCTATTATCCGGTGGCGACATATACATTGTCCAAAGTGTCCAATATTGGTAGTTATACACAGAAGTATCGGGCGTTATTTCAATGTTGGGTACCTAGACGGATACTCAATCTATAAACTGTTTTAGGGGAAGTTCAATGCAATAAATAGAAAATTAAAATAACAAAAGCGTTGGTTTACGCTATAACATTTCCCTTTTCGTGCGCCTCTCGTTTTGGATTTATGGAGTCGCTCTTACGGGAAACCCCTTGTTCTGGATGAGCGACAAACAATACGCGATGCCCACTTTCGAGAACAAGAACGTACAATAATTACTTTAAGGTGGATCGTTTCGTGTTGGCGCGATATGTTTTTATTTAGTTAAGTTTTTACAGCGTTCTACAAGAAATTAAATAAGAGGAAACTGATTTGACGCACATCGTACCTAAACCATTTTGTAGTATTTTATGTATCTATTACCAAAGCAAGTACGTTTTCACTTATGAAAATATCGAACACACTAGTATTTGTGAAGCATTTGGGATAAGAGCGGGCTAAAAATTTTAATTTTCCCAAATCCTGCCAAAATACAATTGAACCTGAGTTGGTCTTATCACAGGTGCGTAGAAAATAGTGTACGTTGTGGCAAATTACTTTTCCAATAGTTTTATTCCTTGCAAAAAGCAACAAAAATTCATCAGCATTAAAAAAATGCTTACCCCAACACGAAACGATCCACCTCCAACGACAACTCGAAAGTCTCATTTTTTTCTCGGAACATATAAACGACGCTATGCCCCCGTCGTGTTTGTCACTCACCTTGGACAAGAGGAGTTAGGTACATAAGTCTAGTTGTCTAGTTGTGGAACTGCAGTTTCTCTGAGCCCAGGGCGAGGGAATTGAGCACACTGCGACGTTGGGGGTTCACTCCCAGGTTCTCCCAATTGATCCAGGACAGCCTTGCTGTTAGATCTATAAATAAAAAAATATTGTTTTAAAAAACAATAAATCGACTTCAATTTTTATAGTTTTTCCATGAATTTTCATGGATCTTCCTGTCAAACTGAACCAAATTAAAATGAGACCAAACGGGAAGCACCAGCTTTTATATAAAAAAAGAATCATGAAAATCGGACCACCCAATCAAAAGTCCCGAAGTAACAAAAAAAAAATCGAATTGATAACCTCCTCCTTTTTTCGAAGTCGGTTGAAATAACATTTATCTGCTAATGTACTTAAATGGTTTTTAATGATGCAAAAAAAGATGATTTTAGCGACTCTACATTAGTAGGGTCGGCATAATGCTTGTGTAGACTTTCTTCTTAGCTGACTTACCTACGACACGAAAAAAACTAAGTTTATAGTAAAGCAGTAGGTAAATAAGCTATAGCTACGATTTTACCGCTAGTATTCCAGTTGGCACGATCTGCCTTTATCTCCCCGCGTAGACATTTCTCCACATATGTCAGAGGATCGTAGTCCGCGTCTAAAACCTGGAAAATACATTTAATTATTAGATAACTTATATTGTTACTTGTTTATCGTCACTGTAACTTTTAGATTGGGGATATCTGTTAAATCCCTTACATTTACAAATTACTTAGCTAATTTTGTTACATAAGCACATACGACCCGCTCGGAATACCTAATAACATAGTAGGTATAGGTACCCAGATACCAGGGTTGTTGCGAATAACAGTATCAGTATCAGCATTAATTTAGACCAGCTTCCGCATTGATCGATGCTGATTTTCAATGCTGATGTTCGACTCGCAACTAGCTACTAGTGAAACCATATTTTTCATGTAAGTTTAATAGTAGGCTCATTAGATTCAACGATGTTTATTTCAATATTATTGGTTCACAAGTATTTTTTGTTTCATTAGGTTAGCCAGTAGACTAATACAGGCTGTTGAGGTTGAGTCAGCCAAATTATACCTTATGTTAGGTATGTTAAATTCTGTTTATAAAGCTCTGTGAAAATTTCGACAATCTACAGTCTACGATTCTTAAGATAGAGCCTGCTTACAGACTGAAATAGGTTCAAGGTTCAAGGTTCAAGGGCGTCACCCTTTGATAAAAGGATCTACATTAAAGAAGACCTGTAACCACTATCAATGGATGAAGCCGCTTTATAGATGACTAGCTTCTGACCACGGCTCTGCTCGCGCTTCTCCGGGTTTACCTAAGGGTATACCCAGGTACAAAATATCGGTTCCCGGGTTAGGTACCTTCATCAATTTCCATGTCAATTTTTAATAAGATCCGTTCAGCGTTTTAGGCGCGAAAGCTAACAGACAGACATAGTTACTTTCGAATTTGCAGTCCAAAAAGTTTGTATATAATGGTAAAAAAGTCTTATTATTAATTGTCCTTGGTCTTACCTCCCTGAGTAGAGCGATGTAAGCGATGGCCAGACGTAGGGTGTCGATCTTGCTGAGCCGCTTCTCGTACGGGAACGTAGGCACGTGGACCCGCAGTTCGTCAAACGCCGAGTTTATACTGCTAAAGTTACAACACAATACACGCGTTTTAGCTTTATAGAGCTGATGAGGACTTGCATTCGAATAATTCGAATATTAGAGATATATTCGTTCGAATATTCCAATACTGAAATTGGAATATTCGATACTTATTCAGAACTCTGACGTCCAAAAAACATTGCAGTGCAAAAAGGTTACGACGGATTTTGTTCCAACTCTAAATATAACAATTATCAGGATAAAGTTTTCTTCGTCGCTTTTTTACATTTCTTGCAGCCTACATACTCGTACCGAAGCAACAGTAATAAAAAAATATCACTTTATTTTTGTGTCAGTGTATAATTTTATAATTTGACCTTTTCTAAGTTTATGTGTGATCACGATTTGAATCAAAGTGCGAGTTTGTACAGCAAATAAGAACTTTGTTTTTAGAAAATAATGATATAGAAATAGTTTATACTTCGCTTTCAAGCACTACAAAAACGAAGCAGTATAAATAATCTACAGATCTCACAATCTCATAACATAAGGTTCAAACTGTAGCTTAATTCAACCCCGAGGTGCTTTCAAATAAAAGTATTTCTCAATCCAAGAGAACGAAAAAAAATTAATTGTTTACAAATTTTGAAAACTCTCAAAAAGTTACCGATTGATTTTGGGAAAACTTACGAAATCCGTGCGTATGCAAACGCTGGGTTTGATCGATGCAATCTCTAGTTTGAACGTCTCGATGTACGAGTAAATAAAATCCACGCGGTTTATCACAAATATTATATATTATAATATTTCATGTCTGATCTGGCACTACTTTACGGAGAATCAGAGACCAAGTTTATACAGCAGATAAGAACTTAGTTCTTAGAAAATAATGACATAGAAAAATAGAAAAAAATAATCTAGGTACCTCACCATCAAGCATAATAAAAACAAGAAGCAATATAAAAAAAAACATGCTCGAGCCATCAAACGATCCTGTCTCCGCATGTGTTGATTGTAAACACTTATATAAAGTTAAAAACTACAACCCGACTACGTAAAATTTGTAAACAACCGTTGAATGCTGTTCCAAATTAATATTTTTTTTTGTTTAACCTATATTTTGTTCCACTGCTGGGCAAAGGTCTCCCCCTAAACTCGTCCAGGAATCGCGTTCGTTGGCCAAGTTCCACCAATCTACCCGGAATGTGTCGAGATCGTCTTGCCAGCGTCTCCGTGGCCTGCCTGTGTGACGATCCGAGCCTATCTTTGCGGCAGTTTTCAGTCCCATTTGAGTCTGGCTGTCTGGGCTCCAACGTCGGCAATTCCAGTTTTGGAACGTAGCGTAGTGTTCCGGATATGATCGATCCTCTTTACTCCAACGCTCTATTGCCCGTTGGCAGACCTTGAGCACGGTAATGTTAGCTGTGGTGCCTTGATTTGGCATTTTTGAGATTCAGTCAAAGACCACGTTTGTGCTCCATAGGTAAGGTCAGGCAGATTACACGAGTCGATGAGTTTCCGCTTTAGTGACATTGGAAGGTTTCCCTTCATAAGCTTTTATGGACCAGTAGTTCTTTCAGGCGCTTCCGATTTAGCGGTCGATCTCGTTATCCTGCCTGTTTTCGAAGGAAACTATCTGACCCAAGTAAACGTATTCATTAACGTTGTGTATTTCGTGCTCGTCAACCTTGATCTTATGTTTGGTGGAGTTGGTCATTATTTTGGTCCCATCTCAAGGTTTGCTACGCTCAGATCTGTGAGCATACGTTGTAGTTCGGTTGCTGATTCGGCAAAAAGAATAATATCGTCTGAAAAGCGCAGGTTTGTTAGCCTCATTCTATCGAATAAAGTCCTTTTTGAGCCCAAGATTCTTACAACGTCTTAAAAATAAACATAAATAAAACTACTTAAGGCACAAAACTAACCACTAGACACACACACACACATATCTACACGCAAGGGTCTCTTGTAGCCCAGATTCTTAGGAGACTGGTGTCCAAAGGAGTATCCTGGCACAATCTTCACTTCATCACACTCACATCTTAAACGGGAGCCTCCCGTTGCCCAGACTCTTAGGAGACTGGTTTCCTCAGGAGTACCTTCGCACAATTTTCACTTATAACACTCACATCATACACACGTGGGGGCCTCCCGTTGCCCAGACTCTTAAGAGACTGGTGTCCTCAGGACAACGCACACAATTCTCCCACTCTAAGGCAGACGTACAAGTACATACCCATTATAATTGTTATTTTTTAAGTTATTAATGTTTTACTTTTTATTACTATTACATATAAAGTTGTTACCTACATTTATTATAATTATCAGATATTTTAGCACACAGAGTAGAACTGGTGACTCGTAATACAGGTTCTTGTGAACCTAAAACAGGTCACAGTCTCTCACAATGTTAGCCATAATATTTGTATTATTTACTATTAGCACTGTATCCTAGCAACTAAGCTTCTATTGTGAGAGAAATAAATAAATATTTGATTTGATTTGAAAATTCCCCCGAGGGTGCTCAGGAAGGCCTTTGTAGGTATTTATACATACAGAATTCATTGACTTTAGGCCTGAGACTACCTGAATATAACAATTACAAGCATAAATAATAACAATAAGAACAGCATTGAACGGTTGTTTTCAAATTCTAAGGTTGTAGTTTTTAACTTTATTTTATTTAAATCTTTTTTTATTTTACGAATTTATTCCCCACTTAGATGCCGTTATCCCGTTAGTTCCCTAATTTTATCTAATGTCATCGCCTATAACTACCGACATGCTGAGACGAATCAAACGATACGTCATTTGTTGTAATCGGACTAGTAGTTTCAGCGCTACGTGGGAACATAAAATCGACTACATACATACAAACTCATTATTTAGTAACAATATTTTCATGTATGTTTTTTGTTTTTCTATGAGTTATTCTAAACAATTTGATAGCGTCCTACTCGTTCCATTGCTATGTAAAACAGCATATTCTATGATCATCTCTATCTACTACACAACAACACACACACCTCCACTCACTATTATAACATACATTTATACATACACTATAATAACAATTTATACATATACATTACACTAAAATCTCAGCCAGTCGCGAGTAGTCTTACATACTCCTATAATTATCTCCCCAAACCCTCTTCGTTCTTTGATACTTAAAGCTCTCAAGTCACAGTACCGCAGTCACTATCACCGCCTGAATCCACCCCCTGTATTATACCATGTAAAATCTATCAACAAAATCCCCATATGGTGGGGAGTCAAAAAAATATTTTATTCAATATGATTGATGTCAATAATATTGAACTTATAAATCAGGGACTGGATTCAGTAACGACTGCTAATACTGTAACTTGTGACATAGAAGAGATTAAGAATTTTTTACCAAATGATAACATATCCAATATTAAAATTATATCACAAAACATTCGAAGTATAAACTGTAATTTAAATAATTTCATAACATTATTGCTTAGATCCAATGTAGACTGGGACGTCATTGTTTTAACGGAGTGTTGGCTCCCATCTAACAGACACATTCCTGAATTGCAAGGTTTTTACCATATTTCCACTAGGCGTAATATGACACAAAATGAAGGTGTGGTTGTCTATATTGGCAACCACCTTAACACGACATATGAAGAACCACAGTTAGCGGACGCCAACTGCTTACTTCTAAAGTTAAATAAGGATATCTGTATTCTTAGTATCTATCGCCCCCCCGCAGAACAGAACACTTCTAAGTTCCTTGATAGTGTCGACACTCTGCTAACAGAACTTCATAGCTATAAGAATATTGTTTTATGCGGTGACCTCAACATTGACATCTCAAATAATTCCAATGATAACCGTTCCATAGAGTACCTTAACTTGCTAGCCAGCCACAGCTTACTTCCCGGCATTACACTACCGACCCATGGCCATACATGCCTTGATCATATGATGGTCAAAACAAAACTAGACGCTTTGTGTTTCCTTATCGAATCATCAATCACAGACCATGAATGTGTTGCCCTCGTGATTAACATTTATCATAAACAAGTACACATAAACAGAACAACCACCAGGATCTCGTACGAAGGCCTAGACAGTGCAATAAACAATATTGACTTCCAATCGATTATGAATTGCACTGACGTCAACACTGCTACAGACCTTTTCACCAACAGCCTTATGACTGCCATCAAAGACAACACCGTTAATTATAATACACCTAGACGACAACGAATATACAATCCATGGACAACCAAAGGCCTGCTTAAGTGTATGAAGAACAGGGACAATCTACATAAAAAGCACAAAAAAGATCCTAAAAATGACATTCTAAAACTAACTTATAAAAATTACAGGAATTACTGCAACTCACAATTAAAAAAGGCAAAGAAGAACTATGAAAAACAACTACTTACTAATGCTACAGGAAATAAAAAACACCTATGGACAGCCATAAAGGAAATAAGTGGACTAAAAAAGCCAGTAGATCACTCAACAAACCTGCTTAGTGACGTCAATAAACAGGCCAGTGTTAATGAGGTAAACCTCTACTTTGCGAATATTGGAAACAAGTTAGCGGAAAAATTTACTTTACCAAACAGCCCTGCCTCTAGAATGGCACATAACTTGGACAACCAAATGCCATCACCACCAAGTAGCTCACTTGTTATGCTTCCGACCGATGAAGACGAAGTCTCCCGATTGATAACCAAGCTTAAGGAAAAATGTGCAGTAGGTCTCGACCAAATACCTGGCGTTGTCATCAAACGTTACACTCAGTTGTTAGCTAGACCTTTAACTCACATCTGCAACTTAGCACTTTCAACTGGGGAATTCCCGCAGGCATTTAAAACAGCTGTCATTAAACCAATCCACAAATGTGGCGAAATAGACCGTGTGGAGAACTTTAGGCCAATCTCAATCTTGCCTACCCTATCAAAAATTCTTGAAAGATTAATGAACACCCGTCTTACTAAGTATCTCGAATCCAACAACTTGCTCTCTCCCTCCCAGTTTGGATTCCGCCAGAACAGGTCCACTAACGACGCGGTGATTGAGCTCACCAACTCTCTTATGACTAAACTAGACGAGAAAAAAAAATGTTTAGTAGTTTACCTGGATCTAGCTAAAGCCTTTGACACGGTCTCCATCCCTCTCCTTACATGGAAACTCGAACAATGTGGAATACGGGGTATCCCTCTCAAGCTTTTTAGCGACTACCTGAGTAATAGGAAACAGCGAGTCAAAATAGGTAAAATAGTCAGCGAAGACCAGCCGATCATATGTGGAGTTCCCCAGGGTAGTATCCTAGGTCCATCACTATTTCTGGTGTACATTAACGGGCTCTGCAATACCCAACTTGAAAAAGGCAGAATACTGACGTTTGCCGATGATACGGCACTTTTCTTTAGCGGTGACTCGTGGGATGAAGTTTTTCATCTGGCTCAAACTGGTGTGAACAGGGTAAGGTCGTGGCTCAAAGACAATAGCCTTACACTTAATGTGAACAAAACATGTTACATGGCGTTCGCACTAAGAACTGATCATCTTCCGCCACCAACCCGGAATATCACCATCCACAGCTGCGCATCGGTTACAGATAGCAACTGCTCTTGTCCCACACTAAAACGAACTGACCAGGCAAAATACCTAGGCGTTACCATGGACCAAACCCTAACATTTAAACACCATACAAACACCCTAGTGAACAGATTGCGCAAAATGATATATGTATTCAGGGGGCTAAGGCATGTCGCAAACAGTAAGATCATTTTAATGGTCTACAAATCACTTGCGCAATCTGTCATTAGCTACTGCATCACCTCATGGGGTGGTGCAGCTAAAACATACCTACTAGAGCTTGAAAGAGCCCAAAGGGCCATCTTGAAGGTAAGCGCAGGTTTGCCGTTCCGATTCCCAACGACAGATCTCTATAGCACCTGGGGAGTTCTAACCGTGAGGCAACTAATGCTACAGGAAACCATTTTACTCCAACACTCCCAATTGACCTTTAACCCAAATACCACGAGTGGCAAGAGAAGGAAGGGCAAGGTCTGTTGCACCCAATCCTTCAGAACAAAACGCTCGAATAACTTTTTCATCTTCCTCGGCCCCTACATCTATAATCTTGTGAACAAAGAACTATCTATCTACCCACTACCCAGATATAGATGCAAGAAGGTAGTTTCCGAATGGCTCAAGACCCTTTCATATGATAAAACTGAACAGCTATTAACACCCCTCGCTTAGCACATATTCATTATCACTAAACCATAATTTTATTATGTTATCTATCCCATATACAGGGTGTAATCGTTAAGTGTGCACAGGCGATTATTCCGTAACTATTGCAGATATCAAAAAACTTTAAACTGATATCGAAAGTACTTTACCTAATGAGTAAAATGACATAAATAACTTTTTAAAAATAAAACGAGAAATATCCAAAAAAATTACATTAATCACTGCCATACATTTTATTTCTTAGTAAGTACAAAATTTTGTGTTCAAAGCATATGTTCGAAGTGACGTCCTCCTTGTGCAATACAATGACGAGCTCTATTTACAGTTAACTCTTCTAGGCTGTGTACTCTCTCAGCGTACACGTGGTCTTTGACAAATCCCCATAGGAAGAAATCACAAGGCGTGAGATCCGGGGATCTGGCAGGCCAAGGGGTTGCACTATTATTGGCTATTAAGCCATTATAATTGTTTCGTAAGAAATTCATTACAACATTTGTATTATGTGCAGGTGCTCCATCTTGTTGAAAAATTATCGACCTTCTTTCATCGTCTGGAATTGGTTCTAAGAGACTTGGCATATCGTTTTGTACAAAGGAGAAATATCTCTGTCCATTTAAGGTTCTACTGTAAAAATATGGCCCAATGATCCGATCTCCAAGAATACCACAACACACATTAATTGAGAATCGCACCTGAGCTCTAACTTCAGTAGTTAAGCGAGGATTGTCAATTGACCAATAATGCGAGTTTTTTCTATTGTAAATGCCGCAGTTTGAAACATTACTTTCATCGGTCCATAAAATTGACCTTACATTGACATAATTATTGACTGGCCAATTGCAATAGACCAGCCGACGAGCAGGATCATCGTTGTGCAGCGTTTGAGTAGGTTTTATCTTAAATGCTTTGAAGTTGTGTTTTTTTAATAACTTGTGTACATAATTGTGGGACACTGGAAATGATCGGGCCACTGAACGCGTTGATTCTTGTGGATTATCTACTACGTAGTTAATAATATTGTTATCTAAGTCATTATCAAATTCCGGAGCTCTTGTTCTCGAACCTTTTTTTCTGTTAAAAGATCCATAATTTATCAAATTGTTATCCAACTTACGTAAATACGTACCAGAAGGAAATTCTCTATCTGGGTGCTCTCTTCTGTAGGCGATAATGGCCGCCCTATTGTTACAATCATGTTTGTAGTACATTTTTAACATGTCCCTCTTTTCTGTATTGGAATATGCCATTTTTCAATCAATAAATGCAACAATCACGATTATTAACGCAAATTGAAAAATACAATAAATTGGCGGGAACGAGAACCCGCGATAAAGAATTTGAATTTAGAACGAACACCAAAGAGTATCTTTCTTTTTGTTTTTATTTAGTATGTTGCTTTTCAGCTAGTTCAAATCAATACAATATTGAAACAAGGTTTATTATAAATTTGAAGTGGTAAGATAATTAATCTACACGTGTATCTACTTGAAATTCATTAATACCTTCATATCGTACATAATTATAAAATGACAAGGGTAAAATGAGTAGGTACTATGCCACTCAAAATAAGAAACTAAAACCTTTCTACTATCTCATACTAAATGTATGGGAGTGATTAAGGTAATTTTTTGGATATTTCTCGTTTTATTTTTAAAAAGTTATTAATGTCATTTTACTCATTAGGTAAAGTACTTTCGATATCAGTTTAAAGTTTTTTGATATCTGCAATAGTTACGGAATAATCGCCTGTGCACACTTAACGATTACACCCTGTATATATATGTACAAACCCAATGTTCTCCCGTTGCCCAGGCTCTCATGAGACTGGTGCCTCGGGAGAGTAAGCACACACCGACTCACACACGCACACACACTCACACTTCTCCCGTTGCCCAGGCTCTCATGAGACTGGTGCCTCGGGAGAGTAAGCACACACCGACTCACACACGCACACACACTCACACTTCTCCCGTTGCCCAGGCTCTCATGAGACTGGTGCCTCGGGAGAGTAAGCACACACCGACTCACACACGCACACACAACAGCAATGCAGGACGCTATTATATTATTATATTATTATATTATATTATTAAATTAAACATTATCTAGGCTTTCTTAACTGTAGGTATGTAATGATGATCTTTATTTGAAAGGAACATTACAGTCAATTAATAGAAATAAGTTAAAACTAGTATTACAATTGAACAATTGAGCTATCTTCAGCTCAACTGAACATGTACTGTAAATAATTGCTGATCCTCCACTTATCTTCATAAGGTCAGTATTATACATATGCTAAATATCTGTGTAACCTGGTGTAACCCACCTTCCTACTTTATATACATACTTTTGTACTTATTTTGAGCAATATGTATATGTTTAGCTCCCTCGGAATGTGTTCACTGGTGACCTGTGCTACAGGCTTTTTATAATCCTATAACAGGCACCAGTCTCTCACTTCAGGTTGTTGAGCAGCTTAACGCTTTCACTGACCAGCCTCTGCGGTGAACCCGAAGGGGTGCGCCGTATGTGGCATTGTCAGTGAAAGTGTTAAGTCATTCTTTGTAAGTAATTCATGTTTCTAACCACCTACCACATAGTTAACTAAACTAACTTTTGTTGTACCTACCTTTGTGAGAGAAATAAATATTTTTATTATTATTATTATTAAAAAAAAAAAAACATAGGGTGTCAACCTAAAATCGACTACATACATACAAACATAGGGTGTCAACCTCATAACCCTCCTCCGTAGGTCAGCAATAGTTTTGAACACATACGCGTTAAGTTATACATAAAAGGCCTTCATCATCACACGATGATGATGGCCTCAACGACGGATGTATTGTGTTGGTGGAGGAACCATTTTGAGTTGAGACTCAAGCATGTCAGAAAATTAATATGTTTGAGTCACAAAACCGTCGGTCGTTGGTTGTTGGTTTCTAACGCTTGTCTTACAACAGTGCTAAGGTTTTATATAGGTATGACCTATTAAGCAGTCGTTTATTGCCTTACTGTGTAAAAGGTTTTCGGTCATCGTTTACAGGAGTTTGGAATGCGGGTACAAAAAAACTGTAAATATATACATATACAGATATTCTGATGCAGATTACAGTGACCCGGTTTTAACAATAACAACCGATGCTGCTCTTTCAACAGAACCGTTTGGTGGCTGGGTTTGAACATTGTGTCCGAATACTTATAAAGCGTTTGTTTGGTACCCATTGGGTCCGGACCTCAGCATCCGTCGGCGCTCGCGCACATTGGCTGCGGCGCGCTGCACGCGGTACGGCGACCCTCCGCACTGGTACTCCGGCTCCGCGGACGATTCCAACAGCACGTCTGTCGAAAATAACAACTTATAACCTATGAGTTGGTCAATCTTCGTAATAAATGCTCACATTACTTGACGTAGAATTTATTTCCGCGAGTTCCCTTGAGCTTAACTCAGTTGAGAAAATTGACCAATGTGACTCTTATTGGCTTTGACTGAGAAAGATAAACTGACTAACTCACTCACCTTGATGCAAGGCCCTCGTGTCCAGATGAATGTAAGCAGCTAGAGGCAGCTACCAGAAGCCTACGACTGAGAAAGTAACTAAATAACCTGAGTGCAAAGCCCTGGTGTGCTGGTGCACGTAAGGAGCTAGAGGCAGGAGGCAGCTACCAGAAGCCTACGACTGAGAAATATAAGCTGACTAACTAACTTACCTTGGTTCAAGGTCCTCGTAGAGGCAGCAGCCAGGAGCCTACCGCTGAGAAATATAAGCTGATTACTTACTAATCTTGATGCAAGGCCCTCGTGTCCTGATGCATGTAAGCAGTTAGAGGCAGCTACCAGACGTCTACGGCTGAGGAATATAAGCTGACTAACTAACGTACCTTGGTGCAAGGGCCTGGTGTGCTGGTGCACGTAGGCAGCTAGAGGCAGCTGCAGACGCCCTCTGGTGGCTGCGTACACGCATGAAGGCAGCTCTGGCGTTAAAGTCGAAGCCTCATCGTCCGATCCGTCGGCATACGCAAACTTCAGCGTGGAGTAATCCATGCGACGGTCGCTGGAAGACAGTTTTACAATTTATTTCATTTCTAATTAGCGGGTAATTCCAGTTTCCTGTCACTAAAATACCCCCTAAGGCGGAAAACTGAACTTCAAAACAAAGAAATCCAGTTATCCTCCATTAGAGGGATTGTCAACGGAGAAAATTGAAACAAACCCAATTAGAGACTCGTCCCGGTTTCGCACGGGTGAACATTTGTTTTGTATTTTGTTTAAACATATAAATATAGTCTTTGTTACTCAGGGATAATTCTGTTAGTTTTCCGCAAATTTTTAATAGTGATTCCCGCGGGAACTCATTTATGGAGAAAGAATTTATATATAATTATACAAGTATATTTAATTCCAGAATTAGAATGACTTGTATGCAAAATTTCAGCCTGATCCGTTCAGTAGTTTTTGCGTGAAAGAGTTACAAAGTTACAAACATCCATCCATACGTCCATAAACATATATTTTCGCGTTTATTATTTAAGTAGAATTTATGAAGATGTACAACACAATACAAAAGAAATTAATTCAGACAAAAAAATAATGGGCGGCCTTATAGCTTATCTCTTTCAGGCAACCTTTGGATGGAAATAATTAAGTGAATTTTAAAATTTGAGATTTAGATAAACTGCTATCTGCGATCCGCAACCCGCATGCCCAGCCTGGGGATTATGGGCATTACCACCATTAGATAAACGCCAATAAGGCGGTTATCAAGAGGAGGCCTGCGTCCAGCTGTGGACCAATACAGGCTATTGATGCTAAGGTTGAGCAGATGTAGATAGAAACGGGCTGATTCTTCGTTATCTGCTACAAACTCCCGTACGCGCTACGAAATCGCTCCTGCTACGCGCTACGAAATCGTAGCGAACCAACGATTTCGTAGCATCCCTATCTTATTGTAGCATTACGTAGAGCTCTACGACGAAAAATAGGTCACACTCACGCCCTTTTTAATTAATCAATGCGCTCACGCATGATTTGATTTGATTTAACTAAGGTCTTGTTTACGGAGACGCGACGTGTGGCGTGGCGTGCGGGATAATGATGGCGGGGGTACTGGACAATCGCTAGGCGATTACGCTAAAATCACCCGTTCAATGGAACGCCATCCGTGGAGACTACTAACGATATCGGTTTCCTTTAGATGATAAAAAACAAAACCAATTTGATACAATTTGTAGGCTGGATGGAGCCGACTGACGACGAAACTGTCAATGTCGAAATAATCCAAATGTCAAACTCAATATGAATGTTTTATTTTTATTTATTTGTTGTACTAAACTTATGTTACACGTTACATAAGTTACACACAAGACCAGATCTTATTTTGCTCGACTACGTTTAATTCCTGCAATGTTTTGTAACTTTAAATCAGAATTGCTATAATCGAAAAAAAAGATCAAATGTGAGTTATATTTATGACAATTGAATTTGACTTAGGTTTTTAACTTACTATTTCCGTTGTTGATCTGCTGCATTCCGCCAGAATATTGTATGTATTTGTTTGTATTATAAAGTTGTGGATTTACTCTGAAAAACTTAAAGTAGCCGAGAGGCTTTCCAGGGTTGAAATAGGCGCTAAGGTATTGCACTTGAAGTGCACCTACCCCCAGTTTCCATGTAACAAACGTTGTTCCGAACACACTGTAATATTTTTTTAACTGTAAGATAAAACATATATTTTACCCATAATTTTCCGACCCCAAAAATCTACCGCTCTAGGTTCCAGTCTACTCAACCTCAATCTCAACCTCAACAGCCTGTATTGGTCCACTGCTGGACGCAGGCCTCCCCCTGATAAGCGGTCATAGGGGGGTAATGCCCATCATCCCTATGCTGGGCATTCGGGTTGGGGATCGCAGTTTGGAGGTAGATTTGTTCGCCAGGGGGCGCTGCTGCTAGATAGATATCCCTTAGTTACCTCTTACGGCACCCACGGGATGAGATGGGGTGGAGCAAATTCTAAGCCACACAGCACCGTTGTTGGCTGTACCATACAGCCAACTCAGCCTGATGGTAAATCCAAACGGTATTGTATAATAATCCAATATTCTGGTAACGTGTATTTATAATTTATTTTTAATTAGTAACTGATGCTCTGTTTAATACCTTATTTTTAATGTTTTAATTTATATAATCACCTACTTTAGATATCATTATAATGCTTGACGTTTTGGATGTTATTCTGTTAGTCAAGATTGAATAAATAAATAAATAAAATAAAATAAATAACATAAATCGGTTCCCGTGTTCCCGGTTGGCCTATTCAATGGGCATGGAAGATTCTAGCGTAATCGCACCGCTGCAGTGGGGTGGTCGGCTCCCCCTTAGACGCCTATGTGATAGAAAATTGATTGTAACGTGTGACGTAAACCACTTTAACTCGATTATAATTCATCGGACAGGTCACCCGACTCCCTGTCAGGTGCAACGATTTAAGGGGAAGCTGGCATAGACCAAATATTATTTATATTTAATATGGGTATTAAAGCCATGGTTGTATGTACTACACGAAGTCTCACTATTATTTTATATGGTTATTTTATTATCCCATTATACAGTCTCAGCGAAAATGCCAGTTTAAATAAAATCAAAATAAAAAATATTACGAAACCCCGACTAAATGGAATTGAAAAAGACAAATAAATTATATTTACAATTATTACGTACACTTCTAAATTATGTACAAGTTTCTTTATTAACAAAGAAATTTACAAAAATTCCAACAGGTATTTATATTGGTTGAGCTATCTGTAGATTGTTTACAATAGTCTTCCTACAGTTTACTCAATTGTTTTAATTCCAAATACATGTTTTAATTTGTTTCTATTATTTGATCGAAAAAGTCCGCTGGATTGGTTTGGCTTCGCTGTATTAAGGAGGTGAAAAAATGTAGGAGGCTTTATTTACATATAATTTTGTCTTTTCCAATTCCATTTAGTCTACGGTTTTGAAAAACAAAATTTTCTTTTTCGATTACTAATTTATCGGTCGTAAACTTTATTTTGAAATTATTTTAACGTTTTCGAATCAATATATAATTATTTATAATTCAATTTAACTTATTTAACATTGGAAATAACCATTAAAAATTTAACGGTAGTAAGCGGTTATAATGTTACACAAGTATTTTTCTAAAACGTTGATTGCAGCGCCTCCTGGGTGAGCAAACACCATCCATTGGCGATCATTCTTATTCTTACCTAAGAATCACATCCATTTAAGAACCATTGAATTATTGTAATTTTTTTCACTTACTCGTTTTTTTCATAGAAAATGTATGGGAATTGTTTTTTTAATTATTGCCTAAAAATACGATTATACTTATACGATTAGATTTGGTATGTTACTTTGGGAAAAGTGTTCCTGGTTGTAAATAGAGTCGATTAAGAACAACTTGTTTATTTTACAAATGTCATTTTTTGGGCGAACCGTACTTATAAAACAAAACTAAAAATGTTAATATTCTTTTATTCAAAATAAAACAGAAGGTTCCTTAGAACAAAACTTTCTAACTACAAAAGAAACGGTAGCTACCCTGAAGGGGCCAAAAGTTTGCCCTGTACATATATAAATAAATAAAAAATATATAATAAATAATTCCACTACATAGATTATGTATACATACAAAACATCCAGAACGCCCTGAACAAATGTCTGCAGATCGTCAGATGAGAATCGAACCCGCAACCACATGTTTCGTCTATCTACTTATTAAATTTCACGCAAATAGGGTTCAACGGTTGGACAGTAATGCTCGATAGTTAAGCGTGACTTTTTTCATATAGCCAAATCATCCAAGCTGTCACTGAGAACTATGTTCACTAACTCTCACTCCGTTCAATTATAAAGAGGAAAGATTTGTTTGTTTGATTGTATTGAATAGGCTTAGAAACTACTGGGCCGAGCATAAAAATTTTTTCATCATTAAAAGCTTAATTTTCAGCGACATTGGCTATATTTTGTCCCGGAATTCCGGACGGGAACTGTGCGGGAGGCGCTGCGGGTTACCTAGTTATACTACCTGTTAGTTATTCGATATTACAAAAAAATCCGAATAGTTATACTGAGCAGTATAACTAAACGGATCCGATTATTTTGGTTATTTGGGGTGTAAAAAACCAACAATAATGAACAAATAAATAAATTTTTAATTAAAATTATGTGAAATGATGAGTGAGTCTGTTAAATGAGATCTATAAATAGAGAGATCTACAAATACCCCGGATTTGCTGGAAATTAAGAGGAATTGAGATACGATTTTACAATAGAAAATCTCTACGGTCGAAATGAGACGTAATTTATTTATTTATTAATAAACAAAATCCACAACTCTGCGAGTAAAAACTTAATGAAAACTAGTAAGGTGTCTTTGTAACAAAGACGTGTCTATACAAAGGTTAAGTGCAAAGTAAAGTATGTAGGTAAATTCTTCAAATAAACGATTTTTGGTTGTTCAATTTTAATTTTCTAATTTCGACCTTAGAGGTCCAATTTCACCGTTGAAATTGAACGCGTTCAATTGACGTTAACTCGCTTACGCATTAACTGAGTTCAGTTGGTAGGTACATTTTCACTAGCATAAACAAAACTCATTTGAACATCCTGAACGCCCGATATTGGCGGTTTAACGTCTAAAAACGCCATCGAGTTTTTATAGTACAAACGCGTATAAGAACTCTCAATATCGTTGCATTTCTTTTTTTCGTTATTGTCTATGATTTTATGTAAATCTGAGGTAAATGTTAGTTTTTACGTAAACACGATCAAAAATTAGCTCCAAAAAGCCGGTGAAATCGGTAGGACTTTGAACGAGATTTAACTGAATAATTTGTCTTGTTTGCAAAGACTAAAAGCCTCCTCCAAATTCCTTAATATTATACTGTTTTTTTAGTTTTGAGGAACAAGTTACTCTTAGAATAAAATTTATAAACCATCTCTTTACACTATTTTATGCAGGATGATCAAAATCTAAAGAAAAACATCCATACAGCTGTGTTTGGCTTCATCATCTATAATTGAAGTCATTTTATAAAATATAGGTAAACTAAAAAAAATGCGGGACCATTCACTCAGTATCATTTAGCCCCATGCCAAGTAGAGCTTATGTTATGGATACTACATAATATCTGATATAGGTAAGTACTATCATTTGGAATATACTTTATTGAAAAAGAAAATTACAATCAATTAATACAATTGAAGCAACTGCTGACTGTTGCAAACGATCTACAGGTAGCTCAACTGATATCATATCAATACGAGTCGAAAAAGTCTCCAAGACTTTGCCCAAGGCTTTGCCCCGCTACGTACGGCAATGCTGATAAAAAAATATTTATTACTGGCTCTCTACTTTCGGAAAAAAAAATACAGCGAATCCCCGCTTTACTTGGCTGGACTCTATAAAACTCGTTAAAAATGTTAATTTTACCAATATTACCAAATTATTTCCACAAACGAAAGCACGTTACAATTTTAAATTACCTGAGCGGCGGGGAAGTGGAGGAATCAGCCAGTTGGGTACGCGCACTTGACATAATTGTGTACTTTCGTAAAATTCACCGAGCAAATAAATGTCACACTCCCGTACGTACCTAGTCAAAACTTATACTGAGCAATCTCGAAGCGCGATAACTTATTTTATACCCTCCAGGGATGTCATCTTAATCAGTACAAAGCGTGACAAGTTTCCGGTAAAGTGTACCCTAATGCGACCAAATAGAATTAGTTTTTGAAAGCAGGATTTGAGGGTTACGATTTTCGTTGTGCCATCCCTATTTCGGGGAGGAGGGGTATTCGATCGGTCCCAAAATAAAATGAGGCGGGGCTTGTACGCTCTAGGCGCAGAGGGTTGTACATGGTTGCGAATTTTCCATGGTTTTCGCAATCACTTTCACTCTTCATGCCGGGCACAGTACAGACGAAGCGAACGCGAACAAGCAAAGGCCAACGAACGAACGCTAAAGGACCAGTGTGGACGTCATTGCGATAGCAAGACCGGGCCATCGTTCGCCTTCGGCTGTGTTTAGGCTTGTAAGACCTACAACTACTTACCGTACCGTATTTGATTCATGGCGAGATTATTGTTTTACAACAATTTTTTTTTACCTACTGCATTCGGATTTTACCTTTAATTGTGCCATAAGGCCTTCCTTTTTACCAAATGTTATGCTTCTAGGTCAATGGAATAGGGTACTACAGGTTTTTGTCCATAGCGAAAATCAAAATTATTTTTTTTAGTTAGTTAATAAACTACGAATCTTTTCTTTTAATTTTTTTCTTTATTTCTGCTTTTAGAACTTGCTTCCTGTCAAATTACAAAGTTCTAGATAGGGTTCGCATACCGCACTCATACGAATTAGCAGAAACTGGTGTCACTAGCGTGGTTCCTGACGAAGTTGTCGAAGCTGACTCATAAATATGAGTCAGTTGTACCCTATGGTGTACCACAGGGTACCAGATTATAATAATAATAATAATGTTGGACGATTTCCACAGCATTATCAAGCCCCAAGCTAAGCATACCTTGTATTATGGTTGCTAGATAACTGATATACATAATACAATACACAGATAGATATATTTTTTATTATATATAGAAAACATCCAGAAAGTCCTGAATCAATATCTGCAGATCGTACACACATTTGGTAAAATTAGATTAAAAGTTTAGTATTAATTGTGAACAAACTTTTACGTGTTGGTTCGGGCGGGGGCAACTTTGACTGATCTTCTTTCACGGTGCTAGGTCTACGGGAAGTACCAAATTGGTTTTGTGTGCATGTAATTCCCATGGAAATCTAAAAATATTTGGTCATATACCGCTGTCACTTTTGATTGCCTCTACTTAGAAGTTTTACTTATATCGAGGCTCCAAGAGGTTACAAACGCAGTATTTGATGTTAATTTGAACTCGATACCAACACGCGTTTCTGAGGAAAGGGGGTTGACAGACGAACAGACCGACAGACAGATGGATAAAAGTGATCCTATACGGGTTTCTTTTTTCCTTTAGAGGACCCTAAAAATGGAACGAACGTACCGATCGTCGAATACCATTTCGTTGCATTCGTTTGCTCGCGTTCGCTGGTCTGTACCCACCATAACTTAACCTGAAAACTCTCGTAAATCTCGTACTTGATTATTTCTAACAGCACTGAAATTCCTGTATTGGGAGTTTCGAAGCTCCCGCCCTCCCTACTACCAGCCAAGGCTGGGGACTGCTTCTGACAGGTCGTTAACTGCAGGCCAACTTCTAAGGAGGAATTTCGAGCATTGGGCTGGAAACTATATGTGTGCGGAATGGAAATGAAAAGAAAATGCGGATAAAAATCAACCCCACACCTACAAGGTGTGTGGTGATTCAATGGCACTGCGTTAACTGCAGGTTCTACCCATAATGACGAACACGTCAGTGAAGATGCCAGATCAATACTTGTACTTTCCAGATTAATACTTTCACTTGGTTTTAGTAGAAGGTGCCCCTCTGTTCCTAAATACTTTATTGCACTCACAAGTCAAGACATACAAAGAGTTTTCTCACAACAAACCTATGGATTTACTGAGGTTAGATCATGTGTGTGGTGCTGGCTTAGAATTTGCACCACCCAAACTCTTCCCGTGGGTGTTGTAAAGTGACAAAGGGATACTATTTCATCATCAACATCATCATCATCAGCCTATATTAGTCCACTGCTGGACATAGGCCTGCCATAATGAGCGCCATAGCGCCCTGTCTTCAGCTTGACGCATCCAACATCTGCCTAAGCTATTTAGATAAGTATTATATAAATACATACATGTATGTTTGGCAAGTAAGAAAATAACTGAACTGACCTGAACATTGGCCGATGTTCAGTTCAGTTCTTTTACGTAATTGCTCTAGTCTATTTTCACTTTTATGCTACCGCACCTGGCCTGAATAATAGCCGTTGAAAAATCGAATTAAAGCAATAAAAGTCGTGCGAGGGAAATAAAGTGGCAACTTTGCAATAGCCTGTCAATGTTGAACACTAGCTTATTATTCTTTTTCAATAAATTTTCACATTTCACTTTCTCACTTTCGCTCTTTTCCCATGAAAAAAACTTGTTACGTAATTTCATCTGTATGTAGATTATGTACTGTTATTACATGTTTACTACAAAGTTATTTACTTACTTTATTTAGTTAAACTTATTAATACTTTATTTACTTTATTTTCTACGGAAATTTTAAAGATATGTAAACTGCTGTATGAGATTACTTTTTATTATTTTAAAAATCGGATAAGGTTAGGGTTAACGCATTCGCTGCCCGCAGGTAGATTAAGTTGAAGACGATCAGGCTGAAATTTTACAAAGACTACTGACTTTTATCTCATTAGTCAGTTTCCTCAGGATAGAAATTATCTTTTCACACTACGAGTACATGTTTGAAAACGGGGTACATTATACGTAATACAAATAAGATCTCTTGTTGCGAGTTACCTTAGTTAAACCGTTCATATATCACACTAATATCACACTTCACACTAATATTATAAATGCGGAAGTTTGTATGGATGTATGGATGGATGGGTGGTGTTTGTAACCTCTTTACGCCAAAACTACAGAACAGATTGGGCTGAAATTTTGCATACAGGTAATTCTAATCCAGGAATCAAACATAGGCAACTTTTTATCTCATGAATCAGTTGCACCGCACCACAGCTTGAAAGTTTTCTTCTCTTTTCGAGTTTAGTAAACTTACCTCTTTTACTAATAGGTACTTATTCTGTAATTCTGTAATTCTTTATTGTACACAAAAAAAATACATAGTATGAACTTGTTTTAAAAGATATGTACAAAGGCGAGCTTAACCCTGACAAAGAGTTTTCTTCCAGCGAAACCTTAGTTATAGGAGAGGCGATGGAAAAGGTAGAGGAAGTGTACAAATTACAAATAGAATAATAATATAATAATAATATGTTTATAATAAACATACATAGATTAAAATAATAATAACTAAAATAAACCTAATAAATACCTCTATAAATAAATACACATTTATAATATATATACTATACTTATAACATAGTATTTATGATGGTAGATAGTGCTCTTTGACCTTGATTTTAAATATGTTTAGCGAGGGACTGGCTCGGATTTCATGGGGGATAGAGTTCCACAATCTGACTGCTTGCGCGGCGAAAGAGCCTCCAGGCCTACTGGAAAGACGGAGTGACATTGCCGTCCTACAAGGCACACCGCGGGGAACCAGGAATTGAAAACGTTCGCGGAGGTATGTCGGAGCAATGGGGCTGAAGAGAATGAAGTAGAGGTAGGACAGAATGTGGGGATCGCGCCGCCGGCGTATCGGTAGCCACATGAGTTTGGCTCTATAAGCAGACACGTGGTACATATTTTCTTATGAGAAAAAACTAATGCTTACTAATATTATAAATATGAAAGTTTAGATGGATGGATGAATGTTTGCAACATTTTCACGCCAAAACTGTATGAAGTTTCATGCTTGGAATAAAATACGTTTTAACCCATGAATCACTTGAAATTCCTCTAATCTGAGCTCTCCCCGGTCGTGTCGTGAGCGAAGAAACATAGGGTACCTATACGTACACCCTATGTTTCTTCGCTCACGACACGACCAGAGAGTACCTGTGTTTGTACAATTTGTGCACATTTTTATGCACCGTAATAACTCCTCCTCGTGTAGCTTTTCTCCATGGAGACTGGCCGCTGTGACAGAAATTTGGCTAGACGACATCATCTTCAGGTATAGTCAGCAAAAATTGCGCCTTACCACCACTAGGGTGATTTTTCTGTGAAGTGTATAGTTGCCGACCCCGGCTTGGTCGATATCTTTTGTTTTTAACGTAAATCAAAATAGTTTCAAACTGGGTAGGCATTACGTTTGGCGATGGTACGAGTATGTACGTTGAGACTGCATCTTTAAGCTGCCTTATCTTTCGATAAATATTCAGAAAACCATGATTTTGTATTTTTGTATTTTTTTCTATTTATTTTTTACACCGTAGGTACACTTATGTTACACTTGAAGTCGTTATTTAAGGTACTATATTTATATTACCATACACAAACTTGGCTTTAAAAAACGCCATAGGGTACAAAGGTAAAAAAAAAGGACAGACAGACATAAATTAATTAGAAATTAAAAACTGAGAGGTCAGTCTACTTGTTAAGTGACGATTGCTAAGTGAATTGACGTAGCCCATAAAATATTTAATAATATCTAGATTCAATAGACCAAAACTATTCTTCATACCATTCCTTCTCTTCAAAAGATTATTTTATTCACAGAAAATAGTGAATGATAAAACCGGCCAAGTGCAAGTCGGACTCGCGCACAAATGGTTACGTACGATTCTATCTATAAAAACGGTAAAAAAATCATGTCCGTTGTATCCTTATATATTTATTTTATTCTGTTTCTTTTGATTTTATAGCGGCAATCAAAATATATCATCTGTAAAATTTCTACTGTCTACTGTTCGGACAGATATCGGAGTCTTTGTAATAGGTCCCGTTTAACCCTTTGGGTACGTTTGAGCACTTTTATTCATTATTTTGGTGTTTTGTTTGGTCAACATTTTGGACAAGGAGTGCATTAGAATAAAATGAATCACTCGCGTCTTTCAGGATTAATTCTAACACTTGAATGAACTAGAAGTAAGAAGGAATAAAGGTCATAATCTTGTTTATGGAAGGGCCATTGAAAGAACGGTCACCTTTCGTGTTACCTATGCAGTCCGCTATCCGTCAACTTTGTATTTTGTTTTTCTAGGTAGGTATCTTGTTTACGCCCGTTGCCATGGACACCATGATTACTAATGATTAGTAAAATTATTAGCTTTTTAAGTTTAGGTACGGGATAAATACTAATACCTCGGGGATAAAATTCTTATGGGACCACTTCAGGCTCATTCTTTATACAATAGTAAAAGAATCAAAATCGGTTAACCAAAGTAGATATAAAGTAACATAGATACATACGCGACGAATACCTCCTCCTTTTTTGAAGTCGGTTAAAAAGTTAAAATAAATCGTCTCGCCTTCTGGCCCTGATGCTTAGAGGTACCTACCTACCCACTTAAGATTGTTCGTCAACTTCATAGAAACACTCGAAAATACCCATGTAGCGCGGGTTAAAACAATCCGGTGTCTTATAGTCCCAAGTTGGTGTAAGACAATACACAGCTGGATATTATTCAGCCTCGAATTGAAAAGGTCCCGAGTCTTTGTGAGACTTTAAAATGAAATGTACGTCTTCTTTGTATTCCCAAAGATTGTCTGAAGGTTAGACTTCTAGACCTTCGTGATACATCGTCGGCCGCATCTTCGCTTTCCATCACGTGAGATTGCAGTCAAACGAAGGTCTATTTCTAACAAAAAGAAAAAAAAACAGTTAGGTACCTACTGTTGGTATGTTAGTTCTGTCTACAATGGCATAAACATGCCGCAGGGCCTACGATACGGTTTGCGTTTGGCATTGATGGTTGCCTCGCTTCTGCAGAGCTTCAGAGATGTTTGTAGAATATTAAACGAATGGCGTCGATTTAATCATCGTCAAAATAACTGCATGTCCACCTCTGTGGCGCAGTGGGCGAAGGTCCGGGGTTCGATTCCCGCCTCGGGGCAAATGTGTGTACGATCTACAGATATTTGTTCAGGACGTCTTGGGTGTTTTATATGTATAATAAAAATATCTATCTATGTAGTGTATTGTATAAGGTATATCAGTTTTCTAGTACCCATAACACAAGCTCTGCTTAGCTTGGGGCTAGATAATGCTGTGTGAATTGTCCATTATTAATTTATTTTATTTATCCCTGATCCGCAGAGTGCGGGACAGCCCTGTGGCTGTCCCGCACTCTGCGAAATACTAGATTTAATAATAAATTTACTTAGGGGATAGTATAGTCCAACGTGAGTCGGCGCTTTTGTAGGCCAGCAGTACCGGCCAGCGGAAGATTTCGCAAATGTAGGCGCACGAAAGTAGTCAGAGTCAAATCGTTTATTTCTTTAGACTTATAAAATAAGTACTTAGACAAGTCAATTCTTTACTATATAAACAGCTTGATAAATAGTAATTACTATGAAACAAGAAATAAGGTGCAATTGATTGGTATCCAAGAGGATTCCCCCTTTTTAAACTATTTTCTATCATGATCTATCATACGACTTTTATGTTGATAAAATAGACCCACGACTTTAGAAGAAATTTTTAGTAACCAATATATTTTTTTTATCGTAATTGTAAGTTTTTTTTATTATGACGATAATTTTTGAACTTGTTCACTTTACTTTTCGGCGCTATCCAGGGACGAACTGTATACACAACCTGAAAATTTCATAGCTGAACATTAATATCATTAAAACGATTTCTACGTGGACTAGTTTTATTTGAAAATTATTCTAAGGTAATCATTCTAAGGTAAAATTATTCTAAGGTATAAATAATATGTGTGCACGTATAATTGCAGTATAGGTATACTGCAATTATACGTGCACACATTTATACACATTTATATCTTGTTAAAAAAGCGGGTAAAAGCAGGGGCCGTACGTACTCTTTAATTTAATCGAAGTTTCTGCAAGCGATATTAGAGTTGGTTTTGCACGACAAAGAAAACGACACTTTGATTTTCCTTTTCCGAGTATCGGCCAATATAAATATTATTCCGAGCCGGGGCTGTCAATGACCGATTCACCGCAATCTTTAAGGCGCATACCCGAGCCAATATGACAGCGATGCCTATTTTATCATATTTTTACGTTTATCATAGGAATTTTTAAAATCCTACGTTCAGTTTGTGGTATCTATTATAAGCTATTTTTTAATACCTCTTTAATAATTTTATCTCATATAGTTTAGGAGGAGATACATAAATAGAGTTTGGTGGCCAAAAAGCGCAACTTCGTATCTCTACCTAGGCTTTACAAAATGAAACTGTTACAGAGGCATTAATAAATAACTTATAATAGATACCACAGACTGAACGTAGGATTTTTAAAACTTGCTGCTATTAACGTAATAATAAGATAAAATAGTTGCGGGCGCCACTTTCACTAGTGTATGGGCCTTAAGGCTCGAACCTAGTGGATTTGTTAAAAAAACTAGGCCCAGATCTCAGTAATCACGGGATCCCCGTGGTAAAAAACAAAAACTACATAAAATTCAACAATTTTTTTTCGGTTCCTTGGTGGTGAAAACACTATTATTAAAGGAAAAGATTTCTTTAAAAAATATTATATCTAAATCTTGAAATAAATCATGCGGAGCCAAGTAATAGAGTAAATACGGTGGATATTCCTTAGTCGCCTTTTACGACACCCGCAGGAAGAGATGGTGCAAATTCTAAGCCACACAGCTAGCGCGTACCACATGGCTGCCGGCACCACAGCGCTCGCCAATGTCATTTAATGTTAAGTCGTTACAATGTCATTTAATTAAATGTAAGTATAGTTAGTTGAAAAAGTAGAGATGATAAGAAAACTGAAAAATTATTCAAATGTAAAAGTTAAAATAAAAAATAATACACAGAACACTCGAACGAACAACGAGCTCTCGTCAACATCCCACAACAAAGGGAGCCGACGAGCTGTCTCACGCGAAAAACTATCAGATCCAGAGCTCGGGGCGTGGCCGGTCGCGTGCGCTCCGGGCCACGGCACAGAATAGGGACCTCCGACATTCGCAGACACCACGACAAATCAATTACAGGGGTCTGCGGGGGTCGTGGCCCATTACTTCCGATGTGGAATTAGCGACAAATTATAGTTGTCGCCTAAATAACTTGTTTATAGAGGGTTGCTAATTTGTAGGCAAGCGATTTTAGAGAACTAATTCTCACGATTTTATTATTGTTGAGGCGACACTGAAAACTATTGCTGGCGGCTCCCGACAGTGTTTTGTTTTTTGAATCTCTAGCTATTGACTAATATTTTGCTAATTAATTGTACGACAATTTTTTACGCCCTTCAGAGGTTATTTATTTTCATTATATTCAAATTATCTCATGTGTTAATCCAGAACCTAAACTATCGTCATACCAAATTTCATCTAAATCAGCAGCAACGGATATATGTATACAAACTCACACAAACTTTTTCATTAATTTTATTTATTTAATTCTAGGAGTTACAACTACAATATCCATTCTTAAAAGGTTAATCGAAACAATGACGAATAGTTTTTTAAAGGGCTGGGACATTAGGGAGGCTTCGTCAATTTAAAAAGTAATGCATAATTGAATTTATTTCTATTCAGTATTTCATTACCTACTTTAATTTCCGCGAAGTTTTTCGTAAGCTCTCAAACATTACGGCTTCCTTTCTTTGAAGTTCATTTAACTCGCAAATAAACAATTGTATAGTAAAACAGCGAGTTTTTAAATAAATATTACGATTAATATTTGACAGGATAATGCCTACGCATTACCACAAGGTTCAGCATTAATGAATCAATGAATAATTTTAAAATATTATCTCGTGAAGTGCCTTTTAGAAGATTATCAAATAAAGAATGCTGGACAATTCACACAGCATTATCTAGTCCCGAGCAGAGCTAGTGTTATGGGTACTAAATGACTGATGTACTTAATACATAATACAATATAATAAAATATAACATAATATATTATACTAGCTGCACCCGGCGGCTTCGCACGCGTTGTTCCTATGGAAACGTTTAAAGGTGATTTTTATCTCACGGGAACTGATTTATGGGATAAAAGTAGCTAATGTTTGATTCTGGGATTAGAATTACCTGTATACAAAAACGTTTAAAGGTGATTTTTATCTCACGGGAACTGATTTATGGGATAAAAGTAGCTAATGTTTGATTCTGGGATTAGAATTACCTGTGTACAAAATTTCAGCCAGATCCGTTCCGTAGTTTTGGCGTGAAGATGTAACAAACATCCATCCATCCATCCATACATTCATACAAACTTTCGCATTTATAATATTAGTGTGATTTTATTATTCATAGAAAACATCCAGAACACCCTGAACTATATCTGCAGACCGTACACAACTTTGTCCCAAGGCGGGAATCGAACCAGCGTCAAAATTGTTTATGAAAATTAATGTAATTACAATTTGATTTATCTCGAAATGGTTAAACGATAAAAATACTGAAATTACTTAACTCATACTTATTTTCTTCTGTTCTTTCGAAATTACCAAGGTTAATAAAAAACATTTTTTATACTTTCTTTTGTTTCTCTATTGGATTTCTCGAATAGAATGTATAAATAGGTACCCTACGTAATTGCTGTTCTCATGAGTCTTAATTTTAAAGTCCACACTAAAAACCACATTCGCAATGCATGTTTAGTTAATTTATTTATTTGCGTGCATATGTTCTGAGATTATCCGAGGGTGCAGACTGCTTGAACACGTGGTTTGGGTCCTTCTGGTCGCACGAGTGTGCGACGCGTGTCGCATCGTGGAAACACGCGACCGGACGTACGCACTCCCAAGTGCCCTGACTGGTGGTGTTGCAGTCGTAGCATTGAGCAAGGCAATAATCGGTTTGACTAGTGGTCGTTCCCAATATTGATAGTAGGTATTTCTGGTTCTGCCTCTCCAACGTTGAATTGGTTTTTATTTTTTAATAAATATAATAATTAATAAAAGTACTTGTAATCATTTAAAATAAGTTCTGATTTATTTCTATTCCTAGATTTAAATTGTCTTTTTTAATAAAGATATTTTCTTTGTCATTAATTAAGTAAAATACAATAAATTGTGCCTTAACTGCCATTGCCAATTGGTTTAAATACTTAAGTTGACTTATAATTCAGAAAGAATACATAAATTAGTAGGTACCTAGAGTCTGTTCAAAAAGAGAAGAGTCGTGGCGTTTTGGTGAACTAACACTTTTAGTCGTACTGCAATGACAGAGCAGTGTTGTCAACGCAATAAAAATTGTCCTATTGGTACACGTGCGCCCTCACTTCCCACGACTCTTCTCTTTTTGAACAGACTCTACCTATGTTCTACGTAGAAATCGAACAAAGTGACAGGGCTCCTGCCTGGTCAAAACTTTATTTAGCTGAACGTCGAACATTGACAGTAACATTGTAAGTAACCATTTGACGCCCTTTCCTAAACTGTTTTTCTGACTGCACTTAATTATTCCGTGTCGGCGGTGTCAGCCACATAAATAGATAAATGTATTATTTTATCGTCACTTAAACGGTTTACTTTTGTCAAGCTTATTAGAAAGATGTATGTTATTTTTTTTATTTCATATGTTTTGTACTTGACGGTTATTTCTTCAAAAAACCTCATTAATAAGTAATGTACCCTAAGTAATTCGATTAGTTGCTTTGTCTGCATCACCTAATTACAGAATTAGATTCTCAATTCAACTATATTTAATTATTATAACAATATAATAATAATGTTGGACTATTCCCATTTCATCTTCTAGCCCAAGCTAAGCAGATCTTCTGTAACGGGTATTATAAGTATCTTATACAAAACACTTCATGCATATTTTTAATTAGGTACCTATATTTTATTAATTCAAATTCATACTCCTGAGTTATTCCCATTTTTTCATATTCAATGTAGGTAGAGACTGTAGATTACCTCAGAAATTAATCATATTCCACACTCAGGCACAGTAATTTGTTTTAATATTATCTCCATCTAGGTCTACATAACATAAAGACATGTTTAAATCTAGGTTTACCTTATTACAGGTATAGCCGAAAACGAATCTGTTATATTGTAGTACTCTTCTGCTTAGATCAGGGCTTCAGGCTAATGCTGTTGTGAAATTTCCAGCATTATTATTATTATACACTTTATTCATATAATATCTGTGTAAATAAAACATTTTTTACAATAGTATATTATTTTTAAAACTATTTAACAGTAAAAAATATATGAAATTCGCGGATGGCCAGTGATCCGCGAATTTGATATATTTCGAAGCTAGGCTCAAGCGGCCGCGGCGGCCGCATATCAGGTATTTTATTTTGTTACACATTAGGTATTCTATTTATTACAAATTGTTCCCGGTAGGGGTTGCAGAGACTAGTACTTATAATAATTCACTATGACTAATATACTTAACTTATATAATGGATATCTTGCCACGCCAGACTTATCGACATCATCCGGCAGGACACTGTTGAACTTCTCGAACCGAACTGTCTATTGCGGATGGTATGACCCTACTTCCGTTTGAGTTGGGGAGGCACATTCTATGGAACGCTACATGCGCCTTTCCATCTTCCGAGGACATCCGTGAGGACGCATCCAGGGATGAGGCGGCCGCAGATTTGGTCGAGGACCTCAAGAGGCGCAAATATGCAGGTCTCGAGCCTTTACATTTACTGCCTTAGGAGTCGATACCTAAAAAAAACAGTACAATCTGAGCTCTCGTTTGAGTCTAGTCAAAGCGACATGAGAGCTAGAAAGTATCAGCATCGCCATACAGCGAGGCAATGCCATCATGCAGTCAATGGATCAGTAGTACATACCTGTTGATTGTTTACAACAGTCAGCAGTTAGCTCAACTGTTTCAATTGTAAATATCGTCTTGAGGAGATTCGATCATCGTATAGTTAATTTAGAGAAATGATTAGGGTACGAATAGGCGCCTGTAAGCCTAATCTTCTGGTATACGGACTATAATCCACGATATTTTGTGTCAATAAAGACATTGAATAACTGAAAAATAACAAAACAAACAAGATAACATCAAAGTACTAACTGATTACATAGGTACATTATTTAGCTTTAACTAAAAACCGTGTTAATAACTTGGAATCCCTTATGAAGTGTCTTCTAGGATACAAATACATTTCTTCATGGAAAAACCTCCTTCCTATATTAACGTAACCTGTATATGTCTCGTCCAGTTCCATAAATGACAGAGAAATCCACGAACATAAAAATAACATACAATCGAACTAAAAACTTTATTAGGTCTGTTAAAAACGCCCTGAGTCGGGGCGTATCTAACGCTCTCCATTTTTTTAGATACGCTCTGACATCCAAAATTTCAAATCTTTGAGTATTTTGTTGGTTGCCTGAAAGAAAGCAACCAAAAAATATAATAAAACTGAAATCGTTTGAGCGATAGTTCCATCGCTGTATCTGTTTAATTATATACAATTTGTTTAATTTTAGAGTCATAATATAGTAATAGGTAGGTAATATAAGCACTAACAGCAGACTGTGGAAACCAAATAGCCATCATTATAATATCCCCATACCCGTATGAACACCCCTGTTTGTTGTGTTCAGTACTTGTTACGCGCAATTATAAACAAGTCTCTGACAGATATGGGGTATGATCAGAGGGCAGCGGATCTCAAACTTTGGGAGCGACTTAATTATTCCGTTTAAATTGTGTTGTTCGACCAGAGTCGTCACGTTTTAGATGTGTTTTTTAAACTTTACTGAGATAATTTCAGCGTGTTTTTGTTTAACTTTATTGTTACATGTAAATAATATAGGCATTAGTATCATATACTCACATACTAAAGCATTCTCTTCATATTCATTCTCCTGTATTTTATTATTTAATATAACATATAAAGGACCACTTGGGATTATTTTCTATTTTAATAGCAATATAATCATTGAAATCACACAACAACTGACGGAGAAATCTAGAAAATATACCTACTTAATACCTAAAAATACAACTGACTTGTCTATTGTCTGAAATAAATGAATTATTATTATTAATAACTTACCTACACACATACTCATATAGCCAAACATAGAAATCCCAAATAAATATTCATCTGATTGTAATTCTCAACGTTTACAATAGACAAAAAAAAAATATAAGAAATACGTTTATTTTTCATATAAAAACAATTAAATAATAATAACAGAATAAAACAACTGAAACTAGTATATACACTTATAATTATTTCCCAAAAATCTAAGCCATCATCAGAAGTAAAAAACCGGAAAATGTATAATGATTGGGTATTTAGTAGGCACACGCAATATTTTAAGCGATTAGAATTTAAGATGAACCTTTTTGTTATCCTTCTAGCCCTAAGTTATTTTGAATAAATTATTAATATTATTAATATTATTATTATTATTTATCGCATATCTTCGGTTGTTATTTACCCTACGTACGACAAAACGAACAACTTTGGGAAGCTCTTACCGACGTCGTCGGTTAACCCCTCGTGGAAGCGACGAAGGGCTCGTCACCGCAGAGACAAGCTAGGCGCTCCACGCGTCTCCTCCTGGGAACTGCACTGCCCTATCTTTACACAATACTATAACAATATGTGATTCAATGCTTAGTGTGTCGTAACTGATTGACCGAGGTGATTGTGTCGAGGGCTTTTAATGCTTGTCGAGTTGTGGTTTGGCGAATGGACCTGTTGGTTGTTTAAGTCGGTTTTTTTAAATTGATTTTGGAAAGATTTTGATTGAGTTTATTTTGTAGATATTCAGTATTTAGGGTCCTATCTCACCGGGTCTTCGCTGCCAACGAATTCAAACTATTGTATGGTAGACGACTTTCCAAACGGTCGCCAATTGGCAAAATCTCTTGCTAATGCAATCACCCCTTGAACTTTTGAAGTTAGCGTTTATACATTGGTCGACGGACCCTGTACCTAAAGAGATGAGAATTTCGTCTTGTTGGCTCATTGTAGGTAAGTATGGATAAGTGAGTGAGTAGAAAACTTAAACGAAAAAAATGGTCGGAAAGGTAGGGAAAAATTTCTAAACTACTTCAGCGAGTGGGGAATCAAATAAAAGGAATCGGTTTGCACATCTCAAAACGGTTTTTGAAAAAAATGCAGCCTGTATTGGTCCAGCCTTATTGGCGTTTATCTTATGGGGGTAACCACGCTGGGCATGCGGGTTGGGGATCGCAGTTCAGTGATAGAAGTATTCCGCAGGGGGCGCTGCTAAATACCAAAAATTTAAGAAAAATCTTTCTGTGTCAATCTGTACGTTTTTCTGTCCCATTCTGTTTTTCACTTATCAAAGTTAGTTATCAATGATGGCTTTCATCTAGCAATCTTCAGATTCATGGAACCCAATTCTGCTAACCAATCGCTTTGCTATGACAATGGTATCGTCGCAGACACGTTACTTAGAATTCACATTTGAAACTCCATTACAGTGCTTGAGGTACACTGTGAGATTGATTGGTGGTTTCAATGACACTTTTGCGTGCTTCACGCTATGTGTCATTTCATTTTGATTTATATAAAATGCCATTTATTTTATTTATTTATTTATTTATTCAAACTTGACTTACAGAACTACATACATTCCAAAACGTCAAACATTATACAGTCAAAGGGTAGAATATAAAATTATAAAAATATGAATACCACGGAAAACATTAAAGTCAATTTAAATTAATTAAAAATTATAATTTAATAAATGAGTATATACAAAGCAAATACTCAGTCAAAGAGAGATTATAATAATACTTATAGTCAATTCAAAATATGGACATGTCACAATAAAAAAAGTTGTAAATACTGTCAAATAGTCAAAAATAAAATAAATTATAAGTCATTAAGTACTATAAAAAAATGAGAGCATCAAATGGCGTATGGGTATTCGAAATTATTGTCATAGTGAAACGTTTAGTTTAGTAAAATAGGGCCCATGTCCTGTTGTAGTAAGGTTGTAACGACCGGAATGCACGTAAATTCTTATACACGGAATGCACGTCTCCAATACACGGACGCCAAACGGCCCACTGCACCTGCAGTCGCCCCGTAGCCGTTGACTGCAGTCATCGGACTGCAGTCAACGGCTGCCGTCGACTGCCGACGACATAGTACAATTTCAGTAGCCCAGCTTTAGGGCAACGAGGTGCTCAATCAAGTGTAGTTTTTGAAATTGTTGTAAATCCTTTTGGGAAGCTCTTACCGTCGTCGTCGATATTATTTAAATATTTATATGGCATTAATGCGCATATCCGAGCTAATATGACAGCGCCAGCTATTTTATCACATTCAACATTCAACATTCAAAAATCCATCGTACAGTTTGTGGTATCTATCTATTAAAAGCTATTTTTTAATACCTCTGTAATCGTTTTCTCTTATATATTTTAGAAAGAGATGCGAAAATAGAGTTTGGTGTCCACAAAGCGCAACTTCGTATCTCTGCCTAAGCTTAACAGAATGAAACTATTACAGAGACATTAATAAATAAGTTATAATAAATTATACCACAAGCTGTATGGTGGATTTTTAAAACTTCCTGTGTAATAATAAGATAAACTATGTAGGGGCGCCACTTTTACTCGTGTATGCCTTAACCAAGTTATGTAACGAATTAGTGATCAAAAAGAGAAATAGTCATATGTGCCCTGACATAATTACATAATATTAAATCTATCATATTTTCCATGTATAGTAAAAATATATTTTTATGTAAATATTGACACACTTGCGCCTTCCATCTTCTACAGAGGACACCTGTGTGGGCGGGTGTGACGACAGATTTGGCCGAGGTTTTATTTTTAAATCAGAAATAGACTTTTGTTTGACCGCAATCACACCTGATGGAAAGCGAAGATGCGGCCGACGATGTATCACAAAGGTCTAGAAGATGGCTACTCCGGACCACATTCCGAAAAACAACAGAGTTGCTTCACGGACTGGCTTAGTCCGGAGAGTGGTGACAAGCCACGGCAGAAGCCTACCACCAGAGGGTACCGCTCTTAGCACCACCCAGAGGAGACGTACAGAGGGACACGGGTCACAGAGGGTCAACACCTACGGACGTGAGCGATACTGTCCCCCAAATCTCTGGAGGCGCAAATATGCAGTTCTCGACAGAGTTTTCACAGGTGCTTCCCTTGGAGTCGAGACTCCAAGTTTTCAAAAAAGAGCGTCTGGTCGAAACGACGCGTGTCCCGAGATCTGGTAAGTATATAGATAGATAGATCATTTATTCATGAAAACTTTGTTACATAGGTTGGTTAGCAATGCCTAAAAGCACATGTTAGGTTTATCTAGGCATTGGGTTCTCATCTATTTTACCTACAATTTTTTTTTTAATTTACATATAAATAACTTTGTCCAATTATTTAAAAATATAATAAGTCTAAATCACAAACCATCTAAAAAACTCATAAAATATGAACACATTCGTATGTTAGAAATTATTTAGGTAGTTTTGCATTCACTTATCAGTGACCCGAATGATGCTATAGCAGGTTGTTCATTCGGCGTGAAGATAGACGCTTAGCCGCTTACCGCCTATTATAGCAACTACATATAGTATAGTACAGGATAGGGTACTCCAATTCAGCTAATAGGTTGTTAGAGGTTGTTGTAGGTCGTTATTTAACGGCATTGCTATACAGCGGGGCAATACAGCCAGAGTCTTGGGTACGCTTCCGACTGGTACTTATATCATAATCAGTAGCTCAACTGATCAATAGCAGTGATATGGATCAGTTCAGCTACCTATAGATTGTTTGAAACAGTAGTTAGCTCAATTGTTTCAATTGTAAATACTAGTTAAAATTTATTACTATTGTTTGAACCTTGGTACCTAGGTAATTTTCTTCTTCAATAAAGAATTTAAATGAAATGTATAATCTATCAGTAATCTAATAAGTAATAACCCATACCGCAAACTCTGCTTAGTTTGGGATTAGATAGCATTAAATCCCTATATCCGCATCGTAAAGTAATAGAACTTTCCTTTCTGCATGACGAAATAAATGGTAAAATTTCAGCCTAGCTGTGCCCACTAGAAACCCTCGACATCCTTTATCTAAATAACTTCACACACCTTTCTATAACAGTAACACAGGTTTACTCGCACTGAAAGACTATGTAATAAGTACGATTTTATAAATATGTTTTACAAAATAAAAGATCTAGACATGCTATATGATAAGATAGTCCCATTGTTTTAAAAATTTGCTGCTGGAACATTTTCAGCAGCCCCCATTAGATGAGAATTAAGATTGTATAATAGGAACACTCGGTGAAAACAAACTCCCCGTTTATTATTTACCGAGGTATCTTTTACTTATTAATTACCTAGCTGCGCCCGCGGCTTCGCCCGCCTATCCGACGGGAACTGATTTATGGGACAAAAAGTACCCTATGTATTATTCCAGGCCTAGAAATACTTGTATGCAAAATTTCATCCTGATCCCTTCAGTAGTTTTTACGTGAAAGAGCAACAAACATATATACAGACATGTTTACAAACTTTCACGTTTATAATATTAGTAGGATTTGTTATTAGTTGTAACTTGTAAGTAGAAAATATTTTCTAATCTATCACATTAATACCTTACCTACCTACCTAGATCGAGACCTAGAAGAAATTATAATAAAAGGTTTACCTATACCTTGTACAGTATTATAATTATCTGTGGTATACTTAGTTAAGTTTTTGTGACACCACACAAAATAAAACCGCAAAATCAGGTAAAAACTTTAATCGACTAATTTAACACTTATATTTATCAGTAATTATTAGGTACTTATTTATTATTATACATAGTTCAGTAAGTCGCTATGTCTCGACTAAGACATAATCATAAACTTGCTATAATAAGAAAAAAAAATGTAGGTGGTCATCTCATCCGAGCAAATATCATACTATTTGGTTGAGTTGACCCCTAGAATAATAATAATTATTAGTGAAATCAGAAAATTTTACTGACCACTGTCTATTCTATACAAAGACTAATCAAGTCCGTTGGTCTCAAATATGTATAGGCTTTCATACAACGTCTTCTGCGTCAATACCAAAAACGGCAGCAATACTGACATAAACTTAATAAGTTTTAGTCACTGTATAGTCCCAATTACTGGAGACTTTGTTCTCCAAAATTTGTTTTTTTTATTATAATAGAAACCTACATAGATATAGTGCACAAACACCTAATAATTAAAAGTTTCATACAAAAGATCTGTTACAACGCTATAATCACGTAAGAGCGTTTGAATGAAAAGTAAGATGGTTGGCCACTCTAAAGCTCACAAGCTCTAAAGCTCTAAAGATTAAAATGCTGAATTTTCGTATATACTTTCATTACTGCCAAGAACTATATCAAAAGTCTCATAAAATGTAGTGTCTGAGTATTAAGTTATTCAAGGTTACAGGTAAAAAAATAAGTTTTGCTTGATTTTCTCGGTTTCTATTGCTCCAGTCATGTTTAAATCTTTTATAAAATTGTAGAGCATAAAGTCTGCGATAATTTTTATTCAAAACATAGTTTCATACGCTGTCAATCATTTTACATCTACACGTTCGGCGAAATTGCCTCGCTTTTTTATTTCGCGATGTCTGGTTAAAAGCATACCTCCATAGTGCAAACATTTCCACCAATTTAAAACCGACCTCAATAGCGGTGATTTGGTTGAGTAATTATTTTCGCGCGAATTTGTTACCGCTAGTGTGAGTAGCTTCAACCAACTTCCATTATGTTACAGAATTCTGCGGATCAAATAAAAAGTAGGCGATTGTTTTGAAAATATAAGTCTTCAATGCCCGTTTTGCGGGAAAATTACATAACTAACTCTAGATAATAACATTTTATGGGATCATGTTCAATATAATGATTATGTAGCGCAAAAAAAACTGAATTGGTCCATAATAGACGGAGATATCGACGAACAAAACATACATAGGTACCTACTTACCTCCTTTTTCGAAGATTAATGTAACATGTTTTAATGGGGAATTGTCATTTAATGGGAATAAACCCTAGCTGCATGACCATTATTCCCACGCTGGGCATAGCGGTTGAGGATCTCATGAAGACAGGGGAATATGGCGCTCATTAGGCCTATGTCCAGCAGTAGACCAACATAGGATGATGGTGAAATGCTGCATTTATTGACATATTATGTACCAACAGCAGTAATTTTTAACTGACTTCAAAAAAAGGAGGAGGTTCATAATTCGATTGTTTTTTTATCTTTGTTACCTCAGAACTACTAATGAACTACTCAAAACTGGGTGGTCCGATTTTCATGATTCATTTTTTATTTGAAAGCTGGTGCTTCCTGTATGGTCCCACTTTGGTCTAGTTTTGACAATGGGATCCATGAAAAAACTATATAGTTGAGGTCGGTTTGTACATTTTTAAACAAAATGAATTAGGGATTCCATTTAAGAGGCCTGCCGGATGCAGATTTCTGATTCCATTATATACATATATATGTAGTATATGCAAATCGCAGCAACAACTAGTAAGAAACTAGTTAACCCGCCATTTGTGACCTATATGTCTGTGAGACCGGGTGGATCGAAAAAGTCGAATAACTTTTTTACCCGTTATCCAATTAGGTTGCGAATTCGTATACTCTCCTGATTTCACGTACCCCACCGTCAGTACACCCCGCATAGGCGAGGCAGGCGCACGTCTTTGAGTTTTGGCGCAAACCCGGTGCGTGGGACCGGGGTCACAGATTACGTAAAAAAATTATTCAATGGTTTATAAGTAAATGTATCTATTTTTGGTTTAATTTTATAAAGTAGTTATTGTGATTGTTATTATTCTGTTAACTATTATCTTTTTGAATATGTTTATAAATATTTCACTCAGTTTGTAAGTGTTTTTTGTCTAATTTATAAATATTGTTTTAGCATGTCTTACGAACGTGAGAACCGTCGTTTGGAAGCTCTTCTGCAAGAGGAATTAATCTCCGATGAGGATATATCCCAAAAAACATCGGATAGTGAAGCTGAAAGTGACGGTGAACCAGAAAATCCACTTCCAGATCGCATACCAAACACAGACAGTGAAGGATTTGAGTGATCGGGAATCGTTAGAAAACAACAACAAAAGAATGATTTTTGAGTAGTTTTTTTGTGATTTTGTATTCAGTACGGGTACCTTTTTTATTTCTTCTTTTATAGTTCCTATTGTAATGAGACTAAGAAAGGATGATATAGTAAGAAAAATAATATTTTTGTTAAAAATTTGGATACTTTAAAAGAGCATAAGAAAAAACTTGGTTATTTCTAATGGTTTAACTATGTAAGCCTAAATATAAATAAACGATATGTGATTTAAGAAATACCATTGTATTATTATAAAAAGAACATACCTTTTTAATATTTGAATTAGTAAAAGTTCCACGGAGTAAAACTATTTAGGAAAATCTCATTTTGAAAAACCTGGTCCGTAAGACCGGCGTCACAAACTACGTAAGTCAAAGTCACGTCACAAATGGCGGGTTAAGTTCTACGAGTTCTATTCTAAGTAAACTCTATTTATGAAGTTGCTGTTGTTTCATCGTAGTTCGTTCTTTGTTTCTCAGGTAGTTTGATTTCTTCTACGGCTAGATCTGGCTGGCTTGAAGTCTGGTCCACGTATTGGTAACGGAGCGCCATTGTCAGGAAAATTATCATGTCGATAGCCATGAGACCCGCGAACAGGAAAAACTCCTTCCACTGTGGACAATACAAAAAATAAAATAATAAAAAACAAAAGGTTTTGGCTGCAAAACAGCGCTGAGCGGCAATCGGCAGCACACGCTGAGCTAACACTTATTTCGGCACAGGGTCATCATTAAATAAAGAATTTTAAACAAAACTCGATTTGACCCACCATATTAAATTTATTATAAATCCCCTTGTTCTTTGTTTAGTTTTGTATGTTTTCTATAAACTCGCTTGCAATTCCCTTTTATAAATAACTAGCTGAGCCCCGCGGCTTCGCACGCCTATCCCACGGGAACTGATTTATGGGATAAAAAACCATGTCTTGCAGGCCTAAAACTACATATATGCAAATTTTCAGCCCGATCCGTTCAGTAGTTTTTGCGTGAAAGAGCAACAAACATACATGGTTCCAAACTATCGCGTTTATATTATTGTTAGGATTGCGTAGGTGTGTCCACGTAAACACAATCTAATTCTAACTGAGATACACGGACGGATATTGGTGTTAATTCCGAAAGTGCCTACTAAACTAAACTAATTTGACAGTACTAAAAATGGTGCCATCCTTTTTATTTCGATAACTATTAACGGGACGAGAACCTTTTTTAATGCTGTCAAATTAGTTTTGTCGACATCTGTTTTGTTTATAATATTTTTCAGAAACCGCCTTGAATGACTCGGAAAGTTTGTCTTAGTTTATTTCCATGAAAAAAACACAGTTATGTCATGACCATGACATGAGTAGCATATTTCTGTAAAAAAACAGTTTTTTCAACATTCTACAAACTGCGCCCCACGGCTTCGCACGCTTTCTTCTTATGGAAACGTTAAAAGGTGATTTTTATCCCACGGGAACTGATTTATGGGATAAAAAGTCTGTTTAATTAGCCTATGTTTGATTCCAGGATTAGAATTACCTGTATGCAAAATTTCAGCCCGATCCGTTCAGTAGTTTTGGCGTAAAGAGGTAACAAACATCTTCATACTTCCATACAAACTTTCGTATTTACAATATTAGTTTGATTAAGTTACATAAATTCTTTTATGTAGGTACCTACCTAGTAGAAGTGTGTCAAAAGACAGTATGAATCTATGTAAAAGTTATATTATTATATTTTGTCCGTCAGTTATTTAGAAGGACACAATACATTATGTTTTCTATTGTCAATCGAACAAAAAAATACATAAATAAAGCGCGTTAAAGTTTGGGAGTAGCTAGTGACGTCACGCCTTGCTAAAAAGTGTCACAAGGTGTGACATCACGCGCAACTAACTGCCTATATTTGTTTGTTTAACTGACAAAAGAAAGACCGTGTCTAATATCTTCTGATAATCTTACTCACAAACTTATGAGATTTTTTTGTGTAGGTATATCGCATTCACTGCCTAGCCTCAGTTACACGGAGCTGGAGACGGGCACCTGCATCTTGGGCTATGAAGGTGTTAAGACACTTGCCTATTAAACCAACGTCATTCCAGCGATCGCCACAATAATGTATCACACATAATTTTACAGTATTTCAAGATAAGACTTCATTTTACTTGCCTGAGCGTCCAAAAAGTGACCTTCAACGATAAGAACAACGATCAAATTCCCGAACGCGACGGTCAGCAGCCACACCGATTGCAGCACGGACTTCATGGAAGATGGAGCCTGCGTGAAAGAGAACTCCAAGCCAGTCACGGAGAACATGACCTCTCCCATCGTCATGACCACGTACTGAGGGACAAGCCAGAGGATGTGTATGCTGTTTGCCGGGGTTATCGTCACGGCGTTGCCCACCTGAAAAATAAAAATAGTTATTACCTATATTAAGAACAAGCTGCGCACGCGGCTTCGGACACCTATACCACGGGAACTGATTTATTGGATAACCAGTAGCATATGTGTTATTCCAGGCCTAGAACTACCTGTATGCAAAATTTCAACACGATCCGTTTTGTACTTTTTGCGTGAAAAAGCAACAAACATACATACAGACATGTTTACAAACTTTCGCGTTTTTAATATTAATTACATATTTAGTAACGATTTCGCGAAAAAGATCTAACAAATTATACCTAAAATTGAAAGAACGTCTATCAAAGTAAGTCTTCTACTAGTTTCGTCTCTCCACGAGACATCATCAGGACACCACAACACTCGATCTTGACACAGAGAGCGCCAAACAACAACGGCAGAGAGATTTGGCCAGAGATGTGGCCACCCGAGCTCCACGCGCCAAGTCCACTTCTCAATCGCGCCAATCAGGTTATCGCACATATTTAACTCTCCCGGAAACGAATCGCACGGCCTCAACCAACAAAGGTAATAAAATCTACACTAATATTTTCATACTAATATTAGAAAGACGAAGTATTTGTATAGTTGTTCCGAATAAATTGAAAAATTACTTTACCGATTTAAAAAATTATTTCATGATTAGAATGCTACAATATCCCTGAGTAACATAGGCTATTTACTACTAGAAAAATATAGGGATCCATATGTGTCCTGTGTGTGAAGCCGGGACGGGCCGCTAGTAGATAATAGATAATTTCATGTAAGAGTTTTTTTTTTATATACATAGAAAATACCCAGAACACCCGGAACCAAAATTGGCAGCTCGTACAAACGTATTTTGACCCAAGGCGAAATAGAGCCCGCAACTGCGGATCTTTGCTCGAAGCGCCACACAAACAACGTCATAAACAGCTACAAAAACTCCAGAAATCCCCTTTGAAGGGGATTATTGGAATAAGTCTATTAATGATCCTCAACAATTTAAAGTGTCACATTATCTGCAGCAATCCATAGGTATTTCTCTTTGGTTGCTACTCTTTCAAACATAAAAGCAAACAAAATGAAAAGTACTTGCGATAACACTAAAGTACAGCAATAAGTACGCAGCAAGGAACGGCATTGTTTCGCGGGTGAAGTAACAATGTAAGTGTAAGTAAGTACTTCAAATACTAAACAATATGCATAGCTAAAGGAGAGGTAAAACACCGATAAAATTGCGATAAATAGGTAGGTAGGTACCTTTCTATAAGTACCTACCTAGGTAACTAACGTACCTAAGGAGTAAACAAAACACCACATGGCTCGCAATATGCTGCGAGCCTAGCATGGGCGCGTAGTATTAAACATATGAAACCGGCGTTTGCGTTCACACTAAAAGCGCCTAGCGCGATGGGCTTCAGCGAGTAAGCACGCGTGATTTTCAAACCCACCTATGCGCTAGGCTTAGTACGGTTTACACCTACCTAACCCATACAGATTCCCAGAAAAACAATCAAAATGCAATCTTACAAATGTGTGGTTTCTGTCCTCGTAAACGTTTATCGTGTAAACAGCCCCGGTTCTAAGCGTGAAGCCGGGCAGAACCGTCTGCCCAGCCACGATGATGTCAAAGGCTCCCTTGGGCAAAAGCTTTTGATCCCTGTCATTGCTCTGGAGCTCCAAACGACTCCGGTTCTTGCTACTATCGACAATGCTTACTGGAACTACCTGCTCGCTGTTCACCAGAAACCTGAAAAAAACATCGCTTTAAAATTCAATTTAATTTATCTTTGATGTTTGTGAGAAATATCACGCTTCAAGTCGGCAAGCAGCCACAAAATTAATATGTCGTGCACACTCTTAATTAAAAAGTACCAGTTTTATTTTGTTTAGCGATGGAAATGGTTTTGTTTGTAAAGAATTATGGATCCATGGGTATTCGTGTTTAATTTGTTATTCGTATTATTTCAATTTATTGTTGCCTACCATGTTGATGTAAAGCAAGGCAGAATTATAGGAACAACCGCAGCAACGGTATTCAAAGAACAACGCTACTTTGCTTTTTATGGCATCCCTTACGCGCGACCTCCCATCGGAAAACTTAGGTTTAAAAACCCGAGAGCTCAGAAAAAATGGAAGAGACCTGTTGACGCTAGAACCGAGTTTCATGGAGCGTGCGCCCAAGCACACATCGTCCACAAGCACGCTGTCTACGGCAACGAAGACTGCCTCTTCCTAAATGTTTTTACTCCCAATCTCTACAGAACAGACACCAAACTGAAAGCAGTCGTCGTGTGGATCCATGGATACGCATTCACTTCAAGCTTCAGTCATATTCATGGTGCAGATTTCTTTATAGAAAATGACGTGGTTGTCGTGACGGTCACACATAGAATAGGAGCATTTGGATTTTTAAAACTTAACGATACAGACCACCATTCTAACATGGGTTTGAAGGATATTGTGTTGGCTCTAAAATGGATACGAAAGAGTGTTAAAAAGTTTGGCGGCGATAAGAGCAATTTGACTGTCATGGGAAGTGGCAGTGCCGCCACATTATTATCTCTCCTGATGGTTACTAAAGCGAATAAACTTTTTGCTCGGATGATATTGCAAAGTGGTTCTATGTTGTCATCCTCATTATTTCAAGGGAATCAGAAATTGGAAAGAAAGAGACTAAGAGCAAATTTAAATAAAAAAGGCCTAAAAAGTATAAGAACAGCATCTACGAAGGATATTGTTGAGGTTTCAGCAAAAATTTACAGTAACATAGAAACTATCAACAGCCAAAGACCCTTAATTCCATTTTTACCAGTAATTGAAAATAAGTTTAATAAATCGTTGCTAACAAAACACCCCGAAGAATATTTTGAAAACCATGGCGAATATAATAGTAAGCCTATTTTGATCGGATTCAATAGCAAGGAAAGTCTTTCAGAAATAATACCATTCTTGCACAACCCCAGATATCTTAGATCTATGGCTGTTTATTTTAAATACATGGTACCTTTTTCATCACATTGCAAGTACAACTATACAACATCGACGTATCAAGAGATCGCAAAGAAAATTACACGACACTATTTTAAAGAAGGTTTGTCTGAGAAATCTGTGCAGGAGTTTACAGAGTACAGCTCAGATTTAATTAAATACCCAATTTACGATTTCATCAGACGACATAATCAGATTATAGGAAGCAGGATGCATGTGTACAAGTTTACGTACAGCGGAAATTTCAGTGTTGTAAAATTAAACTCCATTTCCGGGTCGAGTGCTAAAATCAAAGGTGCAGCAAGTGGTGACGAAATTTGCTACATGATGAAATGCGAACCGATTTGGGAATATTATGTGAAAGCAAAACGCGACCTCGACAACAGAGATAAAATATTTAGTCAGAGAATAACAGAATTGTGGGCCAATTTCGCAAAAACTGGTGATCCTACGCCTAACACCTATAACGGGATCACATGGCCACCGATGACGGAAACCAATGATACAATTCTTAATCTAGGCAAGGTTTTCAACATCATGGACAGTAAAAAGGAAAAGAGAATGTTTACGTTTTGGCATGACATTTACCAAGAATATTACAAGGATTGTGAGTTGCGCTTGCATGATGAATTGTGATTTCTGAATTGTGATAATGATGTATGTAGTGTTAAGCCAAATATAAGCTATAGGTAAAAATATAACACACAGATTATTTAATTAACATTTTGTGCGGATTTATTAGCGACTGATTCTCACCTGACAGAAACTCCATCTATTGGCTTATCGTTGTTGTCAATGAAGGCTATCACGCCTTGCCTTGATATGAAGAAAGAGTTTCCAGTGGCCCCCGTCACGGGGAAGGTTCCATTGTACGGATAACTGGCGCAGTCACCCTCAGCCCCTTGTAGGGTATACGGAACACTGTTTCTCGTAATTGTTTCCAATGCCAAATCCTCGTACATCGAAAACGATGGTATTACATGATTCGTAGCATTACCATGGTCGTAGATGGTCAGAGAGTAGTTACAGTTGAATCCGTTGTAGACGCGGAGATGAGAGAATCCTTCTAGAAGAGGCGTGTTGTATGTGGGCTGCAATCAGACAATCTGTTAACAGCATCCGACCTTGTTGTTATCAGCTTACATAATACAATGAGTTATACCTACATTCAGTGTAGGTAAATACAAAAGCAAATACCATGATTTTTGTTTGTAAAATCGGATTTCAACCGGAATGATTCTGAGCTATTTTCAATTTAGAATTTAATAAGATTCGTTATAGTGATCCACGTTCTTATATTTTAATCTAAAATAATAGTACCCTGTTATTAATATTGCAATAAAAAATAAATAAAACTGGTTATTGATTTATAATTAAGAAGTCCGTGTTTGTTGTTAATTTTTTTAGTATTTAGTGTTTACCAGTAAGTGAAGTTCGACGATTCCAGAGATAACAAAGGCAGCAGCCGCGAGTAACCCACCCCATATCATCTTATGTAGGGGCTTGCTGATCAGTCTTAACTTCGACATAAGTGGGTAAATAGCCTGAAAAATAATTTGCTGATAAAAGACGATCGGGAGAAGCACACAAGATTAGTAACTAACCTTGTGTGTCTTGGGTCTCATACATAATTAGGGTTTAACTGTTGTACCTAATTATATATACAATGTGTGGAATAGTTCGTCCTGCATAGTCATAGCTTCAATTATACTGAATGTAACTTATAATGACTGTGAAGAAGTGTTTTTGTATTGGCTTGCGCTGGCGTCATTAGAAGTTTTTTTACTTTCCAGTCATACGTGTATTACGTTTTTTAGTAGGTATTATTATTATCATAGAATTGCACTATCACGCTAGCTGTTGTGCACACATCACAGAACGTGAGGAGTTTTTTAATAGGACCGGAGACTTTAGAAGGAAGTTTATAAGTTAAGTCTAACACATGGTCACATGCATACCTCAGACAAGCAATCCATACCGAAATAGTTCTTCATTGAACAATTTATTACTGCGGCGGCTTATTCTTATTTCCCCCCTTGAAGATTTAGCCACACTGTACTGTTTTTCCCCACAGAGCATTTAGGAACCATCTAACAAAATATCTCTATTACCCACTTCATACTATTTGTTCTGATGGATTTTGATTATCCTACACGTCATTAATGTCATCTTAGTTTTATTTTATGCGCAGTCCCAGAAGTAAGTTGATACTCACCACTTCAAAAAGCGGGATAAGAGCAAGAATGAGAAAGGGGTTGAGGGCTTGCATTTGATCGGCCTTCAGCGTCCAGCCGCCGATGTCTTGTTCCATCCGATCCGCCTGGAACGTCCATCTTGATCCCTACAAAAATGTGGAGGTTAGATACAAGAATGGCACAAGGGATAGTCACCTATTCATGAAATGCATCGGGTATGTTCTGTAAAAGGAGACAGTGATATTATAGCTAATTCTGTCGCCCGATTTTTCCGGTCTTGGATGACGCTATAGCACGCGTGTCAATAAAAAAAATCTTTTTCATTAGATATCTTGTTTTTCCCCGACTACCAACCGAGGATGGTTATGAGGTTGGTACCCTATCTTTGTTTGTGTAGTATGTATGTAGCCGATTTTTATGTTCCCAGGTAGCGCTAAAACTACTCGTTTGACTTCAACAAATGAGATATCGATTGTTTCGTCTTAATGCCCCGGTGGTTAAAGGGTGTATGACGTCAGATCATATTGGGAGTCTAACGAGAGAGCAGGGTCTAAGTAAGTGTTGAAAATTTCGTGGGTAAAACCAATTAGCATTGGTGAAGGCTGTCGTCGGGTATTATTATTTTATTTTATTCACCCTTAAGCTTGTCTCACAGCGTACATTTGGAAAGCACCGGCGCAGCACAGAATAAAAATGTGCATTCAAAATATTCAAATATTCATATTTATTTGAATTTTATTTCAACGGCATCAACTGACTTGACAGACAGCTCGCGAACACTCGTTTGAAGCTTATGGTAAACTATTTTGTTACTGTAAAATGTATCTACATAAATACATAACTCAGCACACTGCTAAATCTCGCCTTCTTCTATTGACATAAGTCAGACTGAGAAACAACACTACATAACAGCTGTTTTATGTTAGTAGACCATTATGAATATCCCCCTTGGATAGAGTTTAGCCCACAGGTTTAGCCCATATTTGATGTAAATGTTATTCTTCTTTTGTTTTCTCTTGTTATGACATCATTATCATGAACGTGTAAGCTATTTCCAAGATCATTCGCTCGCGATCAATGAAATGAAATTATCTTAGCAACAGCTATCGTAATAATATCAGATATGATTGGTAGTGGAAAATTCTGCCAGATACGGTAGATAAGTAAGGGTAAAAAACGCCTATATTTCTATGGGTTGACCAAGTGTCTACAAAGATAACAATTACAAAAGTTTGGTTAGAAAAAGCGAGAAAAACTCAATGTTAGATACTTTCAAAAACGTTCAGGAATCCTGGTGTGATTGGATTGTAAAGGCAAATCTAATGCTATCACAGATAACTAATAAAAAAGTCCTCTCGCACTACCTATTAGATTAGACATCCAGCATAGAAAATGTAATACCTGCTGATCGAAGAGAGCCCAGAAAACCGGTAAAGGAATGAACAGCACCAACACCCGTAGCAGCGACTTCACGTCCTGAATCAGAGTCCTCTCGAACTTGTCTTCGGCATTGTCCAGCCAATGCTGTCTCTTCTCTTTGCTTCTGAAGGACTGTACCAACCCGTGCTGTGGAAAAATGAACGTTATGCTATGACTTTTAAAAGACTGAACACATCATAAGGCTTACATAGACACCACATATGTTGTCTCATTGGCCCAGCCGTCGGCTGCGGCGCCTACATTTCGATGCAGCAAGTTTCTCACTCGTTGTTTCTAGCCAAATGCCTTTTTTTTACTAGTATACTCGTAGTGCTATAAGACCCTGCTTCTAGCCTAATTTCATGATTTTAGGTCAACGGGAAGGTGCAGTCTCAGTAGTACGATTACAATTAAGTGAACCGGACTTCTGAGTCGCTCGACGACTCAGTAGTTCGGTTGCCTAATTCAACCGGACTGCGTTTTCCTTGGTAATTTAAAAATATTCGAGCAATAACAGGTCTAACTTTTGATCGCGTTGACTTACAAGTTTAATTAATGTCTAGGTCCAAGAGATTACGGACTGGAGGCTCCTTTTTCCTTTCGAGGTACGGAACCCTAAAGTCCCTAAAAAAAAAACAAACACCTAACTATGTATAGTTAAGAAAAGACAAATAGGAATGTAAAAAAAAATAATGGAAAATAAAGTGGGTCAATACGATTATTACAATTCTTTATGATCTTCTTAAAGGTGATATCAGACAGGTCACTCGAATGAATATTCACTCGAGTGAATGTTTCATTTCATGTTCACACGGCTCAGCTGGAATAACTTATAAAAGAACATTCACCTCCTCTTTTCGTTCAAGATTTCATCAAATGACGTCGTTTGTCTTGGAATTAGTTAAATTATTAGTCTAAGATAAAATGGCCGAATGCGAGTGACCAATCACTCTGTATTCAGATTGTAAATTTTTTGTTAATTCGAAGTGGGAATGAAAGCTACCAATGAAAAAATCCAACATCGTTGGATCGGTTCATTAATCGATTCATTCGGCACAATTGTTTCATTTTTCATTTAGTTTCATTTCGAGTGAAAGGTGTCGAATGAAAATTGAAAATGAAGGAAAAATGAACCGTCTGATTCCATTAAGGTGGAATCAGACGGTTCATTTTTCCTTCCGACCGCGACGTTCGCGGCGCCGGCGGCGGCCTTAGAGTTGACCCCGAACTAAAGGAACTGATTGTTACTCAAAATAATATCTTGATTGTTTTGAAAACAAAACCGACGATACACTTTTTGAATTTTGCAGTAAGTACAATTAATAATCCTTCGGGAATAATTTAAGGAACCACCTCGGGATCATTCTCTATACAATCATCATCAACCTGTCGTCCATTGCTGGACGTTGGCCTCCCCTTATGAGCGCCACAGCATCTTGTCTTCGCGACGAAATATGGCCGGCCACCTGCCACTTCATCTTCCTAATTATTTTGAGCTATGTCGTTAACTATGGTTCATCTGTGCTTTTAACTGTGATTCTTCTCTATAACATAGCGATATAATTTTGAAAATCGGTGATTTCGAAAAACATACCTACGTAGATACATAAAAATCATACTTACAGCCGAGCATGAAACCTCCTTCTTTATCCGACCTCCGACCAAAGTCAGATAAGAATTAACGTTCCATAATAGGGTATTTGCATCGATTTTTTTTATTGTTCTAATCGATTCTTTAGGTCATTATTTAACCGAGAAATTATAAGACGCTCACTGAATTTCGCAATAACAAGGTAAAAAAAACAAATCAAAACTACAATCATTTTCGGGTGATAAAAACGCTGCCATATTGGCGCCATGTTTATTTGACGTCGACGTTCACACTTGATTAAAACCTTTTGTGACCTCGGTAGTGATCATCTCAGGAAAGAGGTTTTCCGAAAAAGCTGAAAATAACCGACAATACGAAATGTGAAGTGGGCAGAATAGTATCAAATCATGGTGCAGCAAGCAAAATAAAAAAGAAGAAATGTGTACAGTGATGTCACGTCCGCTCTAGTCAATGGCGTAGCGTTTTGAAATTTTGCGATTGAGATTTAAAATATCAATTTTTCAATGGTTAAATTCTACATTAAAAACATCTCAAAATGCTAAAATAAATATGTAGATATGTTTCTATATCAATAGAGAATACGTATATATATTTTAGCCATTTTGATATCACATGCATATGCATGTGATTTCAAAATGGGGTATATACCCTATTGTTCACAATCACAAGTGGTGGTCATAGTGAATGAGTTCGTTAACCACGACAATCACTTTCTCGACAATACGACAATTGGTCACGTTATTTTACGTTATTGAGTACGCAATTTAATATGCATCATTAATATGCTATGCTATTGCATTTGTATTGTCCAAACAACCTTGTATTCAGCCTATATTTACTACTTGTAATTTTTAATGGTAGAGGCCGTTACAGACCTAAAAATCAGAACCTTCCTGTTAAGAGCCTTTATAAAAGCAAGTTTATATTAAACTGCGTTATAAATATGCAAAACAAAATGTCGACAGCAATCTATCAACCTTGACGCACATCTGGAACAAAGCACTGTGATACTATTGTGTATAAAAATACAATTCGATACTTATATTCAGAACTCATTCAGAATTTCCCTCCTCGTGGCAGCCATCGGAAAGTAAGCCGTGTAGGTGTTAAACTAGATGTCGCTGCTAATTTGGATGCGCTAACGAAGCGTTCCGGTTTTTTGAAGTACCTAGTTAAATTCACCTTTGCTTTTCACCAAAGTTGTAAATAACAAAGGTTGGGAATGACTATTGTTTGTCATCGAATTTTTGTAAACGCTGACTTTTCATAATTTTTTATTCACTTTATTATTATTATCATTATTTATAGTTTTGTTCACTAATACATATTTTTAGTGCTGCCACCGTAGTGGATGGTGGTTTCCCCGATTTAGTGGTGAAATATCACTTGGCTAGTGGATGTTTTTAGTGGTTTCGGTTCTGATGAATTTATGGCATCAATAATGGCGACAACTTAGCTGAAATCGAATGAGAGTAGAGATTTAAAAAATGGAATGAAGTGAGTATTTCATTTTCAAAATGGGAATCTAGATTTCAGGAATAGGGTATATGCATGGTTTTTTTTGTATAATTTTTTTTCGATTATTTAGGTTAATACATAAACGAAAAAAGTTATGAGAGCAAAAAAAAAAAAAATTATTGAGGTAAAAAGCAAAAAGTAAAACTACACTCAGTTTCGGGTACTAAAAACGCGGCCATGTTAGCCCTTGCATTTTGTGACGTCACGGCTCAACGGATCCCATTATGTCAACTCAAAGTCAAAACTTCATGCCCATACAAAAAATTTCAAGTATGACGTCAATCTATTTCAAACTGTTATAAACACTGTTTAAAATACGTGTTTTAAAACAACTTGTTTTAATCAATCCAACCCTGCGTATAAGAAACAATAACGACACACCTTTCCTCATCTTAAGTGTTGGATGGAATAATCAAAAACGTTTGCGTTTTGTCTAAGAATACCGATTTCAACGTAAATCTCCAGGCAACCTTCGAACTTCCTCAATTGAGCTTGATTGGAGGAATATTTTAAGGAAACGAATAAGAATATTATGGGTGGAACTTTTCAATCGCAAAATTTTCTTAAAGCAAAGCTATTGGCACCCGAACCGTGACGTCATACTTGAACATTTTTGTACGGGCATGAACTTTAAACTTTGAGTTCACATAGGAGGGGATTCGATAAACCGTGACGTCACAAAATGCAAGGGCTAACATGACAGCGTTTTTATCCCCGAAACTGAGTGTAGTTTTACTTTTTTATTTTTACCTCAATTATAAATTTTTTTTGGCTGTTATATTTTTTTTCGTATAAGTATTAACCTAAATAATCGATTAAAAAACCATGCATATACCCTACTAGCTGCGCCCCGCGGCTTCGCACGCGTTGTTCCTATTTTCTTTGCTATAAACCTCAGGGAGCCCGAGACCTTTCCAACGAATGCAAAACCGTGGAAATCGGTTCGTGCGTTCTGGAGTTATAGCGTCAGGAAGGAAAACCCGACTTATTTTTATATTATAGAAAACACAAAACGTATCATTTTGTGACAAAGGCCGAAGTCGACGTTCTAGCAGAACGTAGTGTTCTTATATTACTTCCGCCATGCAAAACAATGGTTTCTATTTTATAAACAAGTATAAATGATCTACTATTATATTGTATTTAATTTTACTGATGCTTGGTACCTACTTACAGATGGTTTATTGTTTGTTTTGTAACCTAGGCCATTATTTATTGGAGATATAGATCATCCATTACTTTTGTATGAGAGAAAAAAAGGGATCAGTTTAAGGTAGTAATACCTAGTAGATTTACCTACTGAAGCGCTTTGAGATTCATATTATACAGAGTGGGGCAAATTCTTGGCCCCTTAAGGGTAGCTACCGTTTCTTATGTAGTTAGAAGGTTTTGTTCTTATGAACCTTCAGTTTTATTTTAAAGAAAAAAATATTGCCATTTTTAGTTTTTTGAAAAAATGTACGGGTCGCCCAAAAAATAAAAAACAAGTTGGTCTTAATCGACTCTATTTCCAACCAGGAACACTTTTCCCAAAGTAACATACCAAATCAAATAAGTTTGGGCAATAATTAAAAAAAAACAATTCCCATACATTTTCTATGAAAAAACGAGTAAGTGCTAAGCGCGGTCGGAGTTTCTTTAAGCGATTTATCTGGAATACGGAGACTAAGTTCTCAACTCAACTGCCATGCAACGCAAAACTGAGTGCACTCGATGGACAGACGACATTGTAGCGGTGTCGTGAGAGTCGATGGATGAGGCCGCTCACAACTGCTACTCTTCGCATCGTTTGGGAGGCCTATGTTCAGCGATGGACTCAAACGGGCTGATGTCATCATCAGCATACCTGTTTTCATTACATAGCATACCTGTTTTCTTTAACACCATCATCATTGATGGTGTTAAAGAAAACAGGTATGCTATGTACGTAAAGTAGGTAATTGTCCACAGAATGTGAAATAGAAGTAGGTAGATAAGAATGACGTATGTATCTTAGTAAGTAGGAATCCACTTGTCGTGAGATACCTAACTACTTGAGTTATTGATAATATTTTAGTACAAGGACATCAATCACAATTGTGACATTTCAGAAGAATGCTAAGATGTACATTATCTAAGCATGTATCTAACTACTTTCCGTTGGTACCAGCATTAGAAAATGTGAGTACTAAGCCACCATCGATGTAGTTTTTGTATATAACTGAACGTGCAGGTGCATTTCAATAGGGAGCGGTAGTAGATGGTTAAGGGTTAACTATTTTAATATCACTCACGGTCGTAAGGAATTATAACAATCTGACTAAAGTAAGGTTAGTAATCATAAAGCAGTTATCACAATATTTTCATAAGGAAAGTATTTATATTCATAGAAATGAGTATTTTTGGTTTACTAACCCAGATGCAGGCGGCCACTTTTCCCATAACATTGCCAGCTGGAGTCTTGATGACGTAGAGTCTCTTACCGGCCACAAAGCAAACTGAAACAGAACAATATCGTCATCATCATGAATTGGCCTATTGAAGAAATGGAATTTTTTTCTTTCGCTATAGAGCAAAATCAACTCTTAAGTTGCTTCCATAAGATTAGCGTTTGCACGAAAACGTATCAAAAACTTCGATTTCGTTTACGAGTATGATTTCGTTGTCAAGTACGGGCCCTGCTTGGTTCAATCAAACCGAGCTCTGAATAGAACCGCGTGAGATGTGACATCATTCAGAATTCCATTATTTAACTACTGTTTATTTAAAAATGGAATTCAAAATGAAGTCATTCCTTTTTTGAATTCCCTAAAATTAGGTCAAAGTAAATACTGACCTATAGAAACGATCATCAGGATACCAGGAACTCCAAACGCGAGGGAATAGCAATCATTTTCACCGAAGCAGTGGACGTAAGCGCGAAGCATCGGCGTTATGAAGGTCGAAATGAGACTTCCGGCGTTGATGGCGAAGTAAAAGAGAGAGAAGAAGTATCCGAGATATCTGGCCTGCTCTGGCAGCTTGAATTGATCCCCCCCGAAAGCTGAGACGCAAGGCTTGATGCCACCGGTGCCGAAAGCTATGAGCAGTAGTGCTATGATGGTGAATGGGCTGTAACAATGTTTCTCATGATTACACCTAGAAGACTATAAGATATTAAAAAAAAAATGGTGGACAGGTTACATCCATGGTCCTAGATCCAATCTATAGTAAGATTTTGTTTTTAAGTTATTTTTCAACATTACAGTTTTACATCGTAGATTAACTTAACACTGTTTAGAACTACAAGACCAATTAATAATTATAACTCAGCAGGCTTAGGACGCATTTAAAAGTTTTATGATAAAATTACTGTTTATATTAAATAACACTTATTATATCGTGAATATAAAAAATTATTCAAAACAAATGTAACATAAAATTGTAACGTCACTATGAGGTATTTTGTATAGCGAGCATTTTGTAACTACAACAATCGATATTACTCTAGCAGGTTCGAAATATTCACACAAACTTTCGCATTTATAATATTAGTAGGATATACTGCTGACGGATAACCTCTGATTGCTTTGATTTGGTCGAGGTTTTCTTCGAGGTTTCAACTCGATTCCTCCACGCGTTCCTGAGAAAAGGGTTAACGGGTTCCTTTTATCCTTCTGAGCTACGGAACGCAAAAATAGTTTAAAACTATGGGATTCGAAGTTCAAAACCATAAATTATATACTTACAGAGCTGGAAAATTTAGAGGTGGCATTGCAGTCATAGATATCAGAACGCTGCCCGCAGCGTAAACCAGAGATAGGATGAGTATGGTTCTGTGAACAAAACATGAATACGAGATGGAATTAAAAATTAATTTTTTTTTAGTTGTAGTTTTTATAATAGAGATGTTCCCAAATTTTTATATAAGTAAAAATTATAGTTAAATAACGAGCCCCAAAACAATTTTCTTTCATTCTTTGTGGCATGGGTAAGTAGTAATAGTAAGTGTAATGTAATGAGGGTTATAGTAAGTAGTAAAAAAAAGGTACAAATCTTTACTTTACTGTGGTAAAAGAATGCTGAGAGAGAATGAAGAGAGAGAGCGAAACTGTGTAAATCTTTTCGTTTTTTAGATACAAAGAGTAGTTGGGCGGAAAATGGGACCTTGCTATCTTTTACGTGCTCGTTGAAGTCTTTTGTATGCTACATCACTTCCTTTTATTACTACATCACTTCCATTTAGTTTCGTAGCTCTCTCTACGAAGATACCCTAAGGCCGTATATAGAAAGAAAGCTGGAAACTTTTATGCGCTTACCGGCGCTTGACAGCGGTCCGTTCTACACAAAGGAAGCAGGTTGTCAGTCGTCGCAGTTGTTTATTAATTTTAGATGGCAGCGCCCAGCGCTGACCTGCGCGTGTTGAAATAGAGTCGATTACGACTGTGATTACGACCAACTTGTTTTTTGGCGAGAAAATAGCCGAAAGTTAGTCACTTCTTCGCCGGCGGCCGGCGCGGTGGGACAACTGCTTTAGGCTTCAACCGTACTGCGAGCTTTAAGTTATTATGGAGTTCAGGGTAGTTGAGTCGCGGCAAGGGAATTCTGTTCGCTTTACAGCTTGGAGCGATCATTATTCAAATTACATATATTTTCGGTGTTTTTTTAATGTTGTAGCTTTTGAGTTTCATGATTACTTCACGCACTTAACATTATTATAAAAATAATAATATAAACGTAAGCTGTTACGACCGGGATATTTTCCACTTTGTGGTGTTTTTGCTTCCATTCCCTCAGTCCCACCTATATTATACCAAACTTGATAAGTAGTTATCTAAGTAGACCAAAATTTTCCGCTGAGATAACCGGTGATCTGGGTGGAATTTTCTTTCCACCTACTTATCTGTATTGAATTTTAACACCAATAGTAAATAAATAATGCTGGACAATTCTTACAACAGTATCTAGCCCCAAGCTAAGCAGAGCTTGTGTTATGCTAAATAGCTGATATACTTAATACAATACACATCATCGATATACATTTTTATTATACATACAAAGCATCCAGAACGTCCTCAGATATCTGCAGATCTTACACACATTTGTACCGAGGCGGGAATCGAACTCGCAACGTCCTGCGGCTCAGGTGGACTTTCGCCCACCGCGCCACAGAGGTCAGCACATATCCCAGTCTAAGTGCTTTAAATTATTTACCACGATACCCATTTCTCCACACTCTAGTCTTTCGATTTGATCTCAATATAATTACTTCTACAAAGTATGTAGGTACGTAGGTAAGTACCTTTTCAAGATAATTATTTAGCAAAGTAGGTTTGGGTCGGATTTGAAAGGTTTCAAACAATAAGCTGTGATATCATAAAAGACTATTGATCGGGTATTTATCGCGTACCTTTTCCCTAAATACGTTTACTAAAACGTTGTAACTACTGTACATACAGTAGTTACAACTTACAAGTGCTATAAAGGTAGTTAACTTACAACTGCTATGAAGGTAGGTAACTTACAACTGCTATAAAGGTAGGTAACTTACAAGTGCTATAAAGGTAGGTAACTTACAGGTGCTATAAAGGTAGGTAACTTACAAGTGCTATAAATGTAGGTAACTTACAAGTTCTATAAAGGTAGGTAACTTACAAGTGCTATAAAGGTAGGTAACTTACAACTGCTATAAAGGTAGGTAACTTTGTGGGTGTGCTGTGGTGTTACCTGTATCTGCCGAGCCATCCGTCCGCGATCATGGCACCGAGAAGTGGGAAGAAGTACGCAAACATGGTGAACACGTGGTATATAACGGTGGCGCCGTCATCAGTGTAGCCCAGCTTGTCTCGCAGATACAGGGATAGGATAGCTGGAAACACATATTGTTATAAACTTATGCAAATCATGATCAGCGGTTCCGTACCTAAAACGGGACCCTATTAGTAAGTCTCCGCTGTCCGTTCGTCTGTCTGTCTGTCTATCTATCCGTCTGTCACCAGGCTGTATCTCATGACCATGAACCGCGATGACTCGCACTTGGCCGGTTCTTTTGGTATTTGTTTTTATAGCGGCAACAGAAATACATCATCTGTGAAAATTTCAACTGTCTAGCTATCATGGTTTATGGGATACAGTCTGGTGACAGACAGTCAAAGGGACAGACAGACGGACGGACAGAAGGATAGACTGACGGACAGCGGAGGCTTAGTAATAGGTCCGTTTTACCCTTTGGGTACGGAACCCTGAAACCAGAATAAGGTAAATATTTAAGGGGGCATACAAAAGGCTTGATTTTTTTGCCGTTTGTATATATAATATATACGGAATCCTTTGTACGCGAGCCCGACTCGCACCTAACCGGTTTATTCCATACAATTTGGCACAGCACCTCTATAATGCGGAGAAGGAACTCAGAATCCCAAACTCGACATAGCGATCAGACGAGGAAAAGCGCTTCGGTAACATCTAAAATGACAACTGACGATGTTGTAGCTATATTCCATGAAGATACAGACGACCATCAGTCCAGTGAAATAATAAAAGCCAACGGTTCTAAGAATTCTGACACCATAACACAACACACCATCCACATAATTCATAAATTCATAAATTCTTTATTGCACACAAAATAACATACATAAGAGTTAACAAATACTGGACATGTACAAAGGCGAGCTTAACCCTAAAAGAGTTTTCTTACAGCAAACCTATGCTAACAGAGAGAGTTTATAAAGCAATTGTGGAAAGATATAGTGTACATACAAGACAAAGAAAGAAAATACTAAATATACAAATAGTATTTTTTTTTAACTACATAAAACTATCCTAAACTAAAATAAAGTAACATACGTAAACATACCAAATATATACCTAACATGAAATATACCTATAAATACATACAATTTAAATATATATTATATAAACATATAAACCTATCTATATATACATATATAGCTATGATTGTAGAGAGAGATAATGCACGTTGGAGGAAAACGAGGATCTTGACTATATAATAATATGCAAATACCATACAAAAAGAAGGCGTTACTATCACGTGTTATTAACGTCAAATAGACTTACACCCCCAGGGCTAGTCTGTCTCCGGCATTATGTGAGTTGAGACCAACAGTTTTTTGTCCTTGATCGCAAGCATTGCCAGTATATGTTAATTATTTAAAGGCTGTGCATTTGTTTTTTATTATTGATTTAATCTGTCGATACTGGAAACTAGGTGTGTGAAAGGACAATAATGGATGGGTAGCGGTGCAGCGGGTCGCACAACCAGGCTGGGCAGTGAATGCGTTAAGCAGCGAGAAGGGAGGCGAAAATATGTCAGCTGTAACGTATTAGTGTAGTGGCGCTCCCTCAACGTGATAATTCGCCTGTTGGTGTGGACCACAGGTGGGGGGGGGGGGGGACACATTCGCGCAAGTCCAACTCGCACTTGTCTAATTACACAGGTGTTGCAGACAGGCATTTGCATCAAGCCATCAAGAGCCATGAAAGTGTTAAATGACCGGCACTTGTGGTAAATTACTGTCTACACTATCCAAAGGTTATCTGATAAAGAATACTATCTAGTATTATACTCAATGATGTAGGCTCTTGTAATTTATCTGTGCAATAAAGCAAACCATTATTCTATCAAGGTATCTAAAGCCTCAGATTATAGTCGACCCTTGACTTTATCAAATAAATCCTGAAAGCAATCGTATGTACGTCCAACATCATCACATGTACGTCCAACATCATCACATGTACTTCCAACACCATCACATGTACGTCCAACATCATCACATGTACGTCCAACATCATCACATGTACTTCCAACACCATCACATGTACCACCAACATCACCACATGTACGTCCAACATCATCACATGTACTTCCAACACCATCACATGTACGTCCAACATCATCACATGTACGTCCAATATCATCACACGTGCAAGCATTAACGCCTTGCAGCAAGTAGCACACACAACGCACAATGGTAGGTTGGCGACCTTGGGGTAAAAACCCAGTAGGTCAAGTATAGGGACTTCCCCTGAAGAATAAGACCTAAAACCCTGCTGATCAATTATAGGGACTTACCCTGAAGAGGATAATACAAAAACCCAGTAGGTCCAGTATGTATAGGGACTTACTCTGAAGAGGAAAATACAAAAATCAGTACTTCACGTAATGTACGCGACGCATCTTCCGTCAGATGTGAACTGTCCCTTATTCGCTGATACAGTCCGTGTATACAAGGCGAATAAGCGAATAAGGGACAGTTCTATCTTAGACTTAACTTAGGTCAGGCGCACACTCATGTGCCAAGTCTACTTAGTGGTATACATATATTTCCACTCATTTCTTGCTACGGATTAAAAGTTATGGTGAAGTCCTAAATTTGTGCTACCGAATCATCCATCAATCATCAAAGTTTTCGCCGGGAGACCGCGAAATACCTGATCGATGTACCGAATCAATAAAAAGAAATATTCAAACTTTCTGTCATAAAAATCAGAATTCGATTTCACTTTTACAATTATATTAATATTTTTTATGGCCGAAAGTGTGTCATTTTGTTGATTTTAAGACATGTTGAATAAAAATTTGCTACGCATTAGCCAAAAGTTCTCCGTATTTATAAGTGTTATAATAAGCCTTGGGGTGACAGCTTAAAATTTGCACCGCCCCAATTCTTTCCGAGGGTTTCGATGGAAACGACTAAGGGATTTCCACCCAGGAGGCTAGCAGCAGCACCTCCAACAGAACAATTATGTGAGCGATCTGCGATTCCCAACCTACATGCCCAGCGTGGGGATTATGGGCATTGCACTACTGCCCATCACACTTCACACTTCACTTCACACTAATATTATAAATGCGAAATTTTGTGTGGTTGTATGTTACCTCTTCACAGAAATGGCTACTTTTATCCCATAAATCAGTTCCCATGGGATTGAAATCCTTTAAACGTTTCCTAGGAACAACGCGTGGAAAGCCGCGGGGCGCAGCTAGTGGTAATATACGCCAATAAGATACATATCAGAACACTAGCAGCATAAGGTCTGCGTCCAGCTAGTGGGCTAATAAAGGCTGTTGAGGCCTCAACCCATTCGTAAGAAATATATTTTGTAAATAACAAAAAATTCCAAATTTTTCGGTATGGGTTGTGTTCGTAAAATATGATATGTTAATGTGAGTGAGAATATCAAGCATTCTAGGTCAGACAGATCGCAATGCGATAAGCAGTGCAGTAGTGATTCATGAGGGTAATGTTTACAAACATTGTATATTGAGTTCGGCCGGATCATAAAATAAACTTATGGAAAGTGAAAGTAAAGAGAAGTGTGCTCGGAGTGTCTGCAGGATAGGACTCGTAACGAATACATCCAACAGAGAACCAAGATTATCGACATAGCTCCAACAATTGGCAAGCTGACGCGGCAGTGAGCCGGACATATTTTGTGAAGACCGCTAGGGTAAACGTGTCCTTAGGCCCACGACTCGGCACAGTTAGTATAGGACGTCCTCCAGCCATATAGGATAACGACTTGCGAGAAACTGCTGGCAGATGGTGTATGCAGCAAGCGGTAGACAGGGCACTATGGCGCTTATTAGGGGAGGCCAATGTCTAGCTGTGGACTAATAATACAGTGTTTTTTTACTGGGACAGTACACTAATGTTACCGTTAATGGACTGGTTGGTGATGATGATAATTGTAGACCTCCTCAAACCGTCTTGTTCCGAGGACGGTCCGACATTAAACATCAATCACGGTCAGTAGGTAGGTTAGGTACTCGCTCACTTATCACAGTTATCACTCACCGAGCACTCACTGCTTAATATTTTGTGAGCATTGTGTATTCGTCTAATAACTTGTGACCAATCATTTTTAACCAACTTCAGAAAAAGGAGGAGGTTATCAATTCGACTGTTTTTTTTATATGATAGCTGTTGCTTCCCGTGTGGTCCCATTTTAATTTTGTTCAGTTCTGATAGTGGGATCCATGAAAATTCATAACAAAACTAAAACAAAAATTTAAGTCGGCGGCGTATAGTTTTTTAAACAAAATTAATTATTAAATAATGTGAAACTTCTTTTAATAGATAAAGCCATATAATATACTCTGTAAGTGAATTCATAGACAATGACTATAAAAATATAGTAATTCCTTAAAGACGAACCTTTCCTGATCTCTACATGCCTAAATCAAACCAATCTATGTAATTTATGCATAATATTAGGTACCTACTCGACGAGAAACTGATAACACCCTACATTAGCTAACATGCTATTGTGTATTTCTTTTGTCAATAAATATTTTCATTTCGTTTAATTCCATTTCATGATGCGTATTGTATCGAAGTAACTGAAAACTGTCTTTCATAAGGATATAATTTCATAATCTAGCTGCGCCCCGCGGCTTCGCACGCCTATCCCACGGGAACTGATTTATGGGATAAAAAGTAGCCTATGTGTATTCCAGGCCTAGAACTACCTGTATGCAAAATTTCAGCCAGATCCGTTCAGTAGTTTTTTCGTGAAAGAGCATCAAACATACATACAGACAGACATGTTTACAAACTTTCGCATTTATAATATTAGTAGGATTCTGCTACGAGATTGATTTCGAGCGGGATGACAAAATATGGTTTTCACGCGAGTGAGAAGTACAGAGCAGAGAAGGTGCACCGAATTTTTATGCGCCAAAACTAATTTTACCTATTACAAGTTAATGAAACAACCAATCGAAAAATTAACCTAAAGAAATACTTCTAGCAAATCAAAAGCCGAAGAAAAAAAGTAAACAATTATCGATTTTTTTAAACCCTGCACAAATGATAAACAAACCCGCAGTGAACCTCAAATGAACTTTCTTGTTGATGATTTTTAAACATAATTGAAAGTACTTGCTGATTTGAGATCCTTTTTTCAATAAATATTGTCCTATTATATCTCTTTATCTCGACTCCAAGCATGGGCTTAAAGGTACCTGCAAGCAAGGTACCTACATTTTATTGAAAAATATATTTTTTAAGGAACTGAAACGGGGTCGAACTCTAGACCAAACCCGAAAGAAATAAACGATATCGGCGAGCGGAGTGAGCCGCGAAAAAAATACTTGATTTTTACTGTAAATATTTTGTGTTAGTAGTAGAAGACTGTAAATAGTTTGTATTTTGTGTATGTGGTTAACAAAAAGCTTGTAGCTAAAGCTGTAAAGCCAACAAAGTAGCAAGAGCTGAATTCGGTATCTTAGACCAAGCAAACTGCACATATGTTTCAGATATTAGTAGATTTTAGGAAGTAACATAACGGAGAGCGGAGCAAGCCGTGATTCTTTTTAAGATGTTTTTAACTTTTACTGTCTTGGACTCTAGTTGAGGGGCCCGTCGCATTTGCTACTCCTGCTATATGGCTAATCCACTACTGTAAACATCCTATTAGTGTGATGATAATGTATTCTGTTGCAATGTGCATAAAGTGGGAAAATACATAGACAAATTCGTAGAGATAAGATCGTCGATTCGTTGCACGTTAAGCAATCGAGCCGGTTTGTGTAGTTATTTAATTTTCTAGGTGGGGCGACAGGATAATCTGTCCTCGAATTATAATAATAATTAAGTCTTCGCAAAGTAATCAATCATCCATCGACAACCTATAGTCCACAGGTGGACATACGCCTCCCCTAATGAGCGCCATAGTCTTCAGCTTGCAGCATTCGCAGGTCTCGTCATCCCGCCTTAGCGGAGGGCGTTCTACAATACGCTTGCCGAGTCGTGGTCAGAACTCAGGAACACGTCACCCCAGCGGTTATCGGTTCATCTTCGGATGTATTTGTTACGAATCCTATACGTCAAGTATAGTGTCTAGTCGAAGCGACGCGTGACCTGAGAGCTGGTGAGTATCTGGCGCAGCGCATCAGCATACATCATCATCAGCATCAGCATACATACAGCGGGGCAATAAACGCTGCCAGCGTGAGTGCACTTTCGACATCTTGGGTACATTGATATGGATCAGTTGAGCTACCTGTAGATTGTTTGCAACAGTCGGCTAACTGCCGACTGTTGCAAACAATCTACAGGCTCAATTAGAACTAGTATTTACAATTGGAACAATTGAGCAAACTTCAGACTGTTGCAAACAATCTACAGGTAGCTCAACTTGACTGATCCATACAATAAGAACATGGTAGGTATAAACGGTGAACAATACAAGTCATGCTCTTGTCTTGGCGCTCCATAATATTATTAGGACTTTAGCTTGTTAATGTTATGTAATAGAACACTACTTTTTATTAACCGTAGCGCTCGTTACGTAAGAATCGACCCTTTCTTAGCAAGAGCCGATAAGGCGAACTGTCGGTTGTTACTACATCTTTACACATTTAGCGCTATCATCTATACGCCTTCCAAACGTGGGATTTATGGCAAAACCTCTTTTTGAGGGACGCTTGTCCAGCTGTGGACGCATGTATGTATGCTAATTAATCGACTTTATTTAGTATACATGTACAAGGTTTCTTCGTCGTTTCTTTACTTTAGTCTACATACCGAAGCGATCGAAATCAAAAATACCACTTTATTTCCGTGTCAGTGTATTTTTTAATATGATTTGACCTTTTCTAAGTGTACATTTATTGTATTTATGGAAATAAAGTATTTTTGAGTTTGAGTTTGAGTTTGAAATAAACATGGTGTGGTGTGGATGCCGTGTGGTGCCGGATTAGAATTGGCATCAGCCCAACTCTTCCCGCCGTGGGTGTCGTTAGAGGCGACTAAGGAATATGTACCAGGGGCGGGCAGCAACGCCTAACGCAGAAGAATTATACCACCAAAATGCGATCCCCAACCCGCATGCCCAGCGAGGGGATTGCGGGCATAACGAGAAACAGCCAATAAGACGCTTATCAGGGGGCCTGCGTCCAGGGGTGGACCAATAGGTATATTGGCCCCGATGGTATAATATTTATCATTGTTGGATGTTGTTGTTCTTAGATCTTAGAATTATGAACATTTTAATTGGTATATTTTGAAATATATTAAAGATTTATGTCATAGTCCTGTTATTTTCATTTACGATTTAAAAAACTCTTGTCGTAGTCTTTGACAAACAAAAATATTAAATATAAAAATATAATATTTTTAAAAGATATATTTTTGTTGGTCTGAGGTCGTAGTTTACTATTGTATCTCCTCAGGGATAACAATCACCTCTTTCAGCTTAGTATACAAATTACGTGGCACCCTGTAGGTGTAACTAAACCTACCTACTTACTGTTGCTAATAAACAAACATATAAAATTATGCAGAATAAGCAACACGTGTAGGTGTGATGTGAATATGTAATACACAGTGAAATTGAGTTTATTGCCGCTTCAATGGCCAAGCATTATTATTTAAAAGGACATATCACGCTATGTACATATACCGTGTTCATTTTGAATGAAGCATGTTAGTAAACAAACCGCCCATACTTAACCTAAAATTCACGTTGTTGGCGCGTCCATCTAGACGTAATTTACATTACATGTCGATTTTAGATCCTCCCTTCAATAAAAATTGCTAACAATTATATGTGAAACTCGACCCCAAGCAAGTGAGAATTTATTATTTGTGTCGTAGTTTGTTTACTTACATGCTTCATTCAAAATCGATAAACCATTGATATATAGATTTCAACTCTGTTATTATGTCTTAAAAAAACAACTACATCAGCGCCATTTCGTGGTGTAGTGGCCTGGCCACATCCCCTCACTGAGGCCATGGGGTCTCATTCCATAGATAAGTTTTTGCAGCTAACGCAGTCTCTTGTAATTTTTTGAAGTACTTAGTCATCGAGGATTGTGTATAACAAAATAATATAGAATTTCATTCATACGTTTTAAAATTATTTCTTTACTTTCGATCACAGTTATTATAATATTACTTTCGATGCTCCTGGTGGTCTTATTTTAATATTAATATTATATAATTTAATATTTTTCGAAAATTCTGTGTTTGGTTTGTATCAAAATGATTAAGTTCACATCCCATTACGTAACGTATCATCTCGAAGCGAATTTGATTTTATCATTTAATCTCTAATAACTCTCTGTACTGTACCTTCAGTCAATTTCTGCTTTCCTGGTACTTTTAGCAGTATAGATAAATCATCTCAGTATCCCACTTAATATTATAAACGCAAAAGTTTGTAAACGTGTCTGTATGTTTGTTGCTCTTTGAGAATGGTTCAGATTTGATCACATAAAAGTTTTATTCTCGAAGGATTAGTATTTATCCCGTCAAGCTGAAAAACAACAAAATACTTCAGAAAAATCACGACTAGTTACAACATTTTTGTTGATATCTTCGTCAATTCTCATTAAAGTTTGATGATTCTTTCTTTACTGTATAAAGGTATGTACTGTATGAATTTGGTGTGGTATAATAAAAGTAAGATTCACTAGGATTTTATGTCTGCGCTGACAAAAGTATCTAAAAGATAAAAGATCATCTTCTCATGATAATTTCACTCATGATCTCTAGCGGTTCCTATGACAACGGACGTAAACAAGAACCTTACAAAGTTGATGCATGGAGGAAATCCAAAACGTACTTGTACCTATGAATGAAGACGGATAGCATATAACGAAGGAAGATCAGCTCTGGATGGATGACTTTGTTAGGGTGCAATTCATTTATGAAGGACTAATCCTTCATAAATGCTTTGCACCCTAACAAAATCATAAATACTAATATTTATCCCGTAAAACCTTAAAAAACTTTTTATTTTATTTTCAATGTTGTCTAATTGCCTATTTGAAGTCGGTTCATCGTTATTTAAATACGCAAAATTATTATTGTACGATCAGATTAGGGCCACATTGAAACCGTTTATCATTCATTGCGCTGAATGTAGGTACTATTGACTAGTTTTGACATGTAGGCCGTTAAATAAATTCGCTTTGAGATGTCACGTAATGGGAACTAATCAAAAAACATATCTATATAAATATCAAAAATAATAGAAATGAAAATCTTACTTCGCATTCCATAATAAGAAAACCTTTCACAAAATTCATTTGTGATAATGAATCCAACTGCCTTGGGATAAGGGAGAGTCTGAAACAAATGTTGAGATTAGTTATCAGAATACATAACAAGATAAAATAAACTAAAACTACGATCAGAGATTGTGCTTATCACCATCACCATCATCATCATCATCTCCGAGATCGTCATCCCACCTGGCCCGAGGACGCCCTACACTACGTTTGCCGAATCGCGGTCTTCACTCAAGAACTCGTTTACCCCATTGTACCCGGTTATCTTTTCTTCGCGAGATATGGACGGCCCACTGCCACTTCAGTTTGCTAATTCTTTGAGCTATGTCGATAACTTTGGTTCTCTGTCGGATGTATTCGTTACGAATTCTATCCTTCAGAATGTCTCCGAGCATAGCTCTTTCACATCACATCGCACTATTAGATAAATACGAAAGTTTGGATATATTGGTTAGATGTTTGTTACCTCTTCACGCCAAAACTACCGAACGGATCGGACTGAATATTTGCATACAGGTAATTCTAATCCTGGAATCAAATATAAGCATAGTTTTTATCCCATAAATCAATTCCCGTGGGATAGAAATCACTTTTAAACGTTTCCATAGAAACAACGCGTGCGAAGCCGCTGGGTGTGGCTAGAACATATTTTTTTCGACTCTTTGTACGATCAACATATGTTTTTTTTCCCGCATATGCAAGCGAGCAGAAATAGCGAGGAGATGTACGATTCCGCCCATTTTCTCCGTCCTTCCCGATAAGAGTGGGTTGCCTCCTGCCTTCTTCATGCCCGGAACTAGATATAATTAAACAATTATTTGATCTTATAGCGTTCTAATATTAGAAATAAATTAAACCTGGTATTTACAATTGAAACAATTCAGCTCACTGCAGACTGTTGCAAATAATCTAAAGGTAGCTCAACTGATCCATATCAATACGAGTCGAAAGCGTCCCCAAGAAGCTGGCTGTATTGACCCGCTGTATGGCAATGCTGCAGATAATTTTTGGAAATGGCTAAGGCAGTAAATTTATCCCGAAAAACGTTGTCAGTCACCAATCTATCGTCAAAGATCAGATGGGGTTAATTACGCTAAGTGGTTGGCTTCGATTATGTTCTATATTTGGGGCAAGCCGAATTCCTGAAGCGGTACAAAACTGGTTTGAACTAAATTGTAATTTAATTTTTAATGGAACTGCTGGCTCTTCGACCACCCGGACGCAATTGGGCCATTTAATATCACAGAGCAATTTGTTCATTTTATTCAAAGAATAGCTGTTAATCAATTGTAGGTAGCAGAACCTATGTATAAAACATATTTTTTTAATTAATTTTATGGCTTGTATATAATCTAGTTTTACACAGTGTAAGTTAAGTACCTTATTAAATATAATATATTCACAAATTGTTTTTAAACAACATTTTTCAGCTAAATGTCCTTATCGTAATAGTATGTAGAGAACTATATTATTTCATAATTATCACTCATATTGGACACACAGGATTACCTAGTTCAGGCTTAATAATGTTATAGGTATTTAACTATTTTTATTCCTTGCCATTCTACAAACGCGCTGATTCTGCGGTTCGGCTGCAACATTTACCTGGACAGAAGTCTACGACTGGTAATTACTGTGCCAAGGTGATCCAACTAATGAAATGATGCGAATTGAACAAGTTTTAAGCTGGCATGTACGTGTTTAGAAACGCAAATGAGCTGTGGCGGCGGCGTAAGAATCGAACCCTTCGACTCAAATTTGATGTCGTAAGTGTTTATATTTTAGTACTTAATGTGTGTAATTAAGTACTAAAATATAAACGATTTCGAGAGACTAACATCGTTTCTCAAAAGGAAAAATGCCTTTCATTATCTATAACTAATAATTGCTCTAATTTTACCATAGACTTTAAATAAATATCTCACCTAAGTTGCTGATTTATGTTAATTAAATTTATTAATTTTTTAATTAGCTGATTCATATTTTTATTTTTACTTTCCTTGTATTTGTAATCAAAAAGCACAGTGTTTGCCTCGGGTGAAAGTAACATTTAGTCCCTCGAAATATTAGCGCCCTCGCTCGCCCAAACCCCGCCTCGGGACTAAATAAGTTACTTTCCTCGCTTGAGTAAGTACTATAAGTAAGTAAGTACTATTAAGTTATATCTGCCGGGGTTTGTTTACAAACATTCTACTTCGAGTTTGGTTAGTGTATAACGCTGAACGATCATGAATAGAATAGAATATCAGTCACATCACCTTTAAATTGGACAATCAGTCCAATGTAAAGAAGTATCATTATATCATTATATTACTACCTTCCTATATCATTTTCATCAGTCATTCATCACATATAATTAAGCTAGGTACATCAAAATTGCCCTTATAAAACCTAGTGCGCGGCAATACACTAACGTAGTCTGCAAATGCGTACACAAAAGTACAAAATTCTTAAATAGTATAACTAAAAATACCTTTCTTCTAAAAATCTTTAAAAAATTATTAAATATTGTTGCACTCAAGAGCGGCGTGACCAAATTGACGGATGATTCCAACCCCAGTTGATAAATAAAAAGAAGAAGAAGATAAATACAAAGTTGTTGTTTGATGAACGTTTAAAAAAACTTTAATAAGTTCAGCTATCGCTATTGTTCAAAGTGTTGCTAGGTAAAAGACACGTCCCGACACGACAGCGATACGTATAACTACAGCGGTTATAGCAGTTAAAAAAACATACTATGAGTGTTGTATAAGTGTTGTCGAAATCGTGTGTTGTTTCGAAAGTAAACAGCTTAGTGATTCGTTATCAGTATTCAATTTTAGCGATGAAGCGGACTTCCCAACACGCATTGTCGATGCGTTGTCGATTAGCCTGGACGACGACGTATATTTACTATAAACTGTCGCCGAAACGATCGAAGCAGCCGATATTCGACTCATCAGGGATCGTTCGGAGGTGAGTCCTGTCAGTGTATTTTCAAAATGTTGCTACTCATACCCGATCCGAATGTTATGTTATATTATAATGCCTAAATGAACTTTGGGTCATAAGCATAACATGTGATGATGATGATGATGATGATGTATGATGTAACTTAAGGCGGTACCCCGACTCAAACTAGCGCCGCCAACTATTTTATCTTATTACTAGCTGCGCCCCGTGGCGTCGCATGCGTTGATTTTCTTCAGCTTTTAAACCTTCCCTAGACCTCCACGAACATTTCAAGACAAAGATATGATAATTCCGTTCAGCCGTTCTCGAGTTTTAGCGAGACTAACGAACAGCAATTCATTTTTTTATGTATAGATAGATATATTACGCTAAAAAATCGAATTTAAAAAAATGATAGGCCAGTTTTTGGTACCTATCATAAGCTGTTTTTAATACAGGTGGTATTAAAAAAGCTTATGATAAGTGGTTTTTTTTCGTGTAGTTTAGGAGATACGAAGTTGCACTTGGTGGCAACCAAACTATGTTTTCACTACTTCTTCTAAACTATATTAAAAAAAACTATTACAGACTAGTAGGTATCATAAACTTGGCTATAATTTTTTTTAATACCTTTCTTTATTAATAAGATAAAATAGGCGGTGGCGCTAGTGTGCCTCGGGGTACCGCCTTAAGGCATTCATTTATGTGTGATTTTGTGATGCATTGGGTGTAAACAGATAGTTCAATAACCCCGCTAAGATAAATAGTTAATATCTTACTACAGTTACTACATAATTAATATCAAACGTATCGAGACGTAAATAAGACATCTCGTATTGCGTTGTTCCCGTCCGCAAGATAAAGCAGTCTATTTTTAAACAACTTCAAAAAAGGATGAGGTTCTCAATTCGTAATTTTTTAATATTCCGATTTTCATGATTATTTTTTATTTGAAAGTAGGTGCTTCCCCTGTGGTCTCATATTATTTGGTCCAGTTAGTAAAGTAAAAAATAAAGTAAAGAGTATTTATTACAATCCTTATATCCTAAAGTAACATTTCACCAGCATAAATAGCTTAGTTGCTATAAATACATAGGTTATAATAGGATTAATTCAATTTGTACCTAAATAGCGCTAGCTCCCTAGGATAACCTGTGTTAGGGTAGCTAGCCTCTTTCGCGCAAAAAATCTATTTGAAACAAACACTAGAATATGGGAACAAGTTCTGATAATGGGATCTATTTATTTGAAGTCGGTTTATAGTTTTTTAAAACGAAATCAATTATTATTCTCCAAATACACCAACTGCGTCTTCCGTTCCGTTTTAACCAACTTCAAAAAGGAGGATGTTCTCAATTCGACTGTTTTTTGTTACCGACTTCATAAAAAGAAGGAGGTTTTCAATTCGACTGCTTTATTTGTTTTTTTTTGTTACCTCGAAACTTTTGCCTGGCTGCTCCGATTTTCATGATTCTTTTTTATTTGAAAGTTTGTCCTCCGTGACTTCGTGACCTAGCTTCACATTCACTGATTCATCTATACTAAATAAATAAATAATAAATAAATAAATTACTAACTAATAACTAATATGTATTATAAAGAGGAAAGCTTTGATCTTTTGTTTGTTTGTTTGTATTGAATAGGCTCCGAAACTACTAGAACACGTATATTTTATCCCGGAATACCCACGGGAACGGGACCTATGCGGGTGAAACCGCGAGGCAATGTTAGTATACTATATAAATATTTTCCTGCAAAATTCACAGGTTTTTTCTCTATTATTGTAGGTATTATAAAATACCTTTAAAACATAACTTTTTTTGTTTTTATTATCTTATACCTACGAATAAGAATAGCCTAAAATAATAATCTAATCTAAAACTAATCTAATAGAGTATTCTTATTCGTAGTTTTATACCTTTAGACGAGCTATTCTTGTATACAGGGTGGGGCAAATTTTTGGCCCCTTAAGGGTAGCTACCGTTTCTTTTGTAGTTAGAAGGTTTTGTCCTTCTGTTTTATTTTGAAGAAAAAAATATTGCCATTATTAGTTTTTTGAGAAAAAGTACGGTTCCTCCAAAAAATGACATTTGTCAAAAAAAACAAGTTGGTCTTCATCGACTCTACTTCCAACCAGGAACACTTTTTCTTATAAAAGATACCACAAACTGTACGATGTATTTTCAAAACTTCCTGCGTAACGTAATAATAAGATAAAATAGTTGGGGGCGCCAATTTCACGGGTTTTTATGAACCGATGATGCAACCAACTTCGATTCACTTGTATTTTGGGAGCATTTAGGAATAATATTAACTTTTAGCCCAAAAATCGTAAAACTAAACAAAAAAAATTATCTCGCGCTAACACGAAACGATACACCAGAAGGCAGTTAAGTTTCTTTTGCTGAGATCAAGCGTGTTAACGTAAGTAGGTACCTACCTAATATCAATATAATAAAACAGATGGTTTATTATTTACAAGTGACTTTACCGTTCGATGCCTTCACGACAGGGCCTATAAAACCCAAAAATATGTTATTTTTGTAAATGACGTAAGCGCACGTTTAGTTCATTCCTCCTTTATAATAAACTCCGAATAAAAATGCGAAAGTTTATGAAATGTGAATAATGATGACCTCCCAGTCGAAATTCGGCCACGGCGGCGGCGGCGGAAGCGGCGGCGGCGGCCAGTCTCGGAGCATTAACGCATTCACTGCCCAGCCGACGGGGGCGTGTTCTACATCGCCGCTGCTACACGGGGACGGAGACTGGCATCTGCGTCTTGCGCCATGAATGTGTTAATAGTGCACAAGTGTTTAAGCGCAAATGCAAGTGCATTTACCATAAACGCCAATTCAAGAGGTTTTTTTTTATTTATCACAAATTAAGGGACTTTGTCGCTTAGCGACTACATCGCCCTAATTCAAGAGGTTAATATGTGTCCTACTAATATGAATTATAAACGCGAAAGTTTGTAAACATGTACTTGTGTAAACATTTATGTATGTTTTTTGCTCTTTCACACAAAAACTACTAAACGGATCGGGCTGAAATTTTGCATACAGGCAGTTCTAGGCCTGGAATAACACATATGCTACTGGTTAACCTTTTATTCCATAAATCTGTTCCGGTGAGATAGGCATGTGAAGCCGCGGGGCGCAGTTAGTAAGTAAATATTTAGAAGCTGCCGCGATTATCTATTGTTTTTTCATACAATTATTCACGCTGCGACGAGTGTCTTCTCTGCTGAATATAAAAATAACGTTTAGCTTAGTTTTTATTATTGTAGATTTAGCTGGTAGCATTACAACTTACTTTTTAAATTAAAACATGTTTCAGACGTAATGATTGAAAACTTGGTAAAAATTGTTCAAACGCCCAAACAAATCAAAAACGAAAAGCGGGTTTTGTATGATCGAGCCAGTTGATGTTTTTTTACCCGCAGAAGTTGATTTTTAGTTTTTAGATTTATAAAGAGACTGATCTAAATAAGTCTAATCATGGCGTACAATACTGAAAAAAAGCATTAAGTATTATGAAACGAGGTAATTTTAAACTCAGTTGATTAAAATAGTAATTATTATCTGTTATGTTTATACAACGTTCCTATGTTTAATATAGTATAGTTAAATATATGATTCCTATTAGTTTTAGGTACTTAATTACTACTCTGTTACAAATTTTTATCACTCCGTCACAATCATTCTCCGTACTGCAAATTGTTCATGGAATTCTGTCCCAAGCAATTTGTGTCTGAATACGCTAGAAAATATTGCAATTCAGTCCATTTAGATTTGAAAGAAACTACTCAACGACACAAAAATGTGACAGTGTTAAGAAATTTTATATTGTATTATTATTTTAAAGAATTAAACGATTTTTGTTACTAATTATAAGGTTTTAATAAGTAGTAAGTACACAGAAACAAATTAAATTTTTATATGATTTTGCATGCCCTAATAAAATTAAAAGACATTGTGACAGAGGTGTTTGGTTTCTGCTATACTAGGTGCTATACTACTACAAAGAACTAGGAATTCCTAAAATAATTATTAAGAAATCATCGCTGCTGAGCATGTTTGTGAAATCATAAATAAGTAAATTAAAACTTCAGGTAGGTATTTAATCAAAATCATAATATATTTTATATTTTTACTTTTGCATGGAAATGGAACCAAATGTGACGTAAAAAAAAACAACCAGTTTGCATTGACTAGGTTTTTGAAGATGCAATGATTTTTGACGAGATGTATGAAAAAAGTTTTTTTGCGTTTTCTAACGTTTTGCAGTACTCAAACCTTAGTTGGCCCCAAAGAACTTTTTGAACAGTAGGTATAGGAAACAGGATCGAACGGCATCAAAAAAAGCTTTTGTGAAAAACGTATTTTTTTGCGAAATCTGTAACTTTTTAAAAATATGTGATTCGGGATGATATTCTTTCAAAAAGAAAATAATGTTTTGGCAATAATAATTCACAGTAGGCATTTTTATTCAGTGCCACCGTCTATTTTTTTTACATCCTTCCTAAGGTTGCTGGGATGAGATCGCTTTCAGCAATGAGGTCGCTCTTTTACTTCCTTTTTCTTCTAAGTATTATCTCTGTATTGTATTTTGTTTTTGAGTGGTATAAGTATATCTATATACATATCGTCTGTAGATAAGGAATGTGCTCAAGATCACATAAACAGTAATTGCTGTCTGACGACGATTATACGAGTCATGCGACGTAAAACCGCTGCACCACCGCGGCGCACGTTGTGCACGGCCACGCGGCATTTTAGGTAGGTTGGTTCTTTGGTTGACAAAGTGGGTCTACATTTCCACTGCAGTGCACAATGTGAATTTACACCACCCTGACTCTTACCGCGGATGTCGTAAGTGGCGACTGAGGCATATAATCCGGGGATGGGCATCAGTTCCTCCGGCAGAACAATAGTACCACAAAACTACGTTCCCTAACCCGCAACAGCGTGTGGATTATGGTATTGCCCACCTCGAGATCCACGCGAAACACCATAAGGTCTGGGTAAACCAGTTGACCAATATAGGCTGAGGTTAAGAAGGCACTATATATGTACACGACGTAAGGTCTGTGTAAAGCAGTGCACCAATATAGGTTGGGGTTGAGGAGGCACAATACATAATAATTATGTACACGACGGTTAACTAACGACTAGATACGACTATGTACTACACACGCGTGTCCCGCGTGCATAGCGTTGACAGTGTTAAGCTGCATGGGTGCCATACTTGATTTACGCTTGTAGCAATTAAGTCATTTTGTTTCGTATTCGTGCGTAGCCTCTCCGAGCGGAGCGGTGGGGCAGCGGCTTAACTCAAACCGATCCTTAACGTTCATTAAATATTTTTATAACTGATACTTAGTTGAATGCTAAATTATATGATACTTACGATACGGTATTTTCTGTAGCAAAACAAAGAATTAATAAAGCAAGATAATAAGAAAATATAACATTATTTGTGCAACAAAATTTTACGAGTACCTAGATAAAAAAAATCACAAGTGTATCTCCTCGGAGTCCTCTTTCGTCTTAGTATACCCTTTTCGTGACAAACAGAAAAGAAAAGAACAAAAGAATATTAAATTGTTACCCAAGGGGTTAAAGTAACTTATTTAGTCCCGAGACGGGTTTAACGCCCGAGCGTAGCGTAGGCGCTAATAGTTCGAGGGACTAAAATGTTGCTTTCACCCGAGGTAAACACTGTGCTTACGAATACAAGGACAGTAAAAATAAAAATATGAATAGACTAAAGAAAAAAATCGTAAATTTATTTTATATTAATCAACGACTTAGGCGAGATATTTATTTAAGGTCTATGGTAAAATTAGAGCAATTATTAGTTAGATAGTGAAATGTTTTTTCCAGGTACCTTATGAGAAGTGAAAACTTTAGATTTTTTGGTTAAATTCATCATTTGGCCTTTTGAGAAACGATGTTAGACTCTCGAAATCCTTTAAACGTACATTGTTTTTATTACTCAATGTTTTCTTTAACAAAGGATACACGCTTCATAATCTTGAAGGTTTGCAAGTCTTTGAGATTTTGTTAAAATATATGTATTAACAAAGAGATTTCTTATAACGATTGCACTATTTTCTCAGTGCGCCATATCATAAAATTGCTGTATGATTTTAGATAGGTAAAAGAATTATAAATAGAAAAGTAGATTATAAAGAAATATAAAATCAGGCGTTAAACCTATGCCTATATAGGCATAGAAAATCCTCTTTAGAGATGGCAGATTAGCCATGTTAGCTCTCGCTATTCTACCATGGTAGAATAGACATGGAAGAATACCGAGAACTATTCTACCATTAATTATTATCATTTAAAAATGGTAAATATTTTGCAGAAATCTATATTATTTTAAAGAAATTGTTGAAATTAAATTATTGAATGATATTTTACTTCTAGATTATTTTAATTTTACATTACGCTGTAATTGAGTGGCTGTATGAATTGCGTTAAACCAGACGCAGAAGCTATCTCACAAGACGTTGAAGTTGGCTGTATAGAAAGTTCGAATGCATGGTTCTATAGAAATGTGAGGTGACAGCTGTCACTAATTGTCTATTACTATTACTTTCATCCCGCTTCCCAGCCAACTTCCGACCTATTTTCCGAGTATGAGAAATGAAAAAGCGTTTATTTAATAAGCTCTACAATATTTTCTAGCTAACTATACAAAATTTTAAATAATTTGAAGTTCGTAGAGAACGCGTATCGCTTACAATAATCTACACTATTAGGATAAAGAGCAAAGATTTGTATTTTTAGGGTTCCGTACCGAAAGGGTAAAATTGGACCCTATTACTAAGACTCCGCTGTCCGTCTGTCTCTCTGCCACCAACACAGAAATCGTAACAATAAGTTACTATTATTACGATTTCTGTGATAAAGACGAAAAATTTGTTGGTTATTATTGAATAGGCTCCGAACTGGACCAACATAGGCCATATTTATTGACGACCTCCGTGGCGCGGTGGGCGAAGGTCCGCCTGCGACGCAAGATAAGATAAGATAAGATAAGATATTTTATTTATTATAAAAAACACAAACTTAAATACTAAAAAATAAAATAAGTCCGTGGATTATATAATATTGTCAATTAAGTACATGTGTAGTTTTTAATAACTTAGATTAAATTAAATGAAAAATAAATAAAACTTTGTAATTTAAAATTAATTAGTGATGCTGTAAAGGGGCATTTTTGTCTCTAACGCTTTAAGCTCTAAATGGCTGTAGTCATTTACAAGATATTCTTGTATGCTATATAATGTCTTGTCTAATAAAAGCATCCTGACGTGACTGAAAAATAGGCCCTCATTTTGCTCCTGTTTCATAAATTCAGGGAGCTTATTATACAACTTCTGACCCATTGCAATAGGCATTTTGTTTGACACTCTCTGAAGTCTATGTTCCGTTGGTTCTAAAATTATTTTCTGTCTTGTGCTTCTCTGGCTTTTCGTTTTTCTGATTTTGTATTTGTCCATATTTTGTCGTACATATTTTATAATTTCTAGTATATATTGTGATATAGATGTCAATATTTTTAATGTCTTAAAATGTTCCCGACACGTGTCCCTGTATTTTGCTCCTACAAGAGTTCTGATAGCACGTTTTTGCATCCTGAGTATGCGTTCTGTGTCTGTCGAAGCTCCCCATAATATTATACCATATGAGAGTATTGAATGTATATAGGCATAATACGCTTCTTTTAGACTTTCTGCCGAGACCATTTGTTTTATTTGCTTTAGCGCATAGATGCCCTTCGCCATTTTTGTACATGTTGTATCTACATGCTGTTTCCATGTCAATGCAGGGTCTAGTTCGAAGCCAAGAAGCTTAACAAGTCTAGATGAGTTACAGGTTACGCCATCTTCTAAACCAATACAGACATCTGCTTGATTAGGGGATGTGCTGTTAAAGAACATTATGTTTGTTTTGTCACTGTTTAAGTGAAGACCATTTGCTTTGAACCACATGGTTAACTTTTGCATTGTAACAATTATGCTCGTTTCCAACTCTTCGCTTGTTTCAGCGGATAGTACAATAGTGGTGTCATCAGCATATTGTATCATTTGTCCATCTAAGGTTAGTGTCGATATGTCATTGAGAAAAGTAATAAACAAGATATTTCCAAGCGAGGAGCCCTGTGGAATACCTATATCTATGTTTTGAGGTTTAGATCTGTGTAGTTTTTTATTAAGCTTGATTTCAACGGTCTGCTCTCTGTCGGTAAGGAAAGATCTTAATAGTTCCAATTGTTGTCCATGTATACCGTAGAAATTTAATTTTTTGAGTAGAAGTTCATGGTTCACTGAGTCGCGGCAAGAGGTTGCGGGTTCGATTCCCGCCTCGGGACAAATGTATGTACGAAATGCAGATATTTGTTCAGGGCGTTCTGGATGTTTACTATGTATAGAGGTAATAAAAAATATCTATGTATGTAGTATATTGTATTATGTATATCAATTATCTAGTACCCATAGCACAAGCTCTGCTTAGCTTGGGGCTAGATAATGCTGTGTGAATTGTCCAACATTATTATTATTATATTATTATTATTTTATCCCGAAATTTCCACGGGAAAGGGAACTACGCTGGTGAAACCGCGAGGCGCGGCTAGTGATGAATAATTTGGTTGCCGTTTACATCGGCTACAGATTACAGTAACCCACACAGCGCGCAGCGGTTGCTAAAATTCAACTAGGTAAGCTATCCATCCTACAGATATTGTAAACGCGAAAGTTTGTTTGTATGTAAGTAAAGTATGTTTGTTACTCTTTCACACAAAAAGTACTGAACGCATCAGGGTGAAATTTGACACACGAATTTTTCTAAGCTTGGTTATTTAGCCCATCTGTTCCCGTGAGATAGAAATCACTTCTAAACGTTTCCATAAGAACAACGAGTGCAAAGCCACGGACGCTTATTGTTTTTTTTTAGGTGGATTGCCTACACGAGTGAGTGTGGCCTATTTTACTATTTTATCTGGATGATGATAATGTTTCCAAGCCGATTTCGGCTACGCGGCGACTGTATGCCCTGGGGGGTTATGCTCTATGACCAATTCAACGTCTTACAGATACGACAATATATCGGTGGGGAATGGGAAAAAACCAATACAGTTTTGTCCCATTCCCCGCCGATATCTTGACGTATCTGTGTAAGACGTTGAGTTGGTCATAGAGCATAACCCCCCTGGTCAGGCGTTCTAATCTTACATATTTTATCGTACTACCTTAAACACAGGAAATTTTAAAAATCGATCTTACATTTGGTGGTAGGTATCTATTAAAAGTTATTTATTAATGCCTCTGTAATAGTTTCATTTTGTAAAGCTTAGGTAGAGATACGAAGTAGCGCTTTTTGGCCACCAAATCCTATTTTCAGGTCTCTTCCTAATCTATAGAAGATAAAACTATTAGTTGTAAAAAAAAATAGCTTATTATAGATACCACAAACTGTACGATGGATTTTTAAAATTTCCTATGTTAAACGTAATAATATGATAAAATAAGTGACACATATTGGCTTCATATATTGGCATATATTGCATATATTGCATATATTAACCAAACATTTCGCGCAACGTAAACTCTGGACTCTTCTGGCGGAGAGCCACCTCATTGTCGAATGCTGCGAGCTCGGAGAGAGCGCATACAATTACTGTTGCATTCACTTTCCAATAGCTATTGCGGGTTGATGCAATACCTGTCGGCTACGGCACGCGGTTTTGTTCAGGCAGACTTGCGGGGTTTTTTCTTTTATAATAGGATGGTGTTGACCGCAGATGGCCATGACGGCGTTACCGGACTTTTGACGGGCGCAGAGGGTGTCTCGCCGACCTGAAGGGTTGTTTGTTAGATCTTCGAATATATGTTAGAAGTGTTCTGGGTATTTTGTATGATTAGCGTAGGGAGGTACATAGAAGACCGTCAAAAATGACACGTTACGTAAGGGTTCCCTTCGTAGCATGTCATCTCAAAGCGATTTTCCTTTGACGGCCTTCTAAGTACCTACTTATAATTAAATTATCTAAAAATATCAGATATTGTAATGTACGTATAATATTATATTAAGCAATCAGTCATGTAATTCCCAATGTTCCCATAACACTGCGCGTGCAGCGGCCCGCACAGAATTCAAACGAACATAATGGAGTTGGCAGTGTATGTTTACGGAAAATCGATTTTACACGCGTCTGTTAAATGGACGCGTCGCACGCGGCGTGCACCGCCACTCTGCACGCACCGCCTATCCATAAACATCACCGGACATTGCGATATGTTTGTATTTACGCGTGCGATGACTTGTTTGTGGTTACGCGCTGCTAGCCATACGCCCCGCGGCCGCGTCTCCGTCACGCCCAACGCGCCGCCCGACGCGACGCCGCAAGCGCCGCTGCACGCCCCTCGTGCAGCGGCTACTACAACTACCTTCAACTATTTGTCCGTAAACAAGGCCTATTTGAATCAGAGACAACTAAGCGACGACGACGCCCAGGCGCAGTGCCTCAAACTTATCAACCGCGCTCTGAAATTGAACACGGAACGAGTGGCACGAAGGTTTAAAATATGAAGCGTGAGTGAACGGATCGTTACAAAATAGCTGAAAAAATATTTTTCATTTAATATCTGTTATTATATTGTACTAACTGTGCCCCGCGGCTTTTTTTTTGTTGTTGCGTTGTTCCTATGGAAACGTTTAAAGGTGTTTTCCCGGTCAGTTATTCGAATTTTTCTCACCTTTCAAACCTTCCCTAGACCTCCAAGAACATTTCAAGACCAAGATAAGATAAATCCCTTCAGCCGTTCTCGAGTTTTAGCGAGACTAAACAGCAATTCATTTTTATTTATATAGATTGTCTATACGGGGTGCCACGGGAAGGGTGAGCCTTACTTATGATTATGAATCAAGATTTTATAATTTATTTTTTATTTACTTATTCCAAAATACGTTTTTTTCTACACACTCTTGCATTATTTAGCATGACAAAATACTTCACAGATGTTTTTTGATGACAAACCCAGTGTTTTGTTTGTCATAATTTTTTTACAAATATTATGTAAATCCTTTGACATTTTACAACTATAATATTAATGTAAGATTACTTAAAATAATATAAATAATTATGTCAAAATACATTATTGTTTTTTTTATTCTATACTGTAATGTTATATTTCAGCCCGATCCAGTGAAGAAGTAACAAACATTTAAATCAATGCATTCTTATAAAATACAAAACTTTCGCATCTATATTAGGTACCTATTACCAGATTCTGCCCGCGTTTATGCAGGCTTTGTTTCTATCACACTATCAAACTTATTACACTAATATAATATAATCGCAATAATAATATTATAAATGCGATAGTTTGGACGTACGGATGGATGGATGTATATTACCTCTTCACGCCAAAACTACTAAACAGATCGGACTTAAATTTTGATACAAATAATTCTTATACTAGAATCAAACAGAGACTACTTTTTATCCCACAAATTAGTTCCGTTCATAATTTTTAAACGTTTCCATAGGAACAACGCGTGCAAAACCGCGGGGCGCAGCTAGTATATCCATACATCTAAACATCCAAACGTTAACATTTATATTATTAGTGTGCATGAGTAACAGTCATGTGTTTCGCTTTACAGCACAATTTGCAACACACGCTTAAAATATTGTTCCAAAAATCTTCAAATTAAAAGTACCTACATTAATCATTAAATTGCCGACGCCGAAATTATTATTGATATGCATAGGGAATTTGTATTGAAAAAAATCGAACGGGTAGTCAGTTTGATAGTATAATAGAGGTAGGTACTTACCTAATTTACTTTCCTATCTGTACAGAGAAACTTAAAAAAAACCATGTACCTGCAACCTACCTAATATCAGAACTTTTGAGTAAGTAGGTACCTACCTATAAGTTCAAATAATTAAGAAAACAAGAAAAAAGTTTTATATTTAGATTCAGAGGAACAATAAAAGGCAATCAAAACCGAAAAAAGATACAAGAAAAAGTTAGTTGGTTTCAATCAACGTTGCCTTCGACACGCAAACGTCGTCGCTGTGTCAAGGACAAGGCCAAACCAAAGACTAGATAGAGAACCCTAAAAACTAGTGGTTCTGTATCAAAACGAGGTTATTTTACTATTCCGTACGTCCGACTAAAAAACTGAACGCAGGATCAATCGTTTTTAAAAACTAGATTAATAATAATGAGTATAGATAGGTAGGTACTTTTACAAATAATTATTATGAAGTAATACACAATAAAATTTAAGAAGTAAAATAACCATAACAAAGAAGGTACTTAAAGAAAAAGTTCCCTACCTTCGCTTACCCACAAAACCTTAAAAACTAAGCAATTTTTATTATTTGGTTAGATGACCGAGCATAAAACTTTTTATAGCTAACATTGAAACACATATAATAACTTCGCAGACGCCACGAATCGCATAAAGTGTTATAACTACGTTTAAAAAATAAGCAAACGACCTACCGCTCCTTTTTCTGTCATCTTGATCACGAAGAAGTATTCACGATTTAATTGAATATCAATCAGCGCGGTTGCGGTGACGTGAGATCGCACTATAGCATTATTTCTGAGCGCATGCGCCTATCCGAACGCGCGGTTTGTATCTGACTGATGACAGAACAGGACATACGGAACGCTTTGGTGGAAGACGTATAGCGTATAGAGCACTCAGGTGTAGTCACAGAATAAACACACAGTAGGTAGGTAGGCACGGGTGACAGTGTAGTGTGTAGTAATCCTACTAATAATATAAACGCGAAAGTTTGTAAACATGTCTGTGTGTTCGTTGCTCTTTCACGCAAAAACTAAGGAACGAATCTGAAATTTTGCAGTAGTTCTAGGCCTGGAATAACACATAGGCAAATTTTTATACCACAAATCAGATTCCGAGGGATAGGCGTGCAAAGCCGCAGGGCGCAGCTAGTAAACCAATTTGTGTTTGCGTGTGTGTGTAGTGTGTATGTACGGGGGTACGTGTGGGTGTATATCTACTGAATGTTCCGTCATTGGCAGACGGACATGCACTGTGCCTACTGTTTTAACAGTGTATGTCGAGTATTGTCGAGTGCGTAGGTTAGGTACGTAGAACTGAGACCATTATTGATTGTAAATTACACTTCGTCACTGCATCCTCAAGTTATTCTAATATACAGGATGTAGTGTAATTTTTCCAACATGATGCTTTCATCCTAGCCAAATGAAATTTTCAGGGTTTATTCTTCATGAAAACCGGTAGTATTAAGATACTTTGCAGAAAAAAATGTGATATTTTTAAGCTATTGCATAGCTTCTATCGTGGGCTTTGAGCGTGGAGACCGAATCCAGAAATTCCGTAACGAAAATAACCTAACACTATGCAATATCTTTACCGCGGCAGTCCCCGAGTGCCACACATCTTTTTTTATTTTAGAACCACTGAAAGTAGGTACCTGAATATTCGATTCTGAAAAAAAAGGCTTTGATTTTCTTTTTTTGGTTTTTATAAATCTTTGACTCTGATTGGTAAAGGGGTACCAAATGAAAGGCCACTATCGACCTTGTTTAAAATAAAAAGACAGGGTCGCAGACGTAACATTTTGGCTGCAATTACGAATTTCAGTCTGAAATCTGATTTTGACCTAAATTTTACAAAAGTTAAAATAACTTTTGAACCAGTGAATATTGCAGAACATACATGGCATACAGGTTAAATCGATAGGTACTGAAGTCCCACACCCCCCAACCACCGATGATCCATCCCTTATGTTTCACCGTGTATAATCTGTAGTAACCGTAAAACTGTTCGGATGCAGCGACTCGTGTAAAAGATCTCACGACTCAAAAATTCTGATAAGTCCATTAATTAGAATATCAGAAGATATTGTTTTATTTTTTTTGTCGATTTATCAAAAAATGATGAAGATGTAGCCAGTTAAAGTTCCGCGTGACGTAACGGCTCAGTAAAAAGTCACACTTTTGACTAAGCCGTGACGTCACTAGCTCCCAAACTTTGACGCGCTTTCTTTTTGTAGTTTTATGTTTGATTGTCAAAAGGAAAAGTACGTGTCGAATATCTTCTGATAATCTAAGGCCCAAGGTAAAAAAAGTCTGTCACCGTGGCCCGGTAACGTTTGCCGTCGACAGTCACGGGGCGGCACCTTCACCATTTTTAAAAAAGTACGGTCCAATTATCCCTCCTGTCCCCAATGGCACATTTGGCACACCAAACTTGCACTTTTTGAGGATGTAACGGAAGTTCTTGAATGAAATGTGGATTTTCATCTCCCCGGATCCGAGAATTATTATCTTAATAGTAGGCCGCGACGGTCGATTATGCACGCCGAATTGTTCATCACGTAATTTGTTTGTTGAAATATCGTTCTTCTAAGCTATAACGCACCATTTTCGTAAAAAACACTAAATATGGCTGCTGGCGCGCAATTCTAAATTCTAGTTATTGCTGACACACCCTTTATCATAATACATAATTACATATTTATATAATGGTAAAGGGTCATCTGTTATGGTACCCATAACACAAGCTCTGCTTAGCTTGGAGCTAGATAATGCCGTCCGAATTGTCTATCATAATTTTTTTGTTTATTTTTTTTATTTAGCCCAGAAATTAAGCACACTATGTACTTACTTCCTTCCTATGAGTGCATGTCGTTTGCGCAGAACTTAGACTTCATTATTATGTATAATAAATGAGAAGTAATTGTCATAAATCAATAATAATGTGTGACGTGTCCCAAGCTAAGCATAACTTGTGTTATGGGTAGGTAAGGTACAAGATGATACTTTTTAACCGATTTCGATCGAAATCGGTTTCTTCGACTGTATTTTTTTTATGTTTGTTACCTCAGTACTTTTGACTGGGTGATCCGATTTCCATGATACTCTTTTTTATATGAAAGCTGGTGCTTTCCGTGTGGTCCCATTTTAATTAGGTTCAGTTCTGACCATGGGATCCATGAAAATCTATGAAAAAACTATAAAAATTGAAGTCGGTTTATAGTTAATTATTTCAACGATTTGAACTTTTAAACCACTTTATTTGCATTTGTGCAACTACGCGTTGCTGTAGTTTGTGTTTTAGTTTTATGTGGTTAGGGAGAAATAAACATTATTTATCAAAAATATTTGCAAGTTGATTCCCTCGGGGCCCGGAACCGAGCATACTAAATTCAATTCAATTCAATACATTTATTTCAGCTTAGATACATATGAGTACATATTTCAGCCATATTTATAAGATAGAAAACACAATGAAATCAAAACAAAAAAGATCTTAAATTAATGGAACATTATCATAAGCGCATGACACTATGTGTGCGCGTCCAGTGCTCCATGAAAGCGCAGTCCGTGTCCAGCCTTTCAGCTATAAGTTTCAGGTAGCTACTGGTACCGCCCCTGACCCGGCGCATCAGGGATGCTGTTCTGTTGCGGATGATTGCATAAAAATCATCAACGCGGGACTCTGCAAACATCCCGGATGCGCTACAGAAGCGGGGCAGTCCCAGTAGCACTCTGAATCCATTATTATACTGGACGCGCAAGGCATTCCAGCATTTCTGCGTGTAGTTAACCCACAGACTGCACGTATAAAAAGATTGACAGTACGCTCTAAACAAACTTATTTTAACAGACTAAACCCTTTCCATGGCACCCTGTAGATATAATTTCTTAACCTACGATTGTTTTTGTTGTAAGATGATTTCTGAGAAAATCTTTCTATTGTGATGGGTAACCGTTGGACCATCAAAGTCAAAGTCAAAGTCAAATCGTTTATTTCTTTAGAGTTACAAAATAAGTACTTAGACAAGTCAAATTTTTACTATATAAACAGCTTGATAAATAGTTATTACTATCAACAAGAAATAAGGTGCAATTGACTTTAATTCACTTCAATTTTTTGGCCACTAGCGGAAGAAGTGAAAAAGAAACCACTAGCAAGTTTATCGCATATCAACTAATACAATCTTAGGATAACTAAGTCTAACTGGTCTTACATACTATTGTCTGTGTGGAACTGGGCGACATCCGGCCAAGCATTAACATCATTGACGTAGTCATCTACGGAGTAACCATCATCATCAACCTATACTAGTCCACTGCTGAACATAGGCCTATTTATCTTAGTAATCACGAATCACAGAATCTGTGAAATCTACCACCTTCATATTTAAGGAAATGTTACTTCAATCTTTTATCTTGAATTACGTGTTTTAAAAAAACGTTTGGTGAAAGTTTTCTCGATAGGTAGTTGTTTTTTTTATAGATGTTTTGCACACATTTTGCTATTTATCTCAGGAACAGCACGCTTTTTTTCTTCGGTTTTTGTTTAGGTATGAAACCTAGAAGTATTTCTTTAGTTATGTCTTTTAATTATTCGATTGGTTGTTTCTTTCACTTGTAATTAGGTAAAATCAGTTTTGGCGCTTAGAAAATTCGGTGCACGTCTCTGCTCTGTACTTCTCTCTCGCGAAAAAACCATATATTGTCATCTCGCTCGAAATCCTCGTTGCGGCGTTATTGCACTGCATACCTAATCAACATTAGGCTAATAGCACGCTACAGTCATTCGTTTTGGTATGGCCTTAATGGTAATGAGAGGCATTGATTGCCAGTAGGCGATACCAACACATCATTACTACTACTAATAAGCATTTAGAAAAACAAGATAGGCTCGAACCTATTGTGTGGGTAAGTGGATTTGCTAAAAAAACTAGTTCTAGATCTCTGTAACCACGGGATCCCACACAATACAATACACTACATAGATTGATATTTTTAAAATACATAATTAATTAATTTTGTCTATTTCTGAGGTAAATAGCTAAATGTGTACAGAACATCTATTTTTCAAAAAAAAAACAATTATCGAGGAAACTTTTAGCAAAGTATTTTTAAGGCTCGAACCTAGTGGATTTGTTAAAAAAACTAGGCCTAGATATCACTAATCACGGGATCCCCGTGGTAAAATACAAGAATTACATAAATTCCAACATTTTTTCGTCGGTTCCTTGGTGCTGGCTTAGAATTGGCACCACCCCACCTCTTCCCGTGGGTGTCGTACCTCAACAGCCTGCCGCCGTAGCCCCTGTATTCAGCTTGACGCATCCAGCATCTGCCTGCAGTCATTCGCAGATCGTCATCCCACCTGGCTGGAGGGCGTCGACCACTACGTTTGCCGAGTCGCGGTCTCCACTCAAGAACTCGTTTACCCCAGCGGTTGTCGGTTCATCGCGAGATATGACCGGCCTACTGCCACTTCAGTTTGCTTCGGTTCTCTGTCGGATGTATTCGTTACGAATCCTGTCCCCCGCTAGCGAGTATAGATTGTGAAAACTCGTGGTAGACAACACTATGCTCATACTTGATTTCAGATTGTAACATAAGTAATTTATTGAATGAAAAAGAGGAGTTAGGAAAGGAATAAAACTGATAACTTCAACAATGGTGATTGAAATATTAAGTATATCTAACACTTTTTATAAAAAACAAACATGGTACTTACTCAGAAATGAAGAAAACATGTTATCTAGGGAAGCCTCTCTTAAAAGCGAACAGTTTTCGCATCTCTTGCGCGCCTTCGTATCAAAGAATTTACCATGGTTATCATGTACTACGCATATTAAGATTTCCAACGCTTACCTGTGGTTTCCTCTTGTCTAAGAGTTGGTTACTCTCCTGATATTTCCCGTCTTCATTTTCTTCCATTGCACATGTAAAGTTTACGACCGACTTAGATATTATTACCCGGTTAACGTTTCCTACTGTCTTATCACGATACTGAACTGATAAGGAAAGAACGCTATGTTTATAGTTCGCGGTTTGTTAAGCAATACACATAGAATAAACATGTTACCGAGTACGTATAAGTGTGTTATCACAAATCATACACCATGCTATAATGCTGGTATGCCTCGTTCACACTCTTCCCGGGCAATATCCGAGGTTCGTTCTTTTTTTTATAGCAATTGACTGCCGGTTTGCATACCTCGGAAATAAAACTTGTATACTAAACATACAGGGTGATTGGTAGCTGGGTGGAAAGCAAAGGTTGTCTGACGCTCTAGCACGCATAGAGTTTATATAGTACTATAAAAGCTCGATGCTAGCACGTCTCAGATGACAAATTTCGACATTTTCATCGAAAACTGTCACAAAAAACATTTGAGACGTGCAAACTGAGTTGCGTTTGAAAACTCGGGGGTAAGACGAAGTCTCAATATTTATTTTTACGAAGTGTTTTCGTTTTAGGGTAGAAAACTCAAAATTCAACAGTTAAATGCATTTTAATAGGTAAATAGTATGAGAACTGTTTTTTTATTTTATCTTATTTAAAGTAATAAGTAAACAATCTAACAAAACATGTCTTAGCTATCTGTGACACGAGTACAAACATATTTTTATTTCACGAAAAATTTATTTGCAACTGAGAATATCTCAGTAACCAAATGCTTTAGGAAATTAAATTAAACAACATATTTTTTTACTCAGTATATTCTATCCAAATAAACATATACCTTTTAGTGTGCGAGGTGATTTTGAAAAAATATGGAGATCACACGTCCAAGGCACAAATTTAATATGATTATAAAAATAATCAATAACGGACTTACATTATAAATAAATAAAAACATGATTCTTATTAGTATTTTATTTTTGACGCAATAGCGATTAATGACTTTTTAGTTCAGATGGCGGATCCTATGGCGAGAATCAAGAGAAAAGATTTTTTGTGATTAAGAAGGCTACGAACCCCTCCCAAATCTCAGCGGCCGGCTCGAGTGCATTTGTTGTTGTTTCACGTAGAATCGCATCGTGTTGGCCATTCCGCGGCATTCGCCTTATTTTGGAATTGTGCTCCCTGTGTCGCATTGCCCCCCGCGTTTGAGCGAGCGGTTGCAGAAATTTGAAGGAATTTCTCAATTTTTTATATTTTTTCGTACTTTGCGATTCATTTTGAATAAACGACTGATTTCAGAAATATTTTTGTTCATTTCTAATGGTGAATATATTTAGGATGTTTGCAGCGTGACAGATTTTCGAATAAAGGTGTCTAACATGCATAAAAAATAGCTTGAAAATGACTCGATATGGTGGTCAAAATATGGTAAATTAGTTTCACTCTCATTTAATTATCATAATGTTTTTTAAAAAACGAAAACACTACAAACATAGCTATTTGTCATCCGATTATGTATGGAAAATTTCAATACGATCGGAAACGTAGTTTCCAAATGAAGCGGGAAGTACGTTTGTATGGGAGCTAAGGTATCCGTTCTGTCCTTAACGTACCTACACATTTGCCGTATTTGTTTTTTTTTCTTCACTAATTGTGCTCTAAGTAAGGCTATTATTGCCATATTTTATGATTCTAGATCAACGGGAAGTACCCTTTCTATAGGTTTTGGTCCCTCAGTTCAAATAGGATTGTTTTATTTATTTATTGCCTATACATAGGTTGTTAAACATAGGTTGGTAAAGTTTTGTAAATCACAGAACTATGTACTTACTGCGGAGAAATTACCAGTAGTATAGTACTGTCAACAGAATTACTCAACAGAACAGGAATAGTAGAGATTAAAGTCAAGTGTAAAGCATTTTTAAGCTATTGCTTAGCTTCTATCGCGGGCCTTGAGCGCGGGGACCGAATCCAGAAATTCCGTAACGAAAAAACCTCACGCTCCCCACTCCGACCGGAACAGCGGTGATACTTTTTAGTTTTGCCATCTATCGATGAATAGTAGAACTTTTAATGACTTTTTGAAATATGACGTTTGTCTCTTTAGTTTAGCAACTCGCCTCTAGATGGCATTGCAATAGCTTTACCGCGGCAGTCCCCGAGTGCCACACGTCTTTTTTTTATTGCTGATGTATTAGCGTTTGTCTACTAACTCACTTTAAGAAAGCGAAGACGTAGCCTAAAATGGAGCACGCTTTTCCAGAAGGAACTTATTTACCCTAGATTTGTAGACTCCAAGATTGTACTCTAATGGGAAGACAGACGCAGGTCATTCCACTCTTTGGCTGTGGATATTATGAAAGTAGAGCAGACTTTTTTGGTTCGAAACTGTGGTATGTCGACCAGGAATGGGTGGTATGAATTTGTGCGTCTACTGGTCCTATGATAGAAGGGAGAAGGCGGGATAAGGTCGTGCAATGCTTGCGCACAATCACCAAAGTGATACTTGTAGAACACTGACAGTCTGGCAACGCGCCGCCTGTGACCGAGGCAAGACTCTGGCATAGTCTTAGGTCACAGAACATATGGGGGGGAAAAATCCCAGTAGTTCTGTCAACAGAACTACTCAACGAACAGGTGGGATAAACGCCATGGACGACCTCTGTGGCGCGGTGGGCGAAGGCATTGCGGGTTCCATTCCTGCCTCGGGATAAAGGTTCAGGGCGCTCTGGATGTTTTCTATGTATAATAAAAAATATTTAAATAAATAAATATTTTGGGTAGGTGCTAGATAACTGATATACATAATACAATACACTACATAGATAGATATTTTTTATTATATATAGAAAAAATCCAGAACGCCCTGAACAAATACCTGCAGATCATACAAATATTTGTCCCGAGGCGGGAATCGAACCCGCAACCTCCTGTGTCGCAGGCGGACCTTAGCCCACCGCGCTACAGAGGTCGTCTATTATTATTCATGGTAAAAATCAAAAGTTTTTTTTTTGTAAATAAACCATAAATTTACAGTTTTTGGTTTTTTTCCTCTATTTATAAGAAATACACTTTTTGCCAAATTTAATTTACTGATTCTAGATCAAAGGGGAGTTGAATTTATATTATACGCCCTATAGATTTTGGTCCACGAATCAAAAGTAATTTATTAGTGAATATAATAAAATATAATATATAATAATACAATAACTTAATAGGTAGTTATCGATTCCATATTCGGTATATCAGTGTGAGATATCACTATATTCATATCAGTCAGTTCTATATCAAAAAAGTAAGCTAAGTGTCGGTAAGCTTGCCAGCCGAAAAGGTAAAGGTTTCTTGAGACTTTATGGCAGCAGATGAGCCTTACAGCCAAGGTGACAGAGTCACCCACTGCATTCACCCAAAGAAAGGTAGCTAAGTGGATTAACGGTAGATTTCTTCGTTCTCTGGTTTCATTCATTTCCTATGAAATAAATAAACACATAAACGCAATGCAATACATATCCCAACTTTGGAAAATTTATAATATAAGTTTGGATGCTAGTTGAGTGCTCTTAAAAAAGCCTAGAACATGGTATTCCAGGCTACTTGTGTTCTACCCTTGTCGCTCTCAGTTCCATGACTGAGAGAGGTGTGGTCCACCACTGAAATGTTTCTGTTGACTAACCTCAGACTGAGCTGGAACCTTACGCTGCCCCTATCCCTTCGATAGCCATGTTACTGATTGGGACTTAGTCTGTAAAAGTAGGAACATTGGGAATACCCCGCTACGAGCAGTAAAAGCAGCAAGCTTTTCGCGGCGCCGCAGGAATCAGCCTCGAGGGGTAGGTTTGAGTAAAGGCGGTTTTTGTGCTGAACGGGTTCCGAGCCTCTCGAATGGCTTGGTGCTTCACTTCCACGTTCATTCGAGCTATCTTATCCCCTTTCTCCTCCTCCTTTCTTAGCAGGATGAAATAGGGACGGAATTCGTTTGAATAGTGTGAAGACATAACTTTTTTTGGTATATTTTTATACTAACGATTAATTTTGTGATGGTTTCGTTCGAGTCTTATTTCATTTTCTGAAATAGAGTTGTCATCTGTCAGTTTTATCGTTTGAAGCCAATCGCAAAATAGAATACAATTGGCCAATCGTGTAATAATAACAATAGTATTTTTCTTCACAGCTCATATCGAAAATATCGATGAAAGCGCGAGCGATGCTTTTGAAACCTCTTTGGGCTTTCAAACATTTTCTCCTTTGATTCGCGTCAAAGGCACCGCGCGCAGCTGGATGTCTGTGGTCTAACCACAGAAAAATAAAGGGAGTGCGCAGCTCGGATATCTGTGGTCAAACCACAGAATTTAGTTATTGCTCTGTGCCAAAGAAATGAAGTCTGTGCGCCAATCCTAAGACGTGTGCTTATGTACACGTTCTGAGCGTGAAACATCATAACACTTATAATTTTTGTCGTTCTTAGAACATAGGTATGTTATTATATTAGGTATACGAGTATAAACATTTCCAAGCATGTCTCTAAAATACATGCTTTTTTAATAACCAATCTCTAGTAATCTTAGAATTCTTATTATTCTACCTTCCTAGATACGAAACAAGCTTATTTTAATGCTTAACTAATATAAGTCTTCTCAAGTAAAATAAAACAATAATCCCCAACTAAAATGTTTCTCTAATAAGTATTTTTGTCGAGGCAACGAGCACACACAGCACGCGGCCGTTTGGTGTGGAATACATTCTTCATTTGCTGCAGCAGAGAACTGTATTGAACTTTATCCTTCAGTACCCTGTTATCCTTCAGTTGGGCCAAAACCATCAGAATAAGTGGCGATAAAGTCGTCGTTACAAATATTGAATTATCCATATTGTTTGATTTCCGGTTTTCCAGTGCCTGTTAGATTAATTACTATATTATAGTAGGGATATCGCCTTTAGTATATTTGTGGAGAATTTTTCATGCGAAATACGAATCTCCTTTTAGGTGCTCTAATTTTAACAAGTCTTGCTTTAGGTTCCTGGGGACCGCCGCAAGTCGCACACTGAAATCGATAAGCAAAGGGAAGTAACAGTTCAAACAAAACACTACTTAGTACCTTACCTACCCGAATCCATCGACGTAAGTAAGATTCGAGAAAGCACCTTAAATCTACAGAATTTTACTAAGATCTTCGCGAATTTGAAACTTCGATACGACTATACGGATTGTAAAAAGACGTAGCCATATCCCATTTGACTTTAGAAATCATATATTTGAGTTGATTGTGGAAGTAGTTTAATTGTGTTAAAACTGGATCTTGGAAAGGTGGTACCGTTTTCTTTGATTGTTCCTTCTTCTGGCAAGGGGTCTGGACAACAAGAGAATTTGTATTTTTATCTAGGGGTATCAAGGAGATCATTTGAAAAAGTTTCAATATAACTTACTGTATCTGCAAAGTTGATTGAACAGCAAATTATAGTCAAGAGACCAAAAGCAATTAAAAATAAATTCATGTTACTTTACTTTCAATCACGATTTGATTTTAAGGTGGTAAAATGTTTATGAGAATTTCGTTTTATGTTTAGGTAAGTAATAAAACTTTATAAAGGTATAAAACAAAATCAAATCTTATGCAATTTGATTTAATAATCTGATAACGGTCGAACGCAGAGGTATAAAAAGTAAACTATGTAAAGTAGGTAAGGTAGGTAGGTAAGGTATGTTTAGATTTTGACATATAAGTTAGCAGACTATTATGAATATAAATAAATACCGCTACCAGACAGCAAAATCACGTGTAAAATATGTTTATCTAAAGACAAGTTATCTTTAGATATATTTTACAGTGACAATGAGGCTTCCCAATATTCCCAAAAGCTTCAAAGGTTCTAAGATTTATTTTTTAACTGACTTCACAAAAAAGGAGGTTCTCAATTCGACTGTATATTCTTTATGATTTTATTTTTTTGTATTTGTTACTTCAGAACCCTATACTGGGTGGTCCGATTTTCATGATTGTTTTTAAGCTATTGCATAGCTTCTATCACGGGCCTTGAGCATGGAGACCGAATCCAGAAATTCCGTAACGAACATAACCTAACACCCCCCACTCCGACCGGCACAGCGGTGATACTTTTTAGTTTTGCCATCTAACGATGAATAGCAGAACTTTTAATTGCAATAGCTTTACCGCGGCAGTCCCCGAGTGCCACACGTCTTTTTTTATATGAAGATGGTGCTTTTCGTGTGGTCCCTATTTTAATCTGGTCCAATTCTGACGATTGGGACCCCTGAATTTGTTTTGGAATTATCCTTAGTTTTGGATGGTCCAAATCAATTTGTATTTTCATTATCTATGGTTTGTATACAACCAAAACCGAAAAAAATCTTATAAAAATTACAAGCTTCTAAACTTTTAACTAACTTGTATTTCAGCACGAATTTCAGCCTAACTTTGGGCGAAAATAAATAGGTAACATACATTATATTGAGCTACTGAGTAAGAAACAATTATCACACATATGTTATTGGTTACCTCTGCTAGCCTCAACGTCAACCTCAACAGCCTATATTGGTCCACTGCTGGACGAAGGCCTCCCTATGATACCCGCCTTATTGGCGTTTACCTAATGGAGGGTAGTGTCCATAATCTCACGCTGGGCATGCGGGCGGGTTGGAAATCGCAGTTCGGTGGTAGAATTATTCTGCGGGGGGCACTGCTACCCGCCCCCCGTGCATATCCCTTAGTAGCCTCCTACGACACCCACGGGAAGAGTTGTGATGGAGTTGGTTGGCTCTCCCCATATTACAACATAATTCAATCAATTATGGTCTATTAACTAAGACTTTCTTACTTTAATTCTCTTCTAAAGGAACCATGTCATCGATTTTAGTAACAAGAAGAACTGCGCAAGAAAACGTGAGATCCTACGCGTAATTAATTAATGTTTTTAAATTTTCTTTTCTGAACGGAGCGAGCCGGAAATTGGTACGGTGATAAACGACTTGTATGCACACTTTCCTAGTCTTTTGTGGCTAAAATAATGTAGGAAAGCAAATAAAATAGCTAAGACAACGGTGAAAAGAGTTAACTGCAGACTGTTTTTAACTTAACCTCTTATAAAAATGCTCTTGCCAGAGGTACCACGTTACAGCTATACCGTGTCCATTTTGAATGAAGCATAAACGTAAACAAACCGCCCATACTTAACCTAAAATTTACTTTGTTGGCGCGTCCTATACGTAATTTACATTACTTGTCGATTTAAGATCCTCCTTCAATAAAAATTGCTTACAATTATATCTGAAACTCGACGCCAAGCAAGTGAGATTTTGTTATTTGTGTCGTACTTTTTTTACTAACATGCTTCATTCAAAATGCATAAACCATAGGTAGGTATGCATCCAAAAATTAACAATGGTGCGTCAAATTAAACTCAAGAATCGACTTGTGTTGGATGATGCTAAAGGTGCTCTGTGAATCCATTTTTTTTTTCATAGATTCAGGCCTTCCTAGATACGATAAGAATCTGCAATAAATGTATTAAATTTTTATTATTTTCACCGCAAGGGCATTTTTACGCCCCCTAGGCGTGAGGCCCGTAGCATTTGCTATTCCTGCTGCAAATGATGCTGTGTGGAAATATCAATTAATTTATTACCATTGAAGTACTATTAGTAGTGAATCACCTACATACTAGCTGTGCCCGTGGCTTCGGCCGCGTATAATTCACAATTCCATTGGCTTTACTTTTGATCTCAGATTACTAATCTTAATAATATTATAAATGAAACAGTTTTTATGAACGTTTGGTACCACCCTGTATTGGTCCACTGATGAACGCAACCCTTCCACCTAATAAGCGCATTATCTATTGGAGTAATGCCCATAATCCACACGCTGGGCATGGGGGTTGGAGATCGCAGTTCAAAAGTAATGTGGCAAAAATACTTCATTGAAAAATACAGGCATCTTCATCAATGAACGTAGGTATACGACGACCTCTGTGGCGCAGTGGGCGAAGGTTGCCTGCGACGCAGGGGGCTGCGGGTTCGATTTCCGCCTTGGGGCAAAAAAAAGCGCACGGGCCGAAATTGTATGAAGCTGCAACTGCGGGGAAAAAACCGCGCAAGTTTTGATTCAGTACGCGAATCTATGTTATTTTTTCTCACGGGTTAGGTTTGTGAACATAAAATCGCGCATAATATCCGCCGTTAAAGATAAGCCTTAAAATTAAATACAAACTAGGGATGATAATTTATAACAAATGAAAAATAAAAAATAGTTTTAGTATCATTTTAATTACAAGCTAGTAAAAACTTAATTATTTATCATCAGGTATATCGAAGGGTATGCATGTTGTGTACATTGCTCCGTTCGTTAAGGTGTTGTTAAGCCCCACCAGGCATGTCACCCAGCATTCTTCTCTTGTCTCGAAGTTATTTTGGTTGCCGCCGCAGCCTGAATAAATTTTCCGCTTACACGTTCTGAAATGCAAATAATACTAGATGGCGCTGTTTGTCTTTGCATAGAAGGTGCCTCTCATCATCACCATCAATGGGCCTTTACACCAACGAAGGTTGGTTTATGTAGTTCCCTTATAGGCCTTACAGTTTAAAACTCATCTACGTAAATACCGAAAAACGAAGACTACAGGTGTCTTTAGTACGAGCTATGTTTTGTCTTCCTCTGTTGCGGCAACCTTTCTTGCTAATCTTGCAATTTATAAAAAAAAATGTTGGTCGACAAATACAAAATACAGTTAAACACTTTTTGAATTGTTGTCTTGTTTACGGAGACGCGGGGCGTGCAGCGTCGCGTGCAGTGGCCCCGTGGGTCTAAAAAGGCCTTATAGTTATTGGGTAACCCAAAAGCTGGTACCTGTTTGCTATTAGTATTGTTATGGTTAATCTGAGGTAACCGTAGGTATATTGATTGCAACAGACTGCAGTTTCAATTGTAAATACCTACTTGTTTCTAATTTGTTTTAAATAATTATTTGATTGTAATTTTCTTAAAGAATAAAGTTATTCTGAGTTTGTACTAAGTTAGTCAGTCTTGGTTGTTATATGGACGTACATAGCTCATCTATCCAGCCCACCGCCGCCGCCGCCGCGCCGCCGCACGACGACACAAGGACAAAAATAAGCATCAAAATTATCGCTATACTCACTTGGACATATAATCCCAGGCCCAGCGGGTAAAATATCCGAAGCAGGTTCCGAAATCGAATGATAAACCGCAGAAATGAGGTGTGTTCGCTGAAACCGTAAATAAAAAAATCGTTAAAACAAGATACCTACTTCCCTAGAGAATTAAAAGTTTTTAGACCTGCCCAGCCTTCTGCGGAGGGTTATTCTACCTGTGCAAGCGACGCGCGCTGGCACGCGGGTTGGCGATTGGAGTAGTTAAAAAATGTAAAAACACTTATGGCCAGGTATTCCTTGAGAGCCCGCGCTTTGTGATTTTGAAAATCAATTGAGACTTATAAAATAATGTTTGAAATTCTGAGAAAGATAGGTATGGATCGAGACTATGCTAATCAAAGTCTTATACAAGATCTAATGAACTTCTTTCTTTTTAGAAAAAAGCCGTAGGTAAAGTTACCACTTTTTGCATTGATTTAAAAAGGGAAGATAGGTTACGTTCTCCCAGAGCTTACTCAAAAATTGGCATGTGTTACATTACAACAACACGCAAACACATACGCTCACAGTTATATTTCCATTCCTGTGCAATACAAAGAAGAACAAAGACTGAGACAACAATATTTCACGCGAATCATGACCGCCCGTGCCGCCGGTCAGACGGTGACTGATGTGGGAGAACACAATTTTACACAATTCGAGGTTGCCACTTTCGAGCAACCAGTGCCTCATCTTCGTTTTTAATAAATCAATGACTTTTTGTAATTTTTTTTCATTATGACTGAACTATACTTTCAGTCGTCATATTGCTGTCCGTGCAAAGATTTAAATCGTTAGATACGCCTTACGCCCAAAAACCTTGGCATTGTGTTTGAATGCGAGCGGTAACAAAATCCCGACGCAGGCACACTACAAAATTAGTGTACACTACGGAAAGGGCCTATCTAATGCATTGATTTAAAAAGGGAAGATAGGTTACGTTCTCCCAGCGCTTACTCAAAAAGAACAAAGACGGAAAGACGTATCTAGGACCGAAGTGAGACTGAGACAACAATATTTCACGCGAATAACGACCGCCCGTGCCGCCGGTCAGACGGTGACTGATGTGGGTGAACACAATTTTACACAATTTGAGGTTGCCACTTTCGAGCAACCAGTGCCTCATCTTCGTTTTTAATAAATCAATGATCTAATGATTAAAATCTTTGCGTCCGTATATTTGAGACGTACTGGCCGTCTATATGAGCGCTTTCGCCCACTGCTGCAGGAATACCTGGTCTTAAGAAAACAGCAGCTGACCTTCCTCTGGTAGACTTTTTTGTCAACGCCAGACACAGCCCGGCAGGTTATGTCGGCATAACCATGTGCATGAATTTTACAGAGCATGATCTGGCAACTAGGACCGCAGTCCCAGTACCTGGTGGTCCCTACTATAAAGCTGTTGTCCCGCCGCTAACTCGGCCGGACTGTGTCGGCAGGCCGCGGTAACATAGTACGTAGACTCGATATAATTACATGACACGTGACCCGGAGTGAGATTGCAGTGAGCGTAGCAATCGCTTTTAGTTTCAAACTTGTTGCCGTTCCCTTGACATCCACCCCAGAAGAACCGATAGCACTTCCTCTGTTTGACGTCGTAGTACCACTGGACAATGTCAGCGCGGCACGGACCGGTGTCGGGGCGAAGGAAACACGACTTATAACGTGCTGAAAGCAACAAATAAATAATAATAATTCAGGATGAACAACGAAACTGCCGTTTGGTGGCGGCTCACCACCCCAACTTATTTCCGAGGGTGTCGTAAGAGGCGACTGAGGAATGGTGGGCATTATAGGCTACCCCTCATAAGATATAAGCCGCATAACAGGGGGACCTCTGACCAGTAGTGAATCAATATACTGGTCAACAACTGGACAACATCGGTGAGGATGAGGATATTCACAAGCAGCCTCGAGCCAGAAAATTAGCGGATGTACACCCCAGTGCCTCGGTAAGCACGCAGTAGCAGTAAGCAGCCGTTGGTCCTGCGTCCGACCTCTCACCGGTCGTGACGATCAGCGTCCCTTCGTATTTTGAGAGTAAGGGAATAGTACCTAGTACCTTTGTTCGCGCACACACTTGTGCACTATAATAATGTCCAACCGTTGAGACTGGGCGCCGTGATCGAAATACTTGTTTACGATAAAAGTTGCTTACCTCTTAAAACAGAGTTTGAATTAGTATTCATACAAAGTGTTTTTGTAAATACGTTTGCATCATTGTCAACGGGAGTTACTTGGTCGGAATTCCCAGAATATAATATGAAAAGTACAATCCATAAATGAAAATAATATTGTACAGTACAAGTCTGAGACATAATCAATATTTTATTTCTAGCAATTTCAAAATAATAGCTGGCGATACAATAGCTTTAACATAATGCTGTGGATTGTTTCTATTGGGAATTTTATGACTCTATTTATTTAGGCTTTCAGCTATTTTATTTTCAAATGGAATGCGTTTGTTTTTTAATCATGTTCGAGCAAATACTGAGAGAGATTCTCGTTGTTTTAAACAGTTTGGTACCTACAGAGCCACTATTGTGCGGCCAGGGCACTACGCAAATACCTACAACAATAAAGAGACGGCACGATTACGTCTCATTACTAACGTTATAAAGACCCGCCCCGTAGCTGCTATGAATTACAATTACAACTTTTTTCCGTAGCATGCACGCGCCTGATTCGTTTCACCCCCAGAACTCAGAAGTGTAGAATTTAAAAGGCGCTAAAAGATTTGTAGCCTCCAAATTCCAACTTTCTAGCTTCTGCGGTGGTTTTGCGTTGGTGTCGGAAAATTAAGTCCAAGATTTTCCTGTAAGCCATCTTGCAGGGAAATGTCAAACTTTTAAAAGGTTGCTGTTGCTAGGTACATTATAGACCGTGACCGAGGGGTTACCTCGGTATCGATTTCCTGTGTCGACTTCGAACTGTTTCGACTTTACTGCTGGACGCAGGGCTCCCCTGATAAGCGCCTGATTCGCATTTATCCCATCGAGGGTAATGCCCATTATCCCCACGCGGGTGACGCATGGCGTTGTAACCGAAAATAAAATAGCAGATTATGAGCATTCGATTTTATTCCCAAAGCTGGGCTACCCTTTAAAACTGGCAATCAATATCGTCGGTCATCATCGCTAACACTCCGGAAAGGACATTTTAACCGACTATCAACGTAGGTAGCAAGAAAGCTGTGTGCTTAGAATCTTTACCACCACAACTCTTTCCGCGGGTGTCGTAAGAGGGGACTAAGGGATATCCACCGGAGGACGAGCTGCAGCATAGCATCTCCTGCAGAACAATGATACCACCAAACTGCGATCCCAACCCGCTCGCGTGGGGATTATGGGCATTACCCCCCATTACATAAACGCTAACAAGGCGCTTATCAGGGGGAGACTTGCGTCCAGCAGTGGACCAATACAGGCTGAGGTAACTGTGTTCACCATCGCACATTTCTTATAATTAACTATAATCTTCTATAATTATAATCGAATTTATCTTTAACCTAGACTTGAAACAGTACCTAATGCAATTCAAGGGTCCCTAGCATTGATTAGGTAATTAAAAAGGGAAGATTAGGTACTAGTTTCTCGAAAATGGCAACCTCATATTGTGTAAAATTGTGTGCTCCCACCTCAGTCACCGTCGGACCGGCGGCTGTTGCCAGAACATGTAAGTAATTTTGATAATCTAAGGCAATTTTCGTAACATTTGAGAACTACGATATTTCTAATAGGTACTAAATTTAGACGTGAGCTCCTAAGTAAACATTGTGAAATACAATAACGAAATTTTTCAAAGAGAAGCTTTGTTTTTTATAAAAATAAATTGTTAATAAGTACTTATTTTAAGGGCTTCTTGTTTCCTTTTTGTTGAGGCAACGTGAGCGCTATACTCAGGCGGTCACGTTGACTCAAAAATACGACACAATGACATTTTCAAATCTTTGTTTGCTACCAAACTTCGAAACTTATTTCATTAATGTTTTTTAGGTTTCTTTTCAACGATAGGAGGCCCAATCTGAGGACGGAGTGTTATTTAAAAGTTCGACAGTGAGTCATAATGAACATTAAACGACCTATGTGTCAGACGCAGGAGGTTGCGGGTTCGATTCCCGCCTCGGGACAAATTTTTATACGATCTGCAGATATTTGTTCAGGGCGTTTTGGATGTTTTCTATGCATAATAATAAGTACTATCTATGTTGTGTAGGTATTGTATTAGGTAAAGTATATCAGTTATCTGCCTAGCTAGATAATGCTGTGTGAAGTGTCCAACATTATCATTATTATTTTTGTGTTAAGGCCCATACACCAGCGAAAGTGGCGCCCCCAACTATTTTATCTTATTATTACGTTAAAAGCAGGAATTTTTAAAAATCCTACGTTCAGTTTGTGGTATCTATTATAAGCTATTAATTAATGCCTCTGTAATAGTTTCATTTTGTAAAGCTTAGGAAGAGATACGAAGTTGCGCTTTTTGGCCACCAAACTCTATTTTTGCATCTCCTCCTAAACTATATGAGATAAAATTATAAAAGAGGTATTAAAAAATAGCTTAAAATAGATACCACAAACTGAACGTAGGATTTTTAAAAATTCCTATGATTAACGTAAAAATATGATAAAATAGGAATTGTTGTCAGATTGGCTCGGGTATGCGCCTTAAGATCTTAATTTATCTTCTCGATTTAACACCGGTAAAATCCAAAGCGCATGGGCATAAGCCAAGTGCGCTTCAGAAGGAGAGACATTTTATTATTATTATTATTTTACTTAAACAACTCGGAGCCCTAAGTTACTGATAGCGCTAACAGAAGGAGGAAAAGTAACTTTTGCCTTCAATGACTAGATCGGAAACATACTTTTTTAGTCAGAGTGGCACATTTAGATCGGTCACTATGAGAAAGTAAGAAACTTTAAGACATAGGTACAAAAATCGCTTCTAAGAAGCCATGTCATCGATTTAAGTAAATAGAAAAGCAAACTTGTACTTAGCTCGAACCTGGACGTTTTGAAAAATAAAACTGACAAAATTTATATTTAGATCTCGATTGTGTATGAAACGTGATATCTAAAATGAATAAAATCTATTGTTTTTATATCCTTTAATTTATTTTAGTTATTTTTCGGAATGACTAGGTACCATTTTTTATGTACCGTAAAATGGGGTGAATGGGGATGGTTTTCAACTTTGAGTGCCCTTTTCTAATGAATTTTGTATCAACAACTATTAGTTTACTACATTAAAAGTTTAGTCTTAACTTGTATATTATGAAATTGTATGCGAAACTCATTGATAGTGAGCTTCTTTTATGTAAATACTTAAAATATATGCTATCCCTATTCATACACGTATAGGGGTTAATAGGGACGGCATTGAGAACAATAGAGAAATATGGTCAGGGTTGTCACAAACCCCCAAATAATATTATTCAGAACTAAGAATGAAAAAATAAGAAATTCAGTACTATAGAAATAATGTAAAATACATTATACCTCTACAGATTTCATTGCTTCCTTAGCGACTTACAAACGACTTTTGAATCAGATTCATTAAACTTATAAAAAAACAAAAAAAGCAATTACCTACATATTTCGACTTTAGCCGAGTCAAAAGATTAGTAAGTGCAGAAAGTAAATATTGGAGAATCAAAATACCTACTCAAACCTACTATCCTATATACTGGACCCCAATGTCATAATTAGAAAAAAAGAGGAAAAAAATTTTGTTTGTTTTATTAATTTGAAAACAACGTTACAACAGTAATATTAATGGCTATGCTTACATAATAGGAACTATTAAATTTTCAATCAGTCTCAGTGTACTTAATTTAATATGTTAAAAATATTTGTTTAATTTGAATCAGTATCCATCAGATCACTTAATATTTCTTTCTCATTATTATAGTATTTCGGTCTCTTGATTTTTATTTTGTCTCTTACTTGGACTTTCTTCAAATCAAGAGTTTTCTTTGGCTTATAACTCACTTTTTCTTGAGATATGATTTCAATTTTTGGGTTTAACTTGTCGCATGAAGTTACTTCTATCTCATCACCAACTGTAATAGTGTCCTCATATATCACAGGCATTTCAGCAATATCCAATGTACTATAGTCCATTTCAGAAAAATCTTTGCCATTCTCATCTATCACATAATTAATAAGGTCCTTGAAGTTGTTTTCTGTTGTAGAGATATTATTATTGTTCACCATCAACAAATTATCTGCACTTGAGTTAGTTTCTTGTTCTTTGTCCAGTGCAAAACCGCCGGCGAGTTCTGCTACGTTTTGTGATATATTTTTTATTTTTGTTTTTTTTACAAGAGATTTATTGTCAGTTTTTTTTGATTTATTGGTAATTTTTCGCTCCTTCTTAAATTTTTGAGTATTAAGCTTCTTTTTTGTTTCGGTTTTCTCCAACTTTTTCATTTCAGTCTCTTTTAAAACATGTGTCTTACTTGGCCCTGCTACGGGAATCACATCTTCCATTGGTTGTTCACATTGTAGACTAATATGTTCTGTCACAATATCATTATCTTCAATTACTTCGTCTATTTCAATATTTTCTACGCTCCTGCCAGCGACAACTTCAATTTTCTTTTTTTTATTGTATTGTCTGTTAGGGGCCGAACCATACCTCATTTCCTTTAGCATATTCAAGACTGTATCATCAATTGCACCTTTGAAATTTGTGTCTTCTGTAGATTCGAAGGATGGCAGTCTCTCAAGAATTTTTTGTTTATTGATTGGGCGAATACCACATTTTTCAAAACCAGATATGATGTTTTGAGATGCAGTGGGCTCTATTTTGTCCATAAGTTTTTTCAACAATGATGGAAACACGTTTTTCGGAATTGTAGGTAGAATGCGACCATCAGTTTTTTTCCAATTAAGAATTAAATCCCTCCAAGCCATCTTTAACGGCCTGAAAAATGCTACGTCAAGTGGTTGGGTAAGGTGTGTTGAGTTGCTGGGCAAAAAAATGAATCGGACACCGACATTTTTACATTCTGCAACTAAGTCTATCGACAGATGAGAGGCGAGGTTGTCACCTATTAAAAATTTGTCTCCAGTTTTGTTGCTGAAGTAAGGTAGGACGATACTTCTCACCCAGTCTTCGAAAATAGCGCCGTCAAACCAACCAGATTTCGTACAGTTGTACCTGCACCCATTAGGTCCATTTTTTCTCCACGTGTCATACATATTCTGCGCCTTGTAAACCACGTACGGGCTCAATATCGTGCCATCTGCTGCAGCCGCCATCATAATTGACGTCGCCCCTTTTGTGTGGTTCATGACCCGTTCTGGGTATTTGACGCTTCTCTTAACCAGAACTCTTTTTCTGCCAGGGTCGTCAGTGAGGTTGGTTTCATCATAATTGACTATATTTTCTGACGGCACGCCTTGTAGTGAGATTTCCAACTCGTCAAAATAACTTTCTATGATCTCTGGGGACACAGCTGCTCTTGATCGTTTAATGTTTTGGCTTAATCTCAAGCTTATCTTCTTGTCATGACGCCGGAGAAAAGATTTGACGTATTCAACACCTGGCATGTTGTTTTTAAATTTTTTGATAACAATGCCCAACTTATCAAGATACCCTTTAATTACAAGCCTGAGGTCAATTGGTTCTAATGGGTATCCCCACTCCGAACAGGTGTTTATATATTTGATTAGGTAATCCTCTTCATTTTGGCTAAGAGAAGGTTGACCGCCCTGTGGCTTTATAATAAAAGTGTTGTGTCGGTGTAGGACAGATTTTGGAATACCATAGATTCTCTGTATGTCTACTAATGATTTATTAGTTGTATTATATTCCTTGAGGGCGTCGTTTATTACTTTCGGGTCATATTTTTTATAATTCTTCTTTTGGCTGGGCTTATATTTTCGTGGCATTGTGCCTGCAAAAAGCAAAAGTCCCTAAGTACCTAAATAAATAAGCCTAACCAAACCACCCATCATTAGGTAATAACGAATAATAATATTATTATAGACAAATACTAGCGATATTGGTGAGTGACACCCCTGTCCCTATCCATGCTTTAGTGTCCCTTTTCATACAACCACGTCCTTAGTTTGTAGGACTCTCGTCCCTATTCACCCCACAGACATCCCGATAATATCCTGTAGGCGTCTCTATTACCCTCTTTTTTTGCAAAATTTACCGGCACTCATAAATTTTCGATTTAAACTAAAATTAAACAAGAAAATTGTAGTAACATACTTGATTTGGATGGAGAACACACTAACTTTTGTTACTCAGCACGATTCATTTAATAGAAATCACTTTTTCCTGCTTGTTTTTCAAAGTTTTTGAGGGACAAAATCACGTCCTGCTGAACGGCGAACTTCAGATGTATTTTTTTCTGACTTGTGACCATCTTCACGTCAAAAAAGTGTTACCAGTATAAAAATTCAATATTCTACTATAAAACTCATAAAAAATCAGACGATTATCGGTAGATTTCTGATAGTGTTTCCGCTTCAATTTTGTTCATCGATTTTATCCCTATTGACCCCTGCATCCCTATTGACCCCGTTTTACGGTACATGCTATGATATTTGATATCTCCGCCCATGACCGATTTTGCTAATTTATTCACTATTGTATAGAGAATGATCCCGAGGTGGTCCCTTAGAAAAGTTATTCCCGAGGGATTAGTATTTATCCCGTAAAACTTAAAAAGCGAATAATTTTCCCAATTATTGCTAACTAATGTGTCCATGGCAACGGGCACAAACAGGAGACCTACGGTATCTAAAAAACAAATTACAAACGGTTGACGGTTAGCGGACTGCATAACACGAAGGATGACCGTTTCTTCAATGTCTCTGATCCTGACCCTGACTCGGATAGAGATCCGAAAACAAATGAGTCCAGTGTTTCCAGATTCGTAAGATAAGATTATTTATTTATTTATTTGAACCACCAACAGTTATTATTACACAAGAAAGTTACACTATGGAATAGAGTAAGATTGGTTTGGAGTTGGAGCGCTTGTGCTCAACTAATTATAGGCGGTTACATGGAAAAACATTATTTAAATAGAGTTGAGAAGAAATGTAACTTTCTTCTCAACTCTATTTAAATAAACACTAACGGTGACACAGTTAATCTGATATGTACTAGTTAATACTTATGGTAAAATTATATAAAAAAAATCTGATGGATTGACACTTATTTAAAGTACATTTAGGTAGGTATAAAGCAAGACAGATTTAAATAATAATAATTGACAATTAATTAAAGAACAAGATGATAGAAGAAACTTATAATTGCTATAAAATATCTGAGACGATGAGATCTACATTGATGTCTACAGATCTTCTGAGGAGCAAAGAGATGAAACTACATTTTTGTACCTACTTAGTGATTGACCTAGGTCAAGATCACTTTTTTTGGATAATTCATTATAGGATTTACAGAGACTTGACATGACATCATTTTGACCAGTTTGTTCGTGAGAATGGAATGGAGAATAAATCATTATGTTGAATCATTTAAGAGTAATCTAGAGGGAATTTTAATAAGAAACCTACTTGACAATTCCGAACAATCTGTGCTACCATTGTAGGTAAGTATACTTTATGCAAAAATACGAGGTCAAGTTTTTTTCTACGGGTAGATAATGAAGTCATTTTGTACTTTTTGAGTCTATTGTCATAATTATTAATTTTCTTAGCAATTTTATCACCGTAACTTACATCGTAGAGAAAGCGTCTTTGTATAGGTACTTTCTATTCTTTTAGAATACACGTCACGTCACAACGCGGATTCCAAATAATACTGCCATACTCTAAAACTCTAATATGGGACCTAGGTAGTAATGTTTCAAACAGTCTAATTTTGGTAGGTACGGCAGGCAGCATTTAAATTCTTTGCAGTTTTTGATGACAAAACCCAAAATCATAAAAAGTCTTTTAACGATTTTTAGAATGTGAACGTCGAATTTAAGTTGAGAGTCAAATAGGTAGTACCTATGCCCAGATCACGAATCAAATTAACATGAGAAAGTTGGCTATTATTTATGAAGTAAGAGTTAAGTTGTGCGTTTTTATTACGGTTAAACTGTAGGTATGTATGTAACTAATGACATTTGCTGATATTTAGTGACATATTGTTATTGTTTTCATTTGTGCAAACTTGATAAATCGTCTTGCAGACGTAACATCAGTGGGTTCTTTAAACAAATTAGGTAAGATTAAAAAACTTTCAAGATGTTTTCTCGTCAATCGCCACTTGAGCGCCATCTCTCCGTTTTCATGAGCGCGAACTAGAGATTACAAAGAGCGCCACCTAGCTATTTTTCATGGAACTAAAGAACAGTCTATAATCCTACGAACACATAATGGTTCTATTTTGTACCATTTGTTCCTCTGAGGACGCCACTATGCAAATTTACAAAGTTTTGATAAACCGATTTCAAGGATTTTTAATGTTTGCTACTTCAGAACTTTTTACTGGGTGGTCCGATTTACACGATTCTATTTTTATTTGAAAGCTGGTGCTTCTGGTGTGGTTCCATTTTAATGGTCTAGCTAGTTGAATAAAGCCATAGTTTGGGTCACGCACGTACCTACCTAGCTAAGCCATAGTTTGGGCCACGTAGCTTGAAAACATTTTTTATTTAGTATTTGTTGTTATAGCGGCAACAGACATAGGTAGGTAGGCAACCTACATCGTCTGTGAAAATTTCAACAGTTTAATTATCTCGGTTCATGAGATACAGCCTCAGATACAGCTACAGCCTGGTGATAGACGATCAGACAGACAGACGAATGGGCAGCCGAGTCTGAGTAATAGCATCTCGTTTTACCCTATGATGGGTAGGTAAGGTACGGAACCCTAAAAAATCAAGCGTGAAATGCTATGTAGAAAAATTACTTTGCACTGCGCACAGATTAGCTTAACATTCGCTGATAACATCGGACTCATTTGAAACGGGAAACTCAATTTTTTTCTAAATATTGGTCCTCCTATCTTTTAACTATTAGGTACACAACACACTTATACCTGAACGAACATGCATGCATAGAAGGTAGGTACCATGTAGGAATCCATGCCTAACATAGAAGTAGAGGAGTAAGAAAAAGAACTCTATTTATTTTTCTACCTCACCACGATACAACTCCATAGGTAAACTCCATAAAGAAAATGTCTGCTTTTTCTCACAAAATAAAAATACCTACACTAGAAAAAAGGAGACGCCTTTATTTTAAGAATGGTTTATCTCTACCTACCTATACCTTACTGTACCTACAGAATCCAAACCCGATGAAGAATGTTTGTTAATAAACCTTGGCACAAAAATACCTAAACCTCACTTGCTTGGCGTCGATTTTGAGATAAACATATTTATTACAAAAACAAATTAATTGAAGATCTAGGAATCACAGGCTTGTCAACTTCCTTGAGAAGAGGTGCTGCTGATGATGAAACTCCAAAGGAAGTGGCAGGTGGCGAAGCCCCGACACTGTGACCAAAAATGGGATCGATCTTCCTTATCATGACGGATAGCAAGCACTATTCAAAGATGTCTCAGCAATCAAAAGGTTCAATACTGGATCTAATCACCGATTTCTCCGAGGCTCTCTGAATCTGTTTATTTGTAATTCTGTCACACTTTAAGCTTGACAGAAACAGTCTGATGAATTCCACGGTCCGACCTAACCCAATCCAAATAAGTAAGTAGAATAGATTCTTTACCTACCTTGGATCCAGCTAATGACGCTGACGACATTCTACGCAATCTGGTCGAAACGTTGAGGGACGAGAGCATCAAGTTCTGCCAAAAGCTTCATAGGTAGGTACCTACCATACGGAAAACAAGCCCAACTTCTAGGATGCAACTTTCGGGCTGATGGCAAAAAGATGAGGAACCACCCAAGCGACTTTTTCAGACAGGTCCTGTCCCTAAAATAAAATATTTATTGATAGTTAAAATAGGTAGGTACATACCTACTGTTGAATGTAGATGGATTATGGACACGGTATAGGCAGGCACATACCTATACTACCGTGCCTACCTATACCTACCGTGTCCATTTTGAATGTAGCATGTTAGTAAACAGACCGCCCATCCTGGCGCGGTCCTCCCTTCAATAAAAATTGCGTACAGGATGGCCTAGTTCTTAAAGTCACTAAGTCCATTTTGACGTTTTTTGGGTAGGAGCGTTTTAGTGATAAAATGTATTTATTAAAGCTTAAATTGTTGTATAAAAATTTGGATTAAAATGAAAAACGTAGCTCTAAGGACACTGTTTAATATACTGAACTTAAAAATAGAATAACTGTTATAGGTTTTACACACATAATTTTTATATCAATGGACTTATCACAAAATCAATGGAGTTGGTTACTTTTTATCAAAATTCTTTGGATTTAGTGACATTTTTCAATAATCATCACTTTAGATACATTGATAATCAAATCTGTTTTATCTTTAAAATTGCTTATACTTAAGGAAATGCTTATAAAACTTATAGTCATAATGTGTTTCTTAGTATTTTCTTTTATTTTCAAATTTTTCTTTCATGTCTCTGGCTTGGAAGCCCTTTTTTTCCTTTTCTATTAAGTGCTTCTGGATCTTCTATATTTTCATTCACAACTATTTCTTCTTCCAAATAAAATTCTCCAGTACTTTCATTAAGCAATACATCTCTTGTTGTTGTTCCTTCTATCATTTCTAAAGTTGTGTTGTCCATATTGTTTTCACCCTCAAAATCGCAATTTGTAGCATCACTATCAACTTCTTTATCCAATATCATTTCCCCCGTTTGTTCATCTAATCTTAATGACTTTTTACTATTTTGTCTAATGGAATTGTTGCCTTTTTTTGGTTATGTGCCAGCCTGCAAACTAATCAAAACTTTAAATGCATAAAACTTCTTGTGTATTTGCACAAAAATTCAAGAAAGTGTATTTGAGGGTAGATAATAACCGGTAACCGGTAACGGGCTTAATTTAATGCTAATTGGCATTTAATTAAGCCCGTTACCGGTTTAGTGTCTGTTATGTTGAAGGAACTAGAACTAGTTCTACATTAAAAATTAAATTAAAAATATCTATCTATGTAGTGTATTGTATTATGTATATCAGTTATCTAGTACCCATAACACAAGCTCTGCTTAACTTGGGGCTAGATAATGCTGTGTGAATTGTCCAGCATTATTTATTTATTATTATTTATTTATTAACTTCTCTTGAAAACATTTTTAATATGAGCAACGTGTAAAATACTTAGGTACTTACCTCGTCTCTGCGTGAACATCGACCTGGATGCGTATGCCGCAATGTTTCCGGGGTGTATTTTCTCCATCAGGTGTCCATTCACTGCCAGATGAATTATATGGGTCATCTTCATCGGAATTAAATTACCCACAATCATTAATAAGCCTATAAAAAAACAATTTTTGATAGCAATAGTGCAAATGATAGAAATAGAACAATTTTTTTATGGAAAACTGCTTACTGTTGAAGTTTATCCTCGTTCATGGTAAATATACTCGAATTAAGCACATTTAAAACCACTTTTCACCTTTTTTTTGATCAATTGATTAAAAACACTTGTCGCACAAAGTTTTTGCCGTAACGAATTTAAACTGTGAAAAAAAACGGTCCCTGGTGTAGCCAGGACATGGACTAAAAATTGAAGGACTTAGTTACTTTTAAATGAAAAATAAGTAACTTAGTTACTTTTTGCTCGAATGTACGCTCTGATTTGTACTTCGTTACTTTAAGAACTGAACTGAATGGAGTTAGGGACTTTAGGCATTGGGAAAAACACACTTAGAGGTATTTTAGAGAAAAAAGAGTCAGACCCGAAGATAGAGGAAAAAAAGTAGAATATTTTGAACTGGTAATGTAAAAATGGCAAAATTTGGACTTAGTGACTTTAAGAACTAGGCCATCCCTGAAACTCGAAGCCAAGCAAGTGAGATTTTGTAATTTGTGTCGTAGTTTGTTTACTAACAAGGTTGGCATGATCACTGTTTAAAACACGTGTTTGAAAACAACTTGTTGTTTCAAACACGTGTTTTAAACAGTGTTTAAAACAGTTTGAAATAAAACTTTGTTTTTATTAAGTGTTTCAAAACACAGCTTAAAACAATTTTTAAACAACGTTTAAAACATGAAGAAAATATCAGGGTTTAAAACTACCTTTTATTGCAAATGAATGGAAAAAAATCCAAACAAATAAATTTATAGAACTCTACATAGCTTAAAATAAATTTAGAAGTGGAAAGTCTCTATCTATGTAGGCCGTACACTGTAGGTACATTGCATAAGTAATGCGGGAAGGAAAGGGAAGGAAAAGTCCCTATGTCGGCCGTCGAAAGCAAGTAATTCACTGGATTTGTGGGTATTCTCCGTTCTCTACCTACCTACACTACACTACATACAAGGTAAAGTGTTTTGTTTTGATTAACAATTATAATAATAATTAGTTTATAGATACTGAGATACGCATTTAGTAAATTTTTACTAATATGCATTAGGAAGTAGTTTACAAATGGATTAAATATTTTAATATTCGCTTTAATTGATTTGAAATTGATTCCTATAGGTAAAAAGTATAAAAAAACAAATAAAACAAAAAAACACTTGTTTTAAACATTTTGAACTGTTTGTTTTATAAAATATAAAAAAAACTTTTTTTCTAACCCTGTTTACTAACATGCTACATTCAAAATGGATACGGTATAGTAATTACTCTCATTCTGCGGATGGTTCCTATTATGTAGGAACAAGCCAATTTTTGAGTAAGCGCTGGGAGAACGTAACCTATCTTCCCTTTTTAATTAATCAATGTAGGTATAATTCTATCTGTGCAGAAATATTTGTGCGATATTATTATTTAATAGAAAATCCATCATTATTAATAATGTCTGATAGATTATTATTCTTGGAGCCTAGCCTACTGGGATTTACTATAACTAGCTCTTTTGTCCGCGTACTTACTTGGTACACGTACCTACCTAAATTTTACAACACAATAATATTAATTCTATTATAAGTACCAAACTCGATGGTACAACACAATACAATCGACTTTATTATAACTCGATTCCGATTATTCGACCTAGATCAAAGCTTGGCAATCTCTACCTGGCGTTTCTCATTGGTCAAGCGTTCTTATTGGTTGGATGTTTTTGACTGGCTATAGAGCTTTTGGCTCGCCTAGAGCCATTGAGTGATGCTAGGCAAAGTACCAAAATCTTAAAATAAGCTTTTAACATTATGTAGAGAATCCAAAATATAGTGGTAGGTTCACATTTTGCGACACGATGAAAAAGTTGAAAGTAAATATATATAATTTGTCATCGATTTTGGCACTATACCTTACCAACGTATATAACTTACCAACTAAAAAAAAATAAGATTATCAATCATCAAAATTAACTTATTATGAAGGTATACAGAAAAACGTACATTAATTAGCACTTAGCACTGATAGATAGCATGATACAAAAATTATACATTATAGGGTAAGGGTCTTAAATCTTATATTAGGATTATCTAGGCACTAGGGTTCTCTAATATATACTTTATACACGCTTATTACTGAGGATTATTATGCACACAGGCGCAGCGGTGTCATCGTTTTATCTTCTACACGGTATGCAATCGCACACGCGCGCTCCGGTAATGACGCCCATCTGTTAAGAACGGAACGGATACCTTAGACCCCATACAAACGTACTTTCCGCTTCATTAGGAAACTACGTTTCCGAACTTATTGGAAGTATCATACATAATCGGATGACAAATAGCTATGTTTGTAGTGTTTTCTTTTTTTTAAAAACATTATGATCTTTGAATGAGAGTGAAACTAATTTGCCATATTTTGACTACCAAATCTAGTCATTTTCAAGCCATTTTTATGCATGTTAGACACCTTTATTCGAAAATCTGTCACACTGCAAACATCCTAAATATATTCACCATTAGCAATAAACAAAAATATTTCTGAAATCAGTCGTTTATTAAAAATGAAATCAAAATGAAAAATGAAAGTACGAAAAAACAATAAAAAATAAACAATTGAGAAATTCTTTCAAATTTCTGTAACCGCTCGCTCAAATGCGGAGGGCAATGCGACACAGGGAGCACAATTCCAAAATAAGGAATGACCAACACGATACGATTCTACGTGAAACAACAACAAATTCGCTCGGTCCGGCCGCTGAGATTTGGGAGAGGTTCGTAGCCTTCTTAAGCGACTGTGCTCACCACTAAGCTATACAAAATCAAGGTATCATAAAAAGGAAAATGTAAACGTTTCTATTTCTATATAATAGATACTATCAACTGATGATTGTGTTGCGAAGAAAAAAACTACAAATATAAAACAGCGAGCGAAGCGAACTTTGAAAAATGTAAAGACTTTTAAGCGATGATTAGGAAAAAAAGGAGGAAAATACGATGTAACAACAATATAACAGTTTTGTTGTGGAGCTCTTACAGAGACTTCGAGGAGCTGCAGGGCTCCGGGGAGCACATTTGGAGTATGTTTGATCTAGTGGATAAAAAAGCTTGGGAGCTGGGCCGAGATTTGCTCCAACACGAAAACTTTGTTAGTTTCTTATCCTAACCTAACCTATCTTAAGTTTTTTTGTTCACTGTTTTACCTACGTACAAAATAAGAAGTGAAAAAAAATCAAAGAGATCACTTTATTTCCTAGTATAATTAATATAATTTGAGTTTTCTTGTGTGTCCAAGAGTCCTTGAAAATGTATAGGAAATAACATTTTGCGTTTTGGGGCGTCTACGTCTGGATTGACATAATTGTGCCAATGTCCGTAATATTCGAGTAAAATAAAAATAAAAGCAACGTTGTTCGGTAATAAAGAAAGATAAAGGAAGTGAATTCTTCGATAAAATTTTGGTCAAAAAGATATAAGAAAATTACAAAATTATGGGCAACGTTGATAAGGGTTGATCAAAAAATCGTTTTGGGTCTTTGTACCATGTTGAACCAACATAATCTTACGTACGTTCCATAGAAAATAAAAATTATGGTATTTTTCTATAACAAGACCAATCTGGCATTTTTTGCTTTATAAAGGCGTAGACACCAAATTGATAAAAAAGTGACAACACAGTACCGATCACAATCAAAAACATTCAATAAATGACGTGCGTGACGTGCGTGAGTAACAAACTACGTGAACGATCGAATGACAGTTTTACTATTAGAAAATATTTATTTGTTGGTTTAGAAAAATACTATATTTTTACACAAATTTTATTTATATTCCAACAAACAAAACTTCCAATCTGCAACGAAATTATCAGTGATACGTGTGAAATTATCTTATTTTCGGTTGACAGTCACGTTTGTTTATCGGCCGCCATTTTGTACTGTCGTTTGTTTAATGACTGGCTTTCATTCCGAGTGATGCTGATAACATTTCAAGAATAGCAATTATATTTGTGTTGTAACTGGAGGTGAACAATGTTTTTGATGGAAACTTTAGTCACAAAGGGAACGAAATAATTTGTGTGACTTGTCAAACTGACGTCGATTTTTACATTCCTCCTATGTGCCGGATGTGTCCTACAATCGGTTAAGGCGATTTTACGTGCCACCTTAGTGGTGTACGTGTCCCGACACTTATGCTGCCAAGAATATGAGTGGCAACGGGAATCAGGTGCCGCTGGCCGCCAATCAGCGTGGTCCTGGACCGTATCCTTTTATCATAAAAAGTTATCACGGTATATTTTTCACTTTATTTACGTAATATTTATATGCCACTTCAGCATCTGTTTGTGCCGCCGCTTCGCGAATTTCTTAGTTTAGTTTTGTTTAACTATGTTTTTTTATTTACCCTGGTATTTAGTCCCTATACAAATTTATTAAGTGTTGTGTTGCGCTTATTTTTATTTATGCTAAGTAAAATGTAGCTTTCATTTACTTTGCGTAAGCAAATAAATTTGTTTATCATGCATAACTCATAGTAAAATTGAAGGGAAGTAAACTATTCAACAAAATCAATTTATTTAGAAAATAATTGCATGCTGCATTCTACGGTACTGTAAACAAAAAACCATTATAGTTCTGACATGCCCAGCATGAACTGCCCACCGCAGCTCGTCTCAATAATTATTACTATTAGTTAAAGTGATATAGAGTTTATTTTGGATAGCAATCTCTCCCATATATACCTAAAGTGGGGATGAATATGAATATTTTTAGTTATTTAACCCATGGTGTGGAATATAGTTTAAAAGCCAGTTTAAGAAATAGGTGAAAACTTTTTGATTCAGGAGGTGCAAAAAATTTAACCCTTAATATTTTTAGTTAGTGCTATCATTTTGTTTGACTCTAATATTGACTCCTCTGTTTGTTAAACGGTTCTATGTAACAATTCCAAGAAGTACATACAGGGTGTCCTGGAACTCAATGTCAAGCTAAAAACTGAGGACAGGTAGGTTCATGATGACACAATAAATCACAGGACTTTATATTACTTTATCTGTCAAGCTTGTAGAATGTCAGTAAACAAACTGCTCATATTTAACCTAAAATTTAATTTCTTTTATACTTAATTTACATTAATAGTTGATTTGAGGTTCTCCTTTCGATAAATATTGCTTAAAATTACATCTATAACTCAACACCAAGCCACAGTGAGCAACACCAAGTGAGTTTTAGTTATTAGTCATTTGTGTTGTGGTTTGTTTACTAACATTCTATGAGCTCAATGGATAATGGTATAGATCCAATAGTTTTTAAATAAAGGCTTATTAATGAAAATCATAAATTGTCTGCCAGCATATTCTGCCACAATTATCCTAGATTATATTTATTTATTTATGTCTATTTCAAATTTGTAATACAATGTAGATCACTTTTAGCAATAGAGCTGCCCATTGTGCAACTCTGTTATCTCTCTTTTCCTGTATTTGTTATGCACTAAAGTGTATTGTGTATTACATGTACCTATAACTTTTCTTCCTTTATAGAATAACATTATTTTGGTTTTCTGTCTTAAGACCTAATATCTAAAGGGTTTTTCACCTCTCAAATTTGTATGAAATTTAAAAAGTCTAAATGAGACAAAAAGAATTAAATATAGGGATAAAGAAGCTATGTGAACGAAGTTAGGATGATACATGTAGAGATGTTTATTGATGTTTGTTTAGTTAAGTGGGATTGGATTATAACAAATATCATAACTGCACCAACTTAACTGAACATACCGGCATATCGTGGTGAACCTCAGTATGATGAATCGAAGTTATCTATTGAAAATGAATGATGCAAAAACAAAACTAAATAGTATTTATTTTGAAAATACTAGCATTGTTATTATATTGCAATAAAATGAATAAATGTGTTATTTGAGTGTAGTTGTCATACAAAAATCATATAACAAAAATCACATAATATCGAAATCTCTGGTGTCAGCATAGAAAAGGTTGGCTCTGTCAGAGAATTTATGATTCCCAATAAAAGGCCTATAACTTGGAAGCTATTTGACCCAGACCCATGATTTTAAAGTTTTCTGATTCGTCATTAAACCACTTTTCCTCCAGTTTTTGCTGGGTGTTGAGCTACTTCAAACAACAAAACCCTGTTTAGGGAAATTAAAATAAAAACTATCAAAGCTAAGTATGCTGTACCTACTACATAAGGAGTAAAAGTTGATCAACTACAAATCCTTGATAGGTAAGCTAAATTTTATTCAAATTCCTTACCTACTTTAGATGAAAATGTGTAAAAAGAGTAAACAAGTTGATGAATTATGTAACTTTCAAGACCCTATATTGCACATGGCCCGACAAGCAATTGGCCAGTTTTATTTTTCATTATCTCAAATTAGTATTCATTGCAATTTATGAGATAAAACCCATATACAGAGGGTCACCTGTATGAAAAAAAATTGATGTATAAGTGATAAATCTCAATCTCAATCTCAATCAGGGTATTAGCTTGTTTAAACAGTGCAATGCGAATCATTAATATTGCGAAGTAAAGAAATCTATAATAATAATTAAAAATTTATATATCTGAAGTAAAATTAAAGCACCAAAAATTTACTTTCTATTCCAAAAATGAATGACATTTACTTTTTATATTGCATTGTATGTTTATGAGAGATACCAAGTATGGTTGGTACCCATGGGCAAATATACATCTTGAAGGGCTTAATGTCTGGAAAATATTTATTTAATAAACATATTGAGGTTTACTTTCCACATTCAATTTCCTTCTTTTGAAATCCATTGCTTCTTAGTTCTTATGAGTAGATAATTCTGTATATATTTTTTAAGCTGGGGAAAATCATTCAAATGGTATTATCATCATTCTGCTTAGCTTGGGGCTAGATGTACTGTGTGGATTGTCCAGCAATATATTACTAGTAGTTAGTCCCTAACAATAACGTCGTGAGCGTTTTATGTAATTTCAAGTCTAGAGGCAAGTCTACCCTTGTCCACTTGTCCAGAGCTGTCATGTCCACTTCAGTACGAACAAAAACAATGGCAACTTAGCCACAGATAAGTATCATCGTCCTCTCAGTTTACGTTAATATAGAATCCAAAATAAAATGCGCTATTAAGTCATCTTCTTATACCTAATACATACGACATAAGTAGGTATGCAAATCGTTGGTAAGTTAAAAAAAAGGTGAGCAAAATTATTTTAGAATTTGTAGTTCAAAAAGAAACAAAATATGAGAGCTCACGGATACTCCTCCAATGTCTCCAATTATTTACCATTGTTAATACAGTGGTAAATAATTCTAGAAATTATTTGCGACGGGTTTTGCCTCAATGCCAGCATATTTCATATGTCTCATCTATCAAACTTATCAAATTTCACGCAAATCGTCACGTATAATCGTAAAGGTTGCATAGTTATGCTTGAAGTGACCATACCTACAACCGTGTCCATTTTTAATGAAGCATAAACGTAAATAAACCGCGCATACTTAACCTAAAATTCACTTTGTTGGCGCGTCCTTTTAAACGTCATTTACATTACTTGTCGATTATAGATCCTCCCTTCAATAAAAATTGCTTACAATTATATCTGAAACTCGACGCCAAGCAAGCGAGATTTTGTTATTTGTGTCGTATTTTGTTTACTAACATGCTTCATTCAAAATGGATAAACCATAAGTACTAATTTATAAAACTAGTGTTTACAATTGATAAAATTGAGCGAACTGCAGACAGTTGCAAAAAATCTACAGGTAGCTCAATGATTCTTATCACTACCAGTCGAAAACGTACCCAAGACGCTGGCTGCATTGCCAAGCTGTATGGCAATGCTGATGCGTTGCGTGCGCCAGATATTTACCAGCTCTCGTCTTGAACTCGGAAGGGCCTCGTTACCACACTGACCTAGGGTCTCAACTACAATTAGAGCAAATGTGTAGTCTCTGTCGAGACCTGGATATTTGCGCCTCTTGAGATCCTCGACCAAATCTGCCGCCGCACCCGCCGTCACGGATGTCCTCGGAAGATGGGAAGGCGCATGTGTGTCAACGCATGTAGCGTTCCACGCAATGGGCCCCCCCAACTCCCATGGGACTAGTGTCATACCGTCGTCACGCAAGAGACCATTCGGTTCGAAAATAGCTGGTACGTTAGCGGTGACAAAGGTCCTTCGGATGATGTCGTTAAGTTAAGGCTGGCATGGTGAGATATCCGACAGGCGGCCGCAGTAGACAATAATCCGTGGTGACCATGCTACAAGGACGCTGGTAGGGTGACACTTGAAATTTTGCGTATACCTAAGTCCCACAATTTAACAGAAAGGCCTTGTTACCTAAATCAATATTCAAAACCGATGATAAAGTATTCTTTATTATAATGTCTAAGCCCCCCAAGAGCTCGCTGTGTTTCCACAGATGACTACATCTCAAAGAACACGAAAATTTAGGTACAAAACCGAATAATTGTAAAAGCCACAATGACTTTTAATTTCGAGCAGACTGTCCGATGTTTTGTTAAATTTTGAGTTTTCTTAAATGACTGAAAATAGTCGTCAAGAATTGGTACTACTGAACGGATCACGCTAAAATTTTGCATAAGGGGGAGCAGGGGGCTAGTCTAACAATTTTTAGTTTTTTTGATGGGGAAGTCAAGATAACAATTATTCTAATAATAAAGTTATTTTATATTAGAGGTAAAATATCCATTTATCCATAATGATGAAGATTGGGATGGATTTCATAATGATTACTTAAAAAAAAAATATTATTGCAAACATAGTCGCTTGTTACCACATACCCCGTTCTTGGGGCAAGTTGTAACTGTGTGGGGCAGCTAGTAATAACATAATTAAAACAACAAATTTATAGAATTTCCGGTATTTATTGTTTGGTAAACAGAATTTATAAGTAAAAAGTGTGAATTTCTTTATTGACCCAATTATACGAGTAGTTTTACATAATAGTAATGAGTCCATAGGCTTCCTAAACTAGTTAAAAACTGTGTTTCAGGAGCCAGCATACTTTTTTATTCATTCTTTTGGAAAAACTTCTTCACGTTATTTTGATTAAATGATATTGCTCTGCTCAGTGACGCAGCTTCTAGGGTACTCAGTGATAGCCACCATTTCTTTTCTTTTAATTGTTGTATCTATAAAGTGACACATGACAAAAATCAAATATTTTTGCACTACGTATAACTTCCCTTGCAGCTTGTTCGTAAACCTCTTGTAACTTAGCAGCCCTTCTCGATACTCGCAATATCTCATCCTAAAACAGAAAAAAAGATAATATAATAATTAAAATTATATTTTATATTTAAATATTATACTTATAGTTGTATTTATATTTAAATATTATAATTATATTTAATATACATGAACATTCATTATAAATGTAAGCGGGTAAACTAAGAACCTTGTTTGTGTTGGAAGAACACCAACGTTTCATAATGAATTCGTCAAACTACGAAAGTTTCTATAGTAAAATACATGATCATATTTGATAGGCTGAAACCCTAATTATTTTCTAAAATATATCTAAGTAAGCTTAGGCTAAGTTACCTGCCATAACATTAGCTATCTGCCAGTGAAAGTCCCGCCGAAACCGGTCTAGCCATTCCGGAGATAAGCTCAAACAAACATACATACAGGCAAACTGACTGACAGACAACGTTAAAAAAATCTATACGAAATGGTGTTTGTTATAATTACCAAGTATTCTGTTAGTTTGACATTACAAACACTTCAACATCACCGCGAAAGATTCCCCGCTATATGGTCGTAGTTTGTGTATCATGTTCTAAGGTAAATAATGGATTTATCTTTTCTTCTCGGAAAACGCTTCATTAGATAGCGCCTTAACGCATTTCTGAAAATAAGGTTGTTAACAAAAAACCTGTTATGATGTTATATTGTCCAAAAATAATTAAATAAAATAAAAATAAATAAAAACAGTTAAGCCTTGTTTAGGGAGGCGCGGGGCGTGCAGCGGCGCGTGCGGTGGCCCCGTCATCGCACGCGTAAACACAAACATATCGCATTGTACGGTGATGTTTATGGATAGGCGGGGCGTGAAGAGTGGCGGAGCACGCATTGCGATATACATACACAAATATGTATATCGCAATAGGGTATATGCATGTGATTTCAAAATGGCTAAAAAAATATATACGTATTCTCTATTGATATAGAAACATATCTACATATTTATTTTAGCATTTTGAGATGTTTTCATTGTAGAATTTAACCATTGAAAAATTGATATTTTAAATCTCTATCGCAAAATTTCAAAACACTACGCCATTAGCTAGAGCGGATGTGACATCGCTGTTCACATTTCTTCTTTTTTTATTCTGCTTGCTGGACCATGATTTGACACTATTCTGCCCACTTGACATTTCGTATTGTAGGTTATTTTCAGATTTTTCTGAAAACCTCTTTCCTAAGATGATCACTACCGAGGTCGTCACAAAAGTTTTTAATAGAGTGTGAACGTCGACGTCAAATAAACATGGCGCCAATATGGCAGCGTTTTTATCACCCGAAAATGATTGTAGTTTTGATTTGTTTTTTTTACCTTGTTAATGCGAAATTCAGTGAGCGTCTTATCATTCTTCGGTTAAATAATGACCTTAAGAATCGATTAAATCAATAAATAAAATCGATGCATATACACCCTATTAACGTTGATGTTTTTGGATAGGCGGCGCGCGAAGAGAGGCGGTGCACGCTGCGTGCGTCAAATCCGACAAACGCATGTGAAAACGCTTCTCCGTAAACAGAGTCTACCAACGCCATATGTTTGAATTTAGTGCGGGTTACTGCAAGCGCCGCTGCACGCCCCGCGTCTCCTTAAACAGGGCCTTAGACAGGTATATATGTATAGACGGGTATCGAAGTTATTAAGAGGGCGCATCGCGAGCCATTTTGTGAAAAGGATATTCATAGGATTTGGCGTTCATAGGAGCGGGACAGAGCAAGCGCAAATGTTTTTGTATATGTATTTACAAAAAAACTATACCACTTATGAAAAAACCAAGGAAACGATGTAAAAAAATGAATTTTATGAAATTTGTTGTTTTTTACCACGGGCATCCCGTGATAACTGGAGATCTAGGCCTAGTTTGAGTTAGTTTTTTAACAAATTCACTAGGTGGATTCTTTCTTTTCATTTGCTGTAAATATTTAAACCATATTTCAGAATTTATTCTTTAATAAGCAAAAAACATAACCTGTTGATCTTCGAGTAACTTGTTGAGTAGGCAAAAATGTATTAAATTATTGGTTTCTATCATTTGTAGCGCTGTAAAACTTGCGGTTGAAAATTTGGTTAAATTTAAGTGTTTTATTCATTTTGCCGCGAGGCCTCCAGTATTCAATGACGGGATGACTCATCACATAACATGTTACATATCTCAATGCAAGTCTCAGGTCAAAGCTATAACTCAGTTACGAATAACTGAAATAACAGCTGATAGTTACAATCGTACGGGTTCGTTTAACCTGCAGTCCACCGCACGCGCTACTACACGTTAACAACACGTTATCGGACCTGACGTACGGACGTTAATTTCGACATTATACTCTGTCCATTGGTTTATTATCTATTTTACTTTTGTCACATATACACCTTGACCCTTGGTCGCTTGCACACTATGCAGTACTGCATGCACCGTCCAAGTGTACGTAGCGGTAAGGGTCCCCTTACCGCTTACGTACACTTGGACGGTACACAATATCACTAGCCGTTTTTACCCCACTACCAACGGAGGAGGGTTATGAGGTTAGCACACTATGTTTCAACATTATGTATGTATGGTATGTATGTATGTTGCCAATTTTGATGTTCTCACGTAGCGCTGAAACTATAAATGATATTGATCAATATGATTATAGGGTTTTTGTCGTCAGACGATATTGGGGTCTAACGAGATAGCAGGGTCTAAGAAATAATAAGCATAATCGCCATAGTCGCCATAGTCGAGTTTTAGTTTATTTTGTCTTTTTCATATCCGTGTTAGCATAGCGTATAACGCAGCGTACTGCGTAGTGATCGAGAGATCAAGACTTTAGATGTATCCTAACTGATGATAGGTGAGTGAATCAAGACTGACCGACTTCTTTATATAAACATTTATGACATGACCGTACCCCAAAGGATAAAACGGGCCCCGTGGAGAAAACGGGAGGGAAAAGATATTAAATAAAACTCGAAGAAATTGGCGTTTCAATACATCGATTTACTCGCGTACGTTGATAAAAAATGCGTACTGTGGTAGCTATTTGGGCGAAGCGCGATATTAACTTTAAGTAATCGGGCGTTTAAATGTAAAATTTATTACATCTCACTTTGTTTTAAACAAATGAATTCCATGAAACGAAGGTGAATAATTGCAAATTTAGCCTTATTTAGTGACCTTAGCCTGTTAGGTACCTGAAAAAATGAAGCCAAAGTCGGAAAAGCACGTTGATCCAGTAATCATTTTATGCAACGTAAAAGCTTTACGCTTTTAAAAGCAATACTCTATGCTCGCTAACTGAAAGCAAGTGATTATGTTACAAGTGATACCTATTGGATGAAAAAGGTTTTATCAAATTCAAAGAATTCTATACGGATGTAAGCGGGTTAACTACGAACCTTATTTGTGTTGGAATAATTAATATTAAATAATTAACGAATTTGCCAAACTACGATAGTTTTTATAATAAAAAAAAAATCAAAGAAATTAACGAGATATCTTAGTGGCCTTAATGCGACTCTCCTTCGTCATCTTTTCCATGCATATTTAGAGGTTCCAAATGCAAATGCATGTGCATTACTCCCTTGGGATTCATTTCACCTCTAATAGCTGTCAATAACGTACATAAATTCGATAAACATTTATTAGCGCATCTTGTAGGTGGTTAGCGCGTAAGCATACCTACCTGCTACTCGCGCATATAATAATAATAATAATACAATAATAAATTGTACTACCGTACAATTTATTATTATGAGTTATTTCTCAGCTTCTTTAGCGGCGTTGTGCATTGTTTTTTTTGCATGGGTAATAAATGGTAAACTCGCGTCAGGGTCACGTGATGGTGATCTAACATGTTAGATCAACCTCACGTGATCGTTGTGACTTAACACGCTTGCATTACTGTAATTTAAATTGATACTAAATTGTAAGCTCACCTTGCATAGCAGTAGAAAAGTGTCGCCGCCGGCTAGGAGATGCTGCCGTTCAAAGTATTTATCATAGCAAAGAACAAAATTGCCACTATTGGTGCCTTAGTACATCGGAAGAGTGTGAGTGCGTGAGTGCGTTTAGTTTTCACTTCTGCCGGCACTCCTGGAGTGGAAACCGACCAACCTTTTATACGCGCCAAAACAGTTTTGACAAGTTAATGAAACAACCAATCGAAAAATTAAATGACATTACTAAAGATATACTTCTAGGTTTCTTACCACGACAAAAACATAAGAAAAAAAGTGTGCTGTTCCTGAGTTTAAATAACAAAACGTGTGCAAAACATCTATATAAAAAAAAAACATCAGATGATAGTGGTATGAAAATAACGCTATAAATAAACCATGAAAATAATAATTTGATAAGTTTGAAAAAAAAACAGACTTTCCTTAATTTTTACTCTTTTTAACCTCGCGGGACCAACAAATCCTCGAATGGTAAGGATTATGGAATCATTTTCTAATGAATAAACACGAAAATATTTTCATTGTCCATAATTCTCAGAAAAATTTACGAACATGCATAAAAAAACAGGCTAAGTGCGAGTCAGACTCGCGCACGAAGGGTTCCGTACCATTATCTATAAAAATGGCAAAAAAATAATGTTTTTGTATGGGAGCCTTTTTAAATATATATTTAAAAAGGCTCCCTCCCAAGTCTTATCCTTTGGATACGGAATCCTAATCCTAATCCACATCCTTTTTTCGAAGTCGTTTAAAAATAGCATTATCTGTTTGCAGAATTGTTAACAAATAACAATTCCGATCGCCTTTATCATATCAGCTATGAGTATGTATGGTGATGGCTTAGTTTACATTCAATATTTACAAACATACCTACGTCCAAGAATGTGGTTGTATCAAATGCTCTCATTAAACTATTGTAGATTAAATTTTGTTTAAAATCTACGTCCTTCCCATAAGGTCAAATATGAGAGCACTATATCAATTGTCCGAAGAAGCCCCCCAATTTTTCTATAGGTTATTTTTATAAAATTTTACTTTTTTTATTAAAACATTTACAATCTTTCTATAGGTTATTTTTATAAAATAGATAAACAAATGCGATAAATAGCAAATGCTTAGAATAAATATATCTGCAGAGAGTATAGTTTTAAGTTTTGGTTTGATAAATCGGCGTCCCACTACGTTTACCGAGTCTAGGGCTCCTCTCAAGAAAACCTACACCCCTTCGGTTTTCTGGGAGGTATGGCACTGCAATGTCATTTTGAGCTATGTCTTTAACCGTGGTTCCCTGTCGAGTCATTCGGTATGAAGTTTTGAGGCCTAATATTTTGAGTCTAGAAAATTTAAATATAACACGATAAAACAAGTTTTCGTAAAACTGCGACGTTTGCAAGGTAGTAAAATGTAACGTCGCTCGTCTGCAAGGTCTGCAAGGACCTACGACCCGACTAGGGTATCTAATTTCGTATAAAATCTCAATCCTGCAAGCCTGTGGAAACTAGGTCATTAATCCAAGTCCCCCGAGATTTGCGGTATGCTAATAATCGTAGTTTTATATGCAATTTTTAACTTATTACTTTCAAATGCGTAGCGTAACCATAAAAATTAATCAATTTCGGTTAAACGCTCAAAGACACTCCAATTTTAAAATGGAATGAAAAGAAATCCTAAATTACTGTTTTTCTCTGTTTAGTCCGGGTTCGTTCAACAAGTTAGACTGTGATACTCAAATATAAAACGTCATAAAAAAACTCATGCCAAAAACATTATTTTTAGAATCTATCGCTATAGCGGCCAATTTGATTTTGTTGTTTGTTGATGTTTGTTTGTTTTGAAAGGAGAAACAACATGTAAAATTTCGCCCAACTTTCAACATCTATTTTAAACGTCTAGGGCAGGGGTGCTGAAACTTTTATGTGCTTTTGGCGCTTTTGGTTCGATTTAAGGCAAATGTTTGTCATCATCATCATCAGCCTATACTACTGCTGGACATAAGCCTCCCCTAATGAGCGCCATAGCGCCCTGTCTTCAGCTTGACGCATCCAGCATCTGCCTGCGGTCTTTCGCAGATCGTCATCCCACCTGGCCGGAGGGCGTCCTACACTACGTTTGCCGAGTCGCGGTCTCCACTCAAGAACTCGTTTACCCCAGCGGTTATCGGTTCTTCGCGAAATATGGCCGGCCCACTGCCACTTCAGCTTGCTAATTCTTTGAGCTATGTCGATAACTTTGGTTCTCTGTCGGATGTATTCGTTACGAAATCTATCCTTCAGAGAGACTCCGAGCGTAGCTCTTTTCATAGCTCGCTGAGCGACTTTAAACTGGTGGACCAGCCCTATCGTGAGTGTCCACGTCTCAGCTCCGTAGGTCATGACGGGTAGGACGCACTGATTGAAAATTTTCGTTTTCAAGCATTGCGGTGAGAGAGTATGGATGACGAGAAGACTCGACGTAGTTTTCCAAACGCTGCCCAGCCTAGCTTGATCCTCCTCTTGGCCTCCTTCTCAAAATTGTTTTTACCCAACTGCAAAATTTGTCCAAGGTAAGTGTACTCGGAAACAATTTCGAGAGGGTGGCCATGTACGACGACCGGTCCTGGATCAATGAGGCCATTGATCATGACTTTGGCTTTATCCAAATTCATGCCGAGATCTATGTATCGCGAATAAATGTTTGTACAATCTGCAAATATTTGTTTAGGGTTTTCTGGATATTTCCTATGTGTAATAAAAAATATCTATTTATGTTCTAGTAAGGGAGACCGGGGCAAGGCCGTATAGCTAAGGCTTTAGGGCTATAGAGCTAAATCCTTAGCTCTACAGGCCTAAATCCTTAGCTATGTGTGATTCGATAGGCCTGTACATTCGATACATTTATAAACACATATGTATCGAATTCTAGGTACACAATTACGTAAACATATTAGAAATAACAGAAAAATAGCAAACTTCTACTGTTTACCTCAACACCCGGGTAAAACCGTATAACTAACTACTTAAACGATATTGCGCCCGAAGCTATCTTTCTGCAATAGCCGGATTTACCCCGTACGGTTTTGACCCACGGCTACGTTTGTTAACACTTCGCACATACATATACATTTATGCTAGATAATAACCGGTAGCAATATCATAAGTTACATATCTACTACTACATAATATATATATCATAAGTTGTAAATACATAAACTTTAATATAATTAATGAGCGACTTACCTGCAGTTCACGTAAACTTTTAACACAGTTGCTTGAATTTTAATAGATATAACATCAGGACCACCAAAAACCAATTAAATCCTATATTTTCGTGAAGCGCAATCCTGTCGCGATCAGTGTTTGTTGGCAAAACGCTCTGATTGGTCGACTCCAGTGAGCGGCTTAGGCGCGGAAAATTTTAATGATTGACGTGAATAGACCGTACTATACGGGTTTACTATGGTATACGGTTTTGTACGGGTCTCCCCACATAACACGAGCACTGCATAACCACCTAGAAACTAGATGATGCTATGTAATGATAAATTGTCCAAAATTGTTTATCTATTTATTATAGACTTTTTAGAATTACCTGTATGCAAAATTTCAGTCCGATTTGTTTAGTAGTTTTGGCGTGAAGAGGTAACAAACATCCACCCATACAAACTTTCGCATTTATAATATTAGTGTGATGATGATTTTATGCAATGTTTTATAATATCTTCCCAAGTTCCCGCGCTCAGGCATTGCCACGGAACTTCAACACATGAGGCACACTTCTCCTTTACAATAGTAAAAAAGAAATCTTCTTCCCAGTCATCATTAAACAATTCATTTAGATTTCGACGCACTCATTTTGTACTCGTATTGCAATTTCACAAAACAACCCAAATTACATCTACGCTACGCACAGCAAAAGGTACGTTTGAATGCGACGCGTGGCGTAAATAAGAAGGAATTAATAAATATTTATCGCGATTTGACTTAAAAACCCCCGTGTGGTACAATCTAATGTTATTGTAATGTTTGTGTATATTACGCTGCACAAAATAATTTGTTCTGGGTGGCGTTGTCTGAGTAATCGTTAGCCGCGTACCTTTCTGTTACTTATTATTTTAGGAATGAGTACTAGGTATATTAAGTAGGTATATTGCGATCGACTCGGATGGCTTTCGCGATCGACCGGTCAATCTCGATCGACTATTGAGCACTGTCCTCTGTCTTAGGGTGTTTCAAAAACTTTCAAAAATCAATAAGTTTAGAATATACGAATAATCGCAGCGTATTTTGTCATAAATCAACAACAACAATTCGAGTGTTGGCGCTAAGCCAATATTACACTTCCTTTGGGAGTATTTTCTAGGTTTCGGTTTTTGTAAAATAACAACTAATCAGCTAAGGATTCTGGTTAATTTCTTTACTTGAGCTTAATACAAAATATGAATAACGTTTGTAAAAAAAAAAAAAACTTGTGGCACTCGGGGACTGCCGCGGTAAAGCTATTGCAATGCCATCTAGAGGCGAGTTGCTGAACTAAAGAGACAAACGTCATATTTCAAAAAGTCATTAAAATTTCTACTATTCATCGATATGGCAAAACTAAAAAGTATCACCGCTGTTCCGGTCGGAGTGGGGACCGTAAGGTTTTCTCGTTACCGAATTTCTGGATTCGGTCCCCGCGCTCAAGGCCCGCGATAGAAGCTATGCAATAGCTTAAAATGGACTATGAAGTGAAGTGAAGACTTGAAGAAAATGAATATTGCTTGTAACCTTTTGCACGCGATAATTTTCAAAAATAGCGTCCATCCAAAAGTGCATCCGTTCGACCATATCCATGTGCCTATTCAGCAAATCTCAGTTCCCACTCGCCGCCGTTAAAGTTCTTGTTACAACGTTGAAGTGAGGTTGTCTTAGTAATTTAAGCATGTTGGAAATGCAGAAAATGCTTAGTGCACAAAATGCCGTTTGGTACTCTCATATTTTGCTGATAACCATTAATTCAACATTTAACCTTGAATGTAGCTCATAAGCGCTTTTAATAATAATGATGTTCTTAAAACTTTGACGCTTTATAAACCTCGGTAATTTTTTAACAAAGTCAACAACTTAACTTTACTTTAACAAAGAAGTTTACATCAATTTGTTTCGTTTGTTTTCTGCTGAAAACGTGTGGACTATAAGTTTGAACTAAACGTTTACTTGTACTTTGCCTTAGTAGTACGAAATATAAAAATCTGAGAATAATTTATTCATTTTTTCCTTACCCCATAAAATCTATTTTTTTGCTGGTACGACCGAAAACCAAACCCGGTACAATAAATACAAATAGGACCAAATAAAAAGTCGGTTGCCAGGTTTATGCAGCTGAACAATACTAAGCCTTTAGAAACTCTGTTATACTTTTGATAAATTAAACAATAAAATATTGTATACTTAAATAAAATATATAAAACTGAAAAAAATCATTTGGTAGTCGTTTTAAACCCGGTTTAAAACGACTACCAAATGATTTTTTTTGCTTCATCTTACTAATAATAGAAACGCGAAAGTTTGTAAACATGTCTGTATGTATGTTTATTGCTCTTTCATTTTTTTGCATACGGAAGAAGATATTAGTGACAGGTAGGTAACTGGCAATAATGAAAATGCGTTTTTACAGTCACAATCGATTCATTTTACTTATCATATACTCGTATATACTTATCATTGGTTCCTTTTAATCAGGGTTGGAAAAAAAACAGTTTTTTTATATTTTATAAAACAAACTGTTTAATTCAAGTGTTTTTTTGTTTTTTTTTTACTTTTTACCTATAAGGATCAATTTCAAATCAATTATAGCTAATAATAAAATATTTAATCCATTTCTAAACTATTTCCTAATTCACATTAGTAAAAATTAACAAAACGATAAATATTTACTTTTCGTTGCGTATCTCTAATCTTATATTCAAAAAATATTATAATTATTAATCAATACAAAACACTTTACATACACCTTTTATGTAGTGTTGTGTAGGTAGGTAGGTAGAGAACGAGAGAGAGAACGGGGAATAACCACTAATCCAGTGGATTACTTTCTTTCTACGGTCGACATGGGGACTTTACTGGCGGGGAGTTACCTATGCATGCAGTGTACAGTGTATAAAACAGCCAACATAGAGAATTTCCACGTGTAAATTTATTTTAGGCTATTTAGAGTTCTACGTTATTTATTCGTTTGGATTTATTTCCATTCATTTGCAATAAAAGATAGTTTTTAAACCTGTTTTTTTTCATCATGATTTAAACATTGTTCAAAACTCGTTTTAAACTGTGTTTTTAAACACTTAATAATAAACATTTTCAAACTATTTTAAAAACTGTTTAAAACAACTTGTTTTAATTTTAATCATGCCAACCCTGCTTTTAATTACTGATAAAATACATAAAAATCTCTTATTTCGGACAACCATCTACTCTTAAGTTGCATTATATTTAGACTTTGATAGAGATATGCAAAGATTGTATTAGTTGATAAGCCATAAACTTGCTAATAGTTTCTTTTTCACATCTTCCGCTAGTGGACAAAACTTGAATTAGAGTCAAAAGTCTAAAGAAATAAACGATTTGACTCTGACTCTTGACTCTGACAGGTATGTACGTACATGGTTAAGAGAAGTCACAGAACTACTTCTGTGTAGTTAATACATGTGAAAAGAAAAAAAATCAAAATCTATATAATAATCTAATATTTTTTATAAATGTTTGAATCTGTTTTAAATGAAAACACGTCTTGTTAGATTAATAAAAAATAAACGCAAGGGCACAAAATAAAATACATTAAATTATAAAAATTGCCTCTCTATTCATGAATTTAGAACTAAGTTAAAATCGTAATATACGCAAACCAACAAATAATTTTCAACGCCGATTTTTTGAGGTAGGTAAGGGCAATAATTGTACGTGTAAGTGTTAAAATTAAAACCATATTGAAAATAGGAACCCCGTATTTTTTGTCTTGGACATGTGATTTGTGTAATTTTGCTAGTCATGCTTTCTGTCCAAGCGTTCAAATTCAAACGTACAGACGGATTCAGAGCGCGCATTGTGAATCTATGGGCGGCCAGCGAAAACTTTAATCGATGGCTTTAGTTTTTATTATTAAAAACTAATACTTAATTATTTTTTATTATGCTTTATATCTTTATTAAAAAAGAAAATTACAAACGAATAATTGTAACAGAACTAGTATTTACAATGAGGACCAGTAAAGTTCTAGCAAATTCAATAGAACTAGCCATGCTATGCTCTATGACATGAGAACTATATATTATTTTGAATTATCCAAATCGGACCATTATTTACGCAGATATTAATAAGTAATAAACATTTTGACCTTGAAACAAATTTAGTACTTATCCGATTTGTGTCTAATTTCCCTTATTAACTAAGAATAAATATTTTTTTGTGCTGTACAATTTCAGAAACTGCTTGACAGAAACCTTAATATTGATTGGATAACAGTGGCTGTTTTTTGAATCATTCGTTTAGTAGTGACTACCGATGTGGCGCGGTGATCGAAGGTCCACCTCAGACGCAGGAGGTTGCGGGTTTGATTCCCGCTCTAGGACAAAATGTTTCTGCGGTCTGCAAATATTTGTTCCGGTGGGCTGGGTATTTTTATGTATAATAAAAAATATTTATTCTATTATGTATAACAATCATCATAATACCCACAACACAAGCTCTGCTTCTCACTGGGCTAGATGGTGTTGTGTGAATTGTTCAGTATTACCGTTCGGTACCTATGTACTTAGTTAGGATGCCTCAAATATAAAGTAAAACCATTGATGTAAAAAGGGAAGATAGGTTACGTTCTCCCAGCGCTTACTCAAAAATTGGCATGTGTTACAACTACACGCAAACACATATTCTCACAGTTATATTTCCAGTCCTGTGCAATACAAAGAAGAACAAAGACGGAAAGACGTATCTAGGACCGAAGTGAGGCTGAGACAACAATATTTCACGCGAATCACGACCGCCCGTGCCGCCGGTCAGACGGTGACTGATGTGGGAGAACATAATTTTACACAATTTGAGGTTGCTACTTTCGAGCAACCAGTGCCTCATCTTCGTTTTTAATAAATCAATGAGTAAAACATATAAAAATATCTGTCTCGACGTCAATTAGATGATCTGATATTTACTAGAGGTCCAATGTATTTTTTCATATTTTGACCAGTCCTTTGTCCATTTTCATAGGCCCTACCTCCTTGAGCCAATATTTTTTGAGCCCAACCTTAACCTCAACAGCCTGTGTTGGTCCACTGCTAGATGCAAGCCTACCCCTGAAGAGCGCCTTATTAGCGTATCTCATGGGGGGTGATACCCATAATCCCCACGCTGGGCATGCGGTTTGGGGATCGCAGTTCGGTGGTAGAATTGTTCTGCAGAGGGTGCTACTGCCCGCCCCCGGTGAATATCCCTTCGTCGCCTCTTACGACACCTACGGGATGAGTTGGGGTGGTGCAAATTCTAAGCCAGCACTACACAGCTTTTTTGAGCACCCTATATATATTTTTTTGCTTTGTATTCAAGTCAATCCTACCCAAATAGGATTGTACTGAACGTATGATTTGTAACAATGAGCGAGATTGCAAATAAACAGGCATTATTATCCCATCAATATTATAGGGTTCCGTCATAGATCAGCAAGTGTAGGAACCATGCATTAAATAAAGCGGAGGTTAAAAAGCCATCCGTGATGATCTACATATGAATGGACATTGGACAACATTATTTTATCAAGTATAAACACTTTATTCATAAGTTGTGATTTTTTTTTCCCTTTCCTACCACTAACACCACCTTAGACCTTAAAGACTTGACCTTACTAAGTACCAACGTGAAGTTTTATCATCTCTTTTGAAGTTTTGGGTGCTTCTGTATGTTAAATAATAGTTTGTCTAGCGTTTTAAAAAGTATTTGAACATTTTGGCACTATTATATATTTATACATGGTTGTTAAGGTGAACTAAACACAAAGCGGACACTTAATTTGTTTCAATAAACCAAAGAAAACACTGCTCTGCCTAGGAAAAATTGACGGATTCCATTCCAATGACGTCATACGCGACGGTAGTGGTCACTTAGTATGCTTCGCTAGTAATCTGGTCATAACTTCGTCAATTATTGTCTTAGAACAAAAAAAATAATGTACTGTTTGTTTAGGATTTCTTAGCTCTATTAATCTGCATTCACAAATAAAAACGTTACGGGTCCTCATTTAAAACAATTAAGCTGACTGCAGACTGTTTCAAACTACCTACAGGTTACTCAACTGATCCATATAAATAGCAGTTGGAAGCATCCCCAAGAAGCTAGCTGAATTACCCCACAGTATGTAATAGTACATTGTTACCCAAGGGATGAAAGAAACCTATTTAGACCCGAGACGGGGTTTGGCGCCCGAGCGTAGCGAGGGCACTAATAGTTCGAGGGACTAAATGTTTCTTTTACCCGAGGTAAACACTGTGCTTTTCATTACGAATACAAGGAAAGTAAAAATAAGAATGAGCTAAAGAAAAAATACATAAACCAACAACTTAGATAAGATATTTATTTAAAGTATATGGTAAAATTAGAGCAATTATTAGTTATAGTGAAAGGTTTTTCCAACTACCTCTTGAGAAGTGAAAACTTTGTTTTTTTTTTGTTACGATGCGATGTTAGTCTCTCGAAATCCTTTTTAAGTACATTGTGTTTAGTACCAGTAGTAATGTTGTCTTTTACATAGAATATACGCTCCATAATATTGAAGGTTTATTGAGAATTCGTTAAAATATAATAACAAAACGTTTTCTTATAACGATTTCACTGTTTACTCAGCGCGCCATTTACCTTCTTGATACCTTCATTTTGATTTAGATGGTAAAAGGTTTTCCATGACTTCTTTAGCCTCTTTTTTATAAAATCAGGCGTTACATTTATGTCTATATCACTGTCTGAACGAAACAACGAAAATACAAAACCCAAACTCGAAAAATCAAATGAAGATAAGATTGCCGTTTTCATCTTTAGAACCGACTTCAGAAAAGGAGGAGGTTATCAAGTCGACTGTTTTTTTTTATTTTTTATGTTTGTTACCTCAGAACTTTTGACTGGGTGGTCCGATCTTCATGATTTTTTTTTATATGAAAGCTGGTGCCTTTCGTGTGGACCCATTTTAATTAAATTTGGTATAGTTCTGACAATGGGATCCATGAAAAAACCAAAATAATTTAAGTCGGTTTATAGTTTTTAAAACAAAATTAATTATTAAAAAACACATAAAATAAATAAACGGCTTGGTATAAAACTACACCTTTTTATAATAATTTTAATAAGAACAAGATTCATTAAATAGTTTCATTGAAAACTAGTTTTCATCGATATTAATAGATAAATAATAAAACGTTGAAAAGTAAGCTTATAGACTTTTGATCTCTACCTAGAAAAAAAATACTTCATAAGATTTGTAAAACATTCTCCATATCCAAATAGTTCTGTGTATGTTGTAGAGCGAGAAACTTCTCGAGACATGATATTAAAATATCATGTCTCGAGAAGCTACTCGCTCTACAAACATGCGCAGAAATCATCTTACTTCTTAAAACCGAATAATCGCCATAATAACGATACGTAAAAATCGATTCTTAAAAGGGATGTATTCGTCTGTCGCCTTTTATGCTCTAGCAACCCCTCGGTGTTCCATTTCAACCCTAACTTCTCATGACTACGACATATTATACTTTTTTTTCGTTCGTAATACATTGCTGCTTTTGTAAAGGTACACGTCGACCAGCAGTGGCGTTAAAGTGTTCCCGCAGAAATACAGCTCTTCTGTAGCAATACTATCGTTCGTATTTGGTTTTGGTACGGAGGCAAAAGACACGCCCCAAAAGAAGCGTGAGGGTGATGTACTTTCATCTCTTTCTTTAGCTTCAATACTTAGCTAAACCCTCGGTGGGGTGCGCGGTCGGTCTCGAAGCAATACATCGGTTTTGATTTTAATTTTGTATGGTTAAAAGCTAGGTAATAATGATGTGTATTAAAGTTATCTGAAAGTGATAGTTCGGTTAAAAAAGGTGAAGTTTAACTGTGCCATTAATCTGACTCAAGTGCGGAGCGTACAACGATGTAGCATGGAGCGCGGGGTTTGCTTATCGATTTTCACTGTGCTGCATTGAATTACTACTGAAAAAGTGAATTCAGGGCGTCAATATACTAACATGCGCGCTTTTCGCGTGATTTCGCGTCATATTTCTCGAAGTGATTTATTTTGTGGTGTGTTCACGTAACTTTTGCGTTTATAAGCAGTTGCGAGGCTGGATTTTGTTGTAGGTGGATGCCCCATGGGGCGTTTATTGATTACAACAAGAATGGTTAATTGAATGTCGGACCCGATGATAGTACCTCCTTTGTTCTGGGAATGGTTTAACATTTGGCTAACACAATTTTTAAAAGAATTATATCATGAAATTAAGATGTTAGGACTAAGAGGTGGGAGCAATACGAACGGTCCTTACTCTCACACATGTGCCAATCATGGTATGCCATCACAATCTACGGGAATCGATATGACTCTGAATATACCAACATCACTTACTATGACAAGCCCGGCTCCTCATATAAACCCGGGACAAATAAGTTTCCAATCTTTGGGCACGGTGTCGCTGCAGTTCATACCAACTGGCCCACCGCCGCCAGCCAACCATGGCCCTCACAACCATCTTGGCGCCAGTCGCAATCACAGCCAAAGCCAGAACCACAGCCTTGGACATAACTTCAGCCACAACCTGGCCCAAAGACACAGTCATACCAGCAGTCTGGGAGGCAGTCATAATCACACTATCAACCACGGAATAAATAGCAGTCATACCCATAACAATACGGTTCGTCTAGGCAGCGGTCACAGCCATATTAACAGCCAAGGTCTAAACGCCTCCCATAGCTTCTCAAAAAGCGCTGGGATAAGCGTTAATCAAAGTAACAGCCTGGGACTCAGTGCCAATAACAGCAAAAGCCTTTGTGTAGGCAGCAGTCACAACCAGAGCAGTAATCTGGGCCAAAGAAGCAGTCACAGCCATAGCACGAATATTGGCGTAAGCTCCAGTCATGGCAGCAATGTTTTTGGTGGCAGTCACAGCAACAATCTTGCTGTGGGTGGGAACACACACAACCATGCAACGAACCTGGGAATAGGAGCAAGTCACGGCCATAACGTCAACCTCGGCATAAGTATTGGCCATAGCCACAGCAGTAATCATGGCTTGAATGGAAATCACCACCATAGCCACAATCTTGGCTTCGGGGGATGCCACAGTCATAGTAGTAACATTGGCCTAGCTGGGAGCCAAAATAATAACAGCAAGCATGCTGTAGGCAGTGGCCATAACCACAGCATTGGTCCTGGCTTAAGTGGAAGCCAAAATCATAACTCAATTATTGGCCTAGGAAGTCACAGCCAAAACAGCAACACCAGTGTGAGCAGCAGTCATATTCACAACACGCACCTTGGGCTGGGCGGGACATACAGCTTGAACAATAATCATAATCTGAGCGATAAACACAACCATAGCTTAAAAACTGGCCACGGTGCAGTCTACACCCACGGGCATAACCCAGGCCTAAGCAGTAGTCAAAACAACAATAACGGTTTAAGTGGACACAGCCTAATAAGCGGCGTCAATCCTGGTAACAATCATAAGATGACCAACAGTAACCTCATAAACAACAACCTCAGCAGCACAAACCAGCAAAATTTTAACAATACTTCAAGTCATACTCCGTCTGCACAAGCTGAATCTGCTCGATACACTGCGTCCAGCAGCGCGCTACCCGCTCAAGCTCAGCAATACCGCCTATTGAAACAAGTGTGCAGTAAGTGAATACATCCGGCAAATGCACATGCTAACAAAACACCACTTTCACACTTTGTTTCTTTATGCTGCTATTACGTTCTTTGTTCATTTATTTATTACGGCATTTTGTTTTTACTTATTATGCTAGCCCATTGTTTATTACCTGTTTTGGCGAAAAGTTTTGCATGAGCAGATATTGAAGTTTATTTTGTTTTACATTTTTGATGTACTTAGCTCTTTTATTTTTGCAGCTTCGTGTAAACTTTTATTTGCAATTTATGTCCTAAACGATTACTGTCAGTTATCCTCGGGCTTCGACACCACACAGTAAGTTAATATTACTTGTTTGTTACCAACTTAATTTTAATAATTCTTTGTAGGTAAGTAAATCGTGTCGTGGCAAGCTTGGGGTCACTCACATATAACATGTCGCACCTTCACGAAATTTGTGTTACAACTTCAAAGTATTGTCGTAATTTTTAATTTTTATCACTATAACTCTAAAATCTCCGCTAGGTGGAGTGGTAATGTTACACCATTAAAACATTTTTGTGCCCCTGTATTCTCAATCAGTGTAACATTTTCTTTATACTTTTTTCTTAGTGTTTTTTTTAATGTAGTGTTACAAAACAACAAGTACCCTGGTTATTGACAAATAATAGCGCACGCGCGCTTTACGTATCTACTACTGCGCATGTTCTGCACATGTAGATACGTTATGCGTTTCTCACGTAGCGAATATCTTTGATTAGGGCTGTAGGCGTGTTTTTAATAGTTGAAAAGTAAAATGTACTAGTGCTCAAAAGTGGCACTTTCCGCACGATTCGGCTCCTTAGATGCACTTTTCGAACACATGCATTGTAAATTATATTTTTGAAAAAACCGATTTACTCTATAATTTTCTAATGGTAATTTTGTTTTTAACTTACAAACTAATCGGCAATTTTTAATTGAAACTATAAGCCAGAAACTGCTTACTTCTCATGAATATACATTATTTACATTCATTATTATGTATATACACAATAAGAAGGTAAAACACTCGTTTTATTAAGTCTTAATAAACGATTTGCCTCTGACTCTGTAATAACAAAAATTGTAGAAAATTTCTTTTGACTGGCTGTTTGTCAGGGAAATATATTTTGATCTTTTCAAACACTTAGAACTTGTTAAATAACTTAAATAAAATCGCATAGTTTTGGTCCATTTGTCTATCAAAATCTGTGAGTATATCTTTGCTCTACACTGGGAATTAAGCTTTTTCAAATTGTAACACTAATTTAGTGTCGCCTGTAGGTGCGATGTGTAGAATTCTACATGAATTCCAAATTTCATCAGTTTCCATTGCTGCCCAGCAATCCTACGCTTACATCGTGAAAGGGTAATGAGTGGGAAATTGTAGGCGAACAGACTCCTTTAAATGAAATAGGTTTATACTTCCACCAACAAAGAGTTGATCTCTGTTGATCTGCACCTTAAAAGGAAAATGAGATGGGTGATTGAGCGAAGCGTTTCTCAATGCCTTCTGCTTCCTCAATCCATGTCACGCGACTATTTGTTGGTGAAAATATGCAGTTTACTCCTACCGGGATCAACTGTTGGGAAAACAGTTTCCTTGATAAGTTTTTTCTCTTTACATTTGACTTAGTGCAGGGTCGTATCAGACGCAATGCCGGTCAAACGGAAGCCTATAATTTTGGACTGTTTGCAGGGCCGGTAGAATGTTACCATCCAAGTGGCACGACCGCGGCCCCTTACATGCAGAGTCCCACGACCGGGACACCAGCGTCATCCTCGGCCGCACTGAGGGTACAATCGTCTCCGGCGCAAGCATCGCCGGCACCGCCTGCGCCGCAGCAAGACTTGTCCAAGACCTCAATGGTAATTAAATTGAAAGAACTTGGTACTAATTATATTAACACAGAAAGAAACAATCAGTGGCCTTCTCAATAACGTCGATTGCCCCCTCACACTTAAAATATACGCTCAAAAACACTGCCAGACTGGACGTTCTATTAAGAAAGCGCATTTTGCGAATAGAATAAGCATATGCTATCGCGTTCATAGGAACGGCGGCGTAAGCGCAAAAATGATGATAATGCTTATTTATCGAGGAACAATCAACAAATCAAGGAAACTATTTTTAAACTGTATTAAGAACCAAAGACTTTCTATAGACCGCAAGGTTCCTAATAACTCGACCAAATTAGGTTCAAAACAGTGAACTCTCATGATTTTTTTTGTTGATATTATGTTTTGCATTTAGGGAAACAAAAAAAAAATAGATTTTTTCGCAATTCGAGTTTATTTGACCTTACTTACACCTTCGGTGAATTAACACTGGTTATATTATGCAATTTCGTTGCGGCTTAGTTTCGTTAATGTCCTGTCATGACTTCTTCACGTGGAGAAATTGTCTTCTATCCATTATTTCTTATTGATTTTGCATCAGAACTTTTCTTGTCAATAAATGTTGCTGCCCCTTTATTAACGACCGTACAACGAAATAAAAGAAAGACGGTGTCATCAATTCAGACGTCACTAAAAATAAAACCGGCCAAGTGCGAGTCGGACCGATGAGTTCCGTACCATTGTCTATAAAAACGACAAAAAAAATACCCTTTAAACATATTTTTTATTCTGTTTTTTAGTATTTGTTGTTATAGCGGCAACAGAAATACATCATCTGTGAAAATTTCAACTGGCTAACTATCACTGTTTATGAGATACAGACTGGTGACGGACGGATAGACGGGCAGACCGACGACAGACGGACAGACAGCGGGGCCTTAGTAATAGGGTCCCGTTTTACCCTTTGGGTACAAAACGGTCAATTACGATGTCATTAAAACTCCAATAAAAGAATAAAAATATTGCCCGCAACATGTTGATAGTAACAGCAATATGTTTATGCAACCACGTTTATAAACAAATGTTTAAAATGAATACGGGGCTCTATGGTCATATTAAAAAGGATCGCGACATTTTTAGAGCTGTCAAATCAGTTTAGTTTTAACGACATTTGTATTGACACCAGTTGCATCTTCAGGTCAAATTAGTTTTGTTTAATTAAATTTAACAATAGAACCAGCGCCAGGACACTAGTTTTTTTTCTGGTTTTTTTAATTTTAGACCCGGTTTAATTCATAATTGTGTTATTTTTCAGGCCGGTCACAATTTTGTACCGCAGGCGCAGTCGCCATCTCGACCGCAATTCGGTAATTTCCAGCAATTCAGAGGAGCACAACACGGATCGAGACCAAATTCCCACCCTAGGTTAGTAAATCATCCGGAATTCTACTTTAATACTATTCTACTCTAATATTGGTTTATATAATTTAATAACATCCCCTACAATAACCCGTAATGTTTTGTATAACCCTAAAGTAACTAAACTACTTTGTATTGTGTTACAGGCAACAACAACCTTTTATCTCTGGAGCCGCTTCCACCACAGGACCGGTGATGTACCCTATAGTCTTCCAGCCGCATGCCCATATGCAGTCTTACCAACAGCCTAGATCCGGGTCACCCGGGTAAGTATTGTTTTTACAAGCTATTATTTAAATTCACTAGTTGACAAATTGAAAACACTTTCTCAGATATGAAACCTTTCTTACGTATTCAGTTCAAACGCCTTAAAACATTACATACACCATACAATACAAATACCTAATCATTATAAAAAACCAAGATAAAGAAAACAGATAAAAAGTGTATGTACACATAACTATTGAAGGTTGCGTATTATAGACTATTTTAGGTACTATACAGAACATAAGTACATATACAAATGTAAATAATTACAATAATAGACTGAATGTATAAACTTAGACCATATACATAATGGTGTCTATTCAGAGATCGTCAAAACTAGTGTAAACTAATTTGACAGGACTTAAAATGATGCCATTCTAATTATTTTGATCGCTATGACAAGGACTGCGGCAGTTTTAGTTCTGTCAAATTAGTTTAGTTTAGTTTTGGCAACATCTGAATTGACACCAATGTTGTACCAAATTAAGGATTTAAAACCTGACGTCTTCGCAAACTTTTGGTGATGATGGGCAGAAGCGGCAGTTGACACAATGTTCAGTGAATTACCAATAACCCTGTATATAAAAAACATCAATACCTTCGATACCATTAGTTTACAGAAACAAAGGACAAACTTATGCAACGATTGAGTAGTTTTCCGAGTTCATTCAGAGTATTTCATTACGAACTCTTCAGTAGTTACGCTGTCCAAGTTCCGTGTCCCATTTAAAACTTGGTTTCTATCCATTCAACTCAGCTAGTTAAAACTTTGCAATACTCGCAGGCCCTTATTACGTTTGCTCAGTCATCGATCTAGCTTGAGTAAAGATATTAATAAATAATGCTGGACAATTCGCACAGCATTATCTAGCCCCAAGCTAAGCAGAGCTTGTGTTATGGGTACTAGATAACTACAATACACTACAAAGATACAAATTTTTATTATACATGGTAAACATCCAGACCAAATCTGCAGATCGTACACATTTGTCCCGGGGTGGGAATCGAACTCGCTATTTCCTGCGTCGCAGGCTTACCTTCGCCCGCTGCGCCACAGAGGTCGTCATATTCTATAGCACAAACTTTACTGAAGCATAGATTTACTACTGAGCAAGCGGCAATACGGGCCTTAGAATATCGTAAATGCATCATGCATGCATGAATACAATAATACCGCGAGTTCACAGAGTTAACGATACCTGGTCGATACGGGAAGGTTGACCGATTGCCCCAGAATAGCCATGAGGCTGATCTAGGGCAATCGGTCATACTCGATACACCGTACACAATGATATTTATTCATATTTTCTTTAAGACAGAAAGAGTTATAGTATATTTTTCTCGATTAATGTGGTCGCACGTCGCTTTACACAAACACACCCTCAGAAAAACAAGCACACTTTCCCTTACAGAGACTAGCTGAATCTAACCCTAAAATATTTATTTTGTTTTTAATTTTTGGCTGCAAATTTCTTTTTTTTTTTTAAGTTTAAATTAACTTTTCACAAAACTATATTGTTACTTATGTACTAAGATACATAAGTTACAATTTAGTTTAGCTTTATTTTGGAACTCTATCCATATTACTTTCGGATGAGGGCGTTGTCATCTGCGACACAGTTTTTAAAACTTCTGCAGATTGCTTCGTTTTCATTTTGTAGCAATAATAAACGATACATATTTTTAGCTAAACATTTCATTGCTTATTGGCAGAGCGTTAGGATTTTATAGAGCCCCAATCTCCAAACACTGTTCTACATACCTATACATTTGTTATTAGTTCAGTGATCTTTATGCAAATTTAGACGCTATCTTCGTTGCATAATGTTCAATGTCGCTTGTAAGCAATGTCATAATAATGCACCGAAGAAGACCGAAAATTACCGAAGGCCATGGGTACGAACGGGGAACAGGGCGAGAGGAGACGCTATTTGTACTAAAAAAAGACGTGTGGCACTCGGGGACTGCCGCGGTAAAGCTATTGCAATGCCATCTAGAGGCGAGTTGCTGAACTAAAGAGACAAACGTCAAGGTTTTTTCGTTACGGAATTTCTGGATTCGGTCCCCGCGCTCAAGGCCCGCGATAGAAGCTATGCAATAGCTTAAAAACTACCTACGTACTATAATAGCTGTTTGTGAAATGTGAGCTTGTGAGTTTATAATGTATTATGTTATATTATATATAAAATGACTCGCGGAACTAAACATCCGATTTCAAAAGTTATTTCACCAATATTAAGAATGGACATCAAATTTTCAGGTTTCATTATTTTTTTATTTATTTTTTAATATAATCCCAGTATCAAAAATAGGCTACTTTTTGTCCCATAGATCAGTTCACGTGGGATAAAACTCACCTTTGAACGTTTCCATAGGAACAACGCATGCGAAGCCGCGGGGCGCAGCTAGTATGCTATAATTACATTATTTATAGGAGGAGGGCCCGGGTCGAGTCAGCTAGCCACACTGATGTTACCTACTTTTTATCCCGGAAAACACAAGTGATCCCGCGGGTCGCAAATAATCACACTTATATTATAAATGCAAAAGTTTGTATGGATGTATGGATGGATAGATTTTTGTTACCTCTTCACGCCAAAACTACTGAACGGATTGGGCTCAAATTTTGCATACAGGTAATCCTAATGCTGGAATCAAAGATAGGCTACTTTTGATCTCATAGATCAGTTCCCGTGAGATATAAATCACCTTTAAAAGTTTCCATAGCTGCTAATAGTTTAATAAGACTCAGCTGTCTGTCTATCTGTCCGTCTGTCACCAGGCTGTATCTCATAAACCGCGATAGTTACACAGTTGAAATATTCACAGATGATGTATTTCTGTTGCCGCTGTAACAACAAATACTAAAAAACAGAATAAACACCTCTCCCATACAACAAACGTGATTGTTTTGCCGTTTTATATTTATACGGAACCTTTCGTGCGCGAGTTCGACTCGCTCTTGGCCGGTTTTTAACTACTTCAAAATACTTAACACCATCCTTTTTTTAAACGTATTTGCTGTTATTTGGGCAGGAACTCACCGAACTCTTTGGCATCGCGGACCTTGTAAGAGAACAGCGGTCGCCTTAAAACTAAACAAAAACTCTGCGCCGAGCGTAGCGGGTGCCGAGTTTTGGCGCAAACATTTTATTTCTGTGATTGGTATTCTATAAAATCCTAACTCGATGCTTATTGGTTAAATTTTACTACACATAAAATTTAATTATTATAGCATAAAGAATGAACGCCTTCATAATAATAAATTTACACACTTCAAACTCATGAAAATCGGATGATCGTGTTGTGAGACATCATCATCCTTTAAGTCCACCGCTGGACATTATACAAATACAAATTGTTTATTGGTACCATGGACATTTTATAAAACTATAACATTATGCCTCCCCTAAGCAAGAAATAAATACTCTACATTTTTAAATGGCAATAATATTTTAACTTATATAAAATCGCGCCACCTATAATTCATATTTTTATAAATAACTAGCGGTCCCTTCAGACGTTGGCATACCCTAGAATCCGAGTCCAACACCACCTACCGTACTGATAATAAGTGAAACGTAAATATGATAGATAAACTTATATAAAAATTAGTTATACAATCATTTTATAAAAAGGAAAATGTTTCGGATAATCATCAAAAAAATTCTATACATATCAAATCCTCGGCTGGTTTTTGCGAGTTAGTAACAAACCAAGTGCAATGGACTTGGTTCCACCTACCCCTTGTTATCCTATAGCGCGTTCTGCCGAACATCCCGTATACTTAATTATATTAATTAAGTATACTTAAGATATAAATTCAAGTAGACAACTGCATTCACCAATAGGTATACTATTCTACCTATAACACAGAAACAATTATGTAATAAATTTGGAGATGTCTATTGTGTCCACAAACTACCAGTGGTAATCAATAATATATGTTAATATTCTATTGTTACAGGTATTTCCAGTACCACATGGGACATTACATAGGATATAATAACCAACCCAGCCACACTCCATCCTGTAAGTTTATTTATTTATTACTGACTGACGTGTAGTAACGCGGGGGACGATCCATCTCCGATGCAAGAGGTCACGGGTTCAATTCCCGCCTTGAGACAAATTTGTGTACGTTATTATAAATATTCAAACAAATACCAGTGAATTTATAATAATGTGTACGGATCGCGTGTGCAATTATTTTTTCAGATTGTTTTCTATGTTTAATTCAAAATATCTATCTTTGTCACAATAATCGTATGTTAAATGTATACGTCATCTACTACCCATAACACAAGCTCTGTTATGCTTGGGGCTAGATGATGCTGTTTGGATTCTATATCCTTACTACTTATTTCTTCATTATTACCTGCATTTATCTTTACCATCTGCGACTCATGAATCATGCTAATAATTTAGGAAAATAATGCTAAATGGTCGTAAGAATAAAAAACGAATAAGTACGTTACTGCGCCCTCTAGCTGAATTCTAACAAATATAAATATAAATGTAAATAATGTTGGACAATTAAAACAAAATAATACATAATAACGTTTTTATAGGTTACTATACTAGCTTCTGCCCGCGGCGTAGGCGCGATAACGTAACAGGCAGACAGAACTACTCTCGCTTTTATACTACTAGTATGGATAATGCCATATTTGGCACCTCCTCCCAATAGTTACTATTTTTAACTCGATGGTTTCAATAGAGCCAAGTTTCAAATCGTTTCAGGGATGTACAGTACAGTCGTCGCTTGAAAAATCTGCACAGATGCAGAAAAAAAAATCGTGAACATAGAAACCGCTTAAGGCCCATACACCAGCTAAAGTGGCGCCCCCAACTATTTTATCTTATTATTACGTTAAACGCAGCAAGTTTTAAAATTCCTACGTTCAGTTTGTGGTATCTATTATAAGTTATTTATTAATGCCTCTGTAATAGTTTCATTTTGTAAAGCTTAGGAAGAGATACGAAGTTGCGCTTTTTGGCCACCAAACTCTATTTTTGTATCTCCTCCTTAACTATAAGAGAAAAAATTATAAAAGAGGTATTTTAAAATAGCTATAATAGATACCACAAACTGAACGTACGATTTTTAAAAATTCCTATGATAAAATAGGTATCGCTGTCATATTGGCTCGGGTATGCGCCTTAACCCACTCGAGGAAGAAGGCGCTGAACTTTCGATGAGTAACGCTAATTTCACCCTTATGACGACTCGAGTCAAGAGTGCGCACGATTTCATTCACATGTCCCTGAATTGTAATCATGATTTGATACTAGACTGACTTTTATTTACCTACGTCGTAATTTTTCACCGACTACTCGAGTCGAGCAGATTATAGGAGTGCTTCAGCGGTTTCTTTAGTTTTGTGTGTTACCACGTTTTGTAGACTCCATCTGTTGCAACTATTTTACTTCCGAATTATCAAACGCAACTCAGGTTTAAGGACGTCTCAAACGACGAAATTTTGACAGTTTCAATGAAAGTGTGCCAAAAATTCGTCACTTGAGACGTGCATATATCTGAGTTGTGTTTGAATAGTCGGCGGTTAGGCGGTGACTGTACATGTCAGTGGCTAAAAACTGCTTTTCCCCTAACATCGGAAATCAAGTCACCAACCGCGTGAGTTCCGTAAGTAAATCTCAAAAACCGTTCCAGATTACGCGTACGCGACTAACAGCCAACAACTGCCCCCTAGCAATGTGCAGGCGAACCCTGCTGGGCGCAGTAACCCCACCACGCTTGTGGGTCCGCCGGCTACGCCCACGGCGCCTGCTGTCTCCCTCCCCCACGCACAGCCTCCGACGCACCTGCACCAGTCCATGCCTGGTAACTTAATCCACCTCCTCATCACACATACTGACTACAGAACGTGTCTCCCCTGAACTAGGAAAAGGGAGCTGTGTAAAAAGTATTTCTTCTGTATCACAAAATTAGAAGCAAAGTTGTTGCGCTGGATTTATTTGACATAATCAGTACGCTTGTCAGGTGTATTAGTGATTCTTATAACTAAAATATAAAGAAGAAAACGCAGCAGAGGAAGTGGTAGGAGTCCTTGTCCCCGAATGCTAAAGCGAAACTAAGGGTACGTATACACAGCAGTCCGTTTTACAGGCCCGTTTTATTGGTTACGTTTTGATTCCGCGATGGCTGAGGTAAATGACCGAGTTCATACGCATGACAGTCTAGATCCTGCAATGTGTATGAATTCGCTTATTTTAACAACTTCATCCGGCATCGCCGAATAAAACTGGTCTGTAAAACGAGCTGCTGTGAGAATGTACTTTTGATCATTGATTTATTAAAAAGGGAAGATAGGTTACGTTCTCCCAGCGCTTACTCAAAAATAGGCATGTGTTACAACTACACGCAAACACATACGCTCACAGTTATATTTCCAGTCCTATGCCATACAAATAACAACAAAGACGGAAAGACGTTACCTAAGACCGAAGTGAGACCGAGACAATAATATTTCTCGCTAGTACGACCGCCCATGCCGCCGGTCAGACGGTGACTGAGGTGGGAGCACACAATTTTACACAATTTGAGGTTGCCACTTTCGAGAAACCAGTACCTCATCTTCCCTTTTTAATTAAGCAATGTTTTAGATCGCGTTTTTTGACACTCTCAATCTTAAAAATGGTTTGAAATTGAAAAATTTATTTGAAAAGTTTAGAATTGCGTTTGAGTAATCGTGGGTTAGACGTTATCTCATACGACATACAGGTGCTGAGGTGGAGGGGTCAATTCTAACGACGCGACCGCCACGGTAACATACTGCCATTATCATCCTATGCTACTCTCGACGTGAAAGAACTTCCACAAAAAACAAACACGATTTATTTGATTCTCTTCACCTTAATCTATTTAACATTCACATATTTTATAATATCTGAAATCTCACTTGTTGCAATTGTAATTTAGTGTCTAATCTTGCTCCTTTTCCTTACCTCCGTTATGAATTAGTTATGTTGCAATTTTTTCTGCACATCTATCCTAGGGGAGCTTTTAAAAATTGCCTTTCTCTTCAATGGAATTATCTATAGCAGGCATTTTTCATTTCAAATTCATTTAAAAATTGCAGAATTGTATTTTTGCATTCGTTCATTTCTTTGTTGATAAGTGTCTAGACACTAATGAGGCGACAAAGATGCAAATGTGGTGAATATATAAAATTTGCATCTTTTTCGCCAGAATGACAGAATATGCTAAACTTGAAAAAAAACCAGATAATTTTATATTATAATAAACTAAAATTCAGTTAAAATTGTATTTACCAGTCAACCTTACATAATTGCAATTAGAAATGGTCAGTATAATTGGAAATTGAATTACATAAAGAAAAGAAATAAACAGTACATCTAGTTTGGGTATATGCATTGTGCTATTCTAGTTACATTGATTTTTGTCATAATATTTTTCTTTGTAGGTATACGTCCTGCTGTCCAAAAGCGAAGCCATAGACTGGCAATTATAGATCCTGTTACACGTAAGTCTACTTTTATTATAGGTTTCTCAAAGAGGGGATTTGCAATCAACGTAGCCTATCTAAAGTACCTACACGTCATTAATGTGCGTCGTTTCGCAATGCCGCGAGGACCAAATTCTTTGTAGTTTTTACGATTTTTCTGCGTTCTACAATGAATAAAATTAGTGTTATTAGTGTTGTAAATTTGTAGTTTATTTAGTGTTGTAAGTAATTTGCCGTAAATCGTAAAACATTTTCTAATTACTTGTGAAATAACTATGAATATTAGATTTGTTTTATAACCTGCACAAAAGATACCACAACAACCTTAACCTCAAATTAACTTTCTTGTTAACTATTTTTAACTATTTTTAAACATATTGGAAAGTACTTGATGATTTGAGATCCTTTCTTCAATAAATATTGTTACAATTACATCTTTATCTCGCTCCAACCAAGCATGTGAATTTTAATTTATGTTATTGATATCTGTTGACATAATTTTCAGCTAAATGACAAATAGACAATAGCTTCTATTTACTGGTAGGTATATTTTGGGAAAATAACATAATTTTGACTAAAAATCCCATTTTTTTCTAAAATTTTATTGTATCGCAATTAGTTTTAGCATGGGTAGAAAATGGTTAACGGTTTAACGATCTACGTTAAATATTTTTCCGTTAGTTTTATTAATTGTAGAATGCAGAACAAATCAAACTCCTCCATCAAACTACACAAAATTAATATCTCACGCAAACACGAAACGATCAGCATTAATAAGTAAAAGTGCATCACATAGATACAGTCCTAGAAGACAGTGTATAATCGAAATCGGATGCAACCATCCATTTTCGATTATACTATAATATTTACAATAAAGCACAATATAGTATGTACATACACATAATTATGTTGATATTATGAGATGAGCAGATCGCCTCTTTGGTAAATATATTGTAAGCTAGATTACATAATCTTACTCTACACCTTTTTTTTGCAGGACAAGATATATTTTTAACAGATTTATATCCTTCTAATAATGAATATATATTAAGTGGGGAACAAAATGACAGGCCTCATCCGGTAAGTACTTACCCATATTATAAATAATATTTTAAAACAGATTGTTGTTACTTAATTAGTATCTATTTGCACAGGAACCATCGACAATCAGTATCGCCGAAGAGTTCACAAGAATGGTTAACGAAGCGGTGAAACAACCGAGTATTGAGAATACAATAAAAAGTAATTTTGTACCTAAGAATGTTGATATACCAGTCTCTTCAATGATTACCGCTCAACCTCAAAACTCTTTAAGCTCGATGAGCTCTATTAATAATAATATTATAAAGTCTGACTTAGTTAATATAAATGATAATAGAAGTTTGGGGAGTGATGCTGTCGTAACGACTTGCGAAACGCCAGTTGTCTCGGCAATATCGAACAGTCCCGTCATAGTGCCTAAAATGACTTTAAATGTCAAGCCGATCCAGAAGAGTGAAACGACTGTGCAGTCTATAATCGTAGAAACAAATAAAAATACGCAAATAAATAAGCAGAACAAGATTAGTGTTCCTTACGAGAAGGCAGATACTGAAGTTGAGGTTGTGAGCGCTATGGCTGGCGAGCTTGCGACAACGCCGCAATTGACGGCCGCAATACATGTGCCTGTGCCGCAGTCGACGGCCGCCATGCATGCACCCGCGCCCCAATCGACGGCCGCCATGCATGCTCCTGCGCCGCAGTCGACGGCTGTCATGCATGCGCCTGCAAACACCGCGCCCGTCGCATTTATCAGCCCTGCGCCACAGCCGCAGAGAGCGCCCCGAGAGAGACAACATAAATCTGAAGAAAAAGATAAACATGCTAAATACACCAAATTCAACAAGGAAATCACAAATGCCTCTTCTAAACAAAACGGACCTACATCGTCGATATGTAAGTATCTAGATTATTAGTTAACTTAATACTTTACCTATTCGTGCACATTCTAGCTAGCTGATATAATATGGCTATACTCGTAGTATCCAATTTTGCTAATATTATAACTTACACAATATTTCTGCAGAAAACAAACTGGAGTTGTGTTTAGTTCCCTTTTTCAATTTCTGAATAAAATTCCTAACGACTCAAAATAAATACTGAACTGAACCACCAACCTTGCATTCCGAATTACCTTAAAATCGAAATTATTGCGCTCACAAGGATACCGAATTACTGTAAGCGCGACAACGAAATCCTGTGTGACGTCATAGATGACGTCATTATTATGTGCCATTTTGCGTAATCATCGACCATGCTTAAAAACCGTAATTATCGTGACCGCCGCTGTCAAAACTGACATTTGGCTTTATTGATGACTGTTAGACGTCAAACATTCACGGTACCTATTTCAGAAAGGTGACCGCGATGTTACCTAAACATATTACAACGTACCGAGATTAAAGTTATTGTAATGACATTTGACATCGCGATAGTACTCAACTGTCAATATCGGGATATCTAATTCGGAACTTCAAATATCGCTGTGATCGCTATCAGCGCTGTAATCGTATTTCGGAATGCACTGCAAATCGTATTATACAAACTCGATTCATTCTCAAACATTACGAAAACTAAACAATTACTGATAACAGTGATAACATTAACAGTAAACAGCAAAATATCAAAGTAAGAAAAAAAAAATCTTCAACAACTTTTTGCCACGCAGCGAAAATGGCGCAAATTAGAGCTTGAAAATTATGTTGATATGTCGTAAAGTAACATACTTTCCACCAATATTTCTTTTGTTTTGTGAAAAAAAATTAAGGTAACTAGAACAGAGTACCTGGTAGATTTAAGTACCTACCTGTCTGTCTACTCTAAATGATACCTACCATCGTTTCTCTCACTAAACTTTTCAGTTTTTTTATAACTTGAGGTTTATAATGTACCTATAGACCTTTTTATATCAAAGGGCCTTTTACTTTATTCACAAACAAAGTAATCTCTCCACGTAAGGTAGGTATGAAGTAGTTAAGACTTATGGTTCACCAATAGTTATGTTGTATTAGCGGACATGTAGCAACTTATGAGCCAACGTGCCACACCCAGTTAAAGTAACGACTACTACCTTTACTTTTAACCTTCAATAGTATTTGTAGGAATCTGTGAATTGTGAATATTTTCAACGTTTCCAATAATAAATAGGCTTGACAATTATGTCAATAATTATTAAATACTAGCGGCGCCTCGCGGTTTCACCCGCGTAGTTTTGGGATAAAATCTAGCCTGTGTATGAGCCCTGAAAAGTAAGCTTTTTTATGGTGATATATTTTTCTTAATCTTTCCAGTAGTTTCGGAGCCTATTCAATACAAACAATCAAATCTTTCCTCCTTAATATTAGTATAGTAAATCATTCGAGCAAAATAATCGATTGAGTGGCCGTGCACTGTGCGCATTCGTGGAATAGAGTTGCGCACATCACTAGCGGCGCGAATCGGCTGCCTTTTGCCGTCCGCCCGCATGGAAAGATCCAACATGGCGGCTTTTCCTTCACTCACAGTCACTTTGACCATGGCTGGATTTTAATTTTAAATCTTTGTATCTAGTAACTTTTTACATAGAAATTATCATAGTTTTTCATTTTTAGTGATACAGTTTTAGTAAGCATAAAAATAAGCTATGTGGTTCGAGTGATAAGTCATAAAAACTCAGACACTAGATCCTTGAGTGACCTTTCGGATAGACTTTCTTTATCCATATTGCTACGTTGACGTGTATATATCCGAGTTTTATGAAGTTATTATAAAGATTTTTTTGATTTTAATACTGTGATAGCGCAGGGATATCAGTGCCACACAAAAGTCAGATAATCAGGTACTGTGCGAGAACTCCCACGTGGAAATACCTCACGCCTCTATTTTTAGAATCAGAACTTGGTGCACAAGAACTGCTAGTCTTGATTATAAATCGATGAATGCAAATGTCATAGTACCTAAATCCAGTACTTGTGCTTGCAATATACGTATACGAACAGTTCGCTGGTAGGTTAGGCGTAGCAAGACATTCCTCATTACTTCGTGTCATAATTCTGAGTAGGTATTATTTTACCTCGCGTATACTCGTTGGTAGACAACTTGCTCATATTGGCTGTGCAATTTAGTGATTGTGACTTATTTATAAATTAATAGGTTTACATTCAAATGATGCCTATCTATGTCTTAGTCTAGTTTGTCTAGTCCATGCACCATGTATTACATTACTTTGCATATTATTTGCTTAGCTTGTCCTATAAAGGCTGACTGAAAGTTTTAAAGTGTATACTAAAAGTAATTAGTGTAAGATATAAAGTTTTCATTGCTTACATTGCTGAAACATGATGAGATTATGAGGTCGGGGCTTGAGTGTGAACAACACTGAATGAAACCGAGTGATATGTAAATTCAAATTAAACCTGCAAAATATGTGTAACCATTACAAAGGATCTTTTTATCTGTTTTCAGTGATTAGTTCAGTTGATAGTTTTCAACAAGCCATCAACTTTCCAACTAGTCCAAACATTCTAAATCCAGGTGCTACTACAAAGAAACATGCTGTAAAATCAATAGCAGCTAAAGAGCTTACGACTCCTGCCCCAGAACAAACATTAACTGCCACAGAGCTTTTATCTGCTAGTATAGAGAAAGTTGCCAGGGAACAACCATTTGTTCCGGAACCAGTTCCTGATAAAATATCTAGTGCATTTGAAGCGCAAGCTAAGTTAACTCAAAGCATATCTAGCGTATGTCGTGCTCAGCAATCTGAATCTAAGATGAAAGATATTAATAACAGTAAGACTACAGGTTTGTATACAATCATAGTAATGATTTTTATTACCTTCTCCATCTTCTACTGAACATTTTTATATAACTGTACTTTTTTTGCAACTAGATCCAGACACGGCCAATGGAAATACCACTGATGTATCAAAACCTGAGCCTAGTAAGGAAGATATTAATAAGAATGAGAAAGCTGTAAAAAATACTAAAAATAACAATAAGAAAGCTGCGAGGATGGCAAGCAACGATGGCATAGAAACCAATATTGTATCATGTGAGAATGGCAAAGATGAGACTGATAACCTAGAAAGTGTAGAGCAAGAGGTAATGTCTGGAGAGGAGGTGACAGATGATCCTACTGCAGAAGAGAAGCCGATGGAAAATGTGGATGAGACTCCAGTTGCATCACCATCCACTGTATTTGTTCCTAAATACAAGTACACTGATGGTAAGCACATTATTTGTTACCTAACCATTTAATTATACCAATAAAACTGCATCATTTAAATGTTATTTTTCAACAGAGCAATGGTCCCCACTGAACAAGTCTGGCAAAAAGTGCTATGATCTTGGACTGCTCAAGCAAATAAAGGAAGATCCTCTTTCAAAGAATAAACCTAATGCACCCTTATTAGAAACATGTAATGTAATCAGGGTAAGTAATTCAAGGGGGAAAAAGTTGATATCATTTACAAGAATTTGTTCGATCTTCGCCTGCTTCATAAAGTCCCTTAAATTTTATCTGATCACTTTGATTTAACATCTCAGCAAAGTATTGTATTTAGTTTATCAGTTTAGTACTCTTGCTCTCCTTAGATTGGGGTTATATGATGCCTGTGTGAAAGGTCCAGCATTATAAATTTTTTGAACCTTACAGACTGCACCCATGCAAGAACAGATGACTTTCACACCAATATCGAGACCTGTAAATGATACCCTCTTCCCTACATTCCTAAAGGCTGGTCTTAGTGGTTCAAGGAATGCCGCTCCCAGGGATCCCAAGAAAGATGGTAGGAATTTGGCTGTAGTTGGTAAGATGTTGTTCAATTTTCCATAAAAAAAAATATTACATACAAATATGTTAAAATATGTATTGATTTTATGTATTTTATCTAGGTAAGGGCAGTGCCAAGCTTGGTCAAACTGGTGGAAGCAACAGCTCTCACAAACCAGTTATTCATGTTTCATTGTCATTGCGAGAGGATGTAAAATTGAAGCAAGTCGACTCTGCCTGGAAACCAACAAGATTAGTACGGGAGAATCTGACTGATGAGGAACTCAGGACACAGGTATGAACATAAACAAAAATATTTTGCATCCTTGACTTTTAAATAAATTCTATTGTTGTCTTATTTTTAAAAACCTGATATCAATCACAAATCTCATATAATTCTATTTTTAGGAACTGTACAAGAAGTTCAGAGGTATCTTGAACAAACTAACGCCCCAGAAGTTCGACACTTTACTGAAAAAGGTTTTGGAACTGGAAATCAATAATCAAAAAAGAATGGAAGGTGTAATTGACCTGCTATTTGAAAAGGCCATTGAAGAGCCTAATTTCTCCGAAGCATATGCAAACATGTGCCTGAAACTTTCGAGCCACAGGGTAAAACCTTACTTAATAGTCTTACAACTTTAAGCAGCTATGCAAATTTCTTTGTTATATTCTTTAACCTTTATTAATAGTATTAATTAAAATAATGCTATAGTGCTAATATGTCAATTTTTTCAGGTTGCATCTGATAATAATCCTGAAAGTATGGTCAGCTTTAGATCACTGATTATTAGCAAATGCCAAACTCAATTTGAAACTGGAAAATCTGACGAACTATTGATGAAACTTGAGAAGGCATTAATAGAGGCTCCTGATCCTGTAAGTAGACTTTCAGTAACATTGCTTTTATAAAAAACGAATACAAATATAATGTACAATTCCGTTTTTTGTATTGTAGACAAAGAAAAAAGAACTTCAGGCAATGATCAATGAGGAAAATAGGAAAATCAGATTGAGAGCTGTGGCTAATGTCAGATTTATTGGTAAGTTCTTTTTTTACCCTTCAAAGGTTATAAATTGTCATGCTATGATTATTGTTATTTTTCTAGTATGTAATATATCTGCTCAAAAACAATTAGATATTCTTGATAGGTCATCCAACATGTAAAAATATAATATTTGAATGAATCGCAAATCACTATCTAAGGTGATAATCATATAAAGCCTACTGTTTTACTTGAAAAGGCTATTTCATTTGTAATTAATTATTGCGAATATATAATGCCATCTCTAATAATCGACTTTTTGTTGTACAGGTGAGCTCTACAAATTAAAAATGTTGACTTGCAAAATTATGCACTATTGTATGACGAACTTGATTGAGAAATTAGAAGAAGAAAAGCTTGAATGCTTGTGCAAACTCTTGACCACTATTGGCGAGCAAGTAGAAAACGAAGGAGGAAGTCAGCTGGATTCTATCTTCAAGAAGATGCAAGATATTGTTGATCGCAAATCTATCAAAATAAATAGTCGTGTCAAATTCATGATCCAAGATGTGATTGACCTAAGAAGGAGAAAATGGGTTGTCAAGAGTGTTGTTGATTCTCAACCCAAGATGATGGACCAAATCCAAAAAGAAGCTGAACAGCAGCAACGCCATATAGAAGTAAGGTTTATTAAATTTTTTCTCTATCCTGCTAACTACAGTAACAAATTGAATAATTAAACAAGCAAGTAAGGACCTAAAATTTCAAAAGTCCATAAAAAAAAATGGTCCTTGTAGTTTAATAACATTTGACGTGACTAACCTTTAATGTATATACTTAGTACATATTTATGCCAAAACCTTTCATTTTACAATAAGTTGGTAAAGTTACGGGTCTTATAATGTCATTTTTGTGTATAGTTGATGAATGCCGGCGGCGGCAACAGCGGAGGCGGCGGCGGTGGTGGCGGCAGTGGCGGGTTCCGCCGAGACGATGGCGGTCGAAACAAGCGCGGCGGAGACAGTCGTCGACAAGGCTTCATGGAGTCCTTTACCCCGCGACCTACTAGGCCTCAATCTACCAATTACTTTGTAGATAAATTAAAACTTCAAGCTGGCTCGAATCAAAAGGTAAAACAAGTCATAACCAGTTTTTTGCTGTCGCTGCTATCTAGACGGAACAACAAATCTTACTATATTCAGACTTTCACAAAACATTAGATAACAGTAACTTTCATTAAACCACTAACTCCCTAGTACCATATTTCTGATAAGGTTGGTATACTGCTAGTTACCAACCTAAAGCCTGTTACATAAATTATGACGACGTTTTGCTAAACGTGGCCGACCAGCAGTCGTTCTTTCATGGAAAAATACTATTATTTACTGTTTCAACCAATGCAGAACAACATGTCCGATATTGTGACCTCGTATTATCATTGAGTATTGACATTATCATATGAAATATTATTCTCCCGTGGAATTTTCGAGAGAAACAGAAGTTGTTTGTCAATAAATGTTCAATTTCCTCAAGGCTACTTTCTACTTGCACAATGCCTGACAAGAATAAGTTTTGTATGTTTTTTTAGAATTTGGCGAACATTAAGCTGGCTCCACCCCAATGGACATCTACGAAGCCCCAGCAGGCACCAGCTACTAGTAATATAAGTAAAAACATGTACAGCGTTCTCGAGAACGTACAAGTGGATCCGACTTCCCTTAAAGGTAACCATTACTTACTGCTTTATGATGTCCTGACAGATTTCTATAAAAATTTAAATCAGACATGTTTTCAGCTAACCGCGACACAGCGCCAGCATATTCGAAAGGCGCTTCGATTGAAAGGTCTAGTTTCAATTCAAGATCAGACTACAGTGAGTAAAATAAAAAAAAACTCGTTAAAATAAAGTGATCTAAACAAGAGATTGAGATAGTAGTTTTATGTGATTTTAATGAAATGTGCAATATTTCAGATGTTGGTAATCGGTCAGGCAGTATCGGCGTGCCACGCTCGGTTTCTGGCACGCGGTCACAGAGCAGCGCGCCCGCCAGCGCCGCTCCCGAGCTGCCTGTGCCCAATGCGCCGCAGGAACCGCTTCCTGACGATAAGGCAAAGAAAGTCAAACCCATTGTTGACCTTACACTCATTAACCCTGATGATGAAGAATTTAGACAAGAAATACGTCAATTCGAAACGAAGTACCATGCTGCTGTCATAGCAAATATTTTAAATATAGTAGTCGAAAAGTAAGTACAGAATTGTGGGAAAATTATTTGCAACATTACCTAAATAGGGAATTTGTACCAAAATTGAGTTTGTGTGTGTACGCATCGATTACTTTAACGAATTCTTTTTATTTTAGGACTGTCAAGGATGTAAACACACTAACGAAATCTTTAGTACACTTGGTGACAACGAACACGATTTCGCAAGAGAACTTTGAAGGGGGACTAAAGGAAACACTAGAAATAGCACCGGACCTGTTTATTGATATCCCGAAGTTTTATGACAACATTGGAATAATCCTTTCGCCCCATATTGAAAAGAAGGTAAAATAAAAAATGTATGAAATCGCTTAAGTTTTAAACCATTTTATAAAAACTATGTGAATAAATTAAAATGTAATATTCTTTGTAGCATATCACACTTGCAAAGACGTTTGACCTTTGCGAGACTGTTATCTCTGCGAACCAAGGTCATCTTCTTCTGAAGGCGATAATTCATTATTTGAATGAGAGCATGGGCCCTACTTTTGTAAGGATTAAATGGCAGGAATCTGGGCTACAACTAAGCCAATGGATGAATGAAGAACAGGTTAATAATGCTTTTTATTTGATTCATAAATTTACCATGTTTATCCCGCTCTAGGCAGTTCAAGACTATCACTGCAAAAATGCAAACAATGTTACGGTTTGTATTTTACTTCCACTTTCCCATATCAAGCGATATCCCAGTAATTAAAATAATTCTTACCCATATCAGCTTTCATACAATTTTACCAAATTTTTGTGTAAACTTGTATTGTAAATTGTGTAAATGTAAATTTCAGGTCCCGAAATGGATAGCTGACAACAAATTCGAGTTCCTTGTAGATGAAGTAGCTAATATTCACCAGGCCAACATGGAATCGCCAAAAATATTGACTCCAGCTGAAACTCAATCTAGATTACTTCAATTGATGAACACTGATGAAAATTGCGATTGTGTTAAGGGATGGGTGCAGGTAATTTATTGATTTAATTATAGCATTCATCAAGTCAACGTGTGCAGTAAGTACCTAATTAAATTACAGACTGGCTAATTTTGATTATTTGCAGGACAAACTTGGCAAAGCTCACAATGAAGACTGGTTCATGCGAGTATTTATCCAAGCCATTTGCGAATACGCTCTCTACGGAAGCGAGGGTCGTGACGTCCCGCATTTCAACCAAGATCGTATGAACAAGTATGCTGGACTCATCCACGAGTTTGGCGATACCAAGGAATCTAGGGAAGCTAACTGCCTGTTTGGCATTCAGCACCTCATTCACAGGCTAGAACACCCACAAGGTAATTTGTATTTTAAACATTTGCCTACTAGACATTTAAGAGAAACATTTTTCAATGAATAATCTTTATTTATTTATTTCAGGGTTAACACTGGACGTATTTCAATATTTACATGAGCAATATATAATTTCATTGGATGGATTCTTAGCGTGGGAGGTGTCTGACAAGGAGCCGGAAGGAAAAGGTAAGACACACGCACATGGATTTTTGTCTAGTTTATAGACGTCCCATATATTTTAACTTAACACGTTCAAAATGGCTTTGAAGGTTAAAATTTCCGGAGAAATTGTTTCGTAAAATGCTTTATTTGCTAATGCAAAATGTTTTCGTTTTAGGGGTGATGCTAATGGCACTGACGTCATTCTTTACGAACATCAAGGAGGCGGATAACGAAGACTCTGGCAGCGAGGACTGACGTGGGTTCGGGTGTTAGGCCGCCTGCTCCCGCGCCGTTATATAGATTACATAATTATTATTATTATTCGTAATATGTTGATCAATAATGTGATACAAGTATTTAAAATATTATCATCCACTTGGAATTGTACACATAGAACAGAACAGGCGTTTTATCAGAATATTAATAACTACTAAATAGCGTCATCCCGTGTCTTTCCTGGGTAAAAAGACTAGCGTACCTGCCTGCAACATGTGTAGTATTTGTGTGATTTTATTCATTTGGACATAATTTTAATACAATTCAATTTTTAAAACGAATATAATTTTCACTATGATGTATGCCCGGATTTATTTTATGAAAACGTTTTTATATTTTTAACAATTGGCCTTTCAGGTATTTTATTTTATGACGAGCGTCTGTCCGCAACGTGATTTTGATAAACTCGACATAATTTATAAAGTAATGACACTCAATCAAAAAAAAAACTAATAAAATAACAGTTATGTAGGTACTCACAAAAATACTCATATTTAACAATCATGTGGGTGCCGTTATTGAGAACCGTTTTTATAATTTTATCAGACTCAATTTAATTCTGTAATTCTAGCAATGTTTTTTTTACATCTATTACTTCACATGAATACTATTTATAATATCAATGTTCTGGTACAAATAGTCATTTTAATCTTACACCTGTGGTTTAACGACAAAGTGGTATTTTTATCAAAATAGTTTTTTATAATTGAATATAATAAAAGTTTCTCACATTTACTCAATTATAAATTGGCTTATGCTTGTTACATCATGTAGAAATGCATTATATTTTATCCTACATGAATATCTTATGGTTTGGTTGTACATTTATTTTAAAAACTATATCTTTTAGATGTCTGATGTTATTTTTGCTGTATTATAGTGTGTACTTATTACCTATTTTCGCATATTACTATGTTATTGACGAAGGGATTATTAATGTATTTAACAGAGCTGGTGACTTAAACAGCTGTTTCCCTAAATAATTCAAGATCGTTGGATCAATTGACATGTATAAAATTATATGATAATGATTTTCTCCCTGTGTATGAACCTGTATATTTTAATTCTATTATGCTGGCTGTGTAAATCATCTCTATAAGTCATGTTTTAGCCAGCACTAAAATTTGGTGTGTTTAATGTAGTTTCTGATGAAAGTGTTTTAATATTCAGGATTGTACACATGCCACACAATTGTATAAATCAGAATGACACAAGATGCTAAAATTTAGTATCAGTAAAAAAAAATTTTTTTTCATAATTTTAATGACATAAAACAATACCTAATTTATAGGCTGCAATATCCAGCAATCATTATTTTAAATTATTTTGCAAAGCAACGGAAAATGAATAACATTTTTATTTGTGATGTCGTATGTTATATAGGTTTCTAACTTAATTTGGATATCATTATACATGTCCTGCCACTTAGAAAGCAAATGTTGGGGTAGTAGCATCATAGTTACTTGACATTTACAATAGACTTAGGAATATCTTCAATCTATTTAAAAGTCTGCCCAAGTAAATGAAATCTGTTTCTTAATGTACTTAACAATACGAGTTTATATATACTAATTCATGATTATACAAGTCTGATAAAATCAAGTTATGTTTGATATAATAATATAAATACAATAGTCATATCCATGAAACGTAGCTGTGGGCTGGGTTCATTTTCATATTTGAACCCATGTTATATTTTAATCAATTCTATGTCTATTGAAATATTGTAATTTATGAATAACTAGTTAAATTAAACATATATCTTTAAAATAGCCTGGATTAATTTCCCTATTAACTAATAATATCTACACTTATTTATCAACCACACTTTAACTGTAAATCTTGATAATAGCTTTCCATAACAGCTAAGTTTTAATTATAATAGCTAACTCGTGCAGTAGGGCTTTCTCCTGTGGGGGTCTACTTTGTAAAACGAAATCCAGAGTTAACGGACCCATAAAATAAAGGACGACCGATCCTTTCTTTTGATGACCGTGCCGTGATGTTTGTGACGTTTATTTCAAGAAATGGGGTTTCAAAGTGGGCCTCCTGAAATGGGTAGTTACCGTGGACATAGCCGCGTCGTAAAGAGGGTTTAACCGCCAACCTCATTACGATCTTTATGGATAGTCTACTTATATCCGCGAGTTATGTTATTATGTACACACGTTATGTAAATAAATAAAGGTTTTTAAAACAATTGTACTTTTAAATATTCCTGAAGTCTAGAACCTGTTCATTGTATCGGCAAATCGTATGTGAACTGAATTTAAAGCCTAAGTAGGTACAGACAATGTTAAAAATCGCTGTACAGGCACAGCCCTCCTATATTTAGAGGTTTTTAGTTTTGGGACACTGTCTTTGTGTAGCCATTTTAGCGTTGACTGTAAAATACATACTTATTTTGTTGATATTAATTAATAAAATAGGTGCAATAGAAACAGACTTTTATATATCAACTAAAAAAAAGTATGTTTTCATGGATTATTATTTTAACAACTCGACGTTTATTTATTATTAAAGTTTTTAAAAAAATATAAAATAAATCTCTGATAGAGATTGTTGTACATAAAATTGTTGTTTCAATTTCATCTCAAATGTAACTAACCTAGGTAGGCAAATTTACTCGTAGTCAATATAACAGCCAAGAAAGAATGACCATGGGTGCATGCATTCCTAGTTACGATGTCAGCGATCTCAACGATATTTTTACGTTCCAAATTATTATTTGTATTGACAGTTGAGTGCTATCATTAATTCGGAACAATGAACGCGCTCACGGTCACGTGTCGGGCGTCACTCTGGTACAATTCGATGAATGTTATTGTCAGCGCGCTCACGGTGAATTCAGGTTTGTAGGATGGTCGCAGATATCGCAAAATGGTGCATGTAATGACGTCACACGGGACATCGTTGTCGCGCTCACAGTAACTCGGAATGCAAAGCAAACCAGGGTTGAACTTTTCGGAAGAGGCCTTTGAAAGCTTGCTCAGTCATCGGTCTATGACTGATTAACTTTTGCCATAGAAAATCCTTACTTTAGGATAGATCGACGGTTCTGTGCGGTGATGGCTTAATTTGCATCGCCCCATCTCTTCCCATGGGTATCGTAAGAGGCGACTAATGGATATCCACCGGGAGCGGACAGCAGCCCCCTGCAGAACAATTATCCCACCGAACTGCGATCCCCAGCGTAGGGGTTATGGACATTACCTACCCGAAATTAGATATACACCTATTTATCAGTTAGAGTTCTGCGTCCAGCAGTGGACCAATACAGGCTGTTGAGGTTAAGGAGATCGACGGCACATCATCAATCTGTGCTTTAGTCACTTTAGCTCTATCGATGGTGTGATGTTTCCACGCTAGGGGTGCGATACTGGGACAGAACGTTCCTTCCAACGGTCCACGGTCCACGGTCTGAATAAATAGTTTTGATAGATGATTTTTTTATGTTTTAGGTTTTAACATACTAAATTGGGACGTCTAAAATAAAAATAGGTACCTACCTACCTACGTCAAGTTTTCATACAAAACTAGAAGCTCTGTTTCCCTAGCACTGTATCATGTTTGAGCTTGTACCTAAAAAACTAGCTGGCCTGGCCGAGTGACGGAGTCTACCTATAGGTAAAGCTCGATCGATTACACGACACGGTACACCGGTCACGGTGTGCGTTAAGAACCTTAAAACTTGAAGGAAGGATGCAGACACCGAAAGACCGTGCGAGTCCGGCCGTCCTAACTGCCTAATTGACGGTGTACCGGCAAATGTAATCGCTGTCAGAGAGATCGGGCGCTCAGTCGCGCGAGGCGTTCGTTGTGTTGTGAGCGGTCGTGCGTCAACGAGCCTTGCGTGCGAAAAATGACTTCCCGAAAGGAAAATGATGTATTGTCCAATGTTTTAGAATTATATGTATAAAGACATGCCTAGCTTGTGTTATTTATGGGTAGGTAGGTACTAGATAACTGATATACTTAACACAATACACTACATAGATAGATATTTTTTATTATACATAGAAAACATTCAGAACGCCCTGAACAAATGTCTGCAGATCGTACACACATTTGTCCCGAGGCGGGAATGGAACCCGCAACCTCCTGCGTCGCAGGCGGACCTTAGCCCTCCGCGCCACAGAAGTCGTCATAAAAATTTCGACAGTGCAGCTATAATAAAAACGATAAAATGAAAAGTAGTGCGATTCCATTTTTTGATTAAGTATATTTTGAGAGCACAGGGGTCATACTCCTACTACGTTCGACTGCCAACTGAGTTAGGAAGGCGACCACCGTGCCACGGTAAAGATAACTATACCTACTGTATTGTATCTTCATACAAATGGCCGGAACGTGTGTCATACCGACGCGCCTCGTGTTCGGTACACTCTCGGTACACAACAAGTCGTGACATGTCGCGGTTGGCAGTGACGAACGAACGGCTGGGGCGGCGGCGGCGCGGCTTGAGTTTTTTAAAGCAAGCGTATGATTTGTATTTTTTTATTTTATTGAAATATGTACAAGTACTAATTTAATCCCTATGGAGAAAAACGACACTATATATAATATATTATAGACCATAATTGTGCTGTTTTTATATGTTTTTTATGTTATTTTTTTGATGTTTATTACACCTCAGAACTTTTGACTGGGTGGTCCGATTTTCATGATTCTTTTTTTATATGAAAAAAGCTGGTTCTTCCCGTGTGGTCCCATTTTAATGACAACGGGATCCATGAAAATCTTTGAAAAAACAAAATTGAAGTCTGTTTATAAGTTTTTAAAACAAAATTAATTACTTATTGGTTGTTTCAATTCGACAAAAAAGTACCCGGAGATATAAAACTTTTTTGAAATTAGGTACTTAAGTAGGTACCTGAAAACTCTGAAAGGTCAGACTATAAAATATTTTTTAGACTGGCTAGTAGTAGAGGTACCTACCTTAGAATTTCGCTCTTTCCGCCGAGTAAAATACCTAGATTAAGATTTTTTTATCCTATTAAATTTAACAATAAAGCGAGGCGCATTTTTTTTCTGTTTCAAATTTATAAGGGTGGATTTTTTAATAAATCTACTAATCAAACCCATACATGTATTTTATTGAACACTATTTTTAATATAATATCAAAATATTTAATCACCAAACTTAATCTAATATAAAAAATATACAATCCCCAAACTAGAAAGAAATTTATGTAGGTAGGTAGTGGAATTTAAAATAAATACTGCAGGTGGGCAGCCCTATCGCGTCAAGCGGATGACGCGGCTGTAGGTAATTATTTCAAGAACAGGGCCGAGTCACAGTACTGTATAGATATTATTACCGTGACCGTGCAGTGTAATCAGAACGTCCTTTCCGCTGCCACGGCGCCGCACCGTTCCGACAAACCGTGAGGTGTAATAGGCCTTGTAGACTTGTCACCGCTCGCGGCCACTCGCCTCACTTCGGCCGCCTCGTGTCATTTTTCTGCAAAAATTAAAGTCACTTGCCTGCGGTCGGCCAATCGTGTCCACATGTTTGTGTAGTTTGTGGTGCAACATTTTGCGTAAACTTGCCAAACGTCTAGATCTAGACGATGGCACTTGCCTTGTATCGATTTGCTTACGCTCGCGTTTGCCTTAGCTCGGCCAACAAATGTATTGGGGGGCTTAGTGAAGAAATGAAAATTAATGCTATTCTTTCTACCTATGACGTCTATTCTACCATCTCTAGAGACGAGAGCTATTCGGAAGAAAATATAAATAAAGAGGGAAAGCGGTAATCCGATCTTTATAATTTGTTTTTCCGAGTTGTAGAGTTTTGTTTAGGTATAGGTACCTACCTACTTACTTCCGAGCAGAGATTTGGTATTATAATAAGTTCATCTCATTCAGATATGGATTTAACGTCTGATTTCACTCATCTGTTCCATATCATGCGGCACATCCACTCGGATCAAGATGAAAATATGTAGAAAAATCAGAGCCCTATGCCAATTTCACGAGCACCAAAAATAAAATTAGAGCGCCCTAAAAAACCGATTCCGCTGCAGTAACGCATGAAAACGTTACTGCAACGGCATCGTTTTTACCTATTAGCTTTACCCAAATTTAAAGTAGCTTAGGTGATCAGACAAAGCTTTGTCTGAGCTTAGGTGTTATACACTAAACATTATACATTATACATTGTACACTAAATATAGCTTGGGTATATTTGAGCACTACATGTGCCGAGCAGCAGCATTTGAGCGCCCTGTGGTTTACGAGATATCAGTAGTTCCCGCTGCAGTAACGTAACGTAACGCAGATTATTTTTTCTGAGGAGGTGTGGTGTAACTTGATTTAACTGCAGAATCACTTGTTTTTTTTAAATGAATAAAACGACTTTTTCTGAAATTCTAAAATTGCCGATTGCTCATGAACTACATCAGGAAGGTGTTCTGTGATTGGACTGGATTATGGCTATTAGGAATAAGTGTATTCTGACAAATTTGTGAAACCCTAATAAATTAATTAGTTACATCTAATTTTCGACGAATTATAGCAATTTTATCACTGTTATTGGTTAACTTATTTCGATTCGATTCTTATCTAAATCCAACTATTGTACATTTTTGGAAATGGTATGTATCTGAGATGTTACATTGCGCAACATGTAGAGAAACAATTAAAAGGTATACATGTATCACCTAAGTTACATTGCGAGACATACAGAGAAATAGCAGAGTAAAAGAATGTAGTAAGTAGGTATATATTTCCATAAATGGGTACTAAGTTATAGGTTCTAAATTAAAAAAAAATGGTTATTTTGACAATATCATACAACATAGTATTCAAAACAGGCAGTTGATGATCATATTGAATTGCAAGTACAGAACATTTCGTTTCTAAAAATAAATAGATTTTTCATCCCACCATCTCGGAAAGAGTATTTTTAATCTTCAATATCCGAGTTGAAAAGCCGTTTTTATTCTCTAGAGGATAAAGTAAATTGAATTTAGAACATCGTGTGCACTAAGTTTGTGAATAAAAAAAAACATTAAACCTATTTACTGCTACCTCTATGGTGCCGAATATATCATACTACTTTTTTTTAATTTGTTAAAAACTCAGACTCGGAACCTTCTTGGTGTTCTTTTTTCAATTTGCTTTGTAAATGTTACTTTCACCCGAGCTAAACACTGTGCTTTTTATTACGAATACAAGGAAAGTAATAATAAAAATTTGAATGAGCTAATGAAAAAAATTGTATGTGTGTAAAAGTTTTATTTTACATATATCAACATCTTAGGAGAGATCTTTATTTAAAGTCTATGGTCAAATTAGAGCAAATATTAGTTATAGATAGTGAAAGGTTCTTTCCAGGTACCGTTTTCAGAAGTGAAAACGTTGTATTTTTTGGTTAACTCCATCATTTTTTCTTTTAACGATGTGAGTCTCTCGAAATCCCTTAAATGTACATTATGTGTTGTCTTTAACATAGAATACACGCTCCATAATGTTGAAGCTTGATAAGTCTTTGAGAATTTGTTAAAATATATTAACAAAACATTTTCCGATTATTTTGATTTAGGTGATAAAAGGTTTTCCACTAATACTTTAGCCTCTTCTTTTATAAAATCAGGCGTAAAATCTATGCCTATATCAATGTCTGAACTTATTGTAATGTAACAATCACACAAAATTGTATAACATATAAATCTAGGAAATTTAAAAAAGGCATGAATGTAACTGGCTGGAATAAACATGTTAGTGCAGCGCACAAGGAGGCCAGGTTTAAATTAAATGTTTGGTTTTTGTACGGAAAACCGAGTAAAGGATTAATTTATGAAGATAATTATGTGTAATAGTCGCAAATTATTTAAAGCTAAACTTAAATGGTGTCAAACTAACCAAGAACGAATCAAAATGGATATTATTGCTAGTAACAAAAAGGACAAAAATTTCTCTAAGTTTTGGAAAAACATAATAAAATTGGACTCAAAACCTAACCTACCTGCAAGTGTTGAGGCGGTCTCTGACCCGAAACAGGTGGCAGATTTGTTCAGGGAACACTTTAGTGTAAAATCACCTGGGGGGAGCACAGGGGTGCCGTGGCGGGTGCACGGTGATGAGACCCGTCATTGTTCCGATACTGCCCTGACTCGAATTACAGCTAGTGAAGTGAGAAAAGTCATCCAAACCATGAGCACGGGTAAGTCACCGGGACATGATGGTCTTAGCATCGAGCACCTGCGGCACGCCGGGGTTCACCTGCCCGGGGTTCTAGCCATGTTTTATAAGTACTCTTTGTATTAGTCATGCGTACTTGCCTCCAGAGTGTATGAAAACTATTGTCGTGCCGATACTCAAAAACAGAACGGGAGATATTTCTGATAAAAATAACTATAGGCCAATATCGCTAGCGACCATCATAGCTAAAGTGTTGGACCGGCTTCTGGATAAACACTTAGAGCAACACTTACATCTTCACGATGGGCAGTTCGGGTTCAGGCCCGGACTATCCACCGAGAGTGCAATACTCTGTCTCAAGCACACAGTTAGGTACTATGTGGATAGACAGACGCCGGTCTATGCTTGCTTCCTCGATTTGTCAAAAGCTTTTGACACCGTCTGCTATGACGTACTGTGGAAGAAGCTCCGTGACACTTCATTGCCGAGGGAGCTATGTTCTGTTTTTGAGTACTGGTACGCGCATCAAACCAACGTCGTCAAATGGGCCGGGACCCACTCTGATGCGTACGGGTTGGAGCGCGGTGTGAGGCAGGGGGGGGTCACCTCTCCAAAGCTTTTTAATTTGTACGTTGACAACCTGATAAATGGCCTCAGCAGCATGACAGTCGGATGCTCTATTGACGGAGTTTGTGTCAATAATCTCAGCTATGCTGATGACATGGTCCTGCTCGCGCCATCTATCGGGGCTCTTAGAAATCTCCTAGCTTATTGTGAAACCTATGCTGCAAGACATGGCTTGCAATATAATGTAAAAAAAAGTGTATTCATGTTGTTCTGGCCAGGCGGCAAAAGCCCAACGTATGCCCCTCCAATTGTATTAAATGGAAATCCAATAAATAGAGTAAATGAGTTCCGATACTTGGGACATTTAGTGACTGAAAATCTTAGAGATGAAGGAGACATAGAAAGGGAGCGAAGAGCGTTGACGGTGAGAGCTAATATGCTGGTCCGTAGGTTTGCTCGTTGTTCAGAAGAGGTAAAAATAACCCTATTCAAATCATTTTGTCAAACATTTTACACGAGCAGCCTGTGGTTCACATACACTCAGAAAGCCGTCAACACTATTCGCGTTCAATACAACAATGCATTCAGGATGCTGCTGGGGTTGCCGCGGTTCTGCAGCGCGTCCGGCATGTTCGCCGAGGCGCGCACAGACGGGTTCGCCGCCTGCATGAGGAAAAAGGCAGCCTCACTGCTGAGCAGAGTCCGTGGGAGCACCAACAGCATCCTGAGAATGATAGCGGACAGGATTGATGGCCCGCTATACAGACACTGCATTGCTGTACTTACTAAATAACTACACCTAAGTACCTACACAATAAACAACTAACATAGACTTAAGACTTAGATATAGATTAACACAAATATGGATCCTGTTGTCTGAAAATAAACGATTATTATTATTATTATTATTATTATTATTATTATAACTCGAAAAATTATACGAAGATAGGATTTACGTATTTCCGCTTTTTTTTCTACGCATAGAAAATCCTCTTTAGAGATGAGAGAATATGCCATGGTAGCTTTCGCTATTCTACGACAATTGAATAGACATGGTAGAATACCGAGAACTATTCTACCATTAATTTTTATCATTAAAAAAATTGTAAATATTTTGTAGAAATCTATGTTATTTTAAAGAAATAGTTATAAGTCAATTATAATAAATGGTACCTCTAATTTATTTTAATTTTACATTACGCTGTGATTGAATAGCCCTATGAATTGCGTCAAACCAGACGCAAAAGCCATCTCACAAGAAGTTGAAGTTGAGTGGCTGTTTTGAAAAATCGAATGCATGGTTCCGTAGAAATGTAAGGTAACTAACAGCGGTCACTACTTGTCATTACTTTTCGTACCTAGGGAGGAAACGTATTACTTTCATCCCGCTTCCCGACAATGGCGCGTCAACTTGAACCCAAATAGACTTGCGCTGGATGATGCTAAAGGCGCTTTGTGAATCCAGATGTTTTTCAAAGAATTTGGCCTTCATACTCGTAGTAGGTATACGTGTCACAATAATTTTGCAACTCGAGATGTTTTATATTGTTATTATTTTGATCGCAAGAGCGGATTTGAAGCTGCAGCATGATATTGACATTTTGTTGATGTAGTTTGACTTTTCCTTTATATTTCAATTTACTGATGAGGTAATTAATTATTTATATATAATATATTTAGTATATTTGCTAGGCACGGGGCACGTAGCATTATTTGCTAATCCTGCCTGCTACGTGGATAACCCGCCAATGCAGTTGAGCTACGCTACCTCTAGATTGTTTACTCTCCATACTAGTATTGATATGGATAAATTGAGCTACCTGTAGATTGTTTAAGCTTCTGACTGGTATTGATATGGATCAGTTGAGCTACTTGTAGATTGTTTAGACTTCATACATAGGTCCATAGATTACACTAAATTGGTACATAATATATATAATCAAATAGTCACCCTAAATAACAGAATCAAATCGGAACACAGCAACACAATAATCAAAACAAGAAAAACTATATTTAAATAAATAATAAATAATGCTGGATAATTCACACAGCATTATCTAGCCCCAAGTTAAGCAGAGCTTGTGTTATGGCTACTATTATTATTAGTACCTATAGGCGTGCATCCTATAATAATATATAATAATATATGCAGTCAAACCTATCATCGAACACGTTCAGAATGCTGTTGGAGCTGGCCTGGACCCTAGGCACCAGAGATGCTCCCTGTTTACGCATGGTGGTGTAGAAACAGTCCACGCGTGCATCGGCGAACATCCCTGACGCGCGGCAGAACCGGGGCTGCCCCATCAGCACCCTGAACGCGTTATTATACTGCAGTCTGCACACGTACGGCGCTGCTGTACTGTTTTTGCGTATGGTTCACCCACAGGCTGCATGTGTAAAACTGGAACAATATGCTTTTAAAAGCGTTGTTTTTACCCATTGATTTATTAAAAGGGAAGATGAGGTACTGGTTTCTCGAAAGTGGCATGTGTAAAATTGTGTGCTCCCACCTCAGTCAACGTCACACCGGCGGCACGGGCGGTCGTTATTCGCGTATAAAAAAAAACTAATAATATTGTTGTCTCGGTCTCACTTCGGTCTTAGATACGTCTTTCCGTCTTTGTTATTCTTTTTATTGTAGAAGAATGGAAATATAACTGTGACCGTATGTGTTTGCGTGTAGTTGTAACACATGCCAATTTTTGAGTAAGCGCTGGGATAATGTAACCTATCTTCCTTTTTTGATAGATCAATGTTTTTACCTCTCTAAGTTTACGCTTGCGACTAAGTACTATTGATATGGATAAGTTGAGCAACCTGTGGTTTCCGAATGCTGTTAGTATGGATAAGTTTTTTTAAATTATGTACTTATTATAATTATACATTACCTACCTACTTAGTTATTTATTAGGTACTTATTTATTTTAACTTTCCTTGTATTCGTAATGAAAAGCACAGTGTTTACCTCGGGTGCAAGTTACTTATTTAGTCCCTCGAACTATTAGCATTCTCTTTAAAATAAGTTACTTTATTCCCTTGGGTAGCAATGTACTATTAATTCGTTTTAGGTTTATCTGAATAAATAGTGCATTAATGCAGGCGGTTTATATATCTATCTAGTCTACCTACCTACGAGTACTATTACATTGGTGTCTAATGTCTATTCAGATATCGTCACCAAAACTAAACTAAACGTTCGTTGGTGTTCTTCCAACACAAATAAGGCTCGTAGTTAACCCGCTTACATCCGTTATTAATTCGTCAAATTCGTCAAAGATTTTTAGGATTCTTTAAGTGACCCGGATTCATTGCTCTCGAGTGTATATAGGATAGTTTTTGAAATAAAATAAACTAAACTAATTTGACAGTAAGTAGGTAGGTACTAAAAATGTCGCTGTCCCTGTCATAACCATAACGAACATACTAAGATGGCATCAGTTTTAGTCCTGTCAGATTAGTTTAGTCCAGTTTAGGCAACAGCTGAATAGACACCTGACTGTGCAATGTAACTAATTATTAAATTTTATGTTATCCATAGAGTTTATATAGTACCTAGGTACTAGCCATGTTATCATTGTATGCATGTATTTTAAAGATAAGTTAATTGTGGATGTACCTTTACATTATATGCTAATTAAAAATAATTTGAATGTTTTAAAAAACACTAAAAACCGACTTCATATTTTTTACCCATATACAGGATGGGGCAAATTTTTGGCCCCGGGGTAAGGGTAGCTACCGTTTCTTTTGAAGTTAGAAGGTTTTGTTCTGAGGAACTTTCTGTTATTTTGAAGAATAAAATATTGCCATTTTTAGTTTATTTTTTAAATGTACGGTTCGCCCAAAAAATGACATTTGTCAAAAAAACAAGTTGGTCTTAATCGACTCTATTTCCAATCAGGAACACTTTTCCCAAAGTAACATACCAAATCAAATAAGTAGTAAGTTTTGTCAATAATTAAAAAAACAATTCCCATACATTTCTATGAAAAAACGAGTACCTAAGTGAAAACATTCTGTTACTTAGTTGGAGCGACATAATCGCAATGTGATTAAGCTCATTAAATAAAGATTTAAAAAAAAAAAAAAAGTGAAAACAAAAATGTCATCGAAACACTTTTTAATAAATCAATGTGAGAACAGGATGTTTTAGATACTTTTTCAGCGTACGCATGAATTTCTCCTCGTGGATCTTACTTTTATGAAGCTATTATGGTACCACCTCTAATTCAACCTTTAGACAGTAAAGAAAGAAATAATTTATCAAACTTCGATGAGAATTGGCGAAGATATCACCAAAATTGTTGTAACCACAGAGATATGGAGAGATGGCAATCCTATGCGTTGCGTACAAAACCTACTGTCGCAAGTCACGCCCACTCAAGCTCTCGCACACACGGTTAACGAAATAAAAACAATACTTCGCGTTGTGTGCGTGTCATGCACGCAACCGCGCAGAGCCAACCAGAGTGCAACTATTCGTTCGCACACTAGGTTGCAAGTGACGTTCGTACAGCACCACTATAGACACAAAATATGCGTTTACGATAGGGATTGCTTGTCGATAAAACGTGAAACGACTTGGTCATCGTTTTTACGCTATGAATTGAAATAAAATGAATAGTTCACTAATTGAGTAAACATGATTTCATGGTGATAAAGTCAGTAAACAAACATTGGTTTTCTTTTTATGAGTTAATAGACGTTATCATAAAATGAAATACAGATCTGTGGATAATGATTAATTAAAAAATATAAGAATACTGAATAATTATAATAATAGGCTAACAAATTTAAATGATGCATGATTACAAAATATCAGATTATCTCATGGGGTAATCCACCATGAGATAATCTGATATGCATTCCCAGCGTGGGGATTATAGTATATCCCCCATATCTCATGGGGATCCCCCACGAGATAACAGCTAAAAAAGGTTCTTATCAGGAGGAGGCCTGCGTCCAGCATTGGACCAATATAGGTCTATAATCTCCACGCTGGGCATGCGGGTTGCGGATCGCAGTTTGGTGGTAGAATTGTTCTGCAGGAGGCGCTGCTGCCCGCCCCCGGAAGATGTCCCTTAGTCGCTTCTTACGACACTCGTGGGAAGAGTTGGATATTGATCTGATTTGGAATAATAGTAGGTACTTATTATACACTATATATATTATATATTTGCGTAAATATTAGACCTACCTTTGTGCAAAGGTCAAATCCAAATGCGTAAGGATAAGCCGCCAATATAATAAATAATAGGTATCAAAAATGACAATCTTTATCGACAAAGAACACACTCGAGTCACATCACTAACTCACGACTACGAGCAATGGTCTTACCACGCGGTTGAACGTATTCTGTGAGCTTCAATATGTTAATTATGCATTGCGGCATTGGAACTCAACGTTCGAATAGTCATTAGTACAGAGCAAGCATTGTAAACAGTTTACAACAATATAGCGTCTGGCTATCAGTCATCATAATAAAGACGTTGAAAAATCAAGACATCAATCAACTTATAATTATTTTTAAAGTTTTAGTATGAAAAACATATTATTTTCAGTACTTACCGATGGTATGTGATTCCATTTGAATTAAAGTTCATAATATCACTTCTATTTTTGCAAATAACTATTGTACAATACGGCATTTCCCTCTAACTTGAATATCCGTCGTGGCCAACGTTCAAACTTCAACTAAATGACAATATTACTGCCGTGAGCGATGTGTTCTCGTTTTGAGCATATTACTGCGTCACCGGCCCCGCCCCCTTTTCATATCTTCTTAGTTTCTGTGATCTGTGGTTGCAACCATTATAGTCATGATTTTCTTAAGTACCTATTTTGTTGTTTTTTAAGCTTGACGGGATAAATATTAGGTAGGTAATTCACGTTAGTCGATATTTTTCGAGATTCCGTGCATCGAGATAGCGTGTGTCGAGATGCCACCCAATCCTTCCTTTATCTGATCAATTCGAAACCATTCTCTATACAACAGCGAAATAATTTTTAAAATCGTTCCATAGGTAATTGACGGCGAAATCGGTGAACATTAGCTACATACAAAAAAACAGACGAAAATAGAACCTCCTCGTGGTGTCGGTAATAAAACAGCCTTCTCGTTTCTTTCACTAATCATTTTTATAATTTATATATTGTACATCTGAATTGTATATCGTACATTTTCATGATATCTTCGTATTCGCTATTCAAGGAATCGACAACTTGATTCCAAAATTTCCGCTTTGATTTATCGTCTTGGATTTGAATGTGCAATACCTGGAGTTCTGAAACAATATGATAAATGTCAGGTCTATCCTACTAATATAAACGCGAATGTTTGTAAACATGTCTGTATGTAGGTGTGTTTGTTAGTCTTTCACGCAAAAACGACTGAACGGATATAGCTGAATTTTGAAGAATTTTGCATACAAGTAGTTCTAGGTAGGCCTGGAATAACACATAGGCTGCTTTTTATCCCATAAATCAGTTCCTGTGGGATAGGCGGCGAAGCCACGAGACGAAGTCAGTGTAATGTATAAACGTTGTTTGTTAAGATAATTTTGCTCATATAAAAATGAAAAAATGTGTTGTAAGATATTTTTCATTACTCATACTCTGAAAGTAGGTTAGAAGTTGCCTGCGCAGCGGGATGAAAGTTTTAGTAATGACAAGTACAAAACAAATGACGTCTGTCACCTCACTTTTCTATTCAACCATGCATTCGCAGCGGGATGAAAGTTTTTAGGGACGAAAAGTAATGACAAGTACAAAACAAATGACGTCTGTCACCTCACTTTTCTATTGAACCATGCATTCTACCTTTATGATACTTTGTATACAGCCACTCAACTTCAACTTCTTGTGAGATGGCTTATGCGTCTGGTTTGACGCAATTCATACAGCCATTCAATTACAGCATAATGTAAAATTAAAATAAATTAAAGGTAAAATGCCATAATTATAATTTACTTTCAACTATTTCTTACCTACCTATCTGACATCGTGCATTTCGCTCCATCAAATCATTCGTATGAATCACTCGTTGTTACTCATTCGTTCATTTCGCTCAGCACTGTTACGGTTCGAAAATGAATCAATGAGCTAAATGAGTGAAATATATAATTGAAACCAAGGTGAGCTCAGTTGAACGTATATCTTTTTTATCTCTCACTCATGCATGAGCCATCTGTACATCTGTATGTTAGATACCTATATACAGCGTCTTAGGTACATGCCGCGCCGTCCATAAAATCTACTAGGTATGTTTAAACAAATCTCTGCTTACTATCGCAGACGCCGCTGGAGACGATGAGAAGCATCCTCCTGAGATCCACGTCATCCTCGACCCTGCCTATGTAGTGGAATCGCACGAGGCGCGGCATCAACTCAAACACTCGCCGCAGCGGGAACTCAATACACCGCCACTGATGAATGCTCAATGTACCTGTGGGCGGATAAATTATTTTTTATCCCACCATCTCGGAAAGAGTATTTTTAATCTTCAATATCTGAGTGGAAAAGCCGTTTTTATTATCTAGGTCTAGAGGATAAAGTAAATTGAATTTAGAACATCGTGTGCACTAAGTTTGTGAATTAAAAAAAACATTAAACCTATTTACTGCTACCTCTATGGTGCCGAATATATCATACTACTTTTTTTTAATTTGTTAAAAACTTAGACTCGGAACCTTCTTGGTCTTCTTTTTTCAATTTGCTTTGTACGCGGTTCTTTCCGCGTCATTTTTTCACGTCATTGTTAAACCTTATATTAAAAACAAGAAACTTGAAAACTAGGGAAAAAACTAGAATGAGTGATTCTGCGACGAGGAAGTTTGTTTTTGCATTTAGTCATTTCCTCGCTGAGGTGGAATGAAAAGTTACGTGTTGCACTCGAGTGCAAAGATTTTTCACCTCGTGCTCTTTTGATTCCCTCGCTAACGCTCAGGATGTTTTCTATGTATAATAAAAAATATCTATCTATGTAGTGTATTGTATTATGTATATCAGTTATCTAGTACCCATAACACAAGCTCTGCTTAACTTGGGGCTAGATAATGCTGTGTGAATTGTCCAGCATTATTATTATTATTATTATTCTAATTTTGAATCAGGTCATCAAAATTGAACACGCGGTTAAAAAGCAACTTTGCACTCTTGTATAACAAATAACTATTGATATTTCAAAGATACTACATAATGTATATACCTACATAAGTCTATAACAAATCTTATGCCACTGCATGGCGTAGATGAATCTATAGGCACCCAACGTCAGCTAACCTAAAGTGGAGCCGTACTGAAACGCGATATGACGAAGAAAACAGCTGAGGTCGGAGTCTTGCCTCTGTTTCAGTTTCAAGTCTACTCCGACCTGAAGGTGGGCTTCCCGAAGGGGCATACTGGGGACCAGGAACCGCCTTATGTGGTCGTATTCACGAATACGAACTGCCAACAATAAATACAAGTTAGGTATGCAAATAAATCAGAGCGGTGGTATTCTTATTGCAGAGCGATACATTTTGATCGAAATTCGTTTGGTTTCGATCGATGCGCAGTTTCTCAGACAGTATTTTAGTGAAACGGTAGAAATGACTTGGAACTTTTAATAATTTACCAAATACCATAAATAATGTGACATCATTAATAATTTTGTAAAAAAATATGTCGAAAGCTTACTTAATATAATAATATAACACTATACATAGAAAACATAATAGGGTAGGTATAAACATGATTTTTTTTACTAACTTAATCGATTATTTAAGTTAATACATAAACATAACCGACAAAATATTAGGTCCTTACATATGAAATTGGCGTTTTGTATGGGAGGAACAAAAAGTCGAATATTTTTTAATATAATATATTTAATTAATCAAAGTATGAACCATTATTTTCTATGCACTTTTGCCATCTTATAGTAGGTAGTTAATTGATCCCTTTACTAAAAAAACCAGTCGGACGGGAATCAATAAAATCTTTGAAGGCGATTTGGACTGCCCCATCGGAGTTGAATTTTTTCCCTTGCAAGAAGTTATCCAAATTTCGAAAAAAATGGTAATCTGTTGGAGCAAGGTCCGGGGAGTACGGAGGATGTCTTAGACTTTCCAATTGAAGCTCTTCTAATTTAGTAGCCGTCTGTTGCGCAGTGTGTGGTCTAGCGTTGTCGTGAAGCAGCAGTGGCGTGGAGCGATTGACCAGCCTAGGTTGTTTAGCCGCTAGCTTTTCCATCATGGTTTGCAATTGCTGACAATAGACATCAGCCGTAATAGTCTGGACAGATTTGAGAAAACTGTAATGAACAATACCGGCACTAGTCCACCAAACGCTTACAAGTAACTTTTTTGGGGTTAATTTTCGCTTGGGGCAGGATTTGGCTGGCTGGCCAGGATCCAACCATTGCGCTGAGCGCTTCCGATTATCGTAAAGAACCCATTTTTCATCACAGGTAATGATTCGGTTTAAAATACCTTCATTATTGTGCCGGTTTAGTAATGTAACGCAGCAGTCGACGCGCGTTTGCCGGTTTGCTTCAGTCAATTCGTGAGGTACCCACCTTTCAAGCTTTTTAATCTTCCCAATTTGCTTCAAGTGAATTAAAACAGTTTTATCACTAACATCGCAGCCTGCAGCTAACTCGGACGTGGTTTGTGATGGATCCGCTTCCACAATAGCCTTCAACTCTTCATTATCAACTTGAGTCTCAGGCCGTCCACGGGGCTTGTTCTGCAGGTCGAAATTTCCAGAACGAAAACGTTGGAACCAAAAACGAACTGTGTTTTCTTTTGCAACACGACCGCCATACACATCATTCACCCTTCGAGTTGTTTCCGCAGCACTAGTGCCACGGCGGAACTCGTACTCGTAAATAATGCGATATTTTAAGTTTTCCATTTTGTAAAATGAGTGACGCAAACAGAAAAAAACAGAAGAAAAAAAACAAATGAATGACGATCATCGAAGCACAAATACATGAGTCTATAGCTGTACAAATTTGAATTTGGAATTCCTTACCAAAGAGGAGAAATTTGTGATTAAAGTGGCCAGTACGAAAAACGCCAATTTCATATGTAAGGACCTAATATATAATTTTTTTAAATTATTGACATAAAAAAACCAAAAGAAAAACTGCACTCAGTTTTGGGGGGTAAAAACGCTGCCATGCCCTTGCATCTTGTGACGTCACGTTTCATCAAATCACATGATGTCAACTCAAAGTCAAAGCTTCATGACCATACAAAAATGTACAAGTGTGACATCACAGTTCGGCCGCATAATGCGTTGCGTTTAGCGTTTGCATTTTGCGGTTGAAATTAAAAATTCAATGACAATATTTCTCAAAAAAAATACAAATATAAATATACAGATATATTTATATATCAATAGAGAATACCTACGTAAAAATAATTTGCTTTTTTGAAGTCAAATGCATATGGTAGGTATATGCATGTGACTTCGGTATTCTCTATTGATATAGAAATATATCTGTATACATATTTTTTTTTTGTATTATTTAGTAATCTAAGGACCCAGGAGTTATTACCATAGATTTAGTACACACACGTTTTTGCATTTAGTACATTGTTTAAATTTATCTATTTTAAGGAAAGCTGTACTGTTTTATGAAAAAAAAAAATATTTGTACCTACCTAAATGGTGTATTGCCTGCATAGTTAATTGACTTCCGCTGACGATCTGGGTAACACAAACAGATCTCTACAGGCCCTCAGAGAATTGTCCGAAAACTACGCTGTAAAATCACTGGGCACGCGACCGCCGACCGTCCCGAAAGATTTAACATAATTTTTAGCTAGGTTGATGAATTCGATGATAGATCTAAAACGCAAGCTTTATGAGCGGTGATTCCTTGTTTTATGAAATGCGGTACACCACTCGTGGTATGGTGCGTAGCTTACTTAGAAGCCGAGTGCGTAGCTTACACTCGTAGCAGAGTGCGTAGCTAACACTCGTAACAAAGTACGTAACAAACAATCGTAGCAGAGTGCGTAGCTAATACTCGTAACAAAGTGCGTAGCTAACACTCGTAGCAGAGTGCGTAGCTAATACTCGTAACAAAGTGAGTAGCAAACAATGTTAACAGAGTGCGTAGCTAACACTCGTAGCAGAGTGCGTAGCAAACACTCGTAACAAAGAGCGTAGCAAACAATGGTAACAGAGTGCGTAGCTAACACTCGTAGCAGAGTGCGTGGCAAACACTCGTAACAAAGTGCGTAGCAAACAATGGTAGCAGAGTGCGTAGCTTATAGCGAACACTCGTAGCAGAGTGCGTAGCTAATTTTGAACAATCCTACCAACTTTGAGCTGGGTGCGAATTATTTTAACTTCATCTTCTTTTTGGTCTAATCTAACCGGACTATCATTGCGAATCAAATGAGCTGTCGCCAAAGTTTAGGAGTTCGATCAAGAATTAACTAACACCATTTTAAACTTGTTGGAGTAACAAAGTTATTTTCTGGTAGTAAAGTATCGCATTTATAGTAATCATTATGAATAATATAAGTATGAAGTATGAATATTACAATGTATTAGCATAGATCATGGAAATAGGTATGGAGGTTTTAAATCGTACAAAAAGCTATTTGCAGGTAAATATCAGGGCAGAGTATATTGACGCGTTTCCACGATGTGTCGGGAATCCCGTAGCCTCCGACGCCAATAGCGGCGTCCGCGCGCCCTGGCGTTTGGTCCTCGCGGCAGATTAACTGATAACAAAAAACACAATGAACACGTTAAAAAAAGCGCCGATGGTGTCGCTACAATATAAATGGATCTCTGTATAAAGCTGGGTACGCAGATACGGTCTTTCTACGAAGCTAGAGATTTTTTGTAGTATCGTTCTGACCACAGAAGTCTAGTTGTCACCCACCACAGAGGTTATTCTTAGTTTCTGATATCTGTGGTTCGGACCCTTAATGGGTGGCGAAATAATGGTCGAGACGAAACTACTCGGTAAAAAGTTTGAATCACAACAGAACAAGAGAATTGTATTCCATTTGTTTTGTGGACAGAACTAATAGGAAAAAAAATCTCAGTCGTTCTGGCAACAGAACTACTCAACAGAACAAGTGGGAGTAAACGACTCTATCGGGCAAACACGTCAAGTAATAACTACGGTTCGGGCTCTACCGAGTAGGTGCGAAGGAAATTACAGTTATTTAATTCCTCAGAAAGATGATATTGTTATAAATAAATAACACCGCAAAATGCGTCTATCACTGATAAGTTAATATCATTTAATTTATTAAATTGTTTACTTGTTGTTAGTGATACATAGGCCATAAGGTGTTATAGTTATAAGTAACAGTTATAAGTGTCAAACTTGTACCATATTGGAGCGCTACAAAACTATTTTAAACTAGTTAAATCTAATTAAATTAATTAGTTTCAAAAATGTTAAGGTTAGTTATGCCAGTTAAAATGAACGGACCACAAGATTCACTGCTAGTTAAGTTTAATTACGAAGTTAAAAAAAGGTGCAAAGTATCTCTTGCTCTATTCTTAAGGTCACATACTGAAGTTGGTGGGCTCATCATCATCATCATCTGCCTATCCACTGTCCACTGCTGGATATAGGCCACCCCTAATGAGCGCCATAGCGCCCTGTCTTCAGTTTGACGCATCCAGCATCAACCTGCAGTCTTAGAGTCGCGGTCTCCACTCAAAAACTCGTTTAGGTACTCCATCGGTTTTCCGTAAATGAAAAAATTCAACAGTTGTGATAAAATTTCATTTAAGGTGTATGTTTAGATGCAAAATTAACTTGGGATACTCATATAGACGAGCTATCAAAAAAACTGAGCACCATAACATATGTAATCTAAAAAATTTAAGAAATGGCGGCGGAGAGAAGGCTGGCAAGGGTATGTAAATGTAATGTATACTTTGCTTATTTTCATTCTCTTATTATGAGTTATGGACAAATGTTTTGGGGTACCTACTGCAGCCGATTGCAATCGAATATTTGTACTGCAAAAGTGATGCATTCGTTAAATACTAGGACTAAAATATAGAGACTCTTGTAGAGGTAAATTTAATGAATTGAATAAAATAACCACGGCTAGTAAGTTTGTATATCAAAATATAGTCTATATGCTAGAAAATATTGGAGATGTGGTGACAAATGTAGAGGTTCATTGTCATAGTAGGTATAGGTACCTACTAGAAATAAAGCAAATGTAGCGGTCCTCAGACTTATTAAACTTTTAAAAACCTTCGAATGTATTTCTGTAAAATTTATTAATAAAACACCTCTCGATCTAAGAAAAAAACCTGTCATCGAATTATTAAAATATGTTAAGAATAATTTAATGAAAAAATTACACTATACAATTGACACGGCTATGGCGGATACATCTTTATTTTGTCAAGATTATGATATTGAATAAGTAAGACTTAGGTTTGTACCTACACATTTTATGCAAATCTTTCGAAATGTCGAAGTGCTTAATATAAGTTTAAAGGTAAAATAAATGACTTTAATGACTTTATTCCGGACATTTGGCTGTCAAAATCCCTCGTAAATATCCATAATTACGTATATTGTGGTCTGCCAAAAGACATGAGTTGGGACGCGAACTCTATCTACATATGTATATTATAATAAGTGGAATATACCTGGAAGTGGAAATGAGGTTTTTTTATGACTGGCAACAGTGATAATAGAGCGCTGCCGGTACCATCAGCAATATGCGAGTACTCCAGTGCCAGAACTCGCAGATTCTTTAATTCTCCTAGGCTGTGGATAAAACACTGCCTGGTTTCAGGACGGGGGATATATTGTCCACTGCCTGTGTAATCAGAGAGAAAGATAATTATTTATTAATTATTTTAATGCTAATTATTTAGGATATTTTTTTGGAAATCTGAGAGCTAGGTAACTTAACAAAAATGGTGTATAAGTACCTGACTAATAACTAATATAAAAATACAATGGTTATTTATTCAACAAGTGAGCAAAATGTTTTTTTATTGCACGTGCCGATTTTAAATCCCGTGCTAGCGAAGCAGTCTAGAGTAGTCACGAGCGTAGGGAGTGGCTCTAAAGTAGACTGCTGAGCTAGCGAGGGATTTAAAAGGCACGAATCAAAATATATTTGCTCTCGAGTTTTACATACAACTTTTCACCTCGATCAGTGTGAAAATGATTAGGTCCATGTCACTTTTTAGTTGCACGGTGCGTTCGAGCGAGAGTGGTAATAAATAAATTATTATTATCGAATAAAGAAATAAAGACGGCGGCGGCGGCATCGGGTATGGTCACTGAATTCGTAATTATAAGGCACTTGTTTGTGCCTGATTAATACGAAATCTGTGGGTATGGTTAAAAATAAAAAAAACTAAGTTACATTGAATACCCAATCAGAATAAATTAGATAAAGTATACACACGCATGGTTGAGGTATTATATAAATCTATATCTACTGCTTCTTTAGTCATATCGATAAAATAAAATGGTTGTCTCTAAAGTCGGTTGAGGTAATAGTTTTACGTTATAACGTTATTTACTTGATCTATCGAAAATCTTACCTCGTAGTTTATACTCGTAGACTGTTTTTGCTTTTCTGGCTATCAACGCTATTATAACTTTAATCTTCAGTGCGTCAGTCGTCATGACAACATCACCAACAACGTGACACTTTTTTTAAACATCCTGCACATGTTCATAGACGTTATTACGTCAAAAATATCCAACGTTATACACGTTATACAACACTAGCTGCGCCGTGGCTTCAGCATTATTAGAATTCAGTCGAGTAAAAATTCAGTTTTGCTTTTTTTCTAGTTTAATAGAGCTACAAAGTGTAATTTGTACTACCAGCTGTACTTTTAGTAGTACTACTACTACTTTTAGTAGTACTACTTGAAGCTCTAGTCTACAATTGTTTCGTTGTAGGTAATTCTGTACGATTTTTCCATAAATTAGTAATTCATAGGTAAGCTAAGAAATTTCTTAAATTCCTAGGTTCCTGTTTAATAGTTTGAAAGACTACCTCCGAATACTCGGTATATTTATGAACATGTTAAATGAAAGAGTTTTTGACAGATTTTCACAAAGACGCGACTGGCATGCATAAATCTGATTTGCCTTTTAGTATTCGGGGTCAGTGTACAACACTTTGAGGGATAATTTTTTTTTTGCAGAAACACACTTTATTCAAAAGAAGGCAAGAGAAAAAAAACCACAACAAAGTTATTCAAATTTAACAATTTAACTCTACTGATGGTTCTGCGCCACTACAGAAGGTTTGATAGCGTGCGCTTCTGGTAAAATCGTAGTGGCCGTTGTATTTTCCCATTTTCGATACTGAAAATTGGTCAAGTTTTTTTTGGCGGAATCAACAGTTTGCCTAAGTCTTTCGCCAGTGACCGGCAATGAACAAAGACTGGCATCTCGACAATTCTTCACCAGCTCCTGCATTTCATCATCGGCCAACGCAGTGATCATGTTAGAAGCTCTGTCCAAATGATGTTTTATTTCGTTGTCAATACGTAAAAGCTTCTCTTTATTGGAATTAGTACGCCACGGACGTTTCGGGTCCATCATCCTGAGATGCATGCGCATGTCCTTGCATTCTCTTTTAGCTCTGGAAAATAAGAAAGATAAAAACATAAGTCCTAGAGGACCATTCGGTCTAAGTTTTCTCTGCCCTCCGCGAAATACCGAAGATCTGATCGAAGTAGGTGACCTATTGATGACAAATGAATAAATAACCCCCAATTCTTCCCGTGGGTGTCGTAAGAGGCGACTAAGGGATATCTTCTGGGGGGCGGGCAGCAGCGCCCCCCGCAGAACTGCGATCCCCAACCCGCATGCCCAGCGTGGGGATTATGGGCATTACCCCGCCATGAGTTAAACGCCAATAAGGCGTTTATCAGGGGGAGGCCTGCGTCCAGCAGTGGACCGATACAGGCTGTGGATGGATGTGGAATAAATAACGCCGGACAATTCACACATCATCATCTAACCCTTAGCGGGAAGTAGGTACTTGTTAACTGATTTAGATAATACAATACATTACATAGATAACGAACACCCAAATATCTGCAGATCATTATAAACATTTTTAACCTATGGTTTATCCATTTTGAATGAAGCATGTTAGGAAACAAAGTACTACACAAATAACAAAATCTCACTTGCTTGGCGTCGAGTTTTAGATATAATTGTAAGCAATTTTTTTTAAGGGAGGATCCAAATCGACAAGTAATTTAAATTAAGTATAAAAGGACGCGCCAACAAAGTGAATTTTAGGTTAAGTATGGGCGTTTGTTTACGTTTGTGCTCCATTCAAAATGGACACGGTATAGGTACTGCGTCATGGGCAAAGGGCGTTAGGGGCGGCCTAGGTCCATCAGAAGATAACTTTTGGCTGAGATGATGATGATGAACATTGTATGACCAACCTACCAACGTACACTATACCAACTTAATATTTCCGAACCAACCTGTTGCATTCAGATATCACCTCCCTCAGTTTCCTGTCGTTTTCTTCTAGAAGTTCGCTAGCAACACAAAAAGGATTGTCTTCTTGTTCCTTCATAGTAACGTTTTGTGCCTCCTCCTCTTCTACTTCTTTGTTAAATTTTTTATGAAAGTCTTTTACTAAATCAGAGCATCGTTCTGTTAGTTTTATTTCTGGTACTTCTAAGTCATGTAAAAGTTTCGCAATGCGGGTTTTCTCCTCGTCGGTAGTCATGTTGATTTTGGCACCGTATTTACATTTTTACAAACACCATGGTTACAGCGTAGCGTTTTATTCTCTTTGCATGGTTACCATGCCAACTGCTTCCTTCCTCCTCTATGTGTCTATGTCCTTAGCATTTTGTCACCAAAGAGAATACAATAACGTCACTTGCAGTCTCTACTAGAGAAATTACTGTATTGAATCCAATGATATTACAAATTGAATCCTCTGAAATATACGAAATTTTAGAACTGTCTTCAGTATTTTAGGTTCAAAAACTTATTTTTTAATATGTTGTCGTTGGCGATATCATTGATAGCCGCGTTGTTGTGATCAAAATATGAGAAAAGTCCTCGCACATATATGCCGATCATACTAAAGAACGCAGCGACCGGAAGGAAGAAACACAGAACTTTTAGACAGGGAACTAACAAAGCAACCGGAAAAAAGTTAATCATGTCGCACAATTTTTTTCGTTTGCGGTTTTTGAAAATTTTATAATTTTTTTAAGTGGTTTTACCAAAATTAGACCAAATATCCACAAAATATGTCAAAAAGTCCTTTGTACGGGGTTGCCAGCTCACTGCGCATTTTGATGAAAACATCATAGAATATACAGAGTGGAAAAAATCTATGGACCCTGGAGGGAAACTACCTTAAATACTTTAGTTAGCTCATTTTACTGAAAGGAAACATTCCTTTATTTTTAAAAAGAAACAAAATCGCATTCATTGATCTTCTAAAAATTGCTTGTCTTACCTGGGAATCGAACCAAATAAAAATTAAAAAGAAACCCTCACTATTTTGAGAATCAGTAGAATTATTCAGGATAAAAATAGTTTTATAAACATTAGGCACTTATCTGTTGTATGAGATATTCATGAAATCGAATATTAATTACAAGTTCTTTCCAGGGCTTACCTTAACGAAAATTTCAATGTCTGGATAGGTACAAACGGGACGATTAGATGGCCTGCGAAAAGTCCATACATGAGGCCTCTGAACTACTTTTCATCGGGTCATGTAATAATGAAATTTACAAAACGAGTTATAATACTGAACAAGAACTAAGGGTTGCGGTAGAAAATGTTATTGGAGGCATACACCACAACACTTTGCAGAGGGTTACACGAAATGAATTTCAACGTAGACAAACTTGTGTATCCAGAACGAGGAGAGTCATTTCGAGCAATGTATCAGTTAAATTATTAAGAGTCTTATTAGTTTATCTGATAAATTCTCTGCTTAATATCCGTCTACGTATTAAAAAAAATCATGTTGTGTTCTACAATTTTATTTTATTGATGATAAAATAAAACTTTATTTCTAAGACCAAATTATCCTACTGATTCGCATAATAAAATAGCGAAGGGTTTCTTTTTTTAATTATTAGTTGGTTCGATCCACAGGAAAATTTTAGAAGTACTTTCAATGCGATTTTGTTTCATTTTAAAAATAAAGGAATGTTTCCTTTCAGTAAAATTATCTAACTAAAGGAATTAAGGTAGTTTCCCTCCAGGCCCCATAGATTTTTTCCCACCTGTATATTAACTCTATGGCAGCCAGCTTATTATTACCTCTTTGGTCTAAGAACATTAAAAATGAGCTTCGACCTTTTTCCTCGAACGAGGATACTATTTCATAATGTTTTTTGCCGCCGCCCAAGAGTGCCCATATATCGCCCTCATTTTAAAATATTTTTAATCTGGGTGTTATTTTACCATCTAAGACCGACTCGTTCTCGTCAAGACAGTCCAAATTAGACATGGGTTTTAAATACAAATTTCCATACGGAGAGTCTCTTCAAAAAGTCAAAGAGTCAGTCAAGAGACGTGGCGTTTTGCTGAACTAACACTTTTAGTCGTAGGTACTGCAATGACAAAGCAGTGTTGTCAACGCAACAAAGGATACAAATTGGCACACGAGCGCCCTCCTTCCACCGAATCTTAGACTTTGAGTTACTAGTTTCTCAAAAATGGCAACCTCATATTGTGTAAAATTGTGTGCTCCATCCTTAGTCACCGTCTGACCGGCGCGGCGGCGGCGGCACGGGCGGTCGTGATTCGCGTGAAATATTGTTGTCTCGGTCTCACTTCAGTCTTAGATACGTCTTTCCGTCTTTGTTCTTCTTTGTATTGCACAGGACTGGAAATATAACTGTGAGCGTATGTGTTTGCGTGTAGTTCTAACACATGCCAATTTTTGAGTAAGCGCTGGGAGAACGTAACCTATCTTCCCTTTTTAATTAATCAATGATTCGGACACCGTAAACGCTAGAAACATTATGTACAGACTACAAAAATATATCTAAATTTATTTCTATATTATCTACTTAAAGGTATTCTTTCCTTCTATTTCTATAACTAGATATTTTTAAGTGGTCTGAGCTACAGACAACCGGTGAAAGGTAAAATATTAAATAGCTTGTAAAATTATTTGATGTTTACAAAAACTAATAACCCACTTCAAATTTCTCTAAAATTAAGTATTACGGGTCAAATAGTAATCCCTCAGGAGACAAATTTTTACGGGGCCGCCACCTTCAAAAACCGTCTACGATTGACGAAAAAATCGGCGACCGTATAATAAAACATAACATACCTACGTAGGCATACAGCATACCAGCCAAACATAGCATCTTCTCTTTATTAGGGTCCCGTACCCAAAGTGTAAAACGAGGCCCTATTCCTAAGTCTCTGTTGTCCGTCCGTCTGTCACAGTCTACAGACATGATTCTTTGCCGTTTTTATAGATAATGGTACAATTTTTTTTATATATACACAAACCTTCGTGCGCGATTACGGCTCGCACTAACCCGTTGTGTTTAAAGTCGGTAACAAAGAGTTGAACCTACCAGTGATGTAAGAGTAGTTGATCAGCAAAGGGTTTTCGTTTGGCAGTACGAACTGCCACAGAAACAGGTACTTGAGAGAATGTGCGTTGAAGCAAGCCAGTTGCTGTATCAGTCTCACCCCCTCGAGTCTCTTACAGCGGAGGTTCTCAAAAGAAACCAGCTGCAAGCCATCCTGGAAGCTGCAAACATTTGTACAAAAAAACATGAAGCTTGATATCTATGAACCTACCGGAGGAAGCGGGGTAGCTTTCCTTTTTAACCGACTTAAAAAAAAGGAGGAAGTTCTAAATTAGAGCGTATTTTATGTTGATTACCTCAGAACTTTTGACTGGATGGTCCGATTTTCGTGATTCTTTTTATATTTGTAAGCTAGTGCTTCCTGTGTGGTTCATTTTAATTTGGTCCAGTTTTGACAATGGGATCCATGAAAAAACTATATAATTTAAGTAAATTTATATTGAAACAAAATCAATTATTCTCTGTATTTTTACTTCCTCTACTGCGATCAACAATCCGCCTGCCAAGCGTAGAAATTGGCAGTATTTTCTACGGAAGATGATCCCCTTGTTTGTGGGAGGTATTATCTGTGAACGTATGTATGTCAACAAGTAACAAGTAACGTATGTATGTCAGCATACATACGTTCACATCTATAAGTTACTTTGTCAGCAAAGTAACTCATAGATGTAGACTACATAATAGATGTAATCGCGGTAAGATAGGCCCCCGGTTGTCGATGGCTGGGCTAGTGCATCGAAGAATGTACTAACGACTGCCTAGAAATCCGTTATCAATATTTATCCAATGCGTGGTGGAAATAGTGATATTAGTGACTCAAGAACATATCTAAATCGACCATCAGGGTCTGGCCTTCTGCTTGTTTCGTTTTTTAATCACACTTGGTTTGGATGCATGTTTGTTACCTCTTCACGCCAAAACTACTGAACAGATGGGGCTGAAATTGACATACAGGTAATTCTAATCCGGGATTGAATGATGAAAGATGAATCAGTTCCCGTGGGATATAAATCACCTTTAAACGTTTTTACAGGCAGAACGCATGCGCAGCTATCATTTATCCATCCAGCATGGAGCATGTTAGTATATAAACCACGATACAAATAACAAAAACTCACTTGCTAGGCGTCGAGTTTCAGATATAATTGTAAGCAATTTTTATTGAATTTTGTGTGTTGATTTTACCTTAATATGTTCAGTAGAATACGAAAAAAGGTTTTCCGCCGGGCACAATCCAGCTGGTCTAAATTAATCAACTGGTCAGAAATTATGAGACGACTCATCTTAGTTTCCTTTGCTTCTAGTTTCTGAGAAGTAAAACAAGTTTTTAATCAGCAGGTAAAGGAAGCACTAATTTCAATAGTATGCTGATACTAGATCAGATCTTACTCGCAATATGTAAGAATCGCATAAACGACAGCTATCTAATTTTTAACAAAAAATATACCTATCACCGTACGAATAATAAACCGAAGTGACACAGCCGAAAGTGTGTGAAATGTGAATTATTTTGTTACTTTGGAAAGGACAAAACAGATCAAAATGAAATTAGGCGTTTAAGAAAATATGACTTTAAATTCGATATTATGATAACGAAAATACGCGTGCGACTATAGCCGCGGACAGAAACTAGGTGAATAATTAACTTTATTGTACATCATTAGATAGATTGCATTAGTTTTCAGAGCTGTAAATTTTGATGAAGATAGGTTTAAAGTGGTTTTTGCCGCCCAAATTGACGAATAAAGTACATTTTTTTGACGAATAAAGTAGTAACCAGGATCCGTACTTTTAAAAACAAAATCAAATCTATTAAATGATGAAAACGAAAGTTAGATTTTCTATTCCGAGTAGGCTAGCGAATTCGGCTATGGTGGTTTTTTTTTTGAAATTGACCCTTCCAACACATCCGTGAATGTCGTAAGGGGAGCCAAGGGCCAAGGGAGCCTACCAGATGAAGCTTTCTTCTGTCAGTCAAGCGTGGTAAGACCTATCAGACAGCGAGCGGTCACGCGGTAAAGCGTTCAAAAGGTCAGTTTTGCGTTCTTTGTATTCTATTACGTTATAATAGATATACTCACACAGGAGACGTTCTGACCGTCGACCGTTCAACAGCTGGGTTCTGCTGGGCGAGCTTGATCGCGTGACCGCTCTCTGTCTGATAGGTCCTTCAACCAACAGTCTGTATTGGCCTGCTGGGCGCAGGCCTGATAAGCGCCATAATGGCGTTTATCTCATGGAGGATGGCAGTTTAGTGGTATAATTGTTCTGCAGAGGACGCTGCTGCCCGAACCTCGGTGGTGCGAATTCTAAGCCAGCACCACATAGGATAGGTCCCTAAGTATGTCGAACTTATGTTATTAATTAAGTTAATTACATATGTATGGCTATTTTTACCAACTAAATTTGTTTTGTTACTGTTCTCAAACGTTTGGCAGTCACCACAGCATCTTGTTTTGATGCTGAGGTGACTGCCAAACGTGCTGAAATTATAATTTTAAACTATAATTACCTCTGATACAAATAAACACGATTGCTCAGCATCCAATGAAGTACTTACTAACGACCGATCTAGCACTGTGTGTGGCACAGCCAATGCCAATTTAGGGTAGCGCCGTTTTTAACTTCAGCCTCAACCTCAACAGCCTGATCCCCAGCCGTTTTTAAACTTAGTTATAAATAAAACTATCTTTATCTTAAAACGATTATAAAGAAATTAATTATAAGGAAGAAGTAGAGGGAAATGAAGGGATTAAGTACTACTGCCAATATCAAATTGGAGAATTAAGAACGGGGCGCCTGCATGTTCTTAATTCTCTAAACGAGTTTGAGATGCTGAGGCAGAAACTCCAGTTCACGCCCTGTCAGGGAGTTACCAATAACCCTGTAGTTATACTTAACCTTTAGAGTAGCTTCCAATGACATATACAATTCCTTCTTGTAGATTTTTGGCGGTAACTTCAGAGCTGTGTTTGATTTCCACAAGTAGCTGCCAAGCGGCGAGGACATCCGCAGGTTGGGGTACTGGATGGTGAATAACACCTTCTCGCAGTGCAGGTCTAGGTAAAAATACCTATGCACGTCGTGGATGGACCAGTACCGAGTGTCGGTGCTTCTGTTGATTCACAAATATTAACCGAACCTTTTTATTTATCTTAATTACTCAAGAGTGTTATACCATTGCGACATCGAGACGGCACTTGGTTACCGCTGTTACCTTTTACCAAGAACCGATGCTGTTTCGTAACGATTTGACCACCCGGGCGCGTTAATACGAAAGGGACAATGTGTGCTGACGCGAGTTTTAGCGGTATCTTTTGTTCCCTTAATCTTTTGATTCTATGTAATGTATTGTATTATGTATATCAGTTATCTAGTACCCATAACACAAGCTCCGCTTAGCTTGGGGCTAGATAATGCTGTGTGAATTGTCCAGCATTATTTATTATTTATTTTATTTATTTATTCACCGATTCACTTCTAATCTAACATCGATGGAGTCAATTAGTACTTAAGATAATTAATTGTAATTCACTTATATTTTTAATTATTAATCGGTTTTTCTGTACCCTTCCTAGCAGTCGTACATAATTAGAGAATAAATATCCCTTCCAGTCCTAACAAATATGGGCTTACACTGGACATGGTGTGGCACACACTGTGGCAGAGAGAAAACTACATAACTCTTTGCCCAAAGCCCAAATGGGCAGATAGCAAGAAAAGTAGGATGTAGGTAGCCTAGGGCAAGGTAGCTCGATGACCTGTGGCGCTGGCGAACAACCGCCTGCGACGCAAGAGGTTAGTACGTTACGGGGTTGGTTTCAATACATCATCATCATCATATCAGTCCACAAAAAACCACTGATGGACATCCACAAAAAGCGGTACTGAGAAGCGACCTCAATCCATCATCAACATCAACATCAGCCTATGTTAATTCACTGCTGGACATACTTCACCTAATGAGCGCCAGCATCTGCCTGCAGTCTTTCGTGGGTCGTCATCATCCCACCTTGCGAGGGCGTCCTACACTCCGTTTGCCGAGTTGTGGTTGCGGCCAGCCTTCTGCCATTTCAGCTTAGAGCTACGTCGATATCTAGATTCTCTGTCGGACGGATTCGTTATCAATCCAATCATTCAGAGAAACTCCGAGAATATCTCTTTCCATAGCATGTTGAACAGCAGCAGAATCCCCCGCAAAACAATTCTACCACCGAACTGCGATCCACAACCCGCATGCCCGTCGTGGGGATTATAGGCCCCCTATGAGATAAAAGGCAATAAGGCGTTTATCAGGGGGAGGGCTGCGTCCAGCGGTACACCAATATAGGCTGTGGAGGAGGAGGATTGATTGATTGACACTATTGACAGGCACAATCTTGTAACTTACAATAACACATCGTCGTTAGTAAGTAGTCCGTCCTGACTTTTGGCACAGTTCAGCCATATGAAAGGGCTCGTGGTCCAGTCTCCTAGAGCGAGATAGCCAGGGCTGGGCTTGTATTTCCGCCGCTTCAACATCCATTTCACCGCCTCCAGATGACCGTCGATTTTGATACATATGCAATCTTCTGTGGTGAAATCATAGATTTGCGTTTGATGTCACAAATGTGCAGTTATCTAAATACCGAATATTCAAACGCAACGCACGTATAAAAAGAGGATGAGACTAAAGCTCCAAATTATGTCAACATCCGAAAAACATTAAATTAAAATTCACATGCTTGAAGACGAGTTATATAGATAAAATTGAACAATATTGAAGAAAGGATCTCAAATCAGCAAGTAGGTACTTATACTTATACTTTCCATTTATTTATTTATTTATCGTCCACAAGAAAGTTAATTTGATGTTAATTACTGCGGGTTTATTTGCCTTTTTTGTTTGAGTCATATCTGCTTAGCTTTATGTTATATTAAATAATATTGCATACAACACTCACTTTCTGTTTGATTAATAATTGTAGCCATTCTTACTCCGTAAATTTATTTCTCAAGAATTCAAGCGTTTGTCAAATTTTTAAACAACAATAAATTCGTACAAAATATATGAATATAGCAAAGTGAATATAAATAGGTATATTTTTTATAAAAATAATTGCTAAGATTAAAATAGCTGAATAATTGTTAACATAATTTATAAATATAACCAAAGAGAATAAAAATTTAATATAGACTAACTTACGTAGTTATTATAATCTCTTCGGACTTACATACTTCATATTCATACCCATAGAGATATTATAGTACTAGCCATAGAGAGTCTATGGCCTGTTCCCCCCAATGCCCAGCATAGACAGGAAACCTAATTGTCACCTACTAGGCGTAAAATAAATAAAATTCAATTCTTGTGAAATTAAGGCTACGTTCCGATTCACGCTTAATGCGCTGACGCGCGCATGAAGACGTTTCGTTTCAACTTTCAGCGCGCTGACAGAGCGCACGGCAACGCCCACTTCGCCACGCCCCCTCAAGCGCACGGGAGCGCATGAACTGCCTACCTTTCGAGACAAGGCAGTTCGTGCGTTCCTTCAACTTCTTTGTGAGTGCCGTCTGAGCGTTTCGTTTCATTAATCGCGCCAACGCGCACCAACGCGCTCAGATGAATCAGAACGGGGCTTCGTGCGCGCATATCTCGTGCAATGCGTTAGCGCTTTAAGCTTGAATCGGAACGTACCCTAAGTACATACGTTCATGGTAACTATAGTAAATTTTAAAAAACTATATCTGGTCTCAATAGTTTATTATTTTAGACGTACACTACTGACTATCTAATTATATAAAAAACTTAGTTAGCAAAAGCTAGATCAAAGGAAAATCTAAAATATCTTTATTTCTATGATAGGTACAATAGATGTTCACATAAGAAAATAAATTTCTTTTTATTAAAATACACATAGAAATAATTCTATATTTCTTACTAGCCGCTCGGCTTGGCACGCGTTGATACTATGGAAAAGTTTAAAGGTGATTTTCATCCCACGGGAACTGATTTATGGGATAAAAAGTATGCCTATGTTTGAATTTAGGATTAGAATTACCTGTATTCAAAATGTCAGCCCGATCCGTTCAGTAGTTTTGGCGTGAAGAGGTAACAAACTTCCATCCATCCATACATCCGTACAAACTTTCGCATTTATAATATTAGTGTTATAGTGTTATGTTATGTTATGTAGTGTTATTTCTGTGGCTTCAAGATGTAGACTAATGAAGGACGAAGAAACCTGTTGTTTTTTTTATAAAATTTTAAGTATTTTTTTTTATAAAGTTTAAGAAAAATATCGACAAAAATGCCGACAACATCCCATAACTAGTCAAATCGGCAGGTAGTGGTGAAGTGCGAGGGGTTCAAGTGGTCCCGCGCCCCACCCCACCCCTGTTTCACCCCGTGAAACGAGTTTTTATTTAATTATTTAAGGGTTAAAAATTGTGGTATGTGATGCGGTAATTTAATTTAGTCCTCATCCCGCTATCATTTTTACATAGATTTATGGTTCATTCAACTATTTTTTAGCCACGAAAAATAAATCTGTAATAACTCGATAAAGACTGTTCAAACAGCTGGTTCTCACATGAATAATTGGCATTCATTTGACAAGTCTATGATGTTCACACATGAGTCTTCTCGATCAAAGGGTGAACAAGTGCTCTATGTACTATTATAATGTCTATGATACCCATTGATGGGGCCTTCTTTTTACCTGAATGAAGGATTAAGTTAACAGCAGGACCATATAAAAATATCTCTAAAAAGTTTTATCAATTTATTTCCATTAAGTATTTGAAAAAATATACAAAAGTATTATTATTACAAACATTAGCTCTGTACAGTAAAATCATACAATTTAAAAATTAACTAATAAATGCGTAAAGTCTATGACATAGTAAAGTTATAGTAGGTATGTAGGTAAATTAAATAATTGTATTGATTATATTTATTGGTGGCCATAGAGTTGGAATAGTACAAGCACTATTATTATAAGGGCCTTTGCTTACACACGTTTTTTTTGCCGTGCAAATCTAGGGTTAATTCGCTGTGTGACGGCGCGTACCTTCACACAGCAGCTGTTGTGTGAATCACTCACTGTGGAAGCTTGTTGACACATCGGTTTATTCGCCACGTGGACGAAGGAAAACACCCTCATAGAGCCATAACAACCTCATAAACCACTCCGTTGGTAGTCGGCTAAAAACTACGGTTAATTTACGGTTATATTTTCACGGTGGAAAACGTGTGTGAACAAGAACCCTTAGGTACTCTATGATAGATGCTACAAGCGATAGTTTACATACAGACAGTAGTTCTAATGATAATCACGAGCTAGCTGGAAGAAACCCCCAGAAGATCACTAGTTGATATAATAATAATTTACGAGCTAGAGATAAAAATGTGAATGTCTAGAAAAAGGGCCCCTATTCTATTACATTCGGAGTCTGACAGAATTCCACTCCTAACGCCTTGTTTACGGAGTCGCGGGGCGTGCAGCGGCGCGTGCAGTAGCGCAGCCCGCACTTACTTCAAACATATGACGTTGGTAGAGTGTGTTTACGGTGAGGCCTATTTTACTCGCGTTTATTTGATTTGACGCGTTGCAAGCGGCGTCGCGCGCGGCCTGCTCCGCCACTCTTCACGCCCCGCCTATCCATAAACATCACCGTACATTACGATATGTTTGTGTTTACGTTAGCGATGACGATGCCGCTGCACGCGCCGTTGCACGCTCCGCGTCTCACAAGGCCTTTTGGATTTAGAAAGTACTTGTTATTGTTAGTTAGCTAGCTGGTAGTATAAAACACTTCTTCCTAATCCGTAAAATTAACATGGAAAAGATTTGTACTTGATTCAAGGAGCTTTTTACGGAAGTACCCACTTAATTAATGAAAATATCAATCGTTGGAAATTCTTTTCTCGAGACGTCACACATGGAAATAATTCGGAAAAACGATGACCATCCGGTTCTCATCCGGTTTATAAATATCTAAACCGGAATTGAAAACCGACCCCGTTCTTATAGTCAGCTTAAATTTGAATGTACCTATCAGGTCAGTCTTTGCAACTATATCTGGAGGGATTATTGTGTTTTATTTCATTCACATCACATTTGCTACACAGTTCAGTAGGTATAGGTACTGTAACGTCTTATCGTTGTAAGACCATAACGATAAAACTATACTTCCAGTCATGTTAGGTATAATTTCTAATGTCAACCTTCCTACTGAGACTTGACTAAAGGACGTATTACTTATTAAAATTTACACCCTCAGGTTCATGTAAGATAAAATTGGTTTAGTAGGTACGTAAGCACTTTTATTGTTTTTTGCTTAGTTTACCTTATATTTTATTATCTAACCATGGATATAGGGGAAGTAATATTAATTCAGGTAAACAAACGTTGGTAATTTGAATGTTACCGTAATTTTTATCGATAAAATAATGCTGGACAAACCAAACTAGCCTATATCCGTTTACCAGATTGTGTAATAGATTTTCTTGTAAGAATCAACACCGATATAACAATTTTGCTAATCATTCTGTCATTAGGTATACAGTTACGACTTTTAAACCACATTACAGTACCAAAGTTATTGGCTGGCAAGCAAGGTACCAATCAGATATCTTGGTAATTCCTTTGCATAAACCAGTTAGCTGGAAACCAAGTGAGTTAGATTGCGAATTAGTAGGTAACTCAACTGTGTGTGACTACAGTAGTTGATACAAAATTTTGTGTCAAATTAAGTAATATGACGTTTATTTTACAGCAGAAAGCTCGGTAAATTCAAACATAAAAAAATTATATTACAAAAAGTAATCATAAATCTTTGGTTGTAGCGTGTGCTCGCGCAGACCTAACCTTATTATTTTATGGACCGTTTTTTAAATGTTTTTCACTGATTTGATTACCATTTTTTTAACTATAGTACCTTCAAACAAAATCACAGCCTCAAAACATAAACTTCCTGCTACTTTGAGATCAAAGAACTCTATTAGTTCCATTTCAACTCTTTTCCCTGCATAGGTCTCATTGTACCAACTAGTTGGGCTAGTTGTTGTTAGCTCCCTTTAGAAGTTTAGACCAACTTATTGTCTAGTTAGCCCGTGATTTTATTCCTTAGAGACCAGCTAATTGATTTCATTGGTCCTTGCATCGAGTCCCCACATACCAGCCAATAGTAGGCTAGTTGGTCTGACCTTCTAGTTAACATAGTCATAGTCAACCAATTGGTCTGAATAGCGATCATTTCTGTGTACTCCCACCTGTCTGTTCTCTTGAGTAGTTCTGTTGAAAGAACTACTAGTTCACACAGACCAACTGGGTACCTACATACCTTATGTTTGAATTTCTAGCTACCCTATTCTTGTAGTTCCTCCAGAAGCCAATTATGAATCTGCTTGGCCTGATTTACAAACTAAATATTTGGTAAACTGTGTTTGTGTACGATTCAAAATGAGATCCCAGAGATCAACAAAGCAGTAGGTACTTATTCGTTTTATTTCTACTCATATCCCTGTCTATTTCCTACAGACCAACTCATTTGTCTAGAAGTTTGATAACATGTAGAGCGCTTCCAGGTTCTCATGCAAAATACATCGGATAAGTTGATAAGATCGAATTTCAGTTCGAATGTGGGACAACTGATAACCTACCAGCTACCAACCTACCAGCAGGAACCAACGAGCTTAGAAAACTACAATCTAGTTTATTAGAACTGAGATACATCAGTTGTCTCTACACATAATATAAACATACGATTGTATAAAAGGCAGTATGCAATCATTTTCAATCACCTAGGTAGAATATGGACCTCTGTAGTTACAGACAAAATATCAATAGTTAAATCGGCGGATACATACCCTAATGGCTTTTCTATTAAGATTTTCTCTAGATATACCTAACAATAAAATTGGACATAGAAAATTGGAATAGATACAATAAAATAAAGGAATATAAAATCTTACTCCTATTTAACACAGTTTCTATATCTAACATCAATAACTCTATATTATGTGATGTCTACTACATTCTGCTTGGGAAGGTAGGTACCTTGTTAAGTTCTACAACGACGTATATAATCAAAAATTTTTATTAGAGGTTTTAAAAATGTACAAAAGGAATCTACGCACTGAAGGGCTGTTCAAAATTAATGAGCTACGGATGTAACAATGTAGTATCAAGTAAAAGTTGGAAATCAGATTAGAAATTTATGCTTTTAAGAGAGCGAAAAATTACACATAGTTTTACAAAGATCTATGTAAATCTATGTGTATTTTGTTTTGACTATTGTAATAGTACAATTTCAGCCAAACCTACGTTAAGACGCCCTCGCTTCGCTTGTCGCGTCCTGCATGCTTGATGCGCGTTTGGCGATAACTTTAGGTTTCCGACCAGTCTAAGGTTGCGTATTTAGGACATTAACATTATACTTAATTAATTATAGCAGGGCTAGGTACAAACTTAATAAGGAAAGCAAGCTTAGTTAAATAGTCTCATTTTTAGACTGAACGGACTATACTGCTAACTCCATGTCCCATTGATGTTGGACAGCCCTGTATAAAATATCAGCTCTACATAGTACACATAATAATGAGGTTCTAGGCATAAAATGATTCCCTGCCGAATTATCTACTGTATGGGAAATTGAGAATAAGTATATAAACCTCAAGCAAATATCTTTGGAATTATTAGGTACCTATTTGATTATTCGACACATTAATATAGAATCTATTGCAAAAAGCTGCTGCATGATTAAATTCTGGAAGAGATCCTTCCGTAGACTATCCATGATTACAAATTTATACGTAGGTATGGCGATTAACAGGAACATATTAATAAAATTGACAAAAACCAACACAATAAATACCCACCTTTTGCAAGTTTACTTGTAACACACAACGATAGCTAACAGTTTTTTCACCAAATTTAGCAAATACAGGTAGGTCACAAGTTAACTTGCAAGATCACACTCCATAGTATATAAATATCTCTTCAAAATAGCACCGCCATTATGATTAAAGTTATATTTAATATTAATAATGTCCATTATAACGATAACATGTTCAAAATTGGTCATTGACTACCACTTCACACACTTTTCACTTTACGCAATTCATCACAATTCAGTGTCACACAAGCACTCTTTTCTAGAGAGCAATTCTTTACGTCACCAGTTTTGTCATAACCGCACCAAATCAATCAATTTAAAAAGCTTAGGTAGATACTCAAATATTTTATCTAGCTCTATACGAAAGCTAAAACGAAGTCATTCGAAGACTTCTCTCTCACGCCTAAGCAAGTGGAATCGAATCGTTCTAAACATCAAATATCGGACGATTCCTTTGCTTAGTGCTTTTGCAAACGTTCCAGTCACAGCACAAGACACGTGCCCAAGAAGGTTGAGGTTGGAGTAGCGGCCGCGGTGTCGCCAGCGGCCGGGCCTCTTCTCAGACGATCGGCTGCGGCTGCAGCGCGTGCGAGAGGTGGGTGGAGTCACTGCGCCGCGGTGGTGCCGGAGGGGGGCGCTTCTTGACGGGCAGGGGAGCCGCGCGCGGCGGGGGGCCCTCCCGAACGAACACGTTCTCGTAGTACGGGTCCGGCGGCGGCGCGCCGTAATGCTCCTGCACCCACATAGACACGCTTGCCTCTTTGTAATCCTCAGACAGTGGGTACTCCCGGAAGCCGAGAACCTCGTGCGGCGTCGTGGCCGGGTCGAGCGCGCACTTCTGCGCCACCTGCCATTTCTTACGCATCACGCGCTGAAGGTCCTTCAGAAAGTCTTTAGGCGGGTTGCTGGTGGAATCCGCCAGCTTCTTGGGCGAAGACAATCGCGTACTTTCGTTGCGCTTTGGCGGCGGTGGTCGGCGCGGGGAGCCACCGTCATCGCCAAGGTTAAACGAGATCTTTCTACTCTTTTTGTCAACAGAGCCGATATCATCTGCAAAGTTAACCTTCTTTATAGATCCAGTGCGTTCTTTTCCTTCGGTTGGCTTGGGGACGGGACTACCGTTGCTAAGCTTCTTAGTCTGCAGCTCGACGAGGCAAGCACCGTATGCGGCGCTCGGGATACCGTGACTCTTATCGGAATGACGTGAGGCTTCTGAAGCGACGCTATCCAGGCTCGGCTGGCGCGGCATGACGCGGTTCAGCTTGAGGCGCGACGGGTCTGTGTGACTGAGCTGTGATACTATGTCATGGACGCGACCGGGTGGTGGCTCGAGAGCGTGCTCCGGCGGCGGAGGGGGCAGGCTCTGCTGCGAGTCTGATAATGAATGCAGGGGGTCTAGTTCCGGCGGTGGTGGAGGTAGAGATTCAAGGCTTAGAGTGGAGCTGAACATATCATCGGTGAGGGGTGGCGGTGGTGGTGGTAAATCCTCGACCGCTGGCCGACGTTGCACCGTGTCGTATAGTCCCGAGTAGCCATACAGGCTTCCGCTGTCTGTGCTGCTCCGGAAGGACGCGTCACGAGAGATGCACTCGTAGTGGCCATATGCGGTAGGCGAGGGGGACGGGGGGGTTACAGCGTTCACGAGCACGGTGGAGGTGTCTGCTGGATAAAGAAAAGGGGAGCATTAGGTAAAGTTTGTTTATTAAGTAGTCACTATCATGTCTGCTTAAGTCATCCACGAGAGAAGCGACATGTACTCATCAGCGTGGTGTCACTTGGAGCGTGGAGTCGTGCGCTGGCTTAAGCGGCCGATGAGCGTCTTTTTAGGGCTATGTACCCAAAGGGTACGGAACCCTATTACTAAGGCTCTGTCCGTCCGTCTGTACGTCTGTCACCAGGCTGATACAGCCTCATGAACCGTTATAGTAAGACATTTGAAATTTCCAGAGATTATGTATTTCTTTTGCCGCTATAACAAGAAAATACTAAAAAACCTAATAAAATATATATTTAAGGGGGCTCTACAACAGACATGATTTTCTTGGCGTTTTTGTAGATCCGAGTCCGAGCCGGTTTATTTTTTTGATGAGCCCTGGTGGCAAACTCGTTTACGGTCCGCCTGATGGTAAGCGGTTACCGCAGCCTTTAGCTTCTACCATATCAGAGACATTACACGCGCGTTGCCGACCCTTGAAATGTCTTGGAAGACCCTTTTAAGGCTTTATTTTACAGGGTCATACAAATAGTGAAATGTTTGGTTTCGTCTGCTTCAGTCATCTGCAAGATAAGTTGGTGATTGTAGGCGGGTTGTACTCACCAGCATGGTGTCGCTTGAGCGTAGAGTCGTGCGCAGGGCGCGGGCGGCGGGTGAGCGTCCCTTGATCGCCGGCGCCGTCTTCGCCGTCTTTTTCCACCATCTCTTTGAGCTGACGCGTCATCCATGTTAGAGGGATATTTGGCTTCATCGATGGCTTTCGTTTAATTGTACCTGGAATTGAAATTTGCTCTAAGTTAGGCTTGTGAAATAAAATCTGCGGTGCTTCCGACCGGCGCCGGCCCTAGCGAGTGAAGTCGCTCTAGGCGCCAGATTTCAAGCGGTGCCATAATTACCTAATGCGGGAAATGGGTATCTTGGGAGTATTTTAGGAGATACGGGCTGTGCAACGCTCGCCTGCCTTTATCCAGCCATACATAGCGAACGCCACCGCATTTTGAAATCTAGTTTTGGGGTACCTAACGGTGGTATCTAATAAAATAAATCCAATAGTCCCTAAAAGGGACAGAGGGAAACATCATCTAAACCAGGCCCGAACCATCTGGATCACTGAGTGGTTTTCGTGCACCTTACCTTACCGTTGTTCAGCTGATTCCGTTCAACAGTTGATGTCGGCTAGCCGAAAACTGAATGTTGTATGAAGGCGTTTGCGTGATCTAGGATACTAGTATACTATTATATTGTCTGTGCTATGAGATGAGGCATCTATATTGTATTCTATTATATGTCTAAGATTAGCTCTCTCTTTTTGCGGTCTGAGATATTGTTAGAATTTAGTCATAACGACACCTAGCGGAGATGCATTGAAACGCTTAGGTGAGTTTTATTAGCTTCAGTTTTTCCGGTGTTATTTGCGACGTATTGCTTTGTAGTTCAGTTATGTTGGCCTAGAGGTCACCTACACTATTTACCAATAAAATAAAATGTTGTCGTAACGAAACGAATATTTACCCATGGGAAATTCGCAGTCAAAAGCACTCTCGGATGCGGTGCCTCCATCTGAGAGACAGCCACTGGAGCTGGATGAGGAGGCACGGGAATGCCTGTAAGATACAAATGTGAACAATGTTGAATACATGACACAAATTCGGTAATATTTGTTTATTATAAGTGAATATGAGATAGGTACCTATGGATATAATACCAAATAGACATCTAATATATTTCCAAACAATCGCAAACTATAAAAACCTTAAAAAGTAACAAGCATACATAACACTGAAACGTTTGGGAAATCAGGGTAAAAAAAGGGAATAAAGACTCCAGGGTGAATAAAAGTAGACTAGACTAAAGAGCAAGGCTGGATGGCAGCACCTAATCCGTGACTGTTCTCACCTTCTGTTTCAGTCGATATGACCTCTGCAAAAGCATGTTTTGCTCCAGTATTTCGTATTTCTATTCACCTGAAGAGTCTCTATTGGCCTCGTTTTACCCGATAACTAAAGTACGTAAAAACTGCATCTAATAAGGTACATTTTGTACCTTGTCATATCAAAGCGGACTTACTGGACAAGTGCGGTCCGTAGTAAGCTCACCTTGGTATGACAAGGTACTAACGTGTTTACATTATACATGGCAATAAGCGCTTAACATCGCAGCAAGCAGCAGCAAAGGACCTAGTAGGTACATATAGTGTAAGAAGTGTTGGTTGGAATTTATCTACGTTTTATTAACACATAAATAATATGAAACGAAATAAAAAAGGTTGGCGGGAATTTTGATAATTATAGGTAACTGTAAGTATTGACATAATTTTTTGAAGGTTTAGGGAAGTGCATAGACGGCTTATACAAATAGCGGTATAGGTACATATAAAGTTTTACTCATTTAATAATAAGTTTTATAAAAACATACAAGTGCAATCTAAGATCATTCGCAACACATTTAGCTAAATAAATCAAGACCCAAAGCATGCATGTCTTATCTACACTAATATTATAAGAGAAAATATTTGTATGTTTGTTACCAATAAACCTCATAACAACACGAACGATTTTAAAAATTATCTCATTATTAAAATACTACATTATTCCTGAGTAACATAGGCTATATTGATATGAAATGATATCCCAAAAAGTGTGGTGTACGGTGTGTGGGTTTACGCACTATTGTAACAAAAACCTTATGTATTAATATGTTTCAATGTCCCCTCATGCGAAGCCGACGGGCCGGTAGTAAATGGCAAAAATACGAACCTTCCACTGCTTATATCCGAGTTGGCAGCACTGGCGTTATTCAAGGGAGCTTGCACTGGCATATTGTTAGCGATGGCTGTGTTCATTAAATTAGTTTTCCCAGGAATCGATGTAATCTGTAGAAAATACATAAAATTGTTATGCGCGTAAGTAAGCTACAAAAAAACGCGGACGATTTAAATTTACACCATCATTTTATAGCATAATAACGGACACTCTCCTTTCAAACGGAGAAGACGTTACCGAGTTCGCCATATTCGTTTTTTTATTTATTGATAACAGTCAAGCGTTTGGTCACCATAACTCTCGTAAGTAAGTGATGATTTGGCCTAAGATGGAGCACGCTTTCCCAGAAGGAACGTATACCATTACTCATTTGGGAGCTACGATGCCACAAACAGACAAACATAAACACACACAGCTTCTCTTCGGAGGGTACAAATAATTTTTATCGGGGGGTAAAGAAAACGCACGAACTCTCTTTCTGGCCAAACTGAATATACGAATACAATGTTTATACACATTTCCGCCATAACAATCTAAAATCATGGTTTCGCCGCATGTGTCCAAAAACGCAAAATACCAATCCACAATTTTTGAGCCAAATGCGCATTTGATAGTTTATATTCGCATATGGCCAATCACGTGAAATATCAAAAACTCAATAAACCAAAACCATGTTTTTGGCCAAACGCTTCCTAAATGAGTTCAATTCATGAAAGTGTAAATTTGCGGAATACCAAAAACGTGCAAGGCCAAATCATACGATATACTAATTTGTGGTATTTTAACAGGTTAGCTGTCAATTATATTGCAATTATATTGCCGCTGTTGTGCAGGAGATTTATTTTTCAAGATGTAGAAATGTGAAGTATGTAATAGGGAAACGATGTAATTTCTTGACAGCCTATCGTAAAACCACTCAACATATTCGTAAAATAGGAAATGAATCGTTCTAAGTACGTACGTACTTGAAAAAGTCCTCTTTCTTTAAAATAAATACTCCTTACTAGTAAAACTTCTTATTAGTATGCATCGAGCCGCTCCTGTCATTGTTTGTTGTCATTCATTTGAAATTGGAGGAGAATATTGATAAAGAAAAACTTTTAATAGAAAAAATGGAAGAAATTGTTTTTACTAAAAATCAAAAAGGAGGAGATTCTTTGTTACATGATGGTTATCGGTATAACAAAAATATAATTAGTAAAAATACTACGAATTGGAGGTGCGTAAACAGAAGAAAGTTTGACTGTAATGCATCAATAACATTGAACACATCCAATGAAATTGTACGCGTAAGTGATCACGTTTGTGCCAGAAATCACGACGAAAATCAGGTTATTCTTGCAATGAATAAATGTAAAGAAGAAGTGTGCAAGAATTTCTCCTCAGTACCGAAATTATTGGAAGCATGTTTAGAGGATTTGGAAGGCAATGGAGTAAACGAGTTGCCTGCAGTTAAGCAAAAGCAAGACGCGATGTACCGGGCGAGACGACGATTTTTGAAATCCGATGATACAAACCATTTTGGTATACCAAAGGTTTTGGCCAAAGATTTCTTGGTATGTGATGATGATGGGGAAGATGGAAATGATAAAATATTAATATTTAGCACAGATGTCTGTACAACATTTACTAATATTTTTTCTACGGGTATGTTTTTTGGGGATGGTACTTTTATGAGTGCTCCCAGTCCCTATGCTCAATTATATGTGATACACATAGATTTAGGATCCAACGAAGAAATTACAGATGTGATTCCAGTGGTTTATGGGTTATTACCTAACAAAAAGTTGACGACATACATTAGTTTTTTCACTCTATTGAGAGATGAACTGGACATTGACATTCGCCAATTTAAAGCTGATTATGAGGTTGCGGCGATTCGGGCAATACAAAACGTATTCCCATCAGCAGAAATATCTGCGTGCTATTTTCATTTTTCTAAAGCTGTTTGGAAGAATGGTAAGAAACATGGGTGTTCAGTTGAAAAAGACGAGAGAAGGATGGTTCGCTTAGCCGCCAATTTGCCGCTACTGCCAGAAAAACACATGCGGGAGGGATGGAGGTCCATTTTGAAAATATCACCAAAAAACAACCGTACTAAAAAATTTATAAAATATTATGAAAAACAATGGCTCGATGATAAATACGCTCTAAAAATAATCAGCGTAGCAGGGAAACGACACCGTACCAATAACCCCGCGGAGGGTTGGAACCGACGCATTAATGCGCGTATTAATAGAAATCCTCATTTGTACGAGTTTCTGTTTAGAATGAAGAAGGAAGCTCAGATATGCGAGAGAAGAATTAAACGTTTTGTTTCAACAAGCAAGTCTCGCATAAAAAGTATACGACGGAAAGCGGATATCGGGTTCGACAATGTTTACAAACAACTATTGTCAAAATTAGAAAAAAAAAACATAACCCCATTAAATTTTCTGCGAAAAATAACGTTCCTCCTGTTATTAAAATAAATACCTTTAAGCGTTTGCGTTTATATATTCATTATATTTTTAAGTAAATCTTATTGTAACACTGTAAGCAAAATTATTTTGTAATTTTATTACAAAAATTATTTACATATAATTATATTATTATTATTATTTTTTTCTAGTGGTGGTTAATGGTGGCGTTAGTTTAGGCAGTCGTCTGAATTATTGGTCAAATGCGTATAAGTTTTTGGCAATCTTCGTTTTTGGCATTACGCGTAAATCGATTATGGTAAGTCGCGTAAGTAGCATTATGCGTAATTAGCAAATGGTTAATTGCGTAAATGGAATTTTGCGTGTTTGACATCACGCGTATATGATTTTGTGCGTTTATTGGTATTTTGCGTTATTGGACACATGCGTCGAAACCAAAATGGTTCATTTTCTTGACAATTTTTGGTCAGAATTTTCACTACTAGTCAACTTGAGCTTTTTCTACGCGCACAACGCGGACAATATCTTATTTCAAGACCTCGTTAAATAGAGAATTTAGTTATTTTTGTTGATAATTATTTACTTACATTACAAACATTGAATACACTGAGAATGGTTAGAGTATAGACAGAAACTCTCTAAAGTGCGAACATTGGTGAGAAAAATAAACCTTCCTCCAAACTTATGAAAAATGATAAAGATAAAATTCATACTGACCGAACATGAGCGAGCATGAGCCAGGTGATCAAGGTCTTCTTGAGTTAGCTCCTCTACTAGCCCTCGATAGTTTTCAAGAAGTTGCCTGCCATGCTGTAAGAAAGTGACAACTCTTAATATTGTGATCAAGTTACTGCTCAAAAATCCATACAAGTCAAATTCGAGACATCGGGTACTAGATATTAGTCCGCATCTGGTCATAGGCCAGCCCTATAATCGCCCATTGTATAGGCCTCCTTATCGGTTTCGATGGCGGCGATAGTAGAGATTACAGATTCCTATCATTAGCCCTCATAAGCCATACTACCGAACTTGGTCTTGAATATCTCTATACGAATGACAAGGATACACTGTAATGAGAAGGATTTTTTTTCTTACCTTGGCTATTCTCATCGCAGTAATCCATCTCTCGAGCGATCGCTGGTCGTCCGCGCACAGAAACTTTATGAACTTTACACTCTTCGGTTGCTGCAGCTTTGGATGCTTGATTGCGAAGCAATAGTCTGTCGGAGATTTATACTTCTTCTTCCAGTTCAATCCTAGGTAAACTTCATTATTTTCGAAAGTCGCTAAGCAAACCAGCTCCTTCAATGTCTTCACTTTATCTTTAGGCGAGTAGTAGAGTCCTATCATGGGAAGAAATTTAAATGTTAAAGCATCTTATATGTAGTTAAGGTGAATTGTATGTGCAATTAAAGTAAATGTATTCGCTAACGCGTGCTTTTCGCATTGCAGGAATAGAGAGTGTGGCCACACGGAGTTAGAATGTATTACGTACCTGATGGCCTCAATACGCAGTAGATCTTCTTCCATCCTTTCTTGGAATCGTTTTTAAGGTATAGCGGACCCTCCATTGGCGGTACTTGGTGTCCAGAGACTGATGAGGCGGTTGCTACGCCATTTTGTCCGAAAAAGTCATCTATAATGACTTGTCTCGAGTGCTCATCATGCTCACTTGACCAACCTGCAAACACATGTTTAATATAAGTCCTCATATTACTTCATTAAAAGATACGATCTCACGTACGAATCAAAACTAAACATGTGATTAAATAACAAACAAGACGTTACCTCTATCATCTTCAGAGAGTAGAAACCTTTCAGGAGTTTGGAATAGTGATATTTTATCCGGCCTCTCAGCGAAAAGTATTTTGTTTTTGGACTCCCTCGTCCAGAGCATTAAATTATCCACTAGCATTTCATGATCTTCGTAAACACGTTCTGTAAGACAAATTAAACGATGTAATCTAAATCTAGATTAAGGTAGGTACTAATCTTAATATTAATCATTAAAATTTTCAAATTTAAACTGCGAATAATGAACTACCACTACTAATGTGTGGCACATCGTAGATAAGTTGAAATTCTACGAGAGAAGAAGAGTTTCTTTGAAATCATACGAAAGAATCACGCTAGAGTTAAAATCTTTACCCATATGAAGATCAGGCAGAAACTCTACGATAGCCCACTTAGGCTCCATTGTGACATGGTTCTTGTCAGCCAGCAGTCTGGTCACATAACCACAAGACATTTTTTCATCCACCAACAGGCTTTTCGACGAGTCGTCCATTGAAAAAGCTTTTATAAACAACTTTTTCACATTAGCTTCGCGCATACGTTCTAGCGCTAACTTTATTTTGTCTGCTTTTTGCTGGAAACTGGCGTCCTGGAACATGGTTATGTTATCTGTTATATTCATACGATAATTGTACATAGTAAAAATATTTGAAAAACCGTATTGTATGTAGGTATAAGTAGCGTAGACGCTGCGCTTACCTTTTGCGTTGATTGTATGTTTAGTTTAAGAGCCTTGCATTTAGAACTTGTGCTACTCGATGCAGACGATTCACTCGAGAGCATGGAAACCTGTTACACAAAAAAATCACTTTAATACGGCTCTGATTGTGTAAAATTATGGTCAAAGCTGAAAAAGCAGTAAGATGGTTTAAAAGACGTACGGTATCACTAAAGGCAGAGTCATTATCAGGGGAGTCCGTACGAGCGATGCTGGATGCCGCGTCGTTAGTTTCTTTCTCCTGGTTCTGTCCCTCTCCAGAGCCTTCTCTCTCTGCAAGAAAGATTATCTTCAGTCCCGCTCCAGCTTTTAACCGTTACTACTAATTTTTCACCAAACCACTAGGTACAAAAGTTTTCGATTTTGATCCTTGGGATCATATCTCGTAGTTATTGTGTAAAATAACATTGCGGTTGGCTCATATTTCACGGGCGATGACGATCAAGTCACGACGCATTGCGATTACACGACACAACCTCAAAGCAGCAATAACAGTTTAATTTTATGTTTTCTGTTGTTTTTGTACGCGATGCGTTGTGAAAAGATTCTCGCACACGAATGAACACATGGAGTAGTTTACATATTTCTCTAGGACAGTATTTGTTATCACAATTACTTAAACAATAGGAAATTTGATTTGAATTACGAAGAAAACAATAGAAAATTTGAATTGAGTATTGTCTGATTACTGATTAGGTATGCCATTTTACGGCCCTCCCCATCTTGGCTCTGTCATAACAAACGTAAACGATATATTTGACAGTCTGTATTAAAACTAGACTGACGGTCTAACTAGACGGTCAACGTGTGAGAACAAAGTCTTATATAGTAGTAAATATAATTTACACTCACTTGCAGAAACTCTAGAGATTTCTTCATCATACTCGGAGTCTAAAGCACATAGTTCTCCAAGGATGGCGTCTAGGTCAGCGTCTTGGGTCTCTTCGAGATTCGCCATCGAGAAGCGGTAGGTGTCGATACGAGGGGCAACGATTTCTAAGGGCCTCATTGCTGTGACGTCATTGGTTGTGTTCAAACCCTGGAAAGATAAATAAAAAGTCTTTTAAAATAGGTATATAAAATCAAACAAATATTTCGGAGCAGTTATGGGATGATTATGACACCTATTGTTGAATGCCGAAATCAATCATCATCAACCTTCGATTTCGCTAATAATGCCCTCTTAGCCAAAATGTGCACACAAATTAAAATGCACTCTCTATTTCCTCTGCACTCTCATGATCCGATGGGACGGCAGACCGACACGACCGGGGAGAGGTTAGGCGCAGGACTCACAGCTTAACGTGCTATCCGACCCCGGGCTGCTACTGTGAATTTTTCTTGCTTGAAAAACCCCAATATCAACTACTAGCTGTTGCCCGCGGCTTCGCACGCGTTGTTCCTATGGAAACGTTTATAGGTGTTTTCCCGGCAACTATTAGATTTTTTCTCGCCGTAAAAACCATCCTTGAGCTTCAACGAACATTTAAAAAAAAATCAGCCAAATCGGTCAAGCCGTTTTCATGTTATGTCGTGACAACGGAAAACGGGTTTCATTTTTATAATAGATTGGCCAATGATACCTATCTATACATTATCCATCGAGCGTGTAGAATGTTAGTAAACAAAACACGACACAAATAACTAACTTGCTTGGCGTCGAGTTTCAGAATTATAAGCAATTGAAGGATCTCAAATCGACCAGTACCTAATGTAAATTACGTATAAAAAGGATGCACCAACAAAGTGAATTTCTGGTTAAGTATGCGTGGTTTGTTTACTAATATTCTACAAGCTTGATGGATAAGGTATAAAGGACTGGTTTGACTTGTAGGTGGTAAATATTGGTGCCAATTCAATTGGAACAAAAACTTAAGTTATAATGACAACATTTACGATCGGAATAAAGCAGACGTAGTTTTGAGTACTCCTCAATTTAACAGCCTTTATATTGGTCCACTGCTGGACGCAGGCCTCAGGCCCAGGCTTTAATCAATTGGGAATAGTGCTCATAATCTCCACGCTGGGCATGCGGTAGGGATCGCAGCTCCGTGGTAATATTGTTCTGCATGGGGTGCTGCTGCCCGCTCCTCGGTGGATATCTCTCAGTCGCCTCTTATGGCATCCACGGGAAAAGATGAGGTGATGGAAATTCTACGCCAGCACCACACAGTTTTGAGTACTGCCAAAAATCAAATTCATCATCATGCCCACCACATGACCGTCCTTCGCTTTTGCCAGCTTCCTATCCTGTGTTTCTCGCACACCATGGGTCACTGATGGGTCACTTTATACTTCGGTACTTGAAGAGTTTGTATGAGCTTTATTATACTGCAACGGCGGCGTCCTCACAACTAAGTGACGGGATATCTCACGTGCGTTATTTCACCGGAAATCCTGCCTTGAACCGGGATATTATGCACATACGAGCGGAAGTCGTTTTAGCTTCTTGTTGTAAATCAGTATTTGTGCGTCCTTTGATTATTTCAAATCCAGGACGAAGACGACGATTGGATAGTCATTTATATACTATAGAGGAACTCAGAGGAACTCAGAGCGGACCATCCCCGTCGCAGCGGGGATGGTCCGCTCTGAGACGCAGAATGTTGCGATTTCAAATCCCGCCCTGGGAAAAAAGTATTGTAAAGAATCTTTTTACGTAGTGTGTCATTTCGTAGCGAATTTTATTCCGTACAAATTTTTTGCGAATCATTCCCGTCTCTTAGCGGTCTGCCAAAGTACATACAGTGAACGCGTTGACGTTATCACGTTGCAACGTGAAAAATCTAGCCATAAAACGCGCATGGCCATATGAAGTTCGACTATGCAGCTGTGTGGTGCTGGATTAGAATTTAGCACCTCCCCAACTCTTCCCGTGGGTGTCGCAAGAGGCGACTGCAGCGTGGGGATTATGGGCATTACCGCCGTGACTTAAACGCCAATAAGGCGTTTATTTTGGGGGAGACCTGCGTCCAGCAGTGGACCGATATTGTCGATTATTGTCTGTTGAGGTTGCCGCCCCCCATCCCGTTCGTTAAACGTTCCCGCGGGTGCCGTAAGAGGCGACTAAGGGATATCTACCGGGGGCGGGCAGCAGCGCCTCCTGCACAACAATTGTACCACCAAACTGCGATTCCTAAACCGCATGCCCAGCGTGGGGATGATGAGTATTGCCCCCAAGACATAACAGTCAATAAGGCACTCATCAGGCGGAGGCCTGCGTTCATCAGTGGACCAATTTAGGATGTTGAGGTTGAGGTTGAGGTTGCCACTCCAAAAAAGGTCGCAATACTAAACATCCTGTATAATCATAGTTAGGAATTATTTTGATTATGATAATAAGCGGTTTGGATGCACTAAGTAAACTAATGACAAGTCAACTCCGAGGACAATTTAATTTATCGAAGTACCTACACACACAGTCATGTTGAAGGGATTTTTGACCATTATCGTTAGCATCAGTCCAAATACGAGTATAATATCCATTGCTAGGCTAGACCATTCCTATACGAATCTCCTCCCCGAAAAAGGCTATGGCCACTGATTGGCCTTTAGTTGGTTTTCGGCTGATCACATCCAGGCTCTGTTGGCAACCCTAGTAAATCCTCCCATCAGGGAGGACGCCTACGTATTTTTATTTTATTTTATTATGGTCGTAATATCAACAACAATTTTAATTCCAAAATGGAGACTAAACTTGTTAGACGGACTCGGGCTGGGCTTAGTAACACAATAAGGTTCCGTAAGCATCTTTTGAGTACAAATCCCTAAGATAACAAAATGAATGAAATAACCCAGTAAACTATAAAAAACAGGTAAAGATACCCCGTTTATATTCCATTTCTTTCTTTTGTATTATGTCATTGTTTATCTTCGGTGTATAATTAATTATGTCTGCCAGCTGTCTCTTGAGATGGCGAGAGACAGATTAATAAACATGCCCAACACTTTTTGACGTACACGGAGGACGGTACGTTGCTGACTGCAAGGCACGACTGCAGGCGACGGCAGCCGTCGACTGCAGTCGTCACCTGCAGTCGCCTGTAGTTGACGGTAGTCGAAGGGTGTCGTTGACTACCGTGGAACAAACTACAGTCGACGACAGTCGTCACCTGCAGTCGCCTGTAGTTGACGGTAGTCAAAGGATGTCGTTGACTACCGTGGAACAAACTACAGTCGACGACAGTCCTCACCTGCAGTCGCCTGTAGTTGACGGTAGTCGAAGGGTGTCGTTGACTACCGTGGAACAAACTACAGTCGACGACAGTCGTCACCTGCAGTCGCCTGTAGTTGACGGTAGTCGAAGGGTGTCGTTGACTACCGTGGAACAAACTACAGTCGACGACAGTCGTCTCCTGCAGTCGAGCCTTGCAGTCAGCAACTTGCCGTCCGTGTATTCGAGACGTGCAGTCCGTGTTTATACACGGATTGTTAGCATTCTTATTCTTAAGAACGCTAACAATAGGTTTATTATTATGAACATGAATATGGGCACCAACTGCTTTTAATTTTGGAATTAATTAACCATTCAAGGGCCCATACGTTAGTTCTGTTATGTGATTGTTATTTAAACAATGAACTTGGTACAACTTTGTAATAGGTTTGAGTGTTATATACATTATGCGTATGATTAGAATCTCAACTGTAGTGACTGTTTAACGTGCTTGCCATACGTATGACTTCATCACATAGGTTCGAGAACCTTCATAAAATTATTATTTTTCATTTGAAGGTTTGGTTCACTGATGGAGGCAGGCCCCTGATAAGAGCCTTATTGGCTTTCTTCATATGGGGTTAAGGCGCATACACAAGTGATAGTGGTACCGCCACCTATTTTGTATTACGTTATTAATTATTATTAATTATTAATTATTATTAATTATTAATTATTATTACGTTTAACACAGGAAATTTCAAAAGTCCATCGTGCAGTTTGTGATACTTATTTTCGCATCTCTGCCTAAACTATACGAAATAATATAATTACAGAGTATTAAAAATAATAGGTATCGCAAACTGAAAAATCCATCGTACAGACAATGGATTTTTGAAATTTCCTGTTTTAAACGTAATAAGATAAAATAGGTGGCGGCACCACTTTCACAAGCAGTATGCGCATTAATGTCAATAATCACCACGCTGGGCATGCGGGTTGGGGATCGCAGTTCGGTGGAGATTTGTTCTGAAGGCAGGGTGCGCTGCTGCCGCCCCACGATGGATATTCCTGAGTCGCCTTACGACACCCCCAGGAAGAGTTTAGGTGGTAAAAATTCTACACGAGATATTAATCAATTAGGTATTCATAAGTTTATTTATTTAACATGGTCTATCTGAATAATATATTTATATATCTAATCATAATAGTAGATAGGGACATTGTAAGGCTTTATCAACACCGAATAAAAATACAGGATGATAATGATAAGTTATGGACTCGAGATCTATGGACCTTTTTGGCAAAGATCTAAGCAAACTATGAAGTAGGATCATAAGAATTGGAAAATACTGGAAACTGCAATATATCCTAGGTATTGTATTCTATATTACTAAACTATACATACACCTATAGCAGTATGAGAGAACGAGCAACCTTGACATAAAACTACCTTAGTAAGTATCTCAAGCGATTTAATTTGTTACGTTTACCTATAATATAAAAATCATTGTTCAAGTAACGTACCAAAGTCGTATTTTCCAATGTTTGGTCCATTGTTTTGGTATCCGTGGGCGAATTCATGTTGCTTTTTGACTTTCCTGTGGTTAATCGAAAGCTTCTGTTGAGGGAAGCCAGAATTCGTCCGCGTTGCCACTTGCTCGGCTCATTGAGTACATCCATCATTTCGTTTACATTGCATTTGCAGCGTCCAGTGGTGACTCATGGACCAGCTCTTCACGCTGCTATTAGTAAACTGTGCCAAAAGGCCGGCGCCACACGTTGCGCATTCTACTTAACTTTAATTCTCATACCCAATTAACGCGCACGATAAACGACAAGCGATCGAGCAGAAAACACTAAACTGGTATACTAAAGTTTAATCTCGATGCATTCATACTTGTAATGCAAACACTGAGTACGATAACAAGTTTATAGTTCCACCACCTTCGGAGTCTGCACGAGACAGCCACAAACGCGGAATTCTTTTTAATATAACACAAGAGTGACTGACCTCAAACCTTCACTTAAATTTTATCTAACAACTTCTGAAAAGTTAGTAAGTATTGCAACACAACAAAGGACGCTTCCGATATTGCACTCGATAGTGACAAAGAACGCGCTTAACCTCCGCAGTCCCGACCGCCACTGGCAGTCGCTCGGTCAGAGTAGAGCGGAGTGAAGTGAGTTGTGTTACAAAATGAGCCATGAACGCGGAGCCCGGCGGTGTCGGTCACACAGGGCCAGGGGGGAGGCGAGGTAAGCCACGCGCGCGCGCGGGTACTGAGACGCGCACGTGTGTGCGCCCTCGGCCCCGGCTCACACGCTACGATGATGTTTGCCTCCGTGGATACAAGTGGCTTTGTGCGTGTGTGCGTGCCAGTCCCCTCTTCTTTCGAAGGAACCCTGCTGGTGCTAATAGCAAATTGGCTCGTGGCGCGCCCCTGCCTAAAGTTGAGTTCGTTCGACTCGACGCACCCATTTCAAATGACAAATGCGAAAGCTCTACCAAAAACTCTACCATTAAAGGCCAAATTTTCACAGAAATGGGTTGGAATTGTAACCCGGAAACTTCTAGCGAAATAGAAAGAATGTTAAAACATAACGTATTTTAATTTTATAGGACATATCATAAATATGACACGATTGAAAACAAAAAACATCTAACTTAAGAATTCATAATAATAAATAATAAAAAAAAACAGTCATTGGCGAGTAAATATCGCAATCTGCGAAAGCCTTGTGATTCTACTCACCTTAGGTAGGTAAGTGATAGTGATTTCTTATGCGTAACATAACAGCATGACAAGACATCCTGAAGGAACTTGATAGGTAATGCTGTTATACAATAGGATCGACGGTTTCAAGACGTTTTCTAAATTTTGAGTACATATCTATTCGTACCGTGACGACCAACATGACCTACATATTTAATTTGTCCTACTTTTACGGAAACAAGAGGACCCACGATTTTTAGGTTCGATACTGCGAAGTACTCTCGGGAACAAAAACAGTTGCGCCGCTCTCTTGTTTTGTTTGTCGGTCATTACATTATGTAAAACAGCTCTCCTGCATCAAAAATAAGAAGCAGCTGCTATAAAATTGCTCTCGGTTGGAATTGTCGAAAGTTGCAATTAATGAAAACAACATGATCTTCTACAGAATTGAATCTAAATTTTTGCAGTTTTGTATAGTTCTGTCAGTGTTCCTCGAAAGATGGCGAATTCTTTATTCACTTAGTTTTTTGAGGCTTCAAAATCTTTCATCTCTTACGTATATATGATGAGTACTTTCGTCTTTTTTATATGAAAGCTGGTGCTTCCCATGCTTAATCAATGGGATCCATGAAAATTCATGAAAAAGCTAGAAAAATTGAGGTCTCTTTATAGATTTTTCAAACAAAATTAATTATTGAGCAGCAAAGTCAATGTTTTTTAGCAAGAGAGGTGATCCAATAAATTATTAATTCTGTAAAATTAAATTTTTTAAAATTAATTAAAATCTGTAAAAACAAAGCATCATCAAACCTCAATGATTTATGATTAACTTACTAGATTACTGAGTTTTTAGTACAATATCAGTGGCGTAGAACTTGAATTCTAAGAAAGTTTCAAAACTTTATTTACTCGCTTATGATTCGAATCAGTCTGAATTTAAGAACGATATTTATTGCTTACATAAATACAGAACCTTAACCAGTTTACTCAACCACTGTTAGACACTATGAATTAAACTATTTATTTTCATACAAATAAGGACATGACCACGTGGTGTGGTTGTCTTGCGGTTGTGGCGTGGTTGTCATCATAAACTTTGGTCTATATTAGTTCACTTCTGGATATAGGTCTCCCCTAATGAGCGACATAATATCCACAGCCAAAGAGTGGAATGATCTTCCTGCGTCAGTCTTCCCACTAGAGTACAATCTTGGAGTCTTCAAATGTAGGGTAAATAAGTTCCTTCTGGAAAAGCGTGCTCCATCTTAGGCTACATCTTCGCTTTCTTAAAGTGATTTGGTAGCCGAACGCTAATCCATCAGCAATAAAAAAAAAAGACATAGCACCCTGTCTCCAGCTTGTCGCATCTAGTATATACCGTCTTTCCCTGATCGTTATCCCACCTGGCCGGAGGTCGTCCTGTCCCTGTCCCATGTTGGGTATCTTATTATAGATTTTTGTACACATGGCGTGTGCACCAGTTTATTTAATTTCATGTCCTAATCCACCTTTTTTTCTCCGCATGTGCAATGGAGAAATCAAACCTTTTTTCTGTTTACTTATGGCTCGAATTTGGATCCCCGTGGTAAAAAACAAGAGTAACATAAAATTCAAAATTTTTTCTTCGGTTCTTTGGCTGAGAAAACATGATTAATTAAAAAAATGCGATAAGAAAAAAATCATAAAAGTGCACTGTTTTGCACCTAATTTGATTTAGATCTTAGGAACCCCGCGATCTATAGAAAATATTTTTGGTTTGCTTCGTAGGTCATTACTAATTCTTTGGTTCCTCGTTTGGTTTTTTTCATAAGTGGTGTAGTATTCTTGTAAATATACAAAAACATCATTTTTGCGCCTACGCTGTTCCAAAAACGTATGCTCTGTCCCGCTCCTGTGAACGCCAAATCCTATGACCATCCTTTTCATAAAATGGCACGCATCGCTCCCTCTTAATGCCAGGTAATAAAGAAAAAAATTACGACAAAATATCGTGTTCGTGTATTCGTTATGGAAGTTTTTCTTCTTGTTTCTTATAGTTATCTTGCTGTTTTTAGTTATTGCTAAGTTTTTAAACATCTTTGTTTACTTATATATTATATATTATTATTATTACTTCATATTTCTTGAAACCAAAAACGAATAGAGATAAGTATAGTATCACAAAAATGAACGCATTATGTATTCATACAGCATATATAAACAAAAATTAGTAAACAACAATAAATCGTATACCTAATCATGTTTACAATAAAAGAATCAATAATGGTGTCCATTCTGCTGTTTTAGAATTAGCTAAAATTTGGATGTACGAGTATGGATGTCAAATAAAGGACATTTAATCAAATTGAATAGCTATCGTCTATTTGACACCAAAATTAGCTTTATTTAGCCTATAGGATATATTAAGAATCGATTTACGGTTCAAAACGTATCGTTCGACAGTCGATAATCCTAATTTAAGCTCAATATTATTGTTTAGAGATTCTTTACACCATGGTGTTTTTATTAAACACCATGAATATAAAATTGAGTAAGCTGTAAGCTTTGGTTACAATTTTTATTTTTGTTGATTGCCCATGTCCAGCATCTAGAAAGATACTAACTTGATATCACTATGCTAAAGTTATTTACAATCGGATATTTACCATGATTTGAGTTTTGAGCTTTCCAATATTTCGGCTCTGATTCATGTGCCCTGATCACGAAATAACTGAAAATAACTTTCGTTTTAATTAATTATAATAAATAAATTAAAAAACATAACTATCACTACTTTCCTAGGATTTACGTATATAATTATTTTCCGGGACGCTGTGATTTAAAGTTTGACTGCTTTCATCTGCAGCGCAAGCACAATAGTTGTTTCTTTTAATATCAGAAATAGACCTTCGTTTGATCGCAATCTCACCTGATGGAAAGCGAAGAATGTTTATTGTAGAATAGAGAAAAACATACCACTTTGTCATCGAATGCGAAATTGATTTGAAATTAATTTCTTCCACTTCAACGATGCACGCAATGTATACAACGCGATGAAATTATAGTCTATATATTCTATCCTTGAGATGAGAACCATCCCAGTATTCCGCTAAATGAAAGGTAGATCCCGCGTTTTCATAAAATTAAACCAGCCTATTGCGATTCGGACTCGCGCACGAAGGGTTCCGTACCATTATCTATATAAAAATACAAATCTTTCCTCGTAAAAAAGCAAAAAGTCAACGTGATGCGGTCGCCCATCCAAGTACTGACCGCACCCGACATTGCTTAACCTCGGTGATCGGTTCTCAAGAAGATAATAACGTTATTAAACTTTTATTATTTCTTGTTATAGCGGCAACAGAAATTAAATTTAATGAGATCCCATCACTAGCATTTTCAGCACACCTTTTTGCAACTCTAATAAAGGTCTACAGGCTCCAGTAGTTCAGCTCTGTAAACTATATAACTATACGTCAAAATAGTTCCTAATATAGACATTTTCAGTGATGATCTCAATAAATTCAAGTTTAAAGTGCTGGAACAATTCCGGCATGAACAATATGAACATAATGCTTCTCATTTTTTTTTTTAATAAATAAAAAAGAAAACATAAAAAATTGTGATGCAGTACATAGTTTATTAATGTTTCTTAAGTTAAACCATATCTTCTATTACCTATATTTATAATGTTTAACTTTGATCTCATTTTTTAATTTAGTATAGTTAAAGATAAGGATAAAGATAAAGATATTTATTTGCAAAAACATGTGTACAAAAAGGTGATATATAGTGATAAAGAAACAACATGCTTGACCGTTTGCGGCATGCAAAAAATATTAAGGGATGACAGCATGCAGCGTTAAAAACTATCTACAATTTATCATTAAAACATTCGTCTAGGCTATAATAACACTTAGAAATTAACATTATTTTTAATTGCCTTTTAAATATTTGTTCATTTATTCAGTTCAGTTATTATAAATTTTAAGAAAGTATTTATCAAACAATGTTGTGTCCGCCTATTATATGCGTATATATTAGAACCTGCCTAGATATTAAGTAAAAACTAAAAATACATGATGTAATCCTTTTTTAATAAATAAATGAGATACAGCCTGGTATCAGATAGACGGACAGTCGGACAGCGGATGCTTATTAATAGGGTCCCGTTTTACCCTTTGGGTACGGAACCCTAAAAATTGTGTTCGTAATAATGACTACTTGTTGAGAGACTTTGTGGTTTAAATATATGTATAATGTCGTGTACTTGTCATCTACATGATTACCTATGAGATTTTTTCAGACCCATAAGTAATAGGGTATATGCATGTGATTTCAAAATGGCTTAAAAAAATATATACGTATTCTCTATTGATATAGAAACATATCTACATATTTATTTTAGCATTTTGAGATGTTTTTATTGTAGAATTTAACCATTGAAAAATTGATATTTTAAATCTCAATCGCAAAATTTTAAAACGCTACGCCATTGGCTAGAGCGGACGTGACATCACTGTTCACGTTTCTTCTTTTTTATGTTTGGCGCTGCATCATGATTTGACACTATTCTGCCTATTTCACATTTCACACTGTCGGTTATTTTCAGATTTTTCGGAAAACCTCTTGCCTGAGATGATTACTAATGAGATCGTCACAAAAGGTTTTAATCGAGTGTGAACGTTGACGTCAAATGAACATGGCGCCAATATGGCAGCGTTTTTATCACCCGAAAATGATTGTAGTTTTTTTTTTTTTTTTACCTTGTTATTGCGAAATTCAGTGAGCGTCTTATCATTTTTCGGTCAAATACTGACCTAAAAAATCGATTAAAACCATAAAAAAAATCGATGCATATACCCTATTGATGATTTAATTTGTGCAAGTAAGAACTTGTTATTTTACGTTCGTATGATAATTTTCTGTCTTTAATTGGGATTCCGACGCAGGTGCAAGCAAACTGCATCAACATCGCCAAATTATGAGAAAACTTTTTGTTATCCGTTATTTTAAGACTCGTCCATGACCATAATTGAGACCAAATTATTGCAGCAAAATCATTTACAAAAATATCGCGTCACGCCCTTAAAATAAGAAAAAAACATGAGGCGATTTGACATTTTTGTCTGAGGTGTCGACTCCCCAAAATTAAAACTACGCCAGAATAAATATCCAATTATAAAATATTTACCAAATCAAGCAATTACTGAATATCAGCAAAAGTGAACGACAAATGTCGTTTTAAATCATTGCATCTGTCATACACAAGAGGTAACCATAGCTTTGTAACTCAAAAGATACGGACAAAAAATGGGAAACAGGTGGTCCAAAGAACACCTGCTCAATGCCGACGGACGCGACAGATGTTCGAGGCTCTTTATTGTTCAGAAGTCTTTCTAAGACTACTTTTGAGAACTACCAAAATATACCTAATTAGTCTTTACGTTAAATATCAAAACGCATCAATCCTACTAATATTATAAATGCGAACATTTGTAAACATGTACGTAAGTACCTATGGTAAACCTATGTTTGTTTGTTGCTCTATCACGCAAAAACTACGGAAAGGATCAGTCTGAAATGTTGCATAGAGGTACACACACAGCTAGTTCTAGGCCTAGAATACTTTTTATCCCATAAATCTGTTCCCGTGGGATAGGCGTGCGAAGCCGCGGGGCGCAGCTAATGTAACATAATTTTCAGAATAAATAACAGTAAAATTATAAGTTCTTTGTTGATGGAACAATATAAACGGCTGACGATTTCAGACAAAAAATCAAAAGAAAAATACTTTTTAGCCTTGAGGCTTTAAGGCGCACACACGAGTGAAATTGGCGCCCCCACCTATCATTTTACTTTTACGTTAAACACGGGAAGTTTTAAAAATTTATCGTACAGTTCGTGGTATCTAATATAAGTTACTTATTAATGCCTCTGTAATACTTTGATTTTGTAAAGCTTAGGCAGAGATACGTAGTTGCGCTTTTTGGCCAACAAACTCTATTTTCGCATCTCTGAACATCCAGATAAGATAAAACTATTACAGAGGTATTATTTAGATAATCAGGCATCAGCCATCATCATAATCAGGCCTACAACGAAGTTGTTAACTTGAATTTTACCCCCGTCAAGCTAGCTACTGTTTAATGACACACTTTTCAAACAATAGAAATAAAACTTTGTTAGTGTTGGATTTAAGTTTATACTAGTTACTTTTGTTAAATCTACTTTTGTTGACCATTGCCTAATCAACTGATTGTAGTGCCCTAACCGGGTCAATGTTTGCAATTGTTTTGAACCGAATTCAAAAAAAGGAGAAGGTTCTCAATTAGACTGTATTTGTTTGTTTTTTTTTGTTACCTCAAAACTTTTGAAGGGTGGTCCGATTTTCATGCTTTGAAAGCTGGCGCTTACCGTTGGTCTAGTTCTGACAATGGAGTCCATGAAAAAACTATATAATTGAAGTCGGTTGACAGTTTTAGAACAAAATCAATTATCTATTACATATAGACCAACAAACAACATGTTATCATTTATCAATAAAAAATGAGATTTGGGATAATAAGCGATGCATGAAAAATGGTACCTACTTTATAAAGTGAATGCATGAAAACCTTTCAAAACTATCATCTTTGATGAAATCTGTCAAAAACAAAAACCGTTTCGACACTACTGCGGTTTACCCGATAGGTGTTGTCGAAATAACATCGACCAATATTTATTTTGTAAACCTTCTGTTGTAGTGTTGAAAAGACTTATCATGCTCTCTGAAACTTATTTTGTAAATGAAACCCATTAAAAAATATGTAATTCATGTAATTTTGTAAACCACAAAAAGGTCTGTAGTTATTCGACTTACGTGGAACAGCTTGATGGCGATGCGATGGCAAATCTTAGTAGAGAGGCCATATGGCGAATGCACCTGTCATGCGGTGGCGCCCGTGCCAGCTGCGCCCCACACGTGTGCTTTCGTGATGCTGAATCACTCATCCTTTTAAACACATATAATTTTTTTATCCATTTCATTTAGTTTTTGAATGATTTCTGTCTATAAATACGGATAGACGGACGTTTATGTAGGTATAAGTACCAATACCAATGTGATGCAATGTAATTACAAGAATACAAGGTTTCAAATACGGTAACTCGTATTGTTCAGGTACCTAGTTCAGGCACAAGTATGAACATTAGAATATAAGTTACTAGTGACCTGCCCTGGCTTCGCACGGGTGCAATGCCGATGTATTATACATAAGATAAGAACCTTCCCCTTTAATCTCTCTAAAGTCATTCGGGTCAAAACCGCACTTTTGTCGTTGGTTGGTAGTACTAAAACTGTCACGATATCAGAAACACATTTATGCGTTTCATATAGCACATTTATTATACTTCCAAAGTGCATAAAGTTTTTAGCGATATCTAAAACAGTTTTTTTATATTTGAAGATAACTGTGAATTGTTCGGACTGCGTACCTTTACAGCCCTTAAAGTGGGTAAAAATACGCAGTAATTTGGGTAAAAGTTCGCATGTAGAAGAAAACATTGTGCTATAAAAAAACGGCATAAAAATCAGAATTAGATATTCAGATTAGAATATAAGTTACTAGTGACCTGCCCTGGCTTCGCACGGGTGCAATGCCGATGTATTATACATAAGATAAGAACCTTCCCCTTTAATCTCTCTAAAGTCATTCGGGTCAAAACCGCACTTTTGTCGTTGGTTGGTAGTACTAAAACTGTCACGATATCAGAAACACATTTATGCGTTTCATATAGCACATTTATTATACTTCCAAAGTGCATAAAGTTTTTAGCGATATCTAAAACAGTTTTTTTATATTTGAAGATAACTGTGAATTGTTCGGACTGCGTACCTTTACAGCCCTTAAAGTGGGTAAAAATACGCAGTAATTTGGGTAAAAGTTCGCATGTAGAAGAAAACATTGTGCTATAAAAAAACGGCATAAAAATCCGTTGCGTAGTTATATAGAATACATAGGGACAGACAGACAGCGGGTAGCGAGTTTGTTTTATACGATGTAGTGATTATTAATCTTATCTTAACTTTTTTCCTTTATTCCCTTTTTATTTAGATTTAGGCGTATTATTGCTGTGTATGTATACGGATGAGTCGTTATATTCGAGCAAATGTTTGTACAAATGTAATTTAGTACCTTTAATACGATTTATTCCAAAATCTTTGACTAGATTTATTTAGGGTGTTTCCTTCCATCCATTTTCGAGAAAACACTAGTCATTTAGTACCTGTGAATTTAATACGAATTGATCCAAAATCTCCCGTTTTTTTAGCTAAAATTCCTAATCTTCAAAGCCAGTGTGATAGATAGTGTGAAGGTAAGTCGGCCACCAAATACAAAAATTGTTACTACAGCGACACATACAATTAATATAAATTATACAATTAAAAAACAAAAGTACAATAGATTGATTAATTCAATCAAGCACTTTAAAAAATAAGTAATTACCGAGTCAGGTAAGTTTATGTGTGCTGCAGAACAACAAATAAGCCAGTGGACTCAATGAATCCTCAACCTCAACCTCAATAGCCTGTATTAGTCCACTGCTGGACGCAGGCCTCCCCCTGATAAGCGCCTTATTGGTGTTTATCTAATGGGGGATAAGGCCAATAATCCCCACGCTGGACATGCGGGTTGGTGATCGCAGTTGGTGGTAGATTTGTTCTGCAAGGGGCGCTGCTGCCCGCTCCTCGGTGGATACCACAAGGGGCGAGCCCCAATTCTTCCCATGGGAAGAATTGGGGTTGTGCTAATTCTAAGCTAGCACCACACAGTTCAGACAGTGGATCAGGATATCAGATATATCATGGCCACCATTTGATATAGGTAATTAATTACTAAAGTGATCGGAAGTTATTTGAAGAGTAAGATCCTACCTTTACCCGAGTGTAGGGCAAATGCTCTACCGACTGGTAAATTAGGTACTGAGTGATTGAATTTACCTTTTTGTAGAAGCACTATGGTAAAGTAGTTATATCGTACTTTAAACATTTTTTAATCTACTAGATGACCCCGAAAATTTCGTTTCCTTAGATTTTGTTTCTTCTGTTATATAAACATAATTATCCTCTGATCCCATGTATTAGAAATGAATTGAGAAGACAAAACTAAACAAAAATCACAAATCGGTAAAGCTGTTTTATATTAGTGTGCCGATCAGATAAGAAGTCCTACTAGACAAATTTCAGCTACGACGATTTGGCCAGTATTAACAAAATGGATGAAAGCCATTGTGTGCAGGAAATTTTCAATGTCCACAAGTGTATGCGAATTAAACACGTTATTTTATTGAATTTTAAGTCTACGTACATTTTACCTACGTGACTTCCTTGGGTGGAGCTGTTAAAACCCACATGCTTAAAACTGAAAGAGCAGAGAGAAAAGACCTATTTATTAGCTTTCCCACCGCTGAACTCTATTCCTTATGTGAAATCCTATCAGTCCGTAAACTATTTACACTTCAAACGGTTCTCCGCAAGCATTTACAAATACCTTTTTCATCCCATCATCTCGGAAAGAGTATTTTTAATCTTCAATATCTGAGTGGAAAAGCCGTTTTTATTCTCTAGAGGATAAAGTAAATTGAATTTAGAACATCGTGTGCACTAAGTTTGTGAATTAAAAAAAAACATTAAACCTATTTACTGCTACCTCTATGGTGCCGAATATATCATACAACTTTTTTTTAATTTGTTAAAAACTCAGACTCGGAACCTTCTTGGTGTTCTTTTTTCAATTTGCTTTGTACGCGGTTCTTTCCGCGGCATTTTTTCACGTCATTGTTAAACCTTATATTACGAGTAAAAACAAGAAACTTGAAAACAAGTGAAAAACTAAAATGAGTGATTCTAGCGACGAGGAAGTTTGTTTTTGCATTTAGTCATTTCGTCGCTGAGGTGGAATGAAAAGTTACGTGTTGCACTCGAGTGCAAAGATTTTTCACCTCGTACTCTTTGGATTCCCTCGCTAACGCTCAGGATTCTAATTTTGAATCACTCGCTGCGCTCGTGATTCAATTTTAGAATCCTTCGCTTGCTTGGTCATCAAAATTGAACACGCGGTTAAAAAGCAACTTTGCACTCTTGTATAACAAATAACTATTAATCCCCACACCATTGACAAGCGCAGACACGATAAAGTCTGCAAAACGGAAAGCTGTCTTAAAATGTCTCTTTGCACAAAATGTGCGCAGCGTCATTTTCGCTCTCTCTCTCTTTACAATCGCCTTAATAAATAACTAAATATTTTCCCCTTACTCTATACAATCGCAAAATTAAGTGTCGTAAATATTTACAGTCATTATCTTAGGATGACACAGTGGAATTGGTTAAATTTGCCAAATGATAAGATATAATAACACTCACCTTGGAAGTTTCTGTTGCCCGGACTCTAAAGAGACCGGTGTCTCTAGTAGCTTAACATACACACGCACACACATGCACCCACAATCACCCACATACTATACACACACACACCTCTGGTGACTCCTGTTGCCCGTTCATCGGTGTCCTCAGGAACACTGCCACATCCACTTACATATACTTAACACCCATAAACACAGCCTCATTTGCATAAACACATACATACACACATCATAAAAACCACACATTTTTCAAACGGAAACAAGAGACTGGTAAACTAAAAAATCTTAATCTGAGTAGATTAAGTTTTTTTGTTTAACTTAGGAACCTATATTGTTAACTTTATTATTCTGTATAAAATAAGTATGTTTGTAAAGTCAGCTTACCTATATTTTTAGAAATTTAACATTTTTGGAACTTTATCTACTGTAATTTCGGTAATTAAATTTCGTAATTTTGCGATACAGTTTTAAACTTCTGCAGATGGCATTGTTTTTCATTTATAACCATGTACCATTCTTTTTGTTCCACAATAAACGATTATTAATAATATTATTGACATTGTTCTAAATTATTTTATAGTAATTTTCTTTTTCAATGAAGTATTTACGTAATTTACTATAATATAAACAGATAAAAGTTTTGCGATCATTGTATGCCATCATTAGCTAAGGAATAATCGTCGTTCTGGACTTGTAAAAGATATAGTACCCATATTCTTAGATGTTTCCTCCAAATTTCTCGACTTGACAGAACCTCACTCCAACGAATTCGTATTCTTAGTTGAAAGAAGGCAGTGCGGTTGTGGAATGACCTGCCTCTGGACATTCGTAATGCAAAAACACGTAATGCATTTAAGCAAATGGCTTTATCTTAAGGGGTTATACAAATAGTTAGCTTGGATAAAATGTTTGTTATTTGTAACGAATACTATATCTTATGCTTAAATAGGTATCAGATTATGTATTTATATAAAAATAAATTAGGTATATATAATTATTTTGATCTATAGGTATTCTGTAAAATTTCAATTAGCACGCCAACCCCCTGTAAAAACATGTTTCTGGTTGGCAGGTAGACAATGCCTTGGCATTAGGCCCACCCTTTGTACTTCAGTGCATTAAAGTGTTTAAATAAAAAAAATAAAAGAAACGTCCCTCATTTGAGACTGTTTTCGGCTCACCTCACTTCAAGGTACCTCATAACTTAATCAACATTGAAACTACCTCAAGACATCCCCAGACGACAAACGGTTGTTTTTTGTTTGTTGTCAATATCAAAAGTTTGACGGAACAATCTGACATTCTTTTATTGTTCGTCAACATTCGAGTAAAAACAATAAATTTTCCGCGAAACAATGACATCACACCTTACCTAATCTTCAGTGTGTACCCTAATTTGTCTAAGAATACCGATTTGAAGGTAATTTTCGAAGTTATCTCCAAACCTCCTCAATTGAGCTTGATGTTGTTTGTTACGTCTTCACGACAAAACTACTGAACGGATCTGGCTGAAATTTTGCACACACGTAATTCTAATCCTGAAATCAAACATACTATAGACTTTATGTACAAAATACAATAGACTTTTTATCTTTTATCTCATAAATCAGTTTCCGTGGGATAGAAATCACCATTAAACGTTTAAATAGAAATAACGCGTGCGAAGCCACGGGTCGCAGCTAGTTAGATAATATAGCTGTGTGGTGCTGGCTTAGAATAGCTGTGTCATGTGATGCTGGCTTAGAATTTGCACCACCCCAACTCATCCCGAGGGTGTCGTAAGAGGCGCCTAAGGGATATCCACCGGGCAGCAGAGCCCCCTGCAGAACAATTCTACCACCGAACTGCACCCGCATACCCAGCGTGGGGATTATGGGCAGTACCCCCATTGGATAGACGCCAACATGGGAGGCGGGGAAGGAAGAAATATTTTAAGGAAACGTCTAAGAATATGGGTTTTAAATGCCAATTGATTAAAAGTTTATTTATGAATCGGCCCATAGCAAATAGCTCACCGTGTGCACAAAACTTCTGATCAGCTTTCTAAATTACTTGTAGAAAATAGCATCTGAAAACACGGTTTTGATTGTTCACGTATTGAACGTTTACCGTTAAGTTACCAACGGCAACCTGTTCCAATTCAGTCTGTGTAATTACATCTATTTTGAATTTAAATTGTAAATTTAGTCAAGGATTTCAAATAGGTATGCAATTCTCGATAAACCTTAACATTTACTCCCCTTGGAATCGAGACCCTAAAGGTCCCGTGGAATACCGAGGCGCTCCGGGTTTTGTAAATTAATCTAAGCGTCTGGTCGAAACGCCGCGTGACCCGAGAGCTGGTATCTAGCGCAGCGCACATTAGAATTGCCTGACAGTGGGGCAATGCAGCCAGCGTCTCGGGGGCGCTTCCGATTGGACCGGGGGCGCACCAGTCCACTGCCATTGTCTACTGACCAACTGCATTCAAGAATCAACTGCGGTCAATGACTGCCGTCAACTACAGTCGACAAGTGCAGTTGCCTGCAATCGGCAACTTGCAGTCTGTGTGTATGGGCCTTAACCTAAAGATTGTCATTCTTCCTAGAATTATGTTGATTGATAAAGAGTTCATAATGTTATCGGGTTAGCAGTTGTATAACAGCGCGCCTTCTTAAGTAATGTAATTTATTTCGTTCATCGTTAAGTTAATTTTCTGCTAAGTTTGATCTTCAAACTTCTTGACTTATTATTTTTTAAGTGTGTGCAATACGTCTTCAAATTTAGTTTCTTTTTGTATATCGAATAAGTTAAAGATATATTTTTAGTCGCCCATTATTACTGAAACGTTGCATAACTATTATGAATTTCGCTACCAGTGGAAACTACTAAATAGCCGTCAGGTACATGTAATTTTCATGTGTTTATATAAAGATTTCATATTTCTTTCTAATAATAACTTTTCCTACGATTCGAAACTAAAATAAGATAATATCACTAACTATACCACCGGTACTGCCCAACCGCTTTAAGCCGCTTTATGAGATTACAGTACGAGAGAAGACTCGAGTATACTCATAAAAATAGAAAATTTCATTCAAAGACGTGCAATCTCTGCAGCTGTGAAGCCTGCAGTTGAAATTGAATTGGATTCATCGTGAGATTTCCAACTCAGAAGTTAGATTAAACTGTCCCGTCCACCATAAGGAACTCACTTTTTATAGCTCTTATCTTTTCACGAGATTTTCTTTATTATTCAAATATTTCAGGTAACTTACGCTGACAACCAAAAGTTTTGTGTTAAAAACTACATATAATAGGTATTAAATACCTATATTTCTTGTTATCTATTTGCATACTAGAGGCCCTAGACAATGTAACAATCGACGTAGAAAGGGATAGTAGAAAAGTCCAAAAATGCATGGGTTTCACAATATGGCTTAGATATGTCCCGTGATCTGTTACGAATTTTTTACTACGAATCTTTCACTTGTTATCAATTTGCTTTATAGCGAATGCCGGTTGGCTACGCCCTTAGTTTACTCATAAATGCCATTTTAAGATAGCTTTGCTGATTTCAGTAGTTACGAGTATATAATATTTTAGTAACTCATATATTTTAAAAACGTTCTGTCCGCCTGTGTTTATTTTATAGTTTTTTTAAGACAAGAGTGGAAACTAAGATCTATAGGGCACTAAGTGTGTCACGTTGACTGTACGTATACTTTGGCATATCGCTACTAGACGGGAATGATATCTTTAAAATTTGTATGGAATAAAAATCGCGTCGAGATGGTACGCTGGAATATTGGACATGATTGGAATATTAATATATCTTCTAGATCATATTGGTGCATCGACGACCATATCACATCGTCACTTACAAAGGACCCAAGTTGACAGCCTTGTCTAGGCTAGATTCGAGCAAATTTTTAAACAGGGCGTAAAATTGTGAAATTGGTGAAATTCATTACAATTATTTAACGCATCGGCCGACGAATCGATATAATTATTGTCTATTTTCCTATACAACGTCTGGTTCCTAATGGACAATGCCTATAGTCTAGGAGGGTTCGGTCTATCTATTAGAAGAAAAGAGATTCGGAGAGAAGGTAAATTGACATATAGGTAAATAGACATTTGGCGAATAGACATACGAGTAGGTTAGGTACAGGTAAATAGACGAACACCAGAGGTATTTAACTTCGTTCGATTCGTTTCCGAACCGAAAACTTCAGATTCGAATTTTAATTCTATTCCGATGGAACTTTAGAACACTATTTTGATTTGTAAAAAGTTTCCGATGTCGCTTCCTACGGCCTTTCCGACGAATAAAAATATCCCTGCGGGTAAATGGACAGTCAAAAAAGAAAACACGTTCAGGTAAGTACATAGATGTGCGGGGAATAGACGTTCGAGGAATAAGAAATGTAGTAAATGGCAAAGACAATAGACTTTCGGAGGACATTCAAGGAATTGGGTCTAATTGACCGAGCCCGTCTAGGACATGGCTGTCCTATTGTCCTGTGTGCTGGCTGTCAAGTGGACAAAGATAAGACGCCCTGAGAAGTACCCATTAAAACCCACTACGTTATACCCACTAAAACCCACTACGTAATACCCACTAAAACCCACTACCTAATACCCACTAAAACCCAATACGTAATACCCGCTAAAACCTCTCCAGTGACCCTCTTTCGAAATTTTCGCCGAACCACGAGAACATAAACCTACTGCGGCCCGACGCGCGACGTCCTCTCTTCCTCCAATACTAAAAGAGCCTGTGAAATATAATAGTTTCGCAAGAATTGTAAGTTAAATAATCAATGAAATAACTTACCGCAGTGAGAACAGTGAGCTCGCCCAGCCATTCGTTGAGCAGGGCTTCTGGGTCGTCTGAGGCGGCGCCGGCGCCGGTCTCTTCAACTAGCGCCATCTAGAAATAAAAACCTAATTAAATACCCAGGTGTATAACTGCAACACAACACTGATGCAACCCGCGGCCGTGAGGTGCCCCAACCCAACTCTTCCCGCGGGTGTCATAAGAGGCGACTAAGGGATATCCATCTGGGGCGAGCAGGAACGGCCCCTGCAGAACTATTCTACCACCAGACTGCGATCCCAAACACTCATGCCCAGCGTGGGGATTATGGGTTATCAGAGGGAGGCCTGAGTCCAGCAGTGGACCAATATACCTAGGCTGGGCGAGGAATATATCAAAAATAAATGTCCACCCGTGCAAAGCGGGACCGACGCTGGTAATAAATATACAAAATATAGGTAACTACTCGACACACGAGACTGGACACACGTGTGTCCAGTTGGTGAAACTCATAATTGATATCACTTATTATTTCGTAATCCAAGGTATTTTCGATGCAGGCTATGATGACTTAAATTTATTTTGTAAGTACAGTACCTACTGTATTTTTGTTGATGTACAATAAAGTATGTATTGTATTGTAATTTCTAATAAAACAGTAATGTCCCAATAATATAGTAACATCGTATTGCAAAATGACCATAGATTTACGTAATCGTTCATTAAATAGGTAACAGCTGTGCAACGTGGGCACTGGGCACGTGTAACACGTGCGCTTATAATGTATTTTTTTTGTTTCCTGGCTTTCTTTGCTCACTTGTTCGAGAGCGCACGCAGGGCACGGGGCGGTATTTTTACGCGATTACTCTTTAACTTTGTGAATAAAAATTACTGCCAATAATGAAGATAGTTAAAAGGTTACATGCATGCATTTTTTTATTGTTTATTTAGGTTAATACATAAACGAAAATAAATATAAAAACCAAAAAATTTTAAATTATCGAGGTAAAAAACAAAAATAAAAGCTACACTCAGTTTCGGGTGATAAAAACGCCGCCATGTTAGCCTTTGAATTTTGTGACGTCAGGGTTCAGGTGCCAATAACGTTGCGTTTAGAAATTTTGGTGGTGGTGAATATTATGCAGGTCTCGACAGAGTCTATACATTTGCTCCCCTTGGAGTTGACCGAGACCCTAAGTCCGTGGGGTACCGAGGTTCAAAAACTATTTGAGAATATGGTTGAAGCGAGTGGGGCCTAATTCCACTATTTTCAAACAAATGCTATAATAGCGCCATACGATATAGATAGAGATTTAGTCGTAAATTTATTTGGTTTTCTATTACCATAAGGTTACAATCTCTATGACATATAGCGTGTCAATAGTGTATTGGGGCAATTGTGGCCCTAGTCATCATTAAATAAATTATTATACAGGAAGTTTAACACAACGTTTGCCTATTTGGTTGAAATATTTAGCCGCCAAGCTATTGCATTTGGTTCTATCTACCCCCAGTTTTTATATGGCAAACGTTGTACCAAACGCCCTGTATAATAATTTATTAAATGATGTCAATGGCCACACTTGCCCCACCACACCATTGAATGGTCAAATTGTCAAACGGTTGTCACAATCGTAATAGTTATAGCATAAACAAAAAAGATCGTGTTAGTAGAATACCAAAAGGTGTCAATCGCGGACGGCGGTGATTGATACGCGATAATGAAGCGATAATATTGTCATAGTGAGCCGATTCAATTTCAATTTAAAAGTTCTTTAATAATAACGTTAGTCGTGTGAGGCGATTGTGTTAGTGGAATACGGCCCCTGAGGGCTGGTGAGTATCTGTCGCACGCAGCGCATCAGGATTTACATGCCAGGGTGGCAATGCAGCCAGCGTCTTGGGGTCGCTTCCGACTGGTGGAGCTACCTAGCTACCTCTAGATTGTTTGCAACAGTCAGTTACCTCAATTGCTTCAATTGTAAATACTAGTTAAGTATAACTAATTTTTAATATTTTAATGTTTTTTTCTTTGTTATAAATTTTTCTTACAACTTAAATATAGAAAAGTTGAAAGTTGAAAGCGAATGGCTCAATTTGAGGCAATTCGGCCCTTTCGAATCAACCTTTTTGCTACATTGTGGTAGATACGCTTCTATTGTGCTGCAGATATGAGTTGGCAGGTAGTATTATTATTTCCACGGGAGGAAAGTTCTATTACGTAATAATACAGCAATAACACACAAAAAAAAACATTGCATCGTGACTAGACTCAATCCAGATAAGTATTTGGAGTCGTGAATGAGCCGAAAGTTTGAGCCAGCTTCAATTAGCTCCAAAATAAGCGTAGCCTCTGTTATGGCTACCAGATAGCATTTAAGGGAACTACTGTTATGATATAATAACCTGGCACACCAGTGAGATAACATAGGTAAGAAATAAATTGAAATAATTAATTTTGTTTAAAAAACTATAAACCGACTTCAATTTTTACAGTTTTTCATGAATTTTCATGGATCCCATTGTCAGAACTGAAGCAAATTAAAATGGGACCACACGGGATACACCAGCTTTCATATAAAAAAAGAATCATGCAAATCGGACCACCCAGTCAAAAGTTCTGAGGAAACAAACAAAAAAAAAAAAAATTGTGAACCTCCGCCTTTTTTTGAAGTCGGTTTAAAACCATGCATATTATCATGGACTATTAAATTCTGCACAGAGAACACCCAGACCCAGACCAGCAAGGCTTAACTCTTATACGTCTGGGTGTTATCTGTGCGGAATTTAATAGTCCATGATAATATGCTTGGTTTTTTTCTTACGAAGACATCGCGCGCGGATGTCTAATTATTTCATAAATTGTCGCTAGTTTTGTCATTTGCTCTACGCGCTCCACGAAAGATATAATAATCGTTATCGATTAGGCCTACTTGTCTAGGATGATTTCTTACCGAGATATGGAGTATAGCCCAAAGGGAAAACCTCAGCAGGGGATCATTCCACAACCTGAGTGTTCCCGGGAGGAAGTTCCTCTTAACGAGCGAGCACTCGAGCAAAACGGCTCCAAGGTATGGGCGTGAAATCTCTGCTGATAAATACACAGAAGTTAATAAACACTTTGAATAAAGTCATATTTGGTTCGAGGTACCATCTCGTCATAAAATGTAAAGGCGGATCGATACCTACTCGCACAAAATTATCGAAATTTCAGATATTTTTATGCGAATCGTAGCTTTTGACGAAAAACGTTACTACAGAACTATACATTCAGTAAAATCGTTCACGTGATGCAATGCATCGTGACGACTAATTAATTGGTGTCGCATGTTAGCATCGCTATATCAAACAAAATGCCGCCATTTTTCATGAGATAACGAGATGAAACCGCCATCATGGGTGAAACCACAGACAGAATTCAGCCCGTATATTATGTGAAAAACGCTTCCTCGTCGCGCAATGTAGCCGTGCAGGAACAAATATTTGCAGTAAACCGGAAATCGAAACCGCAATCTTCTGCGTCTCAGGCAGCCACAGAAATGTATCCAGATTTATTTCTGTGCTGATATATTTCTTGACTATGCCATAGCGAAGTCGTCCAAGTAAATACAAGGAGCTTTTCAGTTTACCACAATCTTATTGCAGTTGTATGCAGTCTAGCTTTTCATTTAAGCTTAGGTAAATTTTATGCGGATAAAAACTTCATTTTCTTTGTGACGGGTTTTTACTAATTTTTAGGTAATGGTACAGGTACAAATAATTTAGATAGCAGATAGGAAGTTTCGCGCACATTGTAAACTAAAGTAATAGTGGGAGATCCGCTCAAAAGAATTGGCATAACCTTCTGTTATCTTATCTGATAATAAGGCTTGCAAATAAAATAAAAAAAACGTTTCCATAAATACAATATTTATGTACACTTTGAAAAGGTCTAACTATATAATCAAGCACTGACAAAGAAATAAAGCGATATCTTTGATTTCTGTCGCTTCGGTACTTAGACTAAAATAAAGAAGCGACGAAAAAACCTTTAGCCTTTTTTTAGCTAAAAGGTAGTTGTTAGTTTTCGAGTTGGAGCAAAACCCGTACCAAGCTTTTTTATTCTCTAGAATCAAGATAATCTGATACCTATGTTATAGTATTTACGCCTCTTTGCACGGCAAGTTATTTATTTGTGTCTAGCACAAATTGTCAAAACCTTCCGTCAACACTACATTGATATTTTTTTTATTATACATAGAAAAACATCCCGAACGCCCTGAACAAATCTCTGCAGATCGTACACACATTTGGCCCGAGCCAGGAGTCGAACCCGTAGCCTCCTGCGTCGCAGGCGGACCTTCGGCCACCGCGCCCAGAGGTCGTCGAAATGGATTTTAAATTAGGATTTAGATCTGGATTTTAGAGTTTTGAGCGCCTCACGACGAGACAGACAGGGATGCAAGGAGTCGTATCGTATCGTTACCTATATTGGATCCTAGTTATTGTTTAAATAATAGACAAAAATAAATATAATTATAAGATGAAAATATTTTACATTAGCAGTTACCGGATCATAAACCACAATAATCATCAATATTCCACGGACGCAACCGAACCATCTCCGCGAGCTCTACATTTGTGAAAAATAATAGTGTTAATTCAGCTGTCGCCATAACTAAACTAAACTAAGGTCAGGACTAAAAATGTCGCCGTCCCTGTTAAAACGATCAAAATAATAAGGATGCCCTCATTTTTAGTCCCTTCAAATTAGTTTATTCTAGTTTAGCCACATCTGAATAGTCACAAATATCTTGCTTTAAGAGCGTTTACGCCTAGCGCGTGTTGTCAAGTTTTAAGATGGTTACATTTATTTTAAAACCCCATTCACGTTACATCTGCATCAAGAGAACACTACCGCTTTCTCCTAAATATATCCTATTAGGTTAGGGGGAAAGTGTAGCGCGGTTGTGGAGATAAATTAACTGCTTCAATTTAATGTGAGTGGTCATCAATAGTCTGAGATGCGGGCCAAGTGGCCGGCCGACATCAGCCTGGCAGTTATCAAACGTCTGTGGTGTGGCAGTGGCTTCATACACGGGTAATACGATCTCCGCTTTTACAAGCTTTCATTTCACTTGCCTTTAATTAGTATGTATGTTCTAGGGCTTGCAAATATTCTAAAATTTTGATATTCAATTACTTTTCGGGTACTTTATATTATACGAATAATATATTGTTATTTTATTTTATTATAATCATATCTTCTTTTATTCTTATAAGTGTTATTTTGTGCTTTCCTTAGCTTGGAGCTGGATGATGTAGCGTTATTATTATTTACATGAACAAGTTTAAAATATGGAATTGACATAAAATTAACAAAAAAGGTTGTGACGTAACTTTAAATCTCACGACGGCGAAGTAACGAGACATTGGTGTCTATTCAGATGTCACCAAAACGAAACTAAACGAATTTGACAGTAGTCAAAATTATAAGGGGGTTAATGTGTGTTCTTCCAACGCAAACAAGGTTCGTAGTTAACCCGCTTACAAACATAATGAATAATTTATTTATTAAAATTAAAACATTCCATGGTTTATAAACAAACGGCCGGGACATGGTGGGCGTATTGACTTAGAAGATTGTATTGACCGTGTATTTGCTATTTCAAATGCAATGTGCCTAAACTAAATATTATTCCATGTCTTAGACATTACCAGTTCTATGACTAGAAAGTACCTACATAGTTACTGTGAGAATGTTTCGTTCAGATATCATTCACTCGATGCAAAATACGAGTTGAAAATTAAACTAACTGCATTTATAGTTGTACAAACTTTTACCCGCTACTTCGCATTAATTTTTACGGTTGAAAAGTAATCTACGCGTTGATCATGCTCCAGAACAACAAATCTATGCAAAATTTAAGCCTAATTTGTTCAGAGGTTTTGACGTGGCAAAGTAACAAAAAGACACGTTTGTTGCCAAAGATCTCCAGAGTTACTGATCTATTTCAAATGAAATTTGACAGGGGGTTTCAGGGGCGATAAATCGATCTAGCTAGGATTCATTTTCAGAAAACTTAATGACTTTTTATTCGTTAATTTATGTTTTGAATAAAACATTTTATCTTTACTACGATTATAGCCAATTATATATTATAATTTAAACTGAGGTAAAATCTCATCGATTATAAGCCTGTCTCACAGACACGCTTATGACATATTGTCAGCACTGTTTTAGCGGTTTCTTGCGGTAAAAATAACAAAGAGAAACGTCATGAAAAAAAGAAAACCTTACCGTACAACGTTGCCCATAATTTTGTAATTTTCTTATATCATTTTGAATAACATTTTATCGAAGAATTCACTTCCTTTATCTATCTTTATTACCGAACAACGTTGCTTTTATTTTTATTTTACTCGAATATTACGGATATTGGCAAAATTAGGTCAACCCCAGACGTAAACGCCATTATAAGAAGAAGAAGAAGAAAATAACAAAAACCGACTCTAAGGTGACGAACATTTTCAAGCTGTCAGTGTACAATGAAAAATTATCTCTCTCAAACTCCGAAATCCGCATTTATAATAACTTAAAATAAGCGTCCGTAATTTTAATTAGATATACATTTTTATCGACTTTAAAAAAGGAAATGAATATGTGGTTCTCAATTCGACTGTATTTTTTTTAGAACCTAGAAAGCATGAACACGTGTCCACTGGTTCTGGGAAAAATTTGTAAAGCGAGTGATTGATCATGATCACCTTTATATCTATACTACTTCATTGCTCCTATCATTACATCATTGATATTATAATTATTGTTTTGTGGCGAAGTCGGTGAAGGTTCACGTTAGATACAGAAGGTTGCGGTTGCGGGCTTGACTCCCGCCGTGGGATAATTATTTATAGTTAAGGACTTAGAATCGTTTATTGGTATTGATATACAGGACATGGAACAGAAACAGTAAAGCCTTGTTTACAGAGACGCAAAGCGGCGCGTGCAGCGGCCCCGTCATCGCACGCGTAAACACAAACATATAGCAATGTACCTTGATGTTTATGGATAGGCGGGGCGTGAAGAGAGGCGGTGCCGTAAACACACATAAGTGTTCATTACGGATGTAATCGGGTTAACTACGAACCTTATTTGTGTTGGAAGAACACCAACTCTCAAGTGTGGTGCACACTTTAGAGCTAGCCACGCCACTGCACGCGCCGCTGCCCGCCCCGCGTCTCCGTGAACGAGGCCTTATAACGTCTGCAGAAGTTTAACAGTGTGTCGCAGATGACATAGGTATGAACCGGACGGCTAAACGAATTTCAGTAAAATTCGGAAGGGTACGTTGACATTGACGGACGTAGCCTACTTAAAAAGTTAATACTGTAACCATAATGTTCAAACTGTTACCTATATTAATCTATGGCTAGTGTCATTCTTACTAAGTACTGATTATAAGTGTGTATGAGTTATGAGAGTTAGTATACAGCGAGTGATTGTGTGTGTGTGTGTGTGAATTTGGTTGCATGCATGTATGACAAAGTGTGTGAGTGTTGAGATTGGTGCTCCTGAGGACACCGGTCTCTCGAGTCCGAGTAACAGAGTTTACAGAGTACCCGGGTGTGGATCAGAGTAAGTGTTTTTGAGTTTTCTGTTAGTTTTAATTTGATAACTTTTAGTAGAGCCTTCGTCTCTTCGTATGTCAGACTGTATGCAACTTTAGATTTTTTTGTTGATCCCACACTTAACACATTACCTCCTAAGTTACCGACACCGAACACGCTTTGGTCGTCAATACCAAAAAGTGTTCGGTGTTCGGTGTCGGCAATACACCGAACTAGCCCTTATAAGTTGGTTGTTCCAAATTCAAAATACTGAAAATTCTTAAGGCGCATACCCGAGCCAATCTGACAGCAATTCCTATTTTATAATATTTTTACGTTTATCATAGGAATTTTTAAAAATCCTACGTTCAGTTTGTGGTATCTATTATAAGCTATTTTTTAATACCTCTTTTATAATTTTATCTCATCTAGTTTAGGAGGAGATGCAAAAATAGAGTTTGGTGGCCAAAAAGCGCAACTTCGTATCTCTTCCTAAGCTATACAAAATGAAACTATTACAGAGGCATTAATTAATAGCTTATAATAGATACCACAAACTGAACGTAGGATTTTAAAAATTCCTGCGTTCAACGTAATAATAAGATATAATAGTTGGGGGCGCCACTTTCGCTGGTGTATGGGCCTTAATATCTAATGAGTATTTTATCGAAGTTTTGATTGTTCTTTTATTTCTATTGAATAGGCTCTGAAACTACGGGGACGATTTTAAAAATATTCCATTCAAAAGCTTACTTTTCAGGGTGTGACAAAGGTTTTATTTTATCCCGGGATACCCACAGGAATAGGAACTATGTGGATGAAACCGCGAGGCGCTGCTAGTAATAATATAAAGAAGGCAAATTTGTATTTTTGTATGTTTGATTCGAATTAACTTAAAACTACTGACCGAATTCAAAAACTCTACATTATCCCTGAGTAATATAGACTATATTTCAATGTTTAAAAAGCGAAGCCAATAAAAATAGTATACAAATAGTAATAAGATAAAATAGGCGGCGGCGCTAATATGCCTCGTGGTACCGCCTTTATCAAACCGACGGACATAATAGAATAATATTTTTCTTACCCAGGACACTACCTTATACATTCTCGTAGCCACATTACTGGCCCATGACATGACTTCATGGACTACACAGCAGCAGCTCGGTACGAGTAGGTAGACCTACATTGTTATGATTTCACACAGAGTATTCAAAACACTGCGCGTTCACATGAATGACATTTAGTGAAACATCTTTACGTGCGTTGAATGGAATCCTATCCTTGAAGAAGAGAAGAAGATATAATATTAAGTATTATATCTTCTTCTCTTAATATTATAAACGCGAAAGCTTGTAAGAATGGTTGGATGCTTTCATGCAAAAACTACTGAACATATCAGCCTGAAATTTTGCATACACTACTTTTGGCCCCTTATATAACACTCATTTAACATGTTCCTGGTCTTTTACTTTTATATACGTTCTATACTATCCTTTGTATCATTATTATGTAATTTCTTCCCTTATTTTCTTTAATGACTGTACACCTGTTATTATTACATAATGTGTCGTGTTATGTGTGTGTTATGTAATGGTTCCAAATAAATGTATTTTCTTTCTTCTTTCATACAGGTATTTCTAATCCGGGAATCAAACATAGGTTGCTTTTTATCTCATAAATCAGTTCCCATGGGATAGAAATTACCTTTTAGGGTTTCCATATTTTTTTTTTTCATAGCATGAGAAACCGCGGGGCGCAGTTAGTATGTTAGAAGAGAGTAAATGCAGGTATTGGTAGAGCAACGGTATGGAGTCTTTAAAATAATAAACTTTTTAATTGACGAAAAGTTGGTCTGTATTTATTTCCTGTTATTTTTCAGTATTAAGATACAACGTGGCAAAGCTGAATGAAATTTTTATTACCTAACTGCAGAATTTCGAAATTTTTATTACCTAACTGCGGAAATTCTGCAGTTAGGTAAAAACAATTTTCAGAAGGAGGTCAAGAAGAGGATCCAGCTAGGCTGGGCATCGTCATCCATACCGCATTGCTTGAAAACGAAAGTTTTAAATCAGTACATCCTACCCGTCATGACCTACGGAGCTGAGACGTCATGACCTACGGAGCTGAGACGTGGACATTCGCGATAGGGCTGCTCCACTAGGGGCCTTATTCCACTATTTTTTAAACAAATGCTATAATGGCGCCATACAATTAAAATAGAGATTTAGTCGTAAATTTATTTGGTATTCGTTTACCTTATGGTTACAATCTCTATGACTTATAAAAGCGTGTCAATGGTGTGGTGGGGCAAGTGTGACCATAGTAATCATTAAATAAATTATTATACGGGGAGTTTAATACATAATTGTAATAGGTGGTAATAGTCATAGCTATGGAATAAACAAAAAAAGATCGTGTTAATAGAATACCAAAAGGTGACAATGGCGGCGATTGAATACGTGATAATAGTGTCATAGTGAGGCGATTGTGTTAGTCAGGTGTTTATGGAATACAGCCCCAGTTCAAAGTCGCTCAGCGAGGTATGGAAGGAGCTATAGTAGGATTCGTAATAAATAAATCCGATAGAGAACTAAAGTTATCGAGATAGCTCAAAGAAATAGCAAACGGAAGTGGCAGTGGGCCGACCATAGCGAAGAACCGACAATCTCTGAGAAACGAGTTAAAAACCGCGACTCACAAACGTTGTGTAGGACGCCATTCTGCCAGGTGAGATGACGATCTGCGACAGACTGCAGACAGATGCTGGATACGTGAAGCTGAAGACAGGGCGTTATGGCGTTCATGAGGGGAGGCCTATGTCCAGCAGTTGACTGTTATAGGCTGATGAATTAATGAATATGGCTATGCATGCACCAGATTCAAGCGGCCTTTTGGTGACTTAATTTTTTGGAGGTTTATTACCTTTAGTCTACATTTAACATACTTGCTGTACAGTGCCAGCTTAGAATTTCCACCACCCAAACTATCTCCAACGATGTCGTAAGAGGCGACTAATAATGTATGGGTTTGACATGTCACGTGATCTTATTCGAATTTTCCCTACGAATCTTTCAATTGTTTTCGATTCGCTTTCTAGCGAATACCGGTTCGCTACGCCCTGTGTACAGCCTCTTATGTGGCCGAGCTCACTTCAAACGTCATTACCACGCTCGTCACTGAGGCGCTACAAGCATTATCGAGTTTTACAGAATACAAAACTTAAAACTCACTGCGGATTCAGCTTAGCGAGGTTCGAAATGAGATTATAGAATGAGCCTGCTGGCCTTGTGTCTGCACTATCTTTAACTGACATTACCCAATCTTGCCCACAAGTAAACAGGTAAAGTACCTACCTACTCCGTTATATATATTTCATTAACTAATTAATAACGTTAATATAACTTAAATTTATTCTAATATTATAAAGAGGAAAGATTTAATTGTTTGTTTGTTTGTTTGTATTAAATAGTCTCCGAAACTACTGGACCGATAAAAAATAATATTCCATCATTAAAAAGCTTACTTTTTAGGGAGTGACATAGGCTATATTTTATCCCGGAATTCCCACGGAAACGAGAACTACGCAGGTGAAACTGCAAAACCCCGCTGCCTGGTAGTCAACTATAAAACTATTTAATCCATCATGGTTATTAACACTAATCTCAGTTATTCCGTGGTCAGTCATGGCGTATGAAACTGCCGAAATATTTGAAAGTTCGTGTCGAAATATTTGAAAGTTCGCGTCGTGAAATAGTTCTGCAGGGGGCGCTGCTGCCCCGTCCCCGATGGAGGATTTCAAAGGGATGTCACACACAAGTATTATTTATCTCGATTTATCGGGACACCTATTTTGAGTTTTTATTTTATGTTTTAAATTGTATTGAATCTATTTGACTTGACTAAGTGTTCTCTGTGGATCTATGGTATGAATTGAATTGAATTGAAGTATTTTCAGAACGTGCGAAAATATGTCCGAAAGCGGGATTTTACCCACAACCTCCTGCGTCGCAGGCGGACTTCCGCCTGCCGCGCCACATCGGTCGTCGGTATTAATTAAGTACCTAGGTATTCGGTATTGTATACAAATTTACAGAGATCGTTTGGGATATTGTGAGTGTAAGTGTAAGTGAATACCTACCTAATAACATAGGTACAAAAACCTTCTATCATTTACTTCTTATAAATATGTGTGACTACTCAACTTTTTTTTATATCTCTACTAATATTATAAAAGAGAGTCATTTGATTGTTTGTTTGTTTGTATTGAATAGGCTCCGAAACTATTAGACCGATTTTTTTTTATCCTCATTATATGTAAAGTTTACTTTGCAGGTAGTGGCATATATTTTATCCCGGAATTCTCCCGGGAACGGGAACTACGCGGGTGAAACCACGAGGCACTGCTAGTAGTAAATAAATATGGATGATTACGAGTACATAAATAATATATAAAGGATGCTTCGAAGCGCTTTCTTTGTTAAAAAAAGTACCTAAGTATAAAACGGTTCAACTTCTTACTTTGAATTTTTTCCGACTGACTTGTTTTGTAGCATCTCATTCGTATAACAAAGTGATTTGTCTAGAATGCTTCGGGAACACAATTTAATCTAGAACTTAGCCGTCACCGTCTTTTGTTAGGCGAACGTCTTTTGTTATAAAATATAAAGGTTCCGGAGCAATTTTCAATTAAGAAAATGGACTATTGTGCATTCCGTCGAGCATTTAGAAGCGGTATGGGTGGTATTCTCCGTAATATAATCGGACGATTAGAAGCTGCGTCAGTTTAGTTCAACGAAGGTACACTAAATACTAGTTTATGATTACATCTTCGCACGCGTTCATTCTATGGAAACGTCTATGGTAATTTCTATCACATGAGAACTGATGAGATAGTAATTTTTGAGCCCAATGACGGAGTAACTACCTGTATGCACTGGTTTATGGGATATAAAGTACCTATGTTTGATTCCAGGATTAGAATTACCTGTAACTAAAATAACAGCTAAAAATTCAGCCAGACCCATTTAGTAGTTTTGGCGTAAGGAGGTAACATACGCATCACATGACATCACACTATCACACTAATATTATAAAGGTTTGTATGGATGTATGGATGGATAGATGGATGGATGGATGGATGTTTGTTACTTCTTCACGCCAAAACTACTGGACGGATCTGGCTGAAATTTTGCATACAGGTAATTCTAATCCTGGAATCAAACATAGGTACTTTATATCCCATAAACCAGTTCCCGTGGGATGAAAGTCACCTTTTAATGTTTCCATAGGAACAACGCGCGCGAAGCCGCGGGGCGCAGCTAGTTTATAATATTAGTGTGATAAATGTGATCTAGGATACTTATCGATGTAGAATTTGTGATTGGAATTCAAACAACATTAATAAGACAAAAAGCTATAGTTCAAAACCACCTATTTTCACAAGAATTGAAAAGATGTTAATTTAATTTTGGACGCAATAGGATTGATTTGGCAGTCTATCGTTTGATATAAACGTGACTCACACGACATTAATAATTATTATCTAGTAAATTGCTTTTTAATATGTTTTGGAAATCCTGCGTGCCACGCTAACAGCCGGTTTTTAAACCGTTTGTCACATTCAATGGATAGTCAACAGTTTGTTACATACGCAGCAGTGTGTATGTAACAAACTGTTGACCATCCATTGTCTCACATCAATCTCACAGCGCACATTATATTCTGCTTACTGAATCTTAACCTGCACGCACGGCGAATAAAATTCGCTATTTTCGGCATGGTAGATTACGACTTTTATAGTGCACTAAACATGTTTTTTCTAGAACTTCCATTATGTTACGGAATTCTGCAAAAAATCACGATTGAAAAACCGGCTGTAAGCATGCCAGTGTTGCCACCCCTGACATCTGTACTAGTACAGGGTGTCCCTAAAATACCGACGACCGATGGTGATGAAGCGGGCGAAGGTCCGCCTGCAAATGGTTGCGGTTACGATCTGCAAATATTTTTTTTGCGGGTGTTCTATATTATTTTGTATAAGTAATAAAAATATCTGTCAATACCCATAACACTAATATAGATATTTTCAGGATTCCGTACCTCGAAAGGAAAAAAACGGAACCCTTATAGGATCACTTAGTTGTCCGTCCGTCCGCCGCCTGTCTTTTCACAGGAACGCGTAAAGGTACCAAGCTGGAATTTATATTAAATAGGGTCAAATCAGGTCTACGTCCCTTGGAGCTGTGAAAAAATTCTAAGCCAACGCAATCTTTTTTTTTTCGAATGGACTATGATGCTGTTGACCGCAGATGGCCATGACAGCGTAAAGCCATCGCTATCGAAAGATACAGCCGTTTATGCCGCAAATTCCCGTGATCTTAGAATTTTGAAATTTGGCACTAATCAACGTCTTATAGCAGAGATAAAGATAAAATTGCAAAACCGTAAATTTTCAGTTACATTATATAACAAAAATATTTTAATAATTTTAAACTTACTACCACTTTCCTCGTGAACGCGTAGAGTTATTAATGGTACGGAACCCTTCGTGCGTGAGTCTGACTCGCAAATAGCCGGTTTATTTATAATATCGGTCTCGAGGCGGGAATCGAACCCGCAACTTGTTGCGTCGCAGGCGGACTTTCGCCCACGGCGCCACAGAGGTCGTCAATGTTTTGTAGAGAAAAAGCATAATAATGATTTATACTAACGTACCAGACATTAATTATGTTCGTCTACGAGAGGTTCACAAATGTCTATGTGTAATTTACTCAAATAAATGCGGTACAGCTTAACGCAGGCAGTGCAAGACCGGTCATAAGCGGTCTTCGAAGATACCTTTGTATCCATTACGGATGTAAGCGGGTTAACTACGAATCTTATTTGTGTCCAAAAAACCCCAAAGTGTGTGCGTACTGTGCGTAGTGGTCGGAGAAAGAAGAAGTCGATCTAGAACCGCATTCACCCCGAAGATCTTACTCGTTAAGGGATGATACGTGTTGGTATTCTGACAACACAAGTAAGGTTAGTAGTTAGTAGTCAACCCGCTTATCGCTGTATTAGATTTTATAGTAGGTAAAATATGTTTGTTGCCTAGTCCTATAGCAGAGTCCTAATCAAGGGCATTTTTTGCCTATATTGTGTGCTATCGGAAAACCGATATGCGGCCTCTTATGCATCCTGTATTGAAAATAATAAAATTGTTAACATTTTTCCTATGTACTAGTAGTACTTCTTCGTTGACGGCAACATGCGTCATCTATATATATAAAAATGAAACCCGTTTTCCGTTGTCACGACATAACATGAAAACGGCTTGACGGATTTCACTGATTTTTTTTAAAATGTTCGTTGAAGTTCAAGGATGGTTTTTACGGCGAGAAAAAATCTAATAATTGCCGGGAAAACACCTATAAACGTTTCCATAGGAACAACGCGTGCGAAGCCGCGGGCATCGGCTAGTTTCTTATATTAACTTAATTTTAGCCAAAAAGCTGACCCTCTGAATTATTGAGACGTATATAAAATAACAATAATCAAAATTTATGAACAGAGGATTTTTTTTGAAAAAATAATTGTGGCGAATTTACTTTCTTGCAAATGTACAACAACCCATCTAAAGAGTTAGTTGTCTAGTTTTCTTCTTCAACAAAATCCTTTTAGTATATAAAACAATTTGGTCATTGTTTTCAACGGTTGCCATATTGGCCAAATATAATACAATAACTACGTAAGATATTGGCAACCAATTTTATTGTGAAATTGGTTTCTTCCAAATTACTCTAACATTTTGGTCACGAGTCACGTGAGTAACCATTCGATTCGCTTAATGTCTATTACACACTAAGCTTTGTTCTCAAGGACAACCATTTCAAATTTCACAGTTCGGGTCAATTAAACAAGAATATAATACAATAAACCAAAACCCGACTTAGGCGTACTAGATAGGCTCATACATACAATGTTTAATTCCAATTTTTTGCTTGAGATAATAAACTTTATCAACTTAGAAATCGGTTGTGGAAAGGAAGGCAACATTCCCTTTAAAATACTGCCTGCCCCACACGAGCGTATATATATATATTTTTTATTTTTTTTTATCAGAAATAGACCTTCGTTTGACCGCAATCTCACATGATGGAAAGCGAAGATGCGGCCGACGATGTATCACGAAGGTCTAGAAGATGGCTACTCCGGACCACATTCCGAAACACAACTGAGTTGCTTCACGGACTGGCCCAGTCCGGAGGGTGGTGACAAGCCACGGCCGAAGCCTACCACCAGAGGGTACCGCTCTTAGCACCACCCAGAGGACACGTGTAGGGTATCAGAGGGTCAACACTTACGGACGTGAGCGATACTGTCCCCCAAAAAAATTTTACAAACCATAAAATGTTTGACCCTTAGTTAGACCCCGTTATCTCGTTAGATCCCCAGTATCACCTCACGTCATATACTTTATACCCACCGGGTATTAAGACGAATCAATCGATACCTCATTTGTTGAAATCAAACGAGGAGTTTCAGCGCTACGTGGGGACATAAAAATCGGCAATATACAAAACCTATAGGGGTCCCAAGTGGCAAACTCATAATAACGCTCCTCCGTTGGAAGTCGGGTAAAAAGATAAGGCAGACCTGTTTCTTTTGTAATTGCTTACTTCTTTGTGTCAATGCAATTTTCATAACTACGAATAAAAAAGTTATTCCTAACCTTATAGCCAAGCATTAAAACCAAAACAAAACAAACATCAGCATTAAAATCCAATTTGTCTGCTCCGTTTTCACAAACGCAAAGCGAGTGAAAATTAACACAACGAGTATGGTTCACTCCTGCAATTAACTTTTAACAAACTAGACGAGCGATTTCAGCCGATTTATTTTACAGAAAATACAGAGCATATTTTACCTCGAAAATCATATTTGCTGGTAAAAATGGAAACACCCCGAGTGTTATCGAAAAAGAACCACGCTTATGCAATTAAATTTTAACAATCTATACGTGCAGGCGTTCAGGCATTTTATTTTTACCGAAAACACAATAGGCAACAATTTGCGGTTAAAATGAAAACACCCGAGCGTTTTCATACGTCGTCGCCACGTTTCACACCCCATGCGCCGGGGTATTTTCCTTTTACCTGCAAATAGGACGCAAACTCACAAATTTTTGATGCATAAAATGTAATCACATCGGGTGTTGTATGAACATGCAAAATAAATTGTTGAAATACTCTATTGTTCATATCGAATATTCGAACTTTACAAGCGGGCGGCGGGCGGTGCGCGTGTAGCGTGCCATAGAATAGAGGGGGGATCGAGGAGAAGTGGAGCGAAGGGGGCTTGGGGTGAGTATTGATCGGGAGGGGGAAGGCTTTCTGCAACAACAGCTTAGTGGTTGCATTGCAGCTCCGGAAATTCGCTTTCCGAGAACAATGTGAAATGCCTGAATGGCATGCGTAGCGTAGTATGAAATAGAGTGAATTACTGCGAACTATGATCAGTAAGTACTTCATAGATAATACAATACTGCTCAGGGGTTCTCAGGAATTATACTCGTAGAACAAAGTAGAGATGGGCCGAGAAGAGAACTCGGTTAATACTCGGTACTCGGTGTACTCGGCGGATTTTTTATTAATCGTACTCGGCCGAGTAATTAGGTTCAAATGATGAGTACTCGGTTTAACTAAAACCGGCCAAGAGCGACTTGCACACGAAGGGTTCCCTACCATCGGACATAATGTAAAATGTACATACATACATATTTCGCAAAAGGAAACTAAAAAACTGATTAAAAGTAGCAAAAAGCCACCATGACGCGGTCACCGGCTCGTCCGACACCCATCCAAGTACCTTCCGCCTCCGACGTTAACTTCAGTGATCGGTACTCAACTTGATATGGATGGATATTGAATTGATACTTTTTTTTTGTTTTATCTTCCACCTCGTCGTAAAATCTCTAAATCTGCGATGTTTTGCGTGAAATGAGCATGACAACAATTACTGAAATGGTACTCCATTATACTTCGTTCATTCGTAGTACTAAAAACACGATCAACAATTTCTGTACACGAACTTCAACATCTTTCTTTATGATACCGCTTGTGTGGCCAAGAAGACCGTGGCCAATAGGCCAATAGACCAAGATTAGACAAAATTTTATTATCCAATAAAATCAAAAAAGGCTCCGAAGGGTGTGCCATAATTTGTTCGTGTTCTTTGTTGAAACGCTTAATTTCATGGCAAGTAAGTATGTATGTTTATAGGAAAAGCACCAAACTGTTTTTGCTCCCCAAATAAAGCATTTACATTGAACCGAGTTACTTGGCCGAGTACTCGATTTGGCAATCATCAAACCAAGTAAACACGGTACTCGGTTACTCGGTTAAACTTGTACTCGGCGCATCTCTACTACAAAGTGCCTTTCTTAACGGAGAACCGACAAACAAAAGAGCATCAAATACTGTTAAATAATACGACTATGCTCCGTTTACGCGTTCATTTTCTTGGATTGCATTATATAATGCAATATTCCGTTTATCGTGCTGATTTTGATTAGGTACGTGTTTATGAAAAATAGTTTTTTTTATTTAGCATAGAACTCTGTCCCTTAGCGACCACCGTCTTGTAAGAATCATCACAAACAACAACTATCTATAACTACTGTAGGAAAATAAACTTAACTAAAGAAAACAATATGTATCCAGTATTCCTTAGTAGGTACTTTGTTATATAAGTGCGTAAGCCCTTGCACAAATCTTATGCCATGTTATGTGAAGGTGTATATTTTTTAAGAAAATTAATATTAGTTACTTACATAAATTACAAATTATACATGAACAAATGATATACCTAACCTACTATTTTTTTTATTGTTGATGGATTAGCGTTTGGCTACCAACTCACTTTAAGAAAGCGAAGATAACTAACTAATTATCTCTATTCACTCACAAATTCAATGTGTCTCCTTATCTAACTCACAAATGTTTACACGCGCCCTTACACTCTGGGTAATTTGTAAGAAACAAATTTTTGGAATATTTGTTGATTGTTTAGTATGCTTTTATTGAGTCAAGTGCATCGAGTTAAAATCCTAACTAGGATCCTAGGATACTAACTAGATAGTCAAGTGAAATAAAAACGTGGAAGTGTGAAGGCGTTTAAGACAGTTTATTGTAATGTTTGTTTGTCGCATTAACAAACGCTCTTTACCGTAACGTACCGAAGGTTCTACCTAGCAGTAACTCAATCTATGTGATGAATTAGATTAGTTAGTTTACCCAATTTGGTAGTACTTATTTTACAACATGAAACAAAACAGCAAAATATAAATGTTTTTCGTTGTAAATGTAATGCATTTACAACGAAAAACATTTATATTTTGCTGTTTTGTTTCATGTTGTAAAATAAGTAGCAATCTGTATTAATAAGTAATGAAATTTTAGGTACCCATAAACGGTTGCAAACAAAAAGTAACATCGGTTTAGATGTAACATTAGTTACAGTCAACGTAAGTACAATCATCGTAAAAAGAGAAATTCCTCGAAAAGCATTTTGTGGCGTTTTCCCTTTGATATCGAACGGGGACATAATGTCAAAGCGTTTATGAGTTTTTTAACTATAATAATTAAGATTGTTTAAAAAAACTGTAAACCGACTTCAAACTTATGGCTTTCTCATTTTTCAGAGGTAGAATACGTTGAAATAGACCACACGGGAAGCACCAGCTTTCAAATAAAAAGAATCATCAAAAGTTCTGAGGGAAAAAACATAAAAAATACAGTCGAATTGAGAACTTTCTCCTTTTTTTGAAGCCGGTTAAAAACAAGTGTATTTTGAAGAATTCATAACGGATGTAAGGTTAACTACGAACCTTATTTTTAATGGAAGAACACTAACGTTTCATAAGGTTCGTAGTTTATTTCTTAACAGCGAGTAGGTTAGGCACACCAAATTTGCAAGGTATGTTCATAATTTTTAAATAAGTGATGCCTAGTGCAGTAACCTCTTACAGACCGACATAGCATCATTAGACTTTAACTATACCTACTGTATATATGTATAAACATAGTTCATTACACCCCGTAATGAGTTTGTATACATACGTTTTAGAAATTCAACTCAAACATTTTAGGGTTGACCGTACGTACATGGTAGATGATGAAATGATGATAGAGCTCGTGCCACGCAAGCCCTTGGATATGAACTACCAGTGTGGATATGATATCAAAACCACATAACGGGTGGTGAATAAAAAATCAACATGACTCACTGCCACCTGGCCTCTTCATATTCTTCTCTTTTAATTTATTTGTTGGCAATCCGCCAATTCCGCTTATGGTTATTTTTTCCACGTGCAAATGTTTCGAATGCAGATATTTTTGCACAACTTTTTGGAAACGAGGAAGTTTTTATTGGAAGCGAGAGCTGCATGTGGGCTTCGCGCTCCAATTATTGAGGTGTTACGATATTTCCAGGACTACAATTTATTTTATGAAACTGTCAGCCTGATCCATTCAGATGATGTAGACGAAAAATGCCTATCCGATATTCTATACATCCAAACTTCGCGTGCAGATTAAGATTGTGACAGCGCCCCCTGTTTAATCATATTATTAGATTTAACACAGAAAATTTATCGTACAGTTTGTGGTATCTATTATAAGCTATTTTTTTATACCTCTGTAATCTTGTATAGTTTAGGCAGAGATGCGAAAATAGAGTTTGGTGGCCAAAAAGGGGGGCAACTTCGTATCTCTGTCTAAGTTTTACAAAATGAAACTATTACAGAGGCATTAATCAATAACTTATAATAAATACCACATACTAATTCTAATTCTAATTCTGAGTAGGGGAACTAAGATCTGCACGGACATCTCGCATAGGAGTGTATTGTGCATTATCCCCATGCCTAAGTAGGCCCTAACCAGCCCAGCTCCTTGAAGTATCGGAGCAGGACTTTTGGTGACTGACAGCTTCGTTTCAACTTTTCTGCGGGTGTCGATGGGATAGATGCCTCAATGACGCACTTCAGCCCCGTTTTATGTCTGGCCTCCTCTGTGGCCGTGCAGTGTAGGACGACGTGTTCCACAGTCTCTTCTTCTTCGAAGCAGCCATGACATAAACTGCTGTCTGTGGCTCCAGTCTTAAAAAGATGATGGTTCAATTCAAAGTGGCCTGTGATGATGCCCACCATCGTTCTTAGGTGCTCTCGGCTCATCTGAGCCGTGTTGTGTCGTGTTGGTGGTTTTCCTGTCTTTAGCCTAAATTATTTATTAATACCACATACTGTACGAATGATTTTAAAATTTCCTGTGTTCAACGTTATAATAAGATAAAATAAGTGTTCGCGCCACTTTCCGTCAAATATTGTCTTAAGTCACACTAGACTTTATCCTGCCCGCGGCTCCCAATCGGGATCAATAGTAGCCTACATTATTATAAATTCAGGGCTAGAACGTAGTTGTAGACCCAAATTAACTAATAGGCTACTTTTTATTGAAAAATAGCGTATCAGCCTGACCTGTTTTAGTTTAGGTACATCCATCTCAAAAGTTAAACACCCAAACTAGAGCCAAAGTTTCGCATTAAAGTGATGATACAAAAGAGATACATATAACTTTAATAACTAAATCACAGCATACAAAGTTTTCTACGAGTACTACGATTGTAGTGAATGGGTGGGTGGGTGAAAAGTAGTAGGGGACGCGGCGTTCTGGTACGACCAAGACCTTTATTATTGGTGCTATTGACCTGCCGCAGTTCACAGCAAATAGTTGTGAGTTATTTTCACTTGATTTACTACATTGATTTACTTTCACGAGGAGTGAAAGTAAATCAATCTACAGGGTGTATTTCTTCTACTGGAAATTACTCAGAAGGTAGGTCTAATAAGCTTAATAATAAGTGGGATAAGAAAAATACTTTTCTTTCCTAGGATGAAAAGTAGTGTTGTAAATGAAAGGCTTAAACTTAAACGATAGGTAATTAACGGTTCAATTGTGATTGATATGGATCAGTTGAGCTACCGGTAGATCGTTTACGCTTCCGACTGGTATTGATATGGATTTGTTGAGCTACCTGTAGATTGTTTACGCTTCCGACTGGTATTGATATGGATAAGTTGAGCTACCGGTAGATTTTTACGAGTTGTGATGCTGTCCTTTTCTTGTTAGGTTCCCTTAGGCTCTAACTTTAGACGAAGACATTTTCTTGGTCTGAGGCCCTTACTACCACAAACGAGATGGAAGGTCAGCTATTTTCTTTTTTCGAATGGCTGTTGACCGCAGATCGCCATGGCAGCGTTACCGGACTTTTGGCGGGCGCAGATGGCGCCTTGCCGGTAAAATTTAGTTTGGGGCGACACTCACAAGGGCCACCACTTAGGTGCGAGCCTCGGCTTGGGCTGTGGCCAGATTCGCTCAAAGGAAGCTGTTCAATCGGCCAAGTATAAACTTAGTGCGATTGGCTACAGCTCGGAGGTAGGGTTTAAAATTAAGGCGCCGGTCTAAGATCCCCCCTAAGTATTTGGCTGACTTAACCCAGGGAATGGGTTTGCCGAAGAAGGAGTGTACTTTTCGCTGAATTACCGTAAGTCCATTCTGCGAAAAATACACTGCTGCACTCTTCGTCGGATTTACTTCTATGCTCCATTTTCTGAACCAGGCACCTTGTTTGTCTAGTGCGGCTTGCAGCCTGATACTCACCCGACTTGGATTCAAGTCAGATGCGTATAGTGCTGTGTCGTCCGCAAGGGCGATTTTCACTTTATGGTGGCGGAGGATATCGCTGGTATACAGCGTAAAGAGGAGTGGTGCTAGAACGGATCCCTGGGGGACTGAGTGGGACAGAGTGCGTATGACTAGTAGTATGAGTACGAGTTCTGTCGGGAACACCAAGAGTACAAAGCTTGTAAATCAAGCCATTGTGCCAGACTTTGTTGAAGACTTTCGCTACGTCGAGGAAGACAGCTCCCGTATCTGCTGGCCATGTGTGGTGCCACATGGTACTGATATGCTCCGTGATGTGGAGCACCTGTTGGGGACAAGAGTGGTGAAGCCGAACTGCTCATCGGGTAAGAGCTTGTGCTCATTGACGTGGGCCCAGAGACGACTCTGAAGGAGTCACTCGTAGATCTTCCCCAGAAGGAAGCGGAGCTGAGGAGGCTGATAGGGCAGTAGGAGTGAGGTTCGTTTGCCTTTTTGCCCGGTTTGTGGATGCCAATGACATTGGCCTCCTTCTAGACATCTCAGTTTAATAGTGTAAAAATGAATTTTAAATTGTCACATGTCATAAAATGTCATATGGATATCGCCAAAACGATTTGTTCCACGTTTGCCCCGCAGAGTTTTGCCACTCCATTAGACTTATTTGACAGCTCTAAAAATGCTGCCATCCTTTTATTCCGATTGTTATGAATAGGACGGAAAACTTTTGAGTGCTTTGAAATTTCAGGTTTTTTTAGTTATTTGAGTTTAGTTAACTTGGTTTTGGCGATATATTTATACTGAGTGAGAGAGAAGTGCTATAATGTTTACTTTTAAATTTGAGTTTATTATAGTTTGAGTTTTATTATAGTTGGAGTTTTTATTATAATTTGAGTTTATTATAGTTACTTTTAAATTTGAGTTTATAGAGTATTTTACTTTTAAGTTTGAGTTTATTCTTTTGCGTTCCATTACATTATTATAAAATTTCTAGTAAAACTTTGTAGTAAACATTATGACAGTCCAGACTCAGCATCTGAATTGTACACTATATTTATACCTATAGAACAAGGGTTTTGAAAAACCAAATCAAAAAAAAAGTTTGGTAGCCTTTGTTTTGCTCGTTGTCACCTTTTTTATCATATTATTACGTTTAAAATAGGGAGTATTAAAAATCCATCGTACAGTTTGTGATACCTATGTATTAACGCCTTTGTAATAGTTTTATTTTGTAAAGCTTCGGCTGAGATACGAAGTTGCCCTTTATGGCCACCAAACTTTATTTGCGCCTCTCTGCCTGAACTATACAAAATAAAACTATTACAGAGGCATTAATACATAGCTATCACAAACTGTACGATGGAGTTTTGAAAATTCTTATGGTATAATAAATAATTTTGTTTAAACAACTTTAAGCCGACTTCAAATTTTAAACTACATATAAAAGTTAAAGTCGGCTTAAAGTTGTTTAAAGCAAAATTATTTCAGGTTTTTTTATGGACCCCATTGTAAGAACTGAATATAAATTAAAATGGCACCACACGGACAGCACCAGCTTTCATAAAAAAAGAATCATGAAAATTGGCCAACCCAAAAGTTCTGGGGTAACAAACATAAAAATAATACAGTCTATAATAATACAGAAAACAATAATGATTTTATCTTCTCGGTGAAGTTAATCCTACTAATATAATAAAAGCGAAAGTTTGTAAACATTTATGCATGTTTTTTGCTGTTTCACGTAAAAACTACAGTACGGATCGGGCTGAAATTTTGCATATATAGGTAGTTCTAGGCCTGGATTAATAATAAGATACCCAAGCTACTTTTTATCCCATAAATCAGTTCCCGTGGGAAAGGTGTACGAGAACCAAGTAAAAAACTAGGCCTAGATCTCTGCAGTACCTAATCACGGGATCCCCGTGGTAAAAAACAAGAATTACATAAATCGAACATTTCTTCTTCGGTTCCTCAGTTGTGAAAACACGATTCAGTAAAAAAAACATGACAGTGCAGTGTTTTGCAACATATTATGCTCTAGATCTAAGGAACCCCGCGGTCTATAGAAAATATTTTTGTTTTGATTCGTAGGTCATTAGCATTACCTACTAATTCTTTAGTTCCTCGGTTGGGTTTTGTTCATAAGTGGAGAAGGTACTTTTCTTGTAAATATACAAAACATCATATTTGCGCCTAGCCGTTCCAAAAACGTATGCACTGTCCCGCTCCTATATGAACGCCAAATCCTTATATGACCATTTTTTTAACAGAATGCCGCGAAATGCGCCCTCATAAATATAAGTTTCAGCTGTACTGAAAAGAGGAAATAACTTGCATTGGTTGGAAAACTGAGGAGTAATCCAATTTATGGAGTATTGGAAATCAGATCAGGTACTTGACATCGGGCGGGATAAGTAAACCTAGATGTACACTTAGACAACATTTCTTTTTATGATATCTCAACACAGTCACAATCTCACAAAAAACTCAATAAGCCTACCCATTAAAAGTTGTTTGGTAGATAAGACCGTCAATTAATTATCACTTATTTCGTGACGGTCTCTTTTGATTTGTTTATTAGCTAACCCCCTTATTCATATTAGTCTGCTAACTTAGCAAACTGCTAAATTCTTCTATTGACATAAGTCAGACTGATAAATAACACTACTTAGCAGCTGTTTTATGTTAGCAGACCATTATGAATAAGTATTTACTTACGTAAATACTTATTTATTCATAATAAAGTGTTTAAAATACATAATTTTCTATTTCCATATAATAATATATGTAGTTAATAATGTGGTTTAGATATTGACTTATCTGGGTATATAAATAATTGAGTTTGTTTTAAAAAACTATACACCGACTTCAATAATATGGTTTTCTCATGGATGCCATTGTCAGAATTGGACCTTATTGAAATGGGACCACAGGGAAAGCATCAGCTTTCAAATAAAAAAATAATCATCAAAATCGGATCACACAGTCTTGAGTTCTGAAGTAGGTAACAAACAAAAAATCAGTCGAATAGAGAACCTTCTCTTTTTTTGAAGTCGGTTAAAAACTGCACTAATGTCATATTTTGTACACACACATAACATTCGTGCAGTTTTTGCGGGGCTTTTTAATATTATGGTATAACATGGTACCTACTGGTATCCGTATCCATAAGACAAGCTCTGCTTTGTGCCAAATGTTGCTTTTAATATTAACTCGAGTATTACCTATCTATTCATATTTTTTATTTCTTCTACATAATAATACATATATTATTATTAGTTATCTACCTAGTTTCAAACATTAAATTAGTGGATATGATACCAGCTCCATTTTCTACAATTCTTCTTGAAATTCCATCTTCTGTAAAAACCTATCCGGGTTTTCACAGAAGATGGCGTTAGTGCTCCTTTTGTGTAAAATGGTGCAAATTGGTAATAGAATGTTCCTTCCGGCAATGCACACAAGGTCTGGGTTGGCGGGGTCGTTGCCCGCGCCGCCCCCGCACCCCGCGCCCTACAGCTGTCTCCGCCCGGTTATATTTAGACCGGATGGCGGGGCTCACTGAAACAGTTTCTCCGTTTCTCCCCCCTGTTTGGATAATGTTCCAAATTGTTCGAAATGAATCCTTTATGGTAGAACAATGACGCCGAAATGTGCAGAATGTATTGTGGTCCATTTGCTCATTAAGCTGCGGTTGTACAGGCACCAGGCACCTCCCGGTTTTGACGGCCACATCCGCACTGCGCCTGAATAAACATCTGTTTTCTGACGGCAAAAAATGGCTATGAATCTTTACGATGTCTCAGAAGATTTTTGGTGGAGTAACTCTGACCGCACCAGTAGATTTTTAGATAGAGATTGATAAAAAAAATTGTAGGAAAGTAGGTTTATAGATTGAGTATCACACATAAGCTATGATAAGTTTTTGAAGTTGTATCATGCTGACCCTACCTGGCCTTGGAGAAAACAATGGAAGAAGCGTATAATAGAGCCGACTATGTAGGGCCTACAACATATTCTCGCCTAAAAAGGGCGACGCATGTACCGTTAGTCGGCAAACGAAGCTCCAAGCAAACGACGCCCGCGCCGCCGATACGCAGTTAAGAACACACATGACATAATTATTATCGAAAAGAATCTCTCGCTCGCGAGATTGTTTGTATACTTTGTATGCAATGCAAACATTTCTCAACACAGCACACATTACTGATTTGTCTTGCCCACTCAGTGATTGCGTTTACTGCATAAGTGCATAGTGACACTGGTATAGGAATTTATACGCAAGATAGTAGCGTTCAGTGGCAAAGCAAATAATTGAAATAATAGCAAGGTAGGTTAGGTATGTTGTTTTGTTATCTTTCATTATAACAGCACTTATTTAATAAATGCGAAAGTATTGGGTGTTTAGTTAGATGTAAAGGTGTTTGCTTGTTGCCTCTTCACGTTTACTACTAATTTAATAAACGCGAAAGTTTCTAAACATTTATGTAAACATGTATGTTTGTTGCTCTTTCACGCAAAAACTACTGAACGGATCGGGCTGAAATTTAGCACACAAGTAGTTTTAGACTTGGAATAACACTTGGGCCTTTTTATCCCATAAATCAGTTCCCGTGGGATAGGCGTGCGAAGCCGCGGGGCGCAGCTTGTATCTCATAAATCAGTTCCTAAAAGATGGATCTTTGACGTTTCCATAGAAACAACGCGTGAGAAGCCACGGGGAGCCACTAATATATTAGTTAATTTATGAGACCTGTTAGTGAAGGTTATATTTCTAATTGTTCATTTTCACCTCCACTATCAAAAGAGATGATTGAAACACGATTAAACCGAAATGTGAATTTCGACCATTATATTATAAGGGAATATTAGTAATCTGGGTAAAATTTTCAAAACACCGGTTACACTATGTTATTTTGCATTTTGTTGTTTTTCTCAAATGAAGTTTTTATATAAGACCCGCGTGGAAAATTATGTTTAAAATTTTCTCTGCTTAACTTGGGGCTAGATAATGCTGTGTGAATTGTCCAGCATTATTTATATTTATTTATTTATTTATATTTATTCTTATTTTTTTTCTTTCATGAGCCTTCTGATCATAATAAACACAAAAAAAAAAATTAGCGAAATTGGTCCCGTCGTTCACGCGTGATGCAGTGACCAAGGAAAAGGGGTATTCATTTTTACCCGACTAACAACGGAGAAGGGTTATGATGAGGTTATATGTGTATGTAGCCGATTTTATGTTTCCACGCTGAAACGAATTGTCCGATTACAACAAATGACGTATCGTTTGATTCGTCTCAGCATGCCGGTAGTTAAAGGCTAGGTGACATCAGACAAAATCGGGGAACTAACGGGATAACGGGATCTAAGTGGGGAGTGAAATTTCTAAAGTTAGTAAATATGTCCGTGTGGGGTATCGTTGTAAAGAGCGCAGTTGGTAGGTATAGATCATAACATCTTTATACTTATTACTAAGTTTCTGCCCGCGGCTAATTGATTTATGGGATTAAAAGTATAGCCTATGTTTGATTCCAGGATTACAATTTACTAAACATTAATAAAAATTTGGCAAATAAAATTGAGTTACAACTACAACCCGATTACATAGATATTTTTATATTCATGTAGTTGGAGGCCCTAAGCTACTGAATTCTGTATGTAGGTACCTACCTACACCTACAAATGCCTCTGACTTCTTGAACATAAAAATTAAATGATTGATAATTTTCAAATGGTCATATTTATTTGGAACAGCATTGAATGCTTGTTTACAACTTTTACGTAAGGTTTTATAATACAAACAGATTGCTCATTTCGTTGTGCCATTAATATTCATCATTAATATAATTTCGGCAAGACTTATAGAGGTACTAACTAACATTGATACAACACGTTTTAACATTGATACGCCAATCAGAGTATGCAAAACCATCTGAAGTTACAATGTGAACACAGTTATCAAAAACTAAGGTCCGTATTATGAAAGCATGCTCAGTCATAGAGCTATGCTTGAGTGACGTTTTAGCCATAGAAAAGCGTTACTCAAGTATAGATCGATGACCGAGCAAGCTTTCATAATACGGGCTTTAGATTTCTGTGAAAGTGAATAATATTATTAATTCATTTGTTTATGCACCAAATACTCCTACTTGTATCTAGTCTAGAGAATTAATGATATTATGAGCCACTGCGATGATTTCATTGAAATGAGTGGAAGACAATATTGTATGACGTTCTCAAGGCGCATGACTCACTAGTTTGCTGGTTGGTACGATTATATTTATTGTATTTGTTGACATCATAGCCTTATTAAGATGAATATGAATGCAAAGTATTTGAACACTGTGGCGATAAACTGTGTTAGTTTATCTCTAACAGCTTTGAGATATGTATCTTTGCTCTCAGAAAAAAGGAGTTTTATTGACTTACCCTGCTCTGTGTTTAGAGGAGACCCACCAGTAGACCCATTCCAAATGTTCCTGAAACAATCATACTCGTTGTTAAAAAACAAGAAGTAGGTACAGTGATATAATACAGGAAGTAAAGTGATCTTTTTAAAATAATTTACTCAAAAGCAGCTTCTAATAGCATTAGTATACATAGAATAAATAGAACACACTCAAAACACCCGGAACAAATATCTGGTTTTTTGACACATAAACATGTCAGAATAATAATTCTTCGGGTTAACCAGGGATAATTTCCTATACAAAAGAATCATCAAAATCGGACGTAAAAATCGGCGATCATAAATAAAAATATACAATCAAATAAAGAACCTCCTCTAAATTTACTTTAACACGCACTTTCCTAGAACTGGTAGAACAGCTAGATAGTATATTATTACAGAGATAACATACTAGATCATACAATACCTAGTATAGATAAGGAATATGCAGTCATCGCTATTATAGGTAGGTCTATGCACAACATTGATAAAATTGTAACAATCATAATTAGCTGGAAGCTACGAGTAAAGTGGAATAGACACTATTCAAACATAGTGTAGACTTGTAGCGATCCGCAATCACTGTTTTACCATTACCACTCGGACCATAGATCAGAGTGGAATAGAATCAAGCTGTGTAGTCTAGTCCACCCGAGCTATGGATAAGCGTGGAACAAAATGTCGAATCCAATGAAAAGTTGAATGGTGAATGGTGTGGCGACCGATTTGGCAGAGGATCTCAAAAGGCGTAAACAAGCAAGTCTTCACAGAGCTTACGCTTTTGTTCCTCTTGGAGTCTAGATAGACCTAGAGTTTTAGAACAAAAAACATCAGTTTTAAGTCGAAGTGACCACACTTGATCTAAGAGTTGGTGGTGCACGCAGCGCATCAGCAATGCTGATACAGCGGGGCAATGCAACGAAGGTCTTCAGGACGCTACCCTCTGGTATCGATATGGATAGTTATGGAGGTAGCTCAACTGCTACCTCTAGATTTCCGGGGGCTACCCTCTGGTATTGATATGGATGATTATGGAGGTAGCTCAACTGCTACATCTAGATTTCCGGGCGCTACCCTCTGCTATTGAAATGGATGGTTATGGAGGTAGCTCAACGTCTACCTCTAGATTCCCGGGCGCTACCCTCTGGTATTGAAATTGATGGTTATGGAGGTAGCTGATCCTCTAGATTTGTTGCAACAGTCTGCAGTTACCTCAACTATTTTGATTGTGTAGTAATCACTGCAATCTTATTTGTTCAGTCACCGAAGAGTTGTGAATGTTCGTGTTCGAACGCAGAAAGGACATCAGTCAAAGTTGCCCGAACCAACACGTGTAAAGCACACAAAATTATTATTGTATTTTTTCAATAACCGATCACTGACATACAACGGAACAGACACTTCTGAATCTTGAAATTTACATGATTCTTCTACACCATCATCCGTGTCACAGACAAAGGTCCGTTTACATAACGCTCGTTTACGCTCGTTTGTACCGGGACAAGTTCTCGCTGACTCAAGATAACCCAATGTAAATTGATTTGAAGTCAGTATAGTGGGCTGTGAAGTCAGCGCTGACTTATATATTTGCGTAAATAGTCAAGTCAGTCAGTACATGGTCACTATAACATGGAAATTTTGTTAAGATAATAATGAGAGCTGGTAAAATTCTCTACACTCTACACTTTTTATCTTGTGCGTTTTAGAGCACTCATTGACTGAACTACGATTATTCGAATGCATAAAAAAAACGTTTAATGGTCTGTATTAGGTTTTTGCAAAAAAAACTAAATTGATTAGACATCACGAAAAATGTTGCCGTAGGTACCTTTCTTCACAGTCGCAATAAAAACCTTAGTTCGCATAATGTTCAGTGATGTATAATGAATGACTTTTCCACTCTGATCCACTTCGGTAATCCAATAATGGATCAGTTTCCACTTTGATCCTTGAGCTGTTTACTTAGTTCAGTTTAGAATTGACACTATGATCCTGTTAACAAAGAAAATAACAACCTATAGAAATAAATTGATTACCAACATACGTAGTATTTACAATTGGAACAGCTGAGCTAACTGCAGACTAGTGCAAGTAATCTACAGGTAGCTCAACTGGCATCATTGTAATTTTACGAGACTTGGAATCTGTCATGGGGTTACGTTTTTTAACTTACGTTTTACCAACATACGTCGTATTTACAATTGGAACAGCTGAGCTAACTGCAGACTAGAGTAATCTACAGGTAGCTCAACTGGCATCATTGTAATTTTACGAGACTTAGAATCTGTCATGGGGTTACGTATTGTTATTGTTACATCTCTCTCTCTCTCTCTACACACACACACATAATGCGCTGGGAAAACAAAATTAAAGCGGCCTGCATACTAAGTTATGGTAAGACAAGAAGTCGGGTGCCTTGAATGGAAGTGGTCTAAGCATAGTAAGCATTCAAAGCGGGCTGGCCAGTTTTTGATGTAGGATAGGAAACGATGTGAATACAGAAATACGATGGTGGTATAAGTACTGCAGATATGCGTGTAGCGTAGTGGCATTCTTGGAACAATAATTTGAAATTTATTTATATTTATACTGAATAATTAGAATAATTTGAAATACAGAATAATATCTGTAAAATAGTGGCGAATCAAACGACTCTTTCGATACAAACAACCTTATTTTGTTTACAAATACCTATTGGTTTTTTTCTGTGGTTGTAAAATAATCTTATCATTAATTTTTTTGTTTTTTAAACCAACTATGTGTAAGTAAATGTGTATTAATTTATACTTCAAGAAATCCCGGTGAATAAAGCTTTTTATTTATGTACGGGGAAGTTTTCCCCTTCACAAAATATATACTATAAATAGGTACTATGGGGCCATTTGTGCCAAATTATGATTTTTTCAACATCGACGTATGCAAAGATTATAATATAACGAACGACCATACAACAAAATTGATTGACTTGACATCTAATGAGATGATGGAAGCTATTCATTCAATTTTGTTTGATGAATGCATCAAACAAAATTGAATGAGTAGCTTACCAACGCTAGAATATAGGTAATGTTTTATAAAACATGTAATGATTAAATGTTAATGTATGTCCTATAATTTGCTGCTGATAGTTCATAGGTCACTTATGGCAGTTATGTATTGTTTCTTATCGTGTTTCTACAAATAACAATAATAATAAAGTGGTTCAAATCACACAGCATTATCTAGCACCAAGTTGTGTTATTTAAAGGTAATAGCTATATAGTTGACAAGCTGCGCCCCGCGGCTTCGCACGCCTATCCCACGGGAACTGATTTATGGGATAAAAAGTAGCCTATGTGTCATTCCAGGCCTAGAACTACCTGTATGCATTTCATTGCAAATTTCAGCCTGATTCGTTCAGTAGTTTTTGCGTGAAAGAGAACATTTTGTATGTTTGTTGGTCTTTCATGCAAAAACTATGATCATGATTGTGATTACTTAAATACATGTTTACAAACTGTCTCGTTTATAATACAGCGCAACAGCGAAGGGAACGGTTTTCAGTTGCAGGTTGAGTGGTTTGGTATCTTGATAATTAAATTTGTTTAAAAACTATAAGCCAACTTCAATTTTTATAGCTTTTTCATGAATTTTCATTGATCACATCGTCAGAACTGAACAAAATTAAAATGCGCCACACGGGAAGCACCAGCTTTTATATAAAAAAAATCATGAAAATCAGACCAACCTGTCAAAAGTTCGGAGGTAACAAACATAAAATAAACTGTCGAATTGAGAACACACGTGAGTCACATCGAGCTTAACTGTCAAATCATTTATCCGATTTGTGTGAAATTTAATAGGTTGATAGATAAATTATAACTTATTTGAAATTACTGCTAACTAATCTAGAATGGCACAATCGGCGGCCTTATCGCTAACAACGATCTCTTCCAGACAACCTTTGAATGGATACGATCGGTACGTAACGTACCTTTAGAAGTTGATAGTCGATAGTCTTCTAAAATAAATGTACCGAGTATGCGCTGAAGAATCAGTGAGCTCTCATATTTTGTTTTGTTTTGAAATACGAATTCTACAACAATTTTGCTAACCTCTTCGACCATTCCAGAATCAGGAGAAATAACAAACTCCAGCTAATCCACTCTAGCCAACTCCAGCCAACTCCACCCACCCAACCAAAGCCAATTTCTGACAGTTTTAACTTTTATACCATAACTAGCTGCGCCCCGTGGCTTCGCACGCGTTGTTCCTATTTTCTTTGCTATAAACCTCACAGAGCCCGAGACCTTTCCAACGAATGCAAAACCGTGGAAATCGGTTCGAGCGTTCTGGAGTTATAGCGTCAGGAAGGAAAACCCAACTTATTTTTATATTATAGAAGATTATTATGTAATCAACAGGATTCGCTCTACCACTTGACTGGAGTTGAGACGGTTTGAAATTTCCTTAATTTCAAACTGTCTTAACTCCAGAACCACTCGAGACCAGTCGAGACAGATCAGACAGACGTTGTTGATTTTCTAAGGTCCAATAAGTTTGCTGCATTTTGAACGCGTTTATGAAAACGAAGTTTACAAGGATGTCATTGTCCGTCCGGTCCGATGTTTACTGACATTTTATGACATGACATAAGGTTTATCTTAGAATAGCAGTGCCTCGCGGTTTCAGCCGCGTAGTTCCCGTACCCGTGGGAATTCCGGTATAAAATATAGCCTGTGTGCCCCTGAAAAGTAACTTTTTTAATGATGTAATAATTTTTTATTCGGCGTCGTATTTTCGGAGACTAATCAATACAAACATACAATCAAATCATTCCTCCATATAATATTATAGTATAGTATAGATTGGTCGCGTTTAATTCCTTTGGTAAAATTGGGCTTGAGACATCAGAAAAATAAACTATACCTTATACTAAGCCTACCCTTAGAAATTTATTTTTGCTTACATAGGTTATATATAGCAGCTATGTAAGAATAAGAGTTTCCATAACTTTGTAGCATTTTATTTTGGATTCTTTAGTAATATAATAACGTAAACTGAGACGACGATGTTAGTAAGCTGTGGCTAAGTTCCTATTGTTTTTTTCGTACTGAAGTTGTCTTGACAACTCTGGACAAGGGTATAACCAACTTGCTCTAGACTTGAAGCTACATAAAACGCCCACGACGATAGTTTTAGGGGCTTACCGCTTGTTTATCCTTTGTTTCACGCCTTTTTGTTTTTGTTACCCACCAATCACGTGTGTTTGGCAGGTAAAAATTAGAAAGGCATTGAGCCCGCCGCGCGCCGGGCCGTTTTCAAAAAAAAATATGAGTATTTTGAACCAATTTCAAAAAAGTTCTCAATACAACTGGTTTTTTTATGTTTACCTCAGAACTTTTGACTAGGTTATCCCATTTTGATGATTCTTTTTTTATTTGAAAGCTGGTGCTTCCTGCGTGGTTCCATTTGCATTCCATCCAATTTGGTCCAGTTATGACAATAGCATCTATGAGAAAACCATATAGTAAATGTATAATTTTTGTGATTGTTTTAGTTTAATATTCAAAATGTAACTATACTGCTATGCTTAGCGTTACATTACATTGTAATAAACAAGGAGAAACATGTATAGAATAAGTAAACTACTACCTACCTGTAGATTATTTCCAACAGTCTACAGTTGTTTGAATTTTTGCAGTTGTTTTATTTTTTTATTACATTTTTATTTTTCAACAAAGAGCATAAAAAATAGACCTAGTTAACATAATTCTATTAATATCATAAACGCGAAAGTTTGAAGGTAAACATAAACAAACACGTCCTATAATGTATGTATGTTTAAAAAAAAACTGATTTATGGGATAAAAAAAAATTTTATCCCATAAATCAGTTCTCGTGGGATAGGCGTACGAAGCCGCGGGGCGCAGCTAGTATACTATAACACAAAAAAGGTTGAATAAGTATACAAAATTAAAAGAGAAATAAAATCAAGATAACACAGAAACAACATTCAAAATAAACTCAAACAACTACAACAACAACTGAAAGCCAGACAAAATATTTATTGTGTGTTATTTTGTATGAAATAAAATAATAAAGTAATTACCTACATATACCTACAAAATAATTACATGCTAAACACAATGACCCTTTTGTTGGCTTCGCAGTAACGAAAAAATTGCGTGGCAAGTAGGTAAAACCTCTTTTGTAATAAATAATAATAGAGTTTTGTGGTCATACAGTAAGGACAGTACAAGTCTGTGGCTCTTGTGGTAATGAAACTCAATGTTGCCATGCTGATACTTTTTATCGTGGGCCTTGCGTGGACTCAAGGTCAGGGGGCAGAATATCCGTTGGCTAAAATGGTTTTGAGATAGGAGTGTGGACAGATAACGCATCCGTTCGGCTAAACAAATATTCTACCTACCTACCATAATTTTACCTAGACACTAGCCAAACTTGATGTATATGTTTGTGAACAAACCACTTACACTTAGTGTTTAGTGTATAATGTTTAGTGTATAATGTTGAGTGTATGTTTAGTGTTATAAATAAATAAATAAATAAATAATGCAGGACAATTCACACAGCATTATCTAGCCCCAAGATAAGCAGAGCTTGTGTTATGGGTAATAGATAACTGATATACATAATACAATATACTACATAGATAGATATTTATTATTAAACATAGAAAACATCCAGAACGCCCTGAACAAATATCTGCAGATCGTACAAATATTTGTCCCGACCCGAGGCGAATAATGTTTAGTGTATAACCTAAATCTCACCCTGTTTGCCGCGTCTTTTTATAATACACAATTCACATTCCTTGTCGATTTGCGATCCTTCCTTCAATAAATATACCTACCAGTCGTTGTTGTGTATAATTTATAATTTTTTTTTTCTATTTGAAACTATGTTATGTACACTGAGAAATATATATATTCAACAAAACGAAAAATCATATCCTAGGACGTTATACGCTTGCGTATAGTTCGTGCAGTGTAGGGGTTTGATTCTCGTCCGGCGAAATCGGCGAAAGAGGGACACCGGAAGTTGCCTGTTTTAGCCACCAAACTCTATTTTCGCGTCACTGCCTAAACGTCGCGTTGTTCCTATGGAAACATTAAAAGGTGATTTTCATCCCACGGGAACTGATTTATGGGATAAAAAGCCTATGTTTATGTTTGATTCCAGGATTAGACTTTAGTAGTAGTAGTTTTTTTAATGATTTTGTCTCAAAACTTTTGACTGGGTGGTGCGAATTCCATGATTCTTTTTTTTTATATGAAAGTTGTTGCTTCCCGTGTAGTCTCATTTAATTTGGTTGAGTTCTGACAATAAAATCCATAAAAAATCAATGAAAAAACTATAAAAAATTCGGTCTGTTTATATTTTTTAAAACAAAATTAATGATATCTTATTATTATTACGTTTAGCATAGGAAATTTAAAAAATCCATCGTACAGTTTGTGGTATCTATTATAAGTTTTTTATTATAAGTTATTTTTTAATACCTCTGTAATAGTTATATCTTCTATAGTTTAGGAAGAGATGCGAAAAGAGAGTTTGGTGGCTAAAAAGCGCAACTTCGTATCTCTGCTTAAGCTTTACAAAATGAAACTAATACTTACAGAGTCATAATTAGATAATTTATAATAGATACCCCAAACTTAACGGTGGATTTTTAAAAACTAAAACTTCCTGTGTTTAACGTTAAAAACTAAAAATGGCAAAATTCAAAATAAAACAGAAGGTTCCTAAGAACAAAACCTTCTAACTAAAAACAAACAGTAGCTACCCTGAAGGGGCCAAAAATTTGCCCCATCCTGTATATACTCCTGGCTTCGTGTTCATATTGGTTGTGTTTGTATATTGGTTATTATGTAGGGACGAGCTTTAGCTCGCAGTTACGTACACGGTTTCCGGGATATTGTACCTGCCCTATCTGCTATTCCAGGCATGGATTTCACGCATGCAAAGTTTCAGTGCGGCGTGGAAGGTGTATTCTGGATAGGGAGGCCTTTGCTGCCTTTTTGACCGTGTAACAATACAGGCTGTTAATAATATTTGCATTATTCATAACGAGCTGTGCCACGCGGCCTATCCCACGGGAACTGATTAATGGGATAAAAAGTAGCCTATGTGTTATACCCGTATGCAACATTTCAGCCCGATCCGTTTTGAAAGCTGGTGCTTTCCGTGTGGTCCCATTTCAATTTGGTCTAGTTCTGACAATGGCATGAGAAAACCATATATTGAAGTCGGTTTATAATTTTTTCAAACAAACTCAATTTTTTTTCTTTTATAACTTCAAATATTTTGAAAACAAAGTTCTTCGTTGCATTGTTGACTGGACAAGTTAAACTCAAAAAATTACTGAACGGAATTTCATTCAAAAATTAATTCGTTTTCAGCCATGGATAGAGGATTACTTAAGGTTTGTATAGGTTAGTAAGGTTTAAATGAATAATATTGTTAAAAATGTTGGAACAAATCATGCTAATTTTTATTGCTGTGCGTTGCGAAAAGCAATCGAGTTATGAAATTAATGTATTACAGAACTACTACCTTTTTAATGATATACATTATTTTACTACCCGTGATAAGTCGGGGTGGTTTGCTGTTACGTTGGAGACTCAAGTGAGAGTGAGATAGAGGGTTGTTTCTCTCAACCTGATTGATTAGACTACTATAAAATAAGATTTGTGTCACAAGAAAACCATGAGAAAAGTTGCAAAAAAATTTAATGCAAGATTAAAAACCACGCCTATGCTAAGTTAAAACACCATAATTTAAAAGTAATACATTACCAAATTTGTTTTTGGTTACATATTTTACAAGTTTGCTGAAAAGATAACGAATGAAATATTACACGCATATCAGATGTGTCATTTATAGCTCGAATCTCGAATTTTGAGAAATGCACCACCCACATCATTAAAATGTATTACATTGAAAGATTGAGACACCAGTTTATGCATCAGGATTAGCAGTATAGTTCGTACCACAAACATATAATATAAACATATAATATACTAGCTGCGCCCCGCGGCTTCACACGCGTTGTTCCCATGAAAACGTTTAAAGGTGATTTCTAACCCACGGGAACTGATTTATGGGATAAAAAGTAGCCTATGTTTGATTCCAGGATTAGAATTATCTGTATGCAAAATTTCAGCCCGATCCCGTCAGTAGTTTTGGCGTGAAGAAGTAACAAACATCCATCCATCCATCCATATTTCCATACAAACTTTCGCCTTTATAATATTATATATAGTTATAGTGTGATAGTGTGATGTGATAATAATAATGTGACTAGTTTTATGGCTTTATGTTATGTTTGTCCATAGAAAAATAGCACTTCCAATTATTAAAACAATATTTATTTTGTTTTAAAAACTATAAATTGGCTTCAATAATATGGTTTTCTCATGGATCCCACTGTCAGATTTGTACCAAATTGAAATGGGACCACACGGGAAGTACCATCTTTCAAATAAAAAAAGAATAATCGAAATCGGATCAGCCACTCAAAATTTCTAAGATAACAAACATATAAGAAACAAAAAATACAGTACAGAAGCAAGTACCTACAGAATTGAGAACCTCCTCTTTTTTTGAATTCGGTTAAAAAAACTGTAAAGACCGTCGCAGTTTGCCGAATTGATTACTGATGTAAGCGGGTTAATGACGAACCTTATTTGTGTTGGAAGAATCACACTCATCCCACAGAAACAGAAGTCCTTCGTTAAGGGATGAAACGTTGGTGTTTTTCTATTTACACCTGTAATGAACTCTTGATAGAGACGAACTTTTGAAGTTCTGAATAGAGTTTTCTTTGATAGATTTGCTTTCATTTTGTAGTTGATGTGTTTTTTCCTTCTACAATGCAGACTTTACCCTATAAGATGGTATCGGATAAGGTTTTGCGTGGAATTGTTAGTTAATATTTTCATCATTCTAGTCTCTCCGGGAAATGAATAACGCTGTACTGTACCTACTTAGACCTCTTCATCCCATTGTGAAATTCACCTCAACCTCGACAGCCTGTATTGGTTCACTGCTGGACGCAGACCTCCCCTTAATAAGCGCCTATTTGTCGTTTATCTTATGGGGGTTAGTGCCCATAATCCCACGCTGGGCATTAAAGGCATTATGGCGTGTTGGGGAACGCAGTTTGGTGGTAGGATTGTTGTGCAGGGGAAGCCGCATGTTCGCCCCCTGGTGGATATCTTTTAGACGTCTCTTACGACACCCACGGCAAGAGTTGGGGTGGTGCAAATTCTAAGCCAGCTCCACACAGCAGAAACTCCTACCTAGGACATAATTAACTAACCTATGGACAGTACAGTCAGGGTCAAATAGATCTAATTATTAAGACTAAGTAAAACTTCACACTCTTGATGTAACTTCTCAATCCTTAGAATATCTTTGCGTACTCTGATAGCTTACAAATAAAATTGATCTAATAGTTTCTTTATTTTAATTACACTCTGACGCTGATAGTATCTAGCTTTTTCAGGTTCCAATTCCGTAACAGAGTTGTTATGATAACACAATTCAGTCGGTATCCACTGTTTACAATACACATATAGGTAAGGTACTAACACTAACTGCTCTAGACTTTAATGCTGTAAGCCTAACCACGGCAGACTAGAGATATATAAATATAATATGAAGACCAATGTAATGTTACCACTTAGTTAAACAACAATAAATTCATTTATCATTTATAAACATAAACACAAACCACTAGCATCTGTATCGATTGTTTACAATTTGATGACGATTGTTACTGTTGCGACAGGGGTCGGGGAAAAAAACATCACATAAATCACAACAAGAATAGAAAAGACGAATAGTACAACCTGATGATAATGATGATGCGTTGCGTGTCTGTAAACAAGCACTTAGGCTTTGTTTACGGAAACGCGGGGCGTTGAGCGGCGCGTTGGGCGGTTTGTACAGTTTACAGGACAGTGAACAAAAGATATCTCTATCTCATATCTATAATGTACGGTAATGTTTATGAATAGGGGCGCATACCCAAGCCAATATTACATTATATTATATTATATTATTAAATAATATTTATGACAGTGCCACCTATTTTATCATATTATTACGTTTATGATAGGAAATTTAAAATCCATCGTACAGTTTGTGGTATCTATTATAAGCTATTTTTTAATACCTCTGTAATAGTTTTATCTTATTTATGTAGTTTAGGAAGAGATGCGAAAATAGAGTTTGGTGCAAAAAGCGCAACTTCGTATCTCTGCCTAAGCTTAACAAAAAGAAACTATTACAGAGGCATTAATAAATAACTTATAATAGATACCACAAACTGTACGATGGATTTTTAAAACTTCCTGTATTTAACGTAATAATAAGATAAAACATTTGGGGGCGCCACTTGGCGTATGGCGGCCACGTGGCTTTGACCGCCGCGATACCCGCCGCCCTCGACGCGTCAAATCAAATAAAAGCGTGTAAAGTTGCTGCCCCGTAAACACACTCTACCAACGCCATATGTTTGAATTCAGCGCAAGCCGCGCCGCTGAACGCTTTGCGTCTCCGTAAACAAGGCCCTAACATAGAAACAACGCGTGCGAAGCCATGGGCAGAGTGTAAACAATATTGATGATACGGTAGAGCTTGTTGATATATTTACCTACAATATAATCATAGTCGGGCATGTTTTTATGAGGACAGTTTACTGTCTCGTGACCATATTATTTATACGTACCTATACCTATACCTATACCTAACCTACATTCATATAGTATGCTATTGATGACGTGATAACGTCTATTAAATCGATGAATATGGTAGCATGTTGGAAAAAGTGTCACGTGGTTGATGATGTTGTCGTGATGACTGAAACACTGATGATTAAAGTTCTAGTTTCGTCTAATAGGTAGCGTTGATTAAAAATTACGGTAGGTAAGATTTTCAATAAATAATATTTATTTCACATTTTTTATTTCAATGTAAATAACGTTATCACGTAAAATTATCGTTCATAAACCGACTTATGAGACAACCATTTTTTTATAGGTAAATTATAAATCCTAGTTATCTAATAACTATGAAAGTCTGTATGAATATTTGTTGGGTACCACTTATCTCCGTAACTACTTAATCAATTTAGATGTAATTTGGCATGTAGATAGGATAGTAAGTAGGTATAGGTTCTAGAATAACACAGAGGCTAATCTTATTTAAAAAAAATTACCTCTAAGGGGTTAAAAAGGAGCGGTAAATTTTCTATGAAAAATAATAAGTGATTCAAAATTTAAAAATGATTTATATGAGATGATGATATTATACGACGTAGTTCGGTATACTATTGCATTAGGTGATTTAGGTGCCCCTGTAAAACTAGTGTAGGTACCTACCTATTACATTATAAATCTCTACTAACAACAAACAATCAAATCCTTCCTCTCTAATATTTAATATTTATAAAGAAGAGAATATTTGATTGTTTATAATATTATAATAATATAGGCTCCGAAACTACTTTACTGATTAAAAAAACCTTTCATCAATAAAAAGCTTACTTTTCAGGGAGTGACATAGGCTACATTTTATCCCGGAACTCCCACGGGAACGGGAACAAAGCGGGTGAAGCCGCGAGGCACTGCTAGTAATAAATAAGTAGATATTGTTTCTACATACCGCAATATCTGTAGAATGTAGTGAGAGCCCACAGATATATCTCTGTATGACTCATAGATCTATGCTTTAGTGACATTTATGCAATAGAAAAGCGTCGCTAAAGCATAGATCGATGACAGAGCAAGCTTTCATAATACGGGCCTTAGACGCCAAGTTGCTGATTGTAAGGGAACTGCACCCGTCGACGGCAATCGACAACTGCACTCAACTGCAGTCGAGCCTTGCAGTCGGCAACTTCCCGTATGAGCTTTTAAATAATAAAATGTGCGTGGCATATCACTAGCAAGAACACGAATTCTTTGATTAATCAAACTATGAAGACTCTATTTCGTACTATGTCCTTGTAACGAATACTCAATGAGTCAGTTGTGTGGCCGGTGATTATTAATATTAACGTGATTTCAGGGAGGCGGACACTTTTTTATTTGATATAATATTCATTTTTATACCTACAAGCAAGGATTTAAATAGTTAGGTACGGCCTTACGCCCATAAACTGTGGCATTGTCTTTAAGTGCGTGAGTTAACAAAATGCTAACGCACGCACACTATGAGTAGATAAAATTATTTTTATTTTATTTTTATTTATTAGGGAAACATACAGTTATTATAAACTAAACAAAAAAATACTTTAATTACACTTAAACCAGCAAAGTTAACACCATTAAATATAACAAAAACAAGACACAGACAGTATAGAGCTCAATAAAATGCAACTAAATTTATGAAACAATAATAACGAAAAAAGAACTAACAAGAAAACATAAATAAAAATGGGGCAAGTAAAACAAAAAATACATATAAAATGGTGATAAAAGGCAAACAAATAAACAATAACATTAACGGTTGGCAATGCTTAACATTACATCCTTTCGGAATTTCAAAAATTCGGAATTTGAAAATATCAATGTCACAAAAGGTATCATTGAATTTATCACAGGCTCTTGAAAGGAACGTATTTTTTTGGTAATTAGTATTAGATGGGGGCGTCCAAAACGTTTTCTTTTTACGAGAGGATATGCGAGGACAATAGAAATAAACATTTTGGAGCAAAAATGGGGACTCAATAATGTTGGTCAAAATTTTAAATAATAAGATTTGATCTTTTACGCTACGACGCGCGACGGTCTTCAAGACTCAAAATGCTGTCAATAGAGCTAGAAGGAAAACAATACCTACAGTGCTTTAAAATTTTATTTTGTATCCATTAAATACTATCAATATGAACTTTATATTGAGGGTTCCAGACAGAGGAGGCATATTCAAGCACGGACCTGACAAAGCTATTGTATAAGAGAAGCAAGGTACTGTGGTGTTCAAACACTCTACCAACTCTCAAAATAAATCCTAACATTCGATAGGTTCTAGAAGTGATACTCTCAAAGTGAGCATTAAAAGTAAGTTTACTAACTAGATAAACTCCTAAATCTCTAATAAAAAAGAATAATATTAGAAATAATATTATCATTAAATTTGTAATCAAAAATAAAAGGTTTAGGTTTACGACGAAAAGAAATCACGTGACATTTTTTAGTACCTATTAAGAAATAATGAATTGTTAACACAGTATTCAAAAAGTCTAGACAGGTCACTTTGTAGCAGAAGGCAATCGGACATAGATTATATTTTTCAATATATTATTGTTTTTGTCAATTAACCTAACTGTTACTATTGGTTTTTATTGTACAATCACATTGTGCAATAACTTTTGTGCACATAGCACGAACTTTTGTGATCCAGCACAGCACAAAAACACACAATTCAATGACAAAGACAAGTTTGTGAGCTCACAAACTTCGCACAAAAGTTATTGCACAATATGATTGCACAATAAAAAGCAATAATAACAGTTAGGTTAATTGACAAACACACTAATTTTATATACTCAAAGTGTGCGTGCGTCGGCTTTTTGTAAAGACAATGCCACAGATTTTAGGCGTAAAGGCGTATCAATCTTTTTTGTGTAAAAATAGTTAACTCAATCACTTTGATTACGAAACCACCTGCCGAGCGTGGCTATTATGAAAAACCCCCTGGTTTGAGGGAGGTATATTTAGCACAGAAGACGTATAACAGGAAGGAGGGAAGCCGGTGTAAGTCCCGTGGAAATTACCCTGTTTTGCGCACTATAATAACAAAATCCATAGACGTATGAGTGATAATAATAAAGACAATGATAAAATTCATTTATTTTACCCGAAGACAAACAAAAGAAATGGTACATACAAACAATAATAAAATACTTAAAACTAATCAGTACTTACTTAAATCTATCAATTCACTATAGGTTGGGTAAAAAGGAAGAAGGATGATACTGGTGAGGAAGGATAATAATTAAGATATACCTACTTAGTTGTCCAATGGGTAGGTAGGTTAGGTACCTTTCTAAAATGATCTTTGTAAAAGACCAAAAGACCATCCTTATAGGATGAGAATACAGTGTGGATCCATGCTGTCCTTAATTTAAAAATGCATTATGACAACGGTTTACAGTTTGCCCCAGAACATACAAACGATTACATGACAAACGAGTTTTAAAACTTTTTGAAAACGCTTAACAGCTTTATACTTGTCGGAAGTCGGGCCTGGATTTAATAAATGATAAACGGATGTTACAGTTGCAGAGCATTTTAAATGACGCTTGTCGGAAACCGATTTTCATATAAAATATGTCTGATTTTCTGTCGGGCGACAAGTGGGAACGAGGGTAACATTAACAAACTTTGATGCATCAAAAGGTGAGAAAGGTGCAGCCTTTCATATGACATTATTTTCTAGGTGGCAATGATTGTCTTTGAACAATCTTTACTAATATTATACATAGGAAAGATTTGATTGTTTGTTTGTATTGAATAGGCTCTGAAACTATAAAAAAATCTTTTATCATTAAAAAAGCTTAATTTTCAGGGAGTGACATAGGCTATATGCAGGTAAAAGCGTGAGGCGATTCTAGTGCTTAATATAAACACTCCAGCAGAGGTGTGCGTCTATTTAATGTAACGTAGTCGTGATCGTAACGTCTGTTTTAGTATGGGATTTGCTTAGCCCCACGATAGAGGTGCGCTGTATCAAATTTCAGACAAAAATCATTAAAATCCAAATCCGTTTGGAAGCTACGATGCAAAAGACAGAAAGAAATAAACACGCACAAATTCTTTAAGCCTTTCTTTTACGAGGGTAGAAATAATATATGTAATAATGTCTCAGAACGGCGATATTCTGGCATTCACTCACTGCCTAGCTACATGCGCGTCTTGGACCATGAAAATGTTGAACGATAATTAATTTTATTTTAAAAAACTATAAACCGACTTCAATTTGTATAGTTTTTTCATGAATTTTCATGGATCCCATTGTCAGAACTGAACCAAATTAATTGGGACCACACGGGAAACACCAGCTTTCATATAAAAAAAGAATCTTGAAAATCGGACCGGAATATGACTGGGTGTCCTAAAGTTCTGAGGTAACAAACATTTAAAAAATACAGTCCAATTGAGAACTTCCTACTTTTTTTGAAATCGGTTAAAATATTAACATATAAGCGTTACAGTTGCAGTCCAGTCACGTATAAAGCGATTGTCAGGGACTGAACCCGCACCGGAAGGATGTCCCGAAGGTGCGGCGCGTGCGCGGCATGCGGTAACCTTTAGCGATGCTTGATTGCATTAACATCTGTCGCGGCACTCTCGGCGTATCCGAATTCCGAATATGCTGCATCAAACATGTGCGATGTTTACGAACGTATTTTTTATTTAGTGTGCCGAAAATCACCATCCAACTCACATTATCCCCAAAGGGCCCATACTCGGACGGTAAGTTACCTAGTACCGGATCAACTGCAGTAGACGACTGCCGTCGTTTGCAGTCGTGCAGTTTTAGACGTGCACGTCTAAAACTGCACAGTCCTGCAGGACTGTGTATAAGAGCGCTAAAGGTGGTTTACCTCATTTTGAATGTGACATGGTTCAATAGATACATTGACTCAGGTTGACCCTACCCACACTTATGTCGAAATAACAAAGACTGTCTAAATCGTCCAAAATTTGATTGCTTGCCGCTCAACGGAGAATTGGAAATGTCGTCGTCGGCGTCGGCCAATTTCTTTACGCCGGTGCACAGAGACGCTAATCTACTACCCGAATCGCCTCGTTTCACTAATTCATTACGGTTGTAAGCGGGTTAGCCATGAACCTTATTTGTGTCGGAAGAACAGTGCTCGAAGGCGGTTGGCATAACATTTAGGCTACTTTTATTTTAAATCACATTATTCATATTATGAAATATCTATTTTAAATTATCTTATATATAAAATAATAATTTAGAATACACAATGCCAAGGATATAATGCAACAAGAAATAGTTGAAGCTGATTTGTATTGTAATTTGAATTTGAGCGCGCATGAAAATAGGAAATATCAAGCCTGTCACATTTTATTATTGAATATCTATTGAAACCATATTGTTTACCACTACGTATACTTACAATATTATGTTTTTATTATTTAAAAAAATTCAATATCTTACACACGCGTTTAGAACCGCACTCACCCTGAAAAAATCCCTCGTTTCTTTCAACACAAATAAGGTAAGAAGTTTAGAGTCAGAGTCAGAGTCAAATCGTTTATTTGTTTAGACTTACAAAAAAAGAACAGACAAGTCAAATTTTTACTATATAAACAGCTTGATAAATAGAAATAAGGTGCAATTGACTCTAATTCACTTCAATTCTATGTCCACTAGCTGAAGTCCCGCTTACATCCGTAATGTATTCGTCAAACTACGATGGTTTTTTATATTATTACAATATTCAATGTCTTGGAATCTTATTATGTCGCCACACCCTGATCAGGTTACTAAATTGCATTTAATAAATAAATATGTAACTATAAATAACCGGTTTTTAGGTGCGACCACAGATGACAGATAATTCTGTCATCTGTGGGTGCGAAACTGGATACAGTGGCTTAAAACAACGAATTTCAAGCTTATTTCATAAAAGCTTTGGAAGATTTTACTAAGAAGTTTTGAACGGCGGCACCGATTTTCATCAAACATAACTAAGAACCCACCCAATGAAGTAGTAACCTTAAGACGAAAATTGAATCAAGATTGGTTAATCCTTTTTAGAGTTACAATGCCACAGACAAAGAGTAAATAAATAAATAATGTTGGACAATTCACCCAGCACTGTCTAGCCCCAAGCTAAGCAGAGTTTGTGTTATAGGTACTATGATATACATAATACAAAACTCTACACAAATTGATTTTTTTAAACATCGAAAAAACCCACATCGCCCTGAACAAATATCTGCAAATCGTGCACACATTTGTCCCGAGACGGGAATCTAACCCGCAACCTCCTGCGTCGCTGGCGGGCCTTCGCCCACCGCAGAGGTCGTCAACTAAGTAAGAAACTAAAACGAAGAAAGATAATATGGTTAGGTACAAAAGCTTTATGCCACAACATTAATCCTAGATATTGTCCTATAATGGGATATCGCACGCTGTAGATGTACCTATGTAGTCTGACCATCGAGTTAGGATTTTATAACTCGATAAGTCTGACACAATCTTTCCCTGTAGCCTCATGAGGTCACAGCCACTATATCCCCCTGGATCTCTAAGATTCTATTTATGATTAATGTTACAATTTAATTAAAATTCTGTCTTCATATTTATATATGGGTTACTATAAACCGACTTCTTTATGGTTTTCTTATGGATGCTATTGTCGCTGATGATGATGATGATTTATCGTTAAAACAACAATTGAAATATAGAATGTCAAAATTTTAACTGCCTAACTATTATGGATCATTTATAAACCAAAACAACGCAAAGGCTGTGTCTCTACCATGAGTTGTCACAGTTAAATTGCCTGACGTTACTACAGTAGTTACGTAAATACGCATATAGTTATCCACAGCGCATTTTAGTACCCAACTATCCGCTAGAGGCGCTTTAGAAGTTTCCATACATTTTTTTAACTACAGTCGCTAGCGAGTATAGATTGTCAAAACTCGTGGTAGATACACTGTATTCGAATACAGCCCGCTGACAGACAGACAGGAGGCTTAGTAGGTTTACGGTTTTTTTTAAACATTTTGAGTACAAACCCTACAAAATCATCAATCCAGAAATGATCTTCCTTCGTTCTATGCTATCCGACTTCAATGATACTAGTAGGTACTTTTTGGATATCCTCCATCAACTTTGTAAACCTCTTGTACCTATAGGTCCGTTGCCATGGGAACCGCTGGAGATAAATTAATAATGAGTGAAATTATCACGAGAAGAAGATGTTTTAGATACTTTTTCAGCGCACACATAAATTTTTCGTGAATCTTACATATATAGTACCTACCACGTCAAATTAAACTTAGATACAGTAAAAGTATTTTGTTGTTTTTAAAGCTTGACGGGATAAATAATAATCCTTCGAGAGTTAAACTTTTATGTGAACGATTCGGCACCATTGCCTATACAACAATGAAATAATTTTTAAAATCGGTCCATAATTGACGGAGAAATCGGTGAACATACATACAAAAGAAACGCACAGAAGAAAATAGAACTTCACGTAATAAATACCCCTAATAAAATAACACTAATGACAGGGTACATTAATACTTACAAAACTGTAATATTTTTGTTTGCAATAAAGATATTGAATACTGAAATAATACGGTGCCATTTTCCCAATAATGTTCGAGCTTGACCCTATCACATGTTTCCGACTTTACAGATGACGCCTGGTCGAGGTGCAGAGGTACGATAAAATCATATTTTACGCCCCAGTGAGAAACTGGAGACTTTCGTGACATTTCAGTTTCCTAGTAAAAGATGAGGACCCAGAGGTTCGCGATAAGACATGTCTACGAAGTCATGTGAAGTACTTTAAGCGTTGTTATTGTTAGCGATAAGTTTCTTAAATTTTTTGCAGTATTTTTCAGCTATGGAGCTTGTTTATCTGGCTTATAATTTATAAAAACAGCAAGTAGTTAAATAACGTAACTTGATTGTCCAAAAGACAATCAAGTTACGCTCGTGACTTCGCAAGCGTTTATCGAGATATTGGTACTTTGATGAGGAACTCCACTACCCTAATATTGTTGTCTGCAGTTGCAGTATCCGTTTATTTATCTGAATGTACAAAGCCCTATTTATCATGTGGTGCGCGACTTGACGATACAAAAGTTAGGTAAAATCAGAAGGTGCCAACTCACGGACATCCGCGAGCTTCATGTCTGCGAGTTGACGATTTAGTCAATTGTGTTTGTTTTAAAAAACTATAAATAGACTTCAATGTAGCTTTCAATTAAAAAAAGAATAATCAAAATCGGATAACCCAGTCAACAGTTCTCAAGTATTCTTTTTGTTTGTATTTCTTTTTGTTTTTTTTTATGTATGTTAATACATAAAAAAAAACAAAAATAAAAAACAATTTTTGTTTTTTTTTATGTATGTTAATACATAAAAAAAAACAAAAAGAAATACAGTCGAATTGAGAAGCTCCTCCTTTTTTTGGAAGTCGCTTTAAAAGTAACATAAATGCTATGTAATTCAGGTTTGGGACTACAAATGTAGCCGTTTCGTACTTTTGTTGAATAGGTAACAAACGTCATAACATCCGAACAGCAACATTTAAATAATAAGAGTGTGAGTGTGATAGCACGAAAAACTAACACTACGTCTCAGCATTTCCTTTTTTTTGCAACTGTTCAATTCAAACTTGACCGGTCCTGAGGTCCGGTCCTACTATCCCGCAAAATGCTCAAACTTAGTAACATTCAAAATTAATTTTATTGACAATAAGTACCTTACCTATGTTATTAGCCCGGAAAACTTTGTACCGCCAATAAAAGTTGACTGACCTTTTAAACTATAAATATATTCCAAAATCAAAATAAGCTAAATCGGTCTAGCCGTTTTCGAGTTTTTTAATATAGATTTAGGTACACAGATATTAGTATTACAGACAATAATGTAATGAGTCAAAGAACTGATTTAAAGCTGTGCTGCTGGAACAAAATAATCACCAGCAATCATCGGTACCTTCGATAAAATGTAGTTTTATGTTGTACTGTGGTCAGCCAACATTCAAAATCGAAACCACGGGCGTCATGACAGCCTTCCCTGCAAAGACAGGTCCTCCCACTATCGTTGCTACCTTACGGCCCACGATCGCACTTTGCACCCAAACCCATTCCCTTTCACAAAGCAATACCTTTCCGTGACCATTACCTATTATAAGTAAGACCATTTTATGATCCTACATGCGCTCTGCGTAGGTGAGTGAGAAACATAACAATACCTTATGTTATTGTTATACAAGCTGGTATGTTGCTTAAATATGGGAATCATCTTGCTTCATCACACGTAAGATGATGCTTCATACTGCAGTCGTATAAACAATTTGAAACGAAACCATTTTTTAAAAACTGTCAACTTGTACAAAAATCGCCTAACTTTAACTGGTTCATAAAAACGTAAACTATAGGAACTATTGAGAAACTAACTCGCCAATTAAATGCAGTTATTCGTCTACAACATCGTTGATTTCTTAAGTTTGTTTGAGTGAGCAGTTGCATAGAATTATGAATCTAATGAACTAATATTTTGCGCTAAACTAAAAAGCGTTCACCACAATGTGTCACATAAACAAAAAAACAAACAAGCAAAGATTTATTCGATTTAAGTCTTTGCAAATAAGCACAGTAAACCTGCTCGTCGTGTATGTTGTTAAATGAAATAACCAGTTAATAGAGTCAACTTGTTTTGCGTTAAAAAGGTGTCGTTGATATTTTTTGATTCCCTTTAACACAACGAAGTTACCAACGAATCAAACCGGACCTTCGCTTTAAAGGATCGAGGACCGTTTTTCGTAGCGTCTCGTTTGGGGGAGGCCTATGTATACGCGCTGTTGATGATGATAATTGATGATGATAATTCAAATTATGAAACTCCGTATTCATTGTACATATTTGTTCCACAACTGTTGCTCAACACCATTGTTTCCCAACATCAAACTTACTGGCAACAATTATCAGAAGTCTGGCAAAAGACTTCTTACAAAGACATTTAGACAGATTGCTTCCTAAAAATATGATTTGATAAGAGACTTTTTTATGTACCAATATTTGTACTTCTGTCTATTTAGTAGAGTTTTTGTAAGTTCGTCTCGTCACTTAAAATATGGATCATTGTGTCTCCAATAAAGAGTTTTTTTTTATTATTGGGTTAAGATCTTATCTTCTCGGCTTAAAACCGGTAAAAGTCCAAAGCGCACGGCCCTAAGCCAAGTGCGCTTCAGAAGAAGAGACTTCACTTGGGCTCGTTTTTGTTATTATTATTACAGCCATACTTCAAGTCCACACACCAGTCTGCAATTTAATTTTTTATCAGAGGTTTATCACACTACCGCCATGTTTAAAACTGTTTATGAACATGTCGACACGTCAACATTTGTGGATAAACTGATGATTCGCTCGCCGGGCGGCAACTCTGCAACATGGCGTGATCAACACCGCAACACAAGTGTTGCCCGCAACATGTTGACAGCAACTCAGCAACATGTTTATGCAACCATGTTTACAAACAAATGTTTACAGTGAATACGGGGCTGTTATTATTTTATTGTTACGTAACAATATTGACAGATTATGAATTACACCGATGTTATTGTATCTGGGGCGTGATGGACAACTTATATTAAGGTAATTTGTTTATAAATTGAGTTGGTAGGTTACGTTCCTACACACCTACCTTACCTTCATACACCAACGGAACGGCAACAATGATCACTGTTACATCACCCATTGTCTTACCATCCATTTGTGAATTCGAAAAGTAAGAAATTACAACTAGTATGGTCGGCTCAACCAAAGTTCGCATCAGATTTTGCCGATCGCTCCCATCGCCTTCTTTTTTGTCTTTCCATACTTTTTGAAATATGTACCTACTTATGTTGAAAAAAGTCGAAAAAATACCCATCCATCCCAATCCAAATACTCTCCTTGAATTTTCCTTGATTCAAATTTTTTACAGTAATACATTTCAAGGGCCCCAGTTCACATTTGCTACGGGCCCCGCGCTGGATGACCCGCTGCTGCTGTATAGCAATGCTGATGATTCATTCATTTGGAATCAGTGAATTGTGTATTTTTGTGGCGTGCTTGTTCGCAAAAGTTCATGCAATGGATTGCACAATAAATGGCAATAATAACAGTAACAACATATTAACAAGAACACTAATTTTGTCTACTCATATGTGGGCATTTTGTTCGTTCGTATTATATCGTTACATAATACAATGTAGTATAGAAAGCACAAGCTTATACAGGGTGTAACACGATACGTGGATCATTGGTGGCTGCTGGGGGGTGGGGGACCTCGGTATCTATCAATTTAAACATCTATATATGTTCTGCTATATTTAACGATTCAAAATTTATTTGGATTTAGCCTAAATTTTAACAAAGTATAGAGATAGAATTTATAGAATTACAATTATTGAGTTATACTAGTTTTGTCAAAGCATCACAATCAGAACAGAATCTTATGTAACGAAAATAACTCAAAACGTCTCGAGTCTAAATAAAAAACAATTCGAATTCCTGGACGTTATCTTGCAAAGGAACTATCTGATGACCTCGTTCCGAGGTTCGACGCCCTTGGCTATCTTCGACGTGCTTATTGCGCGTATAAACACATTATATAATTGATACACATTCCTTGTGAGACGTTTAGTCCGTGTATACACGACTGCACGGCTCAAATACATGAACGGCAAGTTTCCAACTGCAGTCTACTGCCACCTTGTGACAAAAAGCCATTCTGTCGTTTTGCTACTAGGACTCATAAATATCCAGGATTTGATTTTTCCTTTTCCTCTCCTCTTCTTGGTTGTGCTATAAGAGCTACCTACATAGTGGGAATTCAACATAATGGAAATTCAACGTAATGGGCCTTAACATAATAGGAATTCAACTTAGTGGGACTCAACTTAATAAGACTCAACATAATGGTAATTCAACTTTAGGAGAATTCAAAACTTAATGGGAATCCAACTTAATGGTCCTGAAGACATTTTGAGTACTAGGGCATTTCAAGATCTTGGCGTTTTGTCCATATCGTCTTTTTGCTACTCATGATGCAAAAAGACATTCTGATATATTGAATCAACTGCAGTCGACGATTGCCGTTGCCTGCAGTATTTCCAGAGTTAACTACAACATTTGTAATTTTTTCAAAGCTGGTGTGGTCTTTTGTTTTTCATACAATTCATTTATAAAAAGGCCGTTTTGCAATGAATTTTATGACTGACTTTTGAATAGGTACAATTTTATATACATATAAATTATTAAATCCATCCATCCACACCGCTAGCTTCAAGCTAAGCGGAGCCTGTGAGGGTACCTAGTACCTACTAGATATATAACTGATATACAATTCACTACATAGATAGATATTTAAAGGTCGTCCGACACTGAAACTTTGCTTCATAAGGATGCAAAGTTTCAGTGTCGGACGAACTATATCTAAAAATGTTTTCACAAAATCATTCCAAAGTGAAAAAGCAGCTCATATGTGCTCAAAATTAAATTTTTTAATTTTTTCGTTTAGTTAGAGTACCGAAGACCGAGCGAACAAATCAAAACAAAATTACGTAATCTATATATGTATATAAAACTGACACCCGTTTTCCGTTGTCACGACATAACATGAAAACGGCTTTACCGATTCGGCTGATTTTTTTTAAATGTTCGTTGAAGTTCAAGGATGGTTTTTACGGCGAGAAAAAATCTAATAATTGCCGGGAAAACACCTATAAACGTTTCCATAGGAACAACGCGTGCGAAGCCGCGGGCAACAGCTAGTATTAAATAAAGTTCAAAACTTCACGACTACGTAAAAGTTGTAAACAAGCGTTCAATTTAATTTTGAAATAGTCGCGTTGTTGTTTTTAACGTTCAACAACAACGCGACTAACGCACAGTTCCTAGTACCTACAAACTGCACTCTTTACACGGGCATATTTACTAACGTTGGAATTTTCAACCCCCACTTTCGGCTTGCTGAGACGAATCTAACGATACGTCATTTGTTATAATCGGACAAGTGGTAGAGCTACGTGGGAACATAAAATCGGCTACATATATGTACATACAAACAAACATAGGGTGTCAATCTTATAACCTCATCCGTCGGTAGTATACGAAAAACCAAGAAAGGTCGCATGGTTCCAGTAATTTACGTCCAAGACGAAGGCGTTTCTGTCGACAGGAAAGCGTTGGCGAGACGATCTCTCAGATTATCTTAATATTTAGAAATCTGAATAATATTTAGATTTCTGTGCTTACTGTGTAATGTGATGACACGCAATCGTTACCTAACTTTGCAGTTGGTTTACGTCCCGATCCGCTGAGCCAGTACCTATGGCCCATCATAAGGATTATAGGGTAGAACCACAGACATCCAAGCTGCGCGCCGGTAAAACAGACATCAATTACGACACAATACAATAACGTAAATTATTTGAAATTATTTCCTTCAACTTACATAATTTAGGCAATGTGTTTTTTTGTCTGTACTACAACAAAAATCCGTGTGATGGGCCTACTATAGGCCAAGCACGGGAATTGATATCTAGGGTAGAGTAGATATAAATTACGTCACATCGTCATCAAATGCGTATATGCGTAATTTCTTTTTACTTTAGAAACTTTCGTTGTTTGACGAATTTATTCAACGTTGGTGTTCTTCCAACACAAACAAGTTCCGTAGTTAACCCACTTACATTCTTATGGAATTGTTTGAAATTATTTCCTTTATGTCCTTTTCGACCTTTTTGTCTGTTCTGCCATAGACAACAATCTCTGTTATGGGCATTATGTTACTGGGCATCAAATGCAGACACAGATCAGCAGGGGTATTTTAATTTGTCGGAGAGGCCGTCGGATTCGATATTGGAAACTTTTGAAAATATTGTTCTAAAGTTCCGTCAAAATAGAATTCAAATTCGAATCTGACGTTTTCGCTTCAGAAACGAATCGAATGAATTAAAATACCCCTGCAGTTCAGACGCAGATCAGACAAAAGACAGTCGATTCAATCCTTCGGGGGCCAAGGATTAACTATGACACTGGCAACATCGCAACATGGCAGAATCCTTAGATGAACAACTGTATAATGGTGCACGGAATGATTGAAAAAAAGAGGTTTCCACCTTGACTCTTACGCGCGTCCCTCTGTCCATCTGTAGTTTCTTTCATATAGGGTAGAATGCGTTATTCTCCTAAACTAATCGCATTACTAAAACAAGGTTAGGATAGAGAAACTTAAATTTAAAAAGTACTTGACAAATGCAAAGAAAGTTTCTTGTTCGCAATTGCACTAAACGTCAAAGTGATCTATCTCTATATAACTCATGCTAAGACTGGGACCATTTTGTAAGTCTAACAAGTATTAAGTTCTTTTTTTCTTAAATTGTACATATGTGTTTGAGTTATAAATAAACGTTTCTATTTCTATTTCTGTTTCTATATTTCCTAGTTTTATATATGTATTTGAATTTCGTCACCCGTCCAATAGTCTTGTCAAGTGCTTTAATTGCCTTGTAATGCACTTTGATGATTGTTGTAATGTGGTATTGACACAGAATAATACATCACCATCAAGCAATCTTTGGGCGGAGTGACAGCCAAACTCTTGCCAACATGCCTTTTTTTTTTTTTTTTTTTTTTTGCGTGAGGAAATCCTTCATGGATATCTTCCGTCCCCAGGTGGAAGATTATGTCAGACTCTTACTGACTAAAACCTCACGATATGCTCCGGGCACATTTGCTAGGGAACACGGGAACTTTCGGGAGTGCTTCCGCGAACCCTAACTAGTGACGCTCCACGTATTGCGGAACCCATCCAAAAGTGGGGATCATCCAGTTGTGTGGCGGGATGGGACACGCAACGTCTATGATCGAGATGTTAATTAATCTTTAAGGCTGAACAAGGGCACTAAAGGCCCTTCTTCTTCGCCCGTTTCGCCTTCGACGAATTAGGTCAGTGGAGGATTCCTCCCTTTCCCTTTCCGCCGCTTCCTTCAGCAGGATGACTTCCTCGCAGAACTCTGCCATTGTCTGCCAACTTTCCTGCTTTTCAACCATAGATTTAACTATAGTTGATAGGGAGAGTTCACCACCTATCGCAGCACTCAGGATCTGACGCTGCTGTTCCCACGCAGGACAGGACTCAAGCGTATGCTGAGCCGTGTCTTCGGGACTATCACAGTGGTGACATCTCTCCGTGTCTTCCCTTCCGGCGATATGGCACAGGTACCTCCCAAAACAACCATGACCTGAGAGTACCTGCGTCAACCGGAAGGTCAGTGTCCCGTGTTGTCTTTCCAACCACTGCAGCAGCACAGGTCGGATCGCCTCTACGGTTTTAAGACCGGCGCTCGGTTGTAAAAGCCTACTCCGCCACACTTCTACAAGCTCTTTGTGGATATCTGCTCGTCGCGCTTCGATTTCCCTGTGTGCCGGGCGTTGACCCCGTTCTAGTTCCTCCTCCCGCCAGTAATAAATTGCCGCGAGTGTCTCAGCGTCCAAGTCCCAGGGTAAGGAACCTGCCAGGGCACATGCCGCCTCGAAGGAGATTGTGCGATATCCTCTGATCACCCTGATTGCCATCGCCCTTTGTGGTTTTCGCAGAAGGGTGATATTCCGACTATTTAGGGTGTCAATCCATACTGGAGCTCCGTATAGAGCCATGGAGCGCACAACTCCCATGTAGAGGCGACGACAGCTAGTGTTCGCTCCTCTAAGATTTGGAAGCAGTCTTCCAAGTGCCGCCGCCGAGCCCATCAGTTTCGGCATCAGTCGTTGGAAGTGAACGCGGAAGTTCCACCGACTGTCGAGGACGAGTCCCAGGTATTTCATCGTTGACTCAACAGCGATGTTAACTCCGCATACCACTATACTAACTCCAGCTGGAGGAGCTTTTCGTGGTCCGTGAAAGCACAAGGCCTCAGATTTGTTGAGGGCTACCTTAAGACCCAGCATGTTGATCCTGCTGACTACTTCAGCTACTCCAGCCGTCGCAAGCATGGAGGCCTCCCCAAACGTTTTGCCTTTTGCCGTCACAAGTGTGTCATCGGCGTAGCAAGTGGTCGTAACTCCTGGCAGGGTTATGCCTCGCAGCACCCAGTCATAGCCAATGTTCCACAAGAGTGGCCCGAGGACCGAGCCCTGTGGAACACCACACGACATTTTTCGCCGACACGGACCCTCTCGCCCCTCATATGCAATGTACCTCTCTGACAAGTAGTCACCGATAATATTGCGGAGGTATTGCGGCATTTGGTGGTATTTAAGTGCCTCTTTTATGCAGCTCCAAGGCAAGGTGTTGAAGGCATTGGCAATGTCAAGCGACACTGCCAATACTACCTCGCCCCGGAGGATAGCTTCTTCTGCAAGTGTCTTAACTCTTAGAATCGCTCCCACCGTTGAACGCCCTGCTCTAAAACCAAACTGGTTGTCGTCCAGGTTAGGACCGACACAATTCAGGTGTCCGATTAGGCGACCGGCGATCACCCGCTCAAAGAGCTTGCCTATCTCATCAAGGAGCACAATCGGACGGTAGGCAGAAGGGGTGTCTGCGGGGCGCCCGCCTTTCTGCAACAGAACTAGTCTGCCGGTCTTCCAGAGCACTGGGAAGTGCCCCTGTTCAAGACAAACAGTAAATAGGTTGCGGAGTCGGGTTCCTAAAGTTTTCAAAGCTAGAACCCATACACGACCATGGATACCATCGGGACCTGGAGCTGTGTTTTTGGCTCGGAGCCGCATGATGGCGACCCTCATCTCGACCTCAGATATTTCGGGCACTTCTACGTCTGGTTCTTCCGTCAGGTTATCAGATGACACCATGCGTGGAGGGATATGCTCCTCTCTAGCAGGGAAAAGGCTTTCAACAACTTTTTGTAAGAGCCGTGGCTCAAGACTCTGGGTTAGTGGAGGGGCCCAAGGGCGGAGTTTTCCTCTAACAGTCTTGTAAGGACGGCCCCATGGATCGCCGTTCAAAGTCTCTAGCATCTCGTTACGAGCTTGGATCTTTGCCAGATATATGGCCTGCTGCAGGGCTTTCTTGGCGTTTCTATAGACGTCGTATATCCCTGACTCTTCTTCTTCTACGCGATAATAATACATCACCATCAAGCAATCTTTGGGCGGAGTGACAGCCAAACTCTTGCCAACATGCCTACATTAACTTTGCGTTTCTTTCCTAACCTACAAGTAAATACATAGTTTAAAACTGTTTTGTTTATTTGACCTACGGAGCTGAGACGTGGACTGGACACTCACGATAGGGCTAGTCCACCAGTTCATAGTCGCTCAGAGAGCTATGGGAAGAACTATGCTCGGAGTCTCTCTGAAGGATAGGATTCTTAACGAATACATCCGACAGAGAACCAAAGCTATCGACATAGCGCAAAGAATTAGCAAGTTGAAGTGGCAGTGTGCTGGTCATATCTCGCGAAGAACCGACAACAGCTGGGATAAACGAGTTCTTAAGAGGAGCAAACATAGAGTAGGACGCCCTCCGGCCAGGTGAGATGACGATCCACGAAATACTACAGGCAGATGCTGGATACGTCAAGTTGAAGACAGGGCGCTGTGGCGCTCATTAGGGGAGACCTATGTCCAGACCTAACTCCGACTAGTATAGGCTGATGATGATGACGATGATGAACAACAGTTTCGCAGAACAAAGGGTCGACAATTGAATAAGTGAAATATTGCAGCACAGACAAGCACAAATGCCAACCAAGGTCATAGTAGTTGCCCACAAGTCTTCCTATTTGGTTACGGTACCTATCTGCCTCGTTGGTCTAGCGGTCAGTATGTTCAACCGCAGAGTGTGAAGTCCTGCGTTCGATTCCCGGGTCGAGCCAATAGTTGTTATTGGTTTTTCTAGCAAGAAACATTTACAGTAGTAGCCTGGAGTCAGGAAGTCGGCGGTATTACACTTACAACCCCGTGCCTCGGAAAGCACGTTAAGCTGTTGCTCCTGCGCGTAACCTCTCCCCGATCTTGTCGGCCTGCCGTCCAATCAGATTATGAAAGTGAGGGAATTTGTGTTTGCGCTCACACTTGTCCACTATAATAATGTCCGGCGCACCTGGCTAGTCTTCGTTGAGAATGGCCGCCATGGCCGAAATTCGGCTAGGAGCGCATTATTATTATAGAACCATTTTTTAATAAAATAATAGCTTATTGTACTTTAGTATCTAAGTACTCGACATGTAATTTGATGTTACCAATAAATATATTGTATTGTATGTATTATTATTACGGTACCTATGCAAGAAGAGAAGGATGAAATAAAGAGAAAAATCTAGATCTGTCAAGTGCGAGTGAACTTGCGTGACGATGGATTCGATCGTTTGTCAATTATACCAATCAGTACATATAAAGGAACGTTGGAGTTAGAGATTTCGCTGTTTAAAGGATACCTTCGTAAAATAGTAAGTTCTCAACTACATTTCAGAGGGATCGCTCTGCAAACTTCGGAGATTGGGGGTAAAGAAATTATTGCCGCCTTTTTAAATATTAATATATTTTCAGTTTTCGGTGTCGGGCCCTAGAAACTATTCAAATCTCTGCATAAAGAGACAAGTTCTTGTGTGAGGACACTGATACAGTACCGACCTAAAGAGTTATGAAAAGGCATTAGATAGGACCATGTTAACAACTCATAAGCTAGAAGCATAATAATGTGGTTTGTGTGTGCGAAAATATTTCAATATTATTTATTTTGCGTGGTTTCAAACTATAATAAAATTAAATACATTAACACTTCTACTACCACTTAATCACACGGTAATGTAAAACGGCTCGTTGCTCGTTCGTAACTTGGCAGTGAACCAATATGCTTCTGACGCCTGAACCACACCATAATAGTGTGGTTATAGCTTTAGCCATAGGGTATCGGTAATCCAAGACAGTTCTTATTCGCAGTACGCGATAAGTCATGAACTCATGAGTCATGTCATGACATGACTGAGGGCGGAAGTGGCTTCCGGCTCAGGACATGCCTCACGCCCGAGGCAAACTAACTGCGACTTATTCAATACTGGATATTAGGAACTACGGAGAAACGAATAAACCGAGTATCGACCTTTGTAGCGTAGTGGGAAAACGGACGCCTGGGAAGTAGAATGTTGGATTCCCGCACTGGGGCAAGCATTTTTATGATCGCAAATTTTAATATTTGTTTGGAATCGCAAGGGGGCGTCCATAAATTAAGTGAGGTGTTTAAGGGGAGAGGGGGTCTCGGCAAATATCACGCAATTTTTTTTGGGGAGGGAGTTACAGAAATTACGCCTCCCAACAATACGGTTTGTGAATAAAAAAATTAGTGCACTGGTCACTAACGATAAAAATCTCTACTTACGCATTTTGAGGCTATCCAATAAATCGTTTGATTACAAGAATAACACGTTTTATTCGTATCAATGAGAAAAAATATATAGGGGAGTATAGGTAATATAATCTATAATATAAAAATAAGTCGGGTTTTCCTTCCTGACGCTATAACTCCAGAACGCACGAACCGTTTTCCACGGTTTTGCATTCGTTGTAAAGGTCTCAGGCTCCGTGAGGTTTATAGCAAAGAAAATAGGAACAACGCGTGCGAAGCCGCGGGACGCAGCTAGTTATGAATAGAAATTACCTATTCGGTCTACGAAAGTATGACAATTATAAAGATTATAAAGAGGAAAGATTTGATTGTTTGTTTGTTTGTGTTGAATAGGCTCCGAAACTACTGGACCGATTTTTTTTTTATCATTACACTGGCGCATACCCACCCTAGCCAATATATCAGCGCCACCTACTTTAACATATTATTACGTAACAACGTAACAGGAAATTATGAAAATCCATCGTGGTTAGTGGTAAATATTATACGCTATTTTTAATCTTGTATAGTTTAGGCAGAGATGCGAAAATAAAGTTTGATGGCCAAAAAGGGCAACTTCGTATCTCTGCCTAAGCTTTACATCTTTGTATATAAAAGAAAGTCGTGTTAGTTACACTATTTATAACTCAAGAACGGCTGAGCCGATTTGGCTGAAAATTGGTGGAGAGGTAGCTCAGAACCAGGAGACGGGCATAGGGTATACCGTTCCCGTGGGACGTGACATAAAAAAATCTACGGGGGCGAAGCCGCGGGGCGCAGCTAGTGTATGCTAAAACTATAACAGAGGCATTGATAAATAGCTTAAAACAGGTATCACAGACTGTAAATCCGATTTTTGAAATTGCCTGTGTTAAACTTAATAGTAATATAAAATAGGTGGCGGCGCCACATTGGCTCAGGTATGCGCCTTAAAAAACTAACCTTTCAGGGAGAGGCAAAGGTTATATTTAATTTTTACCCCGGAATTCCCACGGGAACGGGAACTACGCGGGTAAAACCGTTTTACTGTTTCGTTCTCTGACAGACATGACAGTGGGATTCTTAAAAAAATACCTATTTAATTGAAGTCGGCTTATAGTTTTTGAAAACAAAATCAATAATAAAGGCTTAAAAAGTTAAAAAAATACAGTGTAGTCGAATTGAGGACCTCCTTCTTGTTTTGTAGTCGGTTAAAAACTCGTCGTAATTGTATGCATTATTGATAAGTGATTGTTCAAATTTACTTACTACAGGATACAAGTGATAGTTCTCGAACGAGATGACACGCTACTTAATGGGAAATAATTCTGACCAAGATGCTACATTAAGAAGGAAACAAGCCCTCGACAAAATTGATGAAACAAAACAGAAGTTGTAATCGTCCCGTTGCACACTCTTTTAAATTAAAATTTCCTGTTTGTTGAACGAAGACGTATTTGCACAGATTGTTGTCGGGTCAAGAGTTGCCTCTTATCAGACTTGGCCGGTCTTGGACTGCTAGGAAGAGATACGAGCCGAGTCTAGCCGAGCCTAGCCGAGCTTAGCCGAGCTTAAAGCTCATATACCTACACTGACGGCAGTTGCCGACTTCAAAGCAACTACACGTGTCGACTGCAGTCAACAGCAGTCTGCATTTTTCGAATGTACTCGTAGGTACTAAAATGCTGTAGACCGCAGATGGCCATGACATTGTTACCGGACTTTTGGCGGGCTCAGAGGGCGCCTCGTCGGTAAAATTAGGTTAGGGCGACACGCACAAGGGCCACCACTTAGGTTCGAGCCTCGGCTTGGGCTGTCGCCAGATGCTACAAGAGGGCATGGAGGTTACCTTAGGTGCACGAGTGCACCTGTAGGCGGAAGAAGGGAATTCTTCGACCCCGCTTCCGGTGGGGTCGGTTTTTGGTCGGATGTGTTGTGTGCGGTAACGAATCGGTTGACGTCTCCTCCGGGTTAGCGGCAGTGAGTGGGTCAACGGGTCACCGAGAACATGTCTCGGTCTACGGAGGAGAGAACTCGTGGGAGGGTTGTCAGTTGCAGTCTGCAATTTGGCATCTGTGTATACAACCCATAGCCGCGGTTGCCTTGAGCTAAACCTACCTGTGCTATCACAGCATAGTATTAAATACTTACTCCGTCCAGGTTAATATCTAGTTACTTTCAGGGTTAATACCTGGTTATTTTACTCAATACAATAAAATCAAACTATTAACTTTTATTCATGTGAAAGAACTATGCAGCTTTTAAATAACAACCGCTCTAGACCAAATTAAAAAATAACCACACTGCACCAGCTTTCAACCAAAAAAATAATAATCATGAAACTCGGCCACCAAAACCCAGTCAAAAGTTCTGAGGTAACAAATATAAAAAACAGACGAATTGAGAACCTCCTCCTGTTTTGAAGTCGGTTAAAAAGAGTCGAGTAATTATTTATAGTAATTATAAACTATTTAAAACAGACATCCCATCCAAACATCTAATCTTTCGCATTTATATTATGAGTGTGATAGTAAGTATACTTAAACAAAAATAGAAATCGATTTAAATCTTTGCTCGTACATACCTTGCATTGCAGTAGGTAGGTAGTCATCGTAACCACAGTCATCGTAACCACAGTCATCGTAACCACCTTCGCAAATTATTAACGCGATAAATTCATCAGGCTGATAATTTGCTTATTAATTAAAAGCCCTGTCAGGTCCAACCGAAATAATTTAAATTACGCAGTAGCACGCGTGGAAAATATGATTACATTAAATATAGTCCCTATCATTAAACTATGTATAGGTACTTAATTATGTGTGTTGAAATAATTATATTTTTGACCGACTACAAAAAAGGAGGTTCTCAATTCGTCGCGTAGGTATATTTTTTATGTTACTTAATATCCATGGTTTTCCGTTTTTGCTGTTTCTTTCACTTTTGTATAGATAATCATCCCGAGTTGGGCCCATAATTTTGTTCCCCAGGGATACGTATTTTTCCCGCAATAGTCCATGGTAACGGGTAAAAAAGAGAAAAAAAAATTCCAAGTTGACGGATAGCGGATTGCATAAAACGCCGGATGACCGTTTTTTCAATGACATTTTTTTCTTCCCGGGGGTATAGTATGTACAGTATACAGGGTGGCACATTTAGATGTGTCAGTATGAAAAACTATAGGACATGTCGTACGAAGATCTCTCCTTAGGAACTATGTCATGGATTTTAGTAACAAGAAAAACTGTTTTCATACATTAAAAAAAAACTTGTACTACTCAGCTCGGGAATCGATACCAGGATGTTTTGCAAAATAAAACTAACACTAGGTATTTATATTTAGATCCGATTTTTGGGGGACAGTATCGCTCACGTACGTAGGTGTTGACCCTCGGTTACCCTACACGTGTCCTTTAGTTGGTGCTAAGAGCGGTACCCTCTGATGGTAGGCTTCGGCCGTGGCTTGTCACCACCCTCCAGACTAAGCCAGTCCTTGAAGCAACTCTGTTGTGTTTCGTAATGTGGTTCGGAGTAGCCATCTTCTAGGCCTTTGTCATACATCGTCGACCGCAGGTGAGATTGCGGTCAAACGAAAATCTATTTTTGATAAAAAAAAGAAAGAAATCCATCGATTGTGTAGGTCTTAAGCAGTAAATGTTACTATGGTATAGGTACTTGGTTCCAGTTCCAAGGTATTAAGTTAATTTTTCCCCTTTTGTTAGCGCTATCAATCAGTGACTTAGGGCTCCGTGTTGTTTAAGTACAATGTTCGTTATGACTAACTGTCAAACTGTTACATGACACCCCGTCCTCGGATTGCGCTTGATTCCTAACGTTGAAAAGAAACCTTAAAATCATGAATGAAATAAGAGTTTCAAGGTTTGGTAGCATTGTTTCGAAATGTTTACGTAGGAGCTCACGTCGCATCGTCGCAACAAAAATAGAAAAGAATCCTTAACAATACTTACTTACTAAAAGTTACAAACATTTTATGAAACAGAGCTTTTAAGCTCACGTTGGTACCTACCTTTCTAAATAATATACGTAGTAAAATGATGCAGTTCTTCTTGTTACTAAAATCGAAGACATGGTTCCTAAGAAGAGATCTTTGTATGTCTTAAAGTTTCAGACTTTCCCAAATCTACTGACCTATCTAAATGTGTTGAAGTCGATTTATAGTTTTTTAAAACACGTAGATGCGTGGTTTAAAAAACTATAAATTGACTTCAACACATTTATTTGCGATTGTAAGAAGTTCTCATTATAAACTGCTTATGGCTTTGCATCGGTTTTGAATTTCTTTTTTATTTCTTTGTTATGTTATTTTCTTAGAAGGAGAGAGTGCTACATTATTGAATAGATTGCGGAGTCAGGGAGGATCGGTAATAAGCAATAAAATGCTTTCTAATATAATATATGTGGGATATGCTAACAAGACTGTCTGTCGTTTGCTTTTCTAAAGCTGTGAAAAGCGAGCTTATAATATTTTCAGATTCAATGCGGTTCGTTAGCGAACACCCATTATGGTTATTTTCCAGTGGCAAGAAAATATCTTAGTACCGAATAAGAATATACGTGCTATGGAAGACTTTGTGGTTTTACTATTATTGAACCTCGTGAACGTCAGTTCACGAAAGGTTCTCCTGGTCAACATTCTCGTTTTCGTGTCAGTATGTCTGTACTCCTCTACAGGACATATTTTACAACCGATCTTTACGAAATCTCGTGTAAAGATTCAACGATTTTATAGATTTTTTTAGTCTTCGGAGACTTTTGTTTAAACGGTGTACTTCCCTCAAAAAAAGGCAAAAAGGGGGCTTTAGAATATCTCCACTTTGAGACATCTGATTTCGATGAATTTAATTTTAAATAAAAGATTTATATTTTATATGGTTCTCATAAAAAATTGGTAAAGATTTGATCAGTATCTTAGGCACTACCAGCAGATCGCGTAACATTTCAAGAGCACCTATTTTATCTCCTATCACGGTCACGCGCTTGCTTGCAGTTTGTGCTGTAAAAACTACATTAATTTTTTGGCGCTCATGTACCTAATTGAAAGAGTTTTGGTGTCAAAGATTATTTCATAGTTAGAAGCACAGGTAGTAGGTAAACACACACGCACAGGTAGGATTATAGATCTGATAAACAGAGTAGCTTCTCAACAAATATTGTGATTTGCTAATGCTAGCTACCTGTTGGTTCATCTAAGTAACATTTAGTGTTCTATGGAAGTGAAGTCTTATACCAATGAAACTATTATTAAATAAATTTTCAATTATGAAGCTTCAAAAAGAAAATTCATTCAAAAATTGAATCAACTAACAAAATATTCTCTGCTATTTACTAACGATTCCTATTCTTTTACTTATCAATTTTGAATCGATAAATAAACGCCATTATTAAAAATGGAACCAAGGGACAGAATTTGGTTTTCATTAACTTTAGTTAGTTTGAAGCTGGTGTTTGTGCAGCAATTTGGCACATTATTTTTGTGTGTGGTAAAAAGGAAAGGAACTATGAGAAGATGTTGGTCGCTCGGGGCGGCAAGCGGCGGCGGCGGCGGCGCGGTGGCCTAGGTAGGTATCATAGGGAATGTTCTTATTTTAAATCTATGGTTCTAATAGTTAATCGTTTCTTTCTAATGAACACCTAACCTCAAGCCACAAGAGTCCTCAAACTGCACGGACTAAGTAGGTAGGTAGGTGTTGTATAAGGTGTTGGTCTAATCAATTTAAAATACCCAGCTAGGTACCTACTTATAGGTACTGAAGAAGGTTGTTCACCTGTTGCCACAGATTAATATTTAGTGAGCAAACATATGAGCATTCGATTTTTAAATTTCTAGAAGACACAAACCCGTACTAGGTAGGTACCCAGTACGGGTTGTTGTTGTATATAATTATATTAGGTCCTTACATATGAAATTGGCGTTTTTCGTACTGGCCACTTTAATCACAAATTTCTCCTCTTTGGTAAGGAATTCCAAATTCAAATTTGTACAGCTATAGACTCATGTATTTGTGCTTCGATGATCGTCATTCATTTGTTTTTTTTCTTTTGTTTTTTTTCTGTTTGCGACACTCATTTTACAAAATGGAAAACTTAAAATATCGCATTATTTACGAGTACGAGTTCCGCCGTGGCACTAGTGCTGCGGAAACAACTCGAAGGGTGAATGATGTGTATGGCGGTCGTGTTGCAAAAGAAAACACAGTTCGTTTTTGGTTCCAACGTTTTCGTTCTGGAAATTTCGACCTGCAGAACAAGCCCCGTGGACGGCCTGAGACTCAAGTTGATAATGAAGAGTTGAAGGCTATTGTGGAAGCGGATCCATCGCAAACCACGTCCGAGTTAGCTGCAGGCTGCGATGTTAGTGATAAAACTGTTTTAATTCACTTGAAGCAAATTGGGAAGATTAAAAAGCTTGAAAGGTGGGTACCTCACGAATTGACTGAAGCAAACCGGCAAACGCGCGTCGACTGCTGCGTTACATTACTAAACCGGCACAATAATGAAGGTATTTTAAACCGAATCATTACCTGTGATGAAAAATGGGTTCTTTACGATAATCGGAAGCGCTCAGCGCAATGGTTGGATCCTGGCCAGCCAGCCAAATCCCCAAGCGAAAATTAACCCCAAAAAAGTTACTTGTAAGCGTTTGGTGGACTAGTGCCGGTATTGTTCATTACAGTTTTCTCAAATCTGGCCAGCAGACTATTACGGCTGATGTCTATTGTCAGCAATTGCAAACCATGATGGAAAAGCTAGCGGCTAAACAACCTAGGCTGGTCAATCGCTCCACGCCACTGCTGCATCACGACAACGCTAGACCACACACAGCGCAACAGACGGCTACTAAATTAGAAGAGCTTCAATTGGAAAGTCTAAGACATCCTCCGTACTCCCCGGACCTTGCTCCAACAGATTACCATTTTTTTCGAAATTTGGATAACTTCTTGCAAGGGAAAAAATTCAACTCCGATGGGGCAGTCCAAATCGCCTACAAAGATTTTATTGATTCCCGTCCGACTGGTTTTTTTAGTAAAGGGATCAATGAACTACCTATAAGATGGCAAAAGTGCATAGAAAATAATGGTTCATACTTTGATTAATTAAATATATAATATTAAAAAATATTCGACTTTTTGTTCCTCCCATACAAAACGCCAATTTCATATGTAAGGACCTAATATATACATATACAAGAAAATTTGCCTATTTTTCTGCAAAAATTGCAAATACCCTGTTTTATGAAAATTTTTACTATTATGGGTATTAAAAAAATGGTACGGTTTAAGTATAGTTAATGTTCACGAGCTTCACTGTTCGGAGAACAACTAGTGTACCTACTCTTCATATGCGATAAGAATGGCGCCACTGTCACATTTGTCTGTAACAAATGTACAGTGGACTCTACGGACATTACAAACTCTACAATGCACGATGCTGTGAAGTGAGCGCAAAACGTGATTTAAATAACTGCCTACATAAATGTTAGTAAGTACAAAAAGTGAAAGTTTACATTGATTGTCAGATGTTGCTCTTTGGTTGTTGCGCGTTTTAGATTATGTAGGAGCTTTGCAGGTCTCACAACTTGCTTTTTTTACGCACACAAATAACCTATTTTAAAACACGCCAAATCATTTGTATTCTATCCGCGATTGTAAGAAGTTCTCACCATAAACTGGTTAGGGCTTTGAAACGGTTTTGAATGTATATTTTCTTTCTTTGTTACGAGTCTGTCTCTAACAAGAAAAAGAGAATCACACCATAAAAACCATTGATTTATTAAAAAGGGCTAACCCGATCATATTTTTTTTATTGAATGATCACTTTTTTTTTTGGTTTCCATCAACATAACAAATATGAGAATGTCTCAAAAATGGTTGGCACTTTGGCAATGACCACCCCCTAAAAGGATCTGGTCTTATCCAATACTTAAAAATCTCACGTCAGACGTGCTCATTCCCAACGTCTCACGAAAGTCAGAGCGTCGTGTTTACAATCTAGATCATTGGTTTATTTTTCTTTGACTCAGAGCAATAACTTTATATATTGCTCTTTGTCAATATTGCCTAAATAGGCAATATTAAATTTATTGATTAATAGGCAATGTCAAAAGAGGAAACCAACTTTAAAATCTTTAATGAATGCTGTCAACTGCTGTTCAATGACAGTTACTATAATTAATTACAGTAATCGTCACAAACGCTACATACACACACACACACACACAAACATAGACAAAAATACTATACTCAGAAATAACAGCATTTGACAAAATGACGAATAGTAAAAAAATCTTGAAAAAAATAAAACGGCTTTATCTCGAAAACTACTCGTGCTAGTAATTTATACCTATATTTTAACAATGGAACCGCAAAAAGTCTGTCGGCATGTTTTAGTACTATAAAAGACAAAAATAAAAAAAGAACTACTAATTGACCCTAGGGCACGTCCCGGTACGCCACGCTACAGCGACACACTTCTAGCAAGAGAAGTGAAAACAATTTACCGTACAACGTGGCGAAACACCAACAGCAAATCTACCACTTCACCACAAAACATGGCGAGACTGACCTCAACATAAAACAAAATAAGAAGTTTTCGTACTAACTCTACGATAGGACGCGTCCTTGTAGGTAAAGGCCAAATTATTTGGATTTCGTGCAAGGGAACGATGGCATCTTACCTTAAAATCATAATATATATACATATACTGTTAAGGCGTTTATCAGGAGGAGGCCACAGCTGGACGCAGTGGACCGATACTTGCTGTTGAGGTTGAGATTGAAGTGTTACCCATACACCGTATTAGGGTTTTTTTTACTTTTAATTGCCTAAAGATAGTGAGTAATGAATGCATGATGATAGGTTAGTATATTTATATAATATAATGTGTTTGTTCCGCGCCCTAGTTAGACCAATGGTTGCCTGAGTAGAAATAATTTTCCGCGGAGATAACCAGTTACCTGGATGGAAATTATTTCCGTCTACGTATATTCTCTGGTTATAGAGTGGATTAGAGTTGCACAGGAGCGGACAGAATGGCGAGGGGTATACCCAAAAGTGGTTGTATGCTCACGGGCTGAGTAGAGATATACATATATATGCCTACAGAAGAGTGGTTTTTGAATGAAAGGGTTCTATATTAAACTAGTGGTTAAAGTGTCTATGTAGGGTTTACATACCCACAATTAAAATTACTCCTATAATGTCAGGAACAGAGCCTAAGCGCTCTTACACACGGACTGTAAAACAGTCTTGGAACTTGCAGTCCATGTTTATGATCCCTTATGGCCTTTGTCCCAAACTGCAAAACATTGGGCAATGACTGTGACATTCTTAGACTAGGGTGAAATGTAGAGGGAGAGTCCCTATTGCGGGCAGCCCGTTTGTCGACAGGGTAGGGCCCTGACGACCGATGACTCACCCGAAGACGATTCTATTTATATGCATTTATTTTTATCTGTCATCCTTGTGATTAAAGCTGTGCGTCCACCAGAATAGGAGCGTACGCGGCGATATATCAGAAAATAAATAAACTGTGTTAATTGCGTAATAATGTTAGCCTGTTTACCAAACAATAAATGCCTCTAATTATATAAACCTGTTGTTTTAATATGATTTTAAAGCCTGCCCCAAGGAACGAGGTTTGTTGTTTGTAACATGCGACTAAGTTTACAAAAATATTTTTTAAGTATCTATTATGAAATCCATCCCAATTATCATTATAATAGATATACTTATAGAATATTTGACATCTTGACATCCCCATGAAAAATAGTAAAGAAAAACTAAAAATTGTTAGAACTAGCCCCCTACATAAATCCTCCTTATTTAGCAGCAATGCGGATTATCTATGCGGATTGGGGATCACCAACGTCTATTGTTTGACATTAGGCCAATTCTACGAGATGACAAAAGAAACTAGAAGAATCAGCTAAGTAGAATTCTGGTTCAATCGTCGTAACTGAAAGTACTAGAAATCATGTAGAAATGGTCTCGCAACTGTGTACGCTTCGATTGAGGTTCGGTGGGCGCTCAGCTTTATGGGAGTAAGCAACCCTAATAAAACCGGTCAAGTGCTAGTCGTACTTGCACGTGAAGGGTTCCGTGAAATCTTACAAGATTTAACAATTATGTTAGTAGGGACTTTATATAAAAAAAACCGTGTCCTGTACAAGAAGGCCTTTAATTTTGACTATATTTATTTAAGTTTCAATATTGTTTTGTTAAAAAGAGGCTGTAGTATCATCTTACTTTGAAATTTTAGGTATGGACCTGCCTATTGATGCGACAATGTCGTCGATTCATCAGCAGGACTTAGTAGTCTTTCTAACACTCCTTTTAAGTTTAACTGGAGCGTGTCTTAACAGCTTTAACGGGCTTGAATTCAATCAAATGATGTATTTACAAAGGGTTTAGAACATAGGATTTAGCCGCCGTTTGGTGCAGACTTAGAATTTGCACCACCCCATCTCTTCTCGCGGGTGTCGTAAGAGGCGACTGGGGACAGACAGAAGACCTCCTGCAGAACTATTCTACCACGAAATTGCGATCGCCAACCCGCATTTCCAACGTGGGGATTCTGGGCATTACCCTCATAAGATAACAGCCAATAAGGCGCTTATCAGGGGCAGATCTGCGTCCAGCAGTGGACCAAAATAGGCTGTTGATGTAATGTACGGATTTAGTGTGACTTACGCGTTATTGATTAATAATAAGTGGAATAAAGGTATTCCAAGACAGGTTATATCTTACTAAATTTAAATTCGATCCAGTTTTGGTATGTCAAAAAAAAACAAACACCTTCCTACCTTTCGCATCACATCCTTTATTTTGGGAAAGCTTGTGTGGGTGGATGTGTTTGTTACTTCGTCTCGCCAAAACTAATAAACGGATCTGGCAGAAATTTTGCGAGTGGACGTGGAATAACACCTATACGCTACTTTTTACTTCATGGTATAGATAATATCTTTGATGTTTCCATATAACACATGCGTTGTGCATGCGAAACTACTAGCAGAAACTGGTTAATATAACGATTTGATTGACCAGATATCAAATGAATTATTCAGTCCTAGAGTTCCTCCTAATCTATGGTCGCAGCTTCCTGCTATCGTTTTCAACTCTCAAACTAGAGCGCATTGCAGCCAGCGACAGTGTCCGCAAATTATAGTAGGTAGGTACTTGAAGTAAACCAGAATCGATTGCATAATATTAGTGCCTTAGCAGGTTATTTACTTGCAAATGGAATAATTTGAACCACTGCGATCCCCTACAGTATCTATCCCGAGACGGGAAATTAAAATGGATAGCCATGTTGAATGGTCTTCTTTGATGGGTTTGTTAGTAGGCGATGGATTGCTGTCGTAATAGTGATGCAATAATAATTGCAGTAATTGTATGTCTGATTCACCGTCAACAGCGTGATTTGGGTTTTATCAAACTTTTTTTGATCTGCGACAAAATATAATTATTTATTAATTTGACGGTAGTTTCTTATCGCATACAAGAAAAACACAAGTAGGGAGGGTATATAGATATTGTATACATATGTATCGTAGGGGCGTGATTTGGCAATTTTTTTGGTGTTCGTGCCAAAGAGGGAAAACGGAACCCTAATAACTAAGCCTCCGCTGCCTGGTCTGTCCGTCTATCCGTCGCGTCCGTTGCGAGCTCTAGGTAGGTAGGTGTCTCATAATTCATAAACCATAAAAGGTTAAACAGTTAAAAATTTAAAAGCATACGTACATATTTCTATTGCCGATACAAGAGCAAATAATAACAATTAAATAAATGATAAAAAATGGGAGTTCCCATAAAAAAACTGATTATTAAATTAGGCCATTTTTGCTCTACTTTTGTCAAGTCTTTTGAACCGTCATAGGTAGATAGTTGACCATTACCTACTTCCGCTTTAACAACATAGATCTAAGATCATCTATCATAATAAAGGTCGAAAAGAAGGTATTTATTATTAACAGTTACATAATTATCTACTAATAACTACAATTTTAACACTTAGGTTTATTATAGCCAGATATATAGGTTATCTAAAATCATTGAATTTATTTTGAAATTGAAATTAGGTTTTTTTTTTACAAGACTTACATTAAAAAGTGTACGAATGATCCCCACCTTCCCCTATAACTTTATCTGTGGTAGGTAGGTAGGTACCAAGTTATGTACACAGGTGCAAGTTTATAGGTACCTTAATAAAATAAAATTGCTTCATGATAATAAAATAATATTTACACGTCATTAAGCCCCAAGCTAAGCAGAGCTTGTGTTATGTTTATGTACTAGGTAGGTACTTTACCTACCTACTAAGGAGGCATTATCGTTCCGATGATTGACGATCTAAATCTTTGGTTCAGTTTTATATTTCTTACGTCTTTATTAAACACATGTAAGAAATATAAAATACTTACCTACCTAAGTAATGTAAAAACTTCTAAACTCATGATGACTTACCCAATCTAAGATGCCGGTAATCCGAGAGCAGTGTATTTAGGTAGGTGCGTCAAAATAATGTTTCACTATCACTAAACATCCGAAAAACAAATTAATGTTTGTTTAACCAGTATGACGAATGTTCCTCACATAGGCGTTTGTCACAGATCTGGTACGATTTCCGTCAACAATCCCGACGCGGTTGGCAAAGACACATAAACGCACGCTTCGCCGGTATCAAACTCAACGACTGGCTCTGGCAGTGTGGCGACACGATGCCATAGCAGCCCATACTGCTCGTTCGTACTATACTTTACTCCGTGTAGGCGGAAGAGTGTGCTATACCTACTTAGATGGGTACTCAATCTACCGATAGAAATGTGCGCAGCGCATGGCTTGCTCGTGGCGCCATCTGTGTTTTAGGTAGTGACTTACTTAGCCAATCAACGTTAGACCTCGTAGAGTAGTATTGTTCTGTGCGTTAGACAGAATTTGGTTCAAGCCTTGTTTACCACCATCGATTGATTTCGTTTATACTGTATTCTGTGCTAGGTAGATTGGGAGTTGGTTCTTGTTCTAACGTGACGATATAACCCTTTATAATCTAATGTAAGGATGAGTAAAAATCCGTTTTATTTAATCAACTTCTATTTATTAAAATTATGTAGGTAATTAATTTTGTCTTCAGGCACCTTGGACCTTGGCTTAGGACTTTACGAGAAAGTAGGATAGCAATAGCTTCTGCGATAGCAGTAGTTTCTGCTAGAATTGTATAATACCGCCTATTCATGTGCAAAGTAAGATATTAGGCAAATAATATTATTTTATTCCAATGCTCAAATTGGTGTGCATGCTGACAACAAACGTCAACATAGTTTGGGTTAATTGGTAACCTGTAACGTAAATGGTGGTATAAATAAGATTTAAAACATAATTTCGAATGAAATCTGAATAATTCACTGACATTTTAAATATAGGTACCTACCATTCATTCGAATGAGCAGAAAAAAATTAGGAAAACTGTCTACTCAACCTTTTTACGTGGATTGTCGGTTACGCCAATTGAACCTGCAACTGACGATATAATCTTGGAAACCAGGATTATAGACACAAAAGATTTTCTGATTCTTAATTCTTAATTCTTTATTGCACTAAAAACATACATAGAAAACATACAGTAGAGAAGTAATGGCAAAGGCGAGCTTAACCCTAAAAAGAGTTCTCTTCCAGCAAACCTTATTGGGAGAGAGATACAATAATAAGTGGGTACGTGTGCATATTTTTGAGAAAAAGATGGCTTAATCTTTAATTAATTACTACATAACCAATGATTTTCAATTATTCGCATATTTTATGTACTAAAAACCTTACTAAGGGATAAAATATCATACAGCAGAATTAATCGAGCACGACCATGAAAACTTTCGGCGATACAGCGACATCTACACGAACTCATTGGAACTGAACTATCATCGTGTTTTGCAAAATGTTTGCTGTCTACTATGATACAACGCGTCTTGGAAAATATAGATGGCTCTGAGCATTTCAAACCCCACATACAGTAGAGAAGTAATGGCAAAGGCGAGCTTAACCCTAAAAAGAGTTCTCTTCCAGCAAACCTTATTGGGAGAGAGATACAATAATAAGTGGGTACGTGTGCATATTTTTGAGAAAAAGATGGCTTAATCTTTAATTAATTACTACATAACCAATGATTTTCAATTATTCGCATATTTTATGTACTAAAAACCTTACTAAGGGATAAAATATCATACAGCAGAATTAATCGAGCACGACCATGAAAACTTTCGGCGATACAGCGACATCTACACGAACTCATTGGAACTGAACTATCATCGTGTTTTGCAAAATGTTTGCTGTCTACTATGAATACAACGCGTCTTGGAAAATATAGATGGCTCTGAGCATTTCAAACCCCACGGATCGTAGTACTTGGTGCAAAATAATTTCTACGAGTATGTTGTAACCATCACCGTACCATTTGGCCACAACAAATAACAATAGGCCCGCTGAGATGAAAAATGTGACAGTATGGTAAATAAATGGTAAGACGATGGAATACAGCGACATCTAAGTGAAATAATAGAAACTAAACTACCCATTACTGAAGCTACCAGCGTTTGTTGTAGTGACGTTGAAATATCTAGTTGTAATGGCTGCCTCAAAAGTTTTTGTGTTATCCAAAATGTAGATGGCTCTGTAGGTAGGTTTCCCAAATTTCTAAGCCTTGGTCGCCTACTAGCAATAGTATTATATTATCTGCTGTGGCTTGGGTGTAGAACCCGGAATAGAGAGTATTATGTGGTTACGAAATCATAATTTACTAACAAGTAATAAAACTGTAATTACAGATCTAATTCTGTGAGTAGGTACATTGAAAATATTTAAATTTTTTTTGGAACCCAAATCTGTATTTTTTTCAGTTTTATCCAATGAGGATTATCTCATGAAATATCATTGATTTTATCCGTTTGTCTTTCTGCATCTCTGCCGCGAATCACACTTAAACTATCTAGGTAGGTCCTGAATATATTGATACAAATGAAACTATGTACAATTTGAGGTCATTCTACGAGGAAGAGATACTTTTAATCCTGGAATTCAGTACGGTTCCCTTTGGAGAGAGTGAAACTAAAATTCCTTGTGAATGATATCAATGAGTTCGAACTGGACACGCATCTACAATCTATGTCCATGGGCATGGGCACGCTTTTTTTCTTCTGCTTAGGCCAAATAATGCTGTGTAAAAATGTTTATTATTAATTTATTAATCTTACTACCTATAGGTAGGTAAGTCTTTTTCACTTAGGAAGGAAGCGTTCCGTGTCGTTTTGGTGTGACCATAGAAATCTAAATATCTCATAAATAACCTAACCACAGAGCTATATACCTAGTTTCTGTGATCTGTGAACCTAACTAACAAGGCACTATTATTTAGATTTCTGTTGCTGTGAAAAAATTAAATATCTAATCGATTTTATGTTCTCAAGTAGCGCTGAAACTACTAGTCCGATTAGGTAGGTCCAACAAATTACGTATCGTTTGATTTGTCTCAGCATGCCGCCGGTGGTTATAGGCTATGTGATATCTGACAAAATCAGGGGCCAATATTATTAAATATGCACGTGTTTTTTTTATATATTCAGACATTCAAAGATTCGAATCTTAGCGGAACATGTTTCTAACCAAATCATCGATAGATCGATAACTCGCTCATGCCAAAACCCAAAAGGGGTGACGTTAAAGCGGCCTAAGTTTTATCTAGATAATTATACATCATTATTCTATTATTATTGTTATTTCATCTTACTTCTTTGAAGTTATTTATATGGTAATATGTAAGGATTTTTCATAGCTTTCTTAAAAGAACTTGGGTTTCTACGTCATAAAATAGGTCCTACCACTAAACTAGACGATCATCGTTGGCCATTTCGACTACGTTACTAAGTCACAAGGTAAAAAATTAAGGAAGATAAAATGTAAATAAACTTAAAATATTCAATCAGCGGGGGTGTTACACTACGATGATGATAACAAGTACAGATGCATTGAATAGTGACATGTAGAGTGGTAGAGTCATATGAACCGTGAAATGATTTTAAATCTGAATGGGCGGGCGCTGTCATAGAATCGTGTCTTCTTGACATGTAGAGTGGAAGAGTCGTATGAACCGTCAAATGATTTTAAATCTGAATGGGCGGGCGCTGTCGTAGAATCGTGTATTCTTGATATGTAGAGTGGTAGAGTCGTATGAACCGTCAAATGATTTTAAATCTGAATGGGTGGGCGCTGTCGTAGAACCGTGTCTTATTGACATGTAGAGTGGTAGAGTCGTATGAACCGTCAAATGATTTTAAATCTGAATGGACGCTGTAGTAGGATCGTGTCTTTTTGTCATATAGAGTGGTAGAGTCGTATGAACCGTCTAATGGTTTTAAATCTAATGAGCGTTTTTTTTAATTATTTAACAAAGGACTTTGTCGCTTAGCGACCACACCGTAATAGGCGTTATAGTAGAATCGTGTCTTCTAGGTAGTTAAGTCTACTGAGATTGGTTGTAGTCAATTTGAGATGAGGGATGCTGTGGTTTTCTTCGATTCTGCGGCTTCGGCTTCCTTCGTGAGAGTGATTCTAGTTGGCTGGCTTGATGTGTTCAGGGATTGGTGAATGATGAGATTCTGGATACAAAAGGTTGTTCCCGGGGCTGGTAGTTGATGCTTTTTAGCCTCCATGTACATGAAAGCTCTCCCGGTGGTTGCCAGAGATATGAAGTAATAAGGGTTTAGTAAAGGTTGTTTGGGACAGTGGAAAGCTTGTAAAAATCAAAGCTACTTGAAAAAACGATTAGGAATTTAAATATAATTACTACATTACTAGTCTTTTCCCCGCAAAATAAGAGCCTAGTTTTATGATAATGTAATATTCATGCAAATCATCGTCAAGTACTTCGTTTGAAGCTTATTTACCATACTTTCTAAGTTTCTTTCTATTCCTTACATGCATGGTGCATTTAAATATCGATTGTGAAGGTGTTTAGCATTAAATGTTACCATAAAACATGCCTAAAATGAATAAAACGTATCGTTTTCATATCCTTTAATTTATTTTTGTAAGTTTTCAAAATGACTTGATTTTCTTGGACAAACACGCAATGCTTCGACGTATCCTACCGGCTGCGTCGATTACGGAGGGCACAGACAATGGTTTAAAATAAAAACAAAAAACATTTAAACTATTTATTGAGTTTAAACTTTTTTACAGAGTTTGTAAAGTTATCTAAAAGTAACGAAACTACACTCGGTCGTTGCAAGTAACAAGAGTAGAATGACGTCAAATATTTAAATTGTTTGAAGGGCCTTTCCGTAGAGATCGCGCCGTGTTTGTTCCCAAGCAAAGTAAGTGAGCTCACTCATTTGGAATCAGTGAATTGTGTGTTTTTGTGGTGTGCTTGTTCACAAGACTGCGTGCAATGTGATTGCACAATAAATGCCAATAATGACAGTTAGGTTTATTGAAAACACTAAGTTTATCTACTCATAGTAAACATTTTAAAGCAAGTAAACATTAGCTATGATAAAATGACACTGGAAAATGCCGGGAAAAATAGTAAAAAGAACTCATACCTCGAAGCAAGTTGGTTAGTGTTTGGCGGATAAATGTCACCCGCAATTACTTACACTTACAAACACACATTTTCCAGCTTCTTCAATACTAACCTCATTTGCTTTGCTAAACACTGATGCGACCGCTGTGGTGCTACGGACAATGGTCCGCCTGCGACGCAGAAGGTTGCGGGTTTGATTCCCGCCTCGGGACAAATGTTTGTACGATCTGAAGATATTTGTTCAGGTAGTGCTGGATGTTTTCTGTGTATAAAAAAATATCTGTATATGAAAGTGTATTGTATTATGTATATCAGTTATCTAATACCCATAACACAAGCTCTGCTTAGTGCTGTTGTCAATAGCCTAAAGGCTAGATAATGCTGTGTGAATTATCTAGCATTATTATTATTATTTATTTTAATAGACATCGATGACCTTAGCAATATAAAAACAGACCATGGCAAATTCATATCATATGCTGACGACGACACTGTCCTTCTTCACTGCCTTGCCTTTTCTGCTGCCTCTGAAGAAGAACTGTATAAGTTTGCACAATGCGGATTCAATATTGTAAATAAATGGCTTGAGCACAACTTACTAACTCTTAATGCTGTCAAGACAAAGTATATTAGGTTTTCGATACGCAAACGACCATTAACCGATGTATGTGCATTATTGCGTAGGTAGATACTGATAAAGTAATATGCACAAGTACATGCCCTACAATTAGGGTTTAACTTAAAATACATAAAAACATGAAAACTTAAAATAACTAAAAACTAAACATACTCATTTAAATCACCGCTTAAAGTTATACCCCCTTTTTCATAATAGTCTGCTAACATAGAGCATAGCTATCTCTTACTCTCTCTTCTTCTATTGGCATAAGTCAGAGTGAAAAATAATAATAAATAAAAAACAAATAAATAATAATCAACAGCCATAATTATTTTGAATTTGTTTTACGTAATTAAAGCAATCATAACTTTAACTACAAAAATGAAAAGAAATTATTGCACACACTGTTAAAGCTTTTTCCTCAGCCTCTTGCTTTTTTACTTTTCAGTTTTTTTGTATTTATCACTCTTTCCGATAGCTTTTAGAATCTCTCTTTTTTAAAAGGAATTTGTAAAAATCAATGCAGCTGTATTCTTGATAATTTAATTTAATTTTAATTACTGACGAGATTGTCGCTTAGTTAATTTCTTTCTTTTGTCCATTATTGTGTGATTAATGAGAATATTCTCTCTACGTTGGCATTATGAGCAGGAATGAAAAAAAAATGCTGCGCGATTTTCAGCAATTCCGAATATAGGTAAAGTCGCATTTGGTGTTTTAAAAAATTGTACCCACAGTTGATTTGAATTAAAAAGCTAAAAGCCTTTAAATTCGCTCACTCGTCAATTAATTTTGCGTCGTCAATATCTATGTTCTTGTCTTTTATCGTGGCGTGCGGTGTGTGTTTGTCTCAGGCGGCTCAAGATATTTTTTTTTATTTCTATTTTATTTATTTAATTTTTTCACTCTATGAGCTCTAAATCAGTTAGTTTGCTCTGATTTGTATCCAATTTTGGTTTGCGTGACCTGAAGGTGTATCAGAGACCAAACTCAAGTAAAAACATCGGTCTAAAACTGATTTTACAAATGTTATGGTGGTAAATAGATACAATTTCAGTGAAAACGGGATATTTGACAAAAAATAATCCAAAAAAAAATTGGGGGGTCAAGGATTTTTTTTGGCCAACTTGTATATAAAATATATTATATTTTTATGTACGTATATTTATTACGTCACTGATAGCACTAACAAAAGGAGAAACGTTTGCCCTAAGCAACTGCATAGGAAATATACTTTTTCAAATAAATTTTACAGTATCCTTGATCCCTTCCTAGCTTCCTATACAGGGTGGGGCAAATTTTTGGCCCCTTGGGCAACCTTAGCAACCGGTTTTTTTGTAGTCAGAAGGTTTTGTTCTTAGGAACCATTTTTGAAAAAAAAAACGTACGGTTCGCTTAAAAAAATGACACCTGTAAAAAACATGTTGGTCTTAATCGACTCTACTTCCAACCATGAACACTTTTCCCAAAGTAATTTACCGAATAAAATCGTAAGTTTTTGCAATAATTTAAAAAAAACATTCCCATACAAAATTCCTATCCCTATCGGTCATCTGGTGAGTAAGTTCTACGTTACCTCGAAGCTACACAAATTGCTAGTCCGGAACTAAACAAAGGAAATTATAGGATGCAAGATGTGCCATCGTTAAGGCCGTTATACATTAGGTTTTCTGGCCTATCTATCCAGGCGTGGAATAAATACATTTTAGATTCTAAACATGACTGCATGAAGTTCATTTCTGCTTGTATCTACTTACCGTCAGAGCGCTAAATGGCTAGCAGCGGTTTTTTCTGCGTTGAAATAGAGGGTCTCTTTCTACGCAATAAAAACTGAGCGAGACTTCAGATCTAGAAAATAAGCAGACTTGTAGTGGGAAACCAATTTAGTAGGAATGAATGAACACTTTAATGCTCTAATACTAAATAATATACATTAAAGTCTTATATCTAAATAATAAATAAATATAGTACAAAAGGCAGCCTTATCTCCACTTTCACTCAAATAGAGTTAGTTATAATTATTATTTATTAATATAGTTAAAATTAATAGAGCCTAAAGTGTATGCGCCTTAAACGTTAAACTACGATAAAATAGGTGGCGCTGTCATATTGGCTCCTGGCAGTCGACGACTACCTACAATCGAACCTTGCAGTCCATATGCCGTTTGTGTATTTGAGACTTGGAGTCCGTGTATAGAGCGCTTAAGAGTTTGCGGAAAGACATTATCTTCGTGCTCATTGAAATGCAACAAGTCATTTCCGCACCAACACGCACCGCTCTAACGATGAAGTGTTAGGATAGGAACTTAGAGCTCTGCGCTCAACACCGCTACCACACAGCACAAAAACGTGCACTCAAAAATGGGCAAGTTAGTCAAATTTAATCAAATATTTTCACATGTAATTACTTAGTATTTGGTACAAAAACTGTAATAAAAGATATTGGCCACCATATTACAGTGTGCCAGTACAGACACGTTTCAAATCACTTTTAGTGGCCACCGATATTTTCAGCTGCATAATATTCCGTACGTAATGAAGTTTTTGGATAGGCCTCGAAAATCCCCAAGAGCATGTCTCTATGCTTATGCCAAGATTACAATGGTTGTGGCCACAGAATTCCAAATTATTACGATTTCTGTGGTTGTGGTTGGCTGTGAACTCGTATTGTAGTTTTTTTGTTTTTGGGCTGTAAACAAACTTTTTTTTTTAAAGTCTGTCCTTTGCTCCGATGGTGAATGTGTTTATTCAGAGGGCAGTGATACAAAAATACAAATACAAATAAATTTATTTGAGATTAAGATAACAAGAAGGTACCATAAAATTGTAACAAACTCATAGGTAACCCTATGAGTAGTTGTTACATTTTTATGGTTTAATGTGAGAGTATTTCCTATGATCCCCGCACTAGGCTTGGCCTGTTTCGCGGGAGACCGACTGAACATTGATTGAATTGCCATTTCATAGAGAGCGGTACACTAGCAAAATGTATATAAAAATATGAAAAAGGTACAGAGAAAAGCATGCAGTAAAACGAAATAATTATATAAAATATTAAGAATAATAAAGTTAAATATCAGCTAATGGATTCTAAACAATAACAATTCTAATTCTACTTCTGCAGGATGCTATTACAGTAGGTATGAATGGGCGAGTGAGGTCAGGTGTTCTCTTAAAGTTCCTACCAGGATACGCAGGTCCGTACTATTTAGGTTGAGTAGGTGTTTCGTAAGCCTGGGTGAGGTTGATGGAAGCGCCGCCCTGGCTTGTCTGCATTCTAGCTATAAGATATTGTTATGTTGATGTTAAGGTCCATTGAGTGATCCCCAGCACCCGTGCCCGTGTCCGTTTTAGATCCATCTGTGTAGATTCCTACTTAGTGGGCACCTAAATCGTCTTCTTTATCCTCGTAGAGTAGTACCTGGTAGTGTTTACTGATATTGGTTTACTGGGCTTTCAAATTCTATTCAATACAAACAAATAATTATCGATAAACTTCTTTTATCCCGGAAGAAGCAGTAGGAATGACTATTTTTGTACAAGGGAACATAATAACCATAAGAATAGGTATATATAACACAAAACCCAATTCTATGGTGATTCCTTCACCTTGCACGCTATCAGACTCTGGAATGCCCTTTCTGTTTCCATTCGGCAAGCCAAATCCCTTCCTATCTTCAAAGCTTTGGTTTATCATCACGAACTGTCCACTCATACCTAATATATCCTCATATTATATGCCTCGAAGAGATCGCCTAGGCAATAAAGCCGCCGATTGTGCTTTACTATATTTAATGAGTAGTTACTGTATCTATGCTATTTTGTATGCTTTTGATGGTAAAACAAAGATCTATCTATAGTATTCATCAGGATACTATAGCCATACTAAGCTATTACACTTTGTTTTACATACCCCTCAGTTTCCATATTACAAACGTTGTGCCGAAGACACTGTAAATAATTTTTTTGTCTGTATTGAAATCGTTAGATATGCCCTTACCGCAGTGATACCGCGCCGTGTTGTGTCCAAGTCGAACCTTACGCATGCATAAACTTGGACTCAGTATATATCTAAGCACAGTGTTAGCCGGACGTGTTGTGAAGGACGTTTGCGAGTAGTTTAAAGCGTCATAAAATGACGTGTGCCTTTCGAAAGCGCAACAATAATTATAGAAACACAAACAAAGCCAGAGGTGTAATATTTCACTCTTAGGTATTGCGAGTTAATGAAATAACTTTTATGTTATCGTCCGCATTGTCAAAAATGACTATATTAACATATTTAAATGGCGAGTGCACGAATGAGAAAGTAGTGTTGGCAACTAATGTCTGAGAAAAAGAGATGACACTATTTTCACAGTACGCTTGTTTTGTTTGTGTAGATTGCACAAGTTTTGGACATGATGCGACACATTTCAAAACATTGCTACAGTTTTTGGTGGTCAGGGCGTATCTAACGATTTAAATCTTAATTGTGTTTACGATTTTGAGCAAGGGCCGCGCCGCTCGTAAGCACCGCATCCCGCGCAACTTATGCTGAAGTCCACACGTTGGATAAAACCTTGCCTTTATTTCAGCCTTGTTTTTGAATCAACACGGCTTTATCAAAATGAGGCATCAGAGAAAACTTCATTTAGCTTTTACTCTTTGGTGTCCTCAACCACCGAATACCCACGTATCTCTATGAGAAACTTTCACGGATAGGCAGCACTAGATCGTGCGGACTCCGACAGAGTGCCAAACAGATCACGATGCAGCGTCAAAGTTCAGCCTCCTTTCGAGGCAGTTTTCGGAACGCTGCTTCGCGGTGCTGGAACAATATTCCCCCTCCAATAAGGAACCTGCAAAGTTATTATAGTTTAAAAGTCAAACTACGCAATTTTATTTTTATAGGTCAGAAAAAAAAGGAGAGTCATAATTGTTTTTATGTTTTTGTATGTTTTTATCGTTATATTCTTTGATTGTTTAGTAGATGTGTTATCATCCGTGACGTCACCAAATGGCTCTGTCGGAAGACTAGCGTTGATTGTAACGTGTTTACAACAAGCTCATGCTGAGACAGACCGTTTTGTGACTCTAATCACCAGATGCTTTGTCTTTTATTGTAAGCCATATATGTTTTTTTTTGTTGATTAAGTTAACTTCTAGTCTATTATATTCTATTTACACCAAGACGATTGCTGTTCTGCTAGGTTACTTTATTGTAACATGGGTTCATAAAAAACGGTCTACGATTAGTGGCGATTTACTCATCTGATATATACTGATCTGGTATAATAATTCCTTTCAGAACACCGCAAAAATATTTGTCTTTCTCGCGAATGTGTCGATGACTCGGTAGTGGAGAGTTGGAAATTCAGACTCTGTAGCAAATTTTAACCATGACCGGCAGGGCAGGCGGCTATTCATAAGGCTATTCAGACTGCAGTCATCTTTGATCAAATTTGATCGAAGGCAGTCATGGTCAAAATTAGCTACCTTCTGCCAACACCAGTGATTGAATTAATGATGATGATCTCAATCAGCCGCCTGTAGCAGATTGGTCTAATTGATGTAAATTAACCTGTCGAAGTAATTCGTGTCGTCCCAGTTTTTGGCAGATTTCATTCCATTATTTTATATAAAATGCTTTTTAAAAAATTGCGGTTTTCTGTATTCCGGACTAACAAGAGGTAGCAACTCTAATCGCGTTTTAGTAAAAATAATACATTCTTCACTGTATACATACATATTTATGAAATAGTTTTTGGTCAACTAATAATTAAATAATTGATCAATTAATAAAATATTTTAAGACCATTTGTGATGATTACACTGAAAAGAACCTAAAAATACAGAGACAATCAAATTTTCGTTGCAATTATCCATCTAAAAAATAATTAAGATTAAAGTAGCCAATTTAATTTTGAAAATAATGGTCATTATATTATTATTATTGTTTCAAATAAATAATATTAACATCATTCCTTTGTCTATTTTGTAAAATTCCTAATTCATACCATTACTCCTACACTAGAAATTTTTTACATGGCCCAGACGCAGACGTATTTGTCCATCCCTAGCCAAAAAAGTGTTAGTAGATATATGACATTCACTGCCCAGCCTGACGAGGATGGAGAAGCACGTCTCCGTATAGGTCATGAAAATGTTAATTCATACCTTTTTTTTATTAGTATTGTGCACATTAATTAGTTACTTCTAAAGAATGAGCCCTAGTATTATTACAAGCTGTGTGGTGCTGGCTTAGAATTTGCAACACCCCATATCTTCCCGTGGGTGTCGTAAGAGGCGACTAAGGGATATCCACCGGGGGCGGGCAGCAGCGCCCCTGGCATAACAATTCTAACACCAAACTGCGATACCCAACCCGCATGCCCAGCGTGGGGATTATGGGCACTACCCCCCATAAGATAAACGCCGGAAAGGTGCTTATCAGGGGGAGGCCTGCTTCCAGCAGTGGACCGATACAGGCTGTTGAGGTTGAGGTTGAGATATTATTACAATCTAGCCACAATGTGGGCTAATGAGTAATATAAATTTAACTTAAATTGCTAGCAGAGCTAAACTAAGAATGTGTTCAATAACAATAACACCTTTTCTTATTGTCTCTATGTAAAATTTATAGGAAGACACTTTGTTCTTGTGTTCTTTAGTTAAATTCATTCATAAAATAAATATATCTACCCGAGCGAAGCTGGGACAGACCGCTAGTAATATGATAATAACATAAAATAATATTATTAAAGCCAAACTGCAGATAAAATTTGACTTTTAAACAATTATAGTGGGCTAGCAACTTAGCTACTTGTATCCATTAAAGAACTAGGTACTACTATCACAGCTTTTATCCGACTTTTTCACAATAAAAATAAATATTAATTCCTTTACACGTGTCACGACTGCCACGAGTAAATTTCCAGAAATTTTCGACTAGAAAATGGAGTTCACGTTCTACCGGGCTGCGAAGGGGGTGGGGGTGGGTTGTACCTTGAAAATGCAATGTTTACACTGTTCAGAGTCCTTAGTATGGGTATGGTATAGTTTACGAAAACGAGATTTTTTTTTGTTTCCTTACAAAAATTGCGTCTTACAACGCCCCTGTCGGATAGAGAGAAACTACCTTTCGTAGTATAACAGCGATCAAATAAATAAATAAATAATGTTGGACAATAAACACAGAAACACCTAGCTCTAAGCTTAGCAGAGCTTGTTCTATGGGTACTTGATGATTGGTATACACATTACAATACATTACATAGACATACTATGTTTTATTATGCAAATAATACCTACACAGTATGCCCGGAACAAATATTTACAGGTCGTCTAAACATTTGTCGCAAGGCGGGAATCAAACACGCAACCTCCGCGGGCGCTGTTTAGCAAAAAGTTTTGACGTTTGTTTACTGTGAAGGCAAATCAACCTATATCAGAATAAATATTAAATTCCTCCCAAGCGGTAACCAGTAAAATCGTTACACGCTTTGTGATCTATATTACCTAGAGATGTATTTCATCATATTGGGACAAAATTAAACCGGCCAAGATCGAGTCGGACGCGTAAAAATTTCACGAGTCGTAAAAAACATTAAGGCCCGTATTATGAAAGCTTGCTCAGTCATAGACCTATGCTTGAGTGACGTTTATGTCATAGGAAAGTTTTGCTCAAGCATAGATCGAAGACTGAGCAAGATTTCATAATACGGGCCTTAGTCAACGTGACACGGTCACCCATCCAAGTACTGACTGCGCCCGACGTTGCTGTTCGGTTCTCAAGGTTATAAGGATTTTGCCCTCCTTAATTGTGAAAATTATTTAACATTTATTATTTTTTGTAATAGCGGCAAAACAAATACATCATCTATGAAAATTTCAACTGTGTAGCTATCACGGTTCATGAGATACAGCCTTGTGACAGACGGACAAACGGACGGACAGCGGAGGCTTAATAATAGGGTCCCGTTTCACCATTGATTTATTAAAAAGGGAAGATGAGGTACCGGTTTCTCGAAAGTGGCAACCTCAAATTGTGTAAAATTGTGTGATCCCACCTCAGTCACCGTCTGACCGGCGGCATGGGCGGTCGTCTTTCCGTCTTTGTTCTTCTTTGTATTGCACAGGACTGGAAATATAACTGTGAGCGTATGTGTTTGCGTGTTGTAACACATGCCAATTTTTGAGTAAGCGCTGGGAGAACGTAACCTATCTTCCCTTTTGAATTAATCAATGCGTTTTACACTTTGGGCACGGAACCCTAAAAACTATCAAAGGATCTCACAGACCGACCGCCACCGCAGGCCGCGTGAGTCTGCCAGACCATTTGAGAGGTGTGAAAAAACTTTTTTCTTTTATTTATTGTGCAGCATCAAACTATCCGAATAAAAATTAAATCGCTCTCTTCCCTCCCATGCGGCCACGACTAAAATCGTTACACGTGCAGTTCTATGATGTATATTACCTGATGTACCTATGCATGTATTCCATCATATTATCGGGAAACGGGTGGGGGTGGGACCAGCCTTCAACTTGCTAATGCAATAGTAACAGCGCAGAGGACACAGTTGTAATGGCTTTAGGAAAGATGTCTCCATTTTCTTTGTGACGACCTCTGTGGCGCGGTAGGCGAAGGTCTGCCTGCGACGCAGGAGGTTGCGGGTTCGATTCCCGCCTCGGGACAAAGTTCAGGGCGTTCTGGATGTTTTTCTATGTATAATAAAAAATATCTATCTATGTAGTGTATTGTATTATGTGTATCAGTTATCTAGTACCCATAACACAAGCTCTGCTTAGCTTGGGGCTAGATAATGATGTGTGAATTGTCCAGCATTATTTATTATCGTAAGAGGCGACTAAGGGATATTTACCGGCGGCAGCAGCGCCTCCTGCCAAGCAATTCTGTCACCACACTGCGATCCCTAACCCGCAACCTCAGCGTGGGGATTATGGGCATAACCCCTATGAGATATCAGCCAATAAAGGCGTTTATCAGGGGGAGGCCTGCGTCCAGCAGTGGACCAATAGAGGGTGTTGAGGTGAGGTGAGGACGCCCCGCGGCTCCCGCGGGGGGGGGGGGGGGGGGGGAGGCTTAGCTATTTCGAAATAAAATCAAAAGAAAATGGAGACATCTTTCTGAAAACAATCACCGGCCGCGTGGTAATCATACACTTTCATTGTATAAAAAGTAAATCCGTTTTTGGCCGTAAGTTTTGAAAAAAAAAACATGTTTGTTATAAATTAAGGGCTGTGGATTTTGTGAGACGAATAAATAAATTAATTTCAGATATTTATTGCACACTCTCTAGGCGTACTTTTAGGATATAAAACGTAATTCATTATTCAATGTATAGTTTTTTAATACCGAGTTCTGAGGGAATCGAATCAAGGAATAATGATCTTCGATAGAAACGTCGCCACCCCTTTTAACCCCCTCGGAGGTCTGTGTATTGTGTGTTGTTCTAGAACCTTAATTAGTAGTATGTAGATAACATACGAAATTTCATCTAAATCGGCAAATTATCTACGGAGATCATCATCAGCCTATATTAGTCCACTGCTGGACATAGATACGTGGTAACAAACATTCACAGACTTACACAGATTTACACATTTTTTATAATTCTAGCTGCTCCTCGCGGCTTCCCACGCTTATCCCACGGGAACTGATTTATGGGGTAAAAAGTAGCTAATGTGTTATTACAGGTAGGTCTAGATCTGGAAGTTATTCCAGGTTTAGCACTACCTTTAGGCAAAATTTTATTACGATTCGTTCAGTAGTTTTTGCGTAAAAGAGCAAAAAACCTACATACAAGTTTACAAAATTTCGCATTATAATTTATTTGTAGGAGTAGAATGGGAATGAAGCTAGAAATGGGTTACTAGAAATGGTCGACTATACCGTGTCCATTTTGAATGAGGCATAAACGTATACAAACCGCCCATACTTAACCTAAAATTCACTTTGTTGGTGCGTCCTTTTATACGTAATTTACATTACTTGTCGATTTTAGATCCTCCCTTCAATAAAAATTGCTTACAATTATATATGAAAATCGACACCAAGCAAGTGAGTTTTTGTTATTTGTATCGTGGTTTATTTACTAACATGCTCTATGCTGGGTGTTACATAGTGTAGGTTTATACTAAACTGTGAGCGCATTTGTACCATTCGCAGCGAGAATAAAACATTAAAAATCCGTCCGGTTGCTCGTTGCAAGCCACTTTTTAATCGACTTCAATAAAAGGAGCAGGTTCTTTTTTGTTACCTATGTATTTTGTTTGTTACCTCAGAACTTTTGACTGGATGGTGTGGTCCTCATGATTATTTTTATATATGAAAGCTGGTGCTTCCCTTGTGGTCCCATTTTAATTTGTATGAGTTCTGACAATAAGATCCATGAAAATCAATGAAAAAACTATAAAAATTTTACTTGGTTAATAGATTTTTAAAACAAAATGAATTAACCCTGATACTGACTGCTCGGTGCTCACCGTGTGTAAGACACGTTACACGTTATGTTACGCCCCGTAACACCCCGGCCAGAACACCCCTCTATATGCATACTGTCGTTCGACGAAGGCATAGTGACGTGGTTTTGTGGTGGGCAACCATGCTGGCACCTAATTCCACTAATTTTTAAACAAATGCTATAATGGTGCCATACGATGATGGCGGTAGAGATTCAGTCGTAAATTTATTTGGTACTAGCTGCGCCCCGCGGCTTCGCACGCGTTGTTCCTATTAAAATGCTCATGACTAGGTAATATTTTATAGGGGCTAACTACTAGTAATACATAACACATCATGTTTGTATATTTTATTCCACGGGAACTGATTTATGGGAAAAAAGTAAGGATTCCGGGATTAGAATTACCTATGTGCAAAATTCGTATGGATGTATGGATGTATGGATGTATGGATGTATGGATGTATGGATGTATGGATGTATGGATGTATGGATGTATGGATGTATGGATGTATGGATGTATGGATGTATGGATGTATGGATGTATGGATGTATGGATGTATGGATGTATGGATGTATGGATGTATGGATGTATGGATGTATGGATGTATGGATGTATGGATGTATGGATGTATGGATGTATGGATGTATGGATGTATGGATGTATGGATGTATGGATGTATGGATGTATGGATGTATGGATGTATGGATGTATGGATGTATGGATGTATGGATGTATGGATGTATGGATGTATGGATGTATGGATGTATGGATGTATGGATGTATGGATGTATGGATGTATGGATGTATGGATGTATGGATGTATGGATGTATGGATGTATGGATGTATGGATGTATGGATGTATGGATGTATGGATGTATGGATGTATGGATGTATGGATGTATGGATGTATGGATGTATGGATGTATGGATGTATGGATGTATGGATGTATGGATGTATGGATGTATGGATGTATGGATGTATGGATGTATGGATGTATGGATGTATGGATGTATGGATGTATGGATGTATGGATGTATGGATGGATGATTGTTACCTCTTCACGCCAAAACTACTGAACAGATCCAGCTAAAATTTTGCATACAGGTAATTCTAATCCCTGAATCAAACATAGGCTTCTTTTTATCCCATAAATCAGTTCCCGTGGGATAATAAAAACCTTTAAACGTTTCCATAAGAACAACGCGTGCGAAGCCGCGGAGCGCAGCTAGTTTATAATATTGGTGTGATTCTATTACCATAAGATTACAACCGGTATGACTTATAATAGCGTGTCAATTGTGTGGTGGGGCCATAGTCATCATTTAATAAATAATTATACAGTCAGTTTAATACAACGCAACTTTTGCCTATTTAGTTGAACAATTCGCCAGGCTATTGCATTTGGTCCCATCTACCCACAGTTTTCATATGGCAAGTGTTGTACCAAACACCCCGTATAATAATTTTTGATGTTGACTATGGCCACACTTGCCCCACCACACCATTGAACGGTCAAATTGTCAAACGGTTGTCCTGAAACGGTTGACTAAATCTCGTATGGCGCCATTATAGCATTTATTTAAAAAAACTGTGGAATTAGGCCCCAGAGCTACACTTCAACACTTTAGTAACTCAGGAGCATATCGTATCGTACCCCCTCCGACCCGTTTCTTGGCCTCCACACGATTGCCCGTCAAAAGGCCTTCGTTGAACTGTATACATGTAGCAGGCTGTGGAAATAGTGTGAGTGATACACTCACGAAAACATCTGAATCGACTAGCTGGTGTTTTATGTAGATCTCGCAAGAGAATTATGCTGAATAGCTAAACTAAGCAGCTGCGAGGGATGTATGCGTCTTATGGGCCATGCCAGTATTAAATCTATGAAGATGGAGATTCGATTCGTAACCTGTCTCTGCTAGAAAGGTCAAAAAACTTTTGTCAAAAAGCCGATCTTCCGGTTTGGTGACCGAAGAAACTTATTGTAAGTGGTATGTAGGTAGGTGTTTATTGTGGGAACGGTTATTTCTAACAGTTTTACGATAAAATAGGTAATAGGTATTCATCTGTATGCCTTTCAATGGCAAGAATTCAAAAGTACTTATTTTGTTGACATTTTAATTGATGCAATTGTAAGTTGCTTTATCATTATTATGCTTATATCAGTCCACTGCTGGACGAGTGCCTCCGTAAATAATCGCCCCCGGTAAATTGATTAGGTCAGGAAGTCCACGCACAAAAGCTACTGGCTCGCCGACACCCGCCGACACTAGCCGACATGGCCGACACGGTCGATACATGCCGACACCCGCCGACACTGGCCGATTCACGAAGGCACATACTGACTAACACTATACGAACTCGCCGACAGACGCCGACGCCCGCCGACACTTGCCGATACTAGACGACACATGCCGACACTAGCCGACACATGCCGACACGGGCTGAACACGCCGACACTAGCCGACACATGCCGACACACGTCCGGCTGCTTAGTCAGCGCCATGTAGCATGTCTATAAAGTTGACAAAGCACTGTCGTCGGTTCGAACCACAAGTCGCCCGGTAGCATCATCATAGTTAGAGAACTATCATCAACTAAGGGATTCTACGCACAAAAGTCGCCGCCGCCGACCCGCCGCCACTGCCCAGTGTCTTTTAAGTCGACGCGCACATCTCGTTATCACTGTACCTACCTATGTACGTTTCATATTTTATCTATGGTAATTACTAAATTGGTTGGTACTTTGTACTGTATAATGAATGTACAATAACATTGATTTGCCATATTGTGTGCAACAAATTTTTCAATGTGCCTACGAGAATTTATCTAACTGAAACAATATTGATATTCAACATCTCAACCGGCCCTTACCGAGTCCGGCAGAAATTCGGTTGATTGAGAGAACAATAAATTAAAAGTAAAAAGGTTTTATATTTTATAGCAAAGTGCTTGGAAAGACAAATCCAACGAACCCAAACTCGACGGGGTTAAGTCTTTTTATTTAGGAGTTCCTATGGCCACCTTCTGTCTCCATCATCTGATCATCTGGATGGTAAAATGACATTGCATTGTCACCGAACTTACTTAAGTACCTATACATAATTTCAGCTCAATCGGTTGAAGCTATCTGCTTCAAAATTGAGTTGCAAGATTCCACCCGAACAAACTACATACATCCATACATACATTGCAAGTTAAATAAAAGCTTTTTAAAAAGGAAGTGCACATTTTGAACATTGTACATTTTGACGAAGGTGCAATTTAACCACGGTACAATCAGACACACAATGTACCGCCAGCATGACCGATCACCCAAGAGATCCATGTCATGTGGTTTAATGTGCCAAACAGCCTGTCTGTGTTTAAATGCGCCAAAGACGGTAATTCGTCATTCGTACGAATTTGATTGACGGTATCTATTGTTTCTAAGGTGCCAATGATGGAGCTCCAATGTACGCGTCAATCGAATTATGCCACAAAACAGACACAGAACGGGACTGAAGTGTCTCATTGAGGTGTCAACCCCATCCACTTACAGAAAAGCTGAAACGAAGCTGTCAGTCCTGCTCCGATACTTCAAGGAACTGCTCTGGTTAGGGCCTGCTTAGGCAGAGGGATAATGCACAATTCACTCCTATGCGAGATGCCAGTGCAGATCTTAGTTCCCCTACTTAGAATTAGAATTATAATTAGATATCGAATTCTGATTAGGCTTCACGAGAAGTTCTCATGTGCGATTGTCAATGTGCTTCAATCAAAATTTCCATTATTCGCCTTCAAACACGTAGAGCTTATGACAATAGCTTCAATTTCCTATGTAGGCGATAATTTGAGCCATCAATAACGTAAAAATTTAACAATTGCGAATGGCACTTATAAGTTCCTTTATTCCATCAAAACATTGACATAATACCGACGACACGCAATTAAAGTTTTTGTCACAAAACGTCAATTTTTTTTATTTAAGTATCCATTTTATTAAAACGTCTATCTCCTTGGGACCTGGCTTTGAAAGAAGGATTTCGCGATATGAAAGAAAGATTTAGCATATTATTTGAATTTAATTTCACAAAGATTTTGAAATGCAAAATTTTTGAATTAGCATCTTTCGTAGCTTGATGGAGTCCCTCGTTGAGTTCTATAATATGAGTTAACATTTATGCAAAGTTTCTACAAAAACCAATTTCCTAGAACAAAAATAGGTAAACAAAATTAGCCTAAATTTTGTTTAAGCCCAACCAAATCGTAAAATTTTATTTATGTATAATGTACCCATCATGTAGATATTGATTATTATACAGGGTATCAAAATTATATGTAGGTATACATAAAGTGTACATAGAGATATACTTGTATACAGAGAGCGTAGAAAATAATCTAGCATAAAGGCAAAGTACCAAGCACCAAGCGAAACCGTTGACAGAACCTAGTTTGAGAATAAGAATAAACGAGAACATGGTCGATGAAGCATTTCCAATCGAACAATGTCCTAACACCCGGATGGTGTCTTGTGCAGCAGTCACGGGTCAACGCAACGGTATCCAGGATCCGTAAGTTCTTTCGGTCTCAGAAAAGAAAATGGTTAACCCTTTGAGGAGGGGAAACATATAAAAGGGGAAGGTGGCTGTGTATGCGAGCCAGTCGCAGTAGTGTCGCAGTTAGGATCGCATCAGAGCAGAGAGCAGTCAGGTGAGCGCGACACCGGCGCATGCACGTTCCGGCCGAGCCTTCAGGCTGCCGAGGCCCGCGACTTTAGGTCCGACAGTCGCTCGCGATCCGCGCCCGCGCTCTCTCTCTTCGTAGCGCGCAAAAAAAAACCGACATCATAACTTTTTAGCGAGGTTTTAAAAACGCAGGGTGCGTTCGGTCGGGATGAGGTAAGTCTTAAAACCCCACTATAAATGTAAAGTTTTTTTCCTTATTTTGTTTTTCCAAAAATATTAATTTCAAACCTGCTTTTTAACGTTTTTTTGGTTTCGTTATCTACATCTCGTGTATTTTTATTGGTAGTGCGTAATTAAATCTTCTCAAGACGGGTCATAGTTTATCTGTTTCTAAATAGCGTACAGGAACTCCCGTGATATATTACCCGAATCAGAATAAAAATTAAGAATCGGAGTAGGTATATGCGACCGATTTGACAGAAACAAAGAAAGTGCCTATTACTTTTTAATTAACTTGGTCATAAGCGAAAAAGCAATCACAACGTAACTAAACTACTTTCAGTAATGGTATTCAAATGGTAACATATCAGTTTGTGACGCAACAAGTCGTCGTAACTTTTGTGTGGTCAATTTGTAAAGTATCAAGATAAATGACCTTCCTCGTATAGATTTCCATCCTGCAAACCGTAGTCGTATTTACAGACATCATTGGTTTAAAGATAATAATCTACTCCCTTATCAATTGAAAACACCGGTTTTGTGTTTGTTCTAAACACCGAACGATTTATTAAAGGGTCTCATAGATATCAAGATTGTGTCCGCAATAGTGAAATAAATTCTGACCATTCGTTTCAAGGATATTAAATACAATTACTTAGTTTTCTTATCACTTACGGCGCGGCCCCACTACTGGGATGATATCTATTTTACGAGTAATCTTCCCACTTCCGATAAAACTAAATATAAATTATTACATCTACAGAAATTCTGTTAAATATTATTTTTTTAAATAAACATGTTGAGGCATCAAGAGATGCAAGGCAAAAAAGTAAAATAGCTTTTTCTTACTAAAAACTTGATAAAGATTTGTCTCAAAAAGATAAGAAAACTGACCCCCGTTCGCAACAGGCCTTTGCAAAAATTTTACAAATACAAAAGTGGGTGGAACTTTCGAGCAAATTCAAAGCTGGTTGAACACAGATACCTACTACTCCTGTTTTTCCCTTACCTATCATATAAAAAATGTTGGGGTTTTAAACCTTTTGGGGTAATACCCCAAAAGGTTTTAAGCCCCAAAATTAAAGCAAAAACGAAAGAAACTACTCTATTTTAGTGAAAGAAGCGAAATAGTCTAAAATAAATAATGTCTGCCAAAAATTTAAAAAAATAATATTCATTTTGCAGTTAAGATTTTAGTAAATATTTACAAACCCTACAGGCCTTTGCAAGTCGTGAAATTTAAAAAACAAAAACAGAGGGGGTAGCCGCCATTAGCTATGAAGCGAATCGAAAACAATTGAAAGATTCGTAGGAGAAAAATCGAAACAGATCAAGTGACATAATATCTAGGGGATAATAATGTCAAACCTTTTAGACTTTTACTATCGCTTTCCACAAAGATTGTTACATTGTATGGTTAGCTAAACAAGGGTAATAGGTACGCTACGCTAATTGCAAATCCCTTAAAGGACCATTCTTACACGACTCATTTGCTAATTAGGTACTTACTTTTACTACTAATTAACTCATAAATATAAAGTGCCTAATTTGAAATAACTATAGTCAGTACTTTGATAAATGCCACCAAATGAAATATAATGGAACAGTCACCGGACTATTGTAAATAAACTTATAATCGAATGGTAAATTCAATTGAAATAAATAGATAGAGATATCATTATTACCAACAACTACTTCTATTTCCACAGCTATTAATGTTACTTTGACTTATCATCACAAGAATAATCTAAGTGATTCATGAATACATTAAACATGTTCCCATTAGGTATGTACTATCTGAACATAAAAATACCCTTCGATCATAATTCTCAGAGCATGTAGCTTATCCATTCCATCATCGTAAAATAGCCGATCGACTGTAGGTAAGGCCTTTTTCACATGCACACGGCACGACACATTCACTGTGCTATAAACGTACCTAGCAATAAAAAACGCGATGAGATCAGGCCGCATAACAAGAAAAAAAAAAAAAAAAAGACGTGTGGCACTCGGGGTCTGCCGCGGTAAAGCTATTGCAATGAGGCGAGTTGCTGAACTAAAGAGACAAACGTCATATTTCAAAAAGTCATTAAAAGTTCTACTATTCATCGATAGATGGCAAAACTAAAAAGTATCACCGCTGTTCCGGTCGGAGTGGGGAGCGTGAGGTTTTTTCGTTACGGAATTTCTGGATTCGGTCCCCGCGCTCAAGGCCCGCGATAGAAGCTATGCAATAGCTTAAAAAAGATTATTAAGAAAAAAAAACTCCTTTAGATTCACACTACTGTTAAAGTTCCGCGAGCCAAATAGTACATCTCTTGAATAAAAATTGTAGGGGACCACTCATCATTATTTTTAAAAACCCAAAAGAATAATCAAATTCATTCCACAATTGATGGATAAATCGTACTTCAAAACATACATCTTATTAAAGAACCTGCCCAATTTTCGAAGTCGGTTAGAAGGAAGAGCAGCCTAAAAGGGTCCTCCCTCACCCCTCGATGAGATGCCAGGGTACCTATACGTAATAGAGACAGCGTCCCTCCCCCCTCCCCCTTCGCGCCCCTACAAGCGGTTGACAAAAAAAAATCAGCATAGATAGATAGAACATTCTTTATTGCACACTTATTAAAAGAAACAAAACAGCATATAAACTAAGTGACAAGTAACGGTCTTATCGCTCCAGACAACTGTGGATGAATAAGATAATTGGATAGTACTAGCATAGCCCAGCTGCGCCTCTTTATTGTTACACATGTAAAGGATATTCATCTCACGGCTCTGAGATTGAAAACGGATTAAGAACCTCCTCCGTTTTTTCGTCTGTTAATAATTGCCCCAGCAACGGCATGTGCAAAGGCTTTATAGACACGATTGCTGTCGAAACGGGCTCGGCTCCTACTACATAGAACGGCACACACACTACGTTGCCGTTACCGTGCTCATCTGAAAAGGCCCTAAAGGCACTCGTGAACTTTGTTTTATGAAACAGCTTTGCAATGCATTAGTTGTTTGAATTGAACTGCCTGTATTCAATTCAATACGATGATTGATTCTCCCATTGATTGTATAAATTACCGCATAAGTTAAATCAGAAATGCAACCCTCAACGTTGTAATTAATATAGTTGTAGCGGAACGGTTACACGTGCCGACCTTTATAAAGTTCAAGGGCAGAGTTGGGATGAAATACCTACAGTGCAGTTCAGATGAAAGCGCTGTTCGATCGATGCTTTCCTGGAAACTACCAACACTGTTAAAGCGACTGGCATTTCTCTGAGCTTTGAAGCCTTGTTTACGTAGACTCGGCGCGTGAAGCAGTGCGACCCGCCCTGCATTCAAACATATGGCGTTGGTAGAGTGTGTTCACAGAGAATTCGAAAAGAATAAGCAAGCTGAAGTGGCAGTGGGCCGGCCATATCTCGCGAAGAACCGATAACCGATGGGGTAAACGAGTTCTTGAGTGGAGACAAACGTAGTGTAGGGCGCCCTTCAGCCAGGTGATGACGATCTATAGAAATAGAAACAGAAAATCTTTATTTGTGTGACATGGATAAATGAACATAACATAATTACAACTAAAATTAAATTACGTCTAACGCAAAAAGGTCACCGGCTCAGCATAATGCTGCCATGGTATCTGCGAAAGAGTGCAGGCAGATGCTGGATGCGTCAAGCTGAAGACAGGGTGCTATGGCGCTCATTAGGGAGGATTATTGTGGACTAATATAGGCTGATGATGATGGTTATGCTGATGATATTAACGGAGAAGCAGTTTTACACGCGTTTGTTTGATTTGACGCCTATCCATAAACATCACCATACATTGAGATACGTTTGTGTTTACGCGTGCGATACCTTTACCAACCACTGCGCTGCTCTGTAAACAGAACAAAACGCTCATCGCACCGCTACTGCACGCGCCAAAGCACGCCCCGCGGCTTCGTAAACATGGCCTATGGGAATTTAAGAGAAACTGCCCGGAACTACATTGAATCACTAATGTTTATATAGGTAGAGATAAACCATTCTAACAATGAACGCGTCTCCACTGAATTATACCAGTCTGTCAGTCAGATCGGCAGTTATTTTTGGTATAGATAGAGTGTATACCAAAAATAACTGCAGATCGTACAAACATTTGTCTCAAGGTGGGAATCGTACCCGCAACCTTCTTCGTAGCAGTCAGACCTACGTCGTCACTGAGTTCGTCTACTTTACGTATTAGATAACCCTTTTAAATGCACCGATATTAAAATATCCTATGAGCAGTGGACGGCCGTGCGGTGCCGGCTTAGAATTTGCACCGCCACAACTCTTCCCGCGGGGGTCGTAAGAGGCGATTGACGGATATCCACTGGGGAACGGACAGCAGCGCGTCTTACACTAAAATTTACCACGGAAAAGAAAAGTGGTAAATTCAATTATTTCAATTTCAGTAGCGACAATAAAAATATTTACTACGAAAGAACCCTAAGCCGCATGCCCAGCTTGGGAATTATGGGCAATATACTCTATAATGTGACTTTTATCATTTGGGGGTATTATAAAAGCCACATTATAGGATGTAGCTGTAGTGGTTTAGCATGTACCTTGTGTGGGCTATGTATAAGCCCGTAGCGATTATGCAAGCCACAAGCCCAATCAATTCTCATATAATTATATTATCTCGAACGCGTCAGTGGAACCGGTGCACTTAGTATGCGCTCGATCAGGGTACTTTCATTGGCCAACTAAACGAATACATTTATTATATTGCATCATATAAAGTACTTATACATACAATTTGCCTGGACTTATCGACTATATTAGTGGTTAATTATATTGTGCACGCAATAACGGTTTTTTTACGTTTACATAATAATCTCATAGACAAGTTGAATTGTATCTTAAATAATGTTTCAAGAGCATGTTACCGGTCAGACCACAGATATCAGAAAATAAGGGTCAGACCTTATCTATACTAATATTGTAAAAAGGAAAGATTTGATTGAATAGGAAATTACTAGACCGATTTAAAAACATTCTTACATCATTAAAAAGCTCACTTTTCAGAGAGTGACTATTTTCCCCGGAATTTCTACGGAAACGGGAACTGCGCGGGTGAAACCGCGAGTCGCTGCTAGTTATTTTATAAAAGCTGTGAGTTTCCTCTGTATAAACACGATCAGCGATTAGAAAGTTGGGGCAAAGACATTTTAACAACACGTGGTTAGAGGAGGTTAGGCCAAAGAGTTAATATGGGTTAGGCAGTCTTTCGATTTTGGGTCATCGTGGTTATGAAACTGTTCTTCCTGTATTTTTATGGCAGACGTCCGAAGTTTCCCGCCTAGCCCTATTACCCAGTCTGAAAAACCGAAAGCTATTCACCATATCTGGGGTTTATTCTATTATAATGTACACCCGAGGATGATACCTGCTATGTCTTTGCTTTTACATCTGCGCCCCGCGGCTTCGCACGCGTTTTCTCTATAGAAATTTATAAAGGTGATGTATATCTCACGGGAACTGATTTATGCTATAATAATTAATTTTGTTTTAACAAACTATAAACCGACTTCAAGTTTATAGTTTTTTTTATGAATTTTCATGGATTCCATTGTCGGAACTGAACAAAATTAAAATGGGACCACACTAGAAGCACCACCTTTAATATAAAAAAGAATCATGAAGATCGGACCACCCAGTCAAAAGTTCTGAGGTAACAAACATAAAAAAAAGAAAAAAATACAGTCGAATTGATAACCTCCTCCTTTTTTTGAGGTCGGTTAAAAAGTAGCCTTTTCAGCAAAATGTCAGCCCTATCTGTTCTGTAGTTTTGGCGAGAAGAGGTAACAAACATCCATCCATCGATACAAACTTTTATAATATTAGTGTGATATAAAAAACCCTCTGTGCTGTTGACTTTGGCCCCATGAGACCTCCCTAAGGACCAGGTTTTCTTTTGGACCAACATTTATTTTTTGGATTCCTGCTTTTTGAAATATAAAAGGAATCAAAAATATTACCTGTACCCGTAATTTCCGAAGTTTCCTGAGGAAAGGAGATGAGATCCCATCTCAGGAAAGGATATGTTCAATATTATAGAGATGTTTTCTACCATACCTCATACCCATACTATTTTTTTTACTACTTCTATTAGTATATTTGACAAATGTTCGAAACACTCGGCGCGCAGGTCAAACTCGCACTTGACGAATCTTGTTGTGCGTTGAAAATAATATGGTAGGTACGAAGCTCTGGCTGCCGTCGTCATCGCAAGTTCTAAACCTAAAATTATCAAATTCTAACCAAACATCGGTTTTCGATCAATTTTAGTTCCGACGCATACGTCGTCGGTCGGAACTAAAATTGATTGAAAACCTTTCAGAAATGTAGCTTCAATAACGTAGTTCGTTAGGTTCGTCCTACGTAGAGTTTCCGATGGGTGGTTGATTGAACGAGCTCAAATGCATGTTACATAGATTGAACAGTTTCAAATTTCAATTTCATATTTCAATATGCCATGCCGGAGCAAGGTTGCATCGTCGCCGGCAGCTGCTAAACTATTAATTAAATTTCTGCCTGCCGACCAGCTTCTACGTTGTTCTATTGTGTTGTGATATGATCTTTTGTTAGGTAACTTTATTTTATTTTGTGGCAACAATGTTTCTGTATATGTAACCACAACCTACTTATATAATTGAGGGAACAATGGCCTTAAAGTCGTACTTATTTCTCCAGATGTTTTTGTAATTTAAATCTTTCGTAAGTGGTTCAAAACATATAGCATTCAGAAATAAAGAAACGTTAGCATCATGTAGCCGCAAACTGAGCAGAACTTGTGTTTTTGGTAAAAGATTTGAAAATTTATTTCACATTATATCAAACGATATTTATTATTATATACTAGCCACTTGCCCCGGTTTCGCACGGGTGCAATGCTGATGTATTTATTATACATATATGTAAACCTTCCTAAATCTTAAATATATTAAGTACCTACCTAATTTAACTAAAGATCTACGCAAACATAGGGACAGACAGCGGGAAGCGTCATTGTTTTATACTAGGTATGTACATAGTATACCTATAGATAAAACTCCCAGAATCAATAACTGTAGATCGTATATTCATTTGTCCCAAGGCGGGAATTGAACTCACAACCTCCTGATCACAGGCGGAAATCTAAAAATTGTGTTCGTTAATCAGTCTGTACATTCTAAGTTATAACATCATTCTGTTAAATAATGACTTGAGTATTAGGTATTACGTTGCGAGGATAAAGCCGCGAGCGAAAACTTGGTTTAAATATCTTACGCAGTTTGTTAACAAGTTTTGATTATATGAAACTTGGTACATAATAATACATTATACATTTTAGGATGTACATACAAGTACATTATTTGAGTTAGGGAAGGGCCTGAGCCTTTTTGTTACCGTACAACACGATACCAAAGTATGAAATTAAAATAAATAAAAAATGCTCGACCTTTCAGCATCAACTAGCTCCAAACTTAGGCACTAGCTAGCTACAGAGCCTGAAATTGCGGATCTGCAAACCGCTATTTCCGGAATTAGCTTGTTCGTTCGATACGATCGATTCTGTCTGTGAGACCAAACCTAGAACATCGGGTGTTAGTCTAGTTTCGAATTCAAATTCAGTTTGAAGATTTAAAATGTTTTGTGCTTTGCAAAATGTGCACTTTGTCAAATTCTTATCTTGCATAATGTAGCAATAAGAAGTGAATTTCAAATAAGTTTAGATACAAACTTTTACAAATCTTTCAATTATTTATTTATTTAAATTAATAATGATGGACAACTCCACTTTGACCAAATTGAGTAGAGATTGAGTAATTGGTAGTTCTATTGTATTGATTTGATAGTAATACTTTTATCAGCCAAAGTATAACACGCATTCTCAAAGAATAGGATTGAAAACGACGCGACGACGTGGTCTATCATGCTTTTTCGGTCAGATAGAATGAGCAGTCCGGAATGGCAGTCCGTAATGAGAGATGACGTCATCTTTAATCTGAAAGACTCTTTAGCGCGAGGCGTTGCTACTGATTTTGTATAGCTAAAGAAAGTAGATCTTGTTGTAGAAACGAGAGAGTCCTGCTGGTAATGCTCACAGGTAAAACTAGTTTCTCTTCTGCATTTCATATACGCACTAGTCGCGGTACTTAAACGAGGCTTCAGGTTAAAGTCGTGTTTTTAAACAAAGTGCAAAATAATGTTGCTTATGGGGCTAGATGATGTTGTGTGGTTTGTCCTAAATATAGTAATAGTTTTTTTAATGCTAGTACCTATTTGGTTGGTTGATGAACTCTTTACTTAATGACAAATTGATGACCGCCGTGCCGCAAAAATTACTGAACGGATCGGGCTGTTATTTTGCATACAGGAAATTGCTAGGCCTGGTATAACACATAGGATACTTTTTGACTTTTATCCCATAAATCAGTTCCCGTGGGATAGGCGTTCGAAGCCGCGGGGCGCTGAAGTATTAAATAAAATGACAAAATCATACAATATCCGGAATACACACGAATCATAGAAATCTACAATGAGATGTCCAAGAAGCTATAGTCGAATCCATCGGGCTGATACTTCACTGGGTTACCATTCTTGCGTACCAACTAAATAATTGATAAATTGACTAAATATTTACGCTTCCACGAGTGTGACCAGTGACGGTAAAGTTCGTACGCTACCTACTCTTGGGTGTCAGAACTACAGCTACGAACTCCCAGTACATTCGCAGTTGAGTAGTGGCGTGGCGCGTGGCGAATCGTCCCGCCTTTGTTTTAACATTCAATAATACGCGGATATTTCGCTCTACTAAAGACTTGCGATGTCTGAACGGGGCAGCTTCAAGGTTGAAAAGTGCGTGAATTGACCCATGACATTAAATTAATTGATCCTTGGTTTTCGCTCCTCATAAAATTTTGGGCCTCAATTTTGAAGAATCAAAAAAAAAATTTTTACCTAGTAAATTGTGTAATTAAATATTTCACACTTCTGTCCGGCGCGTAATGCATTTTCGTTTTTTATTTGATTTGCATTATTTTATAGACTTTGTTTTATGATCACAATGTTTTTTTTTGTATATTATATTTAGTTATGTTTTGTGTTAAAATTTTGTGTAATATCATTTTTAATGTTTTTGTTTGTTTGCAGTGGGGACGCAGAATATAGTCCTTCTCACTACAACAACATGAGAAACAACGTGAAGTAAGTACCTTTATTTTTAAGACTCAAGATAATTTAGGTTACTTGTTACTTATAATAAGTAATTTAACTTTAATGAGACATAAACACCTAATAAACATCGAATATTCTTCAAACTTTGAATCCAATCATATATTGTTCAACTTCTTTACTACGATAGCTACATAAATAAATAATATCTACTGGGTTTATCTGTCCATTGATGTAAAATTAAACCCCACAAACCACATTGGGTAAGCTGTGGCCGCCGTACCGCCTTTACCATCAATTCTCTTTGACGAGGCTCCCCTCCGTTGCAATTTTGAAAGAATCACGCAATTTTAATCAGACTGCCTGTTTCGTTAAATGTAAAATAAGTACACGTGTTTAATGTGGGAAACAAAGATTTAAATCCAGTGAGACCGCGCCGTGTTTGTTGCCATACGAAGTTTGTGAGCTCACACACTTGTCTTTGTCATTTGGAATCAGAGTTTTTGTAGTTTGTGCTGTTATTGCACGATAAAAAGCAATAATAACGGTTAGGTTTATTGTCAAAAACACTAATTTTATCTACTTATAGTGTGCGTACGTTGGCATTTTGTTACCACACGCATTCAAAGAACAAAAACAAAACGCCACAGCTTTGGGCGTATCTAACAATTTGAATCATTGGGAAACAACAATAAAGAGGACAGAAACGTAGGCTCCACCGGCTATGATAACCAGCTTTATAAGAAAACTAAACATAAGACTAAGTTACGTCACACCGACGCTTCAGTATGTGTTTTTCCTTATATATTAAAAAATACGCTTACTCCAATATCCCTCACAGGGGCAATTATTAAATATTTATCAGCTGCCGAAGTGGTTTATTCCGAAAACATGATTTTTTCGTTACCACCCCCTGTTTCGAATAGTCGAGTGTGTGGTGTTTTAAGATTTATCTTGTTTTAGAAACTTAATTGATTCTTACGCCTTTGTTTATGTGTCAAGTTTTCGAACAATACTTACTGGACAATTTACACAGTATTATCTAGCCAGCAATAAGCCCTACCTACCTTCACTTACTATATAATGGATATTCTAATTAAATACCTATACTGTTTGCAATAGTCTGCATCTTGCTTAATTGTTTAAATCGTAAATACAAGTTCTAATGAGCATAATACAATATTACGCAGATAATATGTAGTTTAGTTTCTAATATACCCAAAACCCGGGACAAATATCTGCAGATATTTAAATAATAAGCTAGATAATAACTCAGTATCATCTAGTTCCATGCTATCGTATAAACGTTTGTCCCGAGCCTGGAATCCAACCTGCGAAGTGGACCTGGCCCACTGCGCCACAGAGGTTGTACGTGTACCAAATCAAAAACGAAATATCATTTTCAAGATATGTTAATGATTTAACTGTTGTCGCATCGAAATGCCATAGGTAGTTCATTCAACTTTAAACACATACTTAATGAGTTGCTTTGCTAAGTAACGGTTCTCGTATAATCCAGGTCCGGCCAGTCCTGCGGGGTATTATCTGACCCATACCGTTACAGAGACAACTTATTTACGAATTCATTTAGTCCTTAGAAAGCTAAGCTATGACATTGTTTGGATTAGTCCCAGTATTGTGTTGTGGTCAACGAGACAGTGCCAGTCGCTGGCGCACGTTGAATATTAATGCAAGTGATGGTACGAGTACATTGAAAATCTGAAAACAATGGAAGCCTAACACTAGGTAGACCATAAAGTTTTTGGTTACCTACCTATTATAGTTTACACCATGAAATAGTAGGAATAGAAAGGATGCTGTTTCAAGTCCCATCGAAGTCAAAATCTTTCGGAATGTTAGGTGATTTCTTAGATAGGTTATTTTTAGAGAACGTAAGTAATTGGTTGGTAATTATAATATAACGGAAAGAAAATTATTGCTAAGATTTAAATTATAGTAGTTTGTTGACCTCCTGTTAAATACAGTAAACTTAGAAAAAATACCACGCATTAGGTATAAATGTAGGACGTCTTTGTTGCCAAACATCGTGCGACAGTAATTTTACTTTTGCTTTTTTGTACACAGGAGTTACAAAACTTTGGTAAGGTACTTTATGTTTTTTATCCAAATACATACGTACAACGATCACTGCCGCCGGAGTTAGCAAGCGTCCATAAAAGTCGTGGCAATAATCCATAAATTCAGTGATTTCTGCGTTTTAGAATGGGTTTTTTAAATGGTTTGCCATCAAAGGTCTTAATGTGCTATGATAACCTAATCAATCACCCAAACTACAGCCGTCAGTTCGGGCTATATACCTACTATAATTTTTTTTTAGCTTCACCACCACAATTTTTCGAAATGGAGTAAAGACAGCTGCTGTATTTATTCCAATACTTCCTAGGACTCTATAGTTCTATGAACTAGAAATACCTACCTTCTTAATCAAGAAGTTCCATATTGAAAGACCGTTCAATGCCGTTCGCGTCACCTTGGTGGAAAACTGAGGACACAACGGTATGTGCGGAAAAACGTGAAGTTTATAGAACGCTAACCATCCACTTTGATCCAACGATTAACCTCGAAGTTGGACTCGTCTAGCTGGTTGGCTATTCCCGGGTATAGCCATCTACTGCATATCTTAGAGCGGATGGGTAGAGTTTACAACAAAGCTTTATTAGATGCTTAGGCAAAATTCGCTTCGAAATGACACGCTAATACTATGTCATTTCGAGGCAGCAGAATAGGGAACCATTCCTTTTTTATATTATGTTTTTTGTAGTGATTAAATCTTTGCTATAACAGGATGGAACGGTATTGTTCTACGTTTGACATGGTCTATGAATAATAGACGACAAGTAATTAAAAAAAAGTTACATGAAAATAAGCAGGTGACTTTTTGTTACTGTTCTATTCAGCGCATAAAATCCTCTAGATCGCTGAAGGATGTTGTAGAATGAATAGAGAATTGTCCTGGATAAAAAATAATATAACGGGCTCTATCTTCATCATTTTTTGTTAAAGGTGCATACCCGAGTCAATGTGGCGCCGCGGCGCCACCTATTTTATCTTATATACATTTAACAACAGAAATTTCAAAAATCCATCGTTCAGTTTATGATTAATGCCTCTTATTTTTATAGGCTTTGTGGCCACCAAACTCTATTTTCGCAGCTCTGACCCTAACTATAAAAAATAAAACTATTACAGAGGTATTAAAAATAGCTCATAATAGGTATCACAAACTGTAGTAGAGATTTTTAAAATTTCCTGTGTTAAACGTAATAATATGAAAAAAAGGTGGAGGTGGCACTTTGGCTCGGGTATGCGCCTTATAGGCAAAAGTAAAATAAGTGTTCAATATTCTGTTAATATATAAAACTGACGGAATAATTAGATTTTTGAGGACACAAACCTATTGTTGTAAATGTTGTAAAATGAAACAGAAGGGCTCAAATCAGAAAACAAACAATAAAAATTGTCGTCAGTTCCATCCAAACTAAATGGAGGTGTGACGATCATTTAGGTAGTTTATCCAAGAGGTTTCCTCAAGCGAGCGCCTTGGACAATGCCAAAACCGATTAAGAAAATTGAGAACAGGTTTGCCTGTAACCAGTTTAGAGGGGCTCTACCAATTGGTAAAGTGATAAAATAAGTTAAAACGCCGTTGGATAAAATGCTTTCTTATAAATCTGGTAACATTTTTTTAATCTAGGTTAACAAACGGAGAGGAGATTAACTTGATAGATTTATAATTAAATAAAAAATAATACTGCGCAGTTCACAGAGCATCATCTAGCCCCCAGCTAAGCAGAGCTTATTAGCCAGAGCTATTTCTGGATAACTATAATTATTTAATCATTTAACGCTTGAAACGATAACTTTGTAATTTCTACTTTGTAGCACACAGCCGTGGAAAAACGAGGAAATATACCTATAGTAATATGCATGTAGGTAAAAAGTTTATATAATTTATTCAGTGTTTCTTTCACGGTTTGAATGTGGGAGAGATCAGACATTATAGCAGCTTGGGGTAATCTGTGTAGCAGCCTGAACTTAGGAACAGTTGAATATAGCCGAGATCTTACTTATTGAACGGAATAATAAGTTATAAATCAAAAATTATACCTTAAACTTGAAGTAGGTATAAGAAGTTGGTTGTCACATTTCTGTAATCAGGGAAGGATACGGGTTCATGGGTGGAAATAATGATTCGGGGATCGGGGCTAATCGTTCGAAACACTTTTTTACGTGTATATACAAATCATAAAATAAAACGTATAGACGGGATGAGTTGCCCGATTCAAAATATTCATTAGATGAGTTTGATCATCCTCATGTTGACTAAAAAGCCAGCTTATGTAGCGTGGAAGTCAAAAATATTTTTTGGTATATGATTTGATTTTTAGAATGTATTTATAGCGTGGGGGCTTACGCACTTTAAAACAAAAATCATTTCATTAGTTAGTAATTTATAACCTGCGTAAGTGTAAGAAAGTTTCTACAGTTAAATCTTTTGAATCAAAAGTTTTGAATTGGAAAAAGCAAAGTTGGCAATATTTCTTTCGCGAGATCTTTCTTCCGCAATACAAACGAAAATTGCAGATATCATTTCATACAAATAAATTATAAAACTATCACGTTTCTTAAAATTTTTATCAGATCAATGATATCATCAACAATTTTTTCGTTTTATTTTCCGTAATCGGTGACGTATATATGCTTCTTAACTGACCTCAGTAGAGGTTTTTTTGTTATTTTTAGGAATCAGATGCACGCAAAACCTTTATGGTAATTCCCGTTGACCTAGAATCATGAAATTGATCAAGTCTTATAGCACAAGTAAAGTATAGTAAAAGGAAAACCGTAAATTTATTGTAATAACAATTACAGTAAATTTACTATACTATTTAACAATTTATGTTTATTTGGTTTATCGATCGAATCGATTTTTTGCTCACGTGAATCCCATTCGCATGTGACTTTTATATTTTTTCACCTATTGGCGGAACAATCAGATGGACCTAAAGCTAGGTGAAATAACCATACTACTTGATGCAGGTACTTATTTAGGTACGAGTATGATTAGAATTCCTGTTTACGGAAGGTAAACTTACCTACCGCATAAAGACAATGTTTTGAAAACACGTGTAATAACCAAAAACATGACTTTCCAAAGGTTATGTTTATGTCTATTATAGAAACAGCATAAAGGAAATGTAGTGGCCGGATACACTTTAGGAATAAATAATATTTTACTTCTGACTTCTTGTTATGTTACAAAATTTAATTTTGAAGGTGGACATAGTTTTGACAATTTACGTTGAAACTCTGGATAAGAATTTCCACCGTAGGTACCTAATTAGGTATAGGGATATTTTCCTCACAGCTCAATTTCGGCCGAATCAACACGACTCAGGGTTCAGACGCAGGCCCAATGGTAAGCTGGTTAACTACGAACCTTTTTGTGTTGGAATAACACCTACGCTTGATGGCTTCCGAGAAACGGGGGTGTGAGACTACCAACCAACTTCCTAGCTCCAAGTTGCTTCTATACGCCTTTCTTGCGGTAAATACATGGGGTATTTACCGCAAGAAAGGCGTATAGACTACCTAATATTTATTGTAGTCTGACCCGGTATTTGAAGGTGCCACCTACCTCATAATCTCCCGTTGAACCTATTTTGGCATAGTCCATCCCATTAAAAAGAAAAATTGTACGTTTACTCGCACAAATGTACAATAACCATGAGGAACCTTGAACAAATAATTATTTTATAAATTTTAAACTATAAACCGACTCCAATTATAAAGTTTTTTTAAGGATCCCACTGTCAGAACTGGACCAAATTGGGAACACACGGGAAGCACCAGCTTTCAAATAAAAATATCATGAAAATCGGACCACTAGTCTGAAGTTATGAAGTAACAAACATAAAAAATGCAGTCACATTGTGAAACTCCTCCTTTTTTTAAGTCGGTTAAAAAAGTATGGGCAAGGGCAAATTTACTTATGAAAATAATTGACCCGAAATATCTACTTTATTAACAAAGCTAATCACAATCCATAAAAAAAAAACAAATGGAACTAGTAGGTATTCTTAATTGAAACAAATATGTAGACTATCGCGAGCAATTTACAGGTAGCTCAACTGGCCTAGATAAATTCTAGATCATTCTTAAAGCAGTACTATAATATTCGCTCTTATAGGCTAAATCAATAAAGGCGAGGTGATCTATCATCTATAATAATGTTTGACAGGTTCGCTCATTGTTTGCATTTGCGCATCCAAAGCTTGTCTTTAAATATTTCCATATATGTTATTTTCATAATAATAAAGTAAAATATAATGTGTATGCGGTTTTCATGTCATAAATTCTATTAGATATTGATAGATCGTCTCGCCTTCATCATTATTACGATGATAAATTACGATAACAAATTCTAAAACTCAGAATGCTTTTGTAAAACAGTAATAATAAAATACAAGAGGACCAAGACACAACAAAGTCCGTTCATTTACTAACTTAAAATTAAATTAAGATAATTTGTGATTATATTTCGTTTATAGTTAGTATTAAACTAAATTATTAAAGGTTTAATGCGAACAGAAATGAACGAGCACAATAGCATTATGTTGTTGTCGATAAGCTCCAAAACGTCTTAGAAAATACTATAGGATATTCGCAAATACAGCTAGGTAAGTATATTACTAGCAGAACACAGAAAATAAAAAAGCCGGAAATTATACCTACACACAACATCCGCAAAACGAACCGCCTCAATAAGTGATCAAATTCTTTTCTGCGACACTTAATTAGCGCACATTGGAATAAAAATACATTTAGTCTACTTACTACTTATTGTTCTGCTTATTTCCATACGTCAAGTAGTACTATATGTACCTACAGACATACAGATGATAATAACCGTAATATGCGAACACTTATTTAAAACCACATCCGTGAAATGAAATCCATTTACGCAAACATCGCGCCATTCGTGGCATCATTCGACGTCCATTTTGTGGACTTTACGGTTTCAAAGAAAACTCTAGTCACAGTTTCATCTGCGATAAGATCAAAACCTAATTAAATTCATCCGCTTCACTATGTCACAGAATTACACATTTGTTTTCTACCTAGATGAAAGATACTGGTGTCGATTCTGTTGATAAATAGATAGATAGATAGATAATAACTTTATTGCACCGTCAATACATAACAAGTCAAAGCTAACTAATCTAGAGTGGCACAATCGGCGGCCTTATCGCTAACAGCGATCTCTTCCAGGTAACCTTTGGATGGATAGGATCCGTACGTATAGAAGCTGACGGTGGCGTAATTGATGACACGTTGTTGTTTAAGAATAAGCTAAAATTAGGATTTAGGAATGTCAGTGATTTCTAAATCCTTATTTTAGTTAATATTAATGATAAATAGACTATAGCTGTTCAATTTTAATGGCTATCGTTTATTTGACATTCCTAAATCCTAAATTTAGCTATAATATTAGCTAATTCTAAAACAGCAGAATCGACATCACTATACGGACGCACGTCAAAAATGACACTCTTCAAAGCATACTACATATCAAACTCTACATGCATATATCAGCCGCACGCTAGTGCGTGCGATTCTACGTGATGATTCTGCGACCGTAGGCTATTGGTTAGCAGAATTAAGCTCCTGGATAAAACACAGCCTATGGAATTATTTACTCTGGGATAATGTAGCACTGATAGGATGAATAGTTACAGAGATTATCCCGCTCAAACAAACAAATAAATTTTACCTCTATAAAGTACCTATTATAGTAGTTTATATGTGATATTTGTAGGTACAAGAGAATTCCAGCCTATTACAACGCAGAATTTAAATTTTTTCACTCTGTGGTTGGAATCTCCCGAGACGTGACGATCAGGATAATAAAAAAGCTGATGAAATAAAGTTCAAGACGGCACCTGTTGCGTTTATCGCTACATTGAATGTTTCTGTAAACTTTATAAATACATTTTAGACAACAGCTCTTTCCTGATGATAACTGCCATTTTTAATTTTCTGCGATGTGAGACCGTTTTTTTCTTTAAGTACCTACCTATATTTATGTGATTTCCTTTATTGTATTTTTAGTCTTGAGCCAGACACGGTTAGTTTTCTCGGAGTTTCCATGTGCCAGCATCAAAATGGCTAAAACGATCTTCGTAAACGTAAATACTCGTCTGGTCTATCTTTCATATGGCGAAAAAAAAATCGAAGACCGAGTTGCATTTTTATGATGTTCATGAAATTACTTGCTGTTATTGCTACAAAATACTTTAATAAAATGAAAAATGCATGTCGACTACACATATTTATACTCTTTACCTTTTTTTTAACTAGAATCCAAAAAATATAACCGGAATAACGCCACCGAGTGCAACGTAAGAGCAAACATAAGTTTAACAACGTAAATAAAACTGAACCTTAGGAATATGTTCTAAAACTTCTTGGGCTTTTCGTTTTTTTTCTCTTTGCCTTGATGGGAATGGGTACGAGCAGGGTCCCCCGTGATTCCTTCTCGTGTAGCGCCAAGGAAAACTTGCGAATACAGAAAATTGGGTTACGAAAACAAATTGAAAATTTCGAGGTAATTTTCTTATACGAGAAATAATATGCGAATTCTTACTAGCTAATCTTAGAGATTGCGGATGAACATTTGGGAGAGATTCTTGTAGGAAGAAGGACGAGATGTGTGAGAGAAAAAAACACCATAGACATAAATGTATTTTGGTATTATCTTGCATCGGTATAGGGTTATATGTAGTGCCATACCTAAAAAATATTCTTTAACACCATGAAAGTACCTTACCTATGTACCTACCACGTCATGCCTTGATCCTGTTTATCAAGAACCTAATTCCTTTCGTTTCTCAATAAATCAATAATTCTTCTTACTGAATATATAAAGAAATAACGATATCAAGAACAGTGGTTAAAAACGAATCATTTATAGTCTTTTTCACCTAGGAAGCGTTTTGTGACAGATGGAGTGCTTGTGTGTAGAGGCTGTTTAAAAATGGAAGAGTTATGCCATTTCGGTGAACTAACACTTTTAGTCGTACTGCAATGACAGAGCAGTGTTGTCAACGCAACAAAAGTTGTCAATAGGCACACAAGGGCCCTCAATTCTCTCGACTCTTCTCTTTTTGAACAGACTCTACTAAAAAAATAACTTTATTTTAAAGGATTATATATTTGTTTATATTATACAAGCGGCCTGTCCCGTCTTTGCACGGGTGGAAATTTTTAGGCACACCACACATAAATATAGTCTTGTTACTCATGGATTTATGTTTCATTCTTATGGTGAAAGAATTTTTGAAATCGGTCCAGTAGTTTTTGTGTTTAAAACTTTTTAAACGTACAAATCTTTCCTTTATGAAATATAAATATTATTAGCGTGAAAAGAACCACCTACTAAATGTTGATCAATTTCCAGCCCAACGTTTTGGAGTAAGCGGTCGAAGATGGAGAAGAGATTGATTACAGGCCTAGTGCTGACCAGCACCATAGCACTGCTGTTCCTAATCGCCTTTGTGACCAGCATGCTCATGAGAGCGCCTATCGTCGACAATGGTACGTAAATTAGTATTTAAACATAAAGGAATTATCTTATACTACTCCAACGCCTTTTAGATTAAGGCAGCACTGAAATAACGATTGAAGTTAGAAAATGATATTTGAAAGCCTATTGAATTGCCATGAAAGTAATTTCAAGGCAAGGGCCTTTATATTTCAATATAGGATGGGTGATTTATCTAAGAGAATGCTAAGACTTAATTCAAAATCTTCAATAATCATTTAAGTGCTGCCTTAATCTAAGTGGACAGATTAGTTTTCAATGAAAATCGGTAAAAATTTGGTCACTCGAGACGTGCTCAAATCTGAGTTGCATTCCAGTAATCGGGGTAAGTCTTAGATTGAATACTTAACACAGCACTTAAATGGCTATTGAAGTTACCTCATATATCGTCATTAAAGTTCTGTAAACAAGCCAAACTCGGTGTATAAAATTTGTACAAACAAATAACTGATACTCACTTGCTTGGAAAGATTTGAAATTGACAAGTAATGTAATTTGCGTGTAAAATGACGCGGTAATAGAGTGAATTTTAAGTCAAGGGCGGTATGTTCAGAGACGTGAAACAAACAAAAATACTCATATTACAAATAAAAATACAAATTTTTAACATGGAGTTTGGCAAGCGTGTTTTAGTTTATATGTATATGCGTATGTTTATTCTTAAATATTTGAGCAGCAAGTATCATACCTGCACTATTTTTGAATGCTAAACTTAGGCACTGGGAAAATTCAGATCAATCAGTGCTTCATAATCACAGAAATGTAGTTTGTAATCTTACTTCATAATGAGCTCAAAATTTAAATAAATATTAAATATCATTTTATTTCTGGCGCAGTAAAAAAATATCATAATCAACTTTCAAAACATCGTTTCATAAAATACAAACTTCTCCAACTTATTATAATTGAAAAAAAATATGGCCTAGTCTAGATTGAAATGGATATTGTTTATAAATAAGTATCGAATTGAATCTGAGCCCATGAATTTCAATTTAACGATGTGTGTCAATGGAATATGTAATTGGAGAAATTTTGTACGAGTTGTTATATTGAATTGGCGAGAACATCGACACTGGCACAAACAATGAAGCACCTAAAACTACATGTTCTTGAGTCTGACCTCCTTTATTTATTTTGTATATCATGACCTTCGTTAAAACAGGCACGTAATGTAGGTATTTATTATATCAGCAGTGTCTAAATAAGCAACATGTTGTCAGCTACTTTCAGTTTTGAATAAATAATATAAAAAACGCTGAAATTGATATGCGCTGAACCATGGCGGCGCTTATGCCGTCGTCTGCGCGTCATCCAACATTAGTTTAAAAAATGTTTCGTGACAAATCTATATGTATATTGTTAAATCCAAGTCAATAGATCATTTTCTTGGTACCTTATCGATATTATGAAATAAAGTATACTAAAAATACTAGATTACACCTACTAGACACTTGTTTTAGACATTGTAGAAGACTAAACTTACTTTCTCTAGTGCAGGATTTTAATAAGTTTGATTTGCAAAATGAGTTATTTTGTTTTCTTCCCTCTCTTTTCCTGAGTAGTTTTTCAAACAGATGAACACCATAAACCAAATTTATAAAAACATTCTTAACGTTTTAAATAAAAGTAGATCAATAACAATCGCTTGGTTCCTAGTCGATCTAGTCTTAAAATCCCAGTTAGTCGCCTCTCGTTTTAAAATCGGATAATGTAGGTACATAAAAGTTTTACTTGGTAGTTCGCATTGAAATGTAACACTCACTATTTACGTGTATACAATACAACGCGTTGCAACATAGAAATACGTTGGCTGTTGCAACTTGCAACTGCTCCGCTTCATCGCACGCTCCTATAATAAGTTTACCCGCAAAAAACACAAAAGGGTAAACATAGAGGTCAATTTCAATGAAATATATTTTTTAAAATTTCCTTTGAAAATTGCATTCAAACGAATAATGAGTAATTTGTTCAATAGAGCGCGAATAATTCCTTCTTTTTCACGGTGCTTTAAATAACGTGGTTGAATGTACGCGAGTAATTGCTTTGAATTGTATAAGTTAGGACCAACAATGTTATACAATAAATATGTATGTGGAACTGCAAGGTCTACAACATCTTTCATTAGCATTTTTCAAATAAGAATTACCTCAGTAGGCCTTAATAGGGAGAAAGGACCTAAGTGCATATTTGGTGTATTTCAAATATGACATGTAGGTATTGTAAACTTCAACAACAGTAATAATCAGGGTATTCCTGTTGAAGGAATTATTAAAGAGCATAATGGCTGAGGATAATGAAGCGTCCTGACTTTAATTATGGATTAAAATTGTAGATGGATTTGCAAACATAATGTTGCTAGCCCTCTTGGGTCGTTAAATTGTATGTAATTTGAAAGTAACCGTTGAGGGTTAAAATGGGGTTAGAGGGTGAGTCAAAACACCCCCGGCAGGAAGGTGAGCATTCCTTGTTGAGTCATATCTATCTATAAATAAATAATTTGGAGTCTGTTTGTAATGTCAAAATACATTACATGTTACTCAAGTAATGTAGAGTACGACTAAGATACAAGAAGGTACCAAAAAACAAATTTAATTTTGTCTGTATGTCGATCTGTCCTTCTGTTAGAGTTTCGGCTAATTTTCTAATCGACTGGGCCGATTTTGATGGGGCATACACTGAGAAACAGCTAATTATTATAGCGGGTTACTGCGGCTACTTATATTTCAGAAAAAAAAGGGCTCTGTGCAAAAAAAAATGAAATACGCGGGCGAAGCCACCTGGAAAGTCAGATTTCATCCACTTTGAATAGGAAATCAGCTTTCGTCTACTAGCAATCATAGGTCGAGATAATTGTGGAGGTAAGGTACTAGAAAAGGGGTTGAAAAACCTTGTTGCAATAGGCAGTTAGGTTTTAAAATAAATTGAATAATCTTATTTGATTCCCATTTGTCCTGATGGTATGGCCTAGTAATGGACTACAGCATGCAAAGACCGATAACATCCACTTTGGGTAGAAAATAAACTTAGACAACTAATAATCATGGGTCTTTATTTTAAGCTGTGGCACTCTGTATTTTAGAAAAACACTAGACTTAAGACCACATTATTTTTTTTACTCTGTATCCGATCTGTTTTTTTGTTTAGTGTCCATAAATAAATAAATAAATAAATAAGGTAGGTAGTAGACAAAGGGGTTGAAAAACTTTGTTGCAGTAGACGATTAAGTTTTCAAAACTGATTTCCATTTGTCGTAATGGTAAGGCCATAATAATGGAAAGACCGATTACATCCACTTTGAATAAGAAATCAGCTTTGGACGTGTACTAATCATAGGTCTTCATCCAGACAATTGTGGTGTAGGTACCTTTCCTACTTGACGAAGGAGTTCAAAAATTTTACTTGTCTTAGTGCTTATTTCGTAATTCTAAAGAAATAAACGATTTGACTCTTGACTCTATCCCCATAAGGTCGTTAACCTTATGGGATTACAGCATGGAAAGGCCGACTACATCCACTTTGATCAAGAATAACGTCTGCTAATTATAGGTCTACATCAGGACAGTAGTGGGGTACATGACAAATGAGTTGAAAATCGTCGGGGGCTGCATGTGGTTAGGTTTTCCAATTATATTTCCATTCACAACTTAATTATAGATTACGCTGTGGAAAGCCCGACTTATTCGTATTGAATAGGAAATGAGTTTTAGCTTTGGGAAATCCATGTTCTTTAGAAAGTTGCTGTAAATATTCCCAGGGAACTAAATTGTAGTATGACATATTTTATAGTCGGATCGAGGGCTAGACCAATTTAAAGTTTAGATACAACTTACAAATAATGGTAGGTACTTTTTATTGGTAACAAAAAAATGAAAAAGTTATTCAAATCATCTTCTAAATATTTAATCTGGGTGATGATGAATAATGATGACAAAATAAACATAACCTTCATAGTACGAGCTGAAAGACGATTAAAAACTTCTAAGTATGTACACTATGTACCCAACAAAGAACCATAATATCCAAAATACCTTGTAATTTGCATAACAACTCATATTTACTACGATTCAAAATCACGTTCCGCCAAAACGGGCATTCTCACGTACTTGCAAATAATCAGAACAAATAAAATGCTGAGTTTCCTAATTTGGGACTAGACTAATAATTGTGCGTTCAGTGCAATTTTGGAGTCCCAATTTAATAACAATAAAGTCACAACCCATATCGCGGTGCAACTAAGTCCGCTGTGCATGCTTAAGCCGCTGCTGGCCTACTGACATGCACAACGTGCGCCACAGTGAGGCAGCGGCTTCAACAAATTGAAACCTATGAAATCAAAGCAAAGCCGTTAGCAGATTTCGAATAAAGACTTATACATAGCTAGCACTCTATCTATTCAAAAAAACCGTAGTTTTAAAGACACATAGTTACGCACAGACACGGAAAGACACGGAAAACTAGCAACATGAGTAAGGTACCTTCAGAATCCATAAAGTGCTAATAAAATATCACGTAATCTCGCGTCACTAAAATCAAAGAGAGGTTCTCTTTCAAGGCTCTTTAACTACTAGGTACTGGGTTTTATACCTACTCACTGATCATGAATTTCCCTGTTTAGTAAGAGAATGAAGTAGCTGAAGCGACCTGTGTCTACTTATTGTAATTTTCTGTCCGACCCGATGAAGCTTTAAGACAGTTGTTCACATTGGGCCAAGACGCTGTGCTAAGGTATTGGGCCAAAGTGTGCAGATCTATTTAGCGTTATGTTGGTAGTTGGCGACCAACACTATCTGGTAAACCGAATAAGTGGTGTCGGTTTTCCTTATACACATCAAATGAAACTTGGCGCGTTCCGCCAACAGAATTCACATGTTTCCGAAGCGACGACATGTCAATCCTGTTTCACGTGTGACACCAGTCTTATTCCGTTCGTTGTTATTCGTGAGCAATGAAAATTTATATAAATGTAACGAAATGAATCAAACCAACATACGAGTAATAAATCAATCTACTTTGGTACAAATTTAGATAATATAACGCAAAAGCGCCACACCTGCAAGACATTCTAAATCCATTATTTTCATATCGTCTATGTATCGTCACAGTGATCAGTAATTTATTTCTATTATTTGATTGTTTTTTCCATTTTCAATAAAATGTTTTTTTTTTCGAAATACTTTGACATAACATAATGACTCAGCACCAAGGCCCAATGTGTACAATGGTCTTAACACACCAATTAATTTAACCAGCATTTCCATAGGAACCTATCTACCTCTATAACCCTTTGTAAGTAGCTATCTGTGATGGAATGCGCGTTCCCCCCGTACTGCGTCGCAGTTTGGCCTGTGGTTATCTTACTATACAAAAAGTGAAGCTTGTAAAGTATTAAATATTATATTATTTTGTGGACTAATTAATTCGAAGTCAATTGATATGTCCGAAGATATTTCCAACGAGTTATAATTTGGGCTAGTATCATCATCATCATCATCATCATCATCATCATCATCATCATCATCATCAGCCTATATTAGTCTACTGCTGGACATAGGCCTCCCCTAGTTAGTATAGTATTAGGTTATCTGTGCTTTGGGTATGGTAATGCGGAATAGACCTGCACGTATTGTGCTCGCTAGTTGTCGTACCTGCATTTAATATACTTAGAAAAAACACATGCATTGAAAGAGATATATGTAAAATAGTATATAGGTAAAATATGCTATAACATAACACAGAAGAAGATATATAGTACTAAGTTATACCGGCTTACCTTTGATGATCTTTATATCGACGCAAACCATACCGTGCACGGTACGTCTAATGTTGGTAATTATGCTATCACGATTGCTTGTCGAAAATGCATTTATAGTTTGACAAGAAGAAATTCTGCAACTTCAATAGCAATTACGACGAACAATCATAGTTATAGACCATTAGCAGCGGGCGGATTTTTATAATGTTGGTCTACTTGATCGAATAGATATAAACAATTAAAAAAAAAATAATATAATTTTTTAAGTGCCTAGAAGAAAAAGCAGATTCCAATAATATTCGTAGTCGTAGCTTAGTAAGTTTATCAAAACCGGCCCGTTGCTCGACTCCAATTGTAGTAGATTTAATTTAAAGATTAGAAACCCAGCGCATGATTAGTGTTTGTTATAGAGCTATGTATCTACATTTTAGAAATGCCCCAGACTAGTGAACTGAGAAATTCTTCACCCGTACCGCCAGCTGTTGTTGGCAAAGGCGAGTCCGACGTCAGTTTCTGCAACACGCCAGGATGCGTGCATACAGGTAAAGTGCTTCCCATATTCAAAAGACCGTATTTTTTAGAAACCACAAGAGAACACTAGCAGCCTTCGTGCTTTGATCCCGTAGATTGTAGAAGCAATTTTTTGTGTTTTAGAAAGCTACACTGAATAACACTTCATATCCTCACAGTTAATTTTAATTCAGAGAAAAGAATAATATGACCATTAAAAATTTAAAGGAAGATATTAATGGATGTATATTTTCTAGCTTCCAAGCTCCTACTACACATGGACGAGAAAAAGGACCCCTGTGATGATTTCTATGATTTTGCGTGTGGCTCCTTCATGGAAAACACCCGCATTCCCGACGATAAGACCTCTGTGAACACGTTCTCCATCATTACCGACCAGCTGCAAGAGCAGATCCGAGGACTTTTAGACGAACCCATTGTACCCGGGGAACCCAAGCCGTTTGTACTCGCCAAGACACTGTACCAAGCCTGCATGAATAGAAGTAAGTGGATGAGACTCCGTTACGTCATCGACTGTTTTATAGTTATTATGTAGTTAGTTGAATAAGAAAACGTGATATAAGATCATGTCTAACAGCTCAAAATGATTTCTTGTTAGATACCTATGTGATGTGATAAAGTAATCAGAAAAACACACGCAACAAAAAATCTTAAAAGGTTAATTAATTATTTCAACCGCAAAAATACGAGCTAAAATTTAACAACGAAGCATACCTACCTACGTTTTTCTTTCATTATTTCGGAGACAAACTAGGGTTTTGTTTAACGCTTTGATCCCATGCTTTACAAGATTTTCAGGTACTTTACCAAATTATTTTCCCACTTACGAGCTTAAATCTTTTTTGTTAGTTCAGTAACTACTATACTAGAATGGCTCGCGGATTATAGGAAAATTTATGATGTCCACATTCACTTACCAGCTGCCATCGAAGCCCGCGGCGTGACTCCTCTTCTGGACATGATGAAGCTACTCGGCGGCTGGCCAGTTCTGGACGGCACCTCTTGGAACGAGAATGCATTCACTTGGGAGGAATCCGTGTATAAGTTCAGGGCGGCGGGTTACTCCGTTGATTACTTCTTTGATTTCTCAATCAGCGTCGATGTGAAGAATTCTACAACACGAGTTATTGATGTGAGTTTATGAATACAATAGTAAGGGTGGTGTATTTCTTAAAGATAATCGGATGATTACATTTTGGTTGAAAGTTTTATTTCTTAGCGCAGATTGCTGATTGGTGCAGCTGTTTCAATTATGTTTCAGAGTTCACCACTCTACTATTCTTTTTTAATATGGATAAGTTAACTTAGGATTACAATCACTTTTGCGAATAAAATTATCAGTACCTATACATATTTTCTGATACCTGCTACGGCAAAGACAACAGGAAAAGTTGTTTTTTCAGACTATCTAAGAATGTATGTTTTAAGGTATGTCCCAAAATAGTTGAGTCTAAGCTTCTTTTATGCGCTTTGATGAAAAAATCAATAAAAAAAAACTACTTTTTATGCAAACAAAATTTCAGGGGCACCTGTTCTTTTTTCCATAGTCTGGTTTAAGATTTTAACTTAATTGCTTATTAAGTAACTTGGTACTACTTGTTTCAAAATTAAGATCTGTAGGTAACACTTTGATTATAATTCATCATCAATATATAATGAAGGTAGGAACTTTATCATAAAATAAAGCTCATTATATTCTATGCAAATGCATATCACGTGCACATTTTACACAAATTGTATTATAAATGCGAAGGTTTGGATGAATGTTTGTTACTTTTTGACGCCAATACTGAACGGATTAGGCTGAATTTTTGCATGTTGTTCCAGGCCTGAACAAAAATATACTTTTTATAAGATGTTCTCAGGGTTCAAAATAACCTTTGTGTTTCCATAAAATCTAAGCGTGCGAAGCCACGGGTAGAAACTACTATTCGATAACAATATAAAAGGACAGTAACAGCAATGCATCACTCATAGTCAGTAGTAGAGTTCATTCAATTTATAAAATTTTCGCAACAAAGGAATTGACGTCATACGTACTATTGCATTTAATTTTATGCATATACATGGAAGGTATGGGAAGATGCAATCACTTAAGAATGTCCTCGCAAACAGATATTAATGTCTATTGTTCCTTCAGTACCTAATCGTGTCAGTTGAGGCCAAACTGCATTATCATAGTAATTTTCTATAACTACCAGTATAATCAAGTTAACTAACATTACTAACACTAAGGCCGTGTTCACGGATACGCGGGTCGTGCAGCGGCGCGTGCAGCAGCGCGGCCCGCACTAAATTCAAACAAATGGCGTTGATATAGTGTGTTTATAGAGCAGCACATTTTACACGCCTTTGTTTTATTTAAAGCGTTGCACGCGGCGTGCTCTGCACTCTTCACGCCCCGCCTATCCATAAACATCAACGTACATCACGATATGTTTGTGTTTACGCGTGCGATGAAGATGCCGCTGCACGCGCCGCTGCACACCCCGCGTCTCCGTAAACAAGGTCTTAAGATTCTTTGTTGCGAGTTGATATATGTGCGACATAGGTTCAGCACGCGACTTCGCTCCTCTGTACCTGGATACATGACTCAACACTCACTCACTAAGTAAAAAAAGTCAAAATCAGACTGGTATTTTTAGTGATTAATTATACTCACAATTGTAAACAAATATTTACCTAAAATATATCTTTATACTTAATAATACTTATCGACGAAAAGTGAGGAAGAAATATCGACGACCTCTGTGGCGCGGTGGGCGAAGGTCCGCCTGCGACGCAAGAGGTTGCGGGTTCGATTCCCGCCTCGGGACAAATATTTGTACGATCTGCAGATATTTGTTCAGGGCGTTCTGGATGTTTTCTATGTATAATAAAAAAAATATCTATCTATGTAGTGTATTGTATTATGTATATCAGTTATCTAGTACCCATAACACAAGCTCTGCTTAGCTTGGGGCTAGATAATGCTGTGTGACTTGTCCAGCATTATTTATATTTATTTATAATAGTGTAGGGAGATGATAAGCGAACTGTGCGGAGTGATTTCAAGTGATATGCATTTGCAAGAGATTACGTCTGTAAAAACCTGCCAAAAACTTGGCAAAAATGATCACATAGCCACTAAACAAATAACATCTAGGTAAATGCCGTGAGCGATTATGACTCATTTTAACCATGAACTGCGAACTAAATTACGATTACGACAAAATTGTGATCATAACTCTAATAGTACAAAATACACAATGAAATATTTTTCACGTTGTGTCATTAGAATAATTTATTTTGGTTTAAAAAACTATAAACCGACTTCAATTATATAGTTTTTTCATTGTCAGAACTAGACCAAATTAATGGGACCACACGGGAAGCACCAGCTTTCAAATAAGAACGTCCTCCTTTTTTTGAAGTCGGTCAAAAACGAGTCTGGAACTCAAATCAAATCAATTACTCAGATCCAATGTTCAACAATCTGAGTAATTGACTTATACGAAACTAAGAAACAGCTAATAGGTTTTTGAGCAAACGGGTCCCATATCGTGAGGGACCGGGGCCACCTTTACCTCACCGTCGTAACATTCCAATGTATGAAGAGCAATAGGTACTGCGAGTTAAGCTCGGTTATCTTTACTCATTAATGTTATGCTCGAATCTGAACTGTTACATTTAACTCAAAAATGTTCCATATATGGCAAATCCGATCTGAGAGACATAAAAAGTTTGTTGAAAAATCTTATTGACTTTATTCTTCTATCTTAATCTTTTTTGCGCTTGTGTATTTGCCGTTATTTTCACACATGCTCACCTACCTAAATTTTACTCATATTAACATTAAGTTCATTTTCCTAGCTGGACCAAGCCTCGCTAGGCCTGAGCCGAGAGTACCTGAACCGAGGATTCGAAGACAAGCTCGTGGACGCCTATTACAATTACATGGTGGACATCGCAGAGCTAATGGGCGCTAACCGCCAAACCGCCATCGTGGAACTCAAGGATTCTCTCTTGTTTGAAATCAACCTGGCCAACGTGAGTTCCGGACTTTTTTCTCTACTATTGACTATCTTGCTTAATTTCTAGGTCACTGAATATTTTAATGTACCTACTAATATTATACAGCATTATCTGGCTCTAAAGCAGAAGATCTGATGCTTTGGGATAGGTATGTTACCTACTCTTTTGCACTGCACAAAAAGAAGTTTACAAAACTGTTTTGTTCATTTAAAACAGGTGATTGATCTCTTTTAGGCTTTAGGTTCTTAAGATTTGATTTGTGACTCACAATATGATCTACCTTGATCGATACAGCAAGCAAGTCTTTCTATTTCGATTCACATCTCCTCCGCAGTTCTGTAGTTCATGTTCATAGTTCATGTTCATGTAGTACCAGTATATTAACTATAGTCACAATGTGATCTACCTTGATTGATACAGCAAGCAAGTCTTTCTGCTTCGATTCACATCTCCTCTGCAGTTCTGTAGTTCATGTTCATAGTTCATGCTCATGTAGTACCAGTATAATATCTATAGTCACAATGTGATCTACCTTGATTGATACAGCAAGCAAGTCTTTCTGTTTCGATTCACATCTCCTCTGCATTTCTGTAGTTCATGTTCATAGTTCATGTTCATGTAGTACCAGTATAATATCTATAGTCACAAGTTATCTACCTTGATCGATACAGCAAGCAGGTCTTTCTGTTTCGATTCACATCTCCTCTGCAGTTCTCTAATTTTGGATCCTGCAACACAGTTGTCGAAGACGATCAGAGTAGAGTCCTGAGTAGACTATTTCCTAAATACGTATACCTTGAAATAGGCCGACATTCAGGAATAACAGGAGATTGCTCATCAATAGTCTAGAAAATTAAACTGGCCAATTTCGATCCATAAAACATTTTTTTGATAACGGATAGACACTAAATTATTTAAACCCAGATATCCCAAACGTGGGAGTCGTCTTTTTCTGAGGAGTCGCCTGAAGAAGAGCTTGACAACGAATTCGCCGAGATGATGCGGCTAGCCACTTCGGTTGATTATGTCAACGTAAGCACTCACTTACTCCGTCAGCATGACATATGTAATGTCCTAAATATGTGTCTTTATATCGTCAATCAATCAATTGTGCAATCACCGTTCGATGAAGGCTTTCCAGAACTGCATGTAAAGTCTACTGGACATGCGACGTAGGCATGACCATACATCTTTTTTAATGTTGTGCCCTTCATACGTATTATGTCATGAATACATTATCATATATATAATATATATGAATAATATAATTTATTATATATATGAATAGAATCAAAAAATCACAATCTATTTCTTACGTATCAGTGTATAAGCTACCTACCTTCTATTTTAAACTATATATTTCTTTGCCTTTGTGGCCCCTCGTTCTATCTTTATGAGGATTGTTTTTACGAGCACTGTGATGTTAAATAATTCAACCAGAAAGCTATGAACAATTTAACGAAGGATAGTCCAGTTGGCCTCACCACGTATCTTCTTTTTTCATTGAGAATTGCTAAGATGTATTTTGGGTCTTCCCAAAACTGGCAGTAGTAATATCAGAGCGGTAGAGTTGGAGAAACTGTCAAAATTTAGCTATGTACCTATGTTGCCATCTACTTTCTAACAACACCATACATACATGTTCTATGTCTTCACTCACACCATTTAAATTAAGCCATTTGTATTCAATAAATTTCATTTTAAACTGTTGCTTTTAATGTATTACATGGAATGCAAGTATTATTATTCAGCGACAAACGAGCTATTCGTATAGGTTCCAATTTTTGTCTTAATGAAATGAGCCGCAGAATTTATTGAAAGGTGGTCTCGGGCGCCAGAGAACTAAGCGTAGCGACCAGTTTTAATACCGCAAACTCCCCAAGGATATGATCACGGTATAGAGTTACATAATGGATTAGAACAGGTAAATTTGTGAGCAAAAAGGATTATCCAAGGTGCACGTATTTTCCACGCTCTGTTTGCTAGGAGACGCGCAGGTGAGTGGTTGGATCTCTATTGGTAGGTACCTACATCATGCAACAGTCGTGTTAACATTCCTGTGGTGTTTTAATTTATAAGATGTCATTGACAAGAATATGGACGCTTTAAAAAAAAAAATATTTCATCGTTTCTTTCAACAAGCCCCTTATAGTCAATAATTATAATGGATAATATGAATACAACGATGTGTTTATACGAATGGCCACGGAATCGCGTGTTTTAACATACAAGCTTGTTGCAGATTTCCTTGCCGCTTGAGAAACGCCGTAACGCAACCACCTTATACAATCCTATGACAATTGGTGAATTGCAAGCGAAATACCCGCAGTAAGTATATTACAAACTTACCTAGAGCATTATGATACCTACCTAGAGTTATGTAGATTGGGGTTAAGGGTAGTTATAACTAGATATACTTCTATAGAAACGAAATTCGCTCAATTGGAAAAGAACCAGTATAAATTGCTGAATATAAGTACTAAGTTGTTTTCGAAATGAACAAGAACTATTTTGTTTGTATCTGTCTGCCAAAAAAAGATGCACTGAAAATATTCCCCAGCAAGCAATCACTAACCTGGATAATGTTGCAGGATCCCTTGGCTCAAGTACATCAACCGCCTCTTAGCGCCTCACGTCGAAGTTGGCCTGGACGAACTTACCATCGTGAGCGTCCCCCAGTACATTTCTGACCTCATCGTAAGTCTATGTTTAATTTTACCTATAACGTAGTTTTTTAAGTAGGTTTATAAAACTTTTGATACTTTCATGGATATTAACTTTAAACTCATTTACAACAGTGGTGATGATTAGAGTTTGGAGCTTTCCAATGTTTCGGTATATACTTTCATGTGCCATGATCACGGAATAACTGATGTTACGAGCGAGTTTTTACTGGCATATATACCGATCTACCCTTATTATTTGGTAGTGGTCACGTTCGTAGCAAAAGAAAAAAACATGTTTTGGGAATACACATGTGAATCTTTATATATTACTCTAAATTGGTATAACCAAGTTGGCAGCCACTTTCAACCACTCTAGTTTATAATTATAAAACACCGTGTAATTTAACAAATGTTTACCAACTATTGTTTCGTACACATGAACTTTTGGGGTGAAGCCCAAAAAGCTACAAACGCCTGTTTATCTATCGACGACATACCGTGTAATAGGGTATATGCATATGATTTCAAAACGGCTATAAAAATATATACGTATTCTCTATTGATATAGAAACATATCTACATATTTATTTTTGCGTTTTGAGATGTTTTTATTGTAGAATTTAACCATTGAAAAATTGATATTTTAAATCTCAATCGCAAAATTTCGAAACGCTACTCCATTGACTAGAGCGGACGTGACATCACTGTACGCATTTCTTCTTTTTTTATTCTGCTTGCTGCACCATGATTTGACACTATTCTGCCCACTTGACATTTCGTATTGTCGATTATTTTCAGTTTTTTCGGAAAACCTCTTTCCTGAGATGATCACCACTACCGAGGTCGTCACCAAAGGTTTTAATCAAGTGTGTACGTCGACGTCACATAAACATGGCGCCAATATAGCAGCGTTTTTATCACCCGAAAATGATTGTAGTTTTGATTTGTTTTTTTTACCTTGTTAATGCGAAATTCAGTGAGCGTCTTATCATTCCTGGGTTAAATAAAGACCTAAAGAATCGATTAAAACAATAAAAAAAATCGATGCATATACCCTATTAACACTTAGGTAGGCATATCGTTTTCGTTTCAGTAACTTATTTCATGAAAACATTCAAACGAACGCACTTTCAATTTATACTTAAGTACAGTAAATATACATACATGACGATGATTATTACCTATGACGATCATTATTACGAAGCAATTGTCATGAATAAAACCTTGAGAGCAAAGCATTTAATAACTACTTACTGGGTAGTTTCTGTCCGCATCGTCGCATTTGCTATCTCGTTTAAATAAGCTTAAGAGTTCCTGCAGTCTTGATAGATATTGATTGGATTGGGCTGTTAGCGAGCACACGGGCCAACTAAACAACCCGACTGTTTAGTTGGGTTGGATAGTGGTTAACCACATAACTGTCGGCCGACTGTTTTCGAAAGATTGCTAGTTCTATTCAGGAACAACTGCTTCAATTATTCCTCCCTAGTTTATTTCTTCTGATTCACATCAGAGTACTCTTACTTAAGTATTTTTTATTAAGCGCGGGTCTTTATGTTGAATAAATACTCTAGTTATTCCTTTAGTAATTCCTCTATTCAATTTACCATCGACGTTTCGACAAGCAGCGATGGATTAGAACTTGACAGTTCCATCATGATAAATACGCATGACCAGTCGGCGCCAAAACTCGGAGCAAAATGAGCTAAATCAGGCCGATTGACTGCTAAATTAGTATGGCGCTCTCCCAAGCGTGCACATTGCCGATTGTTTAGTCGGCTGACATGGCGGCAGTTTGCTATGAGCTTTGGCACCGCGCCGCGCTGGCTTGTCATGCATATTTTTCATGATGGCGGCGCTGTCAAGTTCTAATCTATTAGTTCTTGTAAAATGCCGATTGTAAATTTAATAGAGGTATAGTTGAAAAAAGGCACAATTACAATTTTTTTTAAACTAATAACCGTTTTTTTATGGATTTTCATGGATCCCACTGTCAGAACTGAACCAAATTCAAATGGGACCACACGGGAAGCACTAGCTTTCATTTAAAGAGTCATGGAAATCGGACCACCCAGTCAAAAGTTCTGAGTTAACAAACATAAAAAAATACATTAGACTTTTTTTAATTCGGATAAGAAATAAAGAGTCTAATTGTTATCTAGTATGCGCACTCACCACGCCCCATGCCCAACCACCATCGACTATTTAGTTGGCCCAGTATGCGCACTGCCCATTCCGATCAAACTATCGGCCGATAAAAAGTCTGTGGTCTGCGGGGACTCTTAGCTTCCCACAGGACAAGTTTTTTATTAGTATCTGTTGAGTCGTTTAGTCGTGGAAAAGTCAAACAATAGTCAAATCGACTCGCAAGTTACTTACATGATCTATATCTATATCTATATATCTTATATCTTATATTATATATATAAAAGAAAGTCGTGTTTGTTACAACACTTATAACTCGAGAACGGCTGAACCGATTTGGCTGAAAATTGGTGGGGAGGTAGCTTAGAACCAGGAAACGAACATAGGATAGTTTTTATTTCGTTCCCGGCTGAAAGAATCTTGATGAAATTTGGCAGGGAGGTAAACGGTATCCCGGGGACGGACATAGCTACTTGAATAGAGCGTGCGAAGCCGCGGGGCGCAGCTAGTTATTATATTTAAAAAAGAAAGTCGTGTTAGTTACACTATTTATTTATAACTCAAGAACGGCTGAACCGATTTGGCTGAAAATTGGTGGGAGGGTGCCTTAGAACCCAGGAGATGACATAGGATACTTTTTATCCCGTTCCCGGCTTAACGAATCTTGATGAAATTTGGCAGGGAGGTAAACGGTATCTCGGGGACGGGCATAGGGTTCTTGAATAAAGCGTGCGAAGCCGCGGGGAAAAGCTAGTTCTCAATATTCATAGACTTAAAAGCTATCTACACATAATTCTTGGGATAATACTTAGTACAGCAATTTTGAGGTTAAAGAAGCTTTATTTCTCATAAAAACTATATAAGTTCACTTCTAATGAGAATAAGTAATTCGTAACAAATATTGTATACATTACATATTACCTCTTTTTAGACGTAGTCTACAAAATGACATGAAATTTGTAACAATTGAGTCAATTCACTCACTCATTCGAACTGCAAATTAATAAGCAATGCAAAACACGTAGCCTAGCCACTACACAACTAATGTTTCCCAACGTTCGAAAGCGTAGGTACATAGTTGAATTGTGAAATGAATCATGTGAACTTGAAAACAGTTTAGTGCCCACTGGACCCTGAAAACCAAAGGTACCTACACGAAACTTTTCACTGGATATTTCGAATATTAATTGATTGCTCATGTATGCAATCGTATTGTACGGGCCAGTGCTTTCAATTCCTCCCACCAGGTTACACGTGTATTGGACATTTGGTTGCCCTTGAACTGAAAATTTCAACTGTTATTGAAATATTTTTTGCTCTTTCGGACTTTGATACGTGTTAGTTTACGTACCTATATATCTACGCGAATAACCTAACCTATCTTATAAATACCTTGTTTATGGAAGGTTATGTGTTGTACGCATATCTTGTACTTACATAGAATCAACCCTAACCAGAGACAGAGACGTGCCCTAGACAAGTATACTGAAATAGAACTCAGATTCAAAAATGATAAGGAATTAGGAAGTAAGATTGAATAAAACTACCTACTGAACGAATAGGGCTCAGATTTAGATAATCTCGGAAAGCTCCTGCCCGCGATTTCGCACGCTCTTTTCCGAGATAAAACTAGTCTTTAACCGTCCCCGGCATACTGTCTACCCCCTTGACCAATTGCATTAATTTCAGCCGTTTAGGCGTGAAAAGGTACCAGATTAACAGTAAGTCTGTCGTTTTCTACAAATAATATTAATTCGAAATTAACTTCAGTTCAGGAGAAGGTACCCTTTCACGTAGGTAAGGCACTAAGGCTTTGCTTACGGAGACGTGCTTCTGCACGCTCCGTGCAGCGGCGTTTTGCTCTGTACACAGAGCAGCGGCGCGTGCAGCGTCAACGTCATCGCACGCGTAAACACAAACATATAGCAATGTACGGTGATGTATATGGATAGACGGAACGTGAAGAGTGGCGGTGACCGCCGCGTGGGACACCACGTCGCAGGCGTAAACACAAACATTTATACATACGTTGATGTTTATTGGTTTTGGGTAGGCGGGCCGTGAATAGTAGCGGTGGCAGCCGCAGTGCCCGCCGCGTGCAACTCGGCAAATCAATTAAATGCGTGTAAAATCGCTTCTCCATAAACTCACTTTATCAACGCCGTATGTTTGAATTTAGTGCGGGGCCGTAAACAAGGCCTTAATGTTTGGTATTCCAGGGGTTCACTTATAATGTGTGTAAATGTAACCTGTCAGTTCAGGAAAAGCATGTGCTAATCCTTCATTTACTAAAATATTGAATGCTACAAAGGCCCCTATTTTTTTCCTACAGGAACTTTTAGAAAGAACCCCCAAACGAGTGCAAGCTAACTACGTTATGTGGCGCATCGCCGGCGCCTCTGTATCTTATCTGACTGAAAACTTGCGCCGACGCCAGTTGGCCTACGTAACCATTCTGTCGGGCAAGACCGAGCGCGAGAGCCGCTGGAAAGAGTGCACCGATACCGCCGGTGCTAGGTGAGTCGTATCACTTGGCAACAACACTTTCAAGGGTTTCATAGCATTTATCAACGCAGATTTCACTAAGCCCGATGAAAAAATATAATCTGTTGTTTCTTGCGTAGTCGCTTCGATTCATTTCCGATAACTTTTCTGACCGGTATGGCTTGGTCAGACATGGCGGGATCCGGAGGCAAAACCCGTGATTCAAATAATGCATGACCACCGCGGTACTTTTAGTGTAGGTATCTCCTTCCCGGTCACGAGGCTTGCGTCAGGGTGGATTTTTGACGCGACTGATTCGGTGTTGATAAATGTGGTGAGACCCTTAAGGTTTGTTTAAGCCTACTCGGTAGGTATATATTTACTACCCAGAGCGGTTATGGAAAAGTTCACTCGGTTTCGCGCGGTATCCCGCCGCGCATTTTAGTAAACAGTAAACAACCAACCTGGGTAGCGAATACTGTTCAGTAGAAGATGCCTTTAGTCGTAGATTCAAAGCTTTTGAAACTTTTCGCTATGTAAGTCATAGGCAGCAAAGAATAGTATTGAAGCTTGCGAGTTTAGGCCGAGAAAATAAGGCAACCGGTCAAGAACTCGCAGCCAATTTCAAGTCTCATTGGATGATGGTTTGATACCGTAGTTGTAGCATTAGACACTTCATCCGTAATGAATTATTATATCTTCGGCTATTTTTGTCCTTGGCTATAGCTGCTTATTGCACAATTTTACAGTTTTGAAGTAACAACGTAGGCATCTTAGAGAAATATATTGCTTGCCGAAACGATCGCCGCCTGAACTATTCATAGTTATAGACATCCGTCCTCCGATGACACACGCTTCCATTCAGATTCGTATTATCACATCACAAGTTAACGTCACAAGCTCAGTTAGTAAACCTTCACTGATATTAATTCCAATTTTATTTCAACCTAAAAGAATCTAGATTAAATGATTTTAATTTACCTTACCTTAGCTGGCTTTATCCTGATATTTTGAGGTGAGTAAAAATAGATTAAAATTATAAATAAACGATAATAAATCGTTTCATAAAGTATAAAATACCGACCAATATTACTTCTGCTCGGGTACAGAGTTTATGTATGGCGTTGCTGTTCCCTTGTCATGAAGTCATGATGGTTCATTCATTCATGACACGCGAACGACAGCATATTATCCTTTATCTTATCTTCGTAGCTCGCATTATGAAGAAAACCTGTAAGTAAATTTTTTTTTTTTAAATTGTTTGGTAAAAAAGCTTCCTTAAGCATAAACATTAGGTAAACAATCTAATTTTGCAAAACAAATTAAAACACGCACAGATTCGCTTGGGCACTCGAATACAGCGCTGCTCTATTGCGTTGCCGTTTTCGTGTCATGTAGACTGAAACACGTTCTCGGTGACCCCGTTGACCCAATCTCCACGGTTAACCCGGAGGTGACGGCAACTGATTCGCTTCCGCACACTCCACGGCCGACTAAAAACCGACCCCACCAGATGCGGGGCCGAAGAATTCTCCGTATCCGCCCATAGGTGCTTTTGTGCACCTAAGGCGAATCATCCATGCCCTCCTCCCTCCTTCTGGTGACAGCCCAAGCCGAGGCATACGCCTAAGTGGTGGCCCTTGTAACGCTGTCATGGCCATCTGCGGTCAACAGCAGTTTAGTCTTTTCGAAAAAAAGTCATGACGGGTACGGTAGGTATAGAAAAACGCTCCCAAAAAGATTTTTTTTCTGCCAAACAAACTAAGTCGAAATAAATGGAAATATTAATTAGTACATAGGTATAAACAGCTCTGGCTGAATGTATTATTCTCAGTTCCCTCGAAGGATCGTACTGAATACATACATACTACTTCTTCGTAGATACCTGCATACACAACACATGTAGGTATACTCCACTTACAACTTTCTTTCATAAGTGTATTAACCCATAAAAAGGTGTTTTTGTTTTAAAAAATCAATAAAATGTTAAAATTGTTGGTAACCTTATATTTTGATCACAACAAAAGCATTTCTTGAATGACTTGAACTAGAATGCCAAGTCTAATCTCAGTTATTTTAATATTGGCAAAGTTACTAGTGGAATCGATTTCTAAATGTTTGTTGTAGATAGATAATAATGGGGTTGTAATGTGTGATTTTACAAGAAACAGTAGGTATAAGGAAATCTGAAACCAGAGGAGATACAGGGAAAGTGTACACACCAAGTACGGTTGTACGTTTAAATGACCAGAAAGTCGAAACAATCTAAAAAAGGGTAGTGCTTAACGAGTGACTGTAAATTAAAGTTTTAGGTGTCAAAAAAATTAAATTTACGATATAATAGCCGTAGTACTTAGGAAGGAGCAACTGACTGGGAGAAGAACAGCAACATACAAATATCTACATTTTGTGTCAACATTAACTGGCTCTGGGTGCAATTATACATATTAGGTCCTTACATATGAAATTGGCGTTTTGTATGGGAGGAACAAAAAGTCGAATATTTTTTAATATAATATATTTAATTAATCAAAGTATGAACCATTATTTTCTATGCACTTTTGCCATCTTATAGGTAGTTCATTGATCCCTTTACTAAAAAAACCAGTCGGACGGGAATCAATAAAATCTTTGAAGGCGATTTGGACTGCCCCATCGGAGTTGAATTTTTTCCCTTGCAAGAAGTTATCCAAATTTCGAAAAAAATGGTAATCTGTTGGAGCAAGGTCCGGGGAGTACGGAGGATGTCTTAGACTTTCCAATTGAAGCTCTTCTAATTTAGTAGCCGTCTGTTGCGCAGTGTGTGGTCTAGCGTTGTCGTGAAGCAGCAGTGGCGTGGAGCGATTGACCAGCCTAGGTTGTTTAGCCGCTAGCTTTTCCATCATGGTTTGCAATTGCTGACAATAGACATCAGCCGTAATAGTCTGGCCAGATTTGAGAAAACTGTAATGAACAATACCGGCACTAGTCCACCAAACGCTTACAAGTAACTTTTTTGGGGTTAATTTTCGCTTGTGGCAGGATTTGGCTGGCTGGCCAGGATCCAACCATTGCGCTGAGCGCTTCCGATTATCGTAAAGAACCCATTTTTCATCACAGGTAATGATTCGGTTTAAAATACCTTCATTATTGTGCCGGTTTAGTAATGTAACGCAGCAGTCGACGCGCGTTTGCCGGTTTGCTTCAGTCAATTCGTGAGGTACCCACCTTTCAAGCTTTTTAATCTTCCCAATTTGCTTCAAGTGAATTAAAACAGTTTTATCACTAACATCGCAGCCTGCAGCTAACTCGGACGTGGTTTGCGATGGATCCGCTTCCACAATAGCCTTCAACTCTTCATTATCAACTTGAGTCTCAGGCCGTCCACGGGGCTTGTTCTGCAGGTCGAAATTTCCAGAACGAAAACGTTGGAACCAAAAACGAACTGTGTTTTCTTTTGCAACACGACCGCCATACACATCATTCACCCTTCGAGTTGTTTCCGCAGCACTAGTGCCACGGCGGAACTCGTACTCGTAAAAAATGCGATATTTTAAGTTTTCCATTTTGTAAAATGAGTGACGCAAACAGAAAAAAACAGAAGAAAAAAAACAAATGAATGACGATCATCGAAGCACAAATACATGAGTCTATAGCTGTACAAATTTGAATTTGGAATTCCTTACTAAAGAGGAGAAATTTGTGATTAAAGTGGCCAGTACGAAAAACGCCAATTTCATATGTAAGGACCTAATATATCCACACACCCTTTCAGTCACTGAGTCGCCACGAACCCCCGAGTTTGCCTTGTGTTTGCCCTCTTTGTAGTCGCTCACTTAGTTATTTAGTCGCACGGCTAGATTTTGACAAGATCGTTTTAAAATTCTCATACGTTTGCCCTCTCTGTATATTTAGTCGCACAACTAGATTTTGATACGATCCTTTTATAATTTTCCTGAAAAATAAGATTATATTTTAAAGTTTGTTAGTGAGAGAGCTTGCTTTAGAAATGGATCTTAGAGGTGAAGATAAATTTAAGTGAGTATTTAGACATGTAGAAAATAGATCACTTATAAGTTTTTTTCTTATGCTTACCCGTAGCAGCTATAATGAAGTAGAAGTAAACCCGTAAGTTAAAAACTTTTTCTTTGCTGTATATATGTTTTATATTATAAGCTCCTAATACTGGTATGATGATTATGAGCTTCCAATTCACGCATAACTTTGTTTATAAGTATTACAGAGTTTTACACACCCAAAATGGTTACCGTTAGGATGATGGGGTCACCTATTAGTTTAGGTTTGGTTACATCTGTCTGGAGGACTCTATATTCTAGCTAAGGTTGTATAATATGGATCATAGAGCGCTCGAGCGAAAATAGTAGATTGTATCATAGTTATCAGACTCATTCTAGCGGATAAGGGAGCAAAATAATAGGGGCCCTTTTTTGAATCTAGAGGGAAGTGATAGATTCTAGAGTAGAATCCTGAGCGTAACGAGGCAAAAATATATTTTGCGCCCGAGTGATACACTCTACTTTTCATCACCCTGTATGAGAAAATAAAAGGCACCTCTAGATTTATTCACAGCCACTTGAAGAACTCATCAATCACTATAGTTACGTTCAGAATTCTACACTAAAATGCGTCACTACGCTCTCGATTTAAAAAAGCGCCCTCGCCGAATAATATTATTTTGCTCTCTTAAAGTACAATATACTATTACTGGTACTATTACTAAGATGTATTCAACATAGCACCGTATAAAGGTAGGTCTTTAGTAACATAACGAGGCGAGAACGTAAGTATACATAATGTGGTCATTAAAGTATGGCATGTCGTTATCACACACGAGTACGACTAGGTCTTAGCTATTGTTTCATGCATTTATTTCCCACAGTTTGTCCATCGCAGTAGGCGCCCTGTACATCAGAAAATTCTTCGACGAGAAGGCCAAGGCTAACGCTCTAGAGATGGTCTCTGATATCAGGTAATTCAAACTCTCAAGGTGTTCATTACAACGAACACCTTCACGTAACACTTATTAGAATATAATCACAACTTTGATTGACATTTGACATCCTTTAGGTATTTTGCTGTCGCCTTTCTCAAGCTCTTTGAAAGAACTCAAAGCGCTGTAGGACTCTCCCTACAGTCTCCTGAATTCCTTGAAAGAGCTTCAGTTGGTATTCCTTTTCGACTTATAACACAACCGAAAATAAGGCGACATCATTTATTTTTTTAAGGCGATAGCTAAAAATGTTATCGAGCTAGAGCATTTTTACGTATCTTCACTGTAGGTACTTCCTTTTATTAGTCAAACATACCACTCGATTATCTACCTAAATTATTCATACAACTAGGTGCTAAGTAATCTAATTCACTTGGAGGCTAAACCTTTTTTTCGTGGTACATAGACAACAATTCCGCAAGACCTTGGAAAAGGTGGACTGGATGGACGTCAAAACCCGGAACGCTGCTCTCGAAAAAGCCGACGCCATGGCTACACACATCGCCTACCCGCAAGAGATGCTTGACGACAAAAAACTGACCAAATTCTACGAAGGGGTAAGAGTTTTTACGTTTCTACGGGGATTTACATTTAGTTGAAGATAAAAATATACACCGGCCAAGTGAGAGTCGACGGGTTCCGTAACATTGTCTATAAAAACGGCAAAAAAAAATGTCTGGCGAAAGATGTTTGATTCTGGCCATCGGGGAGTGAACGTTTGCTCAACATTTTTAAAATATTATATTTATTGTTTCTTCAGATGCGTGTTCTCATTCATCATCTAAATATTAAAAAAAAAACCTTCGATATGCTCAACACTGTGCACCTAGCTTTTTGCTCCTGTGCAACATTTATTTATTCTTTAAACAACACAAATATGTACCTATCCAAATGCTGGGAGTAAGGCAATTTCCCTTTGTTAATTGGATTGATTGATGAAGCGAAATACCTATCGCAAACACAGCTATTAACAAGGTCGCTGTTCTAGCAACTGCTGAACCGGCTCGTTAACTTCCAAACCTGAACTTTGCACTCAAAAAACATTGGCAATGTAACAGATTTATTGTGGGTTCATCAGTTTCATCACGGATGCGCTTCACTAGGAGTAGGTACACTAGTACATAAACAAAGTAACTTCCCGCTGTTAGTCCCTTGGTATACTTAAATCTTTAAAACTACGCAACGGATTTTGATGCGGTTTTTTTTAAAATAGATAAAGTGATTCAAGAGGAAGGTTTATATGCATGATATAATACATCAGCATTGCGGGTCGCTAGTTATGTTACAAAAGATTTTTATTATTTCTACTACCTACTCTACTCGTATTCCTACTATTTTCACGTTTGTCTTTGCATTGTTAGTTTAGTCGACCCATAATTTGCCCATGCTGTGGCACTCTGTATTTTAGAGAAACACTAGTCTTAAGACCACTTTATTTTTTTACTCTGTATGCGAAGTGTTTTTTCTGTTGGGTGTCCATAAATAAATAAAATAAAAATAAAATAAAAGCTACGTTGGTGCTTTCTGGTTGTTTGCGACTATTATAGAAGAGAGTAAGAGTAAGTAGAGGCATAGGTCTCCCTTTGCCTTGCAGAACGATAATAGGTTACGGTTGCGGTTCAAGCAATTTTACAAAAAATCCATAATCCCAATCCAATGAAAATTATCAACCGTCATCATAACAAACGTATGGACGCGCTTTCTCCAAACATAGCAAGTAAACTCTCAATCAAGAAAACTTAATCCAAATCCGTTTGTGGGATACGTTAGCCTTTTTCAAATACCTACCAACCCCAACAGTTTAAAAATGTATTATAAAACCTCACGCGACCCCATCATTTTCAGTTGGAGATGTCATCCGACAAACTAATGGAATCTGTCCTAAACCTGACGCTTTTCGGAACCGATTACCTGTTCTCAAAGCTTCGTGAGCCTGTCAACAAGACCGACTGGGTCAGCCATGGCCGCCCCGCTGTCGTAAACGCGTTCTACTCCTCCATTGAAAACAGCATCCGTGAGTACCTAAACCAACTAGCTTTCTAACTTAGCTCATACAAAAATGATAAGGAAAAGATGACGCTGAGAGAAAGAGCAACATACCTACAAAAAGGCTGAAAAGTGATCTCAATTTTTTACTTCAAATCACGGCGCCTGCCACGGGGCCTTCCAAGTAAGTCGATGGCCGCACCGATATTAATTTTGTCGAAGCATTTCATTTCACAAACAATATCAAGTAAGTCATTCACTTTCAATTCATCTGAATCCCATAGACCAATAGGTAACCAACCATGTTGGTTACCTGATAGATCAAGTACTACGTGGTAAATATTATCTTCTACTAATGGAACTATGAAATATAATTGACCGAACCTAATCTACTACATTTGAAGGTTATGGCTGGATTGATAGATCAAGTACTACGTGGTAAAAATTATCTTCTACTAATGGAACTATTCAAATAATAGCAATTGAACTTCACTTGTTAAGTTCTTTTAATCATCTATTATGCTAACTGCGACAGTTTTATTGGCTAACATAATGCAGGACAATGAGTAGCTACACATTATTGTTAGATTATACCATAAATCATTCACAGTTGTGGAGATACTAATGTGTTCTCAGAGTTATTGGATAGGTACTTAGTTCAAGTTCATAATGCTCTGAGCACTCGCTGCATCGAAGGTCCTATAATGGTTAAGAAAGATCCATCATAAAGTTAAATTTCAATTTTGTGTTATTGTTGTCTTTGCAGGTTAAAAATAAAAGCGCAGAAAATATTCAACCTACACAAAATCATTGAATGGTCCATTCTTGTATTTAATAGAAAGTTGCCCGTATTTTTATTATACGTATATACGAGTATATTTGAGCACCAACTTTTTAATAAACGTCTATTTTGATTATTTCCCTGTACCGTACTTACATAATTTGTTTTGGTAGAATTCCCCGCCGGCATTCTGCAAGGGGCCTTCTTCTCCGCTCAACGACCTGCATACATGAACTATGGAGCTATTGGATTTGTCATTGGCCATGAGATTACACACGGATTCGATGATCAGGTAACTTGTAAATCCAACTTCTTTTAGTGTTTAACTTACTGCGTGCCAGGAAAAAGAGCAGGCCAGACAAAATACAGGATTGAAGAGCCTCATTGAGGCATCAACATAACCTACAAAAAAGCTAGAACAAAGCTGCTACCTAATCAAAATCGATCTGATCCGAACAGAACTTCAGAGAAATGAGATGAACTGATGATGTGATGTTTCTTTCCTAGCAAAATTTTGGTTCTGTATTTTGGCAGTCGCCAGTATTTACAGAGATTAGTTATGTGCGCAGGACATTATCACTATAGTACACAATTGCGTGCCCAAACCAGATGTACTCTCTATCTCCCTCTCATAATCCCGTGGGAAAGCAGACCGACCCGACTGGAAAGAGATCAGACGCAGGACCAACAGTTTCCGATACAGTGACATTAATGAGATGTTTATTTCAGGGCCGTCAATTCGACAAGAGCGGTAACCTGGTGGAATGGTGGCAGGAGGTGACCAAGCAGCACTACTTGGAGAGAGCTAAGTGCATCATTGACCAATACTCGAACTATACCGTCAAGGAGGTCGGACTCAAGGTAAACAAATGTGTAATCTATTATTATTGTCCCTTTAACGAGTAGGTATTGTCCTAAAAAAATATATATTTCCTATTCAATCAAAACATGTTGGTAAGGTCATTACATGAGAATGGGCTGGTCACATTTGGTTGAGAAACATTTGATGTGTCCAAAAAATATTTTATGTTCGAGAAGAACCAGAACATGAATAATTTATTTACAGAAAGTTTATATGCGTGATACCTACCAATATTGACGAATAACTTGAGAGCGTTATGTATATACCGCTGTGTGGTGCCGGCCTAGAATAGCACCACCCCATTTCTTCCCGTGGGTGTCGTAAGAGGCGACTAAGGGACATAAACCGGAGGGCGGGCAGCAGCGCCTCCCGTAGACCGATAATATCACCGAACTGCGATCCCCAACCCGCATGCCCAGCGTGGGGATTATGGGCACTACCCCCCCCAATGATTGCACACGCCAAAAAGTGGCCCCTAGTTCCCGGCCGCCTCGCTATTCCTGGCCATGGTAGCGGCCATGGTAACGGCGGGGCAGGGGGTGCTAAGAATCCCCGGGCTACGGCAGGCTACCGATCATTACTTAAAAACTTGACCCTGGCTACGTTTAACGGACGCACTCTGAGGCTTGATCACCATCTAGCGCAGTTGGAAGTGGAGTTAGAGAACATTAAATGGCATGTTCTGGGGTTATGTGAAGTCCGTAGAGAGGGGGAGGACACCGTAACCTTAGACTCGGGCCATCTTCTCTACTTTCGCGAGGGTGATAAAACATCCCAGGGCGGCGTAGGCTTCCTCGTCAACAAGGCCCTCTCTAACAACGTTCAGGAAATCTCCAGTGTGTCGACCAGGGTAGCGTACCTGATCCTTCGACTGTCCAAGCGGTACAGCTTGAAGGTAATTCAGGTTTACGCACCGACCTCGGCACACTCGGATGATGAAGTGGAGGATATGTACGAAGACATATCCAAAGCCTTACATAACACCACCAAGGCTCACTTCAACGTTGTTATGGGGGACTTTAACGGCAAGGTGGGAATCCGGACTGGCAACGAATCCCGAATAGGCTCGCATGGTTATGGAGTTAGGAATCACAGGGGGCAAATGCTTGTCAACTTCCTTGAGAAGGAGGGGCTGTTCTTAATGAACTCTTTCTTTAAGAAACCGCCCCAGAGGAAGTGGACGTGGCGAAGCCCCGACACTGTGACTAAAAATGAGATCGACTTCATCATGACGGATAGCAAGCAGATATTTAGAGATGTCTCAGTGATCAACAGGTTTAATACCGGATCTGATCACCGACTGCTCCGAGGCTCTCTGAATATCAACTTAAAGCTTGAAAGAAACCGTCTGATGAAGTCCACGCTCCGACCTAACCCAATCCAGATCATGGCGGGCACCGAGAAGTTCCAGCAGCTTCTCGGGAATAGATTCATTGCCTTGGATCCCACTGATGACGCTGACGAGACCCTACACAATCTGGTCGAAACGTTGAGGAACGAGGGCATCAGATTCTGCCAAAAGCAGCGTACTGGCAAGAAATCCAAACTCTCGGATGAGACTCTCGGGCTGATGGCAAAAAGACGGGAAACCACCCAAGCGACTTCTTCAGACAGGTCAGACCTGAACAAGCGAATTGCGAAGATGGTACGGCGCGACCTTCGGAGCTCCAACACACGCCTCATTGAAGAGGCAATAGAGCGAAACCGAGGGTCCAAAGTATTCACTCAGCAGCTTGGCAGGAGCCACCTGACGAAGCTTAAAACGCACGATGGGAGGACCGTTTTGTCGAAGCTGGAGATATCCGCCGAGATAGAGGATTTCTATGGCCGATTATACGCTGCACATGCCCCTCGTCCCCAACGAGTCGACCACGATTCAAGAGCCACCCTGACACGCCACTATACCGACGAACTGCCAGACATCAGTCAAGACGAGATTGTGCTAGCTCTGAGGCAGCTTAGAAATGGAAAAGCCCCCGGTGAGGACGGCATAACATCAGAGCTTTTAAAAGCCGGAGGAGCCCCTGTTATACAGGAACTACAGAAACTCTTCAACGCCGTCTTTCACAGTGGGAGAACTCCAAAGGCGTGGAGCGGGAGTTTGGTGGTGCTCTTTTTTAAGAAGGGAGATAAAACCCTCCTTAAAAACTACAGACCCATCTCACTCCTGAGCCACGTCTATAAGCTGTTCTCACGAGTGATCACGAACCGTCTCGCCAGGAGACTCGACGAGTTCCAGCCACCGGAACAGGCCGGGTTTCGCGGAGGATATGGCACCATAGACCACATACACACAGTGAGGCAGATTATACAGAAGTCCGAAGAGTATAATCAGCCCCTGTGTCTGGCCTTTGTGGACTATGAGAAGGCCTTTGACTCTGTCGAAACCTGGGCTGTTCTGGAATCCTTACAGCGATGCCTAGTAGACTATCGTTATATCGAGGTGCTGAGATGTCTCTACGACGCCGCGACCATGAGTGTCCAAGTACAGGACCAGCAGTCCAAACCCATCCAACTGCGCAGAGGAGTGAGGCAGGGGGATGTTATATCCCCGAAACTGTTCACGAGCGCCTTGGAAGATATGTTTAAGACACTGGACTGGAAAGGTAAGGGCATCAACATAAACGGCGATTACATCTCACACCTTCGATTCGCTGATGACATAGTCGTAATGGCGGAGTCGTTGGAGGAGCTAAACCGGATGCTTGACGGCCTAGCTTTAGCCTCACGATGCATCGGTCTCGGCATGAATTTGGATAAAACCAAGATCATGATCAATGGCCTCATTGATCCGGGACCGGTCGTCGTACATGGCCACCCTCTCGAAATTGTTTCCGAGTACACTTACCTTGGACAAATTCTGCAGTTGGGTAAAAACAATTTTGAGAAGGAGGCCAAGAGGAGGATTCAGCTAGGCTGGGCAGCGTTTGGAAAGCTACGTCGAGTCTTCTCGTCATCCATACCGCAATGCTTGAAAACGAAAGTTTTCAATCAGTGCGTCCTACCCGTCATGACCTACGGAGCTGAGACGTGGACACTCACGATAGGGCTGGTCCACCAGTTTAAAGTCGCTCAGCGAGCTATGGAAAGAGCTATGCTCGGAGTCTCTCTGAAGGATAGGATTCGTAACGAATACATCCGACAGAGAACCAAAGTTATCGACATAGCTCAAAGAATTAGCAAACTGAAGTGGCAGTGGGCCGGCCATATCTCGCGAAGAACCGATAACCGCTGGGGTAAACGAGTTCTTGAGTGGAGACCGCGACTCGGCAAACGTAGTGTAGGACGCCCTCCGGCCAGGTGGGATGACGATCTGCGAAAGACTGCAGGCAGATGCTGGATGCGTCAAGCTGAAGACAGGGCGCTATGGCGCTCATTAGGGGAGGCCTATGTCCAGCAGTGGACTAATATAGGCTGATGATGATGATGATGATGATGTTATGTATATCGATTAGGCTAGGTTTATAGGCTAGCTAGGCAATGTCAATCACTAAGAATATAATGATGCAGATTTACACCACGAGGACACACATCCACCGCTGAAAATTTCTCCCCAAAACGAGAAAGGTGTTGCCATAATCACCACGTTTTGTATAGCAGGACGATTGATGAAAATATTAAATAGGTAATACATAGAGGGAATCTTATTCTCATCACGTATTTTCTCCAGCTCAACGGCGTGAACACCCAAGGCGAGAACATTGCAGACAACGGCGGCATCAAGGAGGCTTATTACGCATACCAGGCTTGGACTGAACGTCATGGAGTGGAGAATAGTCTCCCTGGACTTGAGAAATACACACCACGTCAAGTAAGCAACAAGATGTTAATCCATTGGTGTATTCGAGTGGAACATGTAGAGCAAGTGGTTTACAATTGTCGAATCTAATCTTAATTAGATTCGACAATTGTAAACCACTTGCTCTGAACACACGCTAAACCAAACTATGAATCAATTGTTTTTGGGAGTCATCGACTTCTTGTTGATTTTAGTTGTCAATAGACTGCAAAGCTCATAATCATTTAGGTAATTAGTTGTTTTATGTTAGGTACATCGTATTCTTATGATAAGCGAGATCATGACAACCCCGTTGAGATGTTACAACAAATCTAAATGTTCGTGCCCGAATAAGATTTCGGGGAATTTATAATAGAAAAATTTGCCTCAATAAGTTTAGGTACATACATTTATGAATTCATTTCGATTAAGATTGATTGGAACAAATGTTAAGCGATCTCTTCTCTGAAATAAAAAAAACGTTATATCTAATATGATTTAATAAATTGTTCAGTAATAACGAAAAACATGTCTCGGTTACTAAATAAATAACCAGAACCTAACACAAGTGTATTGTCCAAGACTACTGCCAAGGTATAAAGGAAATTAAGCACTTTGACAAGAATAGGTATTATTTTTGAGATAAATGATCCTTGTCCTTCGGATTTTATAAATTTCATGAATGATCTGAACTGAACAAGCAACAAATTGAAAATAATAAAAAACATTACTTACTCGGTCTCCGGTTTTTTTAATTATTTTCGGAAAAATCGATTATTTTTCCATATAGAGCTTATAGCACCTTATAATCCATACGAGTATTTTGAATAGGTAATTACTTCATTTCTAAATCATCGACACACCCGTTAAGAGTATTGTAGACAGAAGCTGCTTACGATGTCGATCAGTACAATTTGACGAGAAAGTGACAAATTGTTCAGTCATCGCAGGCCGCGTCAGTCTGTGAGAACCTATATCATGCTTTATCCACATAAAAACAGTCGAAACACATAACGCGAGTAAAAGTAAGAAAAGCACAATCAGATCCGATGATGTCCTAAATTTAGACTCGTTGTTCTGTCGAAACATCCAAACGTATTGTATGTGTGTATGTAAAGCATTGCCCGTAATTGAATCGCTGGTTAGGTTTTTCCTCTACTAACGTTAACCCATCGATCACAAATAATGGCGGAAATGTAACTAACAACTAATATCTTGTAACACAGCTGCAAAATAGCCACAGAAGAAAGAGTAATAATAACTCTAGGTACCTGGGTACTCTATTTGGTATGACATATTTTTGAAAAGGAATATTTGGTAGGCATGAGATGTACCTATTCATAATTGTATGGTTTTTATTGATCACCAATAACAAGAGTTTGTTTGCATTTCAGCTGTTTTGGCTGAGCGCTGCTAACACCTGGTGCGTCGTATACCGCAACGAAGCCATCAAGCTGCGCATTACCACTGGATATCACTCTCCCGGCCGCTTCCGCGTCATCGGACCCATGTCCAACATGGAAGAATTTGCCAAAGATTTCAACTGCCCCCTCGGATCTCCCATGAACCCCGTACAAAAATGCAAAGTCTGGTAGATCAACTACTCTTAGGCCTTTTTTACAGATAAGCGGGGCAGTGCAGAGTGGCGGTGCACGCCGCGTGCGACGCCGCGTCTCCACCAACGCCATATGTTTGAATTTAATGCTAGCCGCGCCACTGCACGCGCCGCTGCACGCCCCGCGTATATGTAAACAAGGCCTTATACACCTCCCATTCGCACCGTTTTAGAACACTCGTAAACCTTGCAGACTTTTACACACCGATTACTCGATTAATCTCTACACAGCAAAAGCGGCTTACTTACTTCCTTACTGCCGTGGCACAGTGACCCGAAGTGGATCTTGGCCTCCGAAACTACAGATCGCCAGCTGTCCCAGTTCCTTGCCGTTTCAGTCCAGTCGACGGCACGAAGTTCTTGCAGATTTTCTCAACTTCGTCGCTCCAGCGGTACCTCGGACGACCAATAGGCCTTCGGCCATTCGGGCGACCCATGTACGCTCTGCTGGCTGCCCGATCCTTCCCCGTTCGAACTACATGTCCAAGCCATCGGAGTCTCGAAGATTTGGTCTCTCCTATGATGTTAGGCTCGGACACAAGATCTTCTCTCTTTCTTTTTCCGTAGTCTCTAGCCGCCATCTTCTCGCTGGGTGGGTCCCAGAATTCTTCAGTAGACCTTCCTTTCGGCCACCAGTAGTTTGTGCTCTTCTTTTTGTGTTAGTGTCCAAGCTTCGCCTCCGTACATGAAGACAGGTCGTATGACAGTTTTGTAAATGCGGAGCTTCGTGGTCCTGTTATCAACTTGGACAGTAAAACTTGATGTAGAGTTGCTGTGCATCTAAGCGCGTTTTGGACCCTGATCTCCTCTTCCATTTGATTGGTGTCATTTACTATGCATCCAAGATATTTGAACTTATCGACGCCTTTATACGAGGTTTCTCCAACCGTTAGGTCTTTTCTGCGTATTCGGTTGCGACAAAAGCGACTTGATTCAAATTGATGTAGCGTCAGATGGAAGGTCGACGTTTGTTATAGTAAAAAATTAGGTGTCCAAGGACAATTCGCTGTTGCACTTAGACTAGTTGATTGTTACTATAATCTTATAGGTAGAGTAAACACCTCCCATTCGCGCAATTTTAGAATACTCGTAAATCTTGTAGACTTTTACACACCGTATACTCGTTCAATCTCAACATAGCAAAAGCGAATAGGCCATTCAAAATAGATGTAGCGTCAGAGAAAAGATCGTCGTTTGTTATCGTAGAAAATTAGGTGTCCAAGGACAATTCGGTGTTGTACTTAGACTAGTTGGAAGAAAGGTCGTCGTTTGTTATAGTAAGAATTAGGTGTCCAGGACAATTCGGTGTTGTACATAGACTAAGTAGTTGATTGTTACTATAATCTTATAGGTAGAGTAAACACCTCCCATTCGCGCAATTTTAGAACACTCGTAAATCTTGTAGTCTTTTACACACCGTGTACTCGTTCAATCTCTACACAGCAAAAGCGAATAGGCCATTCAAAATAGATGTAGCGTCAGAAAGGTCGACGTTTGTTATCGTAAAAAAATTAGGTGTCCAAGGACAATTCGGTGTTGTATTTAGACTAGATGGATGGAAGGTCGACGATTGTTATCGTTAAAAATTAGGTGTCCAAGGACAATTCGGTGTTGTACTTAGACTAGTTATTTGTTAATATAATCGTATAGGTAGAGGTGGATTTGACATATCACTCAGCGAACAACATTCGTGTTCTATGGGTGAGAGTTTAGACTGAGCACAAAGCGGTAGGTACTTATTCGAATAAGTGCATTAATTATCATTGTAAGATCCTTAGAACATAAAACCCTTACGAGGGCCGGCACATAATGTTACTTACTCGAAAAACGTTTCAAATTTGCTTGCGCTTCAATTAGTGTCCTGTAGTGACAGTGCGCTGCCTTAGTGTATTATTCGAATTTAATTATTTTTAATTTATTTTAATAGTGATACATCTTTTTTGGTTTGCAGCACTGTCTATGTGTAGATAGTAGCTATGTTAGGTTAAAATAAATATTTGAACTGTATCGAATCTCACGTTAGGTGGTTATGAAACGAACAGTGTATAATGTTAGTAGATTGTAGTTTATATGCAGAAACGTTTTAGATACAAATATTGTGTTGTTGTAAAGCATAGGAACAAAATAAAGTCATTTTTATCGACAGTAGATGTTTTATTTATAGAACCAAATCCGAAACAAGCTACAGATTACAGTGAAAGCGATAGTCAGGATTATATGCATGTCTGAGTAGTTATTACCATAAGCTAGAAGAAAAAAGGAGACTTATTCAATAAGAAAAAAATATTCACTTTATAATCAGAATATCAGAATTTCACAAAACAATCAGTAATCAGCAAATCGGTATGTGAATAAGTTGAATAATACAAGTAAAGTACATTATGCTATTTTGGAACCATTTTTGTGAATATACCTTCAGAACGAAAATATAACGGACGAAGCGTCTCATACGACGCAAAATACGTGTACAATAAAGTCTGTTCACTCATAAAATCTAGCTCATAATAAGACATTTTAATTATTTTTTTGTAACAGTTACTTAGACATTGACAGGCATTTTTATGCTCATATTTATGACAAGAAAGAGGAGACATCGAGTTATAATATGAATAGAGCAACGGAGACTGATAGAATACAAGAAGAAGAAGCTCTTTAAAATGCCGGGTATACGGATACTCACTTAGCGAACCGTTCTAGATTTATAAGATCTCTAAAATGTGTAGGACATCTTATATGGGTCAAGCCCATATAAGATGTCCTACACATTTTTTTTTCATTATATGGACTTATTTTAGGGATTCTACTGAGGAATATCTTTAGCCTGACAATGTCTGAGTCACTAAAGGAAGCAAACAAGTGACGAAAATACGACAGATTAGTTTGATACACTGATTATTGATTAAATAGTTTCTAATGAAGTTTTTATAACTTTTATATTTGATTAAAAGCTAAACACTTAAAATTGTATATCATAGTAATGATAAAGTCACCTACTACAAAGAATTTTAAGATCTGTATAATACTGAATATAAATGCACAATATAAACTAATGATGACGACAATAAACTTATGGAAAATGCTACATAGTATAAGATCATTTTGTATAATGTATAACAAGCACAAAATAGCAACACAATTTTTTTATATGAGATCAGATTCATGTTTTATATAAATTATGGATTAAACAATAATAATACTACTTTCATAGAAATGACTAGTAAGAATCCCTGAAATGAGGGTGACACACAACCGTGTCGTCGTTGAAGTGTATTGTGTCGCTCTAATATGTTTGTAATTGTAACCTTACTCATGAAGGTTACAAACATATTATAGCGACACAACTTAGCAATACACAATATGTGTTTCAAGACTTTTGCACTACAATATCAAAGCATAATACATAGACAATTTTTTGCAGACACAGCCCAACCGAACATAACTGACATACAATTAATTATATAAAATGATTTGTATAAGATACAACTTGTGTTGCATTGCACAACAATGTCGATTACATTAATAATTATTATAATAATAACCTTAACTAACACTATGGAAGTTGAATGCTATTAATAGCATTCTACTTCCATTCCAAAACGGGATGCACTTATGTGCACTTATGTGCATTCCGTTAAATATTTTGCCACATTTGGCCCAAGGTGGTTAAATATGTTAAATTCTACACATTGAATGAATGATTAAATATTTTAAAACACCGAAGAACGAAGATTTTTCACGCGGTCGTATACTAACTATAAAGCAGTAGGATGATTGCAAGAAACGTAAACTACTTTATTTACTGTGTTTGTTGAATGCTAATAAGTGCATTCCGTTAAATGTTTTGCCACATTTGGCTTAAGGTGGTTAAATATATTAAATTGAACACATTGAATTAATGATTGAATATTTTAAAACACCGAAGAACGAAGATCTTTTTGCACGCGGTCGTATACTAACTATAAAGCAGTAGGATGATTGCAAGAAACGTAAACTACTTTATTTACTGTGTTTGTTGAATGCTAATAAGTGCATTCCGTTAAATATTTTGCCACATTTGGCTTAAGGTGGTTAAATATATTAAATTGAACACATTGAATTAATGATTGAATATTTTAAAACACCGAAGATCGAAGATCTTTTTGCACGCGGTCGTATACTAACTATAAAGCAGTAGGATGATTGCAAGAAACGTAAACTACTATATTTACTGTGTTTGTTGAATGCTAATAAGTGCATTCCTTTAAATGTTTTGCCACATTTGGCTTAAAGTGGTTAAATATATTAAATTGTACACAATGAATGAATGATTAAATATTTTAAAACACCGAAGAACGAAGATCTTTTTCCACGCGGTCGTATACTAACCTATAAAGCAGTAGGATGATTGCAAGAAACGTAAACTACTTTATTTACTGTGTTTTTATACTTGAAGAACTATATTTAAAGGTTACTCATATTATAAATGGCAAAATGTTTACTGCTATATTTTCCAGTATAATAAGTTTACTAACACCAATTATTTGATCTAATGATCGAAAGATTACAATTGACAACAATTATTTTGATTTAAACGTGTTGATTGACAGCTCGACGACCTAAACACTGTTATGGTATTGTTTGTTGTTGTATTCATGATCATTATTTATTTATCGTTCATGCGGTCATATACTATCTATAAAGCGAACTGCTTTATAGTACTGCAAGTATATATATATATATTGACAGAAATTATCAACATAAAAAACAAAAATATAAATATTTTTTTTACTTACTGAGTTTTCTAATATTTCAAAATGTTAATGATCGGCAAAATATCTACGAGTACGTATACTGCAATATGTTCCAGTATAATAAGATTAATAACAATTGAATGAATCATTAAATATTTTAAAACACCGAAGAACGAAGATGTTTTACGCAATCATGTAGTGTACTCGTACTAACTATTAAGCAGTAGGATGACGAAGATTGTCAGTAACTACTATGTTTTAACATCAATTCATTTAATTCATGGTCGAAAGATGCCAATTAATAGCAATTATTTAGATTTTGTGATCGTATAATTTACTATTTTCGAAATTACCAAGCATATTTTAAATGGCAAAATATGTACTTACTCAATATGTTCCAGTACATACAATAAGATAACTAACACCAATAATTTGATTTAATGATTGAAGGATTACAATTAACACCAATTATTACTATTTTCGAAAAAACCAGCTACAAGATTATTAATATGTTCAACGACAGCTCGATGGCCGTACAAAACACTATTGTGTTAAAGTTTCTAGTTTATTTATTCATTGCACGTTCAAAAAAGTTTGATTTTGAGGATAGAATCCACATGAATCCTGTAAAGGCGTTTCAACATTCGGAATTCGACTTTTTAGATAAATAAATCAATGTTTTATATTATTCATTTGCGAGTTAAGATAAAATACACTTTTAATTCGTCGCCTTATGGAAGATTATGATATTATTACAAGATTTTTTTTAATATTATTAAATATCATATCAAAAGATATTATTAAAGTTTAGGTAAAAGTTTAATAAATTGTAAATAGCAGATGGGTCAGTCATAACATAAAGGATAATTATGATCGCCCATTATTATCCGAATGAAATTAAATGTACGTACTTTTCAAACGTGAATGATAAAACTACTCAATTTTTGATAGTCGTCGGTATAGGTCAAAGCGGGGTCAAATATTGTTTCATTCGGGGCATGTCTTATCAATACATTTAGAATCCGTCAAAAAACTAACCTGACTACGCCCTTACGAATATTGTTTTATTCGGGTAATGTCTTATCAATACATTCAGAATCCGTCAAAAACTTGTAACCTGGCTACGCCATTACGAATATTATTTTATTCGGGTAATGTTTTATCAATACATTCAGAATCCGTCAAAAAACTGTAACTTGGCTACGCCCTTACGAATATTGTTTTATTCGGGTAATGTCGTATCAATACATTCCGAATCCGTCAAAAAACTGTAACCTGGCTACGCCCTTACGAATATCTTATTTCAAATTCCATTAATCAGTCAAGATTCCTGTTTTCCTTTCAATTTTAAAAGTCATAGATGTTTATATCACCTAGACATTTTTCCAATATTCTCAAATTCCTAGAGATTCGTCTAAACATCAATTTAAAACAATACGAGATCAAAAGCGTGTTTCAACTACAATGTAGAGTCTCTGTTACAGCATTATATTAACTACAAGTAAGAACAACTTTTTCACCAGTAGAACTAAGCAGTAGCACAGACCTTTGTTTCGGTTTACTCAAAGCACATCAGCCTGTAACGCCTTTCTTTGAAACATAATACTATGAACATGTTACCTGGCAACAAGGTCGATGTTACTGTAGATAATTCTTGCTTCTCGACTTTACTCCTCTGTGTCAACTATCTGCGGTTCAGTTCCCGATTGAATATCATCCAGGTTGTTAGTATCATCAATTGAAGCTACTGCTGCGGCTTCTCCAGTATTCTCTTCATCGTCATCCAACAGGGTGTCGATATCGTCAACCGCGTCATCGACTATATCTTCGATGCCGTCCTGTTCGATATCGTCGATGGCGTCTCCGACGGTATCCTCAACATCTTCCGCTTCTAGCAGGATGGAAGCGTGCGATCGCAGGTAGATCCAGTAGGCAAGCAGGCGGTCGTCTTTTGGGTCATCGTGGCTGCGAATAACAAAAGTCATATTATTAAAACAAACTTAGATTAACTTTAACGACCTTTGTGGCGTAGCAATCGAAGGTACGCCTGCACGCTGGATTCCCAACTTCGGAACAATGTTTGCTCGATCTGCAGATATATGTTCCGGTTGTTATATTACGTCTTGGCCCAAAAGTTTAGATTCTTACCCTACATCCAATTCCAAAGCCAGAGCAGCTTGATGGGGCTTTCCCTCTTCATCAATCCATCTGAAAAAAATGAACAATAACAATCAGAGAATATTGTCTATGCAATTGTTCTTCATGATAGAGTCTGTTCAAAAAGAGAAGAGTTGTTGGAAGTGAGGGCGCTCGTGTGCCAATTTGTCAACTTTTGTTGCGTTGACAACACTTTTCTGTCATTGCGACTTAAAGTATTAGTTCACCAAAACGCCACGAATCTTCTATTTTTGAACACTCTAGTTGAGGTGATAGAGAATATAATTATAGTGGCTGTGATTTGAAAGTGTGTGGGACTGGGACAATGAATATCTGATACGAGATGTTTCCTCAAATATCCAAATATTTGAGGAAAAATTTAAATTGTTTTTTCCATAGTCATAATTATGAGACGCGAGGAAAGTTAACTTGATCTTCCCTGAGACGAGGCTAGAGAGCTTATTATGATATGACTTAAACTTTTGGAACTACGCCGTATGATACTTTTTCATGATTCTATGTATGTAGGTACGTACACCTATCCTATATATCCACATGAGTATTTTCTTTAATTTTATTTTTCAACAAAATCAACTATACTTAACTTTGTAGCTATTGATTTTTAAATACAATTGAGAGGCTAATATACAATAAGAAACATATTTTTTTTAGTTATGTAGTGCTGCGCAACTGTAAAGAGAAGCTGCGACACTATTCACACGTAATCGCTGCTTAACCACTTTTTGTTGCTGTCATTTGGTGTGGTTGTGCTACGTGTGAATGGTTAACTACGAGTCGGGTACGATGCGCCTCAATTGCTCAACGGATTTGAAGACCTCCCCTGATCGGGTCACGTATGGGTATGTTTCCTAACTTACGTGTCAGCAACGACGGGCGATTTGGACGGTTCGGTGAAAGTGTCTCTCGGACGACGCTTTTCCGCATTAACATCGGTGAGCGCGAGTGCGGAGTCGACTGTGGATCGCACCACATGCCAGTACTTTTGTACTGGCTGATAGTTTGGATCTTCGGATTTGGCTCGCTCGATGCGCACCCAACCTGGAAGCAGATTTAGCTTTTACCATGGCTTTAAGTGCGACGATTTGGTTGCACTAGATCAAAACTTACTTATTTGACACATCGCCCCTGCAGAACAATTCTACCACAGAACCTATGAGATAAAAGCTGACGAGGCTCTTATCAGGGTGAGGCCCTGCGTTCAGCAGTAAACCAAAACAGGCTGTTGAGGTTGAGGATAAATGTTGATGTGCTTTGTTATTATTATTTTGTTTGACATGTTTAAACAAGTCAAAGTAGGAAATGCTTTATTTACTAGAGTGTAATAAATAAATATTTGGAAATGTCACGCTCACGACAAAGCGGGGAATAGGAAATGGTTTACCTGAGTACTGTGAGCACACATTCTGAGTGCAATTTGGGCAAAAGCAGTGTATTTTCCCGCCGCTAACAACGTCTTGCATATCAGAGTAAGGCGCGATGATATGATTCCAGTACTTCAGGGCAAAATGCATCACTTCGCAGTTCGCATTGGTCTGCGCGTAAAACACCCAATAGGTAGGATCAATGCGGCTCGTCGAGGCCCGGTCCAAGCAAACATGGTTTAAATAATGGAGGTTCCCGATGGTAAGTCCTAAGAAGGAATCGTTTTGCTGCGTTGTAGTTGAATCGTCGAATGAGGGAGACTGGTCTTCGTTCAAATCCGGCATATTGCTCGTTTCTAGGAACATCGCATCCATAAACACATTATCAAAGTTATCGTCGCTAACGTCGAGTCCCTCGTTGTCGTGGCTCGAGTCGCCCAAATCATTAACGTTAGCCTCAGGATATCTGTCATTGTGACGGATGTTGGTGTCGCAAGTTTCTTCTATCTCGTCTGGACTATCGGAGTCGTCCATAATGTGCGAGCCAAGACTTAGTGGGTTTATCATTGAATCTCCGGAGCTAGGCTGTTCATTATCAGAGCCTTCCTCTGTGACTTGTCCGTTTTGTGGCAGGAGTTGTGTGGACTGACTCATTTTAAGGCCGCAAAATTCGGCGGCGCGATCATTGTCAGCTATGATGGAATCCTCCTGAGGTAAGCTTTGGTGTAGGGAGGCTTTTGGCGGCCACGAGCGGGCCCTTATAACAAAGTTCATAGCGTGTTTTGTAAAGAGGACCAATTCAGGATTATCTGGAGCGCTGCTAGGTCCAGGTGTGGGTTCGTATTGTTCGCGTACAACTTCCTCTGCTTCCACAAAGGAATCCGAATTGATTTTGTCATCGCTCGTGTCCCTGCTGTTGTCTATGGAATCACTTTCATCGCCAGCGCTGACGACAGCGCTGGATTGATAATCATTGTCGCTCTGTGTGTCACAGCTGGAGCGAGGGCGTTCGTGGGGACGATAGATGTGATCTCCATCTGTTTCGTCGGAGGACGACGCCGTCCCGTAATCGATGTAACCGTCGTCAATCACCAGTTCACCGGTGGTGTTGTAGTAAGGGTAGGCATCCACGCAGCCTTGCGCAACCGGCTCGGAATCAGTATCTGGGTCGTCATCTTCGTCGGGAGACTCATCTTGTTTCTCTTCAATCATCGGTAGGTCGAGGGATGAGCCTCCGATGATAACGTGCGGGTGAAGAAGAATAGACACCTGGAAAAAAATTATTGAAAACATTCATACCGGCGCTGTGTAAGTATCTAAGTATCTATAAGTATCTGACATTTAAGTATAACAACGTAAGTAAGGTAACCCTTAATTGAATTTGTCCAGGGTTGAATGGAATAGGCAATTCTCATCGAATCGTCAACGTCAATATGCGTATAGTATATGAAATTAATTAATCAATCTTCAATAATAATTATACGCGTTGTAAGATTTTTTCCTATTCAGCTGTGGGATTACGCTGAAACCACCTATCCTATATTGACATTTGATAGCCCTTTGAATGGCCTTCGTAATTTTGAACTTCTTGATTGTATGGCGAAGGCCATTGAAATGACTTTTAAGGTCATTCAAATGTAAATATAGGACGAGTGGTTTTTACGTAATGCTGGCCTGGAAAAGGCATTATTTATATTTTATATCTATACTTAGAATACTTAAAAAGTTCCATAATTAAGAACTTAGACATTTTGGTTCTATAGAAATCAAATATTCATCGGTAGCTTGTATCTGAGACCAGACACAAAGTGTCGCATCTACGTCCGCGTTTGCGCCCTGCCTAAAATGCTGTTGATCGCAGTTGGCCATGACATCGTTACCGGACTTTTGGCGCCCTTATCACACATAATACTGAGTAAAATTAAATTAAATTTAAATGTCAAATAAAATGTCAAATTACCTGGACAACTTTCCCGTACAGATCAATGAATACTTAGAATACTTAAAAAATTCCATAATAAAGAACTTAGACATTTTGGTTCTATAGAAATCAAATATTCATCGGTAGCTTGTATCTGAGACCAGACACAAAAGTGTCGCATCTACGTCCGCGTTTGTGCCCTGCCTAAAATGCTGTTGACCGCAGTTGGCCATGACTTTTGGCGCCCTTATCACACATAATACTGAGTAAAATTAAATTAAATTTAAATGTAAACTAAAATGTCAAATTACCTGGACAACTTTCCCGTACAGATCAATGAGCGGGTATATGTCACGATAGGGGATGTTGGCAATGACGCCGCGGTATGCGCCGTCAACTTCAAGCACCAGATCGCTGTTGTTACGGAATCGCAAAGTCAGGACAGAGTTCTCAGTGATTTCGTCGAGAATTAGTCCGATCTCGCTTCTGGTCTGAAAATAATTAATAAATTATAAAACCTGGTCTAGCTTGCCAGTGAATAGGTTAAGCTCAAGAATAAACAATAATAAAAAAAAATATAATATTTTATATCATGACTTTACAAAAGTGTGTCCGTGGATAACAACTCCAAAAGAGTGTGAAACTAGAGAATAATTATTATTAGAATAATTATTATAATAAATGAATAAAAATTTGATTACTGACTAAAGATTCTGTTTACAAAATTATTGATTTCTTTCAAAGTAGTGGGTCTCTTTTATTGAAATCAAAACCTTAATCATGTGAAATATTGTGGTAGTGACTATCAAAATAATAAATAACTAATAGACAACCTCTGTGGCGCCTGCGACGCAGGAGGGGTTGATTCCCACCTCGGGACAAATATTTGTACTATCTGCAGGTATTTTTTCAGGGCGTTCTGGATATTTTCTATGTAATGTAATAATTGAGTTAGTTTTAAAAACTATACCGACTTCAATTATATGGTTTTCAGATAGATGGCGTTGTCAGATCTGGACCAAATTGAAATGGGACCCCACGGGAAGCACCAGCTTTCAAAAAAAAACATCAAAATCAGATCACCCACTCAAAACTCCTGAGGTAACAAACATAAATAAATACAACTCGAATTGAGAACCTCTCCTATTTTTAAAGTCGGAAAAAATATATATGTATCTATGCAGTTTATTGTATTAAGTTATCTAATACCCATTACACATGCTCTGCGTAGCTTGGGCATAGATATTATAATACTATACTGTTTGGGGCTAGATAAAGCTGTGTGAATCAGCCGAAAATTGTAGTTTGTAGTTTTTTCCGATTGTAGTTTTGAATTGTTTTTTTTTACCTTGTTATTGCGAAATTCAGTGAGCTTCTTATAATTTTTCGGTTAAATAATGACCTAAAGAATCGAATAAAACAATAAAAAAAAATCGATGCATATACCCTATTATTTTTTCAGTTACCTATGTTAATGTAAATTAGTACCCCTAACCATAATATTATTCATTCATTAATTAAATTGTCACAGGTTTAAATTTAATTTAGTATTTAAGAACATTAAAATACGCGAACTCATTGAACAACGTAAAAAGTCAGTAATTATTCCCGATTTCGAAATTCTTTGGGTTGTTTTTTTTGTCGTAGCTTTCCAGTACTCTTGTACCACGATACTCTAGGTCTAGCGACACCGGTATCGCTTTAGGTTTGTATGGAAAGCGACAGAATGGCTATAATTTTACTCCTACTCCACGCAGGTGAATGACCTGTATCGATCCAGACATCCGAGCAGCGCGCGTCGCCTTACGATCACGGTCCACGATGGAGCCAAATATATATTTAGAAAAAACCGAACAAAAAAATGCATTTCAATAAAATACCCGATTCGCCATCTATCAAGGAGTAGCGCTTACTATTTATATTATACGAAAAAAATATAAGTTCATTTACAGGCCGCCGCCGCCGCCAGGAGAACATCGAATGTAATAAAATTTTAGAATGTATGCATGTGTTTATTTAAAATCATACAATTTCATTTTATTGTACTCGTAGTCAGGATTTTTTCTCAAAGTAGTGCAGACATTTTTATAATGAAATTCTTTATTGTTGTATTAAATTACGCCAACCTCGATAACTAAGTGATACGCTCCAAAAAATTTACATGAGATTGCGTTAGCCGCAAAAACTATTCTATGGAATGAGACCCCATGGTCAAAGCTTCATGGGCTCATGGCAATACAAAAATGTACGAGTGTGACGTTACGGTTTGACTGCCAATATTGCGTTTAAAAATTTTGTCGATTGTCGTTCTGCGTTACCTTTTGTGAATTAGTGGCAGCGGCGAGTTCGATGTCTATTCCCTGCATAAGTGCGGGCGCGGTAGAAATTTGTCTACCTCCTTTGTCGATGATTGTTGAATTTTTTTGTTCTGATTTGTAAATGGTGTCTTCGAGTAATTTCAGCGGAGTCACAACCGAGTCCATTTTTTGCTCAAAAGGGCCTTTTAGAGACTTCCGTTTTGATTTCACCATAGCGGCAGTGTACAAAAGTCGTTTTACAAATGAAAGAATACGCGTGTGCGCTTGCAATGTAGTGCACGTCCCACAGGTTACGGGACACGCGATCGTTCCGTGACGGCGCGCGTAGGTCGCGGCGGCGGCCGGGCCGTAACTCAATATGAATGCTGGACTATCCAAGCAATATTGCGCCGCCTAAGATGAAAGGCCTGCGCATTTGAAGCCCTGCATTGCATGCAAGGCGGCCATTTTGTTGAATGATCTTTTTTAAATAAAGATCTAGATGTCAGTAGTTTTAATTTTAATATCCAATAAATGAATACCTACTCAACTTAGCTCCCAAAATATTTTAGAATTACATTTGTCTCAAGACACGAGGTATAAAATAGTCTGTGATCATGATCACTGATGATCACACTGATCACAATCGTGTCGTATTGTTCAACGTGTTTTTTTAAGAGAAAAACAAAGGAAATAGCAGTATAAGATATTTAATATTGATAACTCTTAGTGATTTTTATATCATACATAATACCTACCTTAGCCTTGACGTGGGTACGCTGTGCTTTTTTTTGCGCGAACACAATTTTGTTCATAAACTGTAGGTTTAGTAAAAGAACTTTAACACTTTCCTTGAATAATAGATTTTTAATTATTTTAATTAGAACATTCTTAAACCCTGACCTATAAGCTAGATAGTCTACCTAGCTAAGAAAATATAAAAATAAAATATTTCGTTACATAAAAGACTAGTAAAAATAATATTTCTTTAAGAATTTTGACAGAAAAAAAACTATTTTTATTTTACTTTTGATCTGTAACTTTAAAACTGGATTATTGAGGTGTACTTTTTTGTATGTTGTATTTAACTTCACAATTTATTCTAAAACAATTTTTTTAGCTATTGATATCAATTAATTTATTAATTGTTCGGTACAACGGGCGGCCTTATTGTAAGGAGCTATTTCTTCCAGGCAATCAATTTCACATTTTTTGCGAAAATAACTGAGTGTAGGTAGACAAAATCAGTAATTTATCTAATCTTATAAGCTACTAATCATCTCTCGCCGTAGCACATTGTTGACAAAAAGGAACAAAGTATTCTTGACAAATGTCAATGTCAACTTATGACATCTTCCGCAAACATGAGCTGTCTTACGATGCCTGCCTCTTGGCACCTTTTTCGCACACCTGGGATTCTGGAAGGCGGTTCCTGTGAAGATTCTCCCTGAACTCTCTGATTCTCTTACGCAGAGTGCTCGGAAATTGAAGTTTATCATTTCAGACACCCAAGTGTTCAATATCAAACTCCAACTCAAACCAAAAAATGCTTTATTTCCATAAATACAATAAATGTACACTTAGAAAAGGTTAAATCATATTAAAAAATTACATTGACACGGAAATAAAGTGGTATTTTTGGTTTCGGCCGCTTCGGTATGCAGACTAAAGTAACGGGACCAATTTTGCTACCAAGTTCATTCCAGGTGCCTCTCTGAAGAATTTTCAGAACGGGTCCGAACTTGCTGTTGTTGCGGATTCTTACACCAATTATCAAAACAAAACGAACTGGGTACCTGGTTTTCCGATGGCTCTGCTACTTCTTCTGTTATCATTAGATCCTTGGTAGTAATTGCAATTCAGAAAGCGGTATATTGTCTTCGCTGTGACTGACATCATGATCTTGAACTTACACAGCAAGATTCAAAAGTGTTGCAGGACACTGATGGTACCTAAGTGCTTTAACCTTTAACCGCTTTTTTATGTATTTGGTTAAGTTCAATCGTTCTAGCTAGTGTACCTAGTCCTTAACTGAATATATTGACTTAATTTGGGTACGTATGCGGGCATAGATAAATATTGAAATGGACCATGCTAAACAGAGCTTGTGTTATGGGTAGGTACTAGATAACTGATATAATACTTAATACAAAAGACAACATAGATTTTTTATTCTACACACCTACATAGAAAACAACTAAAACACTCTAAACAGATATCTATGGATGGAGGCAGTAATCGAACCCGCAAGCTCCTGCAACGCAGACGGACTTTCGCTCGCTGCGCCGCCACAGAGGTCGTCGGTCGGCAAACATTTAATTTAAGCATACAAATAAAACAACGTTTAGTTTGGTTTTTTTTTATTGCGACCTGTGGCTTTTATTCAAAGCTAACGTTAAAGTGTTGTTTTCTGGATATCTGTAACAAATAAAAACATTTTTGATATGTATATTATGCTAATTAACATAAAACATCATTTTTTACCCTTTTTATAGTCAAAAGAACGTGTACTTACGAGTGGAATGATGAATTCGGCACTTTTGCCTCACCGTCCGATTTACACCCGAAAACACTTTACCGCATCATCGTTGCTTTTGAATTTTATCGTTTTATGGTATGGCAGTTATAGTGTTATGGCAGGAACCCTCACTGAGACACTGATCACATAACACAATATTTTGATCAATTTGACGAGGTTTGTCGATCTCCAAGGAAATTTAACACATCAATTAGTTAAAGATCAAAAAGCCGGCCACGCGGATGAGACAAAATGCCAATCGTTCTATCTCATTTCTTCATAGGCTTGAATCATAAGTTATTACGTGCGCGTGAGATGGCATTTGCGCTGGCTCTATAGCCTTTTTATTCTAAAATTGGAGCATAGCATAGGTACCGCGTAGGTACCTTTTCTTCTCCTTCTTTTTTTTGTTTTTATAGCCTTTTCGACTTTTTACAATCATTCATCAGTTTGAAGATCAGTTTCAAACTATATGCATTTCTTTCAACAGTTGTCAATTGGCACACGAGCGCCCTCAATTCCCACGACTTTTCTCTTTTTGAAAAGACCTTGGAAGAATAACTATTCTTCCAAGGTAACAGACTCTAAAGTCACACACAGACACAGCTTTGTATTTGATGTATTTGATGGTTAGACGCGCTTTCTTATTCATAGTGCGCCCCATTTCATTCGACGTGAAACAACAACAAATCTGCACGGGCCGGCCGCTGAGATTTGGGAGAGCTTCGTGCATGATATACATAAATTACTTTACAATACATTACATGGATAGATATCTTTTATTATACTTACCTCCACTGAATCTACTCGAGCTGACATTTGCACAAAAAGTAGATTTTTCGGGAATTGGCTTTTCCGATTTCCGTACAAGCAGCTCAAGTTTTAGCTTTGTAACAAGCGGGTATAAATTGTTTATAAATGATGAGTCGCTCCTGAACTTAACAGGAGTCTGTTGTTTCACGAGTACATTTCAATTCCATTCAGCTATAGAAATCCGTTCTATTTATTTGACGGACTAGAATATGTATGTTAACGACAGAAGATCGTGAGTATACAAGCGGATAGGGGAACGTTTTTTCCAATGCGGTTTTGCTGAATCTACTTTTTGTGCAAAATGACGGCTTGAGTCGATTGAGTTATTTTGTATGTACACTGCCGTGCAGGCAGTGTACATACAAAATACACCTCCAACCTCCTGGACCTTCGCCCCCCACGCCACATCGGTCTTTCTTCCTCGATAACTTACATATTCACCGCGTTTGTATATTATATCGTTGGTAACCACCCAGCAAGGGGTGTTGAAGTACAGGGCGTTTGATGGTGGCGCCTCGGTAGGCAACATCGCCACGGCACCGACGGCAACTGTCCCTTCCCATTCGTCAGACATTTTGTCTACCCGGAACTGGAAAGAATAATTTATTTAATTCAGATTGCCATCAGCTTAACTAATTACAATAGAAATTAAAATAGTCACAGAAAGCTAATAATATAGCTTTTTATTTATTTCCGTCCCGTTGCTGAGCAAAGGTCTCCCCGCAACTTAGGTTATTAGCACTAAAAGTATAACCTGCTTTCTTAGAGTATGGGATTAAAAATAACATCATCTCTCATGCCCAGCGTCACAGCGGCTTACTTAGAACAGGAAAATGGAGTTCTCGTTGTCGTGCATAAACAACTCTTATCGGTTGCTAGAATGAGCGAAAATGAAATTTCTATTAAGTTTTTAAGACAATGTAAAGCTTAAATTTACACAACAGAATTTCGAATATGGTGCAAATTTCTTTATGAATATTGGTCAAAAACCACAAATACGTAAATACGTCACTTTAAGTGCTTTATGTTATATGTTACCATCATGGACATGTTCTCTAATTGATCAAATTTTAGGCAATACCCGCTCAGCCACCCGCCAGTCATCAAGGCAGATGCCCGCGCGGCTCATGTCTTTCTACGCCACGATCTTTAGTTGCTTTGCCTATAAACTAGGGGGTAGGTAATTATCTGAGAATTATTTATTATTATAGCCAGCGCATGCGCGCAGAAGCGTGCGTTGTCTTTGATGTAACAAAGATCTGCAAACGGCAGTACAATAAAAACTTAAATTATTTCCAATTAATGTACTATTGAGTTATTTCAAAAGTCGTACAACAAACGTTGTTGCTGATGATTCTAGGAAACTGGTCACCGAAGGTGGCTGGTCCTTTAAATATATTATATTACTTAAGAGGGTTTGGTTGTCAAAGTAGGCCTAGATCACAGTAATCACGGGATCCCTGTGGTAAAAATCAATTTTTTTTTCTTTGGTTCCTTAATTGTGATTGAGTATAAATATTAAGATAAAAATGACATGAAAGTGCACTGTTTTGCGCCTTATTTGGCCAACACCGCGATCTTTAGAAAATATTTTTGTTTTGATTCCTAGGTTAATACTAATTCTTTGGTTCCTTAGTTGGGTTTTTTCATAAGTTGTGTAGTTCTCTTGTTAATATACAAAAACATCACATTTGCGCTTTCGCTGTTCCAAAAACGTATGCTCTGTCTCGCTCCTATGAACGCGAAATCCTTTCACAAAATGCGACCGAATGCACCCTCCTTAGCCAGGCGCAATGCATACAAGTGCTTTTCATGTTAAGTGAACCATTGACAGTGTAGTAATTTTTTTTTTGCAAATATTAGGGGCATATTAAGTTCGCAAAAACAATGTAAAAAAATTAGTTGAAATATTCCGAAAATATAACGTTAATGTTTTGCGCTTAGCTTTAATGTCAAACCTAACGATTCTAAATTAGTGATTGCATGTAAACTAAAATAATTTAGGGCCATTTATTAGCAAGAAAGCGTGTTAAGATTTCAGCAGCTTCCGATCTTAGCTTTGCTCTAGTATAGTATTATATTATATGTGACGAAGCATTGCTCTCGCGCGAATGCATATCGCTAAAAAGTCCCTTTTATTGAGTCGCTTTTTGGATTAGGTTATCGCTTTAATTTACATCAGCCATTTTCTTAAGAAACACGCAAGCCAAAACCGCTGAATGTATTTGTATGAAATTCAGATTGAATTTTATGCAATTTTCGTTATTAGAATTAGTTTGATTATCAGAGTTGTCTCTGGTCACGTGAGACTTAAGCAAATTGTGTTAAAGCTCTTGCGAATTTTAATGTCAAGGGTGGCTCTTTGTATTTTGTATTTGTATTTAATGTATTTATTTTTCTCTTACAAAAGATAATAGCTTACAATTTAGGGATTAAAAATAGTCTAAATCTAGTTATCTTGTTTTGCAAGAGACTGATGCCCGAGAGAGGTTTATAAAACCTGTGGTACGGGTCACCAGGTCCTTCCTCCGCAAGATATAGTGGGATACCTACATAAAAATTACACAGTAGAGCTACATAATCTAAAAGTTACAATTAATTAGACCTTGCTAGTATAAAAATAAAGGAAACAGTGAAAAGGTAAGTAAAATCCTACTTGAGGTATGAGGTATGTAGTATAAACGTAGTAAAAATAAAAATAAAAATAACATCCTTATTGAACCTATCCACAAAGAAGTAAACCGACCTGCACAGGAGTGCGCCGAAACTCTATCAGTGAGTTCATAAAGTTGCGTAAGAACATACGTAAAACTATGGATAAAATGAAACAAGAGGTATTTCATTTTAGGGGGATCAGCAGGTTTTCTGTTTGTTCATAGCTGAGTATTTTAAGCCAATTGGAGACCAACGTTTTACATTTATGTTGTGTAAGAGGGTAAATTGATAGGTAAGTATTGATTTTATTGTAAATGTGAGGTCCCAGAAAGAAGAAGAAATTTTGAGGAAGACGAGAATGACATTGGATACCCTTACAAACAGTGCCTTTTCTTCGTTTGCCCTTTACCAAATTTGGGTCATAGTTTAGCTGGGCATGCTTCATAAGAGTGATTTGAAGAAGGAACGACTGTCTGACTGTAAGAAGGTTCCATTCCTTGTACAGATCGGACGTGGGAAAACTAAAGGGGTAGCCGGAACTAACTTTCAAGATGGCCCTCTGAGCCCTTTCCAACAAAATAAGGTGAGTTTTTCCTGCACCTCCCCATGAGGTTATGCAATAATCAACAACAGATTGGCAGAGTGCGTAATAGACCATTTTAATAATTCTACGGTCAGAGACATGTCTTAATGTTTTAAAAATGAAAATGAGCTTACGTAATCTGGTGACAAGGATTTCAATGTGAGGCCTAAATGTGAGAGTCTGATCGATCGTGATACCTAAATACTTCACAGACTTAGCATTTTCGAGGGTAAGGCAGGAACAGGCAGAAGCAGCAGGGGAACAGTAGTGGGCCCTAATGGTTAGTGCAGGAGGCGGCAGAAGATTGGATCTGTGAGCGAACGCAATGTAATTAGATTTAGTTACATTGAGGGTTAAGGAGTTAGCCTGAAGCCAGACAGCAATATTACGCAACCCAAGTTCAGCCGTTTTGTGGACTTCAGTCCAGTTGGAGCCTTTGAAAAATATTGCCGTATCATCTGCAAAGGTGAAGATGTTACCATTCTCAATAGACAGGTTGCACAAGCTATTGATGTAAACAAGAAACAGTGTAGGTCCGAGTATACTCCCCTGCGGGACCCCGTACGCTACTTCTTCTGTGTCACTGAGCCAGTGATCAATCTTGACCCTCTGCTTTCTCTCAGAGAGATAATCTTCAAAGAGTTTTAAAGGAAGACCTCTGACTCCGATGTTTTCTAGCTTTGATATAAGACGGGGAATTGAGACTGTATCAAAGGCTTTTGCTAAGTCTAGGAATATGGCAAGGCACTTCTTCTTTACATCAATGTTGGTTACGATACAATCAACAAGTTCATGAACTGCATCGTTAGTCGATTTACCCCGACGAAAACCATACTGGGATGAAGAAAGAAGGTTGTTACTCTCCAGGAAGCTGACAAGCTGGTTATTCATTATCCTCTCAATTATCCTCTTTACGCATTAGTTCCCCCAACAAACTAAACCTTTAAGGAACACAACACGACAGTCAGTGTTGTGATTGTGTCGTAAACAGCAGCGGCTCTTCCAGTTGGAAATTCATCGAAAACAACATCACCACATCTAGCAATCTCAACACAATTACAGTGATTTTGAAAAAGTTCTGGGCTCAATAACTTGGGTACCGTTATCAACAAGTAACACTGAACTCTTTTCACTTTCTTTTTTAATGGCGTCTACGTCTGGTCGACATAATTTTGCAATGTCCGTAATTTTAGATTTCAGTTATATAAACCTTTCAACCGCAACAAATACAGTTGTTTTTGACAACAATCCTGAAGTTCGATAACTTTTATGTCGTTGTACCAACATCAAGAAAATTGAAGAATTCCCGTTTTGCACCTATTTTTTGGGCACCTATGCATTGAGCACCAAAGATATTCCCATTGGAGCACCAATAAATATATTAACATGGTGCTCAAATAGGAACAAGAAATTAAATTTGATTCTATTCCCCACCTACGGTGCGGTAGCTTCTAGTAAAGGGGTTTATAATGAAAAACAATTTGCAAATATTTTCTCACACTCACACGTCCGCAAAAATCACGCCGTCGCGAGCGCAGTACATAAATTGTTATATCTTGCCATAGATAAACAAACGATCGCTCCAACTGATCGATTACGACGCCAGCTTCATCTAGCGGTTAGTAGCAAACAACATGTTTTTGTAATTGCGGCTAATAGAGGACGTTATATCGTCGAAAAGTATCAGAAATAGCTATTATTATAGACGCGGATCGTCTACAGCTGATCTATTGCTCCTTTCGCTTCTGCCAATCTCCTCTTTCCTATGCTTTTCGCTAATATACCTTACTAGTAACTTTTATAACGTTTTCAGCATGATTTGCGGTGACAGAACGCGTACCATATTATGCATAGGCTCTTACATACTATATTTACAAGTTTTAACCACAACACAGCTGGATTTTACCTACTGCTGCGGAGGCCTATGGCTTCCCATTTGACAACCACTATAGTCCAGGCGATAGACACAATTTTCAACGTTCGCAATATCCACTGCCCATCTCGCTACTGGACGCCTGATGCTTATACTATATTTAATCAGCCGTTTGGATCTCGCTGCTCATGCGTTCTCTGCTTAGCGTGCCTCTTCAAAGAAGGGGTGTTTAGCCAACGATAAACACCACGCTTAGACCCAAGTTCACCAACAGATGGTTCAATTTTAAACAGTTGTTTGTTTTAACGTTTTTGACATAAGTCAAAGTTAACCAACGAAGTTGCCTAATTAACTGATTATCTTTTGGTGAACACAGACCTTAGCAGGCAGATCGGTGATCGCTGTAGATACACAGAAGCTGCGGTAGTACTTATACACTAATAGTTAAACTTAGTAGACTCACCCGTAACGACGTTCCTCTTTCGAGTGGCTGGCTCGCCACAGCTACGCCGTCACCATAGCCTTTGTAACGAAACGCCACAGTATCTGGAACGAACATACATTACTCTTTATTGTTGAAAAAAAAAGTATGATAAAATAGTTGCACCCCGCGGCTTTGCACGCCTTGTTTCTATGGAAACGTTAAAAGGTGATTTCTCTCCCACGGGAATTGATTTATGGGATAAAAATACGATGTTTGACTCCAGTGTAAGAACTACCTGGATAGTGGATACAGTTTCAGCTTGATCCGTTCAGAAGTTTTGGCATGATGAGGTAACAAATATCTATCCATCAAGACTTTCGCATTTATTAAATTAGTGTTTTATTTGACAAAAAAGACCAAATAGAAAGCGCTGTATGAATAAATATTAAATGCGTTGTCAATATAGTATGGGACCGGAGCAAAATAATGCTTGATTTCACCAATAACATTGTGTGACTTATAACAACTTAATACTGAGTGAATTGTCCGATATTATTATTATGAGATTAGGATTATATTTGTTTATTTAAAACTACTCCGCTTTACTCGAGAAGCAGCCTTATTGAAGTAAAAGATAATAACCAGAGCTGCAGAGCCGAATATTGTTGCCAGTAACGAAGTGGAACGTATAAGGTCTGGCGCCGCGATTTTTTTGAACTTCTGGCATCTTCGGAAGCGAGATATCTTCATCTGGCATAGAGACAGGCGTATCAGGCATAACGCAGGCGTTCTCTTCTTCTGACGAATCACTTATTTCAGGGTCTAGTTGGACGTTGTCGTCTGGCAGATCGCTTTGAGGCGGAGTAGGGGGCGCCTGGCATTGTTCTTCGGCTATTTCAGACGTCTCATCTGATTCTAACATTATGGGAGCGGTTTGCTCTGGCGTCTTCGGTATAGTCAGGCCGTCGGTACTTGCGCCAGCGGGCTGTTGTTTGTCATTCGGAACTGGAAATAAGAGGTTAGGTGTTATAATTTGTAGGTTGTTTTTCATAAAATCTACCTATGCTAAAACTTAACCCAAAACAAAACCCATGTACATTCCTACACCGGAAATAGCTTAGGGCTGTTTTTTTGTCGGAAAACGCGTGGGGAGACGCGGACAGAAGCTAGTTTGACTTGAGTTGTTGCTACGTACTTGTCTGCTGGGTTCTAGGAACGACATTGATACCCCGGGATACCGCTTGGATCTTCGTTATCTTCCCATACATTTCCATCAATACATAGACTTTCTGAAAAACAAAAGTTCTTTTTGTTGAAATTGATAAAAGCGGGTAGTAGGCCTGCTAGATTTAGTAAAAGTAATAAAACTAAGTCATGAATCAATAACTTTACAAAATGCAAATGCCATTTAAATTTATAGTATCTATTTTATACAAATTTATTATTTTGGCAAGACCAACTATACATATACTGATTTATACAAAGTTATTGTCAATTCAATTGGAAATTAGGAACATGAGATGTTACCAAGAAATGTTAAAATAAAAAAAACTGAAACTGAACTAAAACTGAGCTCTTGTTATATGTACCAGGCGACATATTACATTAAACTTATACACCCAGGCCCAGAACAATACTTGCAGATCATACAGAATTTATCCCGCGGGAAACGATCCCGCAACCTTCTGTGTCGCAGGCGGATATTTTCCCTCCGCACCACTAAAGTCGTCATCACGTTTATAACTCTGTAAATATATACTCACGTCAGGAACTTTCTCGAAAGCGACATCTACTAATTCCGAATTGTAGTAAACTAGGACATTCGAATCCTCGGTTTTCTTCAGCCCAATCCGATCGCCGGGACGTAGCCACTCGAAGTTAGGTGTGAATGCTCGCAAATCCTTCACCCTTGTTGGACCGGGACGCGAATATTTTATATATTTACCTGAAAATATCAATAAGGAACGATAAATGAAAGCGCAGCTCCTTTTACGGTAGTGCCTAGCCAAGTCAAGGAAACGGTCGCAAGCGATCTAAATAGTGTGGAGATCCCGAGAAGAGCCAATTAGGGCTACGTTCCGATTCAGGCTTAATGCGCTAACGCGCGCATGAAGTCGTTTCGTTTCAACTTTCAGCACGCTGACAGAGCGCACGGCAACGCCCACTTCGCCACGCCCCTCGAGCGCACGGGAGCGCATGAACTGCCTCACCTTTCGAGACAAGGCAGCTCGTGCGTTCCTTCAACTTCTTTGTGAGTTCCGTCAGAGCGTTTCGTTTCATTAATCGCGCCAACGCGCTCAGATGAATCGGAACGGGGCTTCGTGCGCGCAAGGCTCGTGCAGTGCGTTAGCGCTTTAAGCTTGAATTGGAACGTACCCTAAGCCATTATATTACCTTCGGCTATGAACTTGGCAAGTTTCTAAAAAAATCCCGGAAAAGCCACAATCGCCACGGCTTTTAAGCCACGACCACCACGGCTCTTAAGTCACGAGGTGAAGGCTCTTAGGCCGCAACCGCCATGGCTAGCCACGACCGCCACGGCTCTTAAGACACAACCTACAGGCTCTTAGGCCGCAACCGTCATGGCTCCTAAGCCACGAGCGCCACGGCTCTTAAGACACAACCTACCGGCTCCTATGGCCGCAACCGCCATGGCTCTTAAGCCACGACTGCCACGGCTCTTAAGCCACGACTGCCGTAGCAATCGACAGCGCGCCACCATCTTAGTACCTACCATCGATATACGCAGTGAAATAGGGCAGCCAGGAAGAACAAAGCGGTAGGTTCCTGTTTATGTTAGCGTTAAGCACGTTGATATCAGTTACTCCGATGCGAAAGGAGCCAGCGAATGAGTGCTTGCATTCCAAAATCAGGATCTGTAAAATAAAAATTATGTTTGAGCAACAAACGAGTAGAGAAGTAAATTCACGATTTAAAAAAAAAGTACTTATGTGATTTATGCAAACAGCTACACTAACTAATCACTTTAGTAGCAAAAAACACATGCCAAGGGGATCAGTAAACCAGGTATTCAGGACCTACGAGCCCTCGGAGTCAAAAAGCGGATGTGCTCTTTTAGGAACATGAAATGGCACATCTTACCTCGTACAACTCGTTGACAATGAGATGCGTCGAGCTAAACACGAGACCTCCCATAGGGTCCGGAGTAATGCGACGAGCGAGCGTGTAGTCTTTTGACAGTGACACGTTGTCACCGTGATATTCCGAAAAACTCCTGTGGAGAGCAAACCGATGTATGGCTTTTGGCATAGTGGCTTTTGTTTAGGGGAGGGATGTTATTTCAGTAGTGGAAGCAAGCGTGCTGAAAGGGAAGGAAACTTAAACTCTGCGCTCATTTATCCAATACCGCACAAAAACGTGCAATTAAATCTAGGCTTAAACTCGGTATCTTTAGATATACTTTAAGGGCGAGAACTATAGATTATGATGATGAGAACTTACCAATATGGTGGTGTTGGAGTGGGTAAGGTTCTCGGGTTGGCGATACTATGATCCGCGTTGCACCCGTTGTAATTGAACGTCCGTTCTTCGTTCTGCATAATGGTTACCTACACAAGATCAGAAAAACACAGATTAAGAAAATGTATACAACAAAATCATTTCACTGCCTTAGTTGAATTAGAAAACTTATCTTATTGTTTTGATAGAGAAGAGAAGTGAGATAGGACATACCTGAGTGCACTGCCCATAAAGATCGACCACAGCGTAGATGTTGAGATGAGGCACATACCAAGCCTTGCCCAGGTCCATTCCATCCAGGTAATAGTGGAGGCTGCGGTCCGCATGCCACATCATACCTGAACAGAAACAAATGAACTATTATAAAAAAGTTATTCGTATTAATTACTTTTTGCGAGACCATAAAACATAAATGTACAATTGGAATTAACTAATATATGTTATGCATATGCTAGGCTATAATAATATCATTAATAATATTCCAATATTATCTAGAAAAAGATCTCAACTAACATTGTTTTTTATTCTACAATTATTAAGACCGGTCGAGTGAATGTTTAAGCGTCGTCGGTTCACATCTGACGGATGATGCGTCGAGCGTATGATCGGTCGCGTCTATTCGGTCAAATAGGGTGTTTTCATTTGTGATGGAAAACGCGTCGGGCGTAAATTCATTTTGCCACTTTATTACTCTTCTATTCAGTTTCTGCATTCAGCATCTACAGAGCTCACCGACAATGCGTTGACGGAATTGGAACAGACGCTGTACGCTCGACGCAATAACGAGTCATCAGTTAATTGTGAAAGGAGTGTTTTCTCATGTAAGGCCATATCTCTTGAGTGGAGATCGCGACTTGGCAAACGTAGCCGCCCTCCGGCCAGGTGAAATGACGATTTGAGCGAGATGAAAGATGCGTCAAGCTGATGACAGTGCGCTATGGAGCTCATTAGGGAAAGCCTATGTCCAGCAGTAGACTAATATAGGCTGATGCCTTTCAGCTTGTTATCAATCAGCCGACATGCTCGGAAGAATGTCTACAAGGCCGAAGATTCGTTCAGTGTGGTGCTCGTAGGTGTAAGATGATGTTGCGCGTGTGTCTTAATTGAAATCCGTCTAATGATCGTGAATACCAAATTGGTAAGCAGTGGTTAACCCGTGAAGATAAATAGCGTAGACATTTCAGCACATACCCCATTCCGTGGATCTTCTTTCTTCAAATCGATGAAATCGATTTCTTTCATTTCTGTATGTCGCTGTCTCTGTTACTAACACAACAGCTATGATACAGCGATATACGAAATTGAAAGAAGTCGATACAAATACCACTCCGTTGCTCCATGTGAGGCAATATGTGAGACAGTAACGCTTTGATGCGACCCCCGATGTGTCAAACGTGTGAAGCTTTATAATAATAGACCAACGATAATATTGTATGTTGATCCTGTTTTAACGCATAGGGGGTCTGGTAAAAGGACAACTGTACTGACATGAGTTTTAGTTGCTATTTAGTACCTATTAAAAATAAGGTTAGTAGATGAATAATTATAGGGATTTGTTATAAGTATGATTTGGAATTTTTAGAGGCTTGTGCTTGACGTGGTTTTAGAAGAGTCTTTATTTATCGTGAGAAACTAAATCATACGAGTGCAAATTTATGCTGTTACCGGATTATGTAAGTCACCATTCAGATGGTCTTTATTCAAAGTTTTTGTCCTTATATGAAGAAATCACATTCTTCATAAGGTGCAAGATGGTTTCTCAGGAATGTTCAACATCACTCAGCACATTTCAGGTATTAAATAGACAAGAGATTAAAAAATTCCAGGATGTAAAAATCAAATGCACGAAGTTATAAATAGCTCAAAATAGCTCTTAAAGAATATGTAATAAATGTTGCTAGTTCTAACCGACTCTGCTGCCAACGGTCAGAGTGTCCAGGTCCAGTGGGTAGCCACTGCGTATGCACTCCCCGTCTTTCATCATGGCGGACCCACTGAGGATGTAGGTGTCCCAGCCAAGATCTGTGGCCGTGCCTGCTAAAACACCTAGACCACCGTGTGCTTCCAAGTCATCGGGGCGTAGGGCGGTAACACCTGTAGAAATAAACCAGCACATACATACACAAGCTTCATAAATTTGATAGTGATAGCTCTACATATGTCTGTGTGAAGTAGAAGTTATCTGGATTAATATATTATTTCAAGGACAAGTTGTTGGAACTATTATAAAGTTTTTAAGACCAACTATGTGCCTACAGTTTCGCAGCAAATGACGCACTTACCAATTTCCAGACTGCCAATCCAACAGTCCACCATTTTGTCGATCCTTATTTCAAACATGTCACATTCTCGCAACGGCCTAGAGCTGAACAGCACCGCATCGTTGAACTCCGAGTATACCGTGGCTCGGGATGCAATCAGCCGATTACGAGAGAGGCGAGCGTTGTGACCGTGCAGTCGGTGGAAGCACATCTCACTAAAAAAAACACGTGCCTGTTACTACAAAACGCCTAATGTGTTCTCGCTCTCAGAGCAAGTATCCCTATACACTATACATATACTGCAGGCAGAAATCAATAAGAACGTGCGAGATAAAAAGACAAACATTTTTGTCGCGACGCGTAAGTTTGCCTATTAGTAAGTCAAAACTCTTACCACTTTTTATAGATATAATATATTTATATCTATGTATACAACTAGGACAGACGAGCGGGGTGACCGTGCCGGTGGAAGCTCACTCACCACAACAGAGACGTGACTACAGAAGTCGTCCTCCGAAAAGTTCTTACTACTTATTGAAAAAACAGTACTAATCTATCAAAGTAAGCAAGCTAGTGAGGAAAGCAAAGCACAAAAACGACATAGGCGGCACTACGAAACCCACTATCGGAAAGTTAGAGTTCTCACCGCTTTTGTATAAGGACCATCTGTTTTGCTAGTAATGACGATACAAAAACCATGATGTTAATAAGTTACGTACCATTCGGCCCACCTTCTACGTAATTCGTTATTTCTTAGAATTCCAGACATATTTTTCCTATTTGCTAAAAACCAACCTTAACGGTTTGTCAAAGGCGACCAGAATGAAACTGATCGGGACTACATATTATTTTCACAAAACTATGCATTGAGGGCAGGCAGGACAAAGCTATGAATAGTTAACGAAGCCGTGAAAATCTATTTTCATTTGGTCTATCGATTTTATCTTACTAAGCGCATGTTCATACAGCAGTCCGTTTTAATAAACGTAGGTATACGTTTTTATTCGGCGATGGCGAATGTAGTTGTTTGTGTGAATTCACACATTAAGAACGGTGCGGATACCTTAGCCTCCATACAAACGTACTTTCCGCTTCATTTGGAAACTACGTCCCGATCGTATTGAAATTTTCCATACGTAAACGGATGATCATTAAGTTTATTTTAAAATATTATGATATTTAAATGACAGCGAAACTAATTTGCCATATTTTGACCACCAGATCGATTCATTTTCAAGCTCTTTTTATGCATAATAGCCGATTCGAATTCGAAAATCTGTCGCGTTGCAAACATCCTAAATATATATTTACCATTATAAATCAACAAAAATATTTCTGAAATCACTCCTTTATTCAAAATGAATCGGAAAGTATGAAAAAATATCAAAAATGGTGAAATTCCTTCTAGTTTCTGCAACCACTCGCTCACACACGGGGGGTGATGCGACACAGGGGGCAAAATTCCGAAATAAGGCGAGCGGCACCGAATGGCCAACACGATGCGATTCTACGTAAAACAACCACAAATCCGCACGAGCCGGCAGCTGAGATTAGGGAGAGCTTCGTAGCCTTCTTAATGGATATGCGGGGGATTTTAATTCGTCGGAAAGGCCGTCGTATTCGACTTCGGAAACTTTTGATAAAACAAAATAGCGTTCTTAAGTTCCGTTGGAAAATAATTCAAATTCGAATCTAACGTTTTCGCTTCGGAAACGAATCGAATGAATTAAAATACCCTGCTGGTATACTGTTGTGATGTATGTGAACTCGCTCATACATACAAAAACATCCGCCATCGCCGAATAAAATAAACGGACTACTGTGTGACGAACACTAATAAAATATATATTTGCGCAACTTTGTTTACAAATCTTAGCTCCATCTACACTGCATAAACGTGCCTGTAAATGGAACTGCTGGTGAAGTTGCCGTTAGGTAAGACCAATAGTTCAAGATAAAAGAAATAGGAATCGTTTAAAGATTTTAGATATTCATATGCCATTCGACTTACGGTAGTACTGTAGCGACGGAGCATAATGACGTAGGTGATTCGGGAGAACTGGGTTGTAGATGTATGAAGTGATCTACTATAGTCGCTTGAGCCACGCGCCCATATAAATCTGTAAACAAAGAAATAAATCAATAAAAGTAAATAATGCTAGAAATATGGTGGATTTTTCAGACGGGACAGTAAGGTTCCTTAAGAACGGTGCGGATACCTAAGCCCCCATAAGAACGTAGTTTTTGATTCATTTGGAAATTACACGCCCGACATTATAAATGACATTTCGCATACATAATCGGATATGAAACAGATAAGTTTGTATGGTTTTAGTTTTTCAAAAAACTGTATCATCATTAAATGAGAGCAAAAGCGAAAACGATCCTTTTTCTTACTGTAATCAAGATTCTTTGAGGCCAACGCAAAATTTATTGAGAACATAAACTACGGTTATTTTACGAGTATACATTTTACAGATATAGATGGTCTCCGTCGAGCGGAGCGTTGAGCGTTTTGTTCTGTTTACAAAGCAGCGGCACGTGTTGCGGCCTCGTCAACGCATGCGTAAACACAAACATATAACAATGTACGGTGATGTTTATGGATAGGCGGCACGTGTATATGAATAGAGGCGGTGGCCGCGTACGCGTCAAATCAAATAAACGCGTGTGAAAAACTTCTCCAGAAAACACACTCTACTAACGCCATATGTTTGAATTCAATGCGGGCCGCGCCGCTGCACGCGCCGATTCTCCGTAAACAAAGACTCTCCCGTCTCAAAGATCCACCCTGTATACAGAATTTATTTAATCCACCGTAGATAGGTACGTAATAAGGCGTTTATCGGGGGAGGCCTGCGTCCAGCAGTGGACCGATACAGGCTGTGGATGGATGGATGGATGGATGGAGATAGGTACTTATACAGCTGTGTGGTGCTGGCTTAAATTTGGACCACCCAACTCTTCCCGCGGGGGTCGTAAGAGGCGTCTAACGGATATCCACCCGGGGGCGGCAGCAGCGCTCCCTGCAGAACAATTATACCACCAAACAGCGATCCCCAACCCGCATGCCCAGCGTGGGGATTATGGGCATTACCATCCATGAGATAAACGCCAATAAGGCGCTTCTCAGGAGGAGGCCTGCGTCCAGCAGAGGACCAATACAGGCTGTTGAGGTTGAGAAGATAGGTAAGTATACATGTTGATACACTTGATGTCGTTATTTTTAAATTTTTTGTCGTTAGATATAGGAATATTAAAATTATTAATTATTAAATACATTTTTTTTAAGAAACATGAAGCTCTATACCACGGTTACGGCGGCTAAGGTACGAATCTTGCACGTTCTAAGCCAACCACACCAAGACAGCCAACTTCCTGACTTCGGTTCATACTGTGAACTTTTCTTGAACAACTTACCAATGATACCAAAAACATGCTCCGGTATATTAAATGCAGCAGGCCCCTGGTCAACGCCGTTTACAAAGAAATGTAGTATTCCCATTTCTTTGCGCATCACACCTACAGTGTCACCCTCCTGTGAACATATATTAATAAGAAAACAATGATTTTCTGCTTCCGTATTTAGAATCTATTTTATAAAGCTTGGCAGGTATAGTCAGCAAGAATTGCTATTATCACTAAGCTACGAGGAAGCTGAAAAACTTTTGGATATTGTTTCGTAACATACAAACAAACTGAACACCACAAGGTACACGCACTTGCACACAACACATACACACTCACAGACGTGCACACAACACTAACATACACAAACACATACACACACCTAGGCACACACCACATACAATCTCAACAATCACATGTGTTAATTTCTGCAACGCAGCAGTATTATACTGCTTAATTTAAATTTTTCAAAGACGCACCTGACAATAAAACTTTATATTACGGAAGAGCGGAACCCTCTAACACAGGTATCTCTATACTTAAAAGAGGGTCCCAAATCCATACATTGTAAATAATTTAAGTTTCCTTAATAAATATTTGTATATTTGTATTTGTATTTGTAATTGCACCTTACCACCACTAGGGTGATTTTTCTTGTGAAGTGAATAGTTGCCAACCCCGGCTTGCTCGATATCTTTGTTTTTAACGCAAAGCAAAATAGTTTCAAACTGGATAGGCATTACGTTCGGCGATGGTGCCAACCTAATAATCAAATTTAAGTTTTATCCGTTATGTAGAATTTCTTAAGATGACTAAGGCCCTAGGTTTCGTTTGTAACAAAGATGACAGCTAAAAAGTTCTTTGTGATGCTTCGTTAATCGGGATATCATAGAAGTGAACTAAAAATTCTGTAATAAAATAACAAGTATGCAATTTTATGTTCTTATAAATCGGGCTGCATAGATAAATTGAGCCCATGACTCTAACTCAAAGTTTCTGATTTCGCAATCCACTCCCATATCATCAACATTATTTATTTATTATTATTTATATCAAAAAGCCAACCTGTATTCCTAAAGTTCTTTTTGAAAAGAACCCTATTCTGCTAAACCAATACTTAACTATGACATTGGTATAGTCACAGAAGGACACATTTTGGTATTCTACCTTAAGAAAAGAATAGTTTCTTTTTTTTAAGGTAGAATACCATAATAAAATAGTGATGGAAGGACGTGAGTCAAATTTGTCAAGGTTGAAACCATTACATCAATATCTCTGAGCAAATAGCACCACATGCTATATATCTATAATAGTTTCCTTCATCTAAGGATTCTACGTGAAGATTTTGTCTGCGACGATACCTTTATAGTGTAAACGTACAGCCATTGGTTGTAACCTGGCAGAAATAGGCTTCTGTAACCATGTTATTAGTAAATAATCTGAATCTAACTAATATAAATCCGATTTAAGATTTCAAAGCACTTACCACAAGTCTGCTGAGATTGCGCACGTATTGTGGTATTATAATAGAACCGTCTCTGATGACGTCTTCTATAACCATGCACCATGTGCCAGATCTAAAAAGAACAAACACTCATTATAAATGCGAAAGTTTGGATGTATGGATGTTTGGGTGAATGTTTGTTACCTCTTCACGCCAAATATACTGCACAGATCGGGTTGAAATTTTGGATGAGTAGAAAGGCAGGAGTTCGCATCAAATAGAAACAACCTTTAAACGTATCTATACAAAAAACGCGTGCGAAGCCGCGGTCAGAAACTAGTCAACTATATAGACATTAGGTGGATTGGTGATAGCAGTTTAGGTGCTAAAAATACATAGAAGGAACCTGCTTCAGCTCTGGCCGGCGTTAATACACAAGCTGAGTTGGACAGGTCGATTCTTACACCGCGACCACCACAAAGTGTGAGTAACTACATTAATGTCTATTTATTATATTCATTATTATCACCATCGACCTATGTTAGTCCACTGCTGCACAGATTTCCCCTAATGAGCGCCATAGAGCCCTGTCTTCAACTGGTGCCTATTCGATTGCCGTCAAACTTAACTTAATTGACACATAAAAAATATAACTGTCCCTTTCTTATCGGTCGAAATAAAAAGGACGGCATCACTTTTCGTGCTGTCCAATTTTTTTGGTTTAGTTTTGACGACAGCCGAATAGACACCAAAATAGACTACATTGACTACTTACGTTATATGCATTCGGAACGGTAGTACTATATCGTTTGCTGAAAACCGCGTGATTCCGATTTCGATACTTCCCGCCCACTTGGGTATAACTAGATCAAGGCGAACTTGGAATAGCTCGTTTGTCTTCAAGGTTCGGTTTGTCATTACGAATCCATTGTTGAAGACTTCGAAAGCGCTGGAAATTTTAAAACATGAGTAAAAAACAACCTGATTACCTTCGATTTAATAGATGTTTTATTACGGGAGAAATACTAATAACACCTCGTGATTATTCTCTACATAAATAGGTACAGCAAACAAATCATTAAAATCGGACTACAATTAGCCAAGATAGCAATCATCATAATCGGACTACAATTAACCAAGATCACCAACAAGCCAAGTCACAACCAAGTCACATTAAATAGGTAATTAAATTGAAAAGAACCTCCTCCTTTTATTTATGTACGATTTTGATAAATAGTTTGCTTTTGTAATAAAGACCCCGAGGTGTTCCCATAAGTCATATTCTGTCGAAAAATTGTATTAATATCTACAGAATCTCTTGTCGATAGTATTGTTGAGGATTTTCGTATGGGATATTTTACAAAGGGGCTGTTTTGTAAAAGGGACTATGGGAAATTCTGCAAATGATACCTTAAGCGCCTAAACCATACAAAATTATACAAAGATTTGAAAATGGGATGAATTCAGCGCGTGTGGCGCGGTCATGTGCGCGTTCAGCTTTAATGTCCCTTATCGAGCCTACTTACTGAAATAACATTAACAGAAGAATATAAACAATACTCACTTAGGCCTATGAGCAGTTCTACCATTGTTAGTAATAATAACATGCGAATCACGCAGCGTATGAAATAAAAGTTGACCTTCATCTTCGACCCCCGCACTTTCCGGTGGGTCCTCAGGAGGATCTGCATAAAGAAAAGTGTTTTAGAACATCTGTCTTTCCGAACAAACTATACTCGTTTCTATTCTCGAGCTATTCTCGCGCCATTCTCAAATAATAATATACGGAATAGGGTATATGCATGTGACTTCAAAAAAGCTAATATTTTTTTTACGTATATTTTTGTATTTTATGATGTTTTTATTGTCAAATTTAACCATAGAAAAGTAGATATTTTAGGTCTCAACAGCAAAATCTCTAAACGCAACGCTATTGGCACGTGAAGCGTGACGTCATACTTGAACATTTTTGTACGGGCATGAAGTTTTGACTTTGAGTTTACATATGGAACTGGATGATCCGTGACGTCATAAAATGCAATGGCTAACATGGCAGTGTTTTTATCACCCGAAACTGAGTGTAGTTTTACTTTTAGTTTTTTACCTCAATAATTTAATTTCTTTTGGGTGTTATATATTTTTTCGTTTATGTATTAACCTAAATAATCGATTAAAAAAATAAAAAAAATCCATGCATATACCCTGTTGTACCATAAAGAAACGTTTTATTACAAACCATAGTTTTAAACTCACAACACAATAATCTAAATGTTATTTTTTCTTCTATAAAATAATTGAGTGATTCTTAGTTTACAGTTTATAAGGGCAATAGTAACAAACATTGAATTTGGCCAAAGTATAGAATGTATAGAGAGCAAATATATATGTAACGTCCCTGTTTATTATAGGAGCAAATTACAGAATGACGAAACAATTTTTGGTGTTGACAGCTCATCATTTAATTTTTCCAGTCCAAGAGGAAATACTCTTGAAAAATGGTCTAAAAGGTGGAGAATAATTACAGGACTACCTCATCGAGTTGGGTGTCAAAGGAAAGAGGTATAGGTTTGTTCATTTCAAAATAATTTTGGAAATCTGTTGTGCCAGCATTATTGGCACTGTGACGGCTTAAATTATTGAAGATAGTTACATTATTATTAATGTCCAGTGTAGATGTTAGTTTAATTATGATTTTTTTCCTTGGTGATTAATAAATAAAAGTATGCAATTCGGCGTTTTCGTGAAGGTGGACGTATGTTTGCTAATGACCAGAATACTTAATTATCTAGGCGAAAAAGGGCCTTCCTAACGAGGACATAATTTACAAATGAAATGTATTTCCGTTTCTTTCCCACTCAGCGCGGTAATGGACTACCCTGGTGTTTCCCCCGCATCTAAGTACGACGACAGTTTTTGTAATAAGAATAACCCATTTTCTACTGGTTTAGTATAAACTTACTTGTAGAATCTTCTGGATTCCTCGCCTCCGTGAACAAGGCGAGTACCTCTTCATTCGTGAGGGCGTGCAGGGGGTTATGATTAGAATTGTCGTATTCGACTACTTCATTATCGTAATGGACAGGTAAAGTCGATGGTGCATCGTGTGATATTGATATACTAAGCTCCTCGTTGAAGTGACTGTCCTCGTCAGAATAATCGACCACGGATACCTACAACAAAAATAATAGATTTCGAAAAAGCTTTTAGTACAGTCACTGCTCTCATCAAAATCTAGGTCGATATTCGTTTGGATATGGAAAATGGGCATAACACATGCAACGGGTAAGTTTTGGAGCTCGCCGCCTGCTTTTGTTTAAATAGGATCGCTAGAGATGATTGTTCCATGCGAATCGAGTTTCTGCAGACCTCGGATCTCGAAGGGGTACCGACGAGGAACGAACGAACGCGAGGAGAGGATTTCAACATAAGTAGAGATTCATTCGGCGTAAATCTACATATTGTCGTGTTGGACGTCTAAAAATGAAGATATCTTTCGAAGGTAGCGATGTAGATCGGATATCGGCACTAGTCTAATCGGCGACGGCTTAGGCTGTTTGATATTTTGTGATAACCCTATTTTAACATATTCAATAATTTCAGTTCCCTATTGAAAAAGGAGTACGTCAAGGAGACCCTCAATCACCTAAACTCTTCTCCGCAGTTCTCGACGACATTTTCAGAAACCTAGAGCGCGGTCATCTAGGGATCAACGTGAATGGAAGAAATCTAAACCACCTTCGATTCGCAGATAACTTAGTGATTATTTCAGACGACGCCACTACCCTTCAAACGATGATACAGAAACTGTGAGAGAAGAGCGCTTTCGTTGGTCTTTCAATGAATAAAGCTAAAACTAAAGCCATGACAAATAGAGAAGAAAAATGGTGATTTCTTTTCTATTTCTTCACTACAGTTGACAATGAGCTATAGACTACGTCAGAGAATGGGTACACCTACCGTGGTCAGCAAATATCTTTCTCAGAGCAAACCGATTTAGAAATCGAAAGGAGATAAGAGTTGCAAGCGCATGGAAAAGATACTGGCCCCTTAAGGAAATAATGAAAAGCAAATACTACACTATGGTCGCCAAAAGGAAAGTATTCAATTTGTGCATCCTGCCTTGCCTAACATACGCTTCTCAAACATGGGCACCTCCGGAAACTCAGAACTTGCCAGAGAGGAATAGAAAGAAGCATGATAGGTGTCACACTAAGGCATAGAAAACGAGCAGAAGATATCAGATCGAGCACTAAAGTCGTAGACGTTATTAACAAAGGCAAACAGCTGAAATGGAGATGGACAGTAGCGATGTGTCGTTCGATCATTCACAAAGATCGATATCAATCATGACCCGTTATGAAAATGACCCGGATCATATGACCCGATCATTTGAATGATTGTTTTTGCAGGCGGCCTATCATCGCCTCACTTCGATTTTTCGTTTCATTTCGATCATGCATTTTGTGATTGATTGACCCGTGCGAGATCGGATCTTTGCGTCGCGTCGTCGTCGTCATCGTCGTTTCGTTACTGACTGTTATGGTTCTCGCAAAAACTTTTCCAATACTCTGTCTATATCATTCGAGATCTTATTGATCATTTATGGTAGATATTTGACCAGAATTGAGATAGGTAGGTAGGTATAGGTACCTAACTACCTACCTACTTTTACGTTTCAAGTGATAAGTATGGTTATGTACCTTACAGTAGATAGTCAGATACGAAGTACCTACCTACTTAACTTTTTTTATTGATTTCATATGCTTGATATTTTAATGAACCTGTGCTAAGCCGCCGAGCGGGCGGCTTTCCTTGTTGTTAAATACTTTACATAATAGGTAGTACGTACAGTAGGTACCTACCTACAGACGATCCTATTGATCATTTATGGTAGATATTTGACGAGAATTGAGATAGGTAGGTACCTGCCTACCCTTGTTGTTAAATACTTTACATAGATGTAGGTACCTACCTACATACTTAGATATATTCAAGTACTACTCAAAAGACAAGGGCTTTAATACCTAAAGGACCGTAATGCGACAATAGACTATATGACTTATTATTTTATTTATTAATTAGGCTGTGAGAAAATGAGAGAGTCCGCAGAATGTGTCCTACTTGCACGCACCACTCACAGCCTCGCAAGAGCAAGACGCAGCGTCAGTCGATCTTTGCGTCAAGTCGCACGCGTCTCGGTCATTTTAACCAATGATCCGAACATTGAAATGATCGGGTCATTTCGTTGAGACTGTTCGGATCAATCACGCGCGGTTCGTGATTGCAATCATATGAGCCGTTCGTTCATGATCGACACATTCCTAATGGACAGTGGACAAATCACATGTCAAGAGAGAGCAAAGAGAAGTGGACAAGGATTATTACAGAGTGGTACCCACGCGACGGCAAACGCAAAAGAGGTAGACAGCTCAAAAGATGGGAGGACGACATAAAGAAAGCAGGAGGTACTACGTGGTCTCGAACGGCACGCAGCAGCAGAGAACGGTGGAAAAGGCTGGAAGAGACTTGTGTCACAGGACACGCTAAAATTCTACGTATTAGAATAAGTAGAAATGTAAGAAACAGTTTATACAAAAGTGTAAGTTCAACATTAATAAAGCTTACATAAAAAAATAGCGGCAACAGAAGGACAACATCTGTGAAAATTTTAACTGTCTTACTATCACGGTTCATGATATACAGCCTGGTGAAAGACGGACAGACAGACAGACGACGGACGGACAGCGGAGTCTTAACAATTGGGACCTTAATGATTAAGACTCCGCTGTCCGTTTTACCCTTTGGGTGCGAAACCCTTAAAACAGAAGACCACACCTCTTGCTATAAGCTCTATGAAACCACAGGTCGTAGAGGTAAAAATATATGCCACTTACTTTGACAGTCATGCCATACAAGTCGATAACTCCATAAATATGAGGCCATAAACACGGTGTGTCATTGGCCACACCCTGGTCGACACCATTTATGAAATAGTGCAGGCTACCGTCGATTCGACGCATCATGCCTATTGTGTCTCCCTCCTAGAAATAAATTGAATACAACTGATTAACGTATGTTAGACAAACATAGCTCTATAATCTTAGATAATCACTCGTTCTGTGACGCCTACATTATGTGAATAACTATAGAAAATAGGCGTCATGTTCGTTCATACCCTAATTTGCCCTTTGTAATAACACGCGCTAAATCAGGGTATGTAAATAAATAATAATGAAATATATAAATAATGCTAGACAATCCACAAAGCATCATCTAGCTAAACATAGATATCATGATCATCATCATCATCATCATCAGCCTTATTAGTCCACTGCTAGACATAGGCTTCCCCTAATAAGCGCCATAGTGCCGTCTTCAGCTTGACGCATTCAGAATCTGCCTAGTCTTTCGCAGATCGTCATCCTAGTCGGAGGGCGTCCTGCACTTCGTTTACAGAGTCGCGGTCTCCACTCAAGGACTCCTTTAAGCCAGTGGTTCTTCGCGAGATTTGGCCGGCCTACTGCCACTTCAGCTTGCTAATTCCTTGATCTACGTCGATAACTTTGGTTCTCTGTCGGATATACCTATTTGTAAATGTTTTATCACCCTCGCGAATGTAAAGAAGTTAACCCGAGTCTAAGGTTACGGTGTCCTCCCCCTCTCTTTGGACTTCACATAACTCCAGAACATGCCATTTAATAAAACTTTTGAATCTATCATGGTTATTAACACTAAATTTAAAACTTAAATCATGGTAAATATCCCGTTGTAAATAACTGTAATGTCATTTAATGTCCTCTAACTACCAAGAGTGCGTCTGTTGAACGTTGCCAGAGTCAGTTTGCGCAATGAACGGTAGCTTGGGGTAGCCCGGTGGCTCCTAGCACTCCCTGCTCCACCGTGACCATGGCCGCTACCACGGCCAGGTCAAGCGAGGCGGCCGGGAACTTGTGGCGGAAGAGTTGGAGTGGTGCAATTCTATGCCGGCACCACATGACACAAACATAGATATATCTTATTATACATAAAAAATATCCAGAGTAAATATTTGCAGATCGTACAAACATTTGGTCCAAGGCGGGAATCGAACGCAACCACCTGCGTCACATGAGTATATATCAAATAATTCGTTTTGTTTTAAAAAACTATATCCCGACTTCATTTTTTATAGTTTTTTTATGGATTTTCAGAACTAAACCAAATTAAAATGGGACCACACAAGAAACACCAGCTTTCATATAAAAAAGAATCATGGGACCACCCAGTCAAAAGTTCTGAGGTAACAAACATAAAAAAACAGTCGAATTGAGAACCTCCTTCATTTTTTAAGTCGGTTAAAAATAAGCTCTTCTTGAGAAGAAATTACCTTCAATTCATCCAGATTAATGTTTCCATACTCCATACATGCTGCTTGGCCGTTCATGAGAATTTTACACCCGGACATCATAATGGTTCCAGAATCCATGTTGGTCATGGTCGAGGGGAATCGGATAGTACCTGGGTCGTGAGTTGTTACACCAACCTGGAATAAGAAATGAAATGTTTGCAATACACATTGGAACACTTGGTAAGGTCAAACTTACAGTTTTAGAACATATTAAAGGACAGGATTTTAAAATTGTTCTTTACATTTAATAAATAATGTTGGACAATTCACACAGCACTATCTAGCCCCAAGCTAAGAAGAGCTTGTGTTATGGGTACTAGATAACTGATATATGTACATAATACAATACACTACATAGTATTTTTTTTTATTATACATAGAAAACATCCAGAACGACCTTAATAAATATCGTACACACATTTATCCCGAGGAGGGAATCGAACCCGCAACCTCCTGCGTCGCAGGCGGACCTTGCCTATCACGCCACAGAGGTCGTCGAAAAATAAACTTACAGGACCTACAGCAGCGAAGCTTGAGAAGACCCCAGAAAAATTTCGCCCTTTGCAAAGACAATTATCGGACAAATATTGCTTATCGGTTAGTCCATAATGCGTTGTTATACCATATGGTACCAGTCAGGTCTTGAGTCCAAATGAGGATATATGAGTATTGAGTACTTTTACCTAAACCTAAGGTGTCTGCGAGGCATGTTCAGCAGTGGGCGTATGGATGTGGTAACCTATGTGGCGATGTAGACTAAGTTCTGCCTACGACGGAGAAAGTTGCGGGTTCGATTTCCGCCCCGGATAAATGTTTTTTTATAATCTAAACGCGTTCGTTTGTAGGTATAGGTGTATTAGTATTATATCTTCATATTTAGCGGCCATACACAAACTCTGCTTAATTTGGGCCAGATCATGTTGTGGGGATATGCCCATTGTTATTTTTTTTAATGAATATCTTTTGAGAAATATAATAGGCATAGAGTCTGTTCAAAAAGAGAAGAGGCGTGAGAATGGAGGGCACACGCGCGTGTGTGCCAATTGACAATTTTGTTGGGTTAACAACACTGCTCTGCCATTGCAGTGCGACTGTGTCAGTTCACCGAAACGCTACGACTCTTCTGTTTTTGAACAGACTACGAAATTGCATTAATTGAATGACCTCAATGCTCCCGCTCCACTTGTCCACTAATTTATCGATACGTATCTCGAAGAATTCTTCGTAGCGTAGAGGACGATTAGTCATGACGACACCGTTGTTGTAGTCGTCTAAAGGGCGAGCTCTCTCAGCAGACCTGCCAAAACAAACCGATATTGTTTTAAGTAGAAATCTATCATCCTACAACTCCAAAGTTATAAAGGTTTTAATAGTAGTAGTTAACAAGTACCTCCTAATAGTTTCGCTATTACGTCCGTCTAACTGCGGCTTAGTTCAGAGACTTTTAGTAGCTACTAGAAAGATCCACTAAGGAACCCTACACTGCGCGTGTCCTCACAGGAAACTGCTGGCACTTTGATTTTTTACTTACTATTTATCCGGTCAAGTTGAAAGATTAGATTATAGAATCAGAAAAATTTACATAAGTACTTACTTGTTATTGTTGGAGAGATTGACCAATATCCCGCATCTAGGATGAAACCGTATTTCGCTTGCGGCAGGGACTGTAAAATAAACACAATCCTCTAAGTTAAGCGTTCTGTAATAGTTTAGTCATAATCATAACCTATCTATAAAACAACATTATAAATATCCTTTCACCTAACGCGAAAACGGCGGGTTTGCTACTCAAAAGCAGTGCGCAAAACCGGGTTTTGTACACATGTGATATAAATATCTGGTTAAAGTTATTTATTTATAACACATGTGAACAAAAGCCGATTTTTTCCGCTGTTTTTGAGGTAATAATAACCTACTCCGCCGTTTAAGACCGCTCAAACAATCAATCTTCAAGATATGTCAATATTCAAAAAATATTACGCGTTGGCGCCGGCACTGCCAACTCAATAATAGTTTCTTGATGAGCTGTAGAAGTACCCGCTTCTGGCTCCGAGGTGGTACTTTGAAAGGGCTGAAACAAAATAAAAACATCATGAGTATCAAAGGTGTAGGTATTACGTTTTAGGTTGCCCTTATGATGAGAACAAGTAAGCTTTATGCGAGCGTACCTAAACTCGCGCTGTAGGGTTTCGAACGTTTGTCAATTAGGTTCCGGTTTGAGACTTTGCATTTACTGAATACCTAAAAATAGAAGATCCAACCAACCGACCAACATTTCAGATGGATCGCTCTGCAAACTTCAAAGATTAGGAGGCGTAGGGTCCAATATTTAACCCCACAAATATACTAGTACCAATTTATCATTTTGAAGATTCATCATAGCTACCATGTACTACATACACTATTCAGCTCAACGCGAGATCTTATTATTCCGGCCGAAGGCGCACAGGATGTAATCGACGGGACACGAGTTATTACGCTTAACAAGAAGTGACCTTGGTGTCACCTGGAGCCAGGCGCCGCGTAGACGATGCCTCTTTTCGTGCGAAAAACGAAGTTTCATTTTCGTTGTCTTGCAAATCCAACTCATATGTCTCTAGCATGAGATTACCGTTTTCGCGAGTCGAAGAAGCAGAAACTTTGATTTCATTATTAATGTAAGCGGGTTCACTACGAATCTTATTTGTGTTAGAAGAACACCAACGTTTCATCCCTTATCGAAGGACATCTTCAGGGCGATTGCGGTTCTAGACGCGAGCGTACCGCATCCCTTCGAGCACAAACTTTGTTTCAAAGTGTACCTACAGGCCCTGCTAGCGACGCGAGCCGGCGAGCAAATCACTGATCATTTCATTGGACTGCCTTATTCCATGATTATTCCGTCTAGCTCAATTCATTATTATTTAATTAATTCAAGTTTGCTATTTATCATTAATCATCAATGAGCTTATTGTATTGATCTATCCTATCGTTTCTTACTTACTTCACTCGAAAACGAGTCAATATCTATTCCCGAAGTTATGGTTTTTTTTATATTTGGCTTGCATTTTTCTACTATCTTTACAATATTTTAAAAAGTATGAAGATTACAAAAATTTCGATAACTGTTTTGAAATGTACAAACTCCCACCTTTCATTTGATACCCTACTTGACCTTGGAGGTGTCTTCTAAGATCTTTAGATCTGTTCAACAGGCGCTCGAAATGTATTTTCATTTTAAATTTCAATTAATCGTTGCGGTAGTTTAATACCTAATTAAACAGGGAAAAAACCGGCCAATTGCGCATCAGACTCGCGCACGAAGGGTTCCGTACCATTATCCGTATAACAGCAAAACTACCAAGTCTGTTGTATAGCCCCCTTTAATATTTATTTAATTTTGTTTTTATTGGCTCTTATATAGCTGCAACATAAATACATCATCTTTGAAAATTTCAATTGTCTAACTATCAGGGTTCATTAGATACAGCCTGGTGACGGACGGACGGACAAACTGACAGACAGACAGACAGGCAGACGGACATTAAGATAGACATACAGACGGACGGACAGCGGAGTCTTAGTAATAGGGTCCCGATTTACTCTTTGGGAACGGAATCTGAAGAAGACAGACAAAGCGATAGCATACCGCTATCGAAGTCCTAAAAACAGGCATTACAAATAATATTACTTATGAAAATATACATACTATATCCATAGCTGTTGTCACATAGTTGCTGTTGGGCACAATAGAAACCTGGACACATTGGCCATACAGGTCAATAACTGCAAACAACCTCTCCGGTAAATCTTTAGCAGCAACTCCGAGGCAGCTCCCATTGATGTAGAACATCAACTCCGCCTGTCAATAAAAATAATACTATACAAGTCAAAACCGAGGGATGTCAATATGCAGGGAATCAAAACCGGGGTAACAAATCCTATTTACTGAATTTTATTAGTTGGATTGCTATCTACTTCTGTTGTTCAAAACTTAGTCACATGGCAGATGGCGGAAGACATTAATTAATTTAATTGTAATGCTAAGCTCCTTGTAGGTTCTGCATCCCTGGAGAAATATAACAATTATTATTTCTTTAGTCTTATGGTGCAAAACAGCCAGCGCTACATCTATTTCGTTGTCACTGTTATCAGGCACTTCCGGCTTTACTAATAGGACAAAATTGTTATTTGTAATGATTCTTTGTCCCTAATTTTTGAATCAAGTTTAAAAATCCCTTTAAATTTTTTTTTACATATCTTGACTAGATTTTACTTAAATTGCGAATTTTCCTTTTAAAAACTTAACAGTTTCTGAGCTTTTTTTGTATTCCGAGATACTGGTGTCCAACGCACACTGTAACTTACAATTATGAATCAACTGTCCTTGAATCAATTACTCCAAGTTATTACCTTTTTAGTTCGAGATACAGCAATACAGTCTCCTTCCTGTAGTGAATCCATCTCAGGCCAATTTGTGTTGAGTACAGTCATGCCATCTTTAACTATACTGTTTCCAGATAATATCTGCAAAATGTTGTGTATCTTTATATATTGCTAGATTTATTTACTTTACCTAATGCCAAGAGCTTTATTCAGCTAAACTAATCGCTTCAGTCTGACAATGGTATTGTCACAGAATGCCACATTTGCAGTGCAAAAAGCATTGCATGCACTATCAAGAGTTTGTCATAGTACACTTTACTTCAACAATATTGTATCAGAATTGTCACATGGAATCTTTGAAAAATCAGTACTGGACCCCAACAGGATGACACTCGAAAGCAAACAAACGAGTGTAGACAAGTAGAAATTCTAGCAAGAGAGAGTGATCAAGCCCTTGTATTTCAGGTGATGTATTTTAAACAGGTGAATGTGAGTTGCCCTTTAATAAACTAGTCAAGTTTAACATACTCATGCAAAAATCGTAATAAATTGTAAGTACAAAGTAATAAATACCCATGCTGTGTTTCGTAACTTGGTAGCTGTGGCTGGTAACTCTACTACATCTGGATCCAATGTTGTAACTCCAATCTCCAAGCTTCCATTCCATACATTAACCTACAACAAGATAAAATTAAGGAAAACCCCACTACAACATACACCGATTGTGCTTATTTGTTTAACAATAAAATTTTTGATACTTCCTTAGGCCCTTAGACCCCCTATATTGTCAGACATTATAATCTAAAAGCAACCGGGTATAGAGATGAATCAATTGAAATATTAATACCTTGTTCGTTCAAATTGAACGAGTAGGTAGTTTAACAATAATAATGTTGGAACATAAAAATCAGCTACATACAAACAAACATAGGGTGCCAACCTCTTAACCCTCCTCCGTTGGTAGTTGGGTAACATAAACCATAATAATTAGGATGGTACTGGTAAAATATCTCATCAACTGGGTGTTGTTGATCTTAGCTATTACTTATAAGCCCTATTAGACCTGTCATCTTAGGGTTTCACCTAGCAACTTATGGTTTATCCATTTTGAATTAAGCATGTTAGTAAACAAAGTACGACACAAATAACAAAATCTCACTTGCTTGGCGTCCAGTTTCAGATATAATTGTAAGCAATTTTTATTGAAGGGAGGATCTAAAATCAACAAGTAATGTAAATTACGTATAAAAGGACACACCAACAAAGTGAATTTTTGGTTAAGTATGGGCGGTTTGTTAATGTTTATGCTTCATTCAAAATGGATACGATATAGTACCTATATTTTTTACCAAAAACAACCCCAGTCTGCCTTCCTCTTGTTGATACACCCAACAAGGTACCTACATACACATTGTGTCACTAACTTGCAATAATAACCTACCTACCAATGTGAACACAATAATAAATATATTGATTATTGAGCAATTCCAAGCGAACTGAGCTAACCTGAAGAAGGAGCTGTTAACTGGTACAGGCACACCTTCATTTCCATGTCATAAACATTGTCTCAAACATATTTATTTTATGGTCTAAGATTATTTTCATCATTTCATCACATAGAATGAAATAATACATGAAAATGTTTAAGTCAGCCAGCATGGTTGATTAAAAAATGTTAAATGCCAAAATGGATTTGTCTACAAAAGCTTTCAAAAGAAACTGTACCCTTACCTATCTGGTTATGGAGTCCACACACTGTCCCAGTAAAAAAAATGCGATAGGTAAAACTGAGAGAAGCATGCTCTATGCCCTCTTTCTCAAAAACAGTTGAGCCCATGAAAACATGTTAAGAACAAACTTACAGCAAATTTTACTCTCTTCAAGTTTACAATAGATTTAAACATCATTGGAGCTATAATAACCTATAAATACCTATATTTTATGAGAAAAACCAGCATATAATGCAAATAGGATTTAACCATGAATAACATTATTATGAAGTCAACACACTATTTTATTCAACTTTTGTTTTGTGAAAATCAAGGTGTATACCAGTTTACAGCTGAACAGTAAGCTTGGTATATTTTGGCAAAAAGGACTGGATTTTTTTATAGTCTTAATGGTCATAGTTGCAACCAATAACTTACCTTTCTATCGATGCGCACTTCAAATAAAACATCATTTTCCAACGGTTGAGCACTCAGAATCAAGCCATGATTGAATTCCACAAAGTTTCTGATTGCTGTGAGATTTTGGTTCAGTATGGTGACTCGGTCTCCACACTTTCTATGGAACTTGTAACAAGTCATTGCATACATCATACATACACAATGATTATCAACCAATTACGCCTGATTCTGGTTACATGGCCATTAGCTTACACTATTTCATTGAAAACACCAATTTGTAGTTTTGTTTCAGTCAAGATATTTTAAAGGAAACGCCCGCATCCGTTTTTAAAAATAGTAGCCATGCGAAGCTTGGATTCGTAGAACTTTCCGCTTAACCTGTTTGCTGGCGGTCTGGCGAGGCCGAGTTGTGATGCACAACGTAGAATAAAACGGGCTAGGCAAGTCCCATCATATTATCGTATCTATATTTTACACTTGTTTTTAATTTGTGTGAAATAATCCATCATTATCCATCATTATCAGACCGTCCGTCCTGTCGTTAATCGTTATCGCTTCTTCTTGTTTCTGGCTATTCAAGAAAACGTACACAGAGAAAACACTTCACTGTTGTTGATTCAATCATTTTATTTCAATTTCGGAAAAATATTCATATACGAATCGCGTAATTGCCAAACACTCCGAGGCACACTTGCTAGGACATAGATGGCACAGATGACAGATCACTAACATAACATCCGAGGCTGCGTTCCGTTTCTCGCTTAAATAAAATAGGGATGTTTTATTCGATATCGATATCGATACGAAATACCAAATATCGATGATTCGTTTATAAATGCGCAATTTGAATCTAGTATTGACTGGCATCTGGAAGCGTAAACATGTCGTGTATTTTAAAGAATTAAATTGGATATGCAGTACCTAATTATAAGTTGCGTATATAATAGTCTAGACCGCTAAAGCAGATTTTTTGACCCACCTTTTGAGCAAGAAAAGGAAAGTGAATATACATTTTAACATATAAATTTCTACTTTTGTCTTATTAATAATGCTAAAAATGCCTTCTTTTTAATAAGATTTTAGTTTCGCTTTGCTTATTTGTATACATTACAATTGATAATACTTAACTTGGCTTAAATAGCTCGACATATTATTATCTCGATATATCGAAGAAGATATTGATATTTTTATAAATATTGATTATTTTTCATCACTTCCGACATCCCTCAAATAAAGCGCTGAGTGAGGCGCTGCACAAGCTATGCGCGCACGAGGTTGCGCTTTTCCTTTCGATCATCTGAGAGCGCGGCGCTCTGGTGCGCACCTATGCGTTCGTTTCGTTGAAGCGGACGGAACGCTCCTTTCTTTATCCTAGTGCTAGTTTGAGGTTATGTCTCAGGTAAATGATCTTGTGTCATATATTTATAGATAAATGTGCGTAAACCCTCGTACCTACTTGGGATATTTCATACAATATTAACCCCTAAAAATTCAATCCAATGAAATCATGTCAGAGATGGTCAGTCCATCGTGGTGGTCAGTCCATTTGGCGCGCAGGAAAATGTTCATATAAACACATTCAATTGACGAAGCGCGTCCAAATGATGTCTTCATTTGGACGCGCCCATAGGAACGCACGAGCTGCCTTGGGTCGAAAGGTGAGGCAGTTCATGCGCTCTCGTGCGCGCGTGAAATGGGCCGAAATGCACGTTTAGTGCGGCCACGCAGTGCGCTGAAAGTAGAAAAGAAACTACTTCATGCGCGCCTGAACGCCTAAGTGAGACAAGGGACACAGTCCGAAGAAACAAAAAAATTTAGATAGTATTGCCAAATCTGTTGAGTGTAGGTAAGCGTCAAATACGTGTCAAATGATTGGACGAACGAAATCACGACCAAGTAGAAATGTGAGAGACGTGGTTTACGGAGACGCTGCGCATGCAGCGGGTGGCAGCGCGGCGCGGCCCTAACTATATTCAAACTTTATGACGTTGGTAGAGTGTATTGAACATTGGTGCAAAGCGATTTTACACGCGTTAGTTTGATTTGACGCGTCGAGCGCGGCGTGCACCGCCACTCTGCACGCCCCACCTGAACACCAAAAAAAAAAAAAAAGACGTGTGGCACTCGGGGACTGCCGCGGTAAAGCTATTGCAATGCCATCTAGAGGCGAGTTGCTGAACTAAAGAGACAAACGTCAAGGTTTTTTCGTTACGGAATTTCTGAATTCGGTCCCCGCGCTCAAGGCCCGCGATAGAAGCTATGCAATAGCTTACAAACAACAAAATAAACACCACCGTACATTGCTATATGCTTGTGTTCACTCCTAATTAATCTCGGGAAAATGAAGTAGACTGAGATTATAATCTCGGGAAAATGAAGTAGACTGATATAGTCCACTGGTTCAATCGACAATTGTACAGTAAAATTGTAGGTACATGTGGACGTGGTTTTACCTAACCGCTACATTGAACACGGTTGAACAACGGAAACTGAAAAGCTAAAGTGACCGTGGTAGCTAATGTTACCAGTGGCCCAATTGGCCAATAATTGTTCAAAAGAAACGTTTAATGTATAAATGGAAAAAAGGTGTAGTTCTTGGAAGTTTGGCGTTTATGCTCGCTAATACAAAGCTTGTAACACAAACGAAACCTTCAAGAGGGTGTAACGTTTCATCAGACTCAAAGATTTCGCTGTGTGACTTTAGAATACAACGAATTATGATAGCCATGATTGCAAAAAGTACATACCCATACCATAATCGCATACACCCAGGCCATAATCGATTCAGACGAAAGTAGCAACCCTAAAATTCTGAACGGGACCGTAAAGTTTTGTCTGTATCATAACAACATTGGTGGCGGCGCGCGGCGCTGCGCTAGTTTGAGTCATAATAAGGCACACATTCTGTTACGTGGTTGGATAGACAACATCACAGAGTTCTTCTCTTAGGCAACATTTTACAGGCCTCCGCTACGCGACGCTAGATGCCGCTTATCAAAAAAATATTGTTGATCCTTTCTGTATTTGTTCTGTGTTCAATATCTACCGTTTATAAGTACTAAGTATTTTTTTTAACTAACGAATAACCCTTAATTATTAATTTACTTTATTGTTTTACACAAAGCAACTGGAACGAACGAACGATTTGTTACCTATAACAAAACGTGACCAACCCACAAAAATTTAGATATCATAATTTCCCAAAAAAGACATCGATGGGACTTGACTACGCGTCCTTCAAGTAAGGAGGTTTTTTCGTTTTTTATTGGATATTATTTGATTTATTAAAAAATACCTGGTGAGTGAATGGTTATTGGCGCAGTTTCATAACCAAAACTCACACAAATGGCTTTTTGCGTTGGAACAGAAAACAAAATATTTTTTGAAAAATAAAACCGGCTGCGAGTTGGACTTGCACATAAAGGGTTCCGTACTAATAAAAACAACAAAAATCATGTCTGTCCCGTTTTATCTTTAGGGTACGGAACCTAAAATAAAAAATCAACGTTTTTTAAATTATATTTATGCGTCTGGTAGAAGCGACGCGTGTTCTGTTTAGTATCTGGTGCAATGCATCAGCATTGCCATACAGCAGCGGGGCAATGCAGCGCAATATATGGAGCAAACATATGGATCGTGCAATGGTAAGGATCCCACAGGACGTCTCTGCAAAACCTCACTTTATAGAGCTAAAAATACTCATTCTACCAGGCATAGTAATATTCCAAGTAGCGGTATACGTACCTAAGAAATCACTTAGAACTCTTACCAAAAATAGCGACATTCACAAGTACCATACTAGGCAAACAGAAAAACTCACCACCCTGCCTCGTACGCTCGCGAAGTCGGGGAAGTTAACGCTCATAATGGGACCGACAGTTTACAACAGTCTACCAAAATATGTTACGGAGGCAACAAGCCTAACCACTTTTAAATACAAGCTAAAGCACTGGCTTATTTACAACAGCTTTTACAGCTTCGACGAGTTTTTAGCCTGTAAAAGTGATTAGGTAATCATTAGTATCTGTTTGTAGATAATTATGCCAGTTATTACATATCTATTGTATAATTTTTATAATCTTAAATTTAATTGAATGATTTTTATTATTTATGTGCATCAATTTTAAATTTTTGATTTATGATTTATGATGACGTCTAAAATGTATTTATTTATAAAGATACGATAATGACGTGTTATTCTTGTAATGTACGAAATTAATAATTATTATTGATTATTGATCATTTTTTTACAACAGGGTTCAGTGTTGTAAATAAAGGCTTTAATTAGCTATCTAAAAACAACTTCGTATAGAAAAAATAAAGCTTATAATACCTCGCACTACTTACCTTCTTTACAGAGATTTTTCTACACAACTTTATTCTATAAACTCAATTATCTAGAAAGTAATATTTCGTGGGTTAGCTCCTTTTAACCTTTATACGCCCAATTTACAAAGGAAAATCAACTCTTGCCACTCGACGCTAGAGGTCGCTTATCAGGAAATCCTAACCAACATCGTACAGCTGACCCAGAGAATATAAAAGGTTTTCGAACACCTGGGAAGTACCGCTACAGCACACAGCACAATAAGTGCATGCAAATATGGAGTTTCAACCTCAACCTCAACAGCCTGTACTGGTCCACTGCTGGACGCAGACCTCCCCCTGATAACCGCCTTATTGACGTTTATCTTATGAAAGGTATAACTATGGGGTTTATCTCGTAATATTTATTTGATTTTTATAATTACGGCATTAGACAGCTTGCAGAGTTTACGTCCATATTTGAACATATTTTTGTGCGGTGTGGTAAATGTAGTATTAGATCTCTATTGGATTTATGAGCCAAGAGGTTTAAAATAGGTTAATAGGTACCCAACATCTGTACCTAAACGTATTTATGCACAGAACTCCATTATTTGTTAAAAAGTTTGATGTTTGAATGAATAGGATGGATGTTAGGTAAGTAGGTGTTAGGGTAGCCTTATTGTGCCGTTTTAGAATTTGCACCCCAACCCGCAGGCACAGCAGCGTGGGGATTATAGGTATTATAATAATAACAATAATAACTAATTTATTTTAGATTAAAGAAAAGTAACAGATCTTAATTAACTTATTCTATAGTCTAAGTATAGCAATAGCAATATAAAAACTTAAATAATACCTAACACATAGTATTTACGGAGATGACGTGTAGATGAGGTCAGCTGACGATGATGGCGGTTTCCTTGCAAGCGGCCTGTGAACCTTGGAGTCTTGACACCCTTCGGCCAAAACTCGGCGCTTAGGTAGGTCGAGAGATGTTGAGTTGGAACACTCACATTATGACCATGCGCAACGAGAGTCCAGTCTCAACACTGTCGTGGACGCGTGAGACGTAGAGCCAACTACCCAGTTGGTACTTCCGCTCGGAAACTAGAGTTCAGTTCTTGCGGCTTACGGCTCTTGCGAACTACCACGGCGAATCCGTCAGAGGGCCTCTTCCCGGGATCCGGTCCAGGTGCAGTACTACGCTATGGCTCACAGGGCTGTTTCTTTTTCCATTTATTTCTAGAGCGCACCGCACGCTGAGGGGTGCGCAGCGGACGCGGTGCAGTTCGCAGATAAAACCGGCTGCGAGTTGGACTTGCACATAAAGGGCTCCGTACTAATAAAAACAACAAAAATCATGTCTGTCCCGTTTTATCTTTAGGGTACGGAACCTAAAATAAAAAATCAACGTTTTTTAAATTATATTTATGCGTCTGGTAGAAGCGACGCGTGTTCTGTTTAGTATCTGGTGCAATGCATCAGCATTGCCATACAGCAGCGGGGCAATGCAGCGCAATATATGGAGCAAACATATGGATCGTGCAATGGTAAGGATCCCACAGGACGTCTCTGCAAAACCTCACTTTATAGAGCTAAAAATACTCATTCTACCAGGCATAGTAATATTCCAAGTAGCGGTATACGTACCTAAGAAATCACTTAGAACTCTTACCAGAAATAGCGACATTCACAAGTACCATACTAGGCAAACAGAAAAACTCACCACCCTGCCTCGTACGCTCGCGAAGTCGGGGAAGTTAACGCTCATAATGGGACCGACAGTTTACAACGGTCTACCAAAATTAGCCTGACTAACCAATCTTACGTCGATGCCGCGCCGCCTGCGCCCCACTTTAAGTAGGCAGAGATTTCCAAGTTATCAACAAGTTTTCTATATATTCTGGTTCGTAAGCAAAACCAGCACTACGGCAGGATTATCCTGCCGTAGCAACCGCTGAGTTTTGGTTATTTTATTGCATATTTTATATTGTTTTATTTGTGTAAAAAACAAACAAATTTTTACTTTTACTTTATTACTATGTGGGAACAACATTTACTACTTACTAAGGTTAAGGTAGGAAGGTATGTAAAACTGAGCAAGTTTTACATAGATAAGTAAGTACTGTAATTAGGTATCTAATCGATCTATCTTATTTAGAAACGATGGTCACATCAGACTGCAAAGGCTTAAACAATTCGCGGTCAAATTTTCGATAAGGGATTATTTTAGATACAGGATGGAGAGGGTTAAATAAGCCGAAAGGGGGTGAAGCCGGTCATCGAGGAGTAAATGTTTGAAATTCAAAAATAGCGGTGATAAACATTACAGAGGCTCATTTAATATTCGTATATTTTTACGTTACTTTACTATTATTGTTTAGTTGGTATGCCAGGCTCCATACAAAAAAGAACGAATCGAACCTCTCTCAAAGGAATAATTGCAAAATAAAACATTTTTTTTTGTAATTCATGACAAAGCATTTTGCTGAAAAACATCCAAAAACACATTTGAAATTTTAATTTGAATGTTAGGCAAGAAGAAAGGCAAGTTTACGCAAGAGTGCGTGTAAAGGAACCCGTATGGATAAAACAAACTTAATATAATGCAAAGAAATATTAATCGAAATTCTAAAATCTTTATTAACAAGTTGATCACCTCGGGCTTCAGAAGTAGGTACCCTCTTTAGGCTTAGTACACACTCTCCGTTGCACCCTGTACAGGTATTCAATCATAACGATAGCCTATCCATTTCATCGCTCTATCTGTCGCATAGCTATAATATTGAAAGCGATTCCCTTGAGAGGCTCACACTGTTGTATCGTGTTTGAGCGCTGTTGCTGGTAGGTATGTTAGGACGCACACATACCGGTTTTCGGTCCCGATATCTACGAGTCGGTACTGATTGATTCCGGTTAAACTACATTATAGGCACAAGTAAATCAATTTCGACGACCTCTGTGGCACGGTGGGCGAAGGTCTGTCCGCGTCGCAGAAGGTTGCGGGTTCGATTCCCGGCTCGGGACAAAGATTGATAGATAGATAGAAAATTCTATATTGCACACTTATTGAAAGAAACAATACAGTAGAACAGCTTAAAAACTAAGTGACAAGTGGCGGTCTTATCGCTCCAGAGCGATCTCTACCAGACAACCGTGAATGGATAGGATCATTAGATAGTACTAGGGGATCTGTGTGCGCATGAAGGAAACACTTAAAATATACCACATACTAGCCCAGTTAATCAGAACTAAGTATCATTCGCGGGCTTCCGACCGTGATCACCTACGTTTTCGCGGGGTTGACTTTTAAATCAAAGCTGTTGCTCCAGTCCAGGATACGACCTAGGTCGTCACTAATAGAGGCAATGTGATACAAATGATTGTACAAACAGCAGATGTAAGTTCAGCGTATTTTGGATGCTTTCAATATATAATATAAAATATCTATCTACCTATGTAAAATTGTATTAAGTGTATCAGTTATCTTGTACTCATAACACAAGCTTGGGGATAGCTTAGATAATGCCAATTGTCCCGTTTTTTCATTAGGTAATTTGTTTATAAGTTGGTCTAATTCAGTGGAATTTGTATTGTGTTAAATGTATTTACATAGTAACGATTCTCATTATAAAATAACAACTTAACTTTTTTATCCGAGAATAACGTCTGTGAAACCGAAGACAACTGCGTGTTAGTTCATAACAATGCGGTGAAACCATGCTGAAACAGTCGATGTTCTATTCAAGTCTAAATACAATATAACAATTAGAACATTAGTATGGTCAATTACTGATTCGACAACTTTAGTCTAGGTGCAGTGGTTTGAAACAATGTCCTTGATATACCAATTATGTAAGCGGTTAGCTCGGTTAGGTTCCAGTATTATATTACCCTCATGTTCGATGTTTGAGCATTGTTACACTATGCAACGTTAAACTACGCGCCATGAAACTGCAATAAGGAAGAACCTCAAGTTAAGGCGCATACCCGAGCCAATGTGACAGCGATTCCTATTTCATCATATTTTTACGCTTATCATAGGAATTTTTAAAAATCCTACGTTCAGTTTGTGGTATCTATTATAAGCTATTTTTAATACCTTTTTTATAATTTTATCTTGTATAGTTTAGGAGGAGATGCAAAAATAGAGTTTGGTGGCCAAAAAGCGCAACTTCGTATCTCTTCCTAAGCTTTACAAAATGAAACTATTACAGAGGCATTAATAAATAACTTATAATAGATACCACAAACTGAACGTAGGATTTTTTTTAATTCCTGCGTTTAATGTAATAATAAGATAAAATAGTTGGGGGCGCCACTTTCGCTGGTGTATGGGCCTTAAAGATGCTACATTTTATTTTTTGACATCACATCGCTCTGACGGATATTGAATGGCGGGCGCTCCAGATCGGTAGTTTGAAAATGAGTGTCAATAAAAGAGAAATACCATAGGCGTTTTTCTTCCTTTGATATTTCTCGAATTTAATATTACTAGCATAACATTTTTGTCGTTGGTTGACTTTTACAGTTTATGGAATTGAACAATATTGTAAAAAGGTATCATGTCTATTGTCGCTATTTTATTAATTTGGTTTTATCTTAATTATATTTATTGGCTTAGAAAATGATTTCGACATCGATGAAAATTTGACAGGCAGAAATAAGTCCTTATTGCTTATCCATTAGAGTGTAATATATAAACTTTATGATTAGAGTACTTCCCATAGAGTTTATATAATGGTACTTCCCCTGGTCAAAGCTCTGCAAACTTTGCGTCGGGTTTCAGATCCCATACCATAGAGCTAGTTAATTAGTTCCTGTAACCGGCTGCGTCGGAACGGAGGTAATTTAGTATACATTTAGGGTTGTCGTTTGTTTTTTGCTGTGCGCACATTAAACAGTTTTCCGTATCGGAATGTACCCATGTGGTTTTTAGCTAGTATTATGGTGGTCACTCGTCAGGGGGTGCTGTTGTGTAGGTTTCCTGTAGAAAACAATAACCCCATTTATCCAAAAATTTAAATAGTTAGATAAAACAATGAGTGAAATCACCCACACAATCACACCTGCGTCGTGGGCCATGAAATAGTTAAGAATATCAGTCTCTAGAACAGTCTCTAGAACAATGTGTGTCTGTGCCGTGTAGTTCCGGCTTAGAATTTGCACCACCCCAACTTTTACAGCTGGCGTCGTAAGAGGCGACTAAGGGATATCCGCTGGGGGCGGGCAGTAGCGCCTTCTGCAGAACATATCTACCTCCGAACTGGGATTCCCAATCACATGCTTAGCGTGGGTTAGGGTGATTATGAGATATTACCCATGAGATAAGAGCCAATAAGGCTCTTATCAGGGGAAGGCCTGCAGCCAGCGGTAGACTAAAAGCCTTTGAAGTATATACGATTGTACAACTGTGTAGGGCTCAGATTTGAATCATACGAAAGTAAGAGAAACTTCGCACGCGTGTACTGCGTGCATAGCGTTTGTAGCGTTGAGTTGAACTATAAAATTGGGAGAGGATGTCAACAACAGAGTGAGAAGACCTGTGTGATTTTTTATCCAAAGATAGTTTAAAATTTTGACGCTTTGTGTTGCAAGCGCTAAATCGACACTTCTAACAGCTTCTAACTGTACATCGACGTTTTATATCTGGACAGGCTCTTAGAGCCTGTCCAGATTTAGAGTTGTACGCGCGAGCGGCCTTGCGCGTTTCAATTTATATTGTGTCCAGATTCCGCGTATTATGCGCGCTCCAACGCGCGATGTGTTTGGGAGGGACCCAATCAAGGATGTACAAAGAGTGGCCTTATCGCTATGAGCGATCTCTTCAAGGCAATCTTGGAATGGACTGGTCATACGAGAACAATATAGACGGATATAATATAGGTGGCGTTTAAAAAACTTCTCACAGACAAAACTTCTCACATAAAAATATGTTGCTTAAAATGTATATGGGAGTGATAAATTACTCCCTGCTGTCAAAAAAGGTATATCTGATAGAGATAATTATAAATGCCTCTAGGTATAACCCTATCAGACATACTAAGACAGCACTTAGACAATAATTATTGGCTGAAAGCCGTCAGTCGTTAAATAGGTCAAGAGCTACTACTTTGAAACTCATACCTAAATTGCATTCGACTTTACAGTGCGGATATTTCAACGTTTCCTTAGGATATTGTGTTTACAAAAGCGACGCAAAGCTTTTCACAAGCCTTTGTGGAATAGTAGTAGGTTAGATAGAGTTTACAGGGCGTCTCTTGAAAATTAATCACTGCACTTTGATGGTTGTTATCGGTGGTTGCTTTGAAGCACACGTCTCTTAATTGCAGTCGACTGTACTATACCGATTTTGTAAAGCGTCCTTATGGTACTTTATTCACAAAGGTAACACGAGACTTTTCACAAAACTTTATGGAATGGTAGTTGGTTAGACAGATTTGTCTTTTATGGACGTTTCTTGAAAATTTATCACGACACTTTGATGGCCGGTGGATGGTCACTGGTGGCCAGAAATATTTGAAACTAAGCTTTGACAAGGCCATTTCATTGCACTTTGACGATCGTTTGACACACCCTTTTACGAACTAAGCCGAACCGAATAAGTGTTCCCAATTTGCTGATATAAAAACTTACCAATTTATGTTTTCGGAGCTGATTACAATGTAATATTGTGTTTACAGTGAGCTAACTCTAATAATGGTAGCCTGTAATAAAACGACACCGTCGAATTGAGGTTCGTTTGATTCGTCTTGAAAGTATACCTACTTATAAAGGGTTAGGTAATGGAGCCAAAAGGTGACACCTAGAAAGCGGCTATTGCAACTCTCTAAAAATACAAGTCTAGAGTTTTGAGTGAGTATAAGCAGTAAGAGTGAGAAAGTGTAAAACATTCTGGTGGTGGTGGTGGTGGTGGTGGTATTAATAGCAAGCCCTAAGTATCGCTGGCTGGATCGACTTTTTCAAGCCGATCTCCGCGAACTGTAACTAATATCGTATTATGTTAGATATAATACGATATTAGTTACAGACTTGATAAAACTCGACGCCACTTAACAGGCAAGAGACAGCTTCGAACCGCTTTGGAGTAGAGAATTTGGTGTCGGATGCCAACATCCATTTTAAGTTGGAGAATAGGAGTTATTAGGTAATGTAGCATGTAAACATCGTTATATGTATATCAAGTTCCCTATGTCCCGGGATGCGTATATCAAAATGCTACTTCAGTACATCCACCGGCTAAGATGAACTGAATTAGTATTTTTTGACGATAAACACGCGTAAAAGCTGCTCTTGATGAGATGTTCTGATGTAGCATTTCAATGTAGACCGTATAGGCCAGGGCATACCATTTACCTCCCTGCCAAATTTTATTTGGGATGCACCGTTAGTTGTGGAAGACAGATACATATGTAGACTGAGCTACTTCTATTTATAATATACCTATGGATAAACAAAATCATAACACCTGTCACAGTGAACCACACTTCCTAACTGTGCAGTAGTTCAACCAATAGCAACTGACAGTCAATAATTTTAATGTAAAAAAAAAGCTAAAACCCAACGTCAAATTCCTTATTACCCTCTTATTCTTAGTTTTCTAACTTAGCACACTGCTATTTCTCACTCTGCAACTGCCTCGTTGGTCTAGCGGTCAGCTTGTTCAACTGTTGATTATGAGGTCCTGGGATCGAATCCCGGGTCAGGCCAGTATATTTAATATATATTGTAGTTTTTCCAGCAGGAAAAAATCACAGTCACTGCCTGGAGGCAGGAAGTTGGCGTTGTTGCACACGTGGCGTTGTTGCTGCACCCGTGCATCGGAAAGCACGTTAAGCCTGTCCTGCGCCTGACCTCTCCTCGGTCGTGTCAATCTGTCGTCCCATCGGATTATGAGAGTAAGGAAATAGAGAGTGCACCTGTGTTTGCGCGCAAACTTGTGCACGATAATACGTCCCGCGCATCTGGCTAGTCTCCGATGAGATTGGCCGCCGTGGTCGAATTTCGGCTATTGAGGACATTATTTCACTCTCTGTCTATTGACATAAGTCAGAGTGAGAAGTAACGCTGCTATCCGCCTTCATTGAGAAAAGTACTTTTTGGATATCCTCCATGCATCAACTTCATCCATTGCCATTGCCGTTAGAGATAAATTATAATTAGTGAAATTATCATGAGAAGAGGATGTCTTAGATATTTTTTCAGCACACACATAAATTTCGCGTGAAACTTACTTTTATGGTATCAGCTCAAATTCAACTTTATGACAGTATAGAAAGAAGCATCAAACTTCGATGAAAATTTGCAAATATCACCAAAATTGTTGCAACTTTTCGTGATTTTTCTGAAGTATTCTGTTGTTTTTTAAGCTTGACGGGATAAATACGAATCCTTCGAGAATAAAACTTTTATGTGATCATTTTGAAACCATTACAATGATTTTTTTAAATCGATCCAAAATTGCCGGATAATCGGTGAAAAAACGAAAATAGAAACTCCTAAAGTCGGTAAAAACATAGCACTTTCTACAGGTTTCCAAGATAATCCAACGGTTGAACTATATTTATGCGAGACTATTTTTCACACGCTGCTGTCCAGATGGAACAATAGCCCTTCACTCCGGATGAAATATAACTAAATGGAGGCTACAAGATTCTTCAAGATTGTTAGTAATGCATTTTAATGATTGTTAGTAATACATTTTAAAAAGCCTGGGACTCTGTATAACATTGTGTCGTAGACTGTTTATAACAGTCTGTAGTTAGTTCAAATATATTCAGATATATTGGGAGATATTAGTTGATTGTAATTTTCTTTCGCCAAACGCCCATTCGACCTATAAATAAGTAAAAGTAACTGAATGGTCTTTATATATTGCAATAAATATATTGAGTATTGAGTATTGAGTATATTATATATTGTCATCAGAACTAAAGGTGCGTACCATATTTCAAATAAATCCGTCAACAGAACTAGATTTGACCCAAACATATAAACGAACTGGACTAGCAAAATAAAACCGTTATAAAATAAAATGGATGCAACAATTTCACGTCTCGCTCAGAGAGCTTATTTTTGCAGATTGGCAGCTGTATTTTGCGGAAAACGAATGTGTTTTGTGAAATACGGGTAAGCTTCGCAGGTAACAACCTAACTATGTGTACTAGACCGTAAGCTCACGTAGCCCGAGGCTTAGTTGGTAAAGTTTAGGAACTTTTATGATTTTTTACGTTCAACCCTTGTGGCTTAAGGATTAGCTTTTTATGTATTATTAGTTGAATTATGTTACTTTAATAGGTGAGATACTTCATTAGAGCTTCAGATTAGATTAGAGATTAATATGCTACTTTTCGAGGTTTTACTCCTAGATATGGTTCCTATAATATGTATTTTTTTAATTAAGTATCCCTGAAAATAATAATAATGATAATGTTCTACTGAACTCGGTGCGCTTTTCATTTTTATTATACAAAATTAAATATTATAAATATAATATTCAATTTTGTATAGTAGAAATATATTTTTAAACGAGATTTATTAATAAATCAGTGTATAAATAAATTCACTGTACATGTAAGTCCCACAGCTAAAGTATGTATATGATACCTATGTATATGATGATAATATGGTCAAAAAATTATGTATATCAATACCTGTCAGAAGCGTAAACAATCTACAGGTAGCTCAACTGATCCAAATCAATAAATAATTGGAAGCATCAAAATAAAAACATAAATTAGCTTAAGGACAGATGAGTGAAATCAGACGTTAAACCCGGTAACTCCCAATATTATCTGAATCATTCATGGTCATTGTATTCTTTTAAAGAAAATAGGATTTTTACTTAGTCATTGTAACAGCAGTTTTCATGCATACATTATACGTTACATACGCACAGAAGAAATATAAAGAACGTTAACAGGTGATTTTCCCACGGGAACAGATTTTTGGGATAAAAAGTAGCCTATTTGATTCCAAGATTAGAATTACCTGTATGCAAAATTTCAGCCAGATTTGTCCAGTAGTTTTGGCATGAAGAAGTAACAATTATCCATCGTCTGATTATCCTTCAGAATCATTGCTCTACGTCTAATCATAATAAACCTTCGGAAAGCTTCGGAAGTATTCGGAGAGATAACGCGTAACGTGATGTGACGAGTCACTCCGGCTCAAGTACCTAGTAGGGGAAATCGTGCGATTAGGCATAACGGGGCAGTATGAAAGGCACGCGTGTTGCGTCTTCACGTTAGTTTAGCTTAATAAAAATGATCATAATATCATGTTTTTGTGAAAAAATATACAAAAAAATTACACTGTTAATAAACGTTTGACTAAACATACATTTCATTAAGTGAACACAAAAAAATTAAATTAGTTTAAGAAATTTAAAAAAAAAAAACAATTTTTTTTTTTTTTTAATGAATATACACACATCTAAAACAATTGCCGAAGAGTATTTAATTAGTTTTGGAAACGAAAGAGTGACACTTGAATGTGGGCGGGATATCGATCGACGCGGGCCTTGCGCTATCTGTGTGCGTGTTCCGTGGACGTCGCGGCGGGCGGTTTGCTCAGCGTGGACTCGACGCTGAGCGCCGCAGACGGTATCCGTACTCCGATGGTACGGGTGCCTCGGTGAAAAACTCTCCACCATGAAGTCTATATTCGTGTTACTTCTCGTGACAACTTCTTGTGCTTTTGCACAAAACGGTAAAAACTTTTTTTTGGTGAAGCAATACATGTTTAAAATGCTCAATCCTTCTTATCGCGGCAGATAAGAGTTTCCGTTTATTTGTCAGTATCGCAATAAACTTAACCATTTTATGACATGTTCAGCGTCTGAGAATTTGTCATTATTAAAAGCTTTCATTTTGATTAAATAATAAAACCGAATAATAATTACGAGGCGGAAAATTTAAAAAATGTGTCCGCAAAAAAAGCATAAAATAATATTAATGTATTGATGAATTAATAATCAAATATTTATTACGATGTAGAGTATCTTGAAAAAATTGTGACCGCAAAAGTGCATGCACCGCAAGCCGCCACCTGTTACGCGCAACTTGTTCTACGGGGCGTTTATTACGAACTGCGTACCTAACTATTGCGCGCCAACCATATCAAAACTACCTGCTATTAGGTAGGTACATTCAAATTGACCGAAAAAACCGAACAAATTCTTCAGAAGCTCGTCTCCTATGCTGTTCATTGCTGTTGATTCACAGGAATGCCAGGTATGAATTTTTTTGTAATGCTTTAAAACACATTTTAACAAACCATAATGAGAGTCAGCTGAATGCGTCATAAAATAACGCAAAAAAGCAATTTACTGCTGCTCGGGGCTGAATTAATATATTTTGTATAATGTTGGCGGATAATAAATGCGTGCTTGCTAACCCGCAATCAAGCATGTCCTAATAATACTCACGCTAAAACTATTTTTCCATTGCTAATATGGAATAATGTTTACAAAGAAAACGGTGAATGAAAATTAATGAGCATTAAAGGACTCACGCTTTTTTATTCGCGGTAGAAGGAAAGGCACACTCGTATACGATAATTTAACATTTGTTTGGATGAAAATGAATAACTACAAAACAGACTAGATAGAAAAACTAAATAACAAATAATGATTATTTAAAAATAATTACATAAACAATACACTGATGGACAAATTTAGAGGAACGCTTCTTTAAAAAGACAAATTAGCATAATAATCGCTGTGTCTGTGTTTATTTGACTTTCAATAGGGTTTGATCAATAAAATGTTCATTTCTAAACAAAACTAAAACTACCTTGATGATATAAAAAAACCATTCAGTGACAATTATCTTAATGCAGTAGTTGTAAGGAAAATAACACTTGAATCCTATCATATCGCAAATTGAATAGTGTTCAAACGGTTGATTATTTTTTTATCTGAGGCACACTCAGTATTTAGTGTTACCTCCTCTTGCTGTCACAGCTGCCTGCATACGTCTGGCTATACTTTTTATTAAATCGTCAGTAAAACTTGGTGGGATGAGATTCCATTCTTCTATCAATGCGCTTGTTCTTAAGTTAGCTGGTGCTGGATTTCTCTGTTTAACTTGTCTTCTCAGCTTATCCCAAACGTGTTCTATCGGGTTTAGGTCAGGCGAGCGGGTTGGCCGCCCCAAAACTTGAATTTCCATCTCTCTTAGATACTCCAAAACTATATAACTTACGCCGCCGTCGTCGTCGCCGCCACCGCCGCACCCGACGCTGCGAGCTGCGCCGCGCCCGCTGCGCACCCGCAGCCTGCGGCGCGCTCTAGGAAGGGGAAAAAGAAGCAGATTTGTGAAACATCACGTAGTGCTGCACCTGCGCCGGCTCCTGAGAAGGGGCCTTGTGACGCGGAGGGATTCACCGTGGTAGTTCGCAAGAGCCGTAAACCAACTAGCCGGAACCTGTGCGGTACTGGGCCGAAAGACCTGAACACCGGTTTCCGAGCGGAGGCACCTACTACCCAGCTCTACGTCTCACGCGTCCACTACAGTGTAGAGACCAAAGCTGTGGAAGAGTACCTGAGAACCAAGACTGGATTCTCGATGCGCGTCGAGAAGCTGACCTCTCGCCATAATGTGAGCTTCAATTCATTTATGGTGAGAGTTCCAACTAAATACCTCTCGACCTACTTAAGCGCCGAGTTTTGGCCGAAGGGTGTCAAGTTTCGAAGGTTCACTGGCCGCCTGCAAGGGGATACCGCCGCCGTGCACCGTCGTCAGCTGACACCCTGATTACGTCATCTACACGTTCTCGCCATTATTATTTAAGTTTTTATATTTTATGTATGTTAGTTTTAAGGTATATATTGCTATGGACTATAGAATAAGTTAAATAAGATCTGTAACTTTTCTATAATCTGAAATAAATGAATTATTATTATTATTATTATAGTTAAGAGGTGCTGGCTTAAAATTTGCACCACCCCAGTTCTTTCCGTGGGTGCGTAAGAGGCAATAAAGGGATATCCATCGGGGGAGGGCAGCAGCGCCCCCGCAGAACAAATCTTCCACCAAACTGCGATCCTCAATCCCCATGCCCAGCGTGGGGATTATGGCATTACCCTCATGAGTCGTTAATCAGGAGGAGGCCTGCGTCCAGCAGTGGACCGATACAGGCTGTTGAGGTATCGCTACGGTGTGGGGCCTGATGTAAGGGCACGCACCCTAGACTCGGGCCATCTTCTCTACTTTCGCGAGGGTGATAAAACATCCCAGGGTTCCTCGTCAATAAGGCCCTCGCTAACAACGTTCAAGAAATCTCCAGTATGTCGAACAGGGTAGCGTACCTGATCCTTCGGCTATCCAAGTGGTATAGCATGAAGGTAATTCAGGTCTACGCACCGACCTCGGCACACTCGGATGATGAAGTGGAGGATATGTATGAAGACATATCCAAAACCTTAGACAGCACCACTGAGGCTCACTTCAACGTTGCTATGGGGGAGTTTAACGGCAAGGTGGGAACCCGGACTGGCAACGAATCCCGAATAGGCCCGCATGGTTATGAAGTCAGGAATCACAGGGGGCAAATGCTTGTCAACTTCCTTGAGAAGGAGGGGCTGTTCTCAATGAACTCCTTCTTTAAGAAACTGCCCCAAAGGAAGTGGACGTGGCGAAGCCCCGACACTGTGACTAAAACTGAGATCGACTTCATCATGACGGATAGCAAGCACATATTCAGATATGTCTCAGTGATCAACAGTTCAATACCGGATCTGATCACCGACTGCTCCGAGGCTCTCTGAATATCAATTTAAAGCCTGAAGCCGTTTGATGAAGTCCACGCTCCGACCTAACCCAATCCAAATCATGGCAAGTACCGAGAAGTTCCAGCAGCTTCTCGGGAATATATTCGTTGCCTTGGATTCCACAAATGAAGCTGACGAGACCCTACACAATCTGGTCGAAACGTTGAGGAACCAGGGAATCAAGTTCTGCCAAACGCAGCATACTAGCAAGAAATCCAAACTCTCGAATGAGACTCTCGGGCTGATGGCAAAAAGACGGGAAACCACCCAAGTAACTTCGTCAGAAAGGTCAGACCTGAACAAGCGAATTGCAAAGATAGTACGGCGCGACCTTTGGAGCTCCAACACTCGCCTTATTGAAGTGGCAATAGAGCGAAACCGAGGGCCCCTGATGAAGCTTAAAACGCACGATGGGAGGACTTTTCGGTCGAAGCTGGAGATATTCACCGAGATAGAGGATTTCTATGTCGATTATACGCTACACATGCCCCTCGTCCCGATTCCAGAGCCACCCTCACACGCCACTATACCAACGAACTGCCAGACATAAGTCAAGACGCAGCTTAGAAATGGAAAAGAAATTGAAAAAATGGGTGAAGACGGCATAACATTAGAGTTTTTATACAGACCCCTGTTATACAGAAACTACAGAACCTCTTTAACGCCGTCCTTCACTGTCTCGCCAGGAGACTCGACAATTTCCAGCCACCAGAACAGGCCGGGTTTCACATACACACAGTAAAGCAGATTATACAGAAGTCCAAAGAGTATAATCAGCCCCTATGTCTGGCCTTTGTGGACTATGAGAAGGCCTTTGATTCTGTCGAAGCCCGGGCTGTCTGGAATGCTCACAGTGATGCCAAGTATATCGACTGTCGTTATATCGAGGTGCTGAGATGTTTCTACGACGCCGCAACCATGATTGTCCAAGTACAGAATCAGCAGTCCAAACCCATCCAACTACGCAGAGGAGTGAGACAGTGGGATGTTATATTCCCGAAACTGTTCACGAGTGCATTGGAAGATATGTTTAAGACGCTGGACTGGAAAGGCAAGGGCATTAACATAAACGGCGATTACATATCACACCTGCGATTCGCTAATGACATAGTCGTAATGGCGGAGTCGCTGGAGGAGCTGAACCAGATGCCGGCCTAGCTTTAGCCTCACGATGAATCGATCTCGGCATGAATTTGGATAAAACCAAAGTCATGATCAATCCTCATTAATCCAGGACCGGTCATCGCACATGGCCACCCTCTCGAAATTGTTTCCGAGTACCTTGGACAAATTTTGCAGTTAGGTAAAAACAGTTTTAAGAAGAAGAGCCAAGAGGAGCATCCAGCTAGGCTGGGCAGCGTTTGGAAAACTACGTCGAGTCTTCTCGTCATCCATACCGCAATTCTTGAAAAGGAAGTTTTCAATCAGTGCGTCCTACCCGTCATGAACTACGGAGCTGATATGTGGACACTCACGATAGGGCTGGTCCACCAGTTTAAAGTCGCTCAGCTATGTTCAGCTATGCTCGGAGTCTCTCTGAAGGATAGGATTCGTAACGAATACATCCGACAGAGAACCAAAGTTATTGACATAGCTCAAAGAATTAGCAAACTGACGTGGCAGTGGGCCGGCCATCAAAGAACTGACAACCGCTGGGGTAAACAAGTTCTTGAGTGAAGACCGCGACTCGGCAAACGTAGTGTCCCTCCGGCCAGAAAGACTGCGGGCAGATGCTGGATGCGTCAAGCTGAAAGCTGCGTGAAGCGGACAGGGCGCTATGGCGCTCATTAGGGGAGGCCTATGTCCAGCAGTGGACTGAGTAGTATAGGCTGATGATGATGAATGACACCACCATCAATCCATATTGATATAAATTTGTTCTATGAAGGCATTAGGTGCCCATGCACCTAATGCCTTCATAGAACAAATTTATGATTTTCCACTTTGTGACATACAAAATATTTCTAGAATGTTAATATACGCCGAAAACACTTGTCTTTTTTACTACGGGAAAAATATCCATGACCTAATAACTATAGCTCTAACTAATATACATATTTTAAATGAATGGCTCAAGTATGATTTGCTCACAGTTAATACATCGAAGACTTCGTTCATGATTTTTAGTGCTAAAAATAAACAAATACCTTCTTTTCCTCCATTGGTCATAAAGAATTATATAATTCAGCAATCAATCACACGAAGAAAAATATTTAGGTTTGTGGATCGATGACAAGTTGACATGGATAAACCTTATTGAATACGTAAAATCATAACTAAAATCCATACTAGGAGCCCTATACAAAGACACGCATTATTGTAGCAGCTACTACTACAAATTTAATACCCCTTCAAAGAACCCTAAACAAAACAATAAAAATATTTATAATGGTTTCATTATGATTATCTTACGCCGACTATATAATAAAACGAATATTTTCAATATAGAGAAACTAGACATTTATAATACATGCATTTAAAAAAATTACTTCAAACTCCATTCAATCAAACATCAAATTAAATCTAAAAGAAAATAAATACAATCTCAGAAATAAAATAAAAGAGTGTGTAATTTGAGGGAAGAGGCGCAGCCGAGGGCGTTAAAACTCAAAAACATGAATGTAGCAATAAATAATACGCGCACGCATGATTTGCAAATGATTGTTTTTATGACATGATTGTTTCGAAAATGGAAGGGGCCGATATCATATGGCGAGTTTTGAGTAAAACTTTTTAACGTTGACCTATTATGAAAATATGCATACATATATATGTATGTGGCATACAATTTAAGAAAATAAAAAAAATAACACGTTAGAAATGGATTACCATACGCTTATCCCTTCCGCTAAACGAGTGAGAAATGAAATTCCATAGTGTTTTTCTTCCCGTGTTTCGGTACACCACCGGCAAAGACGGTCTTTCGACTTTCTGAGCAGGTGTAGTATAAAGGGAAGTTTTTCTATAAATTAGGCTCATCGGCAACAAGGAGAGCTTCTTCTAGTCCGATATAGCGTAAACCTATCACCATTAGTGCCAAGCAGCATTGCTGCTTTTCTTAAGCCCCCCATTCTTGTTGGCTGAGCTAAGGCCAACACGATCGTAGCCAAAATGATACAAGGCAAGTGCTACCGTCTAGATGTTCGGTAAGTCTACTCAAACTATTGTCGCAGGTAATGTAGAAGAGTTTTTTTTATTATGTAATCGAACTACGTGGTTCTGAAGGAAAATGGAGTCCATTTCGAGCAGCTAATCAGTTAGTTTACTACCATTTTATGTAAATCATTGAAATAATTTATGATTTCACGGTTTTTCCTTGCATTAATTTATCAACTTTATAAAAGACATTTCATCCTTTTAATTGACCCTAACAATAAAAGTACAGGTGTAATTATTACAGAATTTAGTCGGTTCGATATCCGCGTGTAGCAAACAAATTTTGGAAAATCTTTGAATGAGACTTTCTTTCTTTTCAAAAATAAAGGTATTTACTTTTTCTTCATGTGGCATTAAAAAATTCCACCCTGTATAATTTAATGGCGGGCGGACAAACACGTGGACATGTTTGGCCGAGCTCATTAAACAGCAAGCGCCTTTGATATGTGAAAACCGATACGGCTCCGAAGTGAGACAAGCGGCCGCGAGTTGTGACATGTCACAGAAAATTAAGGCACATACCCGAGCCAATATGACAGCGTTACCTATTTTATCATATGATTACGTTTAATATAGCATTTTTTTCAAATCCATCGTACAGTTTGTGCTATGTTTTATAAGCTATTTTTTAATACCTCTGTAATAGTTTTATCTTATTTAGTTTAGGAAGAGATGCGAAAATAGAGTTTGGTGGCCAAAAAGCGCAACTTCGTATATCTGCCTAAGGTTTACAAAATGAAACTATTACAGAGGTATTAATAAATAACTTATAATAGATACCACAAACTGTAAGTACCATGGAATTTAAAACTTCCTGTTCTTAACGTAATCATAAGAGTACCTGGGTGACCGGTTTTTTTGTCTATTGTGCTTATAATAGATTGTGCCACTACGATGGATTTTTCAAATTTCCTGTGTTAAACGTAATAATAAGATAAAATACGGTTACGGTGCCACTTTCACTCTTGTATGGTGCCGTAAACGTTTGAGCTTGTATTCACTCGGCCAGCAAGTATACCGAACGATGATGGCAATGCAAGTCTAAATGTACATTTTCGGTTTTAAGATTTTCAAGATTTTTATGTCCTCAAAGAACATAAATACAGTTCGCTTAAATGAGAAAAACAAAACTTGTACTTTAATTTAAGTATCTACCTGCTTAGATTTATATTTTAGCTCGTCTGTGCTAGCTAATTTTATCATAATCGTACATCTACTTAGTACAAAAATAAAAGAAAAATTACAATGGCAGAAAATAAAACAATGCAAGTCTAGATATAGTAGTGTAGTGTCGGCCATAACTCAGCATCGTTGGGCCAACACGTATTGGGGGCTTAGCACAAATTTTCTTGCAGCTCGCGTATCCTTCACGCTAATTTATACTTTACGTATTTTAACTTGAAACAAATAAATATATTAAAATAAATCAACTTACGGCGTTAACGTCTTAGAAATACACTATTTTGGGAAAAGTCGTCTTTAAAGATACCGACGTAAAATCTTGGGATATTCTTTTCTGCCGCTTAAGAAACGAAAATAACAGTTCACAGAATGGTATGTTTAAAATGTTTTTCTCGTTAATCAGGTAACCACAGGTTTATGTACAATACTAATATAAAAGAAAAAATACACAATGCATTAAATGCTCAGGCATCAAAGAATCAACTGGAGAAGAACTTAAGGAATGGCAAACATGTACGTATTCCATACGACGGCCCACCAAAGGATGACGACTACGCAACTTTGAATGAGGTATGTTTTAGATGTAAGGCATTATGTTCTGACTCGTTTATCACGAGGCCACGGCATGTTTTATTTTTCATAATAAATTTGAATCTGTATATAAGAATGAGTTTTGTGAGGGCTTGGAATACCGTTATTTTAAAATACCAGTATATGTTGAGTACCGGTATACAATAAGTACCGGTATATTTACCGTTATTATGCATGAAAAATACGGGTATCAATAATTCCATTTCAATACCGTATACTACCTACTTATTATTCTATATGATTGTAGTTATAAATAAAATCATTTTCTTTCTTTCTTTTTCGTTTAACCGGTATTTTAAGGCTAAGTACTGGTACTCGAAACAACCTAAAAGAAAATGCCGTAATTACCGAAATAGTACCGGTACCAAGCCCTGGTTAGGAGTGAATATCTTGAAATAGCCAAAGGGCTATCATAACATTGTTCCCGTTCGTCACAACGTATCGTTGTGAAAAGGGTACAGCGGGGGTATTATAATTCATTCGATTTATTTCCTACTAAACCGTCACATACGAATTCTATTCCGACAGAACTTTAGAACGCTATTTTGATATGTCAAAAGTTTCCGATACCGAATCCGACGGCCTTTCCGAAGAATTATTATACCCCTGCAGGTCAGGATTGGATGTTACCCCGGATAAAAAGACATAATCCCGAACTTTAGAACAATCTATACTCATTTAAGAGCAAAGATTTAATTGTTTGCTAGTTATTTATAAAACAGTAAAACAATTATTTTCATTCTGCACATTTAATCTTTCAGTTAAAAATAATGTCTTTCTATTAAAGGTATTACCTACATATTTCTTAAAAAGAAAATTACTCTAATATCAATTTTAGTGTTGATTTGTTATCATTTGATTTTATTAAAAAAACTATAAACCGACTGCGTTTATATAGTTTTTCATGGAGCCCCTTGTCAGAGCTGGACTAAATTAAAATGGGACCACACGGGAAGAACCAGCTTTCAAATAAAAGAGAAACATGAAAATCGAACCACCCAGTGAAAAGTTCTGAGGTAACAAACATAAAAAAATACAGCTGAATTGAGAACCTCCTCCTTTTTTGAAGTTTATTAAATATCAAAGGTAATATGGTTGGCGTTCCGTTACCTTTAAGGTTTAGGAACCACTGCTCAATCTTTTCGGCACTTGACGGCAGCCATCGACGGGTGCAGTGAATAATTTCCTCAGGGCTCTTATACACGGACTGCACGTCTCAAATACACGGACGACAAATTGTACGTCGACTGCAGTCGCCTTCAGCCGACTGCTAGTCGGCTGCAATAGTTTAGTCTTGAAGTCGAAGTAACTTGCCGTTCGTGCATTTTAGACGTCCAGTCCATGTATATAAGCCCTAATTCAAACATCATAACGTAATCTGTACCTGTATTTTTTTGACAACCCTATTGAGCAAAGCCGGCTATTACGGCTTCTGAAAGCGGTTGGCAAAGTTTCATTATTGTTGTGATATGCGGCCCGCGATGTATTTCGAATTATATTTTGATTGGGAAATAGTCAGGGTAGGTTCTATGCATGACGAGAAGTACAAGTTTCACAAGGTGGTTAGAACAAAAAGACGTGTGGCACTCGGGGACTGCCGCGGTAAAGCTATTGCAATGCCATCTAGAGGCGAGTTGCTGAACTAAAGAGACAAACGTCAAGGTTTTTTCGTTACGGAATTTCTGGATTCGGTCCCCGCGCTCAAGGCCCGCGATAGAAGCTATGCAATAGCTTAAAAAACACCCTAAAAAAACTGGTTCGGGCGACCGTCCGACCGCGCTTTCAGATAAACTAAACTTACAGATGGAGAGACGCGCGTCAAAGTGTCAAGTTTGAAATTTACGTATACATATCGTGCAAATAGCACCGCGCCGCACGCACTATCAGGTTTTTTTTATCTAAGGATTCGTGACGTGAAGTGACGATTCTGTGACGATACCATTGTCATAGTAAAACACATACACGAGTCAATATGACAGCGCCACCGACATTATAATTTTATTACGTTTAACCCTTTATTTCGCAACGTGTCACAGCTGATACAGCCGAAATTAAAAAATATTGCGAAAAAACTAAAAATGATTTCGTAATAATAACTTCACTTTATTATTATTATATATATTCTAATACCATCTAGTAAAAAAATAATGAAGTCACTCATACGCACTGATTTTCAATAAATTGCAAAAAGGCGCCCCCACCTCGAGGAGGTCACGGATGCTCGCTAAGTTTTTATTCGTAAAAGTAATAATCGGAAATATTTTAACAATTGAACACTATAAACCGTTTGTTAGTAAGTTTATTCAACTAAAACATATGAAAATAGCATTTGATCGTGTTTAGTTTTGATATTATCAAAACAAATTTGAATATGTATCTCCAGTGACACATTGTCCAACATACGGTAAACTAGCTCCCGCTTTGTATAAGTCAAAGTCAAAGTCAAAGTCAAATCGTTTATTTCTTTAGACTTACAAAATAAGTACTTAGACAAGTCAAATTTTTACTATATAAACAGCTTGATAAATAGTTATTACTATCAACAAGAAATAAGGTGCAATTGACTTTAATTCACTTCAATTTTTTGTCCACTAGCGGAAGTAGTGAAAAAGAAACCACTAGCAAGTCCATCGCTTATCAACTAATACAATCTTAGGATAACTAAGTCTAACTGGTCTTACATACTATTGTCTGTATGGAACTGGGCGACATCCGGCCAAGCATTAACATCATTTACGTAGTCATCTACGGAGTAATAGGCTTTCTTGATAAGATTTCGTTTTATGTACAGTTTAAATTTACGAATAGGGAGCTCAGTTGCTTCAGATGGAAGCTTATTATAGAATCTTACGCAATTGCCCACAAATGATTTCCCTACCTTTCGTAATCTATATGATGGGATGTGTAATTTGTTCTTGTTTCTTGTATTTTTATTGTGAACATCACACCTTTTCATAAAGTTATCTCTGTTTTTGTGTGTATACATTAGATTTTCATAGATGTATTGCGATATTACTGTTAAAATATTTATTTCTTTAAATAATTCCCTCAACGAGTCACGTGGATTTAATTTATAAATAGCGCGTACCGCCCTTTTCTGAAGAACAAAGATAGTCTGGATGTCAGCTGCCTGTCCCCAAAGCAAAATACCATAAGACATAACACTATGGAAGTAACTGAAGTAAACTAACCTAGCTGTATCTTCATCGGTAATGTATCTAATTGTTCGAACCGCATACGCTGCTGAACTAAGTCTGTTTGCGAGAGCATCAATTTGCGGTCTCCATTGAAGAGAGGAATCAATATGTAACCCTAGGAAAACAGTTGAGTCTACAAGGTGAACAATCTCATCCTTTAGCATTATCTTAGTTGGGAGCTCTCTTACATTTGGTAACATGAATTTTATGCATTTGGTTTTTGAAGCATTGAGTAAGAGGTTATTGGCGGTGAACCAATCTAGTATTTGTGAAAGAGAATTATTTACATCGTCATAATTATGTTTATTTCTGTCAATATGTATCTCAGGTGATACATTGTCCTACTACTAACAAGATGGTCTGCTTGATTTTTAAAGGTAGTTTTAAACACTTTAACTCTTTTGGTGGCCTTATATGTATGAAATCATAAATTATTGATTTTCATAATTATATTCATATTTATTTATAGCATACATTTCCATTATAACATGGTTTTAGCTCAGATGGTAATTATTTGAACGGTACATGTACCCTGTAAGGGCGTAGCAATTGATCTAAAAATCATGAAAATAGGGGAGTATATAGTACATTGTTACCCAAGGGATGAAAGTAACTTATTTAGTCCCGAGACGAGGTCGTCTCGGGACTAAATAAGTTACTTTCATAAACTTATTTAGACTAAATAAGTTCACCCGAGGTAAAAACTGTGCTTTTCGAATACAAATAAGTAGTAAATAGATAAGTAAATAAGCTTAAACAAACTACAGATAGCTGAATCAGATGAACTCATTATTAATACAAATCTCTGCTATACGGAAGTATAAACAAAACTCTACAATAACTCTATAAAACCAATGAAGATCAGATCGCCGCCGCTGTCCCGCTTTATTTTTTCCTTAGGCAGAGACTCTACCGAATGGTAGAATATAGCTCTCGTCTCTAGAGCCATGGTAGAATAGCGAAAACTATTATTCTACCATGGCTGGTTACAGTGGCTGTATAGAAATTTCGAAACGTGACAGCTTTACCTACTTGTATTACTTTCATCCCGCTTCCCAGGCAAATTCCGATCTACTTTCCTAGTACGTGTGATGGAAAATCTATTTATTTTTAGAAACAAGAAGTCGGAAAATACTATCCTTTCCATGTTGTGTTGGTGTGTTAGTGTACAAATGCGCTTATCTATTTTGCTAGATTTATATAATATATTCAGCAATGGTTTTGTGTGTTTACTGGTGCGCTTATCATTATCAATAATTCATTTTTGTATTCTAAAACCTACTGCTGATATGGACTGCATCTCAAATGATGCCATCGTACATCATATTATGCACAAACCAGTAGACCATAATGGTGTATTTACGCCATTTGTTGAAGACAAGAAGACAAGAAATGTTAACGAAATGTTCCGGTCTGCAATTCAATATGATAATCAACTGCCAGTTTTGAATACTCTGTTGTATGATAATATCATAATGAACTTTTTTTGTTATTTAGAACCTAGACTAGTACATATTTATAGAAATATACTACATTTTGTTGTTTTGCTATTTCTCTGTTTGTCGCGCAATGTAACATAGGTGATACATCCCTTTTAATTGCTACTTCTCTACATGTTGCGCAATGTAACATCTCAGATACATACAATTTCCAAAAAAGTACAATAGTTGGTTTATTTTTATTACTTTATTTGTCATCTTTGGTTACCATAGAAACATACTTTCACAAAAAAAAACATAAAAACCAAAAAAAAAAATCTTGGTCGTTAAAGGGTTAACAGAGGATATTTTAAAAATCCATCGTACAGTTTGTGGTATCTTTTAAAACTATTTTTTAAACCCTCTGTAATAGTTTTATCTTATATAGTTTAGGAAAAGATGAGAGATGAGAGTTTGGTGGCCAAAAATATCAACTTCATATCTCTGCCTAAGCTTTACAAAATGAAACTATTACAGAGGTAGATAAGATACTACAAACTGTACGATGGATTTTTAAAACTTCATGTGCTTAACATAATAATAAGATAAAATAGATGGAAGCGCTACTTTCACTCGTGTATGCGCCATAAGAGCAGCGAGTTTTAACTAGCGAAGCATAACCTAGAAAAACTCTTTTTTATACCAACATATAAAAGGTTTATTCTATTGATTTCGGAATCCTTTATGTACCTACGTTTAATTCATTTAAAAGCATTACCCCGGTCTGGGTAATGCACGGAGCCAAAAAAAGTTGAGTCAGCACAGCAGATGTATGAAACTTAGCCATGATTAATTATCCATGCTACAGTGAACTACGGAACGGAGCTAGCGAACATCATGATCACGAATATCGCTTGGACCATTTGTACTTTCTATTTTGCCTGAAATAGGTGCTTGTTGCGTAACATACATGCAAGTACCTAAGTAATGGGTGCGTCTAGGAAGAAAAAAGATTCTAGGTATTCACCTAAATAACAGTTCCCTTGGGATAGGCGTTCGAAGCCGTGGGGCTAGTTGAAAGTAAAGTAAAAATGGTTAAAAAAAATCCTTTTATTTTTTAATTTTCATTTTTTCTATTTTACATCGCGCTGTTATTGAATGGCTGTATGAAATCGTCAAATAAGACGCAGAAGCCATCTCACAAGAAGTTAAAGTTAGGTGGCTGTATAGAAAGTTGGAACATGGTTCAAAAGTAACGTTACGTGATAGCTGTCAGTTGAAAGCGATTCTCCTTGGGGGTGAAAATATTACTTTCAACCCGCTCCTCAGGCAACTTCAGATCTACTTTCCGAGTATGAGTGATGAAAAGTGTTTATTATATTTATACGACTTCAAAAATAGTTTTTGTTATGTTTGTTACCTCAGACCTTTTGACTGGGTTATCCGATTTTCATGTTTGTTTTTTATTTGAAAGCTGGTGCTTCTCGATTTTATATTTGGTACAGTTCCGACAATGTGATCCATAAACTACATATATAAAATTGATGTCGGTTTATATTTAACTAAGTCAATTATTTAGAGCAAACTCAATTATTTGCACAGCGTTTCTTAATAATACGAGTAGAAAAACTGGTCCATTGTCTATAGTTACCTAATAAGTTGGCAGGTATGGCACTGGCGAACGACATCACGGCTATTGTAATAAAACTACAATGCTATTTGGCCGTAAGTTTTGATAATGTAACATGTTTGAAATTAACTAAGGGCAGTGAATTTTGTGAAACCAATAAATGAATCGATAAATGTCGCCGTCACAGACACACCGGGCTTCGTCGGCAGCGCTGGCGGGTTTGGTTTGAAGTTTTCCTCAACATCCTATATTGGTCCACTGCTGGACGCTAGCCTTCCACTGATAAGCGCTTTTATACACATGTAGCCTTAACCATAGTTTTTTATCCATATAGGAAATTGAGAAAATTGAGCTCATGCGTGAATCGGAATCTGAATATCCTCAGCAAATTATGAACGACAACGCAGCGAAGACAGCATCAGAAAAATTAGGTATATATATTAAAAAAAATGGAAAGGCCCTTAAACACCCAGCTCACCCAACAGGCATGAAGGCAGAAATGACGCAATTTCAACCTCTGTCAGAAGAAGAAAAAAATCAAGAAATATGTACTACATTCGCATACACACCCTTTGATAGGAATTTTTTTTCAACAACCGTATCTTCACGTAAGTAAATCACCAAACATTGTTCATCTGCCATATTAATCTTATTTTGCCTGTCCATCACCATTTTCATTTTCGCCCCCAAAGGCGCAGAAAATTTAATAAACAAACTCGTGTTTAATATTCCGTTTCTTGGCAATTAGCCTTAACTCAACCAATCCAACCGTTTAACGGTTTATAATTATTCATAATAGATGCATGAGGTTCGTAAGCTCCTTTAAAATATATATCATCGAAAGAGAAAACCGCAAATCTATCAAGTTTAAAATATTTCTTTTTCATTTGTATTTTGAACCTCTATCACCGTAACCAACTCCGGTATCATGGTAAATAGCCCGTTGTAAATGGATCAAGTTTTAATACCTCAACAGGCTATAATGGTCCACTGCTAGACTCAGGCCTCCCCCTGATAAGGGTTTTTAAGTCATGGGGGTACTACCCACAATCTACACGCTAGGCATGTGAGTTGTCATCGCTGTCTGGTGGTAGAATGTGTGGTATGTGGATATACATTAGTCGCCTCTTACGACACCCGCGGGAATAGTTGTAGTGGTGCATATTTATGCCGGCACCATACGGCTACTGTATGACCATGATGTATTTTATACACATAACATCCTTTGTGGATGTGAGATCAATTGATAATGAGCCTGAACGAATTCTCACACGGCTGCTATAAAGTAAAGATGTTATTATAGCACGATACATCTCATTACATCTCATTACATCTTTCCATATAAATCGTCAAAAGACCACACTTGACAGCTATAATTTATATTTTACATGTATGACATATGCAGGAATGACAAGTTCCCGACAAGGAAAAACCGAGCTCACCTACACTGAATTGGAATGCACTAAAGGAATACAATAACTGCATGAGTTAAGGTCGCTAGGGCTCCTATACACGGACAGCACGTTGCCGACGGCTACCGCAGTTCTTCGACGATGACATGTCGACGTCGACGACGACAGCCGTCGACGGTGCAGTTGCCTTGCCGTCGGCAACGTCCGTGTATATTAGCCTAATAATCTACCCGCAAATAAAGTAAAGTAGAGGACTGAGGCCTTGTTCACGTGGACGCGGGGCGTGCAGCGACGCGTGCAGCGGCCCCAACATCGGTTCGGCATTCGGTTTTTGAGAAAAGCAGTAAAGGACAAGTCCGAAATCACGCGAGCTAAAGAAGTGTCGTGAAAAGAGTCATGCCCCTCGATTTATAAGAAAACAATAACTGCATATTTAGATTTACTTTTAACCATTTTCTTTTGTCGGATATCGAAGAGAATCATTAAATTCTGTATTATTAAACCAATTGATTTCGTTGCTGGTGAATCAATCTGAATAAATAATTGCAACAAAGAATTACCTACTTAAAATGAAAGAAAAATAATATATTTAACAAATTATTTTTAACACCTGTCTTAATTTTACGTAACTGTTAAGTGGGTAAAAAATGGTATCCAAGTTTATACGTCTCTAAAGACTTTTCTGTATTCAATTACATGACATTTATCGACGATAAAATACTAAGCAATGAGTTTTGTAAGCTATCATGTAAATTTCGTTCTTGACACAGCCCATAGGAAATAATTCAGTGATCGGGTGATCTTGCCGGGCATCTCACTGGACCATGAGTCCATCCATCTATCCCCAAAATGTATGTTCGTACTTGGCCATCACCGTTCTTCTCAAAAAACCACCCTGTATATATTATTTAAGTATTATAGATAATTAAAATGTACTTAGAATTCAATTATTTGTAACTAAAACATTTGATTTTAGAATTGGACAAACGAACGACAAAGCAGGAAGACAAGAAGCGTCCTAAGCCTATTCAGCCTAAAACTAACGACGAAAACTTAGATGACCTGAAAAAAGCATTGTAAGTACTATAATCTAACCTAAACAATCATTTTTAGGCCCGTATTATGAAAGCTTCTGCAAGTATTACATAAGCAGACATTGCGTGAGTTCTACCCAAGCTTAGAATCTATGCTTAAGTAAATCTTTGTTATAGAACGTAACTCTGATGCTACTCAGCTAGTTGCACTAGCATCTCTTCTCTCTCTTTTATTTATGCGAAAAACGTTCCTTGGCCCTAACAACCTGGGCCTTTACTCTTAAAAGCAAAATCGAAGTTTCTGTTTTGTTTTCGTGCAAACGCTAATCTTATGTAGGCGACAGAAGCGTTGGATTTGCGTGATAACGAAAACGAAACTTCTATTTTTCTTTTCCGAGTAGGCCGACTAGTCAGGGGACTATGATCATTTATTTTATAGAGATTTTTGTTGCTTTGATGTTTTTTGTAAAACGAAAAACATCAAACATTTAAAAATTTGAAATCGTTCGAAAATAGGCAATTACTCAAGTAATGCTTGGTAACCGTTCCGTAATACGCAATAACCTGGTAAGAAGGCATCGTTACTTGAGGGTTACATAAGTGAGTGTTCCCAAGCTTTGTTTTAAAATTAGTTTTTACTTAAAACTATACATAGGCATCACTTAAGATTGACATATCTATATATACATACATATGTATAGTATATATATATCAGAGATTGATGACTGAGCATGCTTTCATAATACGAGCCTTAGATGGATAACTAATGAAAAAGAATCGAATTAAAAAAAAGTGTTTCAGATTTACCACTGTTTACTCTTTAACAGTGTTAAAAAGTGGTAAATCTTAATAAATATTTTGTTTAATTCATTTTAATCAGTAGTAGTAGAATATTAATGAAAAAATTTAATGTTTTCAGGAGTAATAACGTCTTAGTTCGCATTTATATTTTTCGCATTCAGTGATTGGGGTTTAGGTTTCTACTCCATCTTGGTATTTGTGAAACCTGATGGCTACAGCCTTCAACAATTGTCCGATGTTCAGTTATTTATTGTCATTTGACTAGATACAACTAACTACAACAAGATTTATCACATATGCTAGCGCTTCAATGATAAATCTTAATCCAATCCAACTCGATTTTTAATATTTTCAAAATTATTTTATATATTTTTTTATTTTATGTATTTTATTATTAAAAGTCAGTGGGGTGGTTTACTCATGTCAATGGGGTGAAAATTACCATCCACACCATCGACTTTAGTATTGGGGCTGATGGGATATTTTATTCCCATCTACTCCATTGATAGGGGGGGGGGAGTTAATGGAGTGGTTGGTAATATATCCTAGGTATAGTTATCATAATTATTTATCTACTGAGTTTTATGATAATATTTTAGTTGATATTGGTGTACATAATAAGAAATAATATTATTCACTTCATCGTACTCAATTGAAAAAAGCTCATTTCGAAAAATTTTAAAAATTATATCGAACAAATTAAAATATTATGTAAATAGTATTTTTACTAAAGTTCAGACCAAATCTTTATATTAATTTACAGGGCAAAAAATGGATTTCGTTTCCCGTTAACCATTTTCCCCCAACCCATGAATTGGCTAAAAATTAGTCCAGATCCTAACTTTAAGTAAGCAAAATCCTTAAATACTTAATAAGCACTTGTTTGTTAAAACCCTTAGATCAGCAATTTTAGCATGGACTATTTGTGGTCCAAGAGATCCCGACATAGCCAATCAGTATGAGTTGAAATAAACAATTAGATGCAAAACTGCAATCAATGTTTAACACTGACGCGCACTGAATAACCTACGCAACGAGTAGTTGAACAATATAAAAACACATCAGTTCATTGATCCACCCATTAGCATTTCAAATTTGTTTCATTCATCGTATATATAAATCAATGTATTAGTTTTATATTCTTATAACCTGTATCTAAGTATTTCATATTATGTATTTAGAGTATTTATGGCATACCCACATGTGTATTTCTATTTTATTTTGTGACCTACGTCCAATTTCTACTATTTTGTTCATTGACGCATGATATAAAGCATATAAAATTTATTAATTAGAACTCACCTTTGGTATTTTTAGTGTTATTTTTACTTCACGAAAACTAAAAGCTTAACTAAAACCTACATTATACCAGTAGTACAAAGACGGAATATGAGAAATAACTACCGACCAAATTTTTCGAAAGCTTATATAATATAAGTATACAGCTTAAATTTTGGCGTAACGCTGTAGAGCAAAAAATAAAAACCCAGACAAATACAATTTTGTTCAGGTCAGTTGTTCAGATCTGCATGCATCGAAATCTTCGTCTCACCACGTGTCCACCACAAGTTATAAGATAATTATTACCTTAGAAAGGATTTCATAATGACAGTAGTCATAAATATGGTATGTATTGTATTCTAATGAATCTGTACTAAAAAATTTACCCTTTTTATATAACCCTTTTATTTGAAAATGATTCTAAGAATCGCAATAAATTAATGTGATTTTATTATCATTGTTATATTTTGACTACATTGTTGATTGGGTTGGTTGGTTGGTATAATGTAGGTGTAGTTTAACTTGTTTTTTTCACTCGTGACGCTTTTTGTGAGAATGTTTACGTATCCTCTTCCTTAAAAGGCGCGTCACTCACTGGTAAGTCAAGACTCGAGGCACGACTCGAATCCTTTTGAATGGCCACGAATTGCGACGCGGGCAGGCAAAATGCTTCCGCCTTGAGTTCACTTCGACCCCACCTTCACCTCGCCCGCGACGGCCATATATGAGCCCACTGCCATTTATTTCTAAAACGTAGATACTCGTCGCCGCTTGTGGGCCCGTGCCTCGACTTCACCTCGACTCTTGATCGACCGAGCGATACGCCTCTCAACTTTCAGCATTGACTTAGCCACGCGTGGCTATGGCTTTTTCTCTTTCCGCCTTCGAATTGATATTGCTTAAAGTTGAGAGGGTTATACGTATGCTAGATAATGTTGTTGTCGTTGATTTTAATATCACTGTAGTTTATGTTATGTAGGCACCTATAACCAACAGCTAATCTAATATACCCTTTATTACCCAACTGTTTGACGAACTCTAGACCAAGTTTGCTTTTCTGCTACAAACTTAAGACTTTAAACTTACAACTTATTTACTGTCACTATCACTTTACTATAAAATGGAATTATATATTCATAATATTAGAAATGATTAGAAGTAGAATTCAGAATAGACAGTTATATTAATTTGACTGATTTTAGTGTGTTACTCTGCCTTGAACTATTTTTAGAAAACTATTTTACTACTCGTATAAAAATGATCTGGTCATTTTTATACGAGTAGTAAAATAGTTTTCTAGGTGCAAAAATAACTGACGGTTCGTAAGGAGTACCTACCCCACTCTACCAGTTAAAACAAGAACATGAATGGCGATAGTGTAATGGTTATCAAATGTAGACGACAAACTCACTCGCGAACTATACTTAACTGACCTAGACAATGTAACAATCAATGTTGAAAGAGATAGTAGAAAAGTCCAAAAATGTATGGGTTTGACATAGATATGTCACGTGATCTGTTCGAATGTCGAATTTTCCCTACGAATCTCCCAATTGTTTTCGAACCTTCATTGCGAATGCCGGGTGGCTACGCCTTTTTTTTACAAATAAAATTTTCCGAGTTAAGGGCGTGTTTTATATAACCAGCTTTCAGACTTAAATTTCCGGTGAATTCTTTACATTTTTATCATCTTCTTCAACATCTTCAAAATCTTTTAAGCAAAAAATTGCGCTATTAGGTAGGTAGTGGTTTCAAGCCCGGAACGCTTCCAAAGCTTGGTCTTATTTTTCTAGAGGTGACATCTAGTTATATTTGAGCCATAAATGAAACTCTGACATGAGTAGTTTTCGAGATATGACTATTTTAGGTTTGACATCAAAAATGTTTATTTTCCCCTAACTTTCATTTGAGCCTTAAAATGAGACTGTTTTTGTTTTGACAGATGATTATTAACAATAATGTAGATTTGTTTTTTTTCTTTCATTAGAGCCTATTGAATTGCTAGCGCTAGCACGAGTAGTTTCTGAGATACGACCGTTTTAGCTATCATAATCATCCATTTCATCCGTCATCAAATCAATAAATTCAAATTCAAATTCTTTTTTTTGCAGATAAATTAATCCATAGTTTTTTAGTACAGTTTCTTATATTAAATGTCAGTAACTGATTAATTTTATAAAATATAATAAAATAAATCTAAACAAATTAAATATAGACAACATTAGATTAAATCATATAACATTAAATTAAATTACATATTATCAAATTGAATTAAATAACTTCCACGAAATTAAATTAAGACTCATTAAATAACAATAAATCAAATTACATAATAATCAAATCGAATTAAATACCAACCATGAAATTAAATTAAAATCAAATAAAGTAATCACTTTTTGTACAAAGCTCTGCCATATCGGCGCAGTCTTTATAATAAATATAATAAAGTAAATTTAATTTTTATTATTATTACCTTTCATATGAGCTAGGGACTGAGGGGTTGTATGACGTTTGGTAAAATGAAAAACTACTTTATTTTCAAAAACGTATATATTTGGTATAACAATGTTTGGTATAGTCGTTGTAGTGTGACAGTAGGTTTGTCAGGTTGTAGAGCAACCCGACTGAAGGTTTAGCACGAGTTTTTTCCGAGCTAAGGCGGTTATAGTTTTAACAGTTGTCATCTGCCGACAGTGTTGCTGTTACATTTGACAGTAGATTCTGTATTATATAAATTTCTGTAATTTTTTGGTAAAATCAGAAGAATTGGAGTAATTCTTTTGTTTTGACATTTGCTGTCACTTTTACCAGCAACTGCCATTTGATCAAAAATAATAATTCGATATGTACAATGAATGTAACCCACTATTCCTATTGAGTTTAGTAAATCGCATTCACTCCTAGCATTGGCAGGCCGACCCGGGGTCCACACCCCCACGTCTACACGCGAGTATGGTGCTCTAGTTCAATGTGTACGCTTATAACCTCGTAAGTATTACATTTTTTAATTATTCTACATACAGCCTCAGACCAAGTAAAATATTTTTTTACTTAGTCTGAGCATATAGCCAGCAATTAACTACTAATCTCACTAATAATATAAACGAGAAAGTTTGTAAACATGTTTGTATGTATGAAAACAAAACCTACTGAAGGGATCTGGCTAAAAATTTTCATACAGGCCTGAAATAACACAAAGGCTACTTTTTATCTCATGAATCAGTTTCCGTGGGATAGGCGTGTGAAACTTTATCCCACGAGGAATCGTCAATATTTTTGCTATACAGTAAAACCTCGATTATCCGAAATTCCGAACTAATTGAGACCGAGACTAATTCGGGGGGGCATTTACGTTTCTATGTACGCGATGTAAGAAATAGGTGTGTAAAGATGAAATCGCGCGTGGAATCTCTGTAAAATAACGTTCGATAAAACAAAATGCGTTTCAACACGCTCGACACCTACCTATGTGCAACGAGCAATAATTTCGCACCAACATTCGAATAAGAACGTTGACATAGTTTATCTGAACGGTTAATTATTAAGCGTTCAGATAAACTATGTCAACGTTCCGATAATTGAGGGTTCGGATAGTCGAGGCTCCGATAATCGAGGTTCGGATACACCAGTTCTACTGTGAGTAGAAAGTTTAATTGATACCTAATCTACCGAATCGATAACTCACTTCAGTCAATTAATAAAATCCTTGCCAATTTCTTTTATCAAACCTACAACGCAATATCGACTGAGTAACTGAGAACAATAGAGACATATTTCAATTAAAAATTAACCATTGAACCAGCAAAATTTTCAAGAATCGTAATTCATACGACAAAAGTAAAACACAATAAAACTGCACGTTTATCCTCGCCATGACGGCATAAGACCTAATTTATGTTTTTTCCCAACGAATTCTAGTTTGCCAATCTAAGCTACAAAAAAGTTATTGTTGTAAAACAAAAAACGACTGTGAAATAATGTTATCTAATTGAAGTGTCAACCTGGCTTTCATTCATGCATCAACGAGCACATCCACTCATAACAACATTTAATTTTTAGATAAAATTAATTTAACTAAAGAGAGTTTCAAAAACAGTGATATTTGATTAGCTGTAGTTATAGATGCTGATTATTGTGTTACCATTGCTGAATATTTGTAGTACGGCAGGATGTTAACATATTTTTTCTTATGTAACAGTTACAGCAACTCTGACAATGAGAACACCAGAACATTAAATTTTGAAGACCTGACCATAGGTAGTGCGGTGTTCCTCGTGGTCCTTATGATAGGATTCATTGCGGCGATTGCCGTACCTGCCTTTGTGATCGGATGTGGAGTTTACAGGTAAGTACAAGATTTTCATCATCAACCTTTAAAAGTCCACAGCTGGATTTAGGCCTCCCCTAATGATCGCCATATCGCCCTGCCCTGTAGCTTGCCGCACCCAGCATCTACCTGCTTTCGCAAAATGTCATCCCGCCTGGCGGTAGGACGTCCTACACGTCGTTTGGCGATTCGCGCTTAAGAACACGGTCGTGATTCCACCTGGCTGGAGGGCGTACTACACTTCACTCAATACCTAGCTACTCGAATGAAAAGATTAGATAGACATGGTCTGGACTCGACTGTGCGTAGGATGGGTATTATATTCGTATTACGACGAATCAGAAAATAGATACTCAAACGTGAAACGGGGCTGGAATATGATTGGCTGGATAGGCGGTATCGTAACTACAAAAGTAGTTAGGTAATTCATAACCGCCATATTTCTCTACCGAGCTATGAAGACCTTGCGTCGTTATTGATTTACAGAAGTTTACGAGAACTTTCAGTTCAGTTCAGTTCAGTTCAGTTATTTATTGAAAAGAAAAAAATCTTACAAGTCAAAATTCAATTTGAATTAAGCTTTACTAACAAAGATTATATAAATTATAGATTGATCTTTAATCGGATGAGCTGTTGTCATGCTAGGATGTAAAAAAGAGTCTCCACTATCCTCATAGTAAGAAATCCACGATGAACATACCCCACTCTCGCAGGTGAAATATAGTTATCATCAAAAACAGTTTATCATCTAAAAGTCGAGATCTTAAATATTAAATGTATGTATGCAAAGCGGTAATAATTAGATAATCAATTCTAATCAACAATCTTATTTCCACAAAGCCCACAAGTGTACTCTATACTAAATATTTGGTTCCAAATAATGACTTTTGTATTTGTATGTATTTGTATTTAAAGCTATTAATTAAAGTAGGTGGTCGTCTCATCCACTTAAATTTAATCCAGCTTGGATGAGTCAGTCAATCTCAAATGTTTAGTCGTCAACTCATCCATAACTTTTACATAACAGTTTTTTTACCAGTATAAAAACCACAAAAGTGTTCCGTAAATTGAAAATATTTTGTATGATGCAATTATCGATGAACGCTATAGTCGGGTTTTAGTTTATTTTATGTTGTTTAAAGAAATTTCTGACATGGAGGTCGTTACAGATATTTCAAGAGATCCCAGAATAGGAGGCGAGTGGAGTACCCTCCCTATGGAGTAACTGGCCCTTCCGAAGATAGCTATGGGGACCGCAGCCTGGCTCAGTCCGCCCAATTATTCCATTTTCACCACCAGAAGCAACAGATCACCATGATGGAAGGGTACCTTGTTGCTGGCAGTAAAGTCTGTTTAAAAGAGAAGAGTCGTGGCAATTGAGGGCGCTCTTGTGCCAATTGACAACTGCTGTTGCGTTGACAACACTGCTCTGTCATTGCAGTACGACTTAAAGCGTTAGTTCACCGTAATGCCACGACTCTTCTCTGTTTGAACAGTTTCTAGAATATTTTTTTCTTGGCATTTTACAAGTTTACGTTGATGTTGACCCTCTGTGATATATGGGCGAAGATACGACTACGCAGGAGGATGCGGCTTCGATGGTCGCTTCGGGACAAATGTTTGTATGATAAGCAGAGTACTTGGAGTTGTTTATGTATAAAAAAATATTTCTGCCAGCTAGCAGCTGCGAGCTAGCCATGCTCGATGTTCCCGGATCAATGAGGCCATTGATCATGACTTAAGTTTTATCCAAATTCATGCCGAGACCAATGCGTCGCGAGGCTGAAGCAAGGCCGTCCAGCATACGGCTCAGCTCCTCCAACGACTCCGCCATTAAAACTATGTGTGCCTGTGCCATCAGCGAATCGCAGGCGTGAGATATAATCGCCGTTATGTTAATAATAAAAGTACTAGACTATTAACACAGCATTATCTCGCCCTAAGCTATGCAAAGCGTTGTGTTATTGTTCAAATTCAAATAATGCCTCAATAATACCTTTCCAGTCCAGGATCTTAAATATATCTTCCAACGCGCTCTTGAACAGTTTCGGGGATGTAACATCCTCCTGTCTTACAAGCTATGCTTAGCCCTAGATGATAATTATGGTGTGAATTATCATAACTTTTTCATTTGTTTATTTCTTGTTAGCAGGTAACTATTCTCGAGAGTTTATTTGTTAGCTTTTCTTCGAGTCGTCGTCCCTAGGCACTGTGTGAAATATATACTAAACGTATAAAAATGATCTAACTCAAATAATACATGTATTATGTGTCGTTTGTGAATATGTTGAAGAGAATTGATATTCAATGTTTTTGTTCAGGTATCCCATTCAACTACGTAACGGGTCAGTGTCTGATCCTGATTCCGATGACAACGAAGAAGGACATTACACAGTATTTGAGTGCCCCGGATTGGCAACGGTGAGTTTACCCTACTTTTTCATTTCATGAGCTAAGGCACAGATTACGTAATTGGACACGACTAGCGATCCTGGGCCGCCTCTGACTCAACAGAACAGAAGGCCTAGACAATGTTACAATCGATATCGAAAGCGATAGTAGAAAAGTCCAAAAATGTATAGGTTTGACATTGCTTTAGATACGTCATGTGACCTTTTTCGAATTTTCCCTACGTTTCTTTCAATTGTTTTCTATTCGCTTCATAGCGAATGCCGCTTGGCTAGGCCCTCAGGTGGGAGTAAACCTGTCCGTCGATATCGGCACACAATGGTGTCGATTCTGTTGTTTTAGATCCTAAAATCCTAATATTAGGATTACGGATTTTCAAATAGATTAAAGCTATTCTATGGTTGAAAAATTAGACAGACACGTCTAAAATTGGAAAGGATGACAGCTCTAGATGACCTAAAACAACCCAATTTAGTTAAAATAGCTATAACCCTATTCCTTGCATAACATTTTAGTTGTTTGAAAAATTAAATTAACGGGTTCCAAATTAGGAAGACAGCTCTAAAATTAGATTGATAGATCTAAAACAACTTAACTAAGTTAAAAGTAGCTTTAACCCTATTCTTTGCATTACATTTTAGCTACTATATGGTTAGAAACGTCTATCTAATTTTAGCAGACATCTGGGTCATGGCTAAAATTTATCGATTTTAAACTGGTATCGACTTGAATTTCTGAACGATTTCTCATACAAATGGATCAACTGTTTGACCTATGTAAAGAAGTATTCGGAAATATTTTAGAAAAAAAAAACATAATTTACTCACAGCGACGCCCAACTGTTCAACTCAGAGAGGTTTTCATATTTTCAAAAACGTTCTAATATAGGTATTTTTAAGATCTGTATAGAGAATACCATGATTTTTAGGTCAACCTAGCATATAAAATTAAGGTTAGGAATCCTAAAACAACAGAATCGACACCAATGCCGATTAACTCCCTAACTATCATCATCTTATTTTATAGCCTTTAACGATCCACGGATCAAGCCTTAATTACCTTACTTTGAATATAGTCGATAAGTTTTCGTAACTTTGGAATAATAACGAAAAGGTAATTAAGTTTAGTCATCATCATCATCCTTTATTAGTCTGGACATATGGCTCTGTGAGCGCCATAGCACCCTGTCTTCAGCTTGACGCATCCAGCATATGCCTGCAGTCTTTCACAGAACATTATACCATCATCTGGCCGGAGGGTGTCACACTACACTACGTATGCCTGGTCGCAGTCTCCACTTAAGAACCAGCCGGTTGTGGGGCAACCGCTGTGGTAAACGTGTTCTTTGAGCTATGTCAATAACTTTGGTTCTCTGTCGGATGTATTCGTTACGAATTATTTCCTCCATAGAGACTTCGAACATAGCTCTTTCCATAGCTCGCTGGTGAACCAGCCCTACCATCTCAGCTCCGTAGGTCACGGCGAGTAGAACACACTGATTGAAAAGTTTAGTTTTCTAGCATTGTTGCATAGTTTTTACTTAGCTGCAGAATCTTTCCGAGCTTAATGTATTCTTATAACCTCTTTAGTGTATTCTTATAAGTCTTTAGTAACTTTCATAAAGTAATCGCAGATCTTGAAGTTACCACTGCCATACAGCACAAAAATGTACAATCAAATATGGGTATTTGTGCTGTGACCCCTCGGAACTTGTCAAAAACTTCAATAAGATATACATACATATTAAATGTACCTATGTATATATTTTTGAAGTTGATAGGTTCCGGGGGTACCGGGAGTAAATAGTGTACATACATATTATGTGTATACACTATTTTAGTTAAATAAATAAATAAATATATAAAGAAATATATAGATAAACAAAATCCCCGGGAATAAAATATCAATTTCATTCGATCCGCAGTTGAAGGTGAAATCGGCGAACTATATATTAAACAACATACAAACGTTTCGCCGAACATTGAACCTCCTCCTTTCGAAGTTGGTTTAAAAGTTGTGCCAATTTCAGAAAAAGTTTGTAAGATAATATAAGTATATAGTAAAAGTTTTACTTGTCTATGTTATTATTTTGTAAGTCTAAAGAAATAAACGATTTGACTCTGACTCTATTAAAAAACAATAATAAAAAGTATTGCTTTGGTCATTGGTTACGTATTGGTTCAGTTTAATTCTTAATCAGTTACCCAGATTGTTCATTTTTTTCATATCTGTTAAGTCTTAAAGCTAAGGATATTACTTTTAAAATATCCAATCCGTTGTACAGTTTGTGGTATCTGTTATAAACTATTTTTTTAATTAAATATCTATAGTTTAGGGAAAGATGCGAAAATAGAGTTTGGTGTCCAAAATAAGCAACTTCGTATCTATGCCTAAACTTTACAAAATAAAACTATGCATTAATAAATAACTTATAATAGATACCACAAACTGTACGATGGGAATTAAATATTTCCTGCATTAAACGTAGTAGGTAATAAAATTAAATAGGTGGCGGCGCCACTTTCACTCGTGCCTTAATAGCCTTCTGCCTTCGATTTCTTCTATATAATTTTTATGTATATGCTTTGTATGCTGGTTTTCCTTTTAATAAATAGAAAAAATAGCCAAGTGCGAGTCGGACTTGCGCACGGAGGGTTCCGTACCATTATCTATAAAAATCTTGCCTTGTAAAAAAACAAAAAGTCAAAGTGACGCGATCACCCATCAAATTACTGACCGCCCAACGTTCCTTAACCTCGGTGATCGGTTCTCAAGGTGAAAAGGACGTTGCCTGTTATTAAAATTATTTATTTTTTATTATTTGTTGTTATAGCGGCAACAGAAATACATCATCTAGGAAAATTTCAACAGTCTGGCTGTCAGGGTTCATGAGATATCTTTTAAAAATACGTGTTTGTTCCAGACTGGGCAGATGGAGGTGAGGAACCCCCTGTTCGACGAAGCGACCCCGTTTACCCCCGGAACAGTGCAGGTCGTCCCGCAGGTTACCCCTGGAACAGTGCAGCTCGTCCAGTCCCAGCTCAAGGAGTAATCAGTTCGGAGAACGAGTGTCAACCACTCGGAAATTAATAATATTCCAATTTTAATCTCAATAAAATATATCCTTTTATCTCAATGTAACCACACTAATCAATGTAACCTGTTATCACAATCAAATAAATATTAATAATATAATCTACTCTATTTATTCAATATAACACGCATATTTCTAAGTGTGCCGTGTTTAGGTGTTAGATCAGTAAGCAGTTTGTCTTATTTTATTCTGTCTATGAATAATATGTTTAAAAAAAACTTGGCATGTGATAAAATTTAAATGATCTAGGAATTTACTTATATCGTCCATGAGGACTTAGATATAATTGTGTAAAGAGCTTTTGAATGAACACAACATAACAAATTCGATGCAATTCGGCCTAACACTGCCATTAAAGTATAATGTAATATTAACATTCTTGATAAGTCGGCTTGGAAAATTTTATTCCGACTGTTAATAAAAAAAATATCTACAAAAAACAACTCTTAACTTAATCTAACAGCTAACTTAAAATTTTTGAATTCTAACACTAATACTTGTAATCTGTTATTTGTAGACCTGTTTATGCATATTTACTTCTAACGTGCCACATGTGCATTATATGCAATTATATCAGGTAGTTTAGACTTAATGTGTTTAGAATGCTTTTAATGTTAATAAATATATATTCAGCAAAGCGTTTTTATTTATTGAGTTATCCCTCTCCATCTATAGTAGGTATTTAAAACTAGGTCCCTTTCTGAGAAGAAAATCTTTAAGACGTAAGCAAGCATATTTTAAACATATTGGTGGAGTACTATTACAGAATATCTTTATAGTACTAACGCATAGAAGTCCGACTCCGCAAACAATTTTTATTAAAATGATAGCTTATAATACAGTACAGTTCAGCTCACACGGCACCGTCAACCCACCCATAAATGTTCTGTCCCTTTCTTACACGTAGCGTTAATTCGTTATTATGTACTCGTATCATAAAAAAACTAGGGTTGTCATAATCGTTCATTAATCAATTAAAATTGTAAATACATTGAAAATAAAAATTGTTTAGATCCGGTTAAAAGTTGAAAAAGGGGCGCATGGTAACCCTTAATGTCTGCCGGCCGTGATAGGCATGCCAGGAACTTGTAGAAGCTGACACATGCGTGAAGTAAATGTGCCTGGAATGCCAACGCCACAATAGTACATTGTAAGTACATTATTGTACATCAAGGCGACAAAGTGTCAAAATGGGTAACTACCTCGAAGCATCAGGTAGCTCTGCCTTACTATGGGTTTGTACTAATCTGCTACGAAAGCCTTAACCTGCTACTAAAAAGTGCTACTATGCAACGAGAAAGGGCTATGTTGCTACGATGCTACGAGAAAGTGCTACGATGCAATGAGAAAGTGCTACGATGCTACGATGCTACACGAAGGTGCTACGATGCTATGAGAAAGTGCTACGCTGCTACAAGAAGGTACTACGAAGCTCCAAGAAAGTGCTACAATGCTATGAGAAAGTGCTACGAAGCTACGAGAAAGTGCTACGACGTTACTAGAAGGTGCTACGATGCTATGAGAAAGGTGCTACGATGCTATGAGAAAGGTGCCACGCTACTACGAGAAACTGTTACGATCGCTGCTACAAGAAGGTGCTACGATATTACAAGAATGTGCTACGATGCTACAAGAAGGTGCTACGATGCTACGAGGAAGTACTACGCTGCTACAAGAAGGTGCTACGATGCTACGAGAAAGTGCTACGATGCTATGAGAAAGTGCTACGCTGCTACGAGAAAGTGCTACGATGCTACAAGAAATTGCTATGATGTGACAAGAACGTGCTACTATGCTATGAGAAAGTGCTACGCTGCTACGAGAAAATGCTATTCTGCTACGAAAAAGTGTTATTCTGCTACGAAAAAGTGCTACGATGTTACAAGAAGGTGCTTCGATGCTACGAGAAAGTGCTATTCTGCTACGAAAAAGTGCTATTCTGCGACGAAAAAGTGCTATGATGCTACAAGAAGGTGCTTCGATGCTACGAGAAAGTCCTATTCTGCTACGAAAAAGTGCTACGCTGCTACGAGATAATGCTATGATGCTACAAGAAGGTTTTACGATGTTACAAGAACGTGCTACTATGCTATGAGAAAGTGCTATTCTAATACGAAAAAGTGCTACGCTGCTACGAGAATTAGGTTTTTAATATAATCTGCAATTCGATATACATCGTTAAATATTACGTGATGCTGAGAATTCTCTAAGAAATACGAGTATATGTCATATTCATAGAAGGGTTATTGAAGAAACTTAACGGTCGTCCTTTATGATATGCAGTCCGCTATCCTTCAAATGATTGGGAAAATAGCTTTTTAAGTTTTAATAAAGTCATTAAAGTTATTTATTTCATCTTTAAAGTTTTTTTTTGTTTAGTACTTAGACAAGTCGAAAGATTTACATAAAATGTTTACAATGTACCTAGGTCTTACTTATTCAATATCAGAATTAGCTTGACAAAATAAAGATGTATCCGCCATAACTTCGTCAATTGTATACTCTACTTTTGCTCTATTTTTGCATTTAATGGTTTTTAACATAATTTAAGAATTCACTCACAGGTTTTTGTTTCAGATCGAGAGGTATTTTATTATAAAATTTTACAGAAATACATTTGAAGCTTTTCAAAATTTTACTAAGTCTGGTCCGAGGAACCTCTGCATTTGTTACCACATCTCCAATATTTTCTAGAATATAGACTAGTTTTTGGTATATAAACTCACTAGCAATGGTCATTATATTACGGTAATTGAATTTACCTCTAGTATGTATCGAATGTATCGCTTTTACAGTACAAATATTCGATTGCAATCGGCTGCAGTACCCCAAAACATTAGTCCATAACTCATAACAGAATGAAAATAAGCAAAGTATATATCCCTTGCAGCCTTCTCTCCTCTTCCTCTCCGTCTATTTCTTAAATTTTTTTGATCGTATATATTGCGGAGTTCAGTTTTTTTGATAGCTCGTCTATATGAGTTTCTCAAGTTAATTTTGTCACTTCTGGGCACATCCATTTCCTCTATTGCTCTATCGGTTGATAGCGGCTTTTGATAGCGCTAGAATTATTGCCAGCAAATGGCAATACTTCTAGCGCTTTCAAAAGCCTAGACCAAAGTTTACGACATGAGTTTTGTCAATGTTAAGTAGTAGGTTATTTACGGAAAACCAGTCTTTTAAATTAACTAGGACTTCTTTTAACTTATGACTTAGAGTTACATTACATCTGTCCTTAATAATTAAACTAGTGTCGACAGCAAATAAGACTATGTCAGGTGTAAAATTGGACCACCTCAGGATCATTCTTTAAACAATAATGAAATAATCAGCAAAATCGGTAAACCGTGGGCGGAAATATCAAGTAACATGCATAAATAATAAATAAAAAAATCAAACGTGTAGAATCGAGAGAAGGTTCTTAATTTGACAATTTTTTTTTATAATTCGGTTATAAATAGTTGTCCGTGATTTTAATTAGATAAACATAAATTAAAAGTATTTTATAAAACTCAGAACGCATAACCACGTGTTCAATGGACCTGGGGAAAATTTGTAGCCAGTGACTGGTGTCCATTATATCAAACACTTAGATTCCAGGAATACATTGAATGCTCATTTCCTAGATTCAGGTAACGGTGGCTCCGCCTCCAACAGATATACATAGTACTATCAGCGCAAGAAAGAGATCACACTATTATTATAATTGCGAAAGTTTAGATGTATAGATGGATGATTGTTACCTCTTCAAAACTTCGGAAACGGCTGAATTTTTATACAGGGCATTCTAATTCTGGAATTAAACATAGGCTACTTTTATCCCTTAAATTAGTTCCTTTGGAATATAAATATCCTTTAAACGTTTACATAGAAACAAAGCGTGTGAAGACGCTTGCAGCAACTATTATAATAAATAAATAAATAATAAATAAATAATGCTGGACAATTCACACAGCATTATCTAGCCCCAAGCTAAGCAGAGCTTGTGTTATGGATACTAGATAACTGATATACATAATACAATACACTACATAGATAGTTATTTTTTTATTATACATAGAAAACACCCAGAACGCCCTGAACTGCAGATCATACAAATATTTGTCCCGAGGCGGGAATCGAACCCGCAACCTCCTGCGTCGCAGGCGGACCTTCGCCCACCGCGCCACAGAGGTCGTCAAGTGTGAAATATATTGACGTATTTTCCAGCCAAACTCAGTGTGAATTAACCTGAAATTCACCTTTATACCTGGTATTGATACGCAATTCTACTAAATTCTTCAATCGGTTTTTGATCTTTACTTCAATAATAATGTTAATAATTATGTTTAAAATAAACAACCTCACTCTGCCTTCCACTTGTTGACGCCCAACAGGGTACACATATGTATGTAGTGATACTTATATTATAATTAACTGCCTGTATATAATAATTACCTGCCTACCAATGTGATGACAACCACAAATATATTGAGTATTGAGTATTAACACATAACGCTAAACATTTTTGTTACATTAAGTTTTTGGTGGTTTGTTCTCAAATTTGGCTAGAATAGATACAGTTTTTGTATGTTATTATTTATATATTACTAGCGGCCCGTCCCGGCTTTACATGGGTGGATATTTATTACTTAGACATATAAATAGTTAATTTAAGTCATGTTATATATATATATAAAGTATTTTATTTTTATTTATAAAACCTTCATGAGCACACCGATCCCCACCAGACAACCGTGGATGGATAGGATCATTGGATAGTACTACTATCCAATGATCCTATCCATCCACGGTTGTCTGGTGGAGATCGCTCTTGAGCGATAAGACCGCCACTTGTCACTTAGTTTTTAAGCTGTTCTATTGTAATGTTTCTTTGAATAAGTGTGCAATAAAGAATTTTCTATTATCTATCTATCTAAATAAAGCTTATGTTATTACTCAGGGATAATGTGGTAATTAATATAAATAAATTTTTGAAACAGGTCCAGTAGTTTTTGGGTTTATTCATTAGATACTAACATACAAACATACAAAACGTTCTAATATAAGTGTGAAATCCCCTATCAGAATGATTAAACAGAACAAAAAAGGGGATAGCTCATTTTGGGTTGCGTCGGTTAGGGGTAGAAGTTTTAATGATGCTATCAATTGTTATTATTATGCATGAGGTTTAAATAAAGATTCTATTGAGGTCAATAGCAGATAACCTATGCACACATTTTCCTGTAGATAACGCAAGAAGTGTTACCAATTTTTTTGACAAGGTGTCGAGAGGGTATTATTCGTTAGGAATATTTGATAGGCCATAAAACAGAAATAGGCGAATTGGATGAACCGCTTATTGGACGAATCGCTTTCTAGACGAACTGCCAACAAATCTTCCAACTCTGCGGATCGTGCCTGCCCCCTGACTGGATATTGCTTGCAAGCATTTCCTTCAAATTAAATATATAAGATAAATATAACCCGTAACACAAGCCCTGCTTGGCTTGGGGCTAGATAATGCCATGTGAATTGTCCAACATTAAACTTTTTATTGTTATTTATATATATCCCGTAACTATCACAATATGTCGTCGGTTGGGTGCAAGGTGTTGCGCGCCTCATCTATACCATTACGATACTGTTGGCAAACAGCTTGGTCATCACGGATTATCGTGGGTCTACGTGCGACTAAGGCCACCGGTCGGATATCTCGCCACGCCAGCCATAACGACATCATCCGGCTCCGCTAACGTACCAGGTATTCTCGAACCAAATGGTCTGTTGCGTGACTATGGTAAGAGGCCTGACGGTATGACACCAGTCCAATGGGACCTAGGGAGGCTAATTGTGTGGGACGCTACATGCGTTATTCGCGCCTTTCCCATCTTCCGAGGTAGTCCGTGAGGGCGGGTGCGGCGGCAGATTTGGCCGAGGATCTCAAGAGGTGCATATAAGTACGTTTCGATAGACATTACAAATTGATCGAAACCATAGGTCCGTGGGACGAAGATCTACGAGTTTTCAAACGCGTCCGGTGAGTATCTGGCGCAGCGCTTCAGGATTGCCATACAGCGGGGAACAATGCAGCCATGCATCTTGGGGACTGCTATAGATATGGATCAGTTGAGCTACTTGTAGATAGAGGGTCAGCAGTTAGCTCAATTGCTTCAATTGTAAAAACTAGTTACACTTATACCCATACGTTTGACTATACGTAAGCCTAGATTCTCTGTCTACGATTTGACCATTTTTTTTTAAATTAGTCATTGTTATGAGAGACGGAAACTTGCTTGAAATGAAAGGCGCTAAATAACAGTAGATGGCGTCTGGAGGGTTCAAGTTCATAAAGTTTGCACAGAATATGGAGCAATAAAATAACTTGTATAACTTTCAGATTGGCTCCCCGCTTCCTTTTTGCCTCAACTCTGGCGTAACTCAAAGAAGAACTTGGAGGAGTTGGTAATAAATTAAATACCTAGTAATAATGAAATGGTCATCACACATTACCACGAAGCAGGTCAACGTTATTGGTAATAGATAACTTCTATACATAACACATAGAAAACATCCAGAATGTCCTGAACAAATTTATAAGTTTACTCAAAGAAAATTATTCAACCATGAACCATTTTTTGGTCGTGGTCATTGAGTTCCCTCAAAATGCATTTAACGTTCGAGTTTTCGTGGATAGGCAAGGGCACTCAGCATTTGCTCCCATAGATCGTTTGACGATCGAGTGCACACTAGAAGCTCGTCAACTGTATCGAGATATCGGGTTGCGCTATTCAGTGTTCGACTTTATTCTGTCACTACCAGTAAATAAACAGTGTTTTTTTACAGACATGTAGGTATACGAATTCGCACCGTTCGTTCGTGGAAAAATGATATACCCTAATATCAAAAAAATCTTCTAAGATAAACTTTGTATATTATATAAAATACTACTACACTTACTAGAGTGTTTGCAAGCGTTTTACTAGAAAAAATCACGGTTTAGAATAATCACATTAATATAAATGCGAAAGTTTGTATGGATGTATGGATGTATGAATGGATGTTTGTTACCTCTTCACGCCAAAACTACTGAACGGATCTGGCTGAAATTTTGCATACAGGTAATTCTAATACTGGAATAAAACATTTTATCCCGTAAATCTGTTCCCGTGGGATAAAAAATTACCTTTAAACGTTTCAATAGGAACAATGCGTGCGAAGCCGCGGGGCGCAGCTAGTATTTTTATAAAATTTTCGCAAAAGTTCAGTAGTCCAGTTTACAAAAACTTTTTAGAAACCGAATCAGAACGTTTTACTTCCTGTGATAGAAACTAAAAAATTACGACTAGAATGTTCTACGAGTTCTACAAACATAAATATATTTTTTCTCATCAATTCCTTGTAAAAGCGTTAGAACTGCATATCATTATTTTAAAAGCTTGTAAAATTATAGTCAACCACACTCCAATTACTCGTCGTTCTTGGACCATGGGAGTAGTACCAACTGTAGGGTGGTAGACAGGGCTGCTACAATCAATAGGCTTATACGTGGGCATTCAGCTGTGACTATCAATGTACATGCTTAAATGCGCTCACCGCGAGCTTCCGGCTAATGTAACAAGATAGTGAGGGAATATAGGTGCACCTGTATTAGGGTACATGTCGACCGAATCTAAAACTCGTCTGTGGACGAGTCCAATTAACTTTTGGACGAGATGTCAACTTCACTTTTGAGTAGCGGTACATTTTGTCCCAATCTTAAGTCTCTTGGTTTTCGATTTGGACATGTCCCTTAACCAAAAGTGAAGAAGAAGGGCAACTCGTCCGCTAGAACAACGTTGTTGCTTTTCAAGGGCACACGCTGGTTGACCAGAATATTGTCCGACGCAGATGGCGTTCCTTTTTGAAAGGGCGGTTTTTAGCTACAGACATAATATTCCAAGACTGGTTTACGAGCATTACGTTACATTTTCGGATTCAGCTGTTGCTGTGACGATGTCAGACGAATGCCTTAAGTTAGTAGTTACCTACATCAGAGGTGAGGCCAGCAGGATCCCCGGAGTATCCCCCAGGGGATACATTTGGGGGACTCACGTGTTCCCCAGGATCCCCTGAGACTTAATGGTGTGAGTAAAGATGGAGTCATACCGAGTTCAATATTTCCTCAACATCCTATATTCAGCCTTTATTCGATACGATGCGAAGGTGAAGTATTATAAGGGGTATTATCGTGATGGGTACAACATCGAAAACAATAGAAAGATTTGTAGGGAAAAATTCGAAACAGATCACGTGACATATTATAAATGTCAAACTCATACGTTTTTGGAATTTTCTATTATCACTTTCGATAGCAATTGTTATACTCGTATTGTATAGGCTCTCTGTTGTCAGTGAATACAAAACAAGTCCCTATTTACGTGTATGAAGGCGTTTTAACGAATTATTTAACGAATTCAAACATGTACTACCAGATCATTTTAAAACTATTTGATTTAAATACCTGACTAAAATTTAAATCTTATATATAAAAGAAAGTCGTGTTAGTTACACTATTTATAACTAAAGAACGGCTGAACCGATTTGGCTGAAATTTGGCAGGGAGGTAAACGGTATCCTGGGAACGGACATAGGCTACTTGAATAGAGCGTGCAAAGCCGCGGGCAAAAGCTAGTAAATAATTAAAAATCGATTAATTGATAGCAGTTAAACACAACAATCTACAGTTACCCAGTACGATACTGTCTGAGCATCTGGTCAAAGCGTCTGGTCGAAGCGACGCATGACCCGAGAACTGGTGATTATCTGGCGCAGCGCATCGGCTATTGCCATACAGCAGTGTGGCAATGTAGCCAACGATATTAATGTTTATTTGTTGAGCTACCTACAAAACCAAATAAACACGTTTTTTCGGAACTCAGTTAGCTAATAAAGTCTCATTTCTCACTCCTGCACCCACTGTTAAATACTTAGTCTGAATCAGAAAGTTAATTATGAACTAGGTCTGAATTCCTGTCTGAAACAGAAAGTTAAAAATTATTTGTGCAGAGGAGTTTTCAAGTTAAGTTTCAAGTAAAGTCTATCTTTATAACAACGACCCTGCTCTTTATAACGAGTTATAAAACTCTGTCTCAATGACGTTCTTGCAGTCATTCATAAAGACTTTCGTACATTACGAGTATAGTGTCACTATACATCGGATACCTACATCAGAGGTCACAGAATGGAAAAAGTGGCTCAAGTGGGCCCCTATCCGGGCCAACGGGCACAACAATGATAGCCTCCCATTGTACAAGACGTCATTGTTCCTCACCGACCGCCGTCAGATACGCCATTATTGATAGACACGTAACTAGGAGCTCGCTCTTGCTCGGAGTCTCTCTGAAGGATAGGATTCGTAACGAATACATCCGACAGAGAACCAAAGTTATCGACATAGCTCAGAGAATCAGCAAGCTGAAGTGGCAGTGGGCCGGCCATATTTCGCGAAGAACTGACAACCGATGGGGTAAACGAGTTCTTGAGTGGAGACCGCGACTCGGCAAACGTAGTGTAGGGCGCCCTCCGGCCAGGTGGGATGACGATCTGCGAAAGACTGCAGGCAGATGCTGGATGCGTCAAGCTGAAGACAGGGCGCGATGGCGCTCACTAGGGGAGGCCTATGTCCAGCAGTGGACTAATATAGGCTGATGATGATGATGATGATGACGTAACTAGGGTTACTAGACTAGGGTAACTAGGGTCATTCAGTCGGTCATTGGATTAAGGCGCATACCCGAGCCAATCTGACAGCAATTCCTATTTTATCATATTTTTACGTTTATCATAGGAATTTTTAAAAATCCTACGTTCAGTTTGTGGTATCTATTATAAGCTATGTTTTAATTTTTTTTTTATAAAAAAAAATTATTATTTAGAGTTTGGTGGCCAAAAAGCGCAACTTCGTATCTATTCCTATGCTTTACAAAATGAAACTATTACAGAGGCATTAATAAATAGCTTATAATAGATACCACAAACTGAACGTTGGATTTTTAAAAATTCCTGCGTTTAACGTAATAATAAGATATAATAGTTGGGGGCGCCACTGTCGCTGGTGTATGGGCCTTAATATCAATGTCGAACTGTCAATCCAGCGCCAATTTAGACAGTGCATTATATTACCTATGTATGCAACACGTTTCTAAACATGGTTTCGCAAGCTTTTTCTGAATAAACTTATGTAAGAAAAAAAATCGCGTACCTACATTATAGCTGAGTTTTAGCTTATAGTTGATTTTTAGGGTTCCGTTACCAAAGGGTAAAACAGGACCCTATTACTAAGCCTCCTTTGCCCGTCTGTCCGTCTGTCACCAGGCTGTATCTCATGACCTGTGGACAGTTGTAATTTTCACAGCTGATGTTTTTGTGTTGCCGCTATAACAACAATGAATAAAAGTTAAATAATTTATTAAGGAAACGAACGTCCATATACGAGTAACCTTGAGAACCGATCACCGATACATAAATAGATGGTAATCCGTGCTGTTTGATCCACCGGAGGCATTTTGGGTGATAAAAACCTTATCCTCTTCGATTTTTGAGCGTCACCATTTTATAATTTTTTTTAAATAACACTTCGCTATTAGATCGCGATCTCTCCTCCGCTCGATACCTTATAAGACACGGTCGCCATGTAGGGTTCGGTGTTAGGAGGCTTAAGTGAAACGACTGTTCGTTGCTATGGTCAGTTTAAAGTGTCTAAGGGATTCCTATGACAATACATTTATAGGGCAGTAAATATCTACCTGCTCAGGCATACAGTACATACCTCATATTTAACTAACTAGAAATAACAGTTTGTAAAATGTGTTCATTTATATTTAAAAATGTATTTTTTAAACTGTTTATTCGGTGATAGAACATAATTTTATTAATATAAATATTTTAGCTGGCACTCCGATTATGTACCTTCAGTTAAGGCTTGTCCACAGATTTGAGTATTAGGATTGAACTTCACTTACAGGTAAGTTCGTTTAATCTTAATTGCCACGAAATGTTGGAACAATCTCCCGTCGCCCATTAGAAATTGCAATAGTTTGTATACTTTTAGACACTCACTAAGAAAACATTTGTTAACTCTTCAAAAATCATACTGATACATTGTCGTTCTGGCTCGTATTTTCTAGTTTATGCATATCCTACCTATTATTCTATCCTATGTTCTAACACTTGTAGCTCCTGTTGCCCGGACTCTTATGAGACCGGTGTCCTCAGGAGCTTCACAAGCACTCAAAGGAACACACACACACACACCGTGTGTGTGTGTGTGTTCAACAGGCACAAACAAACACACACATACACAATTATACGAAACCTTTTGTTTATTATTGATTTAAATGTAATTAGACTTAATTTATGCATTGTTTTATTTTGGCTTTTATTCTGTGATTTTGTAATTGAATTTTTTCTATGTAATTTTCTTCTCGTGTGATTGGTGTAGCGCGTAGCGCTGCGTTTAGCTCCCTGGCACCGCTGAAAACCAGCGCTGCTATGATACAATTAGTACCATAGCAGCATTATGCTGAGCCGGTGACCTTTTTGTGTTAGACATAATTTAATTTTAGTTGTAATTAAGTTATGCTAATGTGACACAAATAAAGAATTTCTATTCTATTCTATTCTAATTACACTGCGCGTCCCGTTCCTCTAGATTGGCTAATTAATAAACTATTATGCATACATGTAGATCTTGTAAGTGTGTGGGGAATACTATCAATAAAAACTTCACAATAAGTATCTTAAAAAAATGTAATCCTTTAAACTTGTACTCCTTTACAATGTGATTTATTTCAAAGTACCTATCTGAGTAAAGCTCTGCGCTCGCATTCCTTCAAGCTATAAACAGTGAATTTAAGTGTGGTAAGTATCTCTATAAGCAAAAGCGAATCGTTTTAATGCATTGATTTATTAAAAACGAAGATGAGGCACTGGTTGCTCGAAAGTGGCAACTTCAAATTGTGTAAAATTGTGTTCTCCCACATCAGTCACCGTCTGACCGGCGGCACGGGCGGTCGTGATTCGCGTGAAATATTGTTGTCTCAGTCTCACTTCGGTCCTAGATACGTCTTTCCGTCTTTGTTCTTCTTTGTATTGCACAGGACTGGAAATATAACTGTGAGCGTATGTGTTTGCGTGTAGTTGTAACACATGCCACTTTTTGAGTAAGCGCTGGGAGAACGTAACCTATCTTCCCTTTTTAAATCAATGTTTTAATGGGTCTCCCGTTAGCGGTTCTCGCCAGTTGAATTGAAAGGCGCGTATAATGTAAGTAGGGTGCTTAGCACTAAACATTAACGAGCGAACACCTCGCTTTTAAATGGTACCTGAGGCAATACTCCTTAACCTCAACATGGATTGGTCCACTGCTGGACGCAGGCTTCCCCCTTAAGGCGCATACCCGAGCCAATATGACAGCGATATCTATTTTACCATATTTTTACGTTTATCATAGGAATTTTTAAAAATCCTACGTTCAGTTTGTGGTATCTATTATAATATAATTTTTTAATACCTCTTTTATAATTTTATCTCATATAGTTTAGGAGGAGATGCAAAAATAGAGTTTGGTGGCCAAAAAGCGCAACTTCGTATCTCTTCCTATGCTTTACAAAATGAAACTATTACAGAGGCATTAATAAATAGCTTATAATAAATACCACAAACTGAACGTAGGATTTTTAAACTTGCTGCGTTTAACGTAATAATAAGATAAATTAATTGGGGGCGCCACATTCACTGGTGTATGGGCCTTAAAAGCGCCATATTGGCGTTTATCTCACGGGGGGAAATGCCCACGCTGGGCATGCGGGTTGGGAATCTCAGCTTGGTGGTATAATTGTATTATTATTTTCATTTCATTTTTTTACGTGTGTTAAGTTTTATCAATGTATTCATTATGTATGTAGGCGGGTAGTATAAAGCATGTTAGGTATTGTAGTGTAGGTATATTAATATTGATTTCTGTTCCTTAAGTATTATTTTTTAAATGCCACCGTCCATATTGTTCTTTTATCTCCAGTCCATCCCAAGTTTGCCTGGAAGGGATCGCTCAAAGCAATAAGGCCGCCCTTTGTACTTCCTTGATTCTGTAAATTTCCTTCTGCATTGTATTTTATGTTTGTGTGCTTTGGTGGTTTTTTACTTTATAAACAACTTTGCTTTATAGCAACTTGATAAAGAGTAATTACTATCAAATAAGAAATAAGGTGCAATTGACCCTAATTCACCTAAGGCCCATACACCAGCGAAAGTGGCGCCCCCAACTATTATATCTTATTATTACGTTGAACGCAGGATTTTTTTAAATCCTACGTTCAGTTTGTGGTATCTATTATAAGCTATTTATTAATGCCTCTGTAATAGTTTCATTTTATAAAGCTTAGGAAGAGATACGAAGTTGCGCTTTTTGGCCACCAAAGTCTATTTTTGCATTTCCTCCTAAACTATATGATATAAAATTATAAAAGAGGTATTGAAAAATAGCTCATAATAGATACCACAAACTGAACGTAGGATTTTTAAAAATTCCTATGATAAACGTAAAAATATGATAAAATAGGAATTGTTGTCAGATTGGCTCGGGTATGCGCCTAAATATTTTGTCCACCACTCCAAGGCGTAGTATCAACTGAGAACAGTTCGGATGCTAACATCGGCTAATAGAGGAGTCGGAAGCAGTCGATATATATAAATATATATATACTTATAATACTTCACTGATTATGTGTAAAACACCACCAAAAGATGAAACAGGAGAGAAAATTCGTTATAGCATACTTATTGGAAGAAACTATACAACTAAACAGTTTACAAAATAACATAATTGATTTTGTTTTAAAATACTATAAACCGACTACATTTTTTATAGTATTTTCATGAATTTTCATGGATACCATTATCAGAACTGAACAAAATTAATGTGACAACACGGGAAGCACCAGCTTTCATATAAAAAAAGAATCATGAAGATCGGACGACCCAGTCATAAGTTCTGAGGTAACAAACATAAAAACAGTCGAATTTAGAACCTCCTCCCTTATTGGAAGTAGGTTAATAAATGCCAAGTGGTGATTTTTTCATCTAAACAACCGTGGATGCATAGTACCAGGGGATGGATAGCATCTGTGTGTAAATACACTTCGGGGCATTCTGAAATGAAAGGCAGGGCAACCGGGTGCAAGCACTTGTCAAATGGAATCCAATGGAGCATCATCTTCAACATCAACTATACAAGGATCAAAATTAAAATGTCATTGCCGAGGCCGTTTTCAGGGTGAGTGCGGTTCTCAGTTGTTTCTAGTCAGTCCGAGTCTCAACACAAATAAGGTTCGGAGTTAACCAGCTTACATCCGTCTTCAAACAACGATAGTTTTTATTAACCGACTTACAAAAATGAGGTTCTCAATGCCACAGATTTTTTAATTTTGTTACCTAAGAACTTTTGACTGGGTGATCCGATATTGATGATTTTCTTTTTTATTTGAAGCTGGTGCTTCCTGGTCGGTCCTATTTCAATTTAGTCCAGTTTTGAGACATCCATGAGCAAACCATATAATTGAAGTCGGTTTATAGTTTTTAAAACAAACTCAATTATTGTAAAATAAGGTTACTCGTGACACAAATGCAACTTTATAGCTTTTGCTGTTAAAAAGCTATAAAGTTGCAGTGGGTAACTGCAACTTTATAGCTCTTAAACGTGCGATAGACGTAACTCTGAAGATCTACTTAACTCGGAACAGTAACTTAACTATGATTATCAGGGAGGTATGATCTTAGGGGAAATGAGAACTGGAAGACGGTGTAAACATACCTCAGCAAGTCGTATACCAGCAAGCGAAACTGAGGCACCGCCATTATTCCGCGATGACGTTGTCCATTGTATGAGAAGCGGAGCAGAAGCGAAACTGCCTGTTCTATCGCATAGATTTGACTATGATTTCTCTCTTTTTCCCTCACTCAAGTTCCAGCCACATCATACTAATTACTATTCTAGGCAGAAACTAGAGTAGAGTTTCTTCGAATAATGAAGCGTGAGCTGCGATTCCCCGTACCAATTAATATGCATCAATGCTTTAAGTTCCTCTGTTCCGTGAGTAATTGAAACTTATGGTTGACTTATCCCTGATATGATAAGTCGCATATAATTTATCAAGCTGTTTAAAAGTAAAAAATAATACTTGTCTGAGAGCTTATTTTGTAATTTCTTTGTTATAAACGTGTATAAAATGAATTAAGGAAATTTTAAAAATCGTACAGTTTGTGGTACCTATCTATTACTAGCTATTTTTTAATACCTCTGCTATTGCATTATCTTATTATATATGATTTTAATACCTCTGCTATTGCATTATCTTATTTATAGTTAAGAAAGAGATGCGAAAATAGAGTTTGGTGGCCAAAAAGCGCCACTTCGTATCTCTGCCTGAGCTTTATAAAATGAAAATATTACAGAGGCATTAGTTTAACGAAATAATAAGATAAAATATGTGGGGGCGCCACTTTCACTGGTGTGGCCGCATGCACGAGGGATAAAACCTTGGTGTTTTTCTAACATAAATAACATTCTTTGTTGCGTCGTAGTCGCATACATGCGTAAATTAGTTCAACCTGTTGAACTTTGAGTTACCCTTTTCGAAAGAGATGATAAATTCGTCGAACTACGATAGTTTTTATACTAACTACCATAGTTCAGAAGGCAGAATATTCGCCTGAAGTCATATTTAGTTCGGCTTAAAGAGCCAGACCCTTTATGCCGAAATAAATATGATTAAACAGATCACGTATTTATGAAATGCTACAAATGTATTCACGCTATGAATCACGTATTTATGAAATATGAAAATTTTATACAAGCAGAGATTCGCGTATAAATACTCGTAGTACGAAAAATGCATATTTGCCGGAGTTGTTTGTACTTTCACGAAGAAAAGCAACTCACGAAAAATATTATTTATAATTATTTTTCGTGAGTTGCTTTTCTTCGTGAAAGTACAAACAACTCCGGCAAATATGCATTTTTCGTACTACGAGTATTTATATTTGAATCTTGTCTATTTGTATTGAAATCTTTACTAAAAGATCCTACCAATATTATAAACGCGAAAGATTGTAAACATATGTGTAAACATGTATGTATTGGTCTTTCAGGCAAAAACTACCGAATGGATCGGGCTGACATTTTGCGTAAAGGTAGTTCTAGGCCTGGAATACCGCATACTTAGGTTTCTTTTTATCCCATAAATCAGTTCCCGTGGGATAGGCGTGCGAAGCCGCGGGGTGCAACTAGTAGTTAATAAATAAATATATAATGTTGGACAATTCACACAGCATTATCTAGCCCCAAGCTAAGCGGAGCTTGTGTTATGGGTATACTAGATAACTGATATACATAATACAATACACTACATAGTATATATTTTTTGTTATACATAGAAAACATCCAGAACGCTCTGAATAAATATATGCAGATCGTGCACACATTTTTCCGGTCACGAGTATTATTAAACCTGGATTAATGACGGAGTAGGTATACCTAACAAATACCTATTTAATAATATAATTTTATATATTTTTTTTTGGTACCAACATAAAAATACTAACTAGGTTCTTCTAAGGAAATAATTGTAAAAAAGTTGACAATGATCGACAAGATGAAAAGTGAACGACGTAAAGTGAAACGGTTCATGAAAAATATCATTTAGTTTCTATTTACATTTCATGTAATGCCTAGATTTTAGAGTTCGGCGTATTGCTACTAAATATTTGATAGATTACTTGAAATTTACTGATTGTATTATTAAAAAAAAACTTTTGAAAATACGGAAATAATAAAATGTACCTACCATGATTTGGACTGAGTCTACTAAGTAGTAAAGTAAGTACAAAATACAGCCAATTGCCTGCCAATTTATGTAAGGAATTTTATATGCTCCCTCTTTCCAAGCGCAACTTGAGATCGCGCACATCTTAAAATCACGATTACCAACTTTCTTTAAAAAAAATAAAGCCTACAAACCTATTAGGTTAAACCCCTCTATTAACGTTTCTCGTGCTTAAACTAGTACCGAGTAAATTCCTGCTAATGGCGAGGGAGTTACAACTTTAACTACTTAAGTAAGCAACTTGACCTGGATTTATTTTGCAAAAGGGTCAGCTCGGCCGCAGCTTGGAGTTTTCTACGCGCTGATGATGACAATGTTAATGATAAATGTTTAGTTTAAAAAAAATGATATACGACTTCATAAAAAGGAGATTCTCGATTCGACCGTATTTTTATACAAATAAAGTGAAGAGGGCGCATTGCGCGCCTATTTCTGAAAAAGAGAGTCATAGGATTTGGCGTTCATAGGAGCGAAACAGAGCATACGTTTTTGGAACGGCGTAGGCACAAAAATGATGTTTATGTATACTTACAAGAAAGCTACTCCACTTATGAACACCCAAATGAGGAACCAAAGAATTAGTAATGCTAATGACCTACGAATCAAAACAAAAATATTTTCTATAGACCGCAGGATTCCTGAGATCTAAAGCAAATAAGGTGTACTTTGTGTGCACTTTCTTGTTTTTTTTGTCGTATTTTTTTACTGAATCGTGTTTTGACAACCAAGGAACCGAAGAGAAAAAGAATTTTATGTGATTGTTCCCGTGATTACTGAGATCTACATCTAGTTTCGTTTAGCAAATCCTCTAGGTTCGAGCCTTTAGACTTTAGAATGAGTACTCTCATTCTACCGAGACAAACCTCTCAAGGTTTTATGGTACAAATATAATGTATAGGTACTGTAATTGTTTTTGTAATGAATAAACATCTAAACGGGTTGCACTCCGGTAGTGCCGGTAGAAGTGAAAAGTACACGCACACTCTTCCGATGTCCTAAGACACCACAAGTGGCAATTTTGTTCTTTGCGATAATAAATACTTGAACGGTGCCATCTGTTAGCCTGCGGCGACACTTCTCTATTAATATGTAAGGTCATCTCAATATACTCTGTGGGTTCTGTGCATCCGGAACTAGCGACATGTTCATTTAACTTAGTGAACTATTTACACAGGTATCTGTAACTTTTGAACTTTTGAAAGCTCATCTAAGTAGATGAGCTTTCTGCTAGCTTACAATGTAGTACTACAGTAATTTAAAATTACAGTAATACAAGCGTGTTACGTCACCACGGCCACGTCATCTAAACATGTTATAGATCAGCATCACGTGACCCTGACGCGAGTTTACCATCTATTCATCATCATCATCAGCCTAAACTAGTCCACTGCTGGACATAGGCCTCCCCTAATGAGCGCCATAGCGCCCTGTCTTCAACTTGACGCATCCAGCATCTGCCTGCAGTCTTTCGCAGATCATCATCCCACCTGGCCGGAGGGCGTCCTACACTACGTTTGCCGAGTCGCGGTCTCCACTCAAGAACTTGTTTACCCCAGCGGTTATCGGTTCTTCGCAAAATATGGTCGGCCCACTGCCACTTCAGTTTGCTAATTCTTTGAGCTATGTTGATAACTTTATTCCCCAACATATTACCATTTATTACACAAAAAAGTGCACAACGCCGCTAAAGAAGTTTTCACTTCAAAAACAAAAAAAAACTACATACCTATATATATAGAGTTTATATAGTACATACAAGCTCGATGCCTATATAGATGATGCATGTAGAGTAGACTAGTCACATCATTTTGATAGTTTTTTTATTGTACTATTCCCCTACATAAACGTGAAAACCTTCACTAAGTTTTCTACATAGAGTCTTTATAGCACTAGCCAAGCTCGATGGTTTTCTGGTATTTATCATTTGTAAACCTCATAGGTAATTTTATTATCCGGAGCGTAATTACATGATTACGCTCCGGGCACATGCCCCTTAATAAATGAGAATCACAGACTCGCCCAATAGGGTATATGCATGGATTTTTTTTATTTTTCTAATCGATTATTTAGGTTAATACATAAACGAAAAAAAATATAACACACAAAAAAAAAATTATTGAGGTAAAAACTAAAAGTCATCACTCAGTTTTGGGTGATAAAAATGCTCCCATGTTAGCCATTGCATTTTATGACGTCACGGTTCATCGAGTTCCATATGTAAACTCAAAGTCAAAACTTCATGCCCATACAAAAAGTGTTCAAGTATGACGTCACGCTTCACGTGTCAATAGCGTTGCGTTTAGAGATTTTACTGTTGAGACTTAAAATATCTACTTTTCAATGATTAAATTTCACAATAAAAACATCATAAATACAAAAATAAATATACAGATATATTTCTATATCACTAGAGAATACGTAAAAAAATATTAGCTTTTTTGAAGTCACATGCATATACCCTATTGTGAAAGATGTGGCGTCCTAGAAGATGTGCAGCATCTTCTAGCGGAGTGTGAGCGCAGCGAGTCTATGAGACTAGAGTTAAGTGATCTGTACAATGTCAATCTATCGGATACTGGTGTTATCCAAATAATTTTAGCCGCTCCACTGAGTGAGGCGGCGATTAAATTATTTAGGTTAGTTTTAGATATAATTTAATTTTAAGTAGGTTTAAGTAGTTAGTTTGTACGGGACTGACATAGTCAGCAATGACTCAATGTCTCTTATAAATAAGAATAAAAAAAAACATTTGTAAACATCGATCAAAGTTTTCGCCGGCCCCGCGAAATACCTGATCGATGTTTGTAACTCTACAATTATAATTTTGTTATTGAATCTGTATTGACCGTAAAATTCGGTTCTAAATTTTAATTTATTTACTAACTTAAGTACGAGTGAACAGTGCTATTTGTATCTCAGCTAATTGGATATTAACTGGTAGCAGCGCATCAGCATTGCCATACAGCAGCGGGGCAATGCAGCCAGCATCTGGGGGCCGCTTCCGACTGGTATTGGTATAGATCAGTTGAGCTACCTGTAGATTGTTTGCAATAGTCTGCAGTTAGCTCAATTGCTTCAATTGGAAATACTTACTTTGAAGTTCTAAATTGTTTTTATTATACAATATGTGAGTAATTGAAATTTCCTCTTCAATAAAGTACCTAGTAATGTTCATTACTTATTACGTTTCCCCTCAAGTAAAATATAAAAAATATAACTTATGAAAGTTAGAGACAGCCTCAACGTTCTCATGTACTGTTTGACTTATGAAATTACTTGCGAATAGGAGACAGAGCGAGACATTTCAACTATAAATAAATTAACCTAAAATCTTTAAACCAACATTAACCTAAAGTTTTTAAAAAAAAAACAGGGATGAAATTTTAGGAATGATGATGAATTATAGGAATTCATCATCATTCCTAAAATTTCTTCCCTCGATGGCGTCGGTGTAGACATACGTATAGCTTATATTATTTGATCGTAAATTTATTTTTCAATATAGGTATGTATGTGTTGCAAGTGTATACTGCAAAAGGCTGAGTCAGGGTCCTTTTTTACCCAATGTATTGTTAGATTTGAGTACCTACTAATAAGTTCTATTTATCTTGTTAATAAAATAAAATAAATAATAATAAATAATTAAATGATTATTTATCGGGTATTTATCGCGTACCTTTGTTTTTATTTCCCCTACGTTACGCGATAAATACCCGATAAATAATCATTTAATTATGTTAACAAATCGCGAAAGTTTAAAAAGTTTTAATAATAAATAATGCTGGACAATTCACACAGCATTATCTAGCCCCAAGCTAAGCAGAGCTTGTGTTATGGGTACTAGATAACTGATATACATAATACAATACACTACATAAATAGATATTTTTTACTATACATAGAAAAACATCCAGAACGCCCTGAACAAATTTCTGCAGATTGTACACAAATTTGTCCCGAGGCGGAAATCGAACCCACCTCCTGCGTCGCAGGCAGACCTTCGCCCACCGCGCCACAGAGGTGTTAATTGTTATATGCACCTTTTTTATTGTATTGGGTAAAATAAACAGATTTTTATCTAACTTATCTTTTTATGTGCACTACGTACTTACTGTGCACTGGAATAGGTACCTATGTACTACGCCATCCAAAAAATCCACTCTTTATAGTTGATCGGAGTGAGCGAAGAGAACGAACTTCTCATAAACTTGGGCGTTTTGGCTGTACGGCGCAATAGTCACTTCGAACATAACTTTAGAACGGTTGAACTGAATTGCATGCAATCTGATAGCTACGGATTGGACATGTGAAATGGCCTGGTAAGTGACGCCCGGATACTTAAGGCCCATACACCAGTGAAAGTGGCGCCCCCAATTATTTTATCTTATTATTACGTTAAACGCAGGAAGTTTTAAAATCCATCTTACAGTTTGTGGTTTCTATTATAAGTTATTTATGAATGCCTCTGTAATAGTTTAATTTTGTAAAGCTTAGGCAGAGATACAAAGTTGCGCATTTTGGCCACCAAACTCTATTTTCGCATCTCTTCCTAAACTATATAAGACAAAACTTTTACAGAGGTATTCAAAAATAGCTTATAATAGATACCACAAACTGTACGATGGATTTTTAAAATTCCCTATGATAAACGTAATAATATGATAAAATAGCTGGTGCTGTCATATTGGCTCGGGTATGCGCCTTAATGGCAGCTTACATTTCAACGGGATTCGGTATAGAGCGAACCCCGTTGAGATGTAAGTTTTATTTGGTCTAGGTCTCTTATTCCTTGAATGTAACGCCTGTCTATTTCATCAAATCCCCTCAATGTCCATTCACCAAACGTCTAATTTCCTGAATGTTTAATCCAGCACAAAGTGTAACTCGGGGAAGAACATTGAACCCGAATTTATATGTTACTAGATTATGGCCTTGGTAAGCATCGCTTTTATTTAAACGTATAATGGTTGTTTCTTTGCTATGGTAACTGATTAATTAAGATAACAGGCAGGTTTGAGGCCTATAGGTAAAGTTTCATCCCGATACCTTCAGCAGTTTTGTTGTGAAGAAGTAACAAACGTCCATGCATCCATACAATCTAAACATCCAAACTTTCGATCGAGTGTGGTCTCGTAAGAAAAGACGACAAATTGTATTTTAATTCCCTTTCTTGCATAAGAAAAAAGTTACGACTTTTTGAAATGACGTAAAAAGAATTAGCCAGTTAACTTCATTTTGTAGATAGATATTCTATAACATATTTATTGGTAATTTTACGATGGACTATACAAGGCGTCCCAAAACTATGCGACATGAAGGGAAAGTTCCTAGCAATTGAGCTAATTGCAGACTGTTGCAAACAATCTACAGGTAGCTCAACTGCTTCACCGAATTATGCTGGACGATTCACTCAGCATCATCTAACCTTTTGTCAGATGGCCTCGTGTAATAAGGAAATTGAAATGTGAAATTTACTTTTTACAAATGAACATTACCTACTAGGTATTGTTAGTAAAGAACTTGTAATAAACATTCGATTTCATGGGTATCTCATACAATATATGAGTGAAAGACCAAATGTTTATTAGACAAATTTTATCCTGAAGAATAATCCTAATGATTCGCACAGCCAGGGATTTCTTTTAATTTTTAGTTGTATCGATCGATACCCAGATGAGACAAGCAACTTTTGTTTCGCAAAATCGGTTATGGGCGGAGATATTAAATATCATAGCATACATACAGCATACACAACAAAAACAAAATGGTAGTCATTTCGAAAAATAAGTTAAATAAATTAAGGGTTATAAAAACAATGCATTTTATTAATTTCAGACATTGGTATCTATTCAAATGTCACTAAAACTAAACTATACTAATATGACAGTACTAAAAATGTCGCTGTCCATAACGATCTGTCATAACGACCATAACTGTCGCATAACGATCAAAATAATTAGGATGGCATCATTTTTAGTCCTATCAAATTAGTTTAGTCTAGTTTTGGCAACATCTGAATAGACACCACTATGTTTCATAGTAACATTTACTGCTTACACAATCGATATTTAAGTACAAACTGTGTTAGTTTTTGAGATTCTCGAGCTGAGTAGGTACAAGTTTTCTTAAAATGTGTGAATGCAGTTTTTCTTTTACTAAAATTGATGACATGGCTTTTAAGAAGCGATCTTCGTATGTTTTTTTCAGACTTACCCATACTGAGCGATCTAGATGTGCTGCATAAGGCAAAATGGTGCCTATTTTAAAAGTAATTACTAATGCTACCTACACTTAACTATTTTACTTGAATAATTCAGGCGCTTGCAATTTTTGGCCTACTTATAACAGACAAAATAGTATGTTTACAATATTTTACCTTGTCAAAAACGTGACGTCACTATTTCGGGCTCTAACGGAAGACCAGCGCTGGCTAGAACTCTCCCGGGAGCCTGGCAAGCATTTATGCTGAGTTAGGGCCTTTTATAACAACTTTTATATAGTATTAACGAAAACTAATTACTTAAATACTTATTTTACAAGGTAACGATATGATTTACAGATTGTTCCTGCAAAAACGCAGTTTAATTATTTTCAGTTACCTAAATACTGACAAAATAAAATAAATTCGACTCCAATAATATCTTGTTCCGTATGCAAAAAAACTTGTAAGGGTCGTAGACAATTTTGAGTGTAATTTTTGTAAGGTTATAGGTATCTACGGGGGAGGCCGCGACATACATGTTCGATGTATACGAATTATCGACCGGAAATTCAAGGCCTAATACAACTTGCATGTACAAGGTTCTTCTAATGAAATAGGACTTATCACAAGGAGAATACATTATCAAAGACTCCACTTTTCCTTCGCAAAGTCAATCACTGTCACTATAATTCTCCATAATTTGATAACATACTTTTTTCTTTTTCCAATTGGTTTTTCCGAGTATCGATTTAGCTTGTCAACAATGTAGAACAAAATAAAACGCAGGACGGACAACTATTTTTCTGTAGAATCGAATGACCTACATTTAAAAAATATTTCAATGCAAATGTCCAGAAAATAGGTCACATCAGTTCGTATAAGAGGAAGGCTTAAGCCGTCAAAATATTTGAAATACACTAGTCTTCTGCTGTGAAAGCAACGAGATTTTATGGCCATTGGTCTCATCAACGCCGTATGGTGCCAGCGGCATAGGGCGACTATGGGATATCAGCCGGGGGGCGTTCAGTAGCACCCCCTGCCAAACCCTCATGCCCAGCGTGGGGATTATGGGTATAACCCTCCATGAGATAAACGGCAATGAGGCGCTTATCAGGAGGAGGCCTGCGTCCAGCTGTGGTCCGATACAGGCTGTTGAGGTTGAGGTTGAGCTCTCCTAGCGCATGCAAACCGATAATCGATAAATTATCGGCTCATTTAAGCCAGTGATAGTTATCGAAAAATTCGAAAAAATCGGTAGACGATACATACATAATAATGTTTGTTAGATAAATAGTTTATTTGTTTCATTCATAAATACCTATACTTTTTATGAAGCTAATAGGTATAATATAATATATAACTAAGTACCCACTTTAGATAATGTTCCTACTCAATTTCGATTTTGGTCGTATCTAATAAAACCATATTCCTGAGTAAATAATGAGTTAACAATCAGCCACTAAATTAGAATGAAAAGTTCAATAAACATAAGTTATTTTCCATATTTTAAATGGTGCATTCAATCCTTGAACTAAATATTGAAAAACCGGAAGCTAAAAGAAAATTAAATGTCTAATACATTTAACGTTATAGGTACATAATTCCAAAATCTTGTTGAGTGTAGATTGGACAAATAGAGCATCTGTGTAAGCCACAGCCAGTGCACTTGTATAGTACATCATTGCCTACAATGTAGAGCATATTATCCAGAAAATAGGTCACATCGTAGGAGGAGGAGCTAAAATGAAATAATGTTTTGAAAGACTTCCTTCTGCTGTGATAACAACGAAATTTTTTGAGTCCAATGTGTTGTGGGTTCAACCAGGCCCTTCCGATTATAACATAGACAGTGCAGGTGCCCCTGTGTTATTGCCCACACTTGTGCACGTTGTATGGTCTACGGATTCCTATGAGCCATAAATAGCTTGCTAGACCGAAGTTAATCTAGCTAGTATTAGTATTCTAATACGAAGAACAATACGAGTCCTTTTTTGTGCCCTATGTGGCACTATTTATGTCGTCCTGCGCAGTCTCTGGTTTCCGTTGAAATTCCTATCGGAATAAATATATTATCATTTCCAAATTTGGTTACAGGAAATCATCTTCATCAAAGGTTAAAACTATGTATACTACTCTCATTTTGTTCCCGTTTTTCGTTGAACGTGTTTATTGAGGAACGGCGGCTTCTTTCTAATATGTTTCACAGAGTTTCAAAGTAAAGCAATATTAAATATTCTCTAGCATAGCTTGGCAAAAAATCAAGAAACGGAACTTAAATTAGATAGAACTAGCAACTCTTTTCAAAGTGTCGTAAGTAGGTGTCAAACCACAGAGACGCACATCCGAGCTGCGCGCGGCGCCTAATGTCAAACACGTACACTATAAAGTACTCAGGGAATAGGACGTCTAGAGAGTAAGACATTTGGGTAATGGACATTCAGGGAATTAGACCTAATAGACCGAATCCGCTGCAACGTCAGTCGACACGTGCAATCGACAAAGCTCTTTGTGGGTTTGACACGGCACGACACGGCAGTTTGATTTTCAATTTTGTATTATGCATGAATCATGTTAGATTTATATTTATTTATTTTGCACACATGTACATTATTTTACATGGTAAACAGCTTAGATCTTAATATATGCTAAGGTCAACAGTACATGTACCCGGCACTGCAAATGAATTTATACAATTCTGTCAGAAAATTGTTCATAGGTGGTTATTAATTTATAGAGGTACATTTAAAATGGTATAATTAAAATTAAAGAGAAATACTAAAGATATAAAATTATATAGATATGATAAGTTCTCCCAGTGTTAACTCAACAAATGGCCTGTGTTGTGTTACGTGTAACTAAACGCTTGTTAGACCAGTGTTAACGTTGGTTTTTATAGTAACGCTGTTATTTATGTAGTGTATTTATGTAGTGTATTATATTAAATATATCAGTTACCTAGTACCACACAACACAAGCTCTGCTTAGTTTGGAGTTAGATTATGCTGAGTGAATTGTCAAGTTTTATTAATTGAGCATCGATAATCTCTCCAATCTCGGAGCGAAATGAAAATCATCATTCATTTTTTGAGGTTGCTGCAGAGAAGCTCGTGCGATTCACCCTGGCCTGTGGGACCAAGGTTATACTCTTAAAAGCAAAATCGAAGTTTCTGATTTGTTTTCGTGCAAACGCTAATCTTATGTAAGCGACATAAGCGTTGGTTTTGCACGACAACGAAAAAGAAACTTCGATTTTTCTTTTCCGAGTAGGCCCCCAGACGTCAATCTATTTGCGGAATACCGCAGCTTCGTCGACTCGGTTTAGAACCGCAGAAAAAACTTTATACATTGAGTCCCAAGCAATGCGACAACATTTTAAATCGACTCGTTATAAGTTATTTATTTCGCAAGCCAATGCCCGGAGTTTTGGTCAGGTACATTTAACGCAAAAGACAAAAAAAAACTTAAAATGTAAATGTGTAGGCCATATAGGTACATTGACTTTTATGTATATAATATAATAGGTAGGGATGTTAATAGGAGGGACTGAAGTTTAGAAATGAACTTTCAATCAAAGTTTGTTACATATATACATATATTACAGGAAAACACGGGTAAGTATACATCTCACACTGCGTCCAGCAGTGGACCAATACAGGTTGTTGAGGTTGAGGTTGAGAAACGATAGTTTTATATTATGGGTGACCGCTACAATTGGAGCAAGAAAACTTTTAATTTAATATGGAGCATTTATAGTTGAAAAGGAACTTTTCTAGTTTAATAAAAGACTTAAATACTTTACTTTAGTTATTAAAAATAAGGTATAATTCTACTGTACTAATTTTATTATTTTTTGACGGGATAAGATGGACAAGTTACGTTATTGATGGGTAGCGTTTTAGACCACATGCCCGTTGCTTTTTAGACCAGTTTGTACTTAGACCGACTGCTCTTTAGACCACATGCTAATTAGACCAGCTGCTTTTTAGAACACTTGCTAATTAGACCAGCTACGAGATCTGAAAGAAAAGACTATTTATTATATCCGTCAGAACGCACTTACAAAAACAACAAAAATATTGAATAACATCAACAAATAGGTAGTATTACATTCACATGTTAACTGAGTTACCTTGGTAAAACAAATCAGTTTCGCGTCAATACCTTAGACGTTACAGCTTTCGCACTTACGTTACGTTGATTAAATAAGGCTTGGAAGAAATAAACTATCATACCTACTACTTACCTACTGTTGAGCTGTCGATGAGTAGTGTTCGCTACTGAAAAGTTTAGAACAAACAGGCTTCGATTTCACAGGAGGGTTCCGTTAGATAATATCGTAAGCAGCCAACAGAGTTTTGTCGACGGCGTCAGAACTTATTTACGTCAGCCTGTCCAGCTTTATATAGCAGGAAAATAGGACAACTTTGACAGGGCGCTTTTTGTTGTTGATAAAATGAATTTATCATTATGAATTTATTTCATAGATAACAGAGCGAGACCCTCTAACACAAGTTTTTAACATAATTTTTTATACTTAAATGAGGGTCTCAACCATAGAATTACCGATTGTAATATTGTTACAGAAATAAATATTATTATTCGTTTGTGGCCGTAAGTTTTGAAAAAAAAAACATGTTTTTATAAATTAAGGGCTGTGGATTTTGTGAGAAAAGTTATTAATATTATTATTATGATTTCATCGAAATGCGAGTTACGAGAGATTCCGATAGCCCGATTAATAAAATCTTCATACTTAAAAGTAATAAAAACTTAGATTATTTGATTTAGTTAAGACGCAAAAAAACCAGCTTTGGCATCATAATCTCGTATAAAATGAACACGCCGTGCAAAATATGGAGCACTTGGGGAGAATAGGTATCATCTGTTTTCCATAGACATAGAATTTTACGCAACATAATGTTTGGTTCAAAGACAATAGAGGCTAATGAGGAATTGACGTTTTCCCTCGTGATAAAATTTGTTCGACAGGAAAAATTGTCTTTTGTCGTCTTTGCGTGTTGCCAGGGTTGCTTACTGTTAAATATGATTTACTTTTAAAGATGTGTTTGCATAAAATAAGTTTTTCTTTACATTATTTGTTTTTTCTAGTTTTACAAGTTATACAATTTATAATTACCTACGTTATTTATTCGTTAGTACCTCCATTATAGATAGGTACTTAACAATAAAACAATATTATTAGAATAAAACGATTACAACTACTATTTACACTTTACCTCTATATACTTATGTATAAGAGGTTGTTATAAGTACTTACAAACGTTTTCTTTTTAAGTTTCCGAGAACAAACCGTTTTTGGATAGTTTATTAATAAACTTAAATAATAGCCATTTATAATGTAAAACTGTAAAAACATGTAAACTAAAAATACCGCTTGCTTGCGCAGAAAACGAAATTCGTTTTAACGTCATCAAGTGTATAAAGTATAAGTGGCCTATGTCCAGCAGTGGACTAATATAGGCAGATGATGATGATGATGATGAAGTGTATAAAAAAAGTGTACCTACCTAATGTGGAATAAATGAAATGAAAAAATTTCCCCATACCATAGAACAACTGTTGAGTACTAACACAGCTCAATAGTTCGCTTCAAAGTCGCCTTTGAAGGCGCATAGGCGCATACACCAGTGAAAGTGGCGCTTCCACCTATTTTATCTTATTATTACGTTAAACAGGAAGTTTCAAAAATCCATCGTACGTTTGTGGTACCTATCTATTATAAGTTATTTATTAATGCCTCTGTAATAGTTTCATTTTGTAAAGCTCAGGCAGAGATACGAAGTTACGCTTTTTTGCCACCAAACTCTATTTTAGTATATCTTCCTAAACTATCACATCACACTAATCACACTAATATACGCGTATTTTATAAATGCGAAAGTTTGTAATGTAATGTGATGTATGGATGGATGGATGGATGTTTGTTACTTCTTCACGCCAAAACTACTGGACGGATCTGGCTGAAATTGCATACAGGTAATTCTATTCCTGGAATCAAACATAGGCTACTTTTTATCCCATAAATCAGTTCCCGTGGGATGAAAATCACCTTTTAAAATTTCCATAGGAACAGCGCGTGCGAAGCCGCGGGGCGCAGCTAGTAGAAGATAAAACTATTACAGAGGTATTAAAAAATAGCTTATAATAGATACCACAAACTGTACGATAGATTTTTAAAATTTCCTATTTATAAAGTAACTAGCTGTTGCCCTTGGCTTCGCACGCGTTGTTCCTATGGAAACGTTTATGGGTGTTTTCCCGGCAATTATTAGATTTTTTCTCGCCGTAAAAACCATCCTTGAACTTCAACGAACATTAAAAAAAAACAGCCAAATCGGTCAAGCCGTTTTCATGTTATGTCGTGACAACGGAAAACGGGTTTCATTTTTATATATATAGATATATGATAAAATAGGTGGCGATGTCATATTGGCTCGGGATGGTAAACATTTACTCCATTGCCATAAACATATTTACACACGCACTGAAACGATAAACAAGGAACACCGCTACGGTTATTATTTTCAAAAAGTAATCAGCAAAAGCTTTTACAAAATTCCGACCAAATTTTTGCTCCAATAAAATTTTAACATTGATTTTTCTGAAAACTACTCCGATCCCAAAGCTTACATTTATTTTACGAAACGAATAGCTATGCGAGAGATTGGCGGACGGTGAAGCCGAAATTTTATATTGCAATCTGGAGGACTATGTAGAGTTTCTCTGACGCCTGTAGTTAATATAAAAATAGCGCTATAGAAATGATTGGCTTCCTGCATAATTGAGTGGACTCTGTTATTGAGCGATCATCTTTTTATTAAGGGGTACGTTTATTTATTATGAGTACATCCCTTATATGAGGATTATAGCTATTTGAAGAGTAGAAAAAATTAATTAAAAATTGTTTATTGCATAAAAAGTACATGACACTTATTTAGGGCTCTCATTACCAATATAAGCTATTTAAAAAATAGCTTGTGGTTTGGTAGTGAGTACTTCCCCTTATAATGATAAGACAAGTTGTTGTACCAGACTTAAGTATAGCTACGTCTTAAATACTACAAATAAAAAATTAATATTGACAAGTACAGCATTAAAATTAATTATACAGAATAGACGATAATAATATATTGGTTTCTAAATTCAATTAGTACCTATACAACAGCATGCAGATTTGAAACTTTTATACAGTTTTGTTCAAATCGGGGTCAATATAAAAAATCTATCAATTAAAATAATAGGACAATGCACATGATTACAATTAAAATATTTGATTAGGGAGTAATAGCAGTAAAATTAATTTTTTCATGATGAGCTCATATCTCATGATTAAGCATGCTAATTAAATACAGGTATATAATCTTATGATAGAGAGAGAGATAGAAGATGGAAGCCAGTACATCGTGTGTGTGTGTGTATGTGTTATGCTCTTCTGAGGCACCAGTCTCTTAAGAGTCTGGGCAACAGGAGAACGTTTTGTGTGTAACGGTGTGTATGTGTGACAGGTGTCATGAGGGCAATTTTTCTATTTTAAAATTGTAAATAAGTTCTCAGTTGTAGTATAATCTAGCGAACATAGCCATTGCATTAAAATTGTTTTGCATTTATTTCTAGGTTTATGGTAGAAGCCTATTTCTTTATTAACCTTATTATACAATCGTGCGCTCAGGACACGGTAATGACGCGCCGCCATTTCCAGTCTGTATCGCGGAATTGGATGAATTTTGTACTTCAAGCGAATACTTAGTAGAGTTTATCTACGATGAGTACCTACTCATAGGTTACTCACTAGGTACCTCAACCTCAACCTCAAGACTGTATTGGTCCACTGTTGATCGCAGGCCTGATAAACGGTTAAGGCCGATAACCCCCACGCTGGGCATTCGGGTTGGAGATCGCAGTTCTGTGGTTGAATTCTTATGCAGGGGAGTTTCTGCCCGCCCCTACTGGATATACCTTAGTCCCTCTGACGACATCCGTGGGGAGAGATAGGGTGGTGCAAATTTTAAACCAGCGCAGCGCCACAAAGCTTCTAAGCCAACACCAATAGGTACCACTTTATAATCGCATGCATCCAAAACTACTTCTTACGTTGTTATTTTTTAACAGTAGTATATAAATAAAACTACATATAATATAACTAAATATAGTAGATAAAAACGTATACATTTTTTCTTTGTAAGTGTTAGTATGACCGTCGGACGATGTCGAAAGATTGGACCTCTTCCAATCTTTCGATGTGTTCTAGCCAGCAGAGACAAACCTCCTTGAACTTACCATACTAACACTTACAAAGACAAAATGTATACGTTTTTATCTAGACAGGGTTTCTTAAACTTTCAGCTCCACGTACCCCTGTTAAAGTTTCCAGGAGACAGCGAACCCCTTAACTTACTAATTATATCCATGAGTATGTTGTAGTAAAGGGTAAAAGGAAATTCAAATTTAAAAGGTAGATAGTTCGGTATACTTTTTCGGACTAGCTGCCCAAAAATCTATCAAAGACATAAATCAGCTTAAAGAGTTTCGTCTGCGGACATTTCTAATAATGACTTCTGTTGCTTAATACTGAAACTAGAATTTATGCGCTCGGTCGTGACCGCAAATGGGTTATGAATTCAGCCATCTGTAGCGTTATCAATATCCGGAAAATACCTTTTCAGTTCGTCGGAGAGCTAAGAAAGATGAACAGCAATTTAAACCTTTACTTCGGAATCCACTGATAAGTCGTTTGTCGTGATAAATTCATACAAAAGGGGAAAACATTCAAAGATATTTATATGCATTTTTCCCTGACTTCTTTTCCGCCGGTGACGTTCGTTGGTGAACCTATCCCGTACTCGGAAAAGGTCAAGAAGCTGGGTGATATCTTAAACGCTTGTCTTGGTTTCCACACATAAATGATGTCAGCAGAAAAATAAACGTTTCCTTCCATGCCCTTAAACGTCTTCAAAAATGTGTACCCCTCAAGACCAAAATCACTCTTGCCCAATCTTAGCTTCTACCCATCCTTGAATCTGCGGATGTTTCTTATTTAGACGTCTCGTAGGAGCTTAAGAATAAACTAGAGCGCCTTCAGAACTTAAGCATCCGGTTTATTTACCGGCTGCGCAAATTTGACCATGTGTCCCTGTTCCGATTCCAGCTGAAATGGCTTCCCATACGTCGTCGCCGGGATCTCTATATCGTGTCTTTCCTTTACCTTATCCTCTTTAATCCTCTCTCTCTTCTTACCTCCGCTCTGAAGCTCGCCTTTGTACATGTCCAGTATTTGTTAACGTTTATGTATGATTTTGTGTGTGCAATAAAGAATTTAAAAAATACATGTAGAATCCTTACAATAAAATCTTACAGCTTCTAACAATCCTATTACCGAAATTCATAGTGTCTCTCACAATATTCAAACACTCCTCCATTTTTGAATCTGTGTCATCTTGATAGCTGCGGCCGGCGGTAACTTAACTTCCGCCGACATCTTGACGGTATGGCGATAGCTGAAACGTGATATAAAATTCGATTATAAAGTCTGTATTGGCTGAAATGCATACGATCGGGTTACTTCGAGAGCCAATGTAACCCGAATTCGCAAGCCCAAACTATACATACTTAATATTTCAAATTTGGGTATCTAAGCTAGTGAAAAAGCAATTATTACTATCACCATTCTACTCCTGAATATATTTCTGAAAGAATAAAACTGAGAAGTTTTCTGACGTAAATATGTAAAGCAAATTTTCACAGGTCTTATCTAGTTGTCAGTCAAAACTCATCATCAAAACCATCTAAAACCAAACCGATTACTCTAATCGCTGCGAATTGGCAGAGAGATGAAACTTAAACATTTACAATTTTGTTGCTATTAAACGCTATCAATAGATGTCTGAACTGTCGTGTCATAAAAAGTCAAACACAAATTGGATCTAAGTCCGTCTACACCAAAATCCATTTTCACTTCACTGCAAACTCCGTTTACGAAAACGCGTTTAAAACGCAGAGAACTTACGTCACTTTAGTAAGCCCTTTCATTAAATAGTGCCATTTTGTTCTTGAATTAAACTTTTACTCTAATTTAGTGTGTAATAAATACCTGCAATTTTCTTGCTCGTTATAAACAGGGCAGTAGCCCTGTGTATTACAGACAAGAGAATCCGCGCAAGAAATAAATTCTGGTTCCGCCATATAGATCACTGGCATTACAAATCTGTTGGTTTAAGTGATTGCGTGAAATAGTTTGAGTATTTCAGGCACATTGACTGCATTTTCACTAATAATAAAAAAAATACCAATAAGCTGTGAAAATAGAGTAAGTACATCCTGAACTCACTCACGAATACATCTGAATTGACCAGTTGACGACCTCTGTGACGCGGTGGGCGAAGGTCCACCTATGACGCAGGAGGTTGCGGGTTCGATTCCCGCCTCGGGTAAATGTGTATACGATCTGAAGACATTTGTTCAGGGCGTTCTGGATGTTTTCTATGTATAATAAAAAATATCTATCTATGTAGTGTATTATATTAAGTATATCAGTAATCTAGTACCCATAACATAAGCTCTGCTTAACTTGGGGCTGGATAATGTTGTGTGAATTGTCGAGAAATATTTATTTATTTAGTTATCGACCCTCGCAAAGGGCACATAGAGGGCTAGTTACGGCAGGTTGGATACAATGCTCTACTAGCTACGCAACTGTACCTACCCATAATAAGTATCTATAGGTATTAATGTTGATTAAGTGGGTACCAAATGATTCTTAGATTTTGGAAATGACAGACTTCCTTGCTTATTTATATATTTATTTATTTACTAGCTGCGCCCCGCGGCTTCGCACGCGTTGTTCCTATGGAAATGTTTAAAGGGGGGTTTTTATCCCACGGGAATGGGATAAAAAGTATGTTTGATTCTGGAATTAGAATTACCTGTGTGCAAATTTTCAGCTAGATCCATTCAGTAGTTTTGGCGTGAAGAGGTAACAAACATACATCCATACATCCATACATCCATACATCCATACATCCATACATCCATACATCCATACATCCATACATTCATACATCCATACATCCATACATCCATACATCCATACATCCATACATCCATACATCCATACATCCATACATCCATACATCCATACATCCATACATCCATACATCCATACATCCATACATCCATACATCCATACATCCATACATCCATACATCCATACATCCATACATCCATACATCCATACATCCATACATCCATACATCCATACATCCATACATCCATACATCCATACATCCATACATCCATACATCCATACATCCATACATCCATACATCCATACATCCATACATCCATACATCCATACATCCATACATCCATACATCCATACATCCATACATCCATACATCCATACATCCATACATCCATACATCCATACATCCATACATCCATACATCCATACATCCATACATCCATACATCCATACATCCATACATCCATACATCCATACATCCATACATCCATACATCCATACATCCATACATCCATACATCCATACATCCATACATCCATACATCCATACATCCATACATCCATACATCCATACATCCAAACATCCATACATCCATACATCCATACATCCATACATCCATACATCCATACATCCATACATCCATACATCCATACATCCATACATCCATACATCCATACATCCATACATCCATACATCCATACATCCATACATCCATACATCCATACATCCATACATCCATACATCCATACATCCATACATCCATACATCCATACATCCATACATCCATACATCCATACATCCATACATCCATACATCCATACATCCATACATTCATACATTCATACATCCATACATCCATACAATTTTTCGCATTTCTAATATTAATTTAAGAAAAACCAGCAGCACAAACCAAAAAATAAAAATTCAAAAGATAAAAGCAGAAGGCTAAGTTTTCACGATTAAGAAGAATATCAGATACATAACGAGTGATGTGAACAAGCAAAGTAAACAGATATCCTACAACATTACAATTAACTTAATAGTACATTACATGCATAGCAAACAATAATAATAGTAAAATACCAATAATAAATTAATATACTAAATCAAAGAGAAAGGTCCTGTTAGAGACTTATCCAATTGGCAGCCAGTTTGATTCCCGATTCCCATTTCAGTCACTCAAGTAAGTTTAGAAAAATATTAATAAAGCAGCAGATGATCGTAATCTACTTCGTTGCCCGATTATGCGGACCATTTAACACTGCCAAGTTGAATTAAAATCGTATTTCCAATTCAATAATTTATACACCTTGTGAATATCGACATCGGCTTCATAATATGCATTCGAAAATAATCCTCGTCATTATACAAAAAAAATATAAAAATTATATTGACCGTTAAAACAATTATTCGGTTACTCCCGTGGCTCTAGCATGACTTTTTTGTCGCATCAGCCCAAGCAAACAACGGCGTCTTTTCGGTGTAATCAACCGAATTTTAGACTGTTTTTAGAGTCGATTATACTTTATTACCATTTACGATTTTACTATAAAATTGTTGCTTTTACGCAATTATTAAAATCAAATTTGATATTTGTATCACAAGTAGCTGCTAGTTGCTTATTCCAAAATCAGACGGCCGCGAAATGATAGAACGTAATCTAGTAATTTAGCTTTTCAAAACTAATTTATTCTAAACTTTATGAGTAAATGGTGACGTCCTCTGTGGCGCGGTGGGCGAACGTCCGCCTGCGACGCAGGTGGTTACGTTACGAGTTCGATACCCGCCTCGGGACAAATGTTTGTACGATCTGCAGATATTTGTTCAGGGCATTCTGGATGTTATTGTCTATGTAAAATAAAATAATATATATCGATGTAGTGTATATCAGTTATCTGGTACCCATAACACAAGCTCTGCTTAGCTTGGGGCTAGATAATGCTGTGTGAATTGTCCAACATTATTTATTTATTTTTTATTTCATATAGCCAACGTTGTGCCGAACACCCTGTAAATTTAAATTATAATGCATAGAATGAACGTGACTTATTGTAAAATATATGTGGTTGACATGATCAATATCATGAAACATAATTATTTTAAAAAACTAATACAAAGTTTAACAACCCTTTTTTATGAGTCATCGGCAATCAAATTCTCAACATAAGGAAGCAATTGTATCAGGGATTACTAAGAAAATCCCAAGAGGCCGCTCCCGCGTAGGGGAATTCTGAATATTTTTTTCTGATTTTCCCCCAAATCAAATCTATTTAATCTCGTGGGGGATTTCCAATAAACAGATTACTATTATTCTCGAGCTATGAATGGGGATTCGAGCATAAAATTAGATTCGTTCCTCTTTGCCGCAGCAGCCGGCTAAGAGGAACTAATTTAATTTTAGCTGCGAATGACGCCTTGCTCAACAAAAGGCCTTAGAAAACTCGACGCCACCGCACTTGTTCGGAATGACTGGCCTTAGTTTGCCAAGGATCTATTACAAGCATTCTTTTGATAGAACACTATTTACTAACCTGAAACAAAACAAAAATTGTTTAATGAGGTTCAAATGCACTAAATATTTACTACTGACGCGTGTCGCTACTGCATCTTACAGCTGCAGCAAGTACTTTTAAACCTTAAGTAGTAGGTAAAGATTATAGGCAACATTTTTAAACCAAATTCAAAGTCACAAGTAATAACATACTATAAAATAAATAAATAATGTTGGACAATTCACATAGCATCTAGCGCTAAGCAGAGCTTGTGTTATGGATACTAGATAACTGATGTAAAATAATAATACACTACTAGATAGATCTTTTTTAGTATACACAAAAAACATCCAGAACGCCCTGAACAAATATTTGTCCCGAGGTGGGAATCGAACCTGCAACCTCCTGCGTCGCAGGCGGACCTTCGCCTACTGCGCTACAGAGGTTGTCAAACTACATAACATAATTAAAAGCTTCAACATAAATAATACAAAAAAAACTCGCGAGAAATGCTGCGGCGTAGCACCTATTATGAAGATTGATTGAAATGAAAAATAGTAGAGTAATTGAAATACATACTTGTAACTTGAATGCCATTGCAAAGTAACAATTAGTTGAGTGTGAACTGCCCACAGACACCGAGCTAGTCTGATGATGGAGACTGCAGGTGGCCATTAGAATACCTAACCTTTTTTGAAGTTTAGTTTAGTTAAGGGGATTTTAAAAGGGAAAACTGGAATAATTTAACGAAACAACATAAACCCGTCGAGTTTGGGTTCGTTGTTTTTGTCTTTCCAAGTTATTTGGCCGTAAACTCTATGATGACCTGGGTGATGATGAAGTCGGAGGGATGCCATAGGAACTACTATCAGAATTGTCATATAGCGGGGCGATACAGGCAGCGTCTTGTTCAGTTGAGCTACCTGATGATTTTCAAATAGATAGATTACAGATAACTGATTACCTAAGACAGTATTGTAAAAACCTACTAAGTCTAATTTGTTTCTACTGATTGAAACTTTCATTGTCAATAAAGTGAAGTCGCAGATGTGGCAACGGATAAAACGTACCTAACATGCATATTTTTGACAGAATGTTTAACCGTGACTTTTAAAATAATAATAATTATAATTAATACTTTAAATACTCGAAAATATGACTAGATTTGCAATATTTTGTTCTAACTTGCACAAAGTTTTGTAATCGAACTTTAATTTAGTTTTATAATAGCTTAAGAATAACATGAATTTCAACTGATTTGTTGTGTATCTTTTGTAGCATATAAACGCGAGGTATCTCTAGAGATAAACTATTCTAAAAATGCACACCGAGTGTTGGTACGTGACGTTTTTTGGAGGGGACGTGCCTTTTAACCAACTTCAGGAGGAGGTTCTTTGTTCGTCTGTGTGTGTTTTTTTGTATGGATGTTCACCGATTTCTCCGTCAATTATGGACCGATTTTAAAAATGATTTCGCTGTTCTGAGAATGAATGCGTTTATTCTCGAAGCATAGGTATTTATCCCAGCATGCTTAAAAAAGAACAAAATACCTTCAGAAAAATTACATCAAATTTGGTGATATCTTCGCCAATTCTCATCGAAGTTTGATGATACTTTCTTTACTGTCTAAAGGTTGAATTTGAGACTCAAAGATTCTAAGATTCAATCACATCCTCTTCTCATGATAATTTCACTCATTATAAATGATTATAATTTTTCTTTAGCGGTTCCCATGGCAACGGACGTAAACAAGAGGCTTACAATGTTGATGCATGGAGGATATCCAAAAAGTCCTTGTATCAATGATAGACAGCATGGAACGAAGGATCAGTTCTGGACTGATGATTTTGTTAGGGTTTTGTACGCGTAATGGTCTCAAAATTTGTACCTATTGCTGAGCCTGTGTAAATTTTGACAGAGTGTGTATTTGTATTGTTGCTCTAACTACAAATCATCGTCATCATCAGCGACAATGGAATCCAGGTGTAAACAATAAAATTGAAGCCTCTATCTCTCTGCCTGCATCGTTCTTTGTGATTCCAAATGTTGTGTTTTCGTGGAGGCGAGCGGAAGTGTGAAAGGACAGGGTGAGAGGTGCTGACATTTATAGGCAGGGCGCATTTTTGTGCTACCGTTGAATATTTGAAATCTATAGAACCAGAATGAAATCATCAAATCCCTGCGCATACTTGTGTCCAGCTAACGGTGTCCGGCAACGAAAAGTCTCAAGCAATGTGGCGGCGAACAATAAAATGGGTAGTAGGGGTCAATTCTCATTCTAAGTGGGGTAACTAGGATCAGCACTGACATCTCGCATAGGAGTGTGCTTTATCCCCTTGCCCAACCAGGACCTAACCAGCCCAGCTCTTTGAAGAACCGGAGTTCTCCTCCTTTATGTACCTTTGGCGATAGACAGCTTCTCAGTTTTTCTGTAGGTATGAAAAAAAAATTAAAATATGTTTATTGGTACCTACTTAAATAGAATAAGCAAATACAGAATAAAAACGAGGTATTTAATACAAATAGTTTCTGTGTAAGTAGAGATTATTAAATGACAACGATTTCCACACTAGGCTAAGCCTGTATCGTGGGAACCAATATGTATTACATGTTTAGAGTGAAATAAGCCTCAATTGACTTTTATCCCGTTATCCGTCTGGCCTTCTCTGTGGCCAAGTAGTGTACCACTAAGCAGCTGCAACACAGGCTACTCTGTCTGTGGCTCCAGTTTTGAGAAGATGATGGTTCACTTCACTGAGACCTGCGATGATGTCCACCATTGTTCTTAGGTCCTCGCGGTGCATCTGGAGCAAGCTATTTACAAATCTCTGGACGAAGCCAAATAAAACATACCAAGGGTCAATATGACGCGTATAAGCATTCGACAGGATAGACCACGATGATTTGTTCAAGAGTATGAACTCTTGAACAAATTACAGTCTGCTGGAATAAGAGGAGACTTGTTTCGATGGTTCTCCTCTTACGTTCAAAATCGTTCTCAGACTGTAGTTTTAAATGGGTACACTTCCACACCATTGCGGATCCCATCGGTTGTTCCACAGGGCTCTTTGCTTGGGCCTCTTCTATTTACAATATTTATTAATGATATTTCTATTAATTTAAAAATTTCTAATATATTCCTCTATGCCGACGATATGAAAGTATTATTAAGATGAAGTATTATTAAGATTATAACTCAAATTAACACTCTGACCATAGGGGTCTGATTTGAAATCTTTGATTACGGCGTTGTTGGGTTGGAGACTAATAACTAAAGTAGTAAAAGCAGGCCTGTCAGCTTTCTATGTATAAAAGAAGAGTAGGTGTTATTATATAAATAAATTAATATCTACTTTGATTTTTAGGTCAAAGAAGTACTTAGTTGATTTTCTTTCACAAAGTCCTAAATATGTGGGTAGAGCTAGATAACTTAACTAACAGAGCATCGCGTCACCATAGAATAACACATCCTGCGTCACTCGGTACGCAAGCTAACCGATTTAAGGCCCATACACCAGCGAAATTGCTTTTTTCTTTTTCTTTTTTAACCGACCCCGATAGGCTGCTTAATTTATTCAAATGCTATTATAGTTTACGACATCTTAATAACGTAGAATCTAGTATTCCTATTTACATACAAACTAAACTTATGAACCTCAATCAAATATACAAATACAATACCTACATGTCTATTAATAAGAAAGATACTTACCAAAGATATTCACTCCCAAATAGCATTCACAAAAATAAAAAAAAACGTACAAAATCGAATTACAAGACAGGCCAATAACCTTATTCTTAGATCAACTAGAACAACAGCTGGAAAAAAAAATGTCTACGAGGGAGCGCAATTGTATAACAAAATACCGAGAAGTATTAGAGAACTTGAGTCAATGACGACACCTAAAAGACTGCTTAAAATACACATTTCAAAGGATTTTAATAATAATAACCAATCTTACTTTCATACTTATCAAGTCTTATTTTCCCTCACTACATTATTTTTATCTAATAATAACTCACTGGAGTTTGGAACACAGCCCTAAAGAAACTTCTTTTGTTTAAGGCGCATACCCGAGCCAATCTGACAGCGATTCCTATTTTATCATATTTTTACGTTTATCATAGGAATTTTTAAAAATCCTACGTTCAGTTTGTGGTATCTATTATAAGCTATTTTTTAATATCTCTTATATAATTTTATCTCATATAGTTTAGGAGGAGATGCAAAAATAGAGTTTGGTGGCCAAAAAGCGCAACTTCGTATCTCATCCTAAGCTTTACAAAATGAAACTATTATATAGGCATTAATAAATAGCTTATAATAGATACCACAAACTGAACGTAGGATTTTTAAAAATTCCTGTGTTTAGCGTAATAATAAGATAAAATAGTTGGGGGCGCCACTTTCGCTGGTGTATGGGCCTTAAAGGTGATTTTTATCCCACGGGAACTGATTTATGGGATAAAAAGTAGCCTATGTTTGATTCTAGGATTAGAATTACCTGTATATCCATACATCCATAAATCCATACAAACTTTCGCATTTATAATATTAGTGTGATTGTAAAGAAAAAAATCCGAAAATCCTTGATTTGTAGTTTATAGACCAAAAATATATGTTTTGATGCTAATCGTAAACGAAAAAATACATGGTACCTAGAATCATATTTGGCAAATCAAATATACTCAAGTCTTACGGAACCCTAAGAGCGCGAGTTGACGTTTTATTTATTTTTTAAATGGTAGATTTAATTTTGATTAAGGAATTAAATCGCCGTTACGTTGTTTTCGAGCAGTTTACATAGTGTCAGTATTTTACCAATAACCCGAACCCGTTATCCTAATGGCTCCCGTTACAAAGCGAGGTGTTACGTTGCGAATTCGTTTGGATGGATTGGATACGGCCTCAAAGGCTCAAACAGTACAGTCAGCATGATAAATGGAGAAAGGTTTCAGTGTGGCCGTATCCAATCTGTTTCCCATCGTTGAAATGAAAAATAGCTTCTAAATGCTTGGATTAAAGGTAAACATTCAAAGGGGCGGACGATGGCTTATGGCGTAATCGGATGAAACTGTTAGGCGCAGATTACCGTGATCAGAAAATGAACACCGATTTTTAAAATGGTATAAATCTGGTCACAGAATCTTAATAAACATAGACTAAGAATAACATTCCCTCATCAGCTTATATTACTTTAGTGACTGTTATCTCATGGGGGGTAATGCCCATAGCCCTCACGCTGGGCATGCGGGTTGGGGATCGCAGTTTGGTGACAGAATTATTTGGCAGGAGGCGCTGCTGTCCGCCCCCCGGTAAATATCCCTTAGTCGCCTCCTACGACACCCGCGGGAAGAGTGTGGTGGTGCAAATTCGATGCCGCCGGCACCAAACGGCGAAGAATAACATTCATCAATATTTAATAACGAAAAACTTCTTTGAAGCTAATAAACGTAAATAATAAAGTAAGGCACAATTTGTATGGCGTGATCAGATGAAACTTTTTGGAGCAGTTTGCCGTGATCAGATGCAACGTGATCAGATCCAGCGTGATCAGTTGGGAACTACCCTTAGAAACATATTTAAAGTGTCACTGATAAAATGATTAAAATTTTTAATATACATTATTATTATTATCATTATTACGTTTTTCCTTCGTTAAGAGATACTTTGTTTTTCAAGAGGAATTATAATTTTTTGGGCATTCTTTCGATTGGCATCATAAAATACGGGGTGTTTTTTTCACATTTGTGTTGGTTCGATTCCCATACGCACCAAGTATTTTTTTTTTAATCTTGATATGCAGTATCATTAAGGCGCATACCCGAGCCAATATGCCAGCGTCACCTATTTTATCATATACGTTAAACAGATTTTTTTTTTTTCGTACAGTTTGTGGTACCTATCTATTATAAAGCATTTATTTCAATACCACTGTAATAGTCTTATCTTGTTTAGTTAAGGCAGAGATGCGAAACTAGAGTTTGGTGGCCAAAAAGGGCAACTTCGTGTCTCTGCCTAAGCTTTACAAAATAAAACTATTACAGAGATAAATAACTTATAATAAACAAACTGTACTATGGATTATAAAATTTTCCTGTGTAAAGTTATAATAAGATAAAATAGGTGGCGGCGCCACTTTCACTCGTGTATGCGCCTAAAGATTTAAAAATATAGTCTTGAAAAATATCCTATCTACAATATTATAAGATGCTTTTCCTTAAAAAACGTCATTTATTTACTTCTGGCGACGTTATTTAGATACTTACTAATTAGGTTATGATGTCGACGATTTAGCATGAACAACTTATAATTACAATGTTTTCTAAGTACACTACAATATGTACAATATGTTTCTTGGGAACGTTCTGTTTTAGTAAGTCATAACACTTTTGCTGACGATGCACTGAAGTTGGGTCCTCAGAGCGTGTGATGCCCCATCTACAAAAGTGTTTGGAGCAACAGTTTATACCTACACGGTATTCCGAGCATACACGATCCGACGAATGGATGGGTGGGGTCATTGCGAAACATCCACCTACATTGATATTCTCCCCATGCGCGATTAATTTTAGCTGGCAGGATTACATCGCTGTTATTGTAAAACTTTGTGTGATGATTGATTTAATTTAATTTTGTTTGATTAATAAATTACTGTTTGTTTGTATTAAAATTTTATTGAAAGTTAAGTTGTTGTACCCACCTTACAAATACTTAAATTTTGAGGGTTTACTGAGAAAACCCTATCACGCTCTTTCGATTGGTAAACCCATCTTAGCACTACGTCAAATAGTTACTTCTGAAGGTCTCTCTGAAGGAATCTCTTGATCAGTATGCAGTACGGTGCGTACTGCGTCCTAGGTACATACTACCCGCTAACGCAGACTTTGACGTAACAATATACCAATACAAACTTTTTTTCATACGATAATAATATTTTATTTTTATAGAGAATTTATATATTATTTTATATATATATTTTTTTTTATTTTATATTGATTGTCAAAAAAATCTAATTGGACAAAACTTAACTGATGACTCGAGATGTCAAAATGAAAAAGTACCAACCGACAGTGGATGGACTAAAAGACGGTGTGCGAAGCGAATTATGAAAATAAATATCTGAAAAAAACACAGACATCCGAGCGGTAGCGACTCGGCAATCGTAGTGCAGGGCGCCCTGCGATGGAATGATTATCTGCGAAAGACTAAAGGCAGATGCTGATACGGCGAGCTAAACACAGAGGGCTACGACGCTCTTTAGGGTAGTCAGTAATATAAGCTGATAATTAAAGAAACTACAGGTAGAGGGACGCTGGTCAAAAGTGTCAAGGCCCAAACAATTATATCAATTTCTCACTATCTACAGTTTCTTTCAATGATTCTGCGATGATATCATTGTCAAAGTAAACCAATTGTTTTACTATGAGAAAGCAGTGTGTCTCGAAATACCAGATCGAAGCCCCCTGCAGAATAATTCTACCACCTAACTGAGATCCCCAACCCGCTTGCTTAGCGTGGGGATTATAGACACTACGATAAGAGCCAATAAGGCACTTTAATAATAATAATAATAAATGTTTATTGCAATTACTTAAAAACTATACATACAGGTTCTGGAGTCACCCTTTAAGCAAAATTTGCTTGTGCTCGGATGTACTTATGAAAGAGAGGACTGCGTCTAGCAGAATTCGCCCTCAGGCGGGTAATCTCGTATTTGGCCCATCTGGCAGCCTACCTAAACCTACACAGCGGGTCAGTTAGTAATGTGATTATCTTTGAGTCGATATCTAGCTGTCCCACTCCTGATGCCTGTCCGTGTTTCAATAGCGATAGCAGTAATTGGCTTCATTCAACTGTAACATCGGTAGATCTCTAGTCTAGTATAGACGCTGAAAAGCCAATATCTGGCATTCAGTGTGTTTTCTGACTACTGTCTTTTCTAACTATACCGTGTCCATTTTGAATGAGGCATAAACGTAAACAAACCGCCCATACTTAAAATAAAATTCACTTTGTTTGCGCGTCCTTTTATACGTAATTTACATTACTTGTCGATTTTAGATCCTCCCATTATATCTGAAACTCGACGCCAAGCAAGTGAGATTTGTTATTTGTGTCGTATTTTGTTTACTAACATGCTCCATTCAAAATGGACAAACCATAGGTACTATAGGGGAACACGTTCCATGGGGACATACAATAAAACAATCCGTTTAAATAAATGCAGAGATTTTTTAATATTGAGATTAAAATGTTGTTAACAACAGCGCATAAAAAAGGGTGGACAGTAAAATTATTATTATGAAATAAATATACTTTAAAATAAAGCCATTTTTGGGTAAATAGTAACAGTTTTTGGCGTGTCATATAAGATTCCTGTGATTCTATTACAAACGTATTTTCGTAAACAAACAAGGTCGCTAAACATTGATTGATTTAAACGACACCTATTACAGTGACACTTCTAATAGAAAGAAAGTTACTTGGAGCACAGATTAATTAATATTTTTACTTTGCTTGGGGTTCTAACGTTACGAAAACATTAGACGTGAACGTTATAAAGTTTCATTAACGATATAGCGTTATTGCGGGTTGCAGGCCGAAACCTAGGGTAACTTAGTTAAGCTATCCGAGCCAAACTGAGATTATGTCCCTAAGCTAAGTTTGCGGTATGCAAACCGCTTGTTACCCCTGAGTAAACGTTCCATCCGATACCACACATGCTCCTTGAGGACCCCGTCAAAATCAATTAAGAAAAAGATTTTCCCTATACAGTGTGGAGCTATACCCAAGTGCGCTGAACAAAATTTTTCAATCCAAATATTTCTAAAATCTTTTCTAAAATCAAAATTTTTCTACAATCGTAACATCATCTACTGAAACTTTTACAAATATTACATTATCTACATAAATTATCTACTATTGCAAAGTTACATATAAACTACAAAAATATATTTATCTACCTATGTTTTAAATCAATTATATAACGAGTAAACTTTATACAACTCTAAATTATCTTAATAACAACCTTTCATCAAAACTTGACAATATCTAAAATTAACACGAGTAAAAATTACATCAGACGAGCCGTCAAGACGTCAAAATATGGGTATGCACAATAGTAGCTTGTTTTTACGTATAAACTTTATAACAATACGATAATAATTTGTATATGTACCTTTATTTCAAAATCTAAGGCCAAGGCATAGGAGTATCAGTATTCAAAAGAGATAACAGTTTTACTGTTTTAACATTCAATAAACTTTCTGTGTGAAACTTCTCACTATAGAGGTAGGTAAATGAACAAAGCTTTTAACGGCTTTACAAGAACAATATTTCACATATCATAATATAGAACAATAATCATACCTTTTATTTTAATAACCAAGCTCAGCAGTGCTTTAACTTGAAATAAAATAAAAAGAAAACCGTAACATGTAAAACAGCGAAAATCGGTACACCCATTAACAGATTACCATATTACATTTAACGTGTACAGATATTACAGAACTTTTTTCCACTCATGAAATTGCTAATGAATAGCTACGTAATTTTATATGGTATTTATAAATTTACTGCAGAAAAGGTAGTAAAAATAAAATCATTTCTTTTGTGAGATATTTCACGATAAATATTAATATGAACGGTATGGATCAGACAAACGAGTTCGAGAATTTCAGGCAAACTTGTAAAACGTTCCTTCGGACACTAAAATTGTTAACTTGACATACGACAAAATCGACTCTATTCACACCTCACAAGATCAGCGTAGTGTAGACACAGACAGTCCATTTAGTAACTTTACGATCAGCCAAATGCCCAATTCAAGAGATACTGACAAATCCTTACACTTATGTATAGAAAAGTTGAGTAAAAAGTCTAAGAAATTAGTTGTTGGTGTAACATTCCATAAGAAAAACATGCAATTTTTTTTTAAAGCGACCCCATTGTATTAGCATTTTAAATTTACATATCAAAGAACAAAGCCTCTTGGCTGTCTCGAAAATAAAAAATAATAATTATATAAGTTTCATAAATGGCCACCATTTGCCGCCCGAACCAAATTTATTAAACCAAACCATATTGTCCTTGGTGGCACATTTAGTAAAAAACAGTGTGGGTACTTGCAATTCTGGCACTTTATCAGGATTCACCATAGATCAGACGTAGGCCTCCCCCACGCGGAAGGGGCGCGCGCGCTGCACCGGCGGCGAAAGGTCGTCGTCCTCGAGTAGGAAGCGTCTGGCGGTCTGATCGGCCGGAACTGTGGGGTCGCTGGAGTCCTATAAGAAGGGAAACGGCATTCGGGCGAGCATGTCTCAGTCGTCGTTGTCCATGCCCAGCAGTTCGGCCTGCAGGCGGCCCTTGGTGCGGCAGCACGCAGTCAGGCACAGGATGCGCAGTGCCAGCCGGAACTGGGGGCTCAGCGAGAGCATGATGATGATCTTCCAGAAGGAGTTCATTATGCCGAGCCACACCACGCCGAAGTGCAGCATTGGTACTTTGATTTCCCGATCCGCAAAGTATTCGTACATCCGTACGCCTGCCCACGGCGTCCAGCTCAGCCAGAAGGTGCTGACCAGCACAAAGCTCATCCAGTGACTCGGGTTAGAAAGGTTCTCCGCCAGCGCTGTCGCGTACTCTTTATCGTGAATGGGCGCGCCACTGTGCAGCCGCCGCTTCATCGAGAATATGTAGAAGTAGTTGTACGCGATAGAGATGACACTAGGTCCAAGCACGAGGATCGCGAGCGTGGCTGTGTAAGCGTAGGTGGTTCCCCAGTCTAGCATGCAGATAAAGGTTTCCTTGTCGAAGTACGCGTCCTTCTTATATCCCAGCAGCGGAGGACAGCACAGCATGGCAGCGGACACCCACGTGAAGACCATCCAGCACTGGCTGCGAGTGCGCGTCTGTACCTGGTCCCACATACAAACACACACACGGCGTTATATTTGTTAAGGTGAGGAGACCTAGCTTATACGTACTTTGCATTCAATTAAAAGACAAGATGACGTTAAATTTAAAATTTAAGCATTGCAGCACTCTTTGCTAATTCAATACGAGTGTCTAGATATTTTTGAATCCATGCCAAGCTAATCTCAAATCCATGACAATTATAGAAAACTTTATTTATTCAAAATGGTTTAATTGAGTTATTTACAAATGTCTGTTCTCGGACGGAATCTATTCTAACTTATTCAATCAAAGAGGGTCCGCCTTCTACAGATGGGAACTTGAATGTACGTATGAAGCTGAAGGAGAGAAAAAAGATAATGCAAAGATAAGTACCGTCGAACTAACCGTCTCATAACGGAGAGGCTTGCGGACGGCGAGGTAGCGATCCACGGAGATCCACATGAAGGTGTAGACGGAGACGGACCAGAGGGTGACTTCCACATAGCCGGCCACGCGGCACATCAGGTCGCCGAACATCCAGCGCCCTGTGATGGCCGGGTACACGGACAGGGGGACCACGAACAACCCGCATAGCAAGTCCGCCACGGCCAGCGATAGGAGGTAGTAGTTGATTACTTCGCCGGACAGCCCTGAAACAAAACACAGCTACAGAATTGATCTTCACACTAATATTATAAATGCGAAAGTTTGGAAACTCTTCACGCTAAAACTACTGGACAGATCGGGCTGAAATTTTGGTTAAAGCTAATACTGGAATAAAACATAGGCTCCTTTTTATCCCGTAAATCTGTTCCCGTGGGATAAAAATCACCTTTAAACGATTCGATAGGAACAACGCGTGCGAAGCCCCGGGGCGCAGCTAGTCTTTCATAAAGGTTACTATAATCTGCTCTTATGGTTTTGATACATTTTAATAACCTAACTCCTGAAATCTTCATTTAGAAATAATCGAAAAATTTAAAAATTTAAGAGATTTTTCGTCGAGTTTCCAACATTATATTAGCATACATTGAGTTAAACGTTTGTTTTAATATTTTTTTACATTTCGAAAGCAAAACCTCTGAAAGTAGGTATTTGAACAATGACGAAATTTGAGATTTGAGCTTCGAAATTTTATAGATTCCCACCACACCTTTAAAACGCCTTTAGCTACGACGCTTGAACGCTTTGACGACCTCTGTGGCGCGGTGGGCGAAGGTCTGCCTGCGACGCAGGAGGTTGCGGGTTCGATTCCCGCCTCGGGACAAATGTGTGTACGATCTGCAGACATTTGTTCAGGGCGTTCTGGATGTTTTTCTATGTATAATAAAAAATATCTATCTATGTAGTGTATTGTATTATGTATATCATTTATCTAGTACCCATAACACAAGCTCTGCTTAGCTTGGGGCTAGATAATGCTGTGGGAATTGTCCAGCATTAAAAAAAAAAAAAAAAAAAAAAAAAAGCTATTTATATTCAAATTCTATTACCGTATACCATATACAACTAAACAACCTTTAAATGACATACCAAACGACATAATGCATGTAACAGAACTGGAGAAAAGAACAAAAACTTGGTACGCTCGGACTACACCTTTGTGACGTCACATCTATGTGTCCCCACTTCCTAGTCCCAAAACAATTTTCGTGGTTTATAAAGCACAAGGAACACATAGTGGGAACACCTGTTTTAGTATATAGAAGAGATGGCTACGGAAAGAGTAAATGAGACGACTTTGTTAATATTTGCCTGCCAAATTGACTATGGATTCACTATTTATTTATATATTTATTGCAAGGAAAACTAGATGCTTTTCATCATGCTTACAAATTGATAAATACCAGTAAGCTTATCGAAGGTTTTCATGGGTAGTTATCAGAATAGTGCAATAAATTAAGACTATGAACAATATGATTAATCTACATGTATCACCTATACACCTATCACTATACAAAAAGGCTTACTATAAAATATCAGATTATTTAGCTAGAGGATAAAAAAGCTTGGGTCGGATTTTGCTCCAACTCGAAAAATAACAACTAACAGGCTAAAGATTTCTACGTCGTTTCTTTACTTTAGTCTAGACATACCGAAGCGATCGAAATCAAAAATACCACTTTATTTCCGTGTCAGTGTATTTTTTAATATGATTTTACCTTTTCTAAGTATACATTTATGGAAATAAAGCATTTTCGAGTTTGAGTTTGAGTATAGATATTTTCATCATCATTATCATCATTGACGCCAAAAAATCCTCCGCCAAGCCGCCGCCTGGCCGCAGTGACACTTGTGCAAAATAGGTCAAGGTCAAATTGCTTACTTATGTGGTTAAATTTGTTACTCGCTCGCCATAAGAAGGAATTTTGCAGGTAGTTAGTGACAGCATGAGAAACGTAGATAGGGGCCTATATCTAATAGGTTTGAAGGGAACGTTGAGTTTAATTTTTTGAAGTAAGTTGGGACAGTCAATTTTGTTGTGGTTTTGAGTAAAAAAGATAGAACGGCGATCTCGCACCGCTTATAAAGAGAGAGAATGTAAAATTTCTTGCATAGGTTGAGGTAATTATCGGAAGTGTTTTTAATTTTTAGACTGAAACGAAGGTACTCTACGAACTTAATTTGAATACGCTCGATTCGTTTAATATAGACATCATAACAAGGGTTCCAAATCTGTGATGCATATCCTAGAATGCTTCTTACGAACGTACAGAACAAAATCTTAAACGTTTTTGCGCGGTGTAAGCTAGCACTTGCACTTTATGCGATTTGAATATCAAACATGAGTTTAGAGTAATGGATGACACCGATATCCTTAACAACGCGACAATTCTTTAGAGACTCTGACTTCACTAGCTGGACTTATTACCTTATTTATTTACGTATAGATTGGTCGTATTTCCATTAGCTGGGCCGGTCGCCGGTGCCGGGCCGTTGGTGACTGGAAAAAAGGCCATTGACTAGCTAGACGATAGACTGTAAAGAAAATGCAATCGAGAAGATAATTTATTTAGTGGCGATATCGCTTTCATAAATTTAAATTAACTTGAAGCGTGACACTTGTCCTTTCTGATCAACATAATTAAAAATTTATAGAACGAAATTTAAAGCTCTCGTTAGTCCCGATATTTTTTAACAAATTCACATAACTGTTTTTAATAATAGGGTATATGCAAGTGATTTCATAAAAGCTAATATTTTTTTTACGTATTCTCTATTGATATAGAAATCTGTATATCTGTATATTTATTTTTGTATTTTATGATGTTTTTATTGTGAAATTTAATCATTGAAAAGTAGATATTTTAAGTCTCAACAGCAAAATGTCTAAACGCAACGCTATTGGCATGTGAAGCGTGACGTCATACTTGAACATTTTTGTATGGGCATGAAGTTTTGACTTTGAGTTTACATGTGGGACTCTATGATCCGTGACGTCATAAAATGCAATGTCTAACATGGCAGCGTTTTTATCACCCGAAACTGAGTGTTGTTTTACTTTTAGTTTTTTACCTCAATACTTTATTTTTTTGGGTGTTATATTTTTTTTCGTTTATGTATTAACCTAAATAATCGATAAAAAAAAATAAAAAAATCCATGCATATACCCTATTGATTTTATTTTAAAAAACTATAAACCGACTTCAATTATATTGTATTCATGGATCCCATTGTCAGAACTAGACCAAATTAATGGGACCACACGAAAAGCACCAGCAGCGTTTAAATAAAAAACAATCATAAAAAATCGGTCGACCCAGTCAAAAGTTGTGAAGCAACAAACATAAAACAAACAGTCAAATTGATAACCTCCTCCTTTTCTTGCAGCCGGTTAAAACGAAACCGAGTCCATGAAATACTACATTATTTCGTCTAGTCAACGACTCGGTTTCGTTTGTATAAACAAGGGTTTACTAACACGTTTTAGTAACACGTGATCTGTAGCATTTGCTACGTCGTCGTAGCAGTTGATCAGTTTTATGAAATCGTTTGTTATTTTTATAAACACACACCACAAGACAATAATATTGTGTTTCTAAACATACTTAATGCATGAAACTTATATGCTTCTGATACGTCTCGGCACAATACTAGAAAATGGTGTGTTTTAATTATAATGAAGTTTTCTTGAATTTATTGAAAACACAAAGTGGGTAACTAAGGTTTATCGCAGGATTAAGACTTCTTAACTTAAAGGTGAAGGACTTAAAATAAACCTTTTTGTTTGATTCTGTTATCGGATTATGAAATCAATTCTCTAATCTTTGATTCATATTTTGTAAAAAAAAACATGCTGGTAGACCTATCTTAAGAGTCGGATTAGTAAGATAGGCAAATGAGTGGGTTTTTTATTCCTGTTTTCGGACAAGGCCTTTCAATTACATCAATTTAATATTTATCTGTTACGAACTCTACTTACATTAGGTGTTGCTGTGGTTAGATTACCACCATTATTATATGGGGTAAAGTAAGCATTATCATTCAGAAGATTATTAAAATTCCATATTACCATTGCTGTATTTTATAATTTTCCAGTTACTTAAGGCGATCCACCTCGGAATTGGGAAATAAAAAGCAGAATTTTCGTATATATGTACCTTCTCAAAGTCTCATAAACGCTGGTGTCTGTGTCACAAGTTATTCGATGTCAAATGTTAAAAATAAAAGTTTCTCGGCTTATATTGCTGCCGATGATGTTAACCTCTTTTGAGAAATTGTAGAGCTTTACGACAAATTTTATTTAAAACTTTATTTTATGCGCCTTACCGTTTGTGCGATGGTGATCCTCTTTTCCTACTAAAGTAGGACTTTATTCAGAATTTAATTTAAAAACAAGCTTTGAAAGCAATTTGATAAGAAACTAATAAGCCCCGTCCGTAGCAGAGTAAAAGGAAATTTTTTTCCCGCAGTTTCAATTACAAACCTGAATAGAAAATCTTCCCTTTGCTTGCCTTTCCTTGGCAGAATTTTTATTTAAGAATGCAACTAGCAATGCAGACAACTTATCAAACCGGTTATCATTACACACAAGTGATAAGGATAATTTTTTTTTAAACATTTTTCACTAGAAGCGCCACGCGATTTCACTCGCGTAGTTTCCGTACCCGTGAGAATTCCGGCATAAAATATAGCATATGTCACTCCTGAAAAGTAAGCTTTTTAACCCTTCGTCTGTGGTGCGGATAGGTCGTGTCCGCTGTCATATTCGGTCATCTGTGATGCGGACACGCAGTGTCCGTGAACATGTGTGCCGTATTTATTGACCGTTTGACTGCAAACTAAACACTTTTAACAGGTTGAGCTCCGTCTGTGACAAGTATGTCAACCAAACTATGAAAAAATAAATAAATTAATACCCTAAGCCACTTGACCTACAGTATTCTCAGAAAAAGCTTTCCCAAACATTACTTATGCAGTCATTACGTGAGTTCTACTCAAGCTCAGAATCTCTGCTCAAGTAAATCTTTATTATAATATACCTAGAACGTAACACTCACGCTACTTAGTTGCACTAGCAAAACCTGTACTTGAGTGAGTAGGATTTTGTCTATGGTCATTTATCTCAGCGAAAAACGTTATTTTACCTTCATCGACCTGATTATCAAAATATTTTTTTAGAGCTTTTTTGTTGATTTGATGGTATTTGTAGAACGAACACAACGATTTAAAAAAAAATTAGCGCGTTATTAAAAACAAAAATATTGTCACGTAGAAGTCCTTTCCAAGTCCTTTGTCCTTTTCAAGTCTTAGCTACTCAAGCGTGGTCCAGACCACACTTGCGTAGTGATGAGTTCAAAGAATCACTAGGCAGAGATATGAAAATTTGAATTCGTACTTAAATAGACAATTACTCAAGTAATGCTTGGTAACCGTTCAATAATGCGTAATAACGTAGTAAGAACACATAGTTACTTGAGGGTTACTTAAGTGAGCGTATATTTTGACATTAGCACCCAAGCATTGTTTTAAAATTAGTCTTTACTCAAAACTAGACACAAGCATCACTCAAGCATAATTCGATAACAGAGCATGCTTTCATAATACATAGACGTCTATTTTTCTTTGAAGTTCACTTCCCTACATTCTTTCAAGATTATAAGCGACTAACAGGGGCAAGCACTATAAAAAGTATATCATATTAAAGAAAATAACAGAGAAGGAGCTTTATACCATAACGTAGTTGAGATGTAGGTACACGATGCATTACCTCGTTCAAATACCTACAGTAGAATTTCAAATAATCTGGCAAAGCCACTATTAAAAGGGTCTGGCGTTTTAGAAAACTCCTGTTGGTAGTTTCCCAAGTAATATTATATATAAAAGGATGTTTTAAGAAACTAAAAACTGACTTCTAGTTTCTTACTATCTTATTCATAATAGTTTATTATATTGCTCACTCGGTCTTCTTCTATTGACATAAATAAGGATGAGAAGTAACGCTGCTGTTATCCGTCTTCATTAATACAAGTGCTTTTTGTATATCCGACATGCATCAACTTTAAAAGCCTCTTGTTTACGAACGGCTATGAGTGAGATATTTAACTTGAATCTTACTTTTAAGGTACAACCTCAAATTCGACTTTTAGACAGTAACGAAAGAATCAACAAACTTCGATGAGAAATGGTGATGATATTATGAAAATTGTTGTGATTTTTCTGAAGTATTTTGTTGTTTTTTTTAAGCTTGACGGGATAAATACTCATACTTCAAGAGTTATTTTTTTATGTGATCAATTCGGAACCATTCTCTACAGAGCAGCGAAATTATTTTTAAAATCGGTCCCATAATTGACGAAGAAATCGGTGAACATACATACAAAAAAGCACACAGACGAAAATAGAACTTCAGTAAAAATCCTCGGTAAAAATTCACCTTTTCATTACCTACTATGACGAAAGTTCAACTTTAATATGAAACGTAAAGGCATACCAAAGCTATGATGAAAATTGTCTAGCAATGAAAGTACCTACTTGATTCCAAACAATATATTAAAATATAAAGGCAAATTTTTGGTGCAAATTCAGCAACTTTGCAAGTCGATGACTGTCAAAGCCAATATAACCCAAACTATGGTTTATCCATCCAGCATGGAGCATGTTAGTCAATAAACCACGATACAAATAATAAAAACTCACTTGCTTGGCGTCGAGTTTCAGATATAATTGTAAGCAATTTTTATTGAAGGGAGGATCTAAAATCGACAAGTTATGTAAATTACGTATAAAAGGACGCGCCAACAAAATGAATTTTAGGTTAAGTATGGGCGGTTTGTATACGTTTATGCCTCATTCAAAATGGACACGGTATAGGTATATATTTTTTATGTGCCCAAACTTCAATCCAGTAATCGTTCCCACCAGTGTGAAGCAGTGTTAGCACACGCAGACAAACTGTCATCTTTTATAAAATAACGAAGGTCCGGCGGTCACAGGCTCTAAGCCAATACAGCCAAACTGCAGTTTGATATTTTATTCAAAAGGTGAGATGTAAATTTTACTCAATGTAAAATACGTCCACGCGACAAAGATCAAACTTGGACAGATGCGTATTATTCAAAGTAAACACTCAATTACAACTGAAGCATTTGTAAAAAATGTAACTACACAACTCAAATTTAAACTAGACCTTTATGCCAAAATAACTTCACAATATGTAATTCCTCATCTCATTAACCTATTAGACCTACAAAAGTTTTAAATAAATAAAATGAGATAAATATTAAGGCGCATACACGAGTGAAAGTGGCGCCTCCACCTATTTTATCTTATTTGTGTTCAGTTCAATGAAATAAACACAAAACAAAAAAAAACAAATGAAACTCTGAAAAGAAAGACAAAAAAAAGTCCATCGTACAGTTTGTGGTATCTATTATGAGATGCGAAAATAGAGTTTGGTTGCCAAAAGCGCAACATGGTATCTGCTTAAGCTTGTAATAGATACCACAAACTGTACGATACATTTTTAAAACTTCATGTGTTTAACGTAATAATAAGATAAAATAGGTGGGAGCCCCACTTCCACTGGTGCATGTGCCTTAAGCATTGTTTTCTGATGAGATAAGCTTTTGTCAAAAGTTCTAGGCACCCGATATTTCGATTTTCGTGCGCCCCAAATCGTGTAGTGATGCGATGATTCAGTTCTTACCTTTAAAGTTGAGGAACGATGCGATGATGAGGAGATTGGAGACGACGATGGCAATGCCCATGCAGGCTATGGCCGCTGCCTGAGTAAGGGTCTCGAGCGTGGCCAGTGGGCTGTCGGCCACCGAGACGTCGGATCCGGTGCCGGGGCTGGCTCGAGAACCCAACATCCTGGCTGGCATCTTTCCTGACAAAAAAAGACTCCAATTTATTTAATACTAGAAATACCTGTAGGCAAAATTTCAGCCAGATCCGTCCAGTAGTTTTGGCGTGAAGAAGTAACAAACATCCATCCATACATCCATACATCCAAACAAACTTTCTGTGTGATGTAATGTGATGTGATTTTATTCTCTGTATTTTGTAGTGTAACTGCACTGTATTTACACTACAAAATACAGAGAATGCAGCGGATTCTTTATACAGATGAACGAGCCGAATGAATCGAGACCAATTTGAGTTGTTTAAATAAGACTCAGCAAATTTCATAGTTTGCTTAGCTAACATAATAGTCCAGTTCAATCCCAATGGTTGGGTTTATTTTACACAAGTGATTAACTACGAAGCACCTCTGGCGGAAAAGATAGATAAGGCGGTTGCTGTTTCTAACTGGGTCAAGCATGTGATGATGGATTTTTTAAGAATAGAAAGCAGCGGCAGCAGCGGGTTTTTAACCGCTAATGGTAACTAACTATTTGTGTCCAGCAGTGGAGTAGTTTATGCTAATGATTATGAAGAAAACTCTGATGTGTAACATTTATTCATTGTGTTGTATATAAATAATAAATAATAATAAATAAATTAATAATGCTGGACTATTCACGCAGCATTATCTAGCCCCAAGCTAAGCAGAGCTTGTGTTATGGGTACTAGATAACTGATAAACATAATACAATACACTACATAGATAGATATTTTTTTATTATATATAGAAAACATCCAGAACGCCCTAAACAAATACCTGCAGATCGTACAAATATTTGTCCCGAGGCGGGAATCGAACCCGCAACCTCCTGCGTCGCAGGCGGACCTTCGCCCACCGCGCCACAAAGGTCGTCAGTCAATATATATTTAATGTTTAATAATTAGTAATAAGCTAATTGAAATTGAAGTTTAAATTATTCATTGCTTTTAAAAGCCTGCATTCTTTGAATAGTGGGCGAGTTTTCGGTAATATTTGGATTAACCAGGCATGCATATTTCATTTCAGTAAAGTTGCTGCACTATTCAGATTCCACAGATTCTCTAGTTTACATACGAAATTGTTTGATTAATTAAACCAAAAATAACAAGCTTTTGGTTTATTAAAACATCGTAGTCAGAAACAGGGGCATGAATATAATACCTATTTAGTCCCGAGACGGGGTTTGGGGACGCTAATCGTTCGTGGGACTTTTACTTTACTTTCACTTGGATGCTATCCCATGTAATAAACTTTCTAAGTTTGACGAATTCATTATTGATAAATAATTAGCATCGATCAAAGTTTTCACCGGCCCCTTGCGAAATACCTCATCTGACCTTACTGATATACTTATTACAATAACGCCCTGAACCTGTCTGCAGATCGTACACACATTTGTCACGAGGCGGGAATCGAACAGAACATATTAAGCAGTTCAAAGTACAATAAACTACAATTAACCAAGCATTACACACCGAGGGAAAAGAAACCCGTCGACGCGCAGTGAAGTGGTTAGGTATTATAGTTGTTAATTTCAAACGAAATCAGTCGGGTTGTCCATGGCGCGATGAATAAATCGGTTCTCATCACACACCCTATCATTTGACGGACTAACTACGTATTATTAGAGCTCAAATTGTATTCAAAATTATTAATATTTTATGCCAATTCATTCTACGAGTGACATGACAGCTATAAATAAATAAATAATAAAAATAAAACAGCCGTTTATTCCGTAACCATAATAAAACAGTTTCAATCATGCTTTTAAAAAAGAATAGCTTGTCGTAATTTAAAATATAATGTTTCTTTATGTCAACGATCATAGATTCCATGTCAATATATAACTTTAGTTAATGTCGCTTCTTTTTGTTGGATTTAAATATAATTTTTTGGATTGATTTTTATATATATTTGTAAGTAGTTAGGACCCCTCTCGGGTACAGGCCTCCTCCAGTTCTGTCCAGTATAATTTTTTTCTGTCTCGTTGTTTTTGTAATAGCTGGAGGGTTTTGGTCTAGCTCTCCCGCGTGGACCAGCCGTATTGGGATGCTTCTTTCCGTCTGTTTTTTTTTGTTGTCAATATTTGGAGGAGGTGACGCTAATTGCTTTAGTTTTGTATTATTTTCTCTCGTTTGTGTCGTCAGGTATTCTGTTATATTTCTGTTGTCGTTGTACATTTTGTTCTTCTTGGCTGCCCTAGAACTGTCCTTCTTGCTCGTACTTAGTCCATTTTCGCTATAAAGAGCCCTCTTCTTATGATTTATTTCTACGTTCGGTGTTTTTAATGGAGAATTCGGTCCACGGACAATAAGTTTGTTGTATTTGATAAACGCTTTGTTTCCTTTTTCAGTTTCCGATTTCAGGTGTACTTGGAGCTGTTTTCTTTCTTTTAGAACTTTTGGCGGGAAATCTTCTTTCATGTACAAGCCGGTTTGAACAAGCTTGTATTTATTTTTCAATATTGCAATTTTTTTGCCGTATGTGGTAAGGCCCACATTTATCGGTCTAGGGTTTTCTCCTTTTTTCCGATGCGTCGAACTTGTTGAATTTCACTTGAATTGGTTTGTATTTGTAAGTCATTGTTTATAATGTTGAGTATTTATTTTTCTAGCTCCGTGTAGGTAATTTCCTGATCCGGTACGCCGAAGAACACCACGTTCCTAATTCTTCTTTCTAGATGATCTAAGCGTTCTTCTTGCATTTCCTGGTTTATCTTTAATTCGTCAAGTTGGGGCTGAAAACCGTTTATTTTTACATTCAAGTCGTCAATTTTTGAGGAAAGTTTTAATATATTAATAGTATTAAATATAAATAAATAAATAAATAATGCTGGACAATTCACACAGCATTATCAAGCCCCAAGCTAAGCAGAGCTTGTGTTATGGGTACTAGATAACTGATATACATAATACAAATACACTACATAGATAGATATTTTTTTATTATACATAGAAAACATCCAGAACGCCCTGAACAAATATCTGCAGATCGTACAAATATTTGTCCCGAGACGGGAATCGAGCCCGCAACCTCCTGCGTCGCAGGCGGACCTTCGCCCACCGCACCACAGAGGTCGTCAGTTTCTTTAATTTGTTGTCCAATTGCAATGATAGCCTTCATCAGCTCTTCCATTATGCTTTATTAATATAATAATAGTATAACCAAAAAAAAAAAAATTAAACAAAAATTCAGTTTGGTTAGGGGTTCGAACCAGTGGTCGTTTTAGCACACTAGTACATCTCTGCGCATTCATCAACTGCGCCAGGCGAATGGGTACGAGATAGACCGAAATAGAAGATTTGTTTCAATGATCTAACGGTCTGTTCGAAAGATTATACGACCACCGTCAATTAGGCAAAAAAGACGGAATAGAATAACAAAACACTAATTTTAATAAACATCTTGTTTCACTGTTTGTGTTGTGTTATTTCGTATATCTTCACTTGCCTAAGTTATAAGTTTGTAGTGTATATCGTCTCATTCACTTGAATGGCACTTTTTTCTATTATCACAGATCGTTGTTATTGTTTTTGTTTTTGTAATCACTTTTTTCTATCATTAATTTATAATGTTTTGCCGATATCAATGTCACTTATTCCTGGTGCATTTTTTAATACTTTTCACTGGTTTTATAACTGTTTAGACTCGAATTTCAATTTTAAATTAATTTTATTTGTGGAGCTGATGTCGATTGTGCGAGTGCAGCGCCCTCTCGACATGACAGCTATATTCTCCTGTAATATAGAGCAGTGACTAATTGGCATGAGGTGAGGTGGTTGCCTAAGAAGCATCGATCAAAAATTTCGCCGGCCCCCCCTGAAATTTTTGATCGATGCTAAGTGGTTAGTTATCCTTTTTTTCTTTAAGTAGACTTCTTTGAAATGACAATATAGATTTTTGAACAAGCCAGTTAGCCATGTCGATTGTTTATGCTTTGGACATTACTATTTAGGACTAGACTTTATTTGGGACTGGAGTTTGTATATATAGTGTTGGGCAAATGCCTAATACTGCAATATGCTGAGATGGGTCACTTTCTGCCCAATGTACCTACCTTTAGTGAATTGTTACATCTAAGGACTTATTAGTTTTAATTATTTTATGTACTATTTCTCTTTTGGTCTTGGGTAAAATAAATGAATATTAAGTTGTCTTATCTAACATCTCTATGTGGTTCAAGTAAATATGAGAAGAATGCTTTATGTTCTGTTACAACTCGCCTTAAGGCACTCTAGTCTATAATATACTTACCGTAAGGCAAAAAGCCGAACTTCGTCGAAGACATACAAAAGAGCAGCAGTGTGCGTTGCGCTCAACTGCACCCGATAGCGTGTAAGAAAGTTTAATCCGCGTTAGAACTTCAGCCTCTAGCGCAGCCCGTAAACTACTTTGCCAAAAGTTTTCTAATATATTCCGTAGCGCGCTGCAATCCGTTGCAGATCTCTAGATCGAATATTGCTTTCTAAAAGTTAAGCTTTAATGGTAAAGTCAGGAGGTCTAGTCCGCAAAACGAAAAGTTCGGTTAAAATACGAGTACATGGCCGGTTAGATGAAAGAGTAAGCATTGCACGCTTACTGCGCTGTATTTTTCGTTAGCCGCAACATTGTCAGAAAGTGGGTCGACCGAGGTAAATTGTAAATGGTTTAAGCCATCGACACATTGTTCTCATAAAGCATCGAGCCGGGTTTTTGCCGGCCCAAATAATTTATTTATTTATTTATTTATTGAACACCAACACATTGTACACTAAAACTAACTTACAGTAACCTTAATTGAAAACATTTCAAGTGTCAGCGTAATTATAGGTGAAGACAGCATGCAAGAAATAATCGTGAGCGAGTAACATCACTCAGATAAAAGTTAATACAATTCATTTTTGCAATTCATTTAGATTAAATAAACAATTCAATTAGTTGATATACAAATGGCTTAAAAAGTTAAAACAGATTATATTATTAAAATTAAAATACTTAAAATTAAGAATAAAAATTAGATATTGTCAATTTGAGGAGCAAGAACCATCTTTGTTTTTGAAGTGGCCTTTGAGCCTAGACACATTGTCAGCAAATATATCCACGGTTTTATATCTGCTGAGAGCGTTATACTGCCTTGCGACTCTAGTTAAGGGTGCGTGATATCCGAGATTGGATATAGACCCGTCCAGATAGAACAGGTTAAACCGTGAAGCTCTGGGCAGTTTGTAAGGGAGAGAAAAAGACAACGAAGTCAATAAATCAGGAGCTTCAAGGATGCCGTTTACTAACTTATGGAGAAAAACTGCATCAAGCATAAGTCTTCGGTCAGCTAGCGTAGAGATCCCAAAATGTGCTAGTCTGTCTTCGTAACTCAGCAGTGATTTGCCAAGATTGCAGGAATAAGTCAAGTGCCAAAGGAAGCGCCTTTGAACACTTTCCAGTCGTTTCTTATGGATATCATAGAAGGGACTCCATGCAACGCTTCCATACTCTAATCCGCTGCGCACAAGAGAATTGTAGAGTAGAATTTTTGTAGACGGTGATTTGAAATGTCTAATATTACGCAGAACAAAACCAAGACATTTGAATCCTACGAAAATAATACGTTTTTGTGTAAGAAGCCCATTTTTCCATTATTTGTATTTTCAATTTCGTATTTTTAAGGCTTCCGTACCGGCAACAGAAAAAGGTAAAACAGTACCCTATTACTTAGACTCCGCTGTCCGTCCATCAGTCTGTCCGTCTGTCACCAAGCAGTATCTCATAAGCCGTGGATTTAAGTTAGATTCGTCCGGAGGAAGTTTGGCTCTCATGATAATTTTACATATAAACATGATGTATTTCTGTTGCCGCTATAACAACATATAGTAAAAAAAGAGACATGTTATTTTTGTCGATTTTATAGATAATGGTACGGAACCCTTCATGCGCAAGTCCGACTACTCTTGGCCGGTTTTTGAAATCTGAGAACGGGGTTGAAAAAAATATGTTAAGTCTCATTTTCCTGAAACCCAATTACACAAAGCGATTTTTGATAATAGTATTTAGTATTATCATTAATTGAAAAGATAATTACAATCAATTAAAATAGTATTTAAGATTGAGCTAACGGCAGACATTTGCTAAAAATTTAGAATTTTGGAAAAAGAACCACTAGAGAAACATACAAGAAACACATTGACGAAAGAAAGGAAGCCGAGTTGCATTTTTATTATTTACCTGCACCTCATCGACTAATCATTTAAATTACTCTAAACAAGAAAGAATGTGGACAGGCATTGATAGTTCACCTTTATTGAAATCATTATTGTTTGTATGACCGTAATAATAGAATCCAGTGAAATGAGCTTACCAATAATACGATTTCAATTTATTAAATGCTGAATGCACAAAATTATTTGCAATCTAATATGGTGGTTCCATTTTACACGGCAAGTGATAGAGTCTATTCAAAAAGAGAAGAGTCGTGGCGTTACGGTGAAGTAACACTTCTAGTCGTACCGAAGTTATTGTATTCTCTTTGAGTCGTACTGCAATGACAGAGCAGTGATGTCTACGCAACAAAAGTTGTCAAATTGGCACACGAGCGTCCTCAATTCCCACGACTCTTCTAATTTTGAACAGACTTCGAACAGTTGAAGAACTTAAAGACTTAATAAGGATCGGAAGCTATTTGAACTAATTGCTCAAGCGGTTGACAGAACTTTGTCAGGAATTTCTCAAAAGAGTCTTGATGAATTGATTCGTCGACCTATGTAAAATCGGTGCAGTTTAGAAACAAGGGTCAATAAAGTACTGTTTCAAATTTAATAAAATGTGATTTAGTAAAATTTGGTATTTCTTAATAATAGTGCACAAGATTTGTTCGTTATCACTAATTTACTAAATACTAGCTGCGCCCCGCGGCTTCGCACGCATTAATCCAATGGAAACGTTTAAAACTGATTTATATCCCTCGGGAACTGGTTTATGGGATAAAAAGTAGCTTATGTTTGATTCCAGGGCTAGTATGTTATTATTTTATTATTATTATTACCTGTATGTAAAATGTCATCCTGATCCTTTCAGTAGTTTTGGCGTGAAGAGGTAAATATATCCATCCATACATCCATACAATCTTTCGCATTTATAATATAAGTGTGATTTTTTTATATACATATGTTTATATTTATTATTCTTGTGCAAGGAAGGTAAGTATTATCGTTCAAATATTTATCTTCAGTAAACTAGGAATAAACTGGTTACAGCATATCTCATGAATTGGAAATGACTTGAAGTAGCGAGTGCAGTGGCGGGCCATTCAACAAGTTTACCTTGCACAAAACGTTCACAAATGGGTTCAGTTTGTTTTTTCAGTTTGGTTCTGTATGTATGTTCACACCGAACAGTCTATATGTATAAATGTTTATTTATATATGTATGAAATATGAAAGATTGTAATGTACATTAAGGCGGTACCCCGAGGCACAGTAGCGCCGCCGCCTATTTTATCTTATTATTAAATTAAAGAAAGGAATTTTCAAAAAAATTATAGGCTGTAGATACCTTCCATAAGCTTTCTTGGAATACCTGTTTAATAGTTTTTTTTTGTATGGTTTAGTTGGAGATGCGAAGTTGCACTTGGTGGTCACCAAACTCTGTTATTGCAACTCCTTCTAAACCTATTCAGATCATCTACAGATAAAACGAAAAACTAGACGTACAAGCGCTATCAAAAGCTATTCGAGGAATTTCAGTCATAATTTTCAGTTTCTGTCTGTTTGTAACTAGACCGAGAAACTGGTTCAGGAAATTGACTTTATAAAACTAACTTGACGGGTGACGTCGATCGAATGGAACGGTTTCCAATGTAGACCTCAATAGTCTATGAATAAATTTCCTGTCTAAAGAGCGCGGAAGTTCCTTCCGATCAAAGGGGAAATTGTATCTAAAGAGTTTTCCCAGGGAAAATAAAGAGAAATAGCTTGACGTTAATGGGAACGGTCATGATCTGTAGTTTTAGTATAAAATAAGAAACTGAATGAAAATCAATTATAGAGAAGATACTGAGTTGCTTAAGTATCTTCTTGGCTCGTAACTGAATGAAGAAAATTTAAATGATGAATGAGATTAACAGGTCGTACTTGATGAATTAAATATAATCAAACCAATCTCTTGACGCGACGATCGCTTGACTCTCTTGTTGCGGGACTGACTTTTACAAGAGATTCGATATTGTTAATTTCGCGCTGGCGCCAGATTCTAGTTTGTGGTTTTTAATTATTGCTGCTGCCTTTGACAAGAAATAACTCAGTCGTAAAAAAAAGTTACTACTTTGTATCTTGCGCCAACACGAAACGAAACCTTATGTAAGAAATACTTACAATTCGAGGAAAAAAACTATGTAAGATTTGCCCCCTCTCTTCCACGTAAGATTGGGTGAGATTATCCGAGACCCCCTAAGTACTTACCTTCTTACCAGGGCCCTCTGGTTATATTCTTGTTTGTTGAACACCACGCAACCATGAGCCAATATCATGACCCCAAGCGCAACCTGCGAAATAATAAGCAATGTAATATCAAAGTTTCGAGGTTCAAATATGAAATTTAAAAAAATAACCTAACTTTCTGGTAATCGCAATTCGTGTTCGTAAATAAATGGCTAGGCGTGCCACTCTCCCTGGTAAGATGACCACGACCACTGTGTCAAGAGTGAAGCGACTAAGAAGAAAGTAAAAAGAAAGTGTGTAGAAAAAAGGGATTTTTAAATTATAATGCATAAAATCGAGAATATAATGGTGAATTAGTTCAGAAGAAAAGAAAACAATGTCTTTTAAGCGCGTTGTTGGTCACTGTGTCAGTGTGAAGGTACGAGCAGGCGCACAAAAGAAACCGCATCTATGTTTTTTTAGAAATAAATGGTAGCAGTAATGGTAGAGCCTCGTCGCGGTCTCCACCTTGACAGGGCTTTTTCTGCCCGCTTCGCGACTGTACCGTCATTTGGACGGAATTTGTGTGAAGTTAGCATAGCTGCTCGGGCCCCATCTCAACATCTAACGTATCCCGCCTCGAACTTGCTGCGACGTAGCCGCGACGCCTTCGGGGGCTGATAAGTAAATATTCTGCATAAATAAGATCCAACTGTTCAGGAGTTTTTTTTTTTATTTGAAGTTCCGCATCCTAATAAATTATAGTCTGACTTACCGTTGTAGAGCCCGGAAAAACAAAAAACATAGTGCCATGTAACATGTGTGCTAAACCGAGAGGGGTCAAGTTTTATTCATCAATTTTGTTTTGATTTTTTGACAAATTACTTGTTTTGCCAAAAAAAACCAGCAAAACATAATTATTTTTACCATCTTAATTCCATTTAATGATGCAAGAATGTGTTTAAAATAATACGTCAAGTAGAAAAAATTAAATCCTAAAAATCTCAGAACAAATATTCTACCGTTCGCGTTCATCATAATTAAAGGAGATCGGTCAAAGTTGACCCCGAACCGACACGTGTGAAAATTTGTTCATAATTAATATTGTAACTTTTCAATAACCGATCAATTACTACAATGGAACTGACACTTGTGAATCTGGAATGCATTTATTAAATGTTTTTGCATGATTATTCGACACCATGTTCCGTGTCACAGATAAAGGCTCCTTTACACAAGTTCAGTGACTGACACAGAATTAGAGCCAGTCAGCGCTGACCCGTCAACAACTTAACGTAAACTGATTTGAAGTCAGCGCTGACTTATATATTCGCACACGAATCGCAGTCTGTCACACAGACAATGCAACCTTACGTCACGTGACATGCCAATACGTCGTCGGCTCTGAACGGTAATTCTCGCTACATATCACTCGATAAATATGGCAAGACCTGTCAAAATATCGAGTGATTGATTCGTATCAAACAAGCATAATCATCGATATAGTATAATGAGGGCTAATCTTCGATAAGTTGCTCGATGTTTAATGTATGGTAGTGGGCGCTCGTTGGTCTGTATTGAAGAGAAATAGGTATATATACTCTCTTTCTATGTCGCTCACTTTAATATCACTTTTAAAGTTTATAATATCGAATGGAAATATCAAACAGCGAACGAGAATGCAGTTTTTGGAAGGACACGATATATTATCGAGGGTTCTATATTTATCTTGTGATACTGAAAATTGCCCTCTTGTTCGTCCCTAAGAACTTTTGCATTGCATAAACTCAAATTCCTTAATTAATTTTCGTTTGAATGACTTAAAATAATTGTCCGTGATTATTATTCGAATAAAGTGCATCTTTTTGAACTCCGAAAGCTAACCACATGTTCGTTGGTTCTGGGGAAAATAGCCAGGGCCAGTGACTGATGTCCTTTAGCTCGATTCGTTCAGTGGTTTTGACGAGAAGAAGAAACAAAAATTCGTCGTAATTTTTTACGTTACTTAATATTATAAACACTAAAGTTTGTATACATCTACAAACTTTCACGTTTATAATATGGATGTTTGTCACTCTTTCATGAAGAAACTTCTGAACGGATCAGGCTGAAATTCGCATACAATTCATTTTAGCTTGGAATAGACATAAACATATACTCGTAGACTACTTTTTGCCCCATATATCATTTCGCTTGGATAGAAATAACCTTATTTCTTACTTAATACTTAATTCAATATAAAATATTTAAATTCATTGTCATTCATCAATGTTTTGGGGACACTTCCGGATGGTATTGATATGGATGTTGAGCTACCTGTAGATTGTCGGCAATAATCTGCAGTTAGTTCCGCGCTGTGTCAATTACGCGGGTTCACACTACGATAATTTAATTACTTATAAACTTAATTATACCAATGTGTCGACAATAGTAGGAATATTGAGTAAGAAAATAGTATACATATATATATGTATTTGTACGAGTAATAGGTTCGATTAAAAGAATACAAATTTCAAATGTTTAATGTGTGAATCAGGTCGAATGAAAGGTGTTACATTTAGAAATGGTTCAAAATGTATAAGTAGTTTTTTAGTAGTTTTAGAATATATAGGGAATTGTGCTGGTTGTCCACTTTAGAAAACTATCTTAGCATTCTCTGGACACTGCATAATCCGCAAAGCAAAAGAAAGCAAAATAGAGGCGAACGCTAGGTATAATAATTTTGTTCATAGATCTTTTTTTTATGATTCTCTTAAACATTCTTTCACAATACCTACCTATTCATACTAGTTGCCAATCTTATTGCAATTGAAGTGGCAGGCAAGGGCCCGATTCTGCTAACCAATCGCTTTACTATGGCAATGGCATCTTCACGTAAAATCCTTAGATGAAAGAAACTGTTGATAGCGCATGCGGTGATTTTTAGATTTTTTTTAATTCGGCGCACGGAGACATTCATAGAAGGACTTTGACACTTTTGACATGCGCTGCCCGTCTTTAGTTTCTTTCAACTAAGGTGGAATACCAACATTGTGTCATTCTGTGAATTTCATAGCCATAGTGAAACGATTCGCTAACAGTATAGTGCTCCAAGTTCAGCGCGAGAGAGATCTGTGAAGAATTTATATTGCTTCTCTGTCTAGAATTTCATTTCCTGAGTCAGATATGTAGTCTATACGATCGAATTAAGTTTTTTTTTATCGATAACAATTAAATTCTTGAACCATTCAGAGGGAATGTTATTGAATGGTTTTGATATCAGTAGAATGTTTTGGTGGCAGAAGATTATAATTTCTAAATGCCAATAGCTCTTATTAATTATGAATTTCGTTTTAAAAGAAACTTATACTTAGTTAGGTCTGCCTGTATTATGTTGATGTTAGACGTACTAAATAAATGCATACGAATTTTGGTAAACATCCCAACCCGGGACAGCTGTAAGCAACATTTCATGGAAAAGAGAATTCTGACCCTGATACAGGGTGGGGCAAATTTTTGCCCCCTTGAGGGTAACTACTGTTTATTTTGTAGTTAGAAGGTTTTAATAATAATAATAATAATAATAAATTGTTTATTTCTTTAACATAATCTATATACATCTTTCATTGCTTTGGGAATCCCCTTTTAAGTATAGAGATACCTGTGTTAGGGGGTTTCGCTCTTGCCTTATGGAAAATAACTCTAACAGATTAAGTAGATTTAATGTAAAAAGTTATACATAGCTTATATTTTATAAAGTCTAATATCTAATTAATGTAAAAATTATTTTATTTACTTGTGTACTTGTGTGTGTTTGCGTGTGTGTGTGTGTGTGTGTGTGTGTGTGTGTGTGTGTGTGTGTATGTATGTGTGTGTTGTGTGGAGGTGGGGCAGTTTAGGTGCACTATCACGAAACTATCTCCAGTAGGTTTTCCGTGTCCTGGTATGTAAGGTTAGCCAGTCTGTCAGAAGTTCTTTACAAGTATGTTTTTTAGTGGGTAAATATTCAGTACCTTATTAATTTTAGTATATAAATTTTGATTTGATTGTTTGACGTATTGACGTGTTGCAAATTTTGAGCGAACTTCTTCCTTAGGCATTATCTTATCCTTTCTTCTTTTAGTTAGTTTTGTGGGATCATATGTTATAGTTTTATGAAGTTTTATTCTTAAGAACCTTCTATTTTATTTTAAAGACCGTGCTGCTTTGCCATGTTTAGATTTTTGAAAAGAGTACGGTTCGCCCAAAAAATATTTTTTGTCAATATAAACAAGTTAGTCTTTATCGACTCTATTTCCAACAGGGAACACTTTTCCCAAAGTAACTAACTTACCAAATCAAATCGTAAGTTTTGGCAATCTGTAAATACAGGGTGGGGCAAATTTTTGGCCCCTTAAGGGTAGCTACCGTTTCTTTTCTAGTTAGAAGGTTTTGTTCTTAGGAACCTTCTGTTTTATTTTGAAGAAAAAGTTATTTACATTTTTAGTTTTTTGAAAACATGTACGGTTCGCCCAAAAAATTACATTTGTCAAAAAAAAACAAGTTGGTCTTACTCTATTTCCAAACAGGAACACTTTTCTTAAAGTAACATACCAAATCAAATCGTAAGTTTTGGCAATAATTAAAAAAAACAATTCCCATACATTTTCTATGCAAAACGAGTAAGTGAAAACAACTCTGTCACTCATTCAATGGTTCTTAATTTAAATTCGTATGGCTTATAGGCTTGCCCATGTTGCCCATTTTTTTTTCGTAGTGACCACGTTACTACCCACAAGTGCCTGCGGGGTTATTTAATAATCGATTATTCAAAAATTATAATATTAATTATAAAAAGAAACATTCACACGTGTTGGTACGGGGGTAACATTGACGATCTTTTTTGTAGGGCCAGTGACTAATGTCCTTTGCAGCCGTAGTCAGAGTACGGTTCCAGAATAAACAGGGTGCCATATAACATGTGTGTAAGCCGTTGGCTGCATCTCGAATGATAAACATTCGCCATGTTCAACATAATCAAATTGTGCAGCCGTTTTCATTCCAATCTCGCAGCATTTTCGTTCTAACTCAAACGAACCCTATTCACATGACACCCAATTCAATTACTGACCCCACTGCCTAGACGGCGTGTTGTCGCCGAGTCCCGGCACGCTGACCAATTAATAGGCAATATGCACAGAAATAAGAGCATTCAATTTTTTACTTTGAATGCTCTTATTTGATAAGTGTGTGTCGTTTAACATGGAGGTCGCTTACGACATTTTCTACCACGCCCTCCACTCTCCACCCCGGGATGATTCATGTAACATGGTGCAATGCAATTTGATTCATATTATGATAGTGGTTGTGGTGTGTGGTTAGTTAACTTATCATAATGTTTTCGAGAGAAGTATGAACATGTAGCCAACAGTTTTTGAAAGATTCGCTAATAGAAAGGTTTGAAACGTTGCATTTTATTATTGAAGTGGCATTATGTTCTGTTATTTACAAGCAAGTAAAAATCTCAAAATCTGGAGGCAACCCTGCAAAACATCGCAAATGGTGGTACCATTTGGTTTAATATTTACTTCCAGCAAAATTAAAACGTTTTTATTCAAACTAGCGTGTCCTCGCGTTTTTCCAGGAACAGATCTATGTAAAGTTTCAGCTTTAGTACATTTGTCTTTAAAAGGACATTCTAAACTCCCAAATTGCCGCTGGCTCGGAAAATTGTAAGCTTGTTCATATTCTGCCGTAATGAATGCAGTAAACAATTTGAGCGTGTTCAACTTCTGCCGTAGTGAGTGCAGTAGCGAATCATTTTTAGCACAAGTTGGTCAGCCTTTGAAACATTTCTGAACGAAACAGGGGAGGCAGTGAGGGTGGTGGCTGTATAGCTTGGCTCGTGTAATTTTAGTTACAATGGGTCATTATAGGCAGACGGTAGAGCAGCGCGAGTTTTGTGAAAGCGCATTTTATGAGTACAAACGATCAAGTAATTGTTCGACGACTGGCCCGATAATATCCCACTTAACAATTTATTGTAAAATGCAAACGAATGTTCATGTATTCTTGAATAATACTATTGTGAAAGGTGTATTTGACGAACTCTGTGGCGCAGCAGGCGAAGTTCCACCTGCGAAAGATAGCAGGTTCGACTCCCGCCCGGGACAATTGTTTGGTCCGATCTAAAGATATTTATTCCGGGTGTTTTGTATGTTTTCTACGTAGGTATAAAAAAAAATTAAATCTTTATAGTTTATTGTATTAAGTTATCAGTTATGAAGAACCTAAGCTCTGCTTGGCTTGGGGCTAGATGGGGCTGTGTGAATTGTCCAGCATTATTATTATCATTCATACTTCGTAATCGAATAATGTCTCAATTGCACGCTTATTCGTTCACCGGCTATTATGCATTGCGTACACTGAGGCCCGTATAATTAAAATCTACTCGGTTATCGAACTATGCTTGAGTAACGCTTTTCTATGGCCCAAACGTCACTCAAGTATAGACCTGTGACTGAGCAAGCTTTCATAATACGGGCCTGAGACTACCTCCACGTAAGAATATAAAAAGAAAATTATAATTTGAATTAACCATATCACACTATCACACTGATCGCACTAATAATATAAATGTGAAAGTTTGTATGGATGTATGGATGTATGGATGAATGTTTGTTCCTTCTTCACGCCAAAACTACAGGACGGATCAAGTTGAAATTTTGCATACAGGTAATTCTAATCATGGAATCAAACATAGGCTACTTTTGATCCCATAAATCAGTTCCCGTGGGATAAAAATCACCTTTTAAAGTTTTCATAGGTACAACGCGTGCGAAACCGCGGGGCGCAGCTAGTTTAGCATATAAATACCGTGTCTAGATAAAATATGTACTTGTTATGTACTGTTTGCATTATGTAAATCAGTTATCTAGTACACATAACACAAGCTCTGCTTAGCTTGTGGCTGGATAATGCTATGTGAATAGTCCAACATTATTTATTTTTTCATTAAAAAAACATACGCGACGAATTGAGAACCACCTCTTTTTTTATAGACGGTAAATAAGGAGAGAGAAAACGAGACCTGAGCTAAAAAAAGTGACGTAAAACTTTCTTTAGCTTACTCGTAAAGTCACTATGCGATTACTCTAATTACTATAGAAATGTGGTTAGCTCAGATAAAATCTTTTATTGTTAGGGTCGGTTCACATCTGACGGAAGATGCGTCGAACGTACAGCCCAAAGTTCAGGTAAAGTTTGTGCAAATAGCAGATTTTTAGGAGGCTTATACTGAATTTGTTTCTCCAAATTTTGATTTTTTGTTACGATAGAAATTGAAAGTTTCAAAGAAAGATCTGTTACACCACCATAATCACGTAAGAGCGTTTTGTTCGTTGTGCTCTGTAGATGTTGAATGCAGAAACTGAATAGACGCTTAATAATGTGGCAAAACGAAGTTACGCTTGATGCTTCTCATAAATTATCTAATCTCATAAATTGTAAAAGTAAAGAAAATATTTGGATAGAAACCTTGCAAATGTAATGGAGATTCTAAGCGTCAAAGTTTTATTTCACAAACTTGTAAGGCTTTCTGAAAAACGCTATTCTTCCTAGGGCCGACTATCCGCGAGTGATCGGCGAAAGTAACCGAATGCCAACGCGCTTTCTCTTTCTTTTCGCTTTGGCTCTTTTTCTAACATTGCGCTGGATGAAACAGCAAGCTTTTCAATCACTCTCGCGTTGACGATAGTAGGAACGGAAAGGACCCCCTAATAAAGGTACACAAATTGGCCGAAACGAAACACGAATTGCGTGGTGGAGAATTAAAATTGGCCCCCAGATGCTGTACGCTCGACACTCTAACGCATCATCAGTTAAGTGTGAAAGGTTGAATATTTTCTTATATAATTGTCTGTTCTGGCGTTACGCGACCGATAATACGCAACGCATCGTCCGTCAGATGTGAACCGACCCATAAACTTTGTTAAACTATCTCGTATGCGAGCCACAATGATCGGTAGAATCAATTACTACGGCCCGGGCTGAGTTGAAAAGCTGCGGTTACCATGAGTAAGCCACCACTTTCCAACTAGTGATGTAACTCGCTCGCAAGTGTAACTCAAACAGATGTTACCATAACCCGACTAACCAGAGATTTTAAACAGTTAAAATCTTTATTTATTACATTTGAAGTCAAAACAACAGCTTTGGTCGCTTACAGTCGCACTCAGAGACGTCAATGATTACTTAAACTATCAAAGTTTTTAGGTTTTTAGTTTTTATAAAGTTTTAAGCTATTGCATAGCTTCTATCGCGGGCCTTGAGCGCGGGGACCGAATCCAGAAATTCCGTAACGAAAAAACCTTGACGTTTGTCTCTTTAGTTCAGCAACTCGCCTCTAGATGGCATTGCAATAGCTTTACCGCGGCAGTCCCCGAGTGCCACACGTCTTTTTTATCACTATTAAAGTTTTAAGAATGGAAATCTTAACTTAAATTATAGTTTAAGTAATCATTAACATCTCGGAGTGCGGCTATAAGGGGAAGAGTATATTCTATATTCTCGAGAGTTCTCAAGTCTCGGAGCTGTTGGTCGTGCGCCTAACCTCTACCCGGTCGGTCGGCCATCCTATTGGATTATGAGAGTGAAGGAATAGAGAGTGCACCTGTGTGTGTGCGCAAACTTTAACTCTATGTTTGGTCACCAGATTTGCTCATACTCCCAAAGTCTTTTCAACCATACCTATACATAAATTCCTTATCCTATTAATATTACAAGGGCCAAAATTTAAACGGTAAAATTCGAACAAGTTTTCTATATATATAGAGAATTTCTTACTCATCAATCACATTCAGTTAACTAAAATAACCTAAAATTCAAAAATTATTTCCATATTATTTATATATAATCTATATAAAATGCGTGCGGATTTGGGACGAGTTGAGGCGGTGAAAATTCTAAACCGTCACCACACGGCACTATTATATAGACTTTTATACCCAAAACATTTGCAAAACTAGTAAGACTTGAAACTTCATCGAGTAAATTTATCGTTAACAACTTATTTATAACGAGATACAGACACAGACGAGACTGAGTGCGGTGATAGCAGCGTACACTAGCCCACGCAGGCTCTCACGTAGCACGGCGCATTACAAGCGATACTCGGCCTTTTTAACCAACTTCAAAAAAAGGAAGAGGTTCTCAATTCGTCTGGTTTCTTTATGTTTGTTACGAAACGGAATTTTGAGCAAAAAAAAAACCTAAGGAAACGTTGCTGTTATTTGCAACAGGCTGACTTTTATAAATTAAAAAAGATACAATGAAAAATCATTTCAGAATTACTATTACTCTATGGCCCGTATTATGAAAGCTTTCCCAAACGTTACTTATGCGGTCATCACGCGAGTTCTGCTCAAGCCTGATATCATTGCTTAAGTAAATCTTTATTATACAGGGTGGGGTAAATTTTTGGACCCTTGAGCTACCGTTTCTTTTATAGTTGGGTTTTGTTTGTAGGAACTTTCTATTTTATTTTAAAGACAAAAATATTGGCATTTTTATATTTTTTTAAAAAGTACGATTTGCCTAAAAAATTATATAAGTATGTAAAAAAAACAGGTTGGTCTAATACTCTTTTTTCAACCAGGAACACTTTTCCCAAAGTAACTTACCAATACAATCGTAAGTTTTGGCAATAATTAAAAAAACCAATCCCACACATTTTCTATGAAAAAACGATTAAGTGAAAACAACAATGTCATTCATTCAATGGTTCTTAAATTTAAATTCGTTTGTAACTACTTTTGAAGTTGGTAGGCAAATTTTGAATGCTTAATTCATAAAACTACCTCAAACTCTCTTTTACTCTTTGAACTGTTATAATACGATTACTTACTTACGAGCGCTTGGAAATTGTTCTCTATGTTAATTAAAATAACTGGCTTTCATAAATTAGTGTTTTACCCGACCACCAACGCAGGGGCCACTCTGTTTGTTTGTTTGTATGTAGCGGGGCGGGCAGCAGCGCCCCCTGCAGAACTATTATACCACCAAACTGCAATCCCCAACCCGCATGCCCAGCATGGGGATTATGAGCATTACCCTCCATGATAAATGCCAATAAGGCGCTTATCAGGGGGAGGCTTGCGACCAGCAGTGGACCAATACAGGCTGTTGAGGTTGAGGTTGAGGTAGCGTTAAAATAGGGCGTTAAATTAGGGTATTGAGAGGAATCAATTGTTTAAATCAAACGAGTTGTCGTTGTCAATTGTAAACGTAACGTAAACAATTGACAATTCCTCTCAATACCCCAGTGGTTATAGGGTACATGACGTCAGATGATATTGGGGATTAAAATTTAATTGTTAAAATATTAAGTATAATCAGTGAATTCCGTAGTCGGCTTTTAGTTTATTTTATCTTATTACTAGTAAGTAACCCACTTTATTTGCGTGTCTATTAATTAGGTCGGCTTTTTTGCTACGAACCTTCAACTATTTATTTATTTATATAAAAAAGTAATGCTCAACTTGAAGTCCATTAAATACTTACAAGTTTTAAATGGTTTCAATAACCAATGTATGGTACTTATTCTTTGATTCTCTTTTTTAATGAATCGAATGAAAAAGAATTTATAAAATGAAATAAGACACTATAAAATATATAATAAATAAAAAGAAATTGTTAGTTACACTATTTATAACTCTGATTTGGCTGAAAATTGGTGGGAAGGTAGCTTAGAACCAGGAGACGGACATAGGATTTCTCATCTTCCTGTTAACCTGACAGGTAAACGTTATGTTGTCTGTTGAAAACTGATAATTAGATATTTTGAAGTATGTTAATGTGTTTGCTTCGAGTTTCTATTAGGTAGCTTATTGTGCCGATATTATCATTACCAATGACGCGGCCAAGAATAATACAAAAATAAGAAATAAATAAAAAATTAACTTAATAAAATCCAAAATCTGCCTATTTATTGCCTCTAAGGCGGAACAAAGTACGCCGGGTCAGCTAGAATAATAATATAGAATACATTATTTTATTATATCATCATCATCATCATCATCCTATACTAGTCCACTGCTGGACATAGGCCTCCCCTAATGAGCGCCATAGCGCCCTGTCTTCAGCTTGACGCATCCAGCATCTGCCTGCAGTCGTTCGCAGATCGTCATCCCACCTGGCCGGAGGGCGTCCTACACTACGTTTTCCGAGTCGCGGTCTCCACTCAAGAACTCGAATTTTATTATATATGTTATACTAATGCATTATGGGCGCATTGAAAAAAAACAAGGACAAAAAAATAATTGTATAGGCATTATCTACGTCCATGTGTATCGGTATTTAGTTTCACGATGGAATACTTTTCTTTGTTATACTATTAACGAAACGGGATTTTGAGCAAAAAAAAATCTGTCTGTTTTGCGTTGATTTTGATTTAAGAAACATGGATGCTATTGTAGTAACTACAATACTTTACGGCATGGCTAAGACTTAAACTTTTGTGCTGGTTACCAATTAACACTAAAATCACTCAGAACGGAATATTTAACAGGACTAGTGTTACGAGTATTTTTAGTTTAAGTATATCAGTTAAGAATTAAAGCAAATATCGACGTTTCTTATCCATGCTGATATAATAAATATCGAGATAGAAGCCAGTTGCAAACATCTAGATCATGTAATACAATCCACGTGTAATCAAAATTAGATGCCAAGTGTGGTTGGGGTGACCCATTGTAATTGCTAAACACTGGAACTTCAACCGTAAAGATGCTGTTGAATTATGGATATAGCATGCAAATTTGCCGAATTATGCTCAAACTTAAAACAACACAAAATGATAAATATCCTGTTACGTGTGTATACCTATTCATTTTAGTTTGTTACATTGATGCACAAAGAAATCGAACATTAGTTCGATTGGATGGTTGCTTCGATGGTACTATCGAAGCCAACCTAGCCGTGGCTTTACACAGTTTGTTCAGATGTATTCAAATTGATTCTTATTTAATATATTTGATACGCATTTACTGCTTTTTATGAATTAAAGAGAAAGGAAAAAAGCGAAAAATTAAAAGAAACTAGTACTAACACAACTACAAAATTCAATAGCCAAATTCTCATCGTTGCATTTTGAGGCATTTGTTTTCTCTTTATCAGATAAGATATTTCACGGCCTCCCTGGCAAAAACTTTGATCGATGCAATTACCATTAAAGTATGAAAAGTAGTAATGTATGAAGAAAGACAGTATTCCTCGGACGGACATAAACTACTTTATATCCCGGAAAAAGGTGTGCCAAGCCGCGGCTACTCCTAACCTATAAAAAAAGAACCAATTACTGAAATCTATAAAGAAACTGCCCGCGGCGCGTACGAAACAAATGCCAGTGACAGATCGAGGATAGTAATGTGAATTGAAAGTAGGCCAGCTGCGCTTGTAAATGCATTGCATAGAAATATTCTGTCACTTACGAGTAGAATGCGATTCTCGTATGCATACCTAATGTGCGAGAGCCGCGTGCTCCCAATTACCCATTAGCAATCGAGTTTCAGCCATTTGTAGCAATTATGACCGTTGTCCGTTGTTGTTGTTGATCTATATCTATATCTATATCATGAACTTGTTAGTTACTAACGACAATTTAGTTAAGAGTTTACTCGGTTTATGTTCTATTATTTCGAATAGTACCGTGCATTCAAATTCCACGTAAAGGCTCTGGTTTCCTGACAGCACTGTACAAACATTCGGCTAATAAACTAAAAACCGTTGTTTGAACAAACTTCTATGGTGTCACTTCATACACTGACGAGCGTGACATAACGCGGCTTATAATATTAGTGTGATGGTACAAAACCCTTCGCGCACGTGTTGACTCGTACTTGCCCAGTTTTATTATTAAAAAGATGGGTCCTTTTTCATTTATTTCACTTTATGTTTGTTTCATCATGATTCAGTTTATATTCTTCCTAATTTGAGTTTATTTGTACAAAGCATACCCTGTAACCGTATGTAAGGAATCGCTCCTAAAGAAAATAGCCAAAGTGGTTTGTAGAGCTAGGACAGGACGTAAAATATTTAAAAGCACGTGAAACCCGCGTAAAATATATAATGTTGCGTCCAGATTAAAAACATTAACATGTTAAACATTTTTATACAGGTGCTCGTCAAGCCGGGTGCCATGGTATTTGAACCAATTGCAATAGCTTGGTGACTTTTTAAGCCTGAAAAGCATTTTACTGTTTTTTTAAATATTAATAAATTTCCGAAAATTGGAAATTTTAACTATTATTTGAATAACATAACTTTGCTTCATTACTTCTGGCATATTAGCCCGTACCTAATAGTATATTTCAAATTTCCGAAAAAATATTAATAATAGGGTATATGCATGTGATTTCAAAATGGCTAAAAAAATATATACGTATTCTCTATTGATATAGAAACATATCTACATATTTATTTTAGAATTTCGAGATGTTTTTATCGTAGAATTTTACGTTTGAAAAATTAATATTTTAAATCTCAATCGCAAAATTTCAAAACGCTACGCCATTGACTAGAGCGGAAGTGACATCCCTGTTTACATTTCTTCTTTTTTTATTCTGCTTGCTGCACCATGATTTGACACTATTCTGCCCACTTCACATTTCGTATTGTCGGTTATTTTCAGATTTTTCGGAAAACCTCTTTTCTGAGATGGTCACTACTGAGGTCGTCACAAAAGGTTTTAATCGAGTGTGAACGTGGACGTCAAATAAACATGGCGCTAATATGGCAGCGTTTTTATCACCCGAACATGATTGTAGTTTTGATTTGGTTTTTTTTACTTTATTATTGCGAAATTCAGTGAGCGTCTTATCATTTTTCGGTTAAATAATGACCTAAAGAATCGTGTAAACAATAAAAAAAATCGATGCATATATACCCTATTCTTAAAATATAAAATTAATATTGATGTGCTCAGTGTAACTTTGTTTGTTTTGTTTTTTACTTTCCCTCGTTTTGTGTGTCGTGTGTCGATATGTGTGTGCTAAATACATGTCTATTCTATTATATTTTTCTTATATTCTAAATAATTGAGTTAATTTTAAAAGCGTAACTACCGACAAAACCGACCGTAAAAACCGACACCAATTATATGGTTATCTTAAAGATGCTATTGTCAGAACTGGACCAAATTTAAATGGTACCACACGGAGAGCACCAGCTTTCAAATAAAAAATAACCATTAAAATCGAATCACCCAGTAAAAAATTCTGAGGTAACAAACAAATAAATTCCAAGAAAACTGTCGAATTAGGAACCTCCCCCTTTTTTAAAGTCGGTTAAAAAACAGCTAGTATGTGGTTCCACCGCCCCCAATTACAATAGGGCACACGATCTGCCAAACACCCTGTATAACAAATCGTCCATACGATGAAACATGTGCAATAACTATGTTTTATAAACTGTTTTGTTACTTCTCTGTACGCTTAAATCGAAATCGAGCCTAAAGATTAGTCTTCTTTATAATATAAAAATGAATAGCTAAATATTTTAGTAAGCACATAACTCAATAACGCCTGGACCAATTTGGCCGATTCTCTTTTTAAATGTTCGTTGAAGTTCAAGGATGGTTTTTACAGCGAAAAAAGTCTAATAATTGCCGGGAAAACACCTATAAACGTCTCCATAGGAACAACGCGTGCGAAGCTGCGGGGCACTGCTAGTAATAAATAAAGTTAAAAACTACAACCCGACTACGTAAAAGTTGTAAACTAGCGTTCAATAATATTTCAAATAAATTTTAACCATATAAATTTATCTATCATTGACATTTTTATATCCAGGTAGTCGGAGGCACCAAGCTTATAAATTATGTATGTGCCAAGCTTACAAAGGCCTTTGACTACTGAGTATAAAAAAATAATTATTTCATAAATTTACAAAGGGTAATATTAATTTGAAACATCCATTGCACTTGGTCAGTTTTATTTATTTTATATTCCCTTTTTCTTGTACCATCAGAGCCCCTCGCCAAATGTATCTTGCCCGCTAATCGGACTAGAAATTTCAGAGCTTCGTGGGAACATAAATCCGGCTACATCCATACAAAGAAACATAGAGTTCATTACGGATGTAAGCGGGTTAACTACGAACCTTATTTTTGTTGGAAGAACACCAACGTTTAACATAGGGTGTCAACCTCATCACCCTCTTTCGTTGGTAGTCGGGTAAAAAACGGTGTCATCGTCTGTAGTTAATCGGTATTCAAATTGCGTTAGAATCCAATCTCGTAGCACGTAGATTATTTCTCGTAGCGCGTCTACGAAGCGTAGCAATCAGTCAATGTCGTAGGCTTGTGCTACGCGCCTCGTAGCAAGTCGTAGCTAATCGAATATCAATAGCCGTGTTCGTCCAACACAAACTAGGTTCATAGTTAACCCGAAGGCAATTCCTATATTTTCTTATTCAGATTTAACTTATAGGTTGGTTGTATAGGTTGTGACTATATTTTCTCAGTTATATACTCTACTAGTAGCTGCCCGCGGCTTCGTACGCGTTGTTTCTATGAAACTTTTTACGGTTATTTCTATTCTGTCTCATGGGATAATAAATAGTTTCAGAAATGATAAAAAATTCCAAAAAAATTCAGCCTAAACGATTGAAACAATTGAGTTAAATGCAGACCGTTACAAACACATACTAAGTATAATACGGATTTATATTATTTCATGATAGAGGCTTTGTTTTATTTGTTCGCAGTACTCAGCAACATCCAAAGTATTTTAACAAAACGACAACAACAATGAATCCAAAGCGAACGACATAGCGCCGGCATCGCCAACATGCCTTTGCATTCCCGACATAATGTAAAACTAAAGGTTTTCGCAGACGAGAGAAATCTTTCAAGACAAGAAAAATCCTTCTTACAGTTTGTGGTATCTAATATAAGTTATTCAATGATGCCTCTGTTATAGTTTTATTTTGTAAAGCTTAGGCAGAGATACAAAGTTGCGCTTTTTGGCCAGCAAACTCTATTTTCGCATCTCTGCCTAAACTATACAAGATATAACTATGATCTAATGTATCTACTTAGTTAAAGCTACTCAGTTAAAGCCCGAATGCATATTTTGGTGACGCGTGGTAGTGGCCTCGTTGGTTTGAAGAGTGCAAAGTCTAAAATGATAAAAATCAACTTGATTTGTTTCTCATAAAGATCTTTACTAAAATTAGGTCAACATATTTGTTAACTCTAAGGCCCGTATTATGTAATCTTAGTCATAGAGCTATGCTTGAGTGACGTTTATGCTACAGAAAATCATTGCTCGAGCATAGATCGATGACTGAGCAAACTTTTATAATACGGGCCTAAATGATTATGACTTAAATTGTGAGAGATTGGTTATCTATATATATAAAAGAAAGTTGTGTTAGTTACACTATTTATAACTCAAGAACGGCTGAACCGATTTGGCTGAAAATTAGTGGGGAGGTAGCTTAGAACCAGGAGACGGACATAGGATAGTCTTGATGAAATTTGGCAGGGAGGTAAACGGTATCCCGGGGACGGCCATAGCCACTTGAATAGAGCGCGCGAAGCCGCGGGCAAAAGCTAGTATAGATTAGATATAGATTTGAAAACAAAACCGGCGATACAGGTTACCAGTCCATTCCATGGATACTTAGTCTGCGGAGTAATTCACTGGAAAATCAGCAGCTTATAGAAGTTTGCAGCCTTAGCGGAAGTTTGCAGTATTTATTTTAGAGACGAAAATCGAACGGTACTGGTACCGTTCGATTTTCGTAAACGGATCTGGATCCGTTGTAATATGCAAGCATTGTGACATGTGGGGTAAGCGAACCTACTAGGTTCAGGCATTGCAATTTGTGTTCGATGTATTATGCAAGAGTAGAAACCCGCCGGTCATCTGCAAGTTTATGCCGCAACATGGTATCGTGTTATTTTCAAACGGGTGGTCTTGAACGTGATGTTCAAAATGGTAGGTGCAAACAATTTTATTAGGTACTAGCTGCTTCGCACGTGTTATTCCCATAGAAACGTTTAAAGGTGATTTATATCTTACGGGAACTGATTGAATGGGATCACAAGTAGCCGTATGTTTGATTGAATTCGTGATTTATAAGTCAAAGTCAAAGTCAAATCGTTTATTTCTTTAGACTTACAAAATAAGTACTTAGACAAGTCAAATTTTTACTATATAAACATATAAGTAGGTAGAAAAAAATTAGGAAGCTTTATCTGTGAAATAATTTATTTGCCTTTTTCGATTCTATTTAGTCGGGCATTTTGCAAAAATGTATTTTTCATTTTTCGAAGAACCTACCAAATTATTTGTAGCGGTTTTTGCAATTTATTTTTAATTCATAGCTTTATATAAAAAAAAATTATATCACTAATATTATAGATTGAATATCCGGGCCGAATAACGAATAACCAGAAGGATGCCTTCTGTGTTATTCTGTTCTGTCAGAAAGGTAGTGCGTGCACTTACCTGCGTTACTGCAATATAGAGTGATTCGGGGTAACCACGTGCAGTCGGTTACCATCTAATAACTCTATATTCGGATAAAAAATTACGCACCCCTATTTCTCAAAAACTACATCAGCAACAGAACGCCACTTCAACATAGTTAAATTAACGTCTTCGCACATTTCAAATATACATCGAAATAAATGTACATACATGAACAAACCCAAACCAACACAATACATTTGGTGACAACCAGTCAGATAACGCAAAAGCAAAGGGCAACTATTTCACTTTGTGAAAACGAAGCTTCGAATGGGTTGGAATCGGTGCCTACGGGGTATTTAGAATATTCCGATAGGGTGCGCCTACTGCTTTCAGATTGTGCAGCGGTTATATTAATAAATACCTAATTGATTAAAGGGATTTCCAGAGGCTATGTTAACGGATACGGAGGTCGTGCAGCGTGCCCGTCATCGCACGTGTAAACACAACCATATCATAATTTACGTTGATGTTTATGGATAGGCGGGGCGTGGAAAGTGGCGGTGGCTCCCACGGTGCCCTCTGCGACGCCGCGTGCGATTCGGTTTGTTTGAATTTGGTAAACCTTCACCTTGTTAGCTATAACTTGTTTTCGGATATGGTTCGATAGAACTGAAACGTGGAGTTTCACTATGGACCTCGTCAAAAACTAAGGGTGTGCATAGAGTAATGGATAGGGCTTTGTTTAGATCTCCCTGCGTGATCGAATCAGAAAGTAAAATGGTGGTGGCTCTCACGGTGATGGATGAAACAATTGCGTGTAAAATCGCTTCGTAAACACACTCTACCAACGCCATGTGAATTCAGTGCAGGCCACACCACGCGCCGCATCTCCGTAAACAAGGCCTGAATTACCGACACATTTCCTGCAAGACCAGGGTGTTATTTGCGTGATATTTCTTTATTTTGCGATTTCGTACGCAAAGTAGGCGTTCGTCAGTCTTCTATGCTGATCGTACTCACAACGCAACATGTTCAAAATCATACACGATCAAACGAAGTTGGTCATTAACCTGCATCGAGCGGGCCGAGTTGGTACTAACCCTCGATATCATCTTCAATGTATACTTGCTTTTTGAAGCGCGCGTTTTAAAAACCATCTGGTTTGATACATCCCACATACATCTGATAAATTCATACACTTCCGCACTCAAACGCGCGATTCATTGTGTTGTACTAACTCTATTATTACGAAAAAACCCCCTTTGCTAAATGGCTTTCGTAATTTGCAATTGTATGGCAAAGACCATTTAAATGGCTTTCAAAGGATGGTCGATTCAGCTTCTAATTCCAAAACACCCCACTTAGTTACATCATTTAAGATCCGAACACCTTGCAGAAACTTACAGAGTTTTTTCAACGCAAACGGATGATGGGCACAAATATGGCACCTGGTCCCGGCACCAATCGAACTGATTTATACATGGTTGGAAAGCTCTTTTTCTGTCGAATAAGAATAAATATGGTGCTAGTTCCGATTCCCTGTCCGTTTTGAATAATTTCACTTTGAAAGTTGTTTATTTTTGATGAGTTTTTGACACTTCTTATTAAAGTACATTTTATTATTATATTTATAAGTACATTTTATTGTTATCATTTTATTGTTTTTACAATATAACATCATTATCATTATCACCATCAGATAATATTAGTACACTGCTGGACAGAGATCTTCCCTAATTCAAAAATCTAATCGAAAATCCCTCGAGGATTCTAAGGTATTAGAAATAGAGCTTAAAAGTTTTAACCATTTTCTCAGGCAACCTCAGTCAGACCTACTTTCCAAGTATGAGTTATGAACAAATATTAACCACATCAAAAGTAGTCATTATCGCTGTTACAAAATAAGCCACGGATCACAAAATAAGGTACGAAAATAATGAGAGAAAATACGTCGTTATGGTTATTTTGATAAAAGGTCAAATGACGAAATGTTTTTATGTTCAGATCGCCTTAGCCTATATCAGGCTTCTTCCGTTTTAGGAACAATAATTCATAAAACAACGGGAGACGTAAGCCGACCACAGAATATAGTGTTAGTGATAATTTCTCTACTCTAATAAATTTTCACCGGTCCAAAAACGACGCGCCGCGTCAGAGAGTCGGTGAACAACGAATACCAGTAAATGATTTACTAAGTAGTATCTACCCACACTTAATGGGTTAGAAAATGTCAGCGTGCACCGCCACTCTTTACGCCCCGCCATCCATATATATCAACGTTGATTGTTACATTGTTAGTTTTCACGTGGTATTTCTTTTTGTCCTATTGAAAGGAGCTATACTCGTATATCCCTTTATCAAATACATAATATACAATACGATAAATATTTTTTACAAATAGCGCCTCGCGGTTTCACCCGTGTAGTGCCCGTTCCCGTATTAATACCGGGATAAAATATAGCATGTCTCTCCCTTAAAAATAAGCTTTTTAACGGTGAAATTTTTTTTTTATCGCTTCGGAACTTGTTAAATATAAACAAACAAACAATCAAACCTTTCCTCTTCATAATATTAGTATAGACGTATAGATTACGTGGAACGAACGTAACGCGCAGCCCCAGAGCAAAACGACTTTCAAGGTCAGGGGCACCTAACATGGCAACTACAAAGCTAACTTGCTATCGGTAATGTAATTTTCAAATCTAATCACTGTGAACACCAGGCAACTCACAATTATATTATCCTGCAAGCCACTTGAAAAAATCCTACACCCCATACAAACATCTACGCATAACATAATATTACGGTATATTGCTACGGTATATTGCTCTTAGAAAAAGCTTACCAGGGTAGTTTTCTCCCGCCTGACGATTTACGCCAGCGACGCACACACAGACAATAAAGTACAATGCACTTTGGAACGGTTTTAGAGTCGCAACAGCTACATAAGGTATTTTAAAAGGCAAAGGTTCGTAGAAGACTAACGCAGAGAGGGATGTGCGCAACGAGGGGTGTGTTGTTGGCGCGGCGAGCGGCGCGTGCGGGGGAGTCAAGGGCGCCGACGTCGCTATTGTTCAAGGTCACAAGAACCTGATTAAGCAATCGATAGGCATACCTACTCATTGACAATCACACGGACATGTTTATTTTAGCAGATGGTGGATAAAATGCTCTGCGATTTAATAGGAAAACACAAACCCGAGCCACCACCGGGGACCCGAGGGGACCTTGATCTACGCAAAAGCAATATTCAGGACCGCTCTCTCTGTCTCTCACGTACTGTTTGAATTTAGACGGATTACCTAAATGGTAACATGCTACAATGGGTAACGCGAACAAATGAAACAGGCTCGGTTTCATTTGTTTGCGTTCGTGTCCATGAACGTCTATGCTAGTAGCAAAAACGGACACTGTGCTGAGAGTCAAATTTGTTCCTTCCTACGTTACGGGATATAACGATACAATATTCTCTCAGCAAAATTCTATAAGGCAATATCGGATGCTGTCTTGTGTCCTTGGATAGAGACAGCGGGCAAAAAGGTCAAAGCAGCAACGGGTGGTCTGATTCGACTCACACATTTGATGATTTTCTGGTTTGCTTTCGGAATTTATTGGCATTAGTTCTTATCTAGGTTATATGCTGTGTATTGTATTTTCCCAATGACCCAATTGATCTCCAGTACGGTTTGGTTTATCAGACACAGTTTTCTGTAGAAGATAAAGAGATGATTGACGATGGATCTTACCTAACCTAGTTACACTTCCAAGTATTCAAACGCAACTGAAATTCATGCACGTCTCACATCTGAAATGAGCAATTTTAACAGATTTTCATTGAACACTTTCAAATTGCACGACGTGTTTAACTTTTGAAATCGCGTAGATAGTATCAAGACCTAATGGTCTGCATGCAATGGTCCTAATTAGCTGTTCGGAGCCGAAGTTCCCTTCTACCCACTTGTCTTTTCTTATGATATTAGTCTTCTTCCTCCTTTTTAACCGACTTCAAAAAAGAAGGACTACTCAACTCGACTTTTTTTTTAATTTATATATTTTACCTCAGAACTTTCGAGTAAAGATTTTGATGATTATTTTTTTATTTAAGAACGGGAAGTACCACCCGTGCTGTCTCAATTTGGTCCAGTTATGACAATGGTATCCATGAGAAAAACATAAATCTTAAGTCAGTTTATAGTTATTTTTTAACAAACCCCCTCTCTATTAACAATTATTCTTCTCAATTATAAAGTTCTTCAATTGGTGTTTTAGCTTCGAGTTTTTTGTCTATTTTTGACCATTTTACAATCTCAGACGAGTAAGTAAGCACGGGAATGGCTTAGGTATAGCTTTGAAAATATTATTTCAGTTCAGAGGATTTAATCTAATAAGTACCTATATCGCTTGAGACTCGATGATATAGATTGTCCAGCACTATTTATTTTAGTTATTATATGCAAATATTCCTCGAACTGTTTTAAATATACAATGGTCAGTTGTTCTTCCTTGTTGAAGTTCAAATATTTAGGTATAAGTTTCGTTTTCATCCAATGCGCCTAAATATTTTCGTCATTAGTATTTCGCCTCTATGTAAATTTATTAAGGTACCAATTAACAGGAAAAAACGGATTGTTACGATTCGTTTCGGTTGCGTATTTTTGAGAATATAAATAGGCCGGCGAGCCATCGCCGATGCCGGTAAGTGAAAAAAGGAGCCATTCGCTTCTCCTGGGAGAATCGAAAATTTATGAAAATGTATGGCTGCCGGTGAGTGGAAAAACGGCAGATGAGTATGGGCACATGCCGGTAGACGTACCATCGCCAAACGTAATGCCTATCCAGTTTGAAACTATTTTGCTTTGCGTTAAAAACAAAAGATATATTTTTGCTGACTATACAAACATATGCACGTTATCTATCCGACATACCGGGACGGAAATTAGCCCGACAAGCGATCGTGTGGTGCACACCGGATCCACCACTGTGCGTCCGGTCGCCGCATGGGTCACAGATCAAAGAACATGAAGGTCACAGATCAAAGGCGCACCGCTACTGCTCTCTAAATTGTGCATTTAAATTTAGGGCTAACAATACGTAGGTGTATTTCATTTTATGGTTACGCTTTGTTTGTGTTTTTTTTCCTCCTTAATATCACGGCAATTACCGCAGCTATCAACCAGAAGTTTTTAATTCGTATTGTGTCGTAGTACCGTGACGTCACAAAACGACTGTCGGAAGACCAGCGTTGGTTGTAACGTGTTGCTTCGTTCAGTTGCGGCCTTCAAACTATCGATACAAACCTATAAAGCCTTAGCCGAATGCATTGTTCTTTATTGTACATATATGCACATGAGGAGGAGCTGCCAAGACCTACATGATTAAAGTGAAAAAAAACACAGAGAGCACTTTTAAAAGTTACTATGGCCCTGCCCTATAGACACCCGACTATCTACCGGCAAAATAATAGTAGATTATCGCTCAGAATAATCTACGTGTCACAATGCATAACACAGAACAATATATACTAACTAAGTAGGTATCATAAGGAGTCATTGCCGACTTTCCCTGAGCCAACTAAAAGAATAAAAAAACTTCCTACTCCTTCAGTAAAAAGTACATTCGCACGTAGACACTACATTTATTTTGCACCCACCCTTTACAACGAAATAACCCCAACCTAACACAGCTGAGCTCCCATAAAATCAAAGCTATTATCAGACATTGGTTTAACGGTCTAGACTACGAAGGCGTTGATAAGTTAATTACTTAAAACGAAGGTTAATTTTTAGAACGGGGTCGAACTCTATATTCAACTAACTTAATATTTTAATTGACTTAGGTATATTTTTGTTTTGCTCCAAATCTTATCATATACCTTTAAACGTGAAATTTTTGTGTATATAAAATATCTAAATCTCGGAAACGGTTCCAACAATTTTCATGAAATTTAGTATACAGGGGGTTTCGGGGGCGATAAATCGATCTAGCTAGGATTCATGTTTAGAAAATATCGTTTTATTCGTGTTTTCAATAAACTTTCATCAACTTTATCGTAATCAATTGACTCTTCCTGCCTGACATCTTTTGCCGAATAGTAATACTGTTTTATTCGTGTTTGCAACTTTACCGTGATCAACTTAAACACTAAGCTGAAAAATACATAGAAATTATATAGTACTAGCCATAGAGAGAAATGGAAAAAAATGGAAAAGAGCAGTAGAAAAAGAAGAAAAACACAGTTGCTTGCCATATAAAGACACAAAGGGAAGCAGCCAAATGGCCAAAGCCTCGACAATGTAACAGAATTTGTCGTTACAAATGCTCTGAAGCTTTTTCCGAAATTGAACGTTTGGAATTCTGTAAAGATTGCTGGTCTAATAAAGATTTTGGCATGCAGAAAGAGTTCTTACTCAAACGTATCAAGATTAAACCAGTTGCAATGAGCTTGAATATCTTGCCTGTAGAAAAGCAACGATCTACTTCTAGAGAGTACAGCCTTTTTAAAAATGAAGAATACGTGAGAGTTTGCAAAGCTTTTTTCGCGTCAACTTTGGTAATTTCTAATGGGCCTATTGAAACAGCGGTTAAGAACATCAATCCAGTCGGATCATTTGTAGGTAATGATAAACGTGGGAAAAGAATTCCTCCAAACAAGACCTCAGAGGAAAGCATCAAAGATATAAGAGAACACATTGAAAGCTTTCCAAAGATAGACTCCCATTACTACCGCAAAGATACGACGCGGCAGTACCTAAGTGAGAAATTAATTATTTGCAAGATGTATGAGCTTTACTCCCAAAAAATTCAAAACGAGAACAAGATACCCGTCAAATTCAATATTTACCAAAAGATATTTGGTACCGAATATAATTTGGGTTTTTATCACCCAAAGAAAGATCAATGTTGCCTATGCAACCGATACAAACGCACTCCGGATCCAGATGATGCGCTCAAGAAACAGTATGAAGACCATATCAAAAGAAAAGAAGCCTGGTATGTATCAAAGGAAAACGACAAAAAAAAATTATAAGAAGACCCAACTTACCTTTGCGTCACCATAGACCTATCAAACAATTATTTTTATACAGAGCCTATTACAAGTAAGTACCCTGCACTGCAGATAGCCTAATGTATTATTCTCGAAAGTTGAACCTATACAACCTATCCATCTACGAATTTAAGCCACCACGTTGAATGAAACGCGCATTGCATTATTTGGAGCGAAATTAACGGGAAAAGGGGAAGCACTGAAATTGCTTCGGCAATAGATTTATGACTAAAGTCAGTACCAGAAGATGTAACGAGTATAAACTGCTATTTACTCAGATACATGTTCAGGTCAAAATAGAAACCAGTTCATGGCTGCATTCCTGATGCATGTAGTCCAAGCTAACCAGAAATTGAAACTAATCGAACAAAAATACCTGGAGAGTGGACACACATTCATGGAGGTGGACTCAATGCATAGTGCCATTGAAAAAGAAAAACGATTCACAGATGTCTTCTCAGTCATTGACTGGAAAGTCATTATGCATCGAGCCCGCTCCACCGGACACAACAAAAATACACGCCCTTATAATGTCACTGAACTGTCTTTCAGTGTCATGATAGATGTCAAGAAGCTAGCATCACAAATTATGATAAATAGAAGCGTATGTACTGATGGCAGTACAGTCAATTGGTTGAAAATAAAATGCCTACGCTTCGAAAAAGACTTACCAGGTATCGTACAAATCAGGTACGATTACGAAGGGTCGTACTTAACCCTGGACACTCGAAGTACCAAGAGGACTAGAAGCAAGTCATCAACATCGGTAGATACCTCCCAAATTAGGTTGGAGAAGGCTTACAAACAACAACTTCCGATATCAAAAGATAAAAGAAGGATCTACTCAATTTGAGTGAAAAAAAAACCAGAGGCGCTACACGCGTGGTATCAAAACATACCGTCGACCAACGAAATAGTAGCTCATAATTCTGCGTCAGAATAAATGATTTTTATCTACAGAATTATTTACTGGTCGTAATAATGGGAGTTTATAGTTTGATTTTTATATTTTTTGGTAGAAGCGCCTGTTTTTGTTAAAATGTTGTTTATTTTGTGTTATTTTTCTTATTTTAATATTACATTGTACGTCAAACCTAAGTATTGTGTTTTATTAGAAGTCTTTATTCCTAAAACCGAATATAATTAAAGGTTTAGCTCAACTTCAAATAATTTCAGTCTAGTTAAAAACAACTAATTGATAAACGAAATCTATCTAGGAAAAGGAACAATTAAATAACCGCAATTATCTAGAGAGATTTTATGCTTAATTTTAAGCTTAGGGTAATTTCTTAAAGTGAAAGAACTGAATAACTAACATGGAAAAGTAGATAACTATATCTTACTTTCCAAACCTCATTGAGGTAAAAATAGATATCTTGCTTCTGAGCTATTATCACATAAACGAAAATAATTAGGATCGCCAACCACGTCATAATTATGATTATTTATATATTATTTAATATTATTTAGATAATTAATAAATTAATATTATTTAGATTGATAATTATATATTATTTAGATTCAATAATGACAGACAATGCCATTTTCCAGCAGCACCATTAATTATTATTTGTACATGACTTTAACGATGCCCATTTACAGCTGATCTATTTATTAATTTATCTTTTTTTATATGTACAAATTATTAACTTGATTATTTTTCTGTCTTGTCTGTTTTATGGCTTCAAATTATAATTCAAGCAGCATTATATTGTATAATTGACGTCTCCAAGTGTGCCTTGTGCTCCTACGGCGAATAAATGAGTATGAGTATGAGTATGAGTATGAGTATAAAAGATAATCATAGAGCTGTTGCATAACATATCAAAACACCCACTGTAAATTTTGTGCTATGAAAATACTTATTGTAGTTTTTGTCGAAAAAAAACACTAAATCGTCGTTTTCTCGCGATTATGGTAGAGTTAGTTATCTATTTCTCCACCTACATAATACAATACACGACATAGATAGATATTTTTTATTATACATAGAAAATATCCAGAACGCCCTGAACAAATATCGCTATTGCTCTGGGTAGCAAATACCGCATACCCAGAACATGACTTAATTTATTTGTGTCCATGTTTCAGTCACCTTACCTTATCTGAGATCGTGCCTGCTACTTTTCTACTTAGTGACAACTTAAGTCCAGCGCTCCTGTTGTCACACAACCGATCTTAATGCATCTGCCAACCGGTACTTTCCAGAGTGGCAGCGAAAGCCGAGTGGGTACTCGAGATTTTTCGCTGGCGCTCTGGATAGCGAATGCCGCGTTGCGTCTGAATATGCCTTTGTAAAAAATATATTAACGTTCATCAAAGAACTTTAATATATGTTTAGTCGGAATTATAAATTAATACGAAAACAGAAAATAAGAACGAAAGCTACCATTTGCTTGTTTCCATGAATTCATAGATATTTTTTGTGGATTCTATATAATGACGTGAGCCGAGTAGGAAATAGTACTCGTGTTATACTACGTTTATGAGTACATACATAAAAAACATACAGACACATGGGGTGTGTATTGCTTTTGAACTGAACTCGACCAGTCTGCTCTGGACTAGGATAAACTAGACAAACTTCACAACGATATTTTTGGGGGCTTACTACTACTTTTAGAGTCCAAGAATGTGATATTTGTTTTTTTCATAAACTAATCTCTCTTGAATAAAACTTTCTTTAGTTTTTTAAAGTAGCCCTGAATCAGGTTTGTATGTTATTTGTGGCAGAGGAAATTGATTTGCATTTGCGTTGAAGTACTCACACGAGGAAACAGTCCTGTCTGCAAGGACCACGATCTTTCTATCGTGTTAATGTCACAAAGATCCTAGGATCCTACGTTCCGAATCTTTGTAATGTCATCAAATCTGAACAAGCGTGCCTTGTTATGTTAAGAGATCAAATTAGCTAGCAAGATTTTACCAATATCAAATCAGATATGACATGTTAGCGTTTAATAAACATCGGAGCTGATTCTTTTTGTCCAGATTGTCCAAGTCTAGCCAGATACAGCTTATTTGCGATTCCGACACCGCCCTGAACTATTTAAGTTTAACCCAGTTTCCACCCTTACCATGACCTGGCCAATTCTGCCGCCTATACCTCGACGGAGATCATTTTTAGACTAGCCCGTGTCAAATCTAGGCCATTTATCACGCTGTTGCTATCTGCACCATTTATTGGCACTGAGCCAGCCTCCCACCCCGCAATATACCTATAAGTTCATATAGATACTCGTATCTTTGCTTTCGTTATTTCAAACTGAAAGCTGGCGAAAAGCGTTTTAATAAACGAGAGGAATACATTCCGTTAGGATTGCTGTCGCGATACTTAACTACGTGAATTTTTAAGTAAAGTTCGTCTTTTGTACTACCAATATAAGTAATAGAGGTAGTAGACATAAAATATACTTTGAAAATTACAGCAATTACAGTTACATTCAAGATAGCAGTTCATACGGCGCCGATTAAAAAAAATATTTTTTCATTAAAAAGATTACTTTTCAGGGAGTGACATAGGCTATATTTTATCCCGGAATTATAGCTGCTAGTTTTGTATAAAGATAAATTTTGAGATGGTCCCTTAAATGTTTGATTCACTATAAAAAGTAGGTTTGTAAAATTTCATCACAAAATAATAGTTTCTCTAACACCTAATGGTTGCACGACGCACGGTACACCATGACGTAATGATGCACATCATGAACGAAGCGCGAAGCAGACTGTTCTTTTAGGACTCGCATTTGACTCAAAAGCTCATCCCAATCTCTCTCTGCAGTCAAGTATAAGGCTGCTTCGTCTGACGATGAGGCTGAGGTATCGATTGTCTTGTTCAAAATAGACACCTCTAGGGCTTCAAATTCTGATTTAATGTTGACTTTGCTGAAGAAATTGTTGTGTATAAAAAGTATAACCTAGACCTCTAACCTCACATTGATCACCCAGCGTTAGTATTCCGGTACCACCTAATTGCATCTGGGTACTGAACGTGAATGTGGCAAGCTATTTATATAGTAAAACATTTAAGTGTCCAAGTGTTTATTTTATAAGTCTAAAGAAATAAACGATTTGACTCTGACTCTCCGACTCATTCTGAACAGCACGTGCACAGTCAGTTGTGGCTCTTTGCAGTTTGATCCATCGATTTTGGCAGGTAGTTATCGATGTTGTGCAAGTAGCGTCGCGGGCCGGTGATAGTCTGTTCAAAAAGAGAAGAGTCGTGGCAATACGGTGAACTAACACTTTTCGCGTCCGTCGTACTGCAATGACAGAGCAGTGTTGTTAACGCAACAAAAGTTGTCAATGGGCACACGAGCGCCCTCAATTGCAACGACTGTTCACTTTTTGAACAGACTCTGGTTACTTGATACTGCATAGTGATTGCTTAAGTTGACGGTCGTAGAGCGGTTTTTGCATTGGACACAAAATGATTTAATTTGTCGCATCATTGCATTGTTTTATATCGTTATCGGACCGAAAGGCGGCAAGTTGTAAGCTATGCAAGGCCCCACCGATGATCGGTACAAGGAATTATTATTATCCTTGTTTTGTGGGATACTGATAATTCTGTCCAATTCAAATATATTGTTGTTCGGTAGTGGGATCTTGATTTCCACTAGAAGATAAGCGCCATATATTCGGGCCGTTACCTTTAGAAATGTTTACATGCTTTTGATACTGTGCTTATCTACAGGTAACATAAGATTGCCCTTAAGCTGCCCTGCGATAAGGTTCATTTGGTATTCCATATCGTCGGACAATAATAAGTGAGGGTCGATGCGACCGTGACCTTATATCTGTAATTGTGCCGATTAGGGATTGTTGTATTCTTCTGATATTTGATATAATTATATTTTCAGTTAATACTGATGAAGTGATAAAAAGGCCAGTACTGCTGTCGTATTCTACTCGATCGATACTCGATTTCTGCTTTGTACTTGAACTGTGATAAAATTCCTTTTCCATTTCTCTTCAAGAGATTCTAAAACAGTAGTTTGATTTTTTATCTCTCTATTTTGCTTTGCAAACCTGTCATCGAAAGAGATATAGACAATATGTCATCTAAAACGCCGAATTCGCGATGTAACCAACTCCTTTTATCAACCCTATTTTTCTCTGGCTTACGGTAAATAGACCTTTGTTTGACCGCAATCTCACCTGATGGAAAGCGAAGATGCGGCCGACGGTGTATCACGAAGGTCTAGAAGATACCTATTCACCCTTGTCTTGAAGAGACCCAGGTTGTAATTGGCCGGAAAAACAGAGGCAGGGAGCGAGTTCCATTCCTTTGCGGTGCGAATAATAAAGGTGGAGGAAAACCGCTTAGTGCGAGTGGAGGGTACATCCACCAAGTATGGATGGTAATGCGCTGTGCGTCTGCTTGTCCTGGAGTGGAAGGGGGATGGTGGGATCAGGTCATGTAGTTCGAGTGAGCATTCACCAAAATGTATCCTATAAAAGATCGAGAGACAAGCAACCTTGCGGCGGTGTTCGAGACTTTGAACTTTAGTCTCTGCAAGGTACTGCTCGTCAATGAGTCTAAAGGCTCTTCGTTCGATCGAGTCTAAGGCTGCAAGGTGGTACTTGGCCGAGCCGTCCCAAACATGGCAGCAATACTCCAAACCAGACCGGACCTGTGCTTGATAAAGGGATAGAAGCTGTTCCGGTGTGAAGTATCGCTTAACCTTATTTAGGACCCCTAGCTTCATGGCTGCTGTTTTGGCCTTCGACTCGATAAATGTGCCAAAGTTCAAAGTTGGTGTGAGAGTGACACCGAGGAGCTCCAGTTGATCATTTATAGGTACCGGTACATTCCGGAAAACGGGAAGCTGGACAAGCGGACTCTTTTTAGCAGAGAAGAGACATGCTTGCGTTTTAGAGGCATTGAAGTTAACCCGATTGGCTTTGCCCCAGTCCGAGACTGCCTTAAGAGTTAGGTTCAAGCGCTGCAGCATGTCTTCTCTCTGCACCTGTACGTCATTCCGACTGGCTTTCCCGTTGGATAGGTACCTCTCAACCACGGTGCTGTCGTCTGCGTACCCAATGATACCGGGTACCAGCAGGTCATTAATGTGCAGCAGGAACAACGTGGCAGAGAGAACAGACCCCTGAGGTACCCCGGCGTTGATCGCCAATTGATCAGACGAGCAGCCATCAACGACTACACGAATGGATCTTTCCCTCAGAAAGTCGCGAAGCCAGTTGCAGAAGAGGTCTGGAAGTCCGTATGCAGGAAGCTTGTTAATAAGGCTGTCGTGCCAAACCCTATCGAAGGCTTTAGAGACGTCAAGTGAAACCGCGATGGCTTCACCGTGCTTCTCAATGGCCTCGCTCCATATGTGGGTGGCATACACAAGAAGATCTCCTGTAGATCGTTTACGGCGAAAGCCGTATTGACGGTCACTAAGGAGGTCATTGTCTTCGAGGTATGCCAGGAGTTTGCCATAAATAATATGGAAAAGAAGGACCAGAAAATCGTAAATAAATTTTGCGCACCTAATATGCCGCTAATATGATAAAAGCGAAAGTAATTGTGTGTTTGTGACCTATTCATATCCTAAGCGGCTGAAAGGATCTTAATTAAATTTGGCAGGGGGTTAGATGGAAGCCCGGAGACGGACAGAAGGCTCTTTTTGACACGGAATAGACCGTGCGACGCCAGGGCTAGTGCCTAATACCAATAAGTTTATGCAAAGCACCACATCGTAAACCTAGTAGGTATTTATAGTTTGAATTCAGTGTTTGAGCTACCATGTAGTTTTATATTCGAGGTGCGTCAAAATTTATTTACGATTTTCTGGTCCTTCTTTTCCATATTATTTATGAACAAGATAAATATTTTTTCCTGGAAAATACTGAAGTATTATACGAGTAATTTTGGCACAGAGATGTAAAGGTGGATCTACATTAGGTATATGCTATAAAAACAAATTGGAGCAGAGTTCTCTTCCACGAAATGCCGACTGTGCTACAATAATAAAGTTTACTTAAAAAACACTATTAAGTACTTCTTCAAGACGCGACATCTAGTTAAAACTGGAGTCTAATTTAGTTCAATGTGATGATGACACATGGATGAAACGACGAATGAAAGAAAGACCTACTTTAAAACACGAAATACGAAGTTTCAGTACACATTCGCACAAAACGAGCAACCTTACTGCTGAACGTGCAAACGTGCGTTGCTTCGGACTCGTCACTAAATGACACATTTATTTTCGAATTTCTAAGAAATAAAAATCATAATCTTTTTCATAGAATTATGCATTGAAAGATCATCCTCATCCTTCGTTGTATGCAATCCGCTATCCGTCAACTTTGTAATTTGTTTTTCTAGGTAGGCACCTAGGTCTCTTGTTTACGCCCGTTGCCCGTTACACAATTAGTTAAGGATTTTACCGTTAGCATCCCTATTCGTTATGATTTTACCCCTTAATTGACCCTTAATTTTCTGTTGGCAGTGGTTTACAAATGATCAATGACCTTTTAACATAAAAATCCCACACTTTTTAGTTTATTATGCACGCAGGTACGGAGACTGGCAACTGCCTCTTGGGCCATGAATGTGTTAGTTTAGTATATCGCAATGACTGCCCTGCCTTGGCAGTGCGACCCGCAAGGCGCGCCGCCGCCGCGACACGGGTACAGAGACTGGCAACGGCCTTTTGGGCCATGAATGTGTTAGTTTAGTATATCGCATTGACTGCCCTGCCTTGGCAGTGCGACCCGAAAGGGCGCGCCGCCGCCGCGACACGGGTACGGAGACTGGCAACGGCCTTTTGGGCCATGAATGTGTTAGTTTAGTATATCGCATTGACTGCCCTGCCTTGGCAGTGCGACCCGAAAGGGCGCGCCGCCGCCGCGACACGGGTACGGAGACTGGCAACGGCCTTTTGGGCCATGAATGTGTTAGTTTAGTATATCGCATTGACTGCCCTGCCTTGGCAGTGCGACCCGAAAGGGCGCGCCGCCGCCGCGACACGGGTACGGAGATTGGCAACGGCCTTTTGGGCCATGAATGTGTTAGTTTAGTATATCGCATTGACTGCCCTGCCTTGGCAGTGCGACCCGAAAGGGCGCGCCGCCGCCGCGACACGGGTACGGAGATTGGCAACGGCCTTTTGGGCCATGAATGTGTTAGTTTAGTATATCGCATCGACTGCCCTGCCTTGGCGGTACGACCCGCAAGGGCGCGCCGCCGCGACACGGGTTCGGACACCGGCAAGAGCCTTTTTGGCCATGAATGTGTTAGTTTAGTAAATCGCATCGACTGTTATTATCATAATTCCCCGTGACTCCATTCGAATTCACAAAAAATTGTTCTTCGAGGCTGAAATTTGCATGACTTATCAAAAATCTCTGAAGCGTCAAGTAGCGCCCTCTATCTATGTAGTTTTAGTCCTTCGTAGCGTTTGTACCTAGATATTGATCTATATTTGTATCACCTTGTATGTACATCTCAAAACAGTTTTTGAAATTTTTTTAACTTTCATACTTTTGAAATGTTAGAATTTAAAAAGTCGAAATATTACCCACTGTAGTGAATTGTATTAAAAAGCTTTAACGAAAACCTAGACTTAAATAGACAGTATCCCGGCAAATAAATAAAATGCTTTTCTGCAAAACTATAGACGTTCTGAGAAGAGTCTGAACTCATTGAGGTTATGTGATGAGGTTGCTCCCATACAAAAGCCGCTTAAGGGTGCTCAACGCGCTGTACTTAAAGGAGAAATGCGCAGCGCAGTCTTGTGTTTAAGTATAATTATTATTACCTTAGTTAAACATTTAACTGTCTTGTCTTAACACAATTCAATAACAGATTCCATGTATCTCTCTAAATAATATTATTTTTTGTGTATGGTTCTAAGCTTAAATGAATAAATTTAACCAATGCCCTAACTTTTTTTTTATTTAATTGTAGTACATATTTAAAATACGAGTAACATAAATAGAAAACTGATTACACTGTCAAAAAATCTGATTAAGGCGCATACACGAGCGAATATGAGAGCGCTACCTATTTTATCATATTTTTACGTTTATAATAGGAATTTTTAAAAATCCTACGTTCAGTTTGTGGTATCTATTATAAGCTATTTTTTAATACCTCTTTTATAATTTTATCTCTTATAGTTTAGGAGGAGATACAAAAATAGAGTTTGGTGGCCAAAAAGCGCAACTTCGTATCTCTTCCTAAGCTTTACAAAATGAAACTATTACAGAGGCATTAATAAATAACTTATAATAGATACCACAAACTGAACGTAGGATTTTTAAAACTTGCTGCGTTTAACGTAATAATAAGATAAAATAGTTGGGGGCGCCACTTTCGCTGGTGTATGGGCCTTAACATAGGCTATTTTATAAAACTTCATTTAAACAAAATGTTTTTTCTTTATATCATGATCTTAATCAAACCCGATTCGTAGTTTAAAACTATGAAACTATGAATTACTTAGGTTCTAAATAATATTACTATTATTCTTATTAATATTATTATATAAAAATAGTACTTACATTGTGGTTTCTTGATGCCGTTGTGGTGGTGCGTGTAAGTGGAGGACGCCGATAAACGATTTTTAAGAAATAAATAATCGTCTTGGATTATTGGTGGCCTCTAACCGTATCGTACCGGGTAGATAACTGTAGGCAATGGGGTAGCGGTTGGCACCACGTTACCAAGCCTCGCGCAAGCGCCCCACCCCGACCCACCCCTCCTCCGTAACACATAACACCATCGATTCCACGTTTTAGTAAATTTTTACCCCCCAAAACTTAAGCAGAGCAGGAATTGGGTCACTCGCGATTCATAGAAACAACCTCTGTCCCGGCTCGGAAGCCATAGCTAGGGCGGGCGGCGCGCTCGTAGCACGCCTTTCCACACGGTTCGGCGCGAGTCATTCCACGCTGCGAACTCCGTATATCTCCTTCAATAAAACCCCCACCGATACCTATAAATATTTATATTTTATTAAAACAATGGTGATGGATGACAAATTATTTTTTGATCAAAACATAAGAATAAAAATGCAGCAATTATCCGACATTCAAAATACTTACTATTATTTTCGTCTTATAATCTTTTCGATTTAACTTTCGCACTTACTCCTTTATAATGCAGGGACCGCCTGCTTTTATTTTCAAGTAGCAAGTCGAGACTAGCGCAGTAATTTCTCAGCGTTCTGTAAAAGCGCAGACACACCGTGTTTACTGAGCGGGAGGGTGTGACACCTCCCCTAGACTGTTTTGACATCTAGGTCAGGTTTTACAAACTTATTTTTATAAACTTCTTCTAAAGGGGTAAAGGGAAGCCGTTTCAGCTCTAGTTACTTTTATACGCAAATGTCTCATCTTACCAAAAATACAAAAACTGATATGAGAGAGATCTAATTAAGTTACTAATTAAATAGGCACACGTTTATAACTAATTATTAATTAAGTTACAATAAAGGTACTTATTACCTACTTATTACTAAAACAAGATTTTAGGTAGGTATCTTTAACCAAATTATAGTCAAATAAAATAAATGAATTAGAACTAATATTAGAATTGAAGCATTTGATGTAACAGCAGACTGTTACTGTTTTTGTTTATGATTATTAGCTATAAATTGTTTTACGTCAAATTTCCCCCTGCGGCTCGTAAACGAATTTTGGCGTTGTTATCGAACAAACACTATTTAAGAAACTTTAGCCTAAGAAATTTTCGCCTGTATCATATAAAGTAAGGAAAACGCTGGCTTTTAACTTTTGTAAATGGTGCGAAATGATAACACAACCGAGGTACGAAACTTTGATAAATGATAAAGGATTTTTTGCTTTAAGAAAATTCATTTGAATTTATTGTTATAACGTTAAGCGAAAAGTGATTTTCGCTTTACGTTATTTACCACTTATAAGGGATGAAACGTTGGTGTTCTTCCAACACAAATAAGGTTCGTAGTTAACCGCTTACATCCGTAATGAAATCAATAATATTAAAAAAAATAAAACGAAATGGTTTGCATAAAAATTTATTGAACACAAGTAAGTTATACAATTACCGGTTAATCCAATAGTATTCGTCCTATATATCGAGCCTTGATTGCAACATTTAGCTTGGTTTATCATTTTTTTTAATTCATGCGTCAAAACAAAACAAACGCTATGAACATACTCAATCAGGGACATAGGACATTATGATACATTTAAATAACCTACACAATGTTCTGTCAATACAGTAAAACAGTAGGTATGTCAATTTTGGATAAAAATAAAAAACAATGTCAATACAACAAAACGTGGTATGTCGTCTTAGGATAAATATGAATTAATTGTGTCAAAATAGTGTGTCGTTTTTCAAACACAACACTACAGGTAAATAATAACTTTGTCAAGATACAGTTTCTAGAGAATACTAAACTATTAAATTACAATGAACTAAAAACTATCTCCTGATTCACTCATTAAAAATTCATAAACTTCAGAAAGCGCAGGCAATCTGACTCAAGGGCGGGACAAAACGGGGTCGCATCCATTAAACTCAAATGTCTATACCTTTTAGTGGAAAATAAGGTCAGTGTCAATTAATATGCAAGCCAAGCGAAGCGATGCAGAGTGTTCTCTCTCCGATATAGAGTGATTTTATTAAACCTCAAGCGATTTCCTTGCAGTGTTTTACTTTAAGCACATCATTTTTGTAGGTCAAGCCTCTGACATCAATGTGGTTTGACCTAGAAAAATTATGTGCTCATTCACCAAATCCAACACACATGTGTAAGAACTGTTAAGAACAATCGGCCTGTGAGCGTGGCCCATGACACCTAACTATTCTGAGTGTGACAGTTTGTTGATAATCGTACCCGATGAGGTGCAATAAAATCAAATTCAAAACTATTAACAGAAGGGCATTGATAGGTCCGAACCACGGCTTATCCGAATGCCTCTATAATATGATCCCTATCTCTACGCAAGCGGCGACAGTACCGCGTATACATTTGACATTGTACACGTAGTATACAGTTACAAGAATTTTAACAATGTACAGTACTACGTATTTAACATAGTACATTAATACGTATTTAACATTGCTACACGTATTATTCTTCCATCAGCGGCATCATCAACACTGCGACATCTAGCAAGATGAAGTCATTATTTTTATTCCAGAAGAAAAGTCTTTTAGGAAATTGAGGGTTTAATAATTATCTATGCCGATAAATGATATACTTATTGAAAATCTATAATAAGATGTAACTTTAATATCATAACAATTTTGTATTTTAAAAACATAGTCTCAGTCATAAGAAAACCTGTAAAATGCTTTTTAAATATTTCAACAATTTGAAATCCGAATACTCTGTACTGTGTATAGATATTGAATGTTCGGATTAGCGAGACTGCTGTAGTACATTTAAACTAAAAGCTATAGCTTTTAGTACGGCACAGTTATAAACCTGTAAAGCTTTTACACAGGGTGCCACGGAAAGGGTGTACTAAGCTGAAAGGGGGACGTTCTGGAAATCAATGATAATCAAAAATTGTAGAACAAACCTTGTCCACGTTTGCTCTACTTTTTTAAATACTTATTCGAATATATTTACGTTTTAAAGAAACTATTAGTTTTTTTGTTAGATAAAAGTCAATAAGAGGCGCTTATCAGAGGCAGGCCTGCGTCCAGCAGTGGATCAATATAGGCTTTTGACCAATATAGGTTGAGGAGGACGTTAAAATAATGCCAAAGTGCGTGCAAAAGAACAGGAACAAGAACAACCAATATTTTTCCAATAAAACAGTACACCCTTTCCCTGACACCCAGTATAAGCTTTTATCTGTCGATTTCCATTACTCTGAACTCGGCAAATCGTGATAAATACCCTTTAAAAGCAGGTTACGGTCTATCGTTGTTAGGTTGGTTAGTTAGAAATTGGTTCGAAATTAATTCTAACCAACCTCTATTAGCTCGAGTCAAGAGAAAATCTGCTAAACCAATATTCACAGCGAGCATGAATTAACAAAGCGCCCGTCCACCCTCCAGTCCACTCCTTTAACTTTCATCGGCACGCAGTCAACCATAAATCGAATTCGACAGGATTGCGGTTTCGATTTCGAGAATTCCAGGCGGTAGTAATAAAGCTAAAGAGGTGCCTTTTCTAACGATTATCATTTTATATCGAAAGCAATATCTTCTGGCAATAATACATTCACCCTCGTTAAGTCTAGTTTGATATAATTATTTGAACTTCTTCAACAATAATGTTATTTTCTGTTTCTGCTGGCATATTTCCGTAAACCAAACCCAGCGGGGGGACATTTTAACAGTATGATTATGTGTTTTGTATTTTTATATTTATGTATAAACGGACTTTGCCAATAAATATCAAAAGGGGTGACCAAGTTTTTGTCACTGATGCAATCTGATCGTGTAACACATGTTTTATTATTTATTATGTACAGTCAGCTGTATACACGCTTAAGTTTTTACTTTCATTTTTATCGGAACTTTTCAAAGTCACGCACACATTTTTCGTACATAGCACCATAGTCATCGTACATGTCAGAATGCGTAAATAAATTAGCACAATTACTGTACATTAACTATTTAAAAAATTGAAAATTTGGTAGTATATAGACACATAATTTTCGCAGCTGACTTTACATTGTATGTTAATTCAACTAGGTCGCTTCGCTAGAACCTAGTATGAGGACTAATATAAAAAAGCAAAAATCGAATAGTTTCCGTCGATGACGAAAACTTGATCACATCCATTGAGAATATGCAAACCAAAACTTAGGCAGAATAGTATGAAAAACTAGGATATACTGACACAAATATACCTCTATTTACATACATAAACAAATGTCCTAACAACTGTTTAGCATGTAGAGTAACATATTTTACAAATAATCAATTTTCAGAAAATGTCACTGTTCAACAAAAATTTGCCTTATGTAAATACAAATAGGAATACATGTGTAAGGCAACACAGCTCTCAATAAATATATCAAAATCCAATACAATTTAAGTACAATGAGAAATTCAACACATGAGATTAAATTACTGACTGGCATGTATAACAAATTACAATAAAGGTATCCATTAATGAATGATTTCAATATCAGTCGAATATCATAGCCTCACTTATTAATTATAACATAGGATTACGTAATTCAAATTAAGTTTGAAAGGATTTTTATAGCTTTGGTAATGTTTGAGTTGTTTTTGTTAATTTCAGAATAACGAATTGATTTGTACGAATTTGTAAACAATTTACGAATGTTGAGTTATATTAGACGGACATCGGTGAAAACCACGTCTATCGTTACATAAAACATAGCGATAATGCCTAAAAACGCAGTACGACCTTCTACCTAAAGGCTAGATCTCCTGCGTTTAGAATGTCTAAAACTATGAAGAGAGTTTCAAGCAAGTGTTCGAAATATACAATATTAAAATTATGTAGCGGCTTGAAAATATAAACTCCAACCGAGAAAATGTAAACGTGTGGAAACCGGCATTTCAGCAAACAGCTGCTTCTTTTTGGAATATTTGACGGTGACATTAATGCAGCGCATTGGAGCAACCAGCTATATATAAGCTTAAGTTCTATTAAAGAGCAGACTTGAATTCTTGTTTTGTTGATTAGCAAACAATATAATCAATACAAAATGTTTATTTCATCAATAAAATGGCTGCATTAAGCTCTGATTCGTGCTCGGATCCCTTACTAGACTTTGATTCATACATAAATGAGCGCCCCGTCAGTTATTATTATTCCCTTTATTTTGGGTAGCGCTCCGTGAAATATAATATAAACTGCACTGTAATAAAGTTAGGGTTTCCAAGCATAATTAAGTTATTGCCCGCACATTCGTTAGCGCTATATTTTAATGAGCAGCTATTCGTAGTATATTTGTACGGAACAGTAGCATTACGTTTTTCACGTGATAACATTTATAATAGTCAATATGTTGTTCAACGAGTGGATGAATTCAGCCTTTAAAATACAAGATCACAACGTTTATTAATGATCTGTGATTTGTAGTAAAATACTAATACTAATAATAATGGTAAGTTAGGTAGTGCAAATGGACCATCAAACTAGGTCCATTTGCACTACCTAACTTACTATGCGTGCATTTATTTCCAAAATGTTATATGTGGCTAGTCGTATGGAAAAGAAAACATTGACTTTCCCATTTAATACATTGCTTGGAGTGATTTTTTAGTGTTTTAAAAATGAGAATGGCAAGAATAGCAAACGTATCTCAAAAAAATACCTAATTATTATTATTATTATTATTTACTAATTTAATTTTATTAATTTTCGTTGTAGAACAATGGCGTGGCAGTAACACGGAAGCGTAGATATTCGATTATACGATACGATGTGAAACTAAGTTTTACATTCAATAATTCCCATTCCATGAAACGCCGCTATGCCGCTATACTATACCGCTCATTTTATCTATTCGAAAATAACAACTTGGTTCGCCTTTAAGTGCACCCATAGGTGGTGTTTTCTAAAAGAATTTTTAGCGGCCAGTAAGTTTTTATTTATCTTTATTTATAAGTGCGCCGCTATTATCTTTGCCGCGCACTTTTTGAATTTGGAACATCTTAGTATTCAGCGCCTAAGAAATAGAACACAAATATTGTTTGAATAAAGTCTGGTACGACAGCCCATAGTCGCCCTACCGGCTGATTATAACAAAGAAATCAAATTTAAAGACTACAGCCCGCGTTTTTGACAGTTTACACGGATTGTTTCATGGTTTTCTTTTGAAAAATGAGTTCTTCAAGTGATAGTAAATAAAATATGAGGCGCCTTTTTTTCTCATAGTGGGTGATGTAAAGTAGAGTTTATCACTCGGGTGCAAAATATATTTTTGGCTCGGGCGAAGTACTTTTAATCCCTCTCTGCATTCAGGATTCTACAATCCCTAACTTCGCTCTGGCTTTAAAAAAGCGCCCACGCCGTAAAAATAATGTTTTTTCTCCCCTATGATACTTTTTTTTTTTTTTTTTTTATTGCTGATGGATTAGCGTTTGGCAACCAACTCGCTTTAAGAAAGCGAAGATGTAGCCTAAGATGGAACACGCTTTTCCAGAAGGAACTTATTTACCCTAGATTTGAAGACTCCAAGATTGTACTCTAATGGGAAGACAGATGCAGGAAGGTCATTCCACTCTTTGGCTGTGGATATTATGAAAGTAGAGCAGAATTTTTTGGTTCGACACTGTGGTATGTCGACCAGGAATGGGTGGTATGAATTTGTGCGTCTGCTGGTCCTATGATAGAAGGGAGAAGACGGGATAAGGTCGTGCAATGCTTGCGCACAATCACCAAAGTGGTACTTGTAGAACACTGGCAACGCGCCGCCTGTGATCGAGGCTTTGTAAGCTTGACTATATACTAATGAATAAGACAATTGCATGTGATCTTTTAATGTGTGAATTGTCCAGCATTATTATTATTATATTATTATTTTTTAATGTAACTTTGCAGTTACTTTGCCACTGCATTAGCCATGAAACTTCCCTGCCGCCTGCCTGCCTTGTATAATTTGGGGCAGTTGTTGTTACTCGCTGAGAAAGTACATGTTCGATTTATCTTGAGTTTAAACGAGATATAGACACACGACTTTTTCACCGACGTCAAAACGATTTAATAACGGTAAAAAGTCAGCAATATCAACATTTATCCCGATTTTATATCCTCAGATGTCAGGATTTTTTTTTCAAATTCCTATTGCTAGTACGGTACCCGTTTATTAACTGATGTCGAATAACTTGCATCTCTCTAGTAGCTCTAGTGCCAAACTTTCGCACTTATAATATTAATGTGATGTTTGATGCATCATCGGTGGCATTCGGTCGTCGTTCTGAAACCTTCCCTGAACCAATTTCAGAGGCGCGGAAATTAAGCTTAATTTCACCTAGTCGCACCTACTACGTAGTTATTCTGTGATATAACTCCAATTGTTTTAAGAGTTAAAAACGATATCTCTACTTCGATGAAGGTTGACCGGCACTACTTCGCAATTTTAACACCAGGTTTTACACAAGCATTCAGTAAGTATGTAATGAGTTACCTAACGAGAAGTAGTATTTACCTCTAAAAGCCTTAGCGCGATTATGATTAAAAGTTAGAAACGGTAAATAAGTAATGATAATAACATTGTACAAGAAAAAGTTTCAGTAAACCTTAATTAGTTTCAAGCTACGAGTATTTATAAGCCTATTATTGAGGTCTTGTTTCAGAAACAGGCTTAAAGACTAGATGCCAAGAAAGATGCTGGGAAGCAGTTTTGAAATTGCTTTCGTAACGAATGTTTATTAATAATAATGAAAATATTCGCTCGTTGTAGCGATGTTTTTGCTATATGTAAGTCTGCTTACAAGAAACGTTAATGAACCGATAAAGAACCGCTTATAACGTAAAACGTAACTTGTTACGTCACAAACATAATTATGAAAAAAACTTAATTACAGCGCGGATTAATGAAGCTTGCACCGCACCTACTATTATTTTGACTACCTGTTTAATTTTAATAGATAAAGACGACCGATCGCTACAAACTTATCGAAAAATTTGCCTACATCTCGTTTATACTACTTACTTCACGATTATTTGTCTAGTAATATAATTAATCACAAAAATCATAGTCTTTCATTTACTCTTCATAATATTTGGTTGGCGAGTGTACATATTCCAGTTTAATTTTGAATTTTTACTAGGGCTCGAAAGATTCAACTTTTTGCAGAATTCTTGTCGGGACAATCAAATGTGAAAAATTATAAATTTTTTACTGAAAAAAATCGAGAAACTTTTCACAATTACACACACAGGGGTCTCTATGTAAATTGGAGTTCAATTACCTTCATTACATGCTCTAAGAATGGATGAATGTATTAAAGTCCACAATAGCTACAATGATCCCAATTATATTACAGTATGGTACTTTGCATTCATGAATAACTGGATTGAAACAAAATCTACCGTAAGGTTTCGAAACCTTCTACTGAAAACTCTGGACTCTTATAGTAAATTGAACTTATTTATCCAAGTAACAATACAGCTATAGCAGACCCAAAAGTTTCACATTAGGTATCATAACAAAACGAACAACAATAAAAATATTGCACCCGTTTTTGGGAAATATGGATGGATGGATGCATCAAGTTAAAGACACGTTCGTGGAAACGCCAATTCATTTCAATATGGAGTTTACGCCACAAATTGAAAAGGTATAGTTCATTTGACGAGCTGAAAGAACACGGCGAATCATCACAATTGTAAATACATTGCAAAATTGCGAACAATTTTATTTGCAACACTGAACATTTTACACCTCGCTCGTGTAAATGAGGCTCGATACACAGAGCGTTTTGTAACATTCATGAGTGAATAATTCATACGTGCATGTGCATTCATCGTGCACGTATTACTTCCGCAACTGAATACTAAAATTAAATGAAACAGCCACAATAACAGAAAAGGTTAATATCTTCTTTGTGTCAAACAGAACTTTAAAGGCATCCTACTATCCTACTAATATTATAAACGCGAAAGTTTGTAAACTTGTATGTATGTTTGTTGCTCTTTTACGCAAAAACTACTGAATGGATCGGGCTGTAATTTTTGTAATTTTAGATTTTTTGCATAGAGGTAGTTCTAGGCCTAGAATAACACATAGGTTACTTTTTATCCCATAAATCAGTTCCCGTGGGATAGGCAAGAGAAGCCGCGGGATGCAGCTTTTTTTAAAATATAATCGGAACATTACTGATAAGATGAAAATTTAAGTTCTGAAACCAATATAGAAGGAACGAGACAAGAAACGAGACGGGAAACAAAACTGGAAACAAATTGAAACTGGCTGCAAGTTACCTGAACTTTCTCTTACAAGACCCAACTGAAACTGACACAGCCCCGTCGTGTCAGTTTTGCATCTTATAAAGTAAGTGGCGTGGCATCATGGTGCAGGTATATAATTTATACTTGCAAACTACTACTTGTTCTTTGTTTCAATTTTGTACTCTTTATATGAAGCTATGTGTGCGTCGGAATAAATATTATTTTACTCTTTTCTATTCTATACTATCTTATCCACGTAGAGAGCATTAAAATAACTAGTAATTTCGTAACACCTACTACGAAATTCATCGTGACAGGGAACAAATTGAAACTGACTGAAGGTTACTATAACTTTATCTTACAAAACCCAACTTTACAGTGGTTAGTGTTTTGAATAATCCATTTAGTTGGCCGTGTATACATATCTCATTTAAAGTTTGAGCACTAACGTAATGTAATTGAAATATTGCTTTAAGCAATTATGATTTTGTTTGGCCTAGCGGGGTTTGCCCGGTACAGTATTACAGTAGACAAGTGTTTTCCAACAGCATCTAAAAGATTAAAGCTCAAGGATCTTAAAGCAATATGAAAGGATTAATAAAAAGTGAATTGCACTTTGAAAGCTTTGTTCATTGAACTCAAATAAATTCCAATCCAATATCAAAGTGCTTTATTTCTTTCCTTCTCTTTTATCATTGAAACATAAGTAATTAAATTAATTAGAAACGAAGTAAGTTCTATGAAGTACCTACCTAGCTCAACTACCTCCACTGGTGTAATTAAAAAGCTTTTTTATTCATGAACTATCGCGCAAGGCCTCAAAAGGAAAAATACAGGAAAAATTCAAATGTGAGATGAATATGTGCAAGACTCGCTGATAATGACACAAAAGAACATACGCGATTAACTATTTACGTAAAACATACAACGTTTCTCGTCCTCGTTAAACCATAGCAAAACTATGAAAACAAGTTTTAAAATATTTCAATTTGTAGATACAAGCTTTTGAATTGATATGTGTATCTTCTTTATAACGATGTAGAAGTTACTTAATTTAATAACAACGGTAATTCTCCATAAAAATTCTACTACATTTCTCATAACAAAACTTATGGAAATCATATTGATTGGTTTGAGCCATTACAAATGATTGAAAAGGCATTGGCCTACTTCACAGCCATCGCATTATAACGCGACAGTAAAAAGCGCGTCGACTCGCTCAATGGTTCAGTACCATTAAATACATTTTTATTATATTACTGTTGCAAAGAGAACACGGAATTTAATTGATGGATCATCCGAAAATCATAAAGCCGACATGACGCGGCCAGTGATTTTTGAAAATTCCTTCGGTTTACGTAATAATCAGACAACAGGTGGCGGCGCTAGTGTGGGTCAGAATATGGTCTTATTATCTACGCGTCGTCATAGCTGCAATCTCAAAAATCTATAACTTTTCTTTAGCCTGAAATAAAGTATCGGTTAATAAACTCTTTAGTTTATTTCTCATAGATAATTATCATAAAGTTCACTTATTATGAGAGTATCTTTATTTCTGTTTCCATGCTAGAGCTAGCGCATTTGAAATTTATCACTATAAAGCATTACAATTTCATCATAAAATTTCCAACACAGTTAGAAGGAAGAAGAAGAAGCTAGAAAGCTAGAAGCTAGGCAGGCATTTATATTTACGCGTCGTGAGTGGTTTATTACATATTTATTACGTTTCTCGGTGCATTAGTTCACCGGAGTGTGTGAGTACCAACGAAGAGTGGTGTGAGTTTGTGTGCGTGATATAGACCGAGAGACAGCCGTATTTATTTTGTGTCGTACAAGACTCAAAAACATATAGATTTTACAGTGTTATTAACTTTTTATTATGTGTATTAAGTACTTTTTTACAACATAAAATGTAAAACTTCATGTAAATTAATGATGATGAAATAGTAATGCTGTGCTTTATATGAGTATAATATTTCTTTTTTATTATTAATTGTAACACGGTTAAAAATATACATTGTCTGTAAAAATAGCGACCTTTTGCGGCTTACCTTAATCGTGTTTCCTAGATCGCAAGTTTATTTTTATAGTATAAATGTTATTGTTATAATATAAATATAGTATGTCAAAACATTGTAACATGTGTACCAACAGTGAAATATTTACAAAATACAAAGACATGAGATGCAGGCCGCTGACAGACCGACGAAGCAGTGACGACGGAGCTCTAGTAATGGGGTTCTGTTGATACCACCCTTTAGTTACGGTACCCTTAAAACTCTTTGACCATGGTCACAGCTGTGCAATGCAAACTATACTTACTAGGAATGCCACGTGGCATCCGCTAGAAGTAATTTTCATGAAATCAAAAGTAGGTCGTCGTCGTGTCAATAATGTTACGTGCCCCAGATCCTAGATACGATATGATATTTGTAATAAAATACTATTGGATGTGAACTATTCACGTGCTCTCAATCCAAGGATAGCTGAGAGCTTATAAAGTTATATTAAATCTGCGTAGTGGAAGTATAGTTTTATAATATCAGTGGTAATACGCCTGTACATTTCATGCACGTATTGATAAAATCATGGTGATATCCGAATCAAATAAAGAGTAGGTACAGTGGCGGCTACAGAAGTAATAAGAAACGACGGTAAAATTAAAAATTGGATCGAACTAAATTAAGAGTGGCACAAAAGTTTGGAAACTGGCTAAAACTTGGTTATGATTTAATATAATTTTTAGGAATTTAAAAATCCAAGCGGGACTATGACTACATTATCCATAACCGATTAGTATGTGATAAGTAAACACAACTCAACCTTTCGATCTGTGTTACAGCTTCGCGAGGTTTTCCTAGTATAATATTATAATATATGTGCTATGAGTTAGGTAACAGCCTCTGTTGGCGATTTAAGCAGATTTCATATTTACTACGACGCGGCGCTATTTCTAGCTGTGTATTGTATTGAATGTTGTATGTGACGAACGGCGGTTAAGTTGCGTTACCAAATTTCAGTGAAACACTGAGTGAATATTCTCGTTATGCGCGTTAGCGCGCTGGTGTGTTCGCTATGATCTTAAACAAATTACTTTGAAGATTTCAGAGCTCCGCTCAAGTTTGCGATCCCCTAGGGCAGGGATGGCGAACCAATCGCACGCAACACAGTATCATGCTTGTTAGGTCTGCATTTTTAGTTCAGAATATAAAGTTGGACCTACTTCCTACTATTATTTTCAGAGATGAGCCACATTAAAGATTCTAAGAGATCTTTTGGCAGATGACTCTAGTTCAGCATGCATTCTGCGAAAAAGTAACATCTTACCAGTACACCCAACTTGCTTTGATGAAATGAATTACAATTAGTTATTGTTGTCCTCCAAAATCACATTTATATTATTTTATTTTAATTACACGTGTCCAGTGCAGAATTTATATTTTTGGCATTAAATAAGGTGTTTTAAGTGTTAGTATTTAGTAAACACCCTCCGACCTCATAAAGTTTGTTTGAAAAAAATAGCACATTGTTTGGAAAGTTTCGACAACTCTGCCCTAGGGTAATAGCACTCACTGATATTATACTCGTAGCCAACTGCGAGAAATGCAAACTAAGACGACAGTTATTGAGCGGGTTTCAAAAGAGGCACTTTAAGTTTAAGCTCAGTGAGGGATCAATGGATAGATCTTTGCCCCGCTTTGGAAGAAAATTGAATAGTTTGAATTATTTTTCTACCAAGCAAATCCTTGGTAGAATAACCACGCAATAGAACTCTTCAACCTAAAATAAAAATGTATTTGGCTATAATCATTATCACCAAAAGTCGTTGCCGAATCGCACAGACTTCTACTATTTATATTATAAATTATAGAGAGGGATGTCAACAAAAGAGAAAGACATAAATTTTATGTCATAAGCTCAGTGAAGGATCATTGGATAGATATACCCCGCTTTGGAAGAAAAATTAATAGTTTTCGTTATTTTTCTACCTAGTCCTTGGTAGAGTAACCATGCAATATAACTCTACAGGCTAAAATAAAAATTGATTTGGCTATAATCATCAACACCAAAGCACTTGCCGAATCACACAGACTACTCATTTTGTTATAAATTATAGAGGGTGATAACAGAAAAATAAGGCATACATTTTATGTCATTGACTTCCTTTGAGTTCGAAACACACCATCTTACAATTATTTCGGAAAATCGTGGCGACGCAAAGGGCAAGTCTAGAATGGCTTCGTTTTATTGCTTTGCCACACAAGTACGTACCATAAGCTGTACAAAGCGAAGTCTACCATCCTATCAACTAATTAAACTAGAGTATATATGGCAGTGTATCCAGTAAATTAAATAAGTAAATGTGATACGTTTTGCGAGTCAGAAAATTATCTCTTTATTAAATAATAATAATAAATTAATATCCATTATTTTTGCATTATCATCGATTCATTTTCCGACACTCGCAAAATGAATCACCAATTATTGCTGTGATGACAATTTTACTGAGTACTAATATTTTAAAAGCGTTTACGCCAAACATATGTATCTCGAAAAGAGATAGTTTGTTCCTAGTGATATTTCTTTTGAGTACAAGAAATCAAGGTTGTACTTCAAAATTAGCATCTTTGTTCAGGCGAAGTTACATTAAACGTACATTAAACGAAGTTATACTTAACTCAGTCCTACGTTCTTAAAATATATCAGACTAACATATTCCTTAGGTGTTTCTTTTTCAGTCTGACCTGCCTACTACTAAATTAACATTCTGATTTTATCTCATTTAGTAACCATAGTATTTGTACGTATCTAATTTTAACCATAATTTCTATTAGTTTGATATTTTTACCTAATTTATTAATACGGCTAAAGATTGTGACTCAGATATGTTTTAAGGTTAATATCCTTAGTTGCAATTGCTATTCGCTAAAACACTATATTGCTATTACAAGTTGGGCACGACAATCAAATGAAAATGGATATTCTAGATTATTTATATACTTATAGAATTTTTAATCTAATTGAATTATTCGAGGAAAAATACAGGTCATATAAAAAATCGGCGGATTACACTTTAAAATAGAACGTGTCGGTATAAACAAGATACCATACAGGTATAACCTACAAAGTACATAATAATGAACCAGTATAAAGAAAGCTTTATAACGCAGTCAATCTAAAACACGTACCTAGTAACGGTAGTACCTAAAACATATAACATAGAATCAGATCTCTACGTACTTGCGAGTTTCTTTTATTCAAAGGACATGAGATTCGCTGGAAGTGGCTTCATTGTCTTGTTAGATACATCTTCAATCTTCGTCACCCATTGCTTGGCAGCTGTTTCTGATCCCGTTCTGCAACAAAACTTAGCTTTAACTAGGGTAAAGTCCGAATCGATACCCCAGGACAGAAGCCCCACGGCCAAGAAACGCAAATTCTGAAAATCACTATCTATAGTGTGTAAAATTCACTTTGTTGGCGCGTCCTTTTATACGTAATCGGTAATTTACATTACTTGTCGATTTTAGATCCTCCCTTCAATAAAAAAAAATTGCTTACATTTATAAATGAAACTCGACGCCAAGCATGTGAGATTTTGTTATTTGTGTCGTATTTTGTTTACTAACATGCTTCATTCAACATAGATAAACCATAGTTTTATACACCTATAGTTTTCATACTTTTTGGGAAAATCATCGTTACATAGTTTGTCGACTCGATAAAAATTTAAGCTTTCGTAAGTCTCAATATTTTTTTAAGTCGATCATTTTAATCTCTTTTTGTGAAAACTGTGTCTATGTAGGTAAATTTTAATTCTGTTATTTTGTCTTCATTCACTCACCGGTCAACAATTAGAGAACTTCATATTCGTGCATGTGGCAAAAGGAAAAGATAAATCTTCGAATAAGATCGTGGACGTATAGTTATTATATATAGAGTATAGTCCACATAGGTTTCCCAGAATGAGCGCCTTAGTCTGTCGCGCCTGTCTTCAGCTTGCCACATCCAGCAGAGTTATTGTATATATATGTATACCCTGGCAATTAAGTCTACTTTGCCTTTCCTAGTGCTCTCTGTGACAGGTTTAAACTCCTCTGATTCAGCAAAAAGATATTAGTTCAAAGAGACTTTGCAACAACCGGAACCTATTCAACATTTCAAAATCAACGTTCTTGGTTTCTAGAGTCGTACTCGTAAGCAGACAATGCTTTGGAACTTTTGATACTAGAGTTGAATGTTCCAGACACGACAATGGTGGTATAATTTAATTGTTAAGATTAAAATTTGACTGGTACAATGTGCAACAGTAATTATATATTTAATATTAGCAGTGCTCCGTCACTGCTATGCTGCTGCTATATATATTATGCTCAGTTTTAAGTTATACAGGCGTCCTACGCCCATGTCACATGTAGAGAAGGTATCTTTGGAAAAGTTTTTTGCGATTTCTGAATTATCTAGTACTCAAACATTAGTAGTTGGTTCCAAATAAATTTTTGATCTGTATAAGAAATAGGATCGATTTGCATAAAAAATCACCCAATATCTCAAAATCTGTAACTTTTTTAAAATCTGTGAATGGTGGTCATGTTTTTTCTAAACGGATGGGTAGTTTCTTACTACTACTTAACGGGTAAGGTACCCTAACTGCCCCGTCCATAATTTCCACCCTGTATATTCAAAATAATTGTACGAGTTGTGCCGTGAGAATTTGAGAGAGAGCTTGTTGGAAACTAAACTTATAAACAATAGGGTATATGCATCGATTTTTTTTATTGTTTTAATCGATTCTTTAGGTCATTATTTAACCGAGGAATGATAAGACGCTCACTGAATTTCGCATTAACAAGGTAAAAAAAACAAATCAAAACTACAATCATTTTCGGGTGATAAAAACGCTGCCATATTGGCGCCATGTTTATGTGACGTCAACGTACACACTTGATTAAAACCTTTGGTGACGACCTCGGTAGTGATCATCTCAGGAAAGAGGTTTTCCGAAAAAATTGAAAATAATCGACAATACGAAATGTCAAATGGGCAGAATAGTGTCAAATCAAGGTGCAGCAAGCAGAATAAAAAAAGAAGAAATGAGTACAGTGATGTCACGTCCGCTCTAGTCAATGGCGTAGCGTTTTGAAATTTTGCGATTGAGATTTAAAATATCAATTTTTCAATGGTTAAATTCTACAATAAAAACATCTCAAAATGCAAAAATAAATATGTAGATATGTTTCTATATCAATAGAGAATACGTATATATTTTTTTAGCCATTTTGAAATCACATGCATATACCCTATTAACGTGATGCACATCGTGCATGTAAGTACATGTTTTCACTAAAGCAACGGCAGGAAGTTGTGAGGAAAATTATAAATGAACGCGCCAAACTTTGTGAATAATTAAATTTAACTATGTGCATAGTTGTTATACGACAAGTCAGAAACTGAGAGCTAGTGCGCTAACTTTAATTATGTATATATTTGATCTGATGACGTAAGTTTAAGGCACATATACGAGTGAAAGTGGCGCAGCCGCCTATTTTATGTTATTATTACGTTTATCACAAGAAATTTTAAAAATTAATCGTACAGATTGTGGTATCTATTAAAAACTATTAATTAATGCCGCTGTAATAGTTTTGTTTTGTAAAGTTTAGGCAGAGATACGAAGTTGCCCTTTTTGACCACCAAACTCTAATTTCGCATCTCTGCCTAAACTATATAAGATATCCATCTCCAGTTAAGGATGATTGATTAATCATTCAGCAGCGTATGCGGTTCGACCAATTAGATATATTATCGATGAAGATACAGCTTGGTTAGTTTACTACAGTTACTTCCTTGGTATTATTGTGAGAATTGTCCAGCATTATTTATTATTATTGTTATGTCTTATGGTATTTTGCTTTGGGGACAGGCAGCTGATAGACCATCTTTGTTCTTAAAAAAGGGCGGTACGCGCTATTTATAAATTAAATCCACGCCACTCGTTGAGGAAACTATTTAAAGAAATAAATATAAGAACAGAAATATTGCAATACATCAGTGCAAATCTAATGTTTGCACACAAAAACAGATAACTTTATAAAACAAGAAAGAATTAGTTGTGTTAGACTTAGATATGCAAAGATTATATAAGTTGCTAAGCGATAAACTTGGTAGTGGTTTCTTTTTCACTTATTCCGCTAGTGAAAAAAATTTGACAAAGTGTATTAGAGTCAATTGCACCTTATTTCTTATTTGATAGATAGTAATTACTATTTATCAAGATGTTTATATAGTAAAAAATTTACTTGTCCGAGAGCTTATTTTGTAAGTCTAAAGAAATAAACGATTTGACTCTGACTCTGACCTAGAAGTATTTCTTTAGTTCTATCTTTTAATTTTTCGATTGGTTGTTTCATTAACTTGTAATAAGGTAAAAATAGTTTTGGCGCATGAAAATATTGGTGCACGTCTCTGCTCTGTACTTCTCACTATAATTGTGTGCGTAGTTACATGTACACTTTGTTTCTGCGTGCGTAAAAATAGGAGCGTTCAGTATCAAATAAACAAAAATTTATAAAAAATATTGGTGATTTTGCATAAAAAATACATCATAACTTTTAATTAATGCACGAACCGATGCACGAACCTTGCATTGGGAAGACGCTGCTTTCTGTAACACAGTTTTTAAAATCTAAAACGGAAGACGGCGCTGCCCAAAACTTTGTTCTTTGTTATTGTGGTTCCAAAATAAACATTTTCATTTTTCATTTTCAATTCAGAGATTTTTTTTTCAATTTTAGTTTAATGAAGAGCTCCCGTTATTTCCAATAATTGCTGAGTTTATTTGAAAGTAATCCATCGTTTAGTTTAAGAGTTATACCGTTTTGTACATTGTTATGGGGGTGGTCGTAGAGAAACAAAAGTTTTAAAACGCTATAAAAAAATAATATAAAATAATATTCACTAGAACAATCAATTAATAACGTTGAAACTCACAACTTATACAGGGTGTCAAAAAACGTTGAAACTCACTTTTACTTATACACTTTATACAGGTTGTCAAAAAAGTTTAAACTCACTTGAACTTGTACAGGGTGCCGTTTCGATGGTTGACCAGCTGGAAGGCGTCCGGTGCGTCGGAGTCCCATTTGGCCAGCCACCCTTCCAAAGGCAGCAGTTTGCAACGCTCGGCGCGAAAGTCGCTGCGTGCGCTCCTGAAATAACCTTACCATTAAGGACATAGCACATTCCACCGCACAACACATAAAAAGGATTTTTTTTTTAATAAAATAAATAAATTAACACAACATTATCAAGGCCCACGCCAAGGAGAGCTTGTGTTATGGGTACTAGATAACTGATATACATAATACAATACACTACGAGTACAAAGATAGATATTTTTTATTATACATAGAAAACATCCAAAAAACCCTCACCAAGTCCCCCGTGGGGTTGCCAGACCACCACCCCCTAGAATGACATCCCTTAACCAAAGTAAAAGTAATAAAATATACCTTGCAACGTTAATGACAGATAGCAGATTAGAAGAATTGGAAGAAGCAATTAGACCTATAAAATGGGACGTTATCGGTCTGTGTGAAGTGAGAAGGGCAGGAGAAGAGATACGGGAATACAAGGAATATATATTTTACTTCTATGGAAAAAAAACAAGGTATATACGGAATGGGTTTCTTAATAAAAAATACCTAAGAGACAAAATAATCAGTTTCCAAGGAATATCAGATAGGATTGCAATACTTAATATAAAATTGCCCGAATTTAAACATCCATCAGCGATTATCCAAGTCCATGCACCTACAGAACAAGATACGAAGATAGCGAAAGATAAATTCTATAAAGATTTAACAGAAGTAATGCAAAAGGCTAGCTAAAATATAATCCTGATGGGAGACCTAAATGCCAAGATAGGCAGTTAATCAAATAAACATGAATTTATCATAGGAAATTACAGCAGTGGAAAAAAAAAATATAACGGACAGCGACTTATAGACTTTTCCTTCGCAAATAATCTTAAAATAAAGAATAGCTTTTTTAAAAAAAGAAAGGCTAGAAAATGGACATGGATGAATCAATTTCATTTCTGACAAGATAAAAAAGTAAGTAATGTCGATGTTGTGAATAAACTAAACTTCAACACCGATCATAGAATGCTAAGAGGAATTTTACATTGTGGAAATAAAAAATCTAGAAAACATATAACATCATCAACTAATAATACCATGATAGCATTGCCTATACCACAAAATGATCTAAGTGAACTTAAAACTAAATCAGAAGAAATAGAACGGCACAAAACACTGCAAGAAAAGTATGATGCTCTAGATAAGTCACTGACGAACATCAAGAACTTGCATACTAAAAAAGAAAGGAAAGATAAACTAGGAGAAGAAACGATAAAATTAATGAAGGAGAGGAACATTATGATTGAGAAACGAAAAGAAAACCGTCAAAATATCACGAAAATTAGCAAAAACAATCAAGAAACAATAAGAAAACACACGAAAGCAGAGAGACTAAAAGTATTAAGAGAACAAGTAGAGAAAACGGGCGGAATCAAAAGAGGTCTAAAGCAACTAAGAGAATACACACAATGGATACCTAAAATGAAAAAAACAGAATAAGAAATTGACAGAAAAAAGATCATCGATAGCTAAAGTAGCAACAGAATTCTACAGAAGACTATACACGGAAACAGACAAAATAACAATATATACATACACGGAAAACAATACAAACGATGAAGTAGAAACACCTTGTATACTAGAATCAGAAGTGATAAAGGCAATAAAACACAGAAAAGTGGCAAAGCAGCAGGAGATAATAAAATTACAAACGAGATTCTCAAAAACACTCTACACGTTTCAAGAAAACCTATAACGCATCAACCTATTTAACGAAATATTGACTACGGAACAAATACCAATTCAATGGACGAAGTCAACTATTGTCTTGACCCATAAGCCTTATGTCAAATTTATACGAAATATTTTCAAAAATAATACTAGGCCGAATAACGAAACACCTAGAAGAAAACCAACCAAGATAGCAAGCGGGATTCCGCGCCGATTATTCTGCCATCGACCATATTCACGTGGTGAAACAGATAATCGAAAAACACAATGAATATGGCCAACAATACAGTATAGCATTCATCGACTACAATAAGGCTTTCTATTCTCTGACTCACAACAACATCTGGAGGACGCTAGAAAACCAGAATGTAGAAATCAAATATATAAATATCCTAAAAGAAATATATAAAACTCCACAGCAAAAGTCCAACTCGAACAACATGGAGAAGAATTTAGTGTCCAAAGGGGCGTCAGGCAGGGGGATCCGCTTTCTCCAAAACTGTTCACGGCAGTCCTTGAAAACATATTTAGAAAGCTGGACTGGGAGGATTACGGAATAAATGTTAACGGAAAGAAACTAAACCACCTATGATTCGCTGATGACATTGTAATATTCGCAGAGAGACCCGATGTACTATAGACTATGTTACAGCAATTAGATAATGAAAGTCGGCAAGCAGGCTTATCAATGAATCCAGCTAAAACTAAAGTAATGACAAATTCAATAAAGGAAAAATTATTAATAGAACAAGAGATTATCGAATATGTTGATGAATATATAATTAGGACAGTTAATATCAAAAAAATAAATTGACAGAAGAATGAGTAACATTTGGAAACGTTACTGGTCACTAAAAGAAATAGTCAAAAATGAAAAAGTCCCACTGTCGGTGAAGAGCAAACTCTATAATACATGCATTCTTTTATGTCTAACTTATGGAGGCCAAACTTGGCCTGCTACGAGTAAAAGTTACCAGAAACTCCTAGTTTGCCAACGCAACATAGAGCGAAGCATGCTTAACATACGGCCACGCGACAGATGGACGACTTCAAAAAAAAAGAGGTAGAGGAAAAAAGTAAGTGATGTTCTACTTAAAATAAAAAATCAAATGGAACTGGACTGGCCATATTATGAGAACTAAAAAAGAAAAGTGGACGAAAGATGTTATGGAATGGTATCCTAAGAATGGAAAAAGACGAAAGGGACGTCAAATAAAAAGATGGGAAGACGATCTTTCAAAAGGTTGGAGGAGGTTAGCTCGTGACAGAGATGAGTGGAAGAAACAAGGGGAGGCCTATGTCGAAGGACAACCTGATCAGCAAACTGGTTGATAAAAAGTTAAGTTTTACATACTTACCTATATTTAAGCTTATAAATGAGCACTTACTGTATAGATTATGATATAGATGTACCTAATGTAACATGGTCAGTGAATAAAGGCTTTTTTGAATTTGAATTTGAACGGGGTAGTATAGGTAATTCCTAGGCCATTTATGTAACCATCACGGGATCATTACTATCTGTTGAAATGATCTACGCTATTAAATGTTCCAGCGCAGTGGAACATCATATAACAGTAGATTGTTTAACACTGGAAGCCATGCCACCTTACGTTGACATTTAACAAATTATCAATCAAGACCACTGGATCACTAGACCTCTAGACAATTAACACTCTTTCTTGACTTTTTTATACCGGCACAGTTCTCGGCTCTTTGTAAGACTAATAAACGTTAATACATTTTTTATATAAAGAAGAAGATTGAAAACTATTATCTACAAGTATTAACCCATACTTTAACAAAAGATTGTAAAATATTACGTTAACAGTATTGAAACCCTGACAATTATAACCATTCAGCCTCCACTGAATAGGATCAGGCAGGATTTAATATTTCCTGCAAGCAATCTTCCTCCAACTGTGTAAGATGACGAAGACTTAAGTACTCAATGCAATGTGCTCCAAGATGGCCAATTACAACATAATAATAATAAGAGGTTATTTACGAACTGTTTATGCTATTATCTATACGTGAAATCACAGGAACTACTCCTGTGATTTCAGTTTTTTTCTTACAAGCCACGAGAGGCTAAGATTTTGTATTATAGGGTTTCTTTTAGAACGTAAACAAAACAACCACTTACTAAGAACGGATTTTTGGAAATACGATTTCTGATGTGGTCAAAATTACGAAATATTTAGAACTACATGAGCTACTCAGCTGAAATTTTGCATAAGGGTTGATTAAAGGACGTATTCAACCACTCTCAATGGAATTTTAGTAAGTGTATATTAGGTGTTGAATCAACGTACTCTTTTTTTAACAGCATTTCCACAGAAAACTAATTAATCATTTTCTTTTACAGCAGAACTAGTTGATTCTTTATGAATGTAAGCGGGTTAACTACGAATCTCGTTTGTGTTGGAAGAACACCAACGTTTAACATCAACGTAGTTGATTCTATCAAGTGGTTATTTCATTTAACAACATACGTGACAAGCATGATTGCTCTTATTTGTTGATGTTTAATTAGATTTTTTTATGTGAAACGTTGTGGTGCGGAAGTTTAGATATTTTTTTATTAAACGCTATTCAACTGCTCACTCAAACAAATAAGAAAAACAACGATGTTTTAAACGAATAACAACATTCAGCTGACGACTTGGTTTTACAACAACGTTACGTTAGCGCAAAGTTCCTATTATAGGGAATACAGTTTATTACGTTTGATTAACGCAAAATGTATTTTCACGCTATCGATAAAATTTATGAACACCGACAATGATTACATCACTAGCAAATATACATTTTGTATGATATCACTTCTCCATAATAGATAAGACTTTGTTCTCGATGCATAAAACGAAGGATGACCAATCCGTTCTTTCTATAGCCCTTTTATGAAAATTATTAAGACATTTATTCCGTGATTCGAACCGAAAGGTGTCATTTAGATCGCCATTAGTTCGTCCGAAGCCACACGTTAGCACGTTCAATAGTAAGGTTGTCCGTTTCAAAGTAGATCTCATTCGTCGATACATCTATGTCTATGTGTCATCATCATCAAACTAAATTAGACTCGATTTAATTTTAAATAATATCTTTTTCAGAAACAAGTTTTTATATTTTTTATTGCAAAGTACTTTGAAACACAAATCCAACGAACCCTAACTCGATGGGGTTAAGGGTTTTAGTTTAAGAGTTCCTATGGCCACCTTCTGTTTCCATCATCAGATCATCTCGATGGGAATATGACATTGCATTGTCACCGAACTTACATAAGTATACAAAATTTCAGCTCAATCGGTTGAAGGTATCTGCTTCAAAATTGAGTTGCAAGATTCCACCCGAACAAACTACATACAAACATACATTGCAAGTTTAATAAATGGTACATTGTTACCCAAGGGATGAAAGAAACCTATTTAGTCCCGAGACTCTCTCTTCTCTTTTTGAACAGACTCTATGAACGCGATATCATTTTACGTTCTGTCAAATTAGTTTAGTTTAAATCTGTATGGATGTTTGTTACTCTTCAACAGAAAAAAAAATGTTTTGCATAAAGGTAATTCTAATCCTGGAATCGAACATAGGCAGAAACTAGTGAATTATACATTTAAATCGATCTCCTGAATCACTTCATCTTTTATATTAGTAGAAAGGCGCATGAAATCCGTCGCATGGTTTAGGACTTATGGGCGAATGAGTGGATAAACCATAGGCCAAGATTTTTTTTCACATCTTAAGTCTATGGGATAAACAGACAAAACAGATAATGCCGCTGTGAAAAAAAACTTCCGGATCCTTAGTTATTGTTTGTCACGCAAGTTTTTTTTTATCTTTAAATCTCCTTATCATATTATTTTTATTTGACTTTATTTTATACTAGATACATACTTTTGTAAAGAATTAATTTAAGTTTTTGTTATATGCTAGTTTTTATTACTTTTCTTTGGACTTCGTTCAAAACAGTAACTAATAAATTCGAGGTGTATTACGTACTTTAATACCTAATTGTTTTTTAAAATTAACCACTCAAGTGCAAATAATGCAAAGAACATAATTTCCCCTACAACGTTTGTTCATTCGTTCATTACTAATGATAGCTTTATTTAAAAAACAATAAGAAATTAAAGTACGTAATACACGTCGAATTTGTTAATTTCTGTTTAGAACGTGGTCAAAAGTAGAGATGAAAATAGCTATTAATTTAAAAATCGACTTTGTGTGATCAAAACGCAACAACTGGTGTATTATAGGTCCGCTAGGCAATATAGCTGGGCCGTACCTGTTTTTATGGCCTAAAAAGTTTACTGAAGCAGACAGAAACACTTATTTTCAAAGATAATAGATGATCATTACGTTTAGTTTCCTCCATAAAAAATATTTTCTTTTTTTCTTTGATATTGTATTAACGCATTGTTTCACAGGAAACATTCACAGCTGCTATGAAAATTGTGAATATTTGATAACGCATTGACGGTAATTTAACATTTCCATAATAGCGTGCGATAGATAATAGCTTAATAAACACAGAGTTGCTGAAACATCGTGCATAGTTAATAAGTTAATATCATACGTTAGACCCCGTATGCGCGTAGTTCGAGTTGTTTACAGTGTATCATGAGTTTGCACAATCTATACTCGGTAGTGAGTTAAAAAAATGTATGGAAACTTCTAAAGCGCCTCTAGCGAATAGATTGGTACTGAAATGCGCAGTATGAGTCGCGTATTAAACTATCTGCGTTAAGCTCGTTAAATAAAAATTAAAAAAAAAACTATCTGCGTATTTACGTAGCTACTGTAGAAAACGTCAGGCGATTTAACTGTCACAACTCATGGTAGAAACACTGGTCTATACCGAATCTTCGAATTTTATGATGATAGATAATAAAACTAATATACTACGAGATACAATAACTAAAAACAATTCAGCGATTATATGATAATCATCATCAATTTATAAATTTTCCGTTCTAAGAGAATCGAAAACTCGAGGATTCCCTTGAATATGTTGCATTTTTTTGTTTCAATTTGACGCGTTAGACCGGACTGTATGAAAGAATAAGGGAACCCTTTATTTAGCCAAAAATTTCAATGACTGATTTAAACGTTAAATTTATTTTCTCTATCTGGTCATATTTTTTAGTTTAATGTATTTATTGGAAACTTAAATGTTAGTGAATCGTAGGTTAGTTTTTCAGTCTTGCTTCTGCAGAATTAGTGCTATAATAAACGATTTATCTTTAATACCATTGGTGTTCAATATTATGTGACTGAACTCCGTGTGATAGGTAGGAGAGGCAATGCAATAATAAAAAAAGTTTACAACATGATTGCCTAGCCAAAATCGATTTAGAATGTTTGTAAACAAACTGCTCATACGCCATAAAATTCACTCTGTTGCCTGTCTATACGGTACTTACATTACATATCGATTTGTGATCCTTCCTACAATATTACTAACAATTATATCCGAAACTAAACGAACTTATACAATAGGGTATATGCATGTGACTTCGAAATGGCTAAAAAAATATATACGTATTTATAAAGAAACATATCTGTATATTTATTTTTGCATTTTGGGACGTTTTTATTGTAGAATTTAACCATTGAAAAACTGATATTTTAAATCTCAATCGCAAAATTTCAAAACGCTACGCCATTGACTAGAGCGGACGTGACAACGCTGTTCACATTTCTTCTTTTTTTATTCTGCTTGCTGCACCATGATTTGACACATTCTGCCCACTTTGCCACTTTGCCACTGCCCACGCATTGTCGGTTATTTTCAGCTTTTTCGAAAAACCTCTTTCCTGAGATGATCACTGCCGAGGTCGTCACAAAAGGTTTTAATCGAGTGCGAACGACGACGTCAAATAAACATGGCGCCAATATGGCAGCGTTTTTATCACCCGAAAATGATTGTAGTTTTGATTTGTTTTTTTTACCTTGTTAATGCGAAATTCAGTGAGCTTCTTATCATTTCTCGGTTAAATAATGACCTAAAGAATCGATTAAAACAATAAAAAAATCGATGCATATACCCTGTTTGTAAGTTGTAAATACTAGAACAATATAGTATAATACTAGATCAGGATAACGAAAAACCGGCCAAGAGCGAGTCGGACTCGCGCACGAAGGATTCCGTACCATCACACTAAACTGCAAAAATATTTATTATATTCTGTTTTTAAGTATTTGCTGTTGTAGCTGCAACAGCAAATACATCATTTGTGAAAATTTCAACTGCCTAACTATCACGGTTCATGAGATAAAGCTTGGTGACAGACGGACAGACAGCGAAGTCTTAGTAATAGGGTCCCGTTTTAGCCTTTGGGTACGGAACTTTAAAAAGACAATTGCATCAGTTGAGCTTCGTTATTTTGGGGTGAGTTGTGTCTGCAATTCTCCATGCTAAGTGCACAACGTTCGATACAAAATATTGATGTCCGACCTGCTAGATATCTAGATACCTCTGCCATTACCTGAATAAAGTTTCATATTCAAATGGCTGCTAATAACTAACTGATAACTTTGCAGCGATGGATTAAGTTTATTATTATTCAGCCACTTAGACTGATTGCAGAGCTAAGAGTTTATTTACGGAAATAATTATTTGCTTTCTCAGAAATTGAAAGAGCGTATATGGTTGGTTAGATTTATACTTTTTATATTTAACTTCATTAGAGAAAACTTTAAGGTTTATTACCTAAGTACCTACAATTCGAGGAACTTATTTGTAGAATCTACTACTCTCGGTGGGGGTTGTGATCTGCGATCTACCTATTTTTGTTATTTGCCTTAATTATGTTCTTTAATAAAGACTTTTTACTTACATACTTTACTTTTACCTAAATAAATGGTTTTAGGTTTATAGAACTTAATTTCTCATAGAAACTATACAGTTCCTTTACTGAGATAAACTTATTTACTAACTTAAATTTCACTCTAAAAATGCACTGTTATGGTATGTTTTTAATTAAATTTTTACGATAGAATTTATACTGTTTACGCGACAGAGAGGCGCGTCAAAATGTTATAGTATGTATTCATTGTCAAAAATTTTGCCAACCCCCCATAGATTCACAATGCGCACTCTGAAACAGTCTGTATCAAAAGATTTCCTTTTTGGCATGAAAGGAAAGCATTTATTTTGCGTTTATTTTTTTTAATCTAAAAATACTAGTTTTCATTTATGTAATACTGATTTAAACATTTATAAACGAATATTAAATTATTATTCTGATTTTGGTTTATTTATATTTTTGTTGCATTAACTCAGAAACAGTTCTGTGACTTCTCCTAACCATCTACATACTTACATAACTATTTGCTGTCCGAAATAAAAGATTTTTATATTATTTTATCAGTAATTAGAAGGAACCTAATGAATTTTAAAATGATACTACAAGGTAACGGTATGATTGACAGATAGTTCCTGTAAAAACGCAGTTTTATTATTTTCAGTTGCCTACCTACTTGCAAAATAAATTAAATGCGACTCCATTAACCTCTTGTTCCGTATGCAAAAAACTTGTCAGGCTCTGCGCAAACTGTCTGCGTCAAAACAAGTCGTAGACAATTTTGAGTGTCATTTTCGTAAGGTTCTAGGTTGTACCTACGGGGGAGGCCGCGAAATTTTTGATCTATGTATGGACTCTATCGTAAAAAATGATTTAAAAATACAAACAGTGCATTTTCTAGAGTGAAAACCACACATTATTAGGCTCTTTCGATAAAAAAATAAGTTATAAGAGTTACAAGCGATACACGATACAAAAGACTGAAAAACGTACAATAGGTTATATGCATGTGACTTTAAAAAGCTAATATTTTTTTTTACGTATTCTCTATTGATATAGAAATACATATATCTGTATATTTATTTTTGTATTTTATGATGTTTTATTGTGAAATTTAATCATTGAAAAGTACCGAGAAAAAAAATGTATTATTGAGATAGCTTCCACAAAAAGAAATCGGAAAATATTAGTTACAGTTCTTAGGAAAACTAAATAAAATTGTTAAATTCAATTTTAAGTTTTCAGGTTTTTTAATCTGTTTTATAACATTATGGAGTAATAGCTGTGTGACTACGTCCTACGGCTGTACAACTTTGAAGCAAGTTATTTCATATTAAAATCAGTCACTTAATCATTATTCTTGCACACAGAAACAGCACACCTACTATAAGTGGAATAATAACTTTCCACTATAAGTGGGTTATTAACTTTTTTTTAGATTTGCAAATTAATATCAAACCTACATAGACAGCGTGTTTGTTTACACCAAGTGACGCCATGACTCAAGGAACATAAATACTAGGCGCCATGACTAGAGTAATAATGGCATCCACTGCGTCTAGCGTTTTCGTCAAATTACGCGCGTAATTTGGAAATGTAAAATTTAAATACATTTTTATGGCACACAACGATTGGAGAAAAAAAGGCGTATTTTATTTATGGTTAATTAGCCGAATAAAATCTGATTGCGACATTTATAAGAAATGGGTGTCCAGTGTAGTATTTGCCTGAGGCCAAAGTGGTGATTATGCGTTGTTATTGTGTATTTTGCTGGAAGGTACCTAAGCTTATGTCACGATCAGCGCCATCTATGAAGGAGTAGCGGAACTATACAGTTCCCAACCTTACCGTCGGAGGGTGCTTCTTGTACTAGAAATGTAAGAAATAACTCAACCATAGAATAGTTATTGCAGCTAACGCCACCTCTTGTAAATTTTTTGAAGCGTATCACTTAGTTATCGAGATTGGCGTAAAATCACAAAACAATCAAGAATTTCGGTATCAAAATTCTGTACTATTTTGGGGAAAATCCCCGTGTGCAATAAAACTAAATTGTATATATTTCAATAAACTATTCAAACATTTCGAAATTTCATTACATACTTCGATGTTCTCCTGGCGGCCTTTAAATGAACATTTTTAATTATTTCGTATACTAAAGTTATTTACAACCGGATATTTACCATGATTTGAATTTTGAGCTTCCCAATATTTCGGCACCGTTTCATGCGCCATGACCACGGAATAACTGAAGGTGGGAATAACGAGTGAGTTTTTATTGGCAGATAATTATAACAATCTATCTTCATTTTTTGTCTTTGGCTACGAATGTTACTACTACCACCCCGGTTAGTTGGAAACCTTTTTCTCGGTTGAAGTTCCTGTACTTAGTAATCTCAATGGTCTCTTGTACTAATCTTGGTATGTAATGTCGCTCGGTTGAGATTACTCGTGGATTGTGTAACTCGATCCAGTGGTATGACCAGAGTTAAGAAGATGTTCTGCTATGGCAGACTTCTCAGTTGCCCGATACTTCACCGCTCGTATGTGCTCCTTGACTCTGCAGGCAATAGTGCGCTTCGTTTGGCCTATATAGGAGCTTCCACAGCTGTAGTCGATCTTGTACACTCTTGGTTTTTCAACTGGGAACGTTTAGGTGTGCGCAGGTAGTGTGAGATCATTTTCAACGGCGTGAAGAAGGTTTTGATGGAGGATTTTTGCAGAATTTTTGCAACGTTATCTATATGTAAAAAGTTATATATTCAATGTAACTAGCTGGTAAGGAAATAAAAGCTATTTTATTTTTTTTTGTTATCTATATGTAAATAACTTTAGTATTTAAAACCATGATGGATTTAAAAGCTTTATTTCGTAGAATACTCTTAGTAAGCGCTACCTTAAAAGATGGCGAATCGAGTTTTTAATTGAAATGTGTTTATTTTTTTGTTTGTTTGGTACGAGTATTTTTTATATATTTGGCTCCACCGCGGGCTGTGATCATAAGGCGACACGTGCAGCTCGGATGTCTGTGGATCTAATGAACAAAACGCAAACTTATAGTCAGTCAGTGTCACGTGGTGTCACAACTTCGACCCAAAGAACCATCGTAAAAAAATCTTGTCTTTTAAAAACGACTCCGTGATCAATGCACCGACCATACGATGAAAAACTTTCAAGTCTCAAATAAAAAAAAACTATGTTCAATCTATTGACACTATTTGGAAATTCATAAGTAAGTCTACGCTACTAGATGGCGTCATCAAAATAACGCATGAGTCGACATCTAGCTGTGGAAGGTGGTATTTTATTTTCCATTTTTGCGGGCCAAGTCTTGCGCCATCTAGTGAATTTGAAACAATAACTGGTTGGCCCGCAAAATCTCGCCCGAAGCGAGTCCCATTTCTTACTATGAGACGAGGCATCTGTACTCGTATGTTATCTGTGGCTCAACTTTTGAAAAAACTTCCTAAAGACAAGTAGAAATAAATAAGTTATAAAATAAAAAATAAAAAAAATTATAGATCAGACAAGATCGATTGATTTATTTTAAAAGATACGACAAAAAAGTACACGGGGGGCATACGGGTCGGGGATCGCATTTCGGTGGTAGATTTTTTCTGTAGGGGGCGCTGTTGCCCGCCCCTCGGTGGATATTACTTAGTCGCCTCTTACGACACCCACGGAAAGAGTTGGGGTGGCGCAAATTCTAAGCCAGCACCACACAGATAGCGTCTCCTAACCGTTAGAGATAAAAACAGTGGCCCAATTCTGCTAACCAATAGCTTCACTGTGATAATGGTGACATCGCAGAATCGTTATATGAAAGAAAGTCTAGGGACTGCGTAAGGAAGAATAGCAAAATGTTTAATTCTGTAAGGATAACTGAACGAAGACTTACGAACTACAAAAAAATTCGGGCTTTGCATATTTACGCGAAAAAAACGTCTGACGGCCGGGACACTTAACTTTACTGTAAGTCAGTACAATAACATTGTCATAGTGAAGCAATTAATAAGCAGAATAGGGTCCCTAAGAAACTCACCCTTTGAAAGATTTGGACGCGTAGAATATAAGAATGCCCTCGGTCATCTGTAGCCAGTATCTTTGCCACGATGATAGAGATATTTTCCTCCCGTCTTTCAATAGAGTCTTTCGTCGCACGAAGCCTTGGAACACACATGGTAGGTCCTCCAGCTTACACGAATTGCTACAACAAAGTGAATCGTTAAAAGTCGGGTCCTGACCAATACGGGGCATAATGTAACGTATAAAGGAGCGCACAACGGGGCGGATTTTTAACGTTTCATGCTCGCTACATTTCACCTCGTAACACCGCTATTTTTTCTATTCTACCCTTTATAGGGCGTTGTCTAAGCTGTACATATCAGATCAAAGAATCATATCATTAAAAATAAGGACCACCTCGGGATCAAAATTGGTCCCTTATTGGCATTATTTGCCCGTCGAGAGCAGGCGACGGCTGTCGTCGACTGCCGGTTGTTTGCAGCCGACTACCAGTCGGCTGCAATTGCCTACAGTTGAGTCTTGCAGTCGCCGCGCAGTCCGTGTATAAGAGCGCCAATGGCGTGATAGCACTGGTCTTCTGCGGTATGGATAGATATGGTAAGTAGGAAACTTACGTAGGCGGAAAGGTAACAGAGAGCTTATCCCCAGCAACCGAGCCGGGTGACTCTAACAGCGTGTCGTCGAGAAGATTCACGGACCCAGCCGGTGTCTTTTCGTCCATTTTCTCGTCCGCGTGACTCTTGCCGAAAATACTATGCACAAAAAGGATAAATGAGTAATTATGAAAATAAAATTACGTCAGCTGCCTTAACTAAATAAAGCAAAGCGTGACTAGCGGGGACCAGATATAGTCTACTATAACCTAACCAAACTCGATGTTTGTGGTTTGTTAACGTACCGCCCACACTTTAGCTAAAATTTACTCTGTTGCTTACGTAATTAACATTTACTTGTCGATTTGAGATGCATCCTTCAATAAACATTACGTACAGTTATATCTGAAACTCGACTCTAAGCAAGTAAGTTTTAGTTATTCGTGTAGTGGTTTCTTTACAAACATTCTATATCGAGTTGGGCGGCTAATGTATAGATATCATTTTCATTAAAAAGTGTTGAAGTGTTATTATAGCGTGGCGTAGCAGAACTGAAAGAAAGAAAATATATGGACTTGTATTTTATGCCCTCGGGTTTTTTTTTTTCTTTATATCAAGGACCAATACTTTGTATATAAAGACTCAAATTTAAGATGCACCATGATTTTTCTAGCCAAATTCCAAGGGATGGGTATTTTTACAGCCAATATAAAAGAACAAAAAGTGTTTTGTTTTTCGAAATGTTTGTTTACTCGTGAACACGAGCTTCTTTGTGGGGTGCACTGTATTGGGCAGCATTGTAGGTACTTTATTAGACAGGTTGTTTTTAAAGTTAATAGTGCACACATGAAAAGAGCGCCGTGACTTTTCTCTGTATTCTGCGAATAAATCCGGAACGCATATCGAATTGCTTTTTTCATTTAAATAAAACAAAATATATTCAAAATTATAGGTCCTAACCACTACCAAGCACTAGTGCAATGTAAAGCTGTGCTATTGTGCATGTGTATGTAGGAACAATAGCTCGCTATTTAAAATCTCTGTCTTACTGAAAATAACTGTTAGCAGATGTAACTGAATATTCGTAGGGAGTGATATAATGCATATCAGTATGTTTCGAAGTACGTATCGAGTTGAAGACAACCCATATCACAGTATTTCGAAGTATACGGCAGAAAATAGCTCCAAAATGAAAAATCTATGGGTTCCAATGAATAACGGAATGATCTGGTATGTATCATATATGTACTATCTATGGTCTACTCTAGCTTCTAGAGTATATTTTACTTTATCTATTAATATTATTATTCTTCGAAAATCTAGAGTCTAGACTTTCGAATAATATTAATTTATTTATAAATCAAATTCGAAATTTAAGGAAATGGAAGAAATTGTTTATGTGCGTGATTGTGTTAAAGCTACGGCATGCCAACGGTATACAATTTTAAACGATCCAGCAGACATAATCATCTTTAATACCTTAACTACGCTACTCCATCATATCATAAAAGTTTAATTGTTTATCAGTAAGAAGTTCTGGGTTGCGTAAAAAAAATAAAAAAAAATAATCTAGGGTAAAATCTCTTAGGCTTACAATCTTTTCTTTTTTATTCTAGTTAAGTTAAAAACATTTATAAAGGATCATCTACCTACACACTTCTCTCAAGCTTAAAATACTGAATTCTAGCTTACTTGCAAATAAAAGACCCTTATGTACAGAAAGCGTAAATAAAATTGTCATATGACCTACACAGAAGGCAAGAAGAAAGTCTTTGGTGCAACATCAGAATACAATTTATCAATGCATTGTCAAACGTGGCAGTTATCGTAGGCTCTGTTTCCACGAAACGTGCTACGGCTCAAGCCAGATTGTTACCCGTAAAATTCAAATTTTAATATATTAAAGATTGAAAACAGTTTGTACTGATGCGAAACTCGGAAGTTTGTCGATCAATCTGAAGAAGTTTACAAAGTTTGTATTGTCATCTGGTTTGAGCCGTTCCAGAAAGATTTGGTTACTCAATCTTTATTCATTGGTGGTCATATCTCAATATCGTGGTCAGTTGGCACTAGGCAACCATTGGTATCTCATTCAACTGGCAAACTTTCAAACGTTAAAGCATGCTCTCAAAGAATCTCTCTTCTTCTAGGTATATGTATAATGGGGATGGGGCAAAAGTTTGCACTGTAGGAGCAGATGTGGACCTTTTCTTTTGTAGTCCTAAGTTTTAGTTCGTTGCAAAAGACTAGGTATATTTTAATGAAGAAATACATGCGTCGAAACTGTGTTGCACGAAAATTTACGAAAACACTAGTTGGTCTCAGTTGACTTTATTTCCCAACAGACACAAAACCATTTTCCTGTGAAACTTACTGTTTTAATATAATATAGCCTGTGTCGTCCCATTGCGAGGCAAAGATCTCCCTATTCCTCCATATAGATTCGATAAATTAACTTTCTTTTAATTTTTGGATATTAATTTCTTTTTTGTCTGTGTAGAATATTGTATAAACGGTATGAGCGGAAGATGGATGAAATGTCTATTTGCAATCTGTGAATAGCCCTTAAACCACACCGTCATTAGACATGTCGTACTGTATGGATCAGAATGTTGGGCAACGAAAGGGAGGGATAAACGAACTGTGCACCCGAAAAACGAAAGTTGATATGTGTGAAGTGACGAGAACGGACATGATAAGGAATAAGTACATCAAGGGACGTTTTAAAGTTACGCCGGTGACGGAGAAAATGCGGAGTAACAGGCTAGTGTGGTATGGGCATGCTATGCGGAGGGCACATCATGTGACGAGAACGTTTTAGGTATGAATGTGTAGGGCAACGGTGTGCCTCCGTACGATTTTTGAGTTCTTTGGTCACATAGCTCGAAATCCCGCAGACAACCCCCAAAAACTCATCGTCACGGGAGAACTAGACGGGAAAATACCGAGAGAAAGAAGCCCAGCGCGATGGTCTGACCAAATCCGCACCATACTCGACATCAACATGTCAGAAACGTTAGGTCGTTGAATGCCGGAGCAGATGGCGCGACATCGTACGGAAGAAGCTGGGCCCGTGATAGGTCACGAACCCCAGTATTGGGGAAATGACGCAAGAGAGGTGTAGGTGCATAAAAGAGAGGCAAACCAACATAAACATGGATTGTGTGAAAGATGACTCGTGTGACTCGTGTCTAAACTGAGGATTAGACTTGACTTAGAGAGGGGCTAGAGTGGTATATGGCGGGCAGAAGAACTTATACCTTGTACATTGTAAACGAGGCAATATCTTACAGCTTTAAAAGAAAGCGTAGTTGCCGTCAAATTGCAATTTATTTTGCCCCAACCCGAATAAATATACATAAATACATACATATAGTCTACAATCACATTACAAGCCTTCGATTTCATTATCAAGTAAAACCACTCACCCAACACCAAAATTGACCTTGTGAAAATTTCTTGGCAAGCTGGCGCTACGAAACCTATTACCAAGTTAGTTATTTTAAAATAGTTTCGTAATAATTTTGAAACAAATAAAAATCTACTTCAAAATAAATCCTATGTCTAACTTAGACTATTTTAGACCACAGATTATAAACAACTGAACCTTAAACAAAAGTTTTAAAATCTTCATATCGATGACGAAGTTCAGATTGTATTCAAATAACACCAAAGATAGTCATATCACCTACTTTTTGAAGTCGGTTATAAATAGTTGTAAAACATGATTATGTCTTGGGGATTCCCATACATATGCCGATCGTGTTTTGAAATTAGCTTTTTGATATTAGGTAATTGTTTTGTAAATACTGTGTGATGAGTCGACAGTGTCTGTAAAAAGATTAGAAAGAATAGTGAGGAAAATTAATTAAGTTAAAAATTCTATTAGAAACTTTTGAAGTAAGATTTGAACATTGCGGTGGATTCTGTGGAAACAAAGATTTGCGAAAACTGAATGACATACACGAAAGCTCTTTAGTATCTAAAGTGACTGATGTTATTAAGTATCAGGTGATATTTTTATGAATATACTTATTTCAGAAAACTTCGACGACATCGAATCATAATGTTACCAGTTTTCCCGAAAGAAGTATACATTTCTGAGCCTCTGTATTACTGGAGCTATTGCTAGATTGGTTAAATTTTTGAACAATAGTTTTAGAACACAAAAACTGAATAGCTAGTGAATATAACTTACTTGGACCCTAGGGATCGACATTTCCTGTGTGTGGGTACGAATCTGCCTTGATGGCATGACCCTTGGAGTCTGAGCGAGCCCGAGCCAATCTTAGACGGCGATTCGTTGCAGGGACCAGCGGCGGCTTGCAAGACGCCGTCTTTGATGGATTCCTTAGACCCGGCGAAGCTGCCTAAAGGGGAAGGCGGTTCCAGTTTCAGTGATAATCTGGGAAAAGATACATAGAATATTAATTTCCCTTAGGGCCTATTTTTCAATCCTCAGTCGTCGAAAAGCTATCTAGCGTGTAAAATGTTCTGACTGTTTATGAGGCAAATGAATATTAAAGTTATTTACAACGGGATATTTACCATGATTTGAATTTTGAGCTTTCTAATTGTCCCGTTCCGTTGTCATATCTCAAAAATCCCGTTGTAAATAACTTTCAACTTTTTCCCCCAACTCCTGCCGTAGGTGGACAGGCGACTAAGGGATACAAACACCGGGGGGCGGGCAGCAGCGCCTCCCGTAGACCGATAACATCACCAAACTGCGATCCCCAACCCGCATGCCCAGCGTGGGGATTATGGGTACTACCCCCCCAATGATTCTACAAGCCAAAAAGTGGCCCCCAGTTCCCGGCCGCCTCGCTATTCTTGGCCATGGTAGCGGCCATGGTAACGGCGGGGCATTAATAACCATGATATGATACATTAAAAGTTTCAAATGAATATTTTCAACTTTTTAATCGTCAATTATCTTGAGAATAAGCTATCCGTGGTTCAAGCTAGCCAACTTCACATCTGCGAAGTACTTCGTATCTGTGTGCAAGCGAGGTGCACAGATACAAGTATTCAATGTGTAAGACAACAGAAACAAAACGTGTAGGTACTTGAATTTAAATGTTCGTTAAGAAACAAAATTCAAACACATCCATCATCATAACAAATAACCGTAGGCATGGGGTCATTCCATAGAACAGTTTTGCGCCATCTCTGGTAAATTTTTTGAAGCGTATCACTTAGTTATCGAGGTTGGCGTAACAAAACAATAAAGAATTTCATATATTATTCTCATATTATTTCGTATAACAGTATTAGTTCGCAAATCGGGTTTTTATTAAAATGCGTTACAAAAAAGCCAAATTTTGGCTCCACTGTGGACCGTGATGCGCGCAGCGAATGAACAAAACGCATTAAAAACATTAAAAACTTGTGAAATTCTATATTCTCAAATAAAAAAAAACGTATGTTTAATCTATTGACGTTTTTTACAAAATTATTAGATGGCGTCATTAAAATAACGCATGGGTCGTCGACATCTAGTCGTGGAAGGTTATATTTTTTTTTTTGCATTTTTGTGGGTCAAGTCTTGCGTCATCTATTGAATTTAAAACAATAGCTAGTTGACCCGCAAAATCTCGCCCGAAGCGCGTCCCATTTTTTACTATGAGATGAGGCATCTGTATTAGTATAGTATTGTAGTATCTGTGTGTAAAAATGACGGTAAAAACGACATAAATACTTACTCACTAGGTGTAAGTAGGTAATATAACTAGTAAGTAGGTATGTCATTTTTACCAAAAACAAAAAGAATGAAACTGTCTAACCAAACGACCTAAAACGTTACACTTATGGGGAAGATAAAACCCTTTCTGGCCCTTAGAGTAGCAGGTAACTTTATTCCTCAGTTAGAGGCTTTATTTATTTATTTATTTATTTATTTATTTATTTTAAGGAAAACCAGCAGCACATACATACAAATTAAAAATTATTCGACAGTTGACAACGAGATGCTTACATTCATTATTAATGATGAAGCTGAAGCTGTCGAGTGCTCGAAAAAATGCGGTACGCGCGTCTAGATGCGCACTCGCCCTGATGATGTCCCTCGTTCTCGTCGTCTAAGTCGGATGAAACGATGGTGCTCTTCCAACACAAACAAGGTTCGTTGTTAACGCGCATACATTCATGATGAATGAATGATGAAACTTACTTGAACTGATCATCCACGAGGAATTTCTGCAACTCCTCGATGTATCTCACACTATTCAAATAGTTAGCTACGTGAGGCAGTAGTGGCATATCATACTGCGATGTTTGGTATCTTTCTAGAGTTTTTAGCACCACGGCCATTTTAGCGGCCCGATGCGACGACCCGGCCGGGTGAGCAATGTCGATGTAAACGAGATCCGTAAGGAATAAACCTGAAATAGACATGGAGAAGTTTTCACATGATTAGATTTAAACATCGGAGGTAAAACAAAGGTCGAAGATGTACACACCAAAGTCAACAACGTGACCTAAAAAGCCCGCGTGTTGGATATTGGCGACTTAGTCGGCAACATGCCATTTCATGCGAGGCAAGTGCGTAGCGAGCTAGTTGTGATGGCGCCGCGGTTACGCATCGAACTCTTTGCGATTAGCGCGGTGGTCGACGTCAGATAAGTCTCTGACAAGTCACTGAGTGTCGCGAATAACGCCAATGTTGTGATGCCACCGGGTTGTCTTTGTCGTTGCCGACTTTAGTGTATAGATTCCGAGTCGAAGGTAAAGTTTAGATGGGCATCAGGGCACTTGGCAGAGAAGGATGTTCTAATGCCGGGTATAGACCTAACGAGCGAGAGCAAGCGAAGGCTAAAGCTAACCTTCCTCTCGCTCGCTGGGTCTGTACCCACTATCATAAGAACTAAAGCAGTGAAGGAATGGTGGCAGACCACCTGCCCGGTCTGCCAACAGTGTGAGGACAGTCGGTAGTCAGTGTATCCCTGGCACAAGACTGCCTGTGGTATCTCCTTAATCAAACGTCAAATCCATCTGTAGTGTCAGATAGATTTGTGCAACATTATCCTTTAATAAAGGCTACGTTATATCCGGACACCACACAAGCGAAACCTTAATCCGACGCTAGTGTCTAAACAAAATTAAAGTATAGGTAGTAGGTACCTAAATATGGTATGCATGGCAATGAAATGGATCTCAGATACTCCCGAAGAGCAATCCAGTTGTCCCTCTCTCCAAATAGTTCAGCAAGTTTGTCAAACTGTTGCTTATCCTTCTTGGTTATGCAAGCCCAAGTTTTCGTCAGTCTGGAAAACAAAAAAAATACTATATGGGTGAAACAATTAGAATTTAGTTTAAATGTTTATTATACACATATTATTACTAAGTACGTAAATAGTTCGATCGAAAAAAACCAAGAACCGACTTCATATTCTGTAATACTTGCACTGTTTCTTAATTTCGTGCGATCGAATTTTTCCCTTTACTTGTTGAGTGTATACTGTTTTAATCTTGGTAAGAAGCAAGATCTTTCAGTACACCTTTATTATGATTCTGGGTCAATGAGAAGTGCCCTACAAGTTTTGGTCCATAACACGAACCATTTTTTTAGTTAACATTATCTTAGTTCTATTTGGAGAAAATAAGTGCAGCTGCATTAATGTTATGCTTTAAAATATATAAATTGAAAGTAAAATTGTCGTCAAGGGCAGATTGTTTGTAATTATTAGCATCCTTACCTATAAATGCTTGCGCTCTGCAATGCTGACACAACAGCAAACAAAGAATGCAAGTTGTTGAGTTCGTGTAGTTTCTTGGCTACTCGTATAAAATGAGTCATGATCTCAGCTCGCACTTTCGCTGATTGTCCATTGAGTATTTCTTGTACAGTCCAGAAGCTCACCTGCAAAATATAAATCATAATCGCTTTATTGTATGAAAAATGTTATTATAAGGTCTATCAGCCTTTTGCCAGTTTACTTTTAAAATCTGTATGAAACTAAAATATTGATCAAGAATAAGGGACAAGCCTGGAAGCACTCAAGTACTATGCATCTATTGAGATGTTAAGTTTGGCCCAGGTTTTCTTACGATTTGAATGACAGTAATGATTCTTCACATTTTACACAACATATCTAGCACGGAACTAAGCAGAATTGCATTATGAATACCGGATGAAAGGGCAGGAATATCATAACATATCTTCATCAAACCAGTCTACTAAATATATTTATTATCACTAGTGCAAACAACAGCACATCTCATAATAATACCTACAGGCATCCCACAGATAGGCACTAACAGCCACTTCCTTCAACTTGCTGAACTAATGACACTGATATGGAGATATAAATAACTATCGTAAATACCCATTAGTAAAGTACTGAGTAATTTCCTATCTCTTATCATAATTTTAAATGTTTTTGCTTGTAATTAAACTCTATTTTATGGCATTAAAACCTATAATCAATAAATCATAGCACATCTTATTTTTGCTATGCTAATCATAAACAACAACACTGACATCTTATCTTTATTATGTAATACAAAGATATCAAAGTCCTTTTCACTTGCATTCCCCAATATTAGATATGAAAGCTTTAAATATGCTGGCTGTGAACACCTCATAAATGAATTTTATTTGCTAGTTAGTAATGCCGCATTTTGTCCATTTAAAACTTATAAATTATAATAAAAGCTATTACTTACTAAGTACCTAACATTATAAAACTATCTACTCTCTTATAATCTATCTAATCTACACATCTCAAGTACACAAGTTGCCTGTCAACTGCAGGCGACGGCAGTCAACGGGTGTTTAGTTGCCTTGCAGTCGGCAACTTAGCATCCATGGATTTGAATTGCAGCTGTGTCTATACTATAATGAACAAGAAGCAATAATAAAGAGTACTGAAACTAATTTACTCCTCTGATACTGACCCTGTTGAATCTCTTTGTAAATGCCACCACATTAGGGGCGACTGTCAATTTGTTCAGCTTATTCCACCCACATGTTGTGAGCTCATCTGGGCGGATGTTTTTGAAAGATGGTAAGTCGAGTAATGTAAGCTGGTTAGCTATGTCCTCCGGCGTCAGTCTTAGTGCTGAGCACACAATGTCATCCCATGATTGGTTCATTGAACAAGCAGCTGGTAAACTGTTGGTTTTGTATTGGTAGACAGGATCATTCTGCCTGGAAACACCATTCTCGCCATGCCTGTAAATGTTTTGAGTTTACTTCTACTTATCATAAGTTCTTAGTTTTTTTAATGGTTGATTACTATTTATTTAATGATGAGTAATATCATGTTTTTTATATGATGATCATGCATGAATGTCATCAATAAGTAGTATGAGCTTGACTATATTTATAAAGCCCATTGTTCTGTTAGTCGGAAGCAGGGTGGATTACAAGCAGTTACTTAGTATTTATTGCATCATTTCAACCATCATCATACCACAACATACATATTATGTATATCACATATGTTTATTTGCGATATAATGTATGTGTGTGATAGGATAGATTGGTGGTGATATTAAGGGCTAGCATAAAAGAAAAAAATCTGCAGCTAGCCTTCACTTTCGTAAAAAATCAATTAATATAGCAAGTAGGTAATGCATCAAAAAAAAATATTAGAAATATATAGTTGAGAAGCTTTGTGTGTTAAAAAGTCACCAAACTGTTGCACTTGGATTCACCTACCACTGCCAGTATAAAATAATGGCTAATGGAACTTACGCATAGTTGTAGTAACATGCACAGTCATCTTTAGTATATGGCTGTTTGCTGTTCAGAGGTATCTGTAATTGTTTTTTGTGGTTCTGCTTGCATGGAGGCTTTTCATCAAGGGGCCAGTTTTCCTCATCCTCATGCTGTGAAATTTGACATAAGCTTAGACAATTCATCTGAATAGAATTTAAAATAATATTAAAATTAACACTAAAGTCTAATGTAACAATGAAACAGTTACTACACAGTTATTTGGGTTTTTTATAATCGAAAAACATAATATTTGTTAACTGCTAACAGTTTTTAGAAATATTTTGCAAAAAAATATGAGGTGTCAGTTTAGATAACCAAGAATTACAGTCATTTGAATCCTGGAGGGTAATGTTTAAAAACATATTTACCTCAACTATACGCAGCACCGCTAAGCTTTCACTTAAAATGTCCCGTGGCATGATGGTTTGATATAAGGCACATTATATTAAAATCCCTCATAAAGGTACCTGAAAATATAAATAATTTTAATTGAACAAAGTTGTTGCTGTTGAGCTACCTGTAGATTCTTTGCAACAGTCTGCAGTTAGCTCAATTGTTGATACTAGTTCTAATTTATTTATATTTTTTGATTGTTATTTCTTTGTCCATTTGATTAGAAGTAATAAGGGAAACGAAACTGCATTCAAAAAATTGGACCTGGAATTGGAGCTAAAAATTTATGACATGAATTTCCAATGTTATTGTAAAATAAACTTGATTTTTCTCATTGTTAGACTCCGGCACACACTGAGTTCACCGTCATTTGAATCGCAAGAGAATCTCAACAAATAGTTCGTATCTGTACAGCACAACCCTTTAATAAATTTCATGGAAGGGACTCCTCGAATTAAAATTATTGAAACTTTTAACTATTGAAATACTTTGCCTCTCTCTCGTCCAGTGTCCAGACAGTGTAATAATTGTATCACGTAAACTTTATTGTATCTGAGTTGAAATCGGCGTAAATAAAATAAAAAGAAAAGATCTTTAGAATAGAAACCAACCAAAGAATCTCTATTTCTGACAGCAAGCCAAAGAGAATACAATACCAACTTCTGTCTTCTGTCTGATTGAATGAAGTGTCTTACGAAGTTATTGTATTCTCTTTGATGAAGTGAATGAACAAGTTCAGTAGTCTTTGAGAATGATAAAAATATTAAGGCCCTACACACATCAACGCTAATTTTTAAGCACGTCCTGTGTCACGCGATTTTGCGATATTTGCTTGCAGAACATTTTGTACTAAAACGTTGAGTGTTGACGCACACTGCCGCGATTCCGCGCCGCCGCCGCCGCCACGCCGCCGCCGCCGCCGCCGCCACGACGCGCCGCCGCCGCCGCCCCGTACCTAGGATGCGTTCCGTTTCTCACTTCAAGCGCTCAGGCGCTGCAAGAGCTATGCGCGCACGGAGCCGCGTTTCGATTTGTCTGAGCCCGCTGGTTTGTGAAACTATTTACAGAAAAAAAATTGTATTCCCTGATCAAATTCGACTTCCCTGATGAGAAGATAAATGCTAAATTAATTTTATAATTCAACAATCAATACCTGAAATAACGATAAAACAAATAAAAAACACATAAAACATTAATTAACAATAAAAAAGCGCGTATAGCTTGCGCAGCGCCCAAGGAACATAAACAGTCCAAGGAGCAGCGCCTGAGCGCCATATGCGAGAAACGGAATGCAGCCCTAACTAATCTAGTCAGAAGCAACAGGCTCAGGCACCATATTATTATTATAAAGCTGAGAAAATATTATTATAATATTAAATGATGTAAATCGGATACAAAATTGTCGTCTGATAACAATAATCGTAGAAAACCAGCAAAACAATCTCCATTTCAGAATTCAACCGTTTCGATAAAGAACGCGATGACACTGTTTCAAAAAATTAATCTTACAGTGTGAAAGGCAATCGTAGGATGGAATATATAGCTCAACGTGGTGATATCTAATAATATTACATCCCATAGTCAAAAGTTTCCTGTTGTTTCTGATCTGTGAATGAGTGAGGGGTTCGAAGTTTCTTAATCATTTACACTACAACTGATTAGGCTGAAATTAAACACAAAAAACTCATTTCATTAATGTGATTTTGTGGGGGCGAGTTGAAGGGAGCGGATCGGAGGTGTGAAAGGACGTAGCGATGGGTGCTGACATAATTATACTGGGTTTCCCAGAAATGATGGATAATCCAGCACGTGCGTGTGCGAGGGAGGGGGTGGCGGCCCACATGTCCAAAAAAATTAATTCCTAACAGTCTGCGGTCTACGATATTTTTTTATAAAATAAAGAAATATCCCAGTTTTCTTCACATTTATTTATAGGCATCACGTCCGCTATAATTGAGTCATCGTTCAGATTTATTTCTTTTAACGTGTTCTCTTCATGTTTTAATTCCGAAATTACCCTAAAAAACTCATTTACTCAGGATAGTAGTTAGCTAGTAGTCCTTAAACATAAATTTTGAGCACCTGTGGTGTAAAACAAATGTATTGGACTCTTGTAGCCAACTAGATATAAAAATACCTGCATCATAAGGATTCTTAAGCATACTATCTACCTTAACAGTAAAATAACACTACTATGAACATGTTCCACAGTCTCTTCTTACTGGAAGCGGCCGCAACACAAGCTACAGGCTACTATAATAATTTACGACACAACTGTCTGTGGCTCCAGTCTTGAGAAGATGATGGTACACTTTACAGATACCTGTGATGATGTTCACCATTGTTCTTACGCGGCGCATCTTGAGCAAGCTACATACATTTCTGTTGACGAAGCCAAATGAATCATTACTAGGGATGCGTTCCGTTTCTCACTTACAGGGCTCACGGCACGTGCAGTGCCACCCGCAGTGATCGAGCTATACACTCACGAAACCGTATTCCGTTCCGTCTGAGCCTGCTGGTGCAGATGATGCGGTCGTTGAAAATATCAGAGTTTACTCCAATTTAAGCAGCATTTGATTCGATGAGTTTACGCGTGAAAACAATGCATGGTGTCCGGGTGTAAAAAAAAAAACAAAGAAAAAGTCCACTTTTGAAATTTCGCGCCCAAATGACGTCACCATAGGAATGCACGAGTCGTAGCGTAGCGTTTCTCCTTGGCAAGCGCTGCCCTGTTTCGAAAGGAAAGGTTAGTTCAAGGGCTCTCGTGTGCGCCTTGGGGTCGGCGGCGGCGGGGTGAAGTGGCGCTCCTATGCGGTCTTTCGGTGCACTGAAAATAGACTATACGACTAACGCTCGCACGAGCGCTTTTTGCGTAAATTCAAATTATTCTAATTAAATACATATTTAATTTGAATTTTTGCGTAAAACGGAACGCAGCATATGATGCATATCCGTTGTATTTTTCGATAAAGATCTTTTTATTTACAATAGTACAACACAATAATACTTTTAAATATATCTGAACATGATAATAATTAAATATATTAATAAATTTAAAAAATTGGGTAACTTTAAACGAAATGGCGTAATTAGAACTAAAGTATAAAAAAAGTAATCTGGTTGACTTGAACTGCTATGGATGGCGTTTGGTTCGATAAACACAACGTCTATCTTGTATCTCATCCTATGAATAACTAGCAAACAAGTTCAAGTGTGGTAAAACTATCATGAAATCCCTTTTTAACTCGTATCAGGAACTAATAACAACGTAGCGTTGATAATCCAGACAGTGCACAGATTTGAAGGTTATGTTTCCATCTTATTTGGTTCTAAAAAGCGAGTAACAGCAAGACAAGACATAATTGCGCGTTTCCTCAGTTTTCTCATAGTTAGTGAAGTTCAAAGTGATGTCTGAATGAATTTCTCACAGTTTCTTACGGTTCAATCATGGTGGGAAGTGCCCAGTATTGCATATTTTTGTTCCCTGTTCAGGACTGCATTCAAGCTTCTGGATTTTGACATCGAAGTGAGTGTATACAATTTGCGTTGATAGTTTTTGATCTTGAGTAGCCGAGCATATTATCAAATTAACATAATTCCAGGAATTAGAGGAAGCTCTACTATCAGATGGATTGGAGGAGTCTGCCAGTTCCCTCCTCACTGAACTGATTGTACGCCTTCTAAATGGATGTTTGGGCAACAATGACATCTCTGCATTTAATTATCAGGTATGTGTGTCAGTTTTGCTAATGAAACAACAAGTTAAGGCTGGTCTCAGACATATTGTAATTGGTAACTTCTACAAGTGTGATCATATTTTCCAGATGTATTTGAGGCGAATATTTAGACAAAAATGTCAAGAAACAGGCCGCTACAATCCATTCAACACTGACATTGACTTTCAATTCTTACCATTACGCACCAAAGTTGAAATCTTATATGCACTATGTGACTTCCGATTGGATGCTGAGGATGTGTTGGATCTGTTTAAAAACCTTGAGGCTGAAAGCCTGAGAGTAGAGCCACTGGGGTAAGTTGTTTTATTATGCTCACATATCTACACTGTAAAAGATCAAATCAAATTGTTTATTTCTTACACAATCATAACAAATGTTTACAATATAATATTGAGCCTGCAAGATCCCGAACTAGCCTAAGCTTCTCTTATTAATTAACATGTTTGTGTCTTTAAAGACTATTTAGAAGAACTATCAAAAAACTAATATGACAAACATAAAGCAAGAATAGTATTTAAATGTGCTAAACTAAACAAGATACTACATAACTACAAGGATACAAATTTTGATGCTCTAAAACACAAAGTACTTGGTGAGTTGTAGGAAACAGAGAATCAAATTAAATCTAACCTCAGAAAATTGTAATTGAATACCTACATACTTAGTAAATATATATGTAAATTTATTAATTTTGTTTTATAGAGAATTGTACACAATAATAAATAATAGATAAATAAATCTGATGACCAAACTATGTAGAAACCAATGGAAACCAACTTCAAATCCCTTAGTTTCCATTTTTTCTTTTTATGTTTCTAGGTATAATACAAATCTTTCTGGAATGAACATTTGTAGGACCACCTCCTAATCCCAATAAGAGTACGATTTTGGACTGTATTTAACAAAATAGTGTAAATCAAATCATACAGTGTGATAATGAATGTAAACTAAGTACACATTTTGATTTTCATCACCTCTCATGTATGAATGGTGGCTACTAAATTCTGAAATAAAAAGTATTCTATGTTCTTCCTCTTAGTATGCATTCAAATATCATTTGAATTAATTCAGTAGTTTTGGTGTGAAAAACGGTCATGAAATAACACCTTAAAAAAAAAAAAATTTAATGTATAGATTCTTGTATTATTGTATTAGTTTTATTTAGAAAATGATTTCTCTCTTATAAAGCTACATTATCTCATATTGCCATGGATTCATCATGAACTAGATTATATAAATTTCTTGAAAAATAAAGTTACTCTTTCTTACACAGCTTTGATGATGACTGCTCAGCATACTGGTACTTTTATGGAACAAGATTATATCGGGAAGATGTAAAGAAAAAAAAAGGGAAACACAAACAAAAAAAGAAAGAAAGGGACAAGGTATGGTGCTATGGTGATGACTATCTCGATGGAGAGCATGCAGAGCGAGTTTGGCAAGTGGTCTGTTTCACGGAAGAGGACTGGCTTCATTTGACAGAGAGATTCAGAAAAGCTACAAGTAAAGTTGAGAAAGAACTATATCACTCCCTTTCTCAGAACTTCTTGCCTGAAATACCAAGGCTCTTTCAAGAAAAAGAACGACTGCAGCGCAAAAGGTAAGCTTTATCAGAATTCAATATCTATGCACAAGTATGTATGCATATAAATTAATAAGCTATGCCAAAGGCACTCCTGTGTTTATTTTTATGTAGCCCTGTTTGTCTTGTATCTTATAGTAGATTGAGTATGCTCGCCCAAGGTACAGACAGTGTCATAATTAAGTGACCTCCCTGCATAACACATGCAGGTTTATATCCAATACTGTTAGTTAAAAATAAATTCAAAAGTCACAATCAATTTGTTATTGAGTTAACATAAAAAATCATGAATGGATAAAGAAAGAAAAAAATCGGATTCTAACTCCAGTGTGTTATGCAGCGTGGTCAATTAATTTCATTATGACACTGTCTGTACATTGAGATGTTCAATGAGTTTCAGCCAATAATAATTTAAAATAGACTGTCCTGCATGGCTTGTTTACTGTTGTATTCGCTTTGCGATATGTTTTTCTTTTTATGTTTGATGGTCATCAACTTTTACCTTTCTAGGGAACTAGTCTAAATAGATTTTCTTCTATCTTCAGAACGGTATTAAAATAAATAAACAATGCTGGACAACTCTCACAATAGGCCCGAAACTAGGCAGAGCTTGCGTTATAGGTAACTAAATGCTGCTCGCGGCTTCGCACGCGCTTTTCATGAAGCATATGTGCGCCCCTGGGGTACCATTTACCTCCCAGACAAATTTCATTAGGATCTTGTTCAGCCTTTTAGACAGTTACATTCGAATTTATTATAATAGTATGGATAGATTACTTATTACATTACATAAAAAAATACCGACTCTGAGAAAACATCTGCAAATCATGTAAGTATTTCTCATGTGGCAGTAATTTAACCCGCAACATTCTGCGTTGCAGACAGACCTTAGACTGCTGCACTGCTGAGGATTTTATAGGTGACAGAGCTTGTTTTGCGTTTTGCATTTTAATAAACACTATTAAGAAAGAAAGATTAGCTGAATAAGCTATTCAAATAATTTTACGGTACAAAGCACTTTGAATGCTTGTCTTACTAAAAAAATTGCAACTATCAGTTTTTTTAACATCGAAGACACATTCACAATGTATGCTGTGATATTTCTTGCGAAATCGAAAGCGGGTGCTGCTCTAGCCATTTCTATAAAGTAAACGGCTTATGATACTAATATTCTTAATAAAACTTTATTTTAGTTTGCTATTCTACCGTTCTACTAACGTTTATGATAGATATGTACCTTAACGGAATAAGATCTTAAGATGCATGCAGATTAAGTAAAAAAACATGTTTTTAAACATAGTTAACAGGGCGGCTTTTTGAGATGATGGAGGATGGCCAAATAAAAACCATGAGAATATCACATTTTCACAGTGAAGCGATTTTAGCAGAATGGGGCCAGAGGTCAATGCAATTTATAAAATTGGAATTTCCACTCTCAATTTCCACATTGTAAGAACACTGTTAATTGTTAGGGGCCATCCATTAAATACGTCACGTTATGGGGAGGGAGTCCAGAAATTGTGACATCAGGTAACCAACTGTTCGAATACGCAAAAATCACCCATCCTATACCGACATGTGAAATCCATTTCAATGGCCTTCAGCATATAATTGCAAATCACTAGGCCATTCAGAGGGCTTTTAAATGTCAATACAGGATGGGTGGTTTTTGCGTAATTCCACAGCAGAGGAAGAAAGGAACTATAAGCTTTGTGACGTCATATGATTACCGCTGCTTGCTTTCTTTGTTTTTTTACACATGCACGCCTAGCTATAGCACATGCATTCGATAGTTGACCGCTTAGACAAGAACTTATTTAGATTTATTTATTTTGCTTACTGTATATATAGCTTAGGTTAATAGTACATGGACCCTGCAAAATTAAAGTTACTAAGGATATGTATATATGTATAAGATAATTATAATTTTATTGTGTGCATGAGCAAAATTTATTTCCTTTCTAATTTGTTGCACAATTATTTTGTTATCAAATAGTATTGACGTCCTGTTATTTTAGCCAAAAAACAAGATACGATTTTCCAGCTTATTGTCCCTAAATTCTGAGGCAACTCTGAGGGCTCATTTGCGTCGACTGCAGGCGACGGCAGTGGCCGACTAAAGTTGAGAGCAGTCGACTGCAGTCAACGAAAACGAAAAACACGTTTACTGTGGGTTCAAGAAATATTAGTGCATTGAGAACAAGATGGACACTATTTTACATTATATTTCCACTTTTACGAAGGAATGAGATATTTTTTCAATAATTTTCGTCATAATTCTCTCTTCTCATCTTAATATCATCAACTATAGTCTACCCCTTTGTAGCAAAACTTACAAAACGTCCTTTTATCTAAACATTTAGTTCAATTTGGAACCCAATTTATCTATATCGACACTACGTGTTAGGTACACATTTTAACGGTTGGTGGATATTTTAAGGTTGCTAGAAACAGCACCGCGGCGGACTTCTAACCGCGTTCTGCAAAAGATCAAACAAAAAGAGGAGAGTAAACAAAGCACAGATGACAACAGAGAGGCCGAGGACGAGCCGCAGCCCACGACGTCGTCCGGCGCGCGGGCCAACCGAGCCCAGAGGCGCAATTTGATACGGTAAGTGAAGATTTCTTACAAATAAACACTAAATTGATTTTCACCTCTCGCTCGATAACGGTGTCTTTGCTTCTCAAAACCAGTGAGCAAAATCGGATTTAGTTCACAAGTGTAATAAAGGATATTATTCAACAAGTTGAAAAAAGTAATTTGAATTTAGAATGGTGTTAATGCATTTTAATGGTTTACTCTTAATGGTTGGCTCTAGACTAGAGGCTATTAATACTCTATGACCGGAAAAAAGAAAATGGCTGAACTGTAAAAACGTGTATTTCTGATTGACATGAAAATTATTTAACGAAAGACAAGGCAGTATGGCCCTAATGGCTTTAACCTAATTTGCCCAAAGCAATAAATTAAAAAAAGGACACTGCTTGTTGCCGAAAAAAAGAAAAATCGACTTGTTCAAAAACTTTTTTGGCACGACGACGCTTTACTTTATTGCTACCAATGTTTTATTATTTTTTAACAGAAAAGAAGATTAAAAAAAACACGGATGTTTTTGTAAATTCGTTAAATTTGTATTTCAAATATAAATACTACAAAAAATATCTCTGTTACGCTCTAAAAAATACTTTTTGGTAGAGCCACTCGCTACGCTAGTGATTCTACTCTAGACTGCTTCGCTAGCTCGGGATTTAAAATCGGCACGTCAACAATAAACCGTTTTGCTCACTTGTTGAACAAACACCTATATATATACTACAAGAAGAACCTGGCTATTCAGTCGATGACCTCAAACATTATCAATAGTATGGATACGTCCCCGGTATTCCGGGAAAATATCGGAAAAATATGATGAGACAGATTTCAGATAAAAAGACATTATTTTCATTTACTTTTATTATTCTTATAGAAAACATGTCAATAATTAATAACAAGTAAAAATTATTCGCAACAGATATAAAATACCAACCATAACTTAATATTTAGTAAAATTACAGTGATGCCAACCTTCAAGGCGATACTACCGAGATGATTGAAACTGAACGTGAATAAAACATAACCTACGTTACATTTTGTTCAATCTTCGTCTTCGATATCGCTTTCAAGATATGAAATTATTTGTTGATATGCCATGAAATCGAAATATGTTAGTTTTTCAATATTTTCTACTTTTAACCTATTCCTTTTGACATAAAATATCCACTTATAAGTAGAAAAACTCCTTTCCAATTCTACTGACGTTAATGGGGTATATTTAAATATAAAAATATTTTCAATTGACGAAGCACTCGCGATTTATTCTGAATATGTTCTTATCTTCATATCTAAGTCTGGATTTCGATCCATGACAGCTTGTTATTTGTTTTCTATGGGTAAAAATTTGCTCCATTTTATAATTAACCTTGCTTTGTGCTGCCGAAACAATGCATTTTTTGTCCCACTTGAAATACAAATATGGCGGCAAGCTTCATTGGCATGATGAATTGATAATATAAATCGTAAGTTAAGAGTCGAGTTTATGTTTAAAATATTATTTACATTCACAAGTCCCGGAATATTGCACTACCTTTTATTTTATCATTCAATGCGCGGGACTTGTATGGCATGTCCATATTAAGATATCGCCATGAATTTCCGGAAAATTGCACTACCTATTCCTATCACTGGTGATTACTCCATGGGTAAAATGTTCCGAATGTTCCTGAATGTACTTCGTATTCTCCTGATGAATAATAAATCCCGTGCGAAGCCGCTGTTGGATCCAATTAGATATAATTTATACGAAGCGTATCTAAGTACCTATAGAAGTAGGTAGGTACCTAACCTAGAGTTCCTATCTAAATGCCCACAGTTAAAATGTATAGAAAGAACAATAATAAATAATGCTGGACAATTCACACAGTACCTAATAGTTGTCTGTGTTGCCTGTTTAGACAACCCTGAATAGAAATGTTCTTCTATTTTTCGCAGATCGACGCCAAGTTATCGATCGATTGATTGACTAAATTGACCTTGATATAATTATGTAGTTGTTGATATAGTTCTTTCTAATATAAGGTCCTTACATATGAAATTGGCGTTTTTCGTACTGGCCACTTTAATCACAAATTTCTCCTCTTTGGTAAAGAATTCCAAATTCAAATTTGTACAGCTATAGACTCATGTATTTGTGCTTCGATGATCGTCATTCATTTGTTTTTTTTCTTCTGTTTTTTTCTGTTTGCGTCACTCATTTTACAAAATGGAAAACTTAAAATATCGCATTATTTACGAGTACGAGTTCCGCCGTGGCACTAGTGCTGCGGAAACAACTCGAAGGGTGAATGATGTGTATGGCGGTCGTGTTGCAAAAGAAAACACAGTTCGTTTTTGGTTCCAACGTTTTCGTTCTGGAAATTTCGACCTGCAGAACAAGCCCCGTGGACGGCCTGAGACTCAAGTTGATAATGAAGAGTTGAAGGCTATTGTGGAAGCGGATCCATCGCAAACCACGTCCGAGTTAGCTGCAGGCTGCGATGTTAGTGATAAAACTGTTTTAATTCACTTGAAGCAAATTGGGAAGATTAAAAAGCTTGAAAGGTGGGTACCTCACGAATTGACTGAAGCAAACCGGCAAACGCGCGTCGACTGCTGCGTTACATTACTAAACCGGCACAATAATGAAGGTATTTTAAACCGAATCATTACCTGTGATGAAAAATGGGTTCTTTACGATAATCGGAAGCGCTCAGCGCAATGGTTGGATCCTGGCCAGCCAGCCAAATCCTGCCCCAAGCGAAAATTAACCCCAAAAAAGTTACTTGTAAGCGTTTGGTGGACTAGTGCCGGTATTGTTCATTACAGTTTTCTCAAATCTGGCCAGACTATTACGGCTGATGTCTATTGTCAGCAATTGCAAACCATGATGGAAAAGCTAGCGGCTAAACAACCTAGGCTGGTCAATCGCTCCACGCCACTGCTGCTTCACGACAACGCTAGACCACACACTGCGCAACAGACGGCTACTAAATTAGAAGAGCTTCAATTGGAAAGTCTAAGACATCCTCCGTACTCCCCGGACCTTGCTCCAACAGATTACCATTTTTTTCGAAATTTGGATAACTTCTTGCAAGGGAAAAAATTCAACTCCGATGGGGCAGTCCAAATCGCCTTCAAAGATTTTATTGATTCCCGTCCGACTGGTTTTTTTAGTAAAGGGATCAATGAACTACCTATAAGATGGCAAAAGTGCATAGAAAATAATGGTTCATACTTTGATTAATTAAATATATTATATTAAAAAATATTCGACTTTTTGTTCCTCCCATACAAAACGCCAATTTCATATGTAAGGACCTAATATATGCATACAAGCATACAAGCTGCGCCCAGCGGCTTCGCTCGCCGCAAAACACGAATAAAATGATATTTTCTAAAAATGAATCCTAGCTAGATCGATTTATCGCCCCCGAAACCCCCTGTATACTAAATTTCCGCCGTTTCCGAGATTCAGATTATCTTTAATATAAAAATGAATCGCTAAATGTGTTGGTAAGCGCATAACTCAATAACGCCTGGACCAATTTGGCCAATCCTTTTTTTTAATGTTCGTTGAAGTTCAAGGATGGTTTTTACGGCGAGAAAAGTTCTAATAATTGCCGGGAAAACACCTATAAACGTTTCCATACGAACAACACGTGCGGAGACGCGGGGAACAGCTAGTATACAGGTGTGGCAAATTTTTGGCCCCTTAAGGGTAGCTACCGTTTCTTTTGTAGTTAGAAGGTTTTGTTCTGAGGAACTTTTTGTTTTATTTTGAAGAAAAGAATATGGCTAGGGGGCCTTCAAAATTAGCCTACTTGATTTTTAATAAAAATAAAAAATAAGTAAAAAATTGAATTCCTGAGATGCCTTAAAAATTGGCCTACCAACTTAAAAAAGTAGTTACATACGAGTTTAAATTAAGAACCATTGAATGAGTGGCATTGTTGTTTTCACTTACTCGTTTTTTCATAGAAAATGTATGGAAATTGTTTTTTTTTTTATTATTGCTTAAACTTACGATTTGATTTGGTATGTTCCTTTGGGAAAAGTGTTCCTGGTTGGAAATAGAGTCGATTAAGACCAACTTGTTTTTTTTGACAAATGTCATTTTTTGGGCGAACCGTAAATTTTTTCAAAAAACTAAAAATGGCAACATTTTTTTCTTCAAAATAAAACAGAAAGTTCCTCAGAACAAAACCTTCTAACTACAAAAGAAACGGTAGCTACCCTTAAGGGGCCAAAAATTTGCCACACCCTGTATAATATATATGTCACAGCCGGAACGTAGAATTAACCCGTTTGTAAAACGGCTATGCCATTTACAAAACGGCACCATCCAGCTAAATGCCTAGACCGATCGTTGAATGATCGGTGAAATCAACGTTCTACAATATGGCTGATCGTCTGAATTCAGTTCAGTTCAGTTCATTTATTAATACCATGGGAACACACATTGGAACACTTAGTAACGTCAAATTAACAAATTAAAATCTTTTTAAAAAGCTTACAGAACAATGAGACAAATACAATTACATAATAGGGTTTATCAGCTGTATAGAGACCTTGTCAGAAAATTAATTTACAAGACAAATAAAATAAAAATAACAAATTAAATTTAAATTAAGCAGCTGTACAGAGGCCTTGTCATTAATAAAATAGTTCCATATTTACCTACTTGGTTACAAAAGAGCCTGACGTCTTGTGTTTTTCAAAGGCTTTATCCGAGGATGTCCATGCGTTTTTGTCGTCTGAATATTCAGCGCAAGAATAATAGGCTCCCCTAGTCAGACCAAATTTAATATGTTTTTTAAATTGTTTTTCAGTCAGTTCAAGTACACAATTTGGTAATTTATTATAAAAACGAATGCAATTTCCTAGAAATGACTTGCTGCTTTTGGCCAGTCTAAATTGTGGAACAACTAGCTTATTTCTGTTTCTAGTATTGACTTGGTGTATGTCACTATTCCTTGGTAGACTATTAATGTGCTTCCTTGCGAACATAATGCATTCATATATAAGAATTAGCCCGTTTAGAGAATGGCTAGGCAGGTCACCATGCCTGCCTAGGCCGATGAAAACGACTGTTTCTGTGTACGAGGCTAAGCCAAAGGCCAAAGTTAGAAATCGTTCTAAAATAGGCAATTACTAAAGTTATGCATGGTAACCGTTCAATAATACGTTATAACGCGGTAAGAACGCATCGTTACTTGAGGGTTACATGAGAGAGTGTAGATTTTAACATGGATTCCCAAGCATTGTTTTAAAATTTGTCTTTACTCAAAACTATACGTTAGCATCACTCAAGAATATTATATCGATGACGGAGCATGCTTTCCTGCACGGAATTTATCTAATTACACCACCCCTCATATATAATCTCGTTTCCTTGAATTATATAAATTTACTAGAACCTACCTCAAAGCAAAAGAAATAGGATTTTATAATATTGCTTTAGCAAGAAATAATTTATCTTTGTTGTCAAGAATCCTTATAAACTGCTGCCTTTAGAAGTATAAATAATTCGCAGAATTCCCGATTCGTACTCAGAAAAGTGGATTGTAAAGAAGACTAGCAAAGTTCTTTGAAATCAGCCCCAACTCTTATTTTAAACTCGGCGTCGTTCACGAACGAAAACAAATAAATATAAATCAATAATTTTGTGACCATAACTTGACTCTCAAGACATTTTCATTTCAGTAGTAGTTTCCTAATAAAATCAATTACTTCTCGTCACGTAAAAGCGTCCAGCTGTGAACTAATATAGACAGATGATGATGATGTCAAAGCTGAGTATAGGTACATCGACTTATTATTTATTCGTAGGGTGCATTCTATATTTAGGGTTCCGTTCCCTAAGGGTCCGTCTGTCCGTCTGTCTGTATGTATGTATGTATGTATGTTTGTCAGGCTGTCTGTCTGGCTGTCCGTCCGTCTGTCTGACTGTCTGTCTGGCTGTCCGTCTGTCTGTCTGTCTATCTGTCATCAAGCTGTATCTCATAAACCATGATAGTTAGTTTAAGACAGAGTCAAAGGCCTTCTCATAGTCCACAAACAGGGGACTATGAGAAGGCCCCGGATGAGACTCTTAGGCTAGACAAGAAACCACAGACTTGACGTTTGACGTTTTCTATTTTGTCTGTCAGTTTTGAACGTCAAGTCCAAACCTGACAGACAAAATATAATCTGCCTCACTGTGTGTATGTGGTCTACAGTGCCATATCCTCCGCCTGTTCCGTCCGGTGGCGAGAACTCGTCGAGTCTTCTGGCGAGTCGGTTTGTGACCGTGGCAGTGGGCCGGCTATATCTTGCGCCAACCGCGGTATACGTGTGCTTGTGTGGAGAACGGCAAACTGAGTGTAGTATGCCTTCCGGCCGGGTGGTATGACGATCTGCAAAAAAGACTGAAGACAGTGTGCTATTGCGCTCATTACGGGAGGCCTATGTCCAGCCGTGGATTAATAGATATAAAACTGATGATGATGGTGATGATGACCTACAACGACGTTACCGCAGGCCGGGTCTGTCTAGGAGAGGTTTAATTTAGCCCTTGAAGAAGTAAATCAGGCACTAAGTGATCACAGCGACAGGTGGGAAGTCACGAAGTCTACCTACCCATGGTTTATCCATTTTGAATGAAGCATGTTAGTTTACGCTTATGCTTTGTTCAGTGTTTACGTTTATGCTTCATTCAAAATGGACTCGGTATAGCTTGCTTATCGAGTAATAGTGGTTATTGATCTTTCATCATCATCATCATCATCATCCACAGCCGGATTTTACCCACTGCTGGGTATAGGCCTCCCGAAGTTTGTGCCATCCATTTGTAGAAGGTAACAAAGTAATTGTTAGATAATAAAAAAATAAAAATAAAGATCAATAACCACTATTACTACCGGATTACCTACATACAGGATAGGCGTATTGTATTTGTGCTCATATTATTTTTATTGAAAACCTATCTACGGTGCGGTATGCGATGCGATATTTAGAGACAATAGTTTCGATTCGTTTATTGCAAAACTTTACCAAACCATATTTTTGTAAATACAAAATATGATATTAAACTTTTTTTTCATTGTTACAGATCCAAATCTGAATCTTCGTCCAGCTCGGAGAGTTTAAGAGAAATGCCTCAAAAAACTACCAAAAGGCGGACCAAAAGCCAGGACAAGCGGTCAAAAAACTCGTCGGCCACTCACAAGGGCGAACCACCACCCGGACCGCCAGTCAAAACCGGCCGTAAGACAAACAATTCTTTGGCGTCTGCCACTGGCCAGATTGTTATACCCGACAGTGACGAGCCTGCCAGCAGTACGCGGAAGAAACTCAAAACTTCGCAGATGTAAGATAAACTTATTTAAAATTGAAATTCAGATGGTTTAGGGATCGCAGATGAAAAGTCAATGAATAATAAATAAATTTATAGGAAAAACATAAATTAATATAATAAATTTGTCTGATATTATGATATAAGTTTTTATTTATTTATAAACTTTTCGTTTATTTATAAACTAAAATAATTTATATACATTCCAGCTTCAGCCAATCGGAAGAAGATATAAAAACGGATATGTACAAAGTACTCGAACAGATTACGGCTCACGACGACGCTTGGCCCTTCGTTGACCCAGTGGAGGAAGAATTTGCGCCTAACTACTATGCTGTGATCAGGCGTCCCATGGATCTGAAGAAAATGGAGGATCGCCTTGACAATGGAGAATACATGGTCTTTGACGACTTTATAAGTGACTTTAAGCTTATTGTGAATAACTGCCGTCTGTACAACGGACAGGATAATGGTTAGTTTTCTTCTTATTAGTCTAATCTGCAACGGAACAACTTTTCAACTTTCTATTTTGATTTGTTGTGTTCTTTTTCAGAATATACGGTAATGGTCGATAGCTTAGAGGCAGCATTCGATCGGTTAACTGATAAATACATGCATCGAATGTCATCCTCTGATGAAGAAATCGCAGTTGAATTTCCAGTTCCAACGCCTTCGCGCAAACACAAGCTCAAGCGCAGCGATTCTCCACCAGCACCATTGAAGAAGAAGAAGCGCAAATCTCATTCTGAATCAGGTAGATTTTCAATAAATTGGTTACATTTACGCCGGTGTTGTGTATAATATTAAGAACATATATTTATAACTTCCTTTGTGCGTTTTAATTTCAGAACCGAAATCCAGCTCATCAGATTTAGTGCCGGAGCGTGCTGAATTGTCTGACGCAGAGGCGGAGCCTAAGCCGCGACCGAAAAAATCCAAGGACTCGCATAAGAGCAAGGACAAGGACGGAAAAAGCAAGAAGAAGCACAAGGGACATCACCGTCGCAGCAAGCACTCTAAGAAGCGGCGCGAATCCAAATCTGGCGATAGAGAAGATCTAGAACGAGAGGATAGGAAGAGAAAGAAGCAAAAGAGCAAGAATAAAGAGAAGAAAGCGAAGCTGAAGAAGAAGAAAAGCAAGCATCCGCCGGCTGAGAAGGTGGAACAGGTAGAGGAGGTAGAGGAGGTGCGATCGCGCGCTTTGAGCCCTGGCTCGCCGGAGAGCTCGCACCGCAGCCGTAGCGCCAGCCCGCTGCCCTCCATCCATTCGCACTCGCCCTCCCCGCTCCACGATCTCAACTCCGCCTCGCCACCACCCGAGCCCGAGCCCGACACCTCCGACCAACTCACCGATCCGCACTTCTTCAAGGACAAATACGACAAAATAAAAGAACGCCGCCGCGGCGCAGCGAAAGACGTCTGGGAATCTCTCTTCGACTACAAGCAGAGGTGTGCGCTCGAAAAACTCAAGAATCTCTCCGCCACCGACAAGAACAAACACTCGAAACTCCGCGAGACTATCAAAAAGCTAAAGGCGAAACACTCTGAGAAGTACAAGAGTAAAATAAAGGCAAAAAACTCTGAGAAGTACAAAAATAAGACAAGGGTGAAACACTCCGATAAGCAGGAAGGCAAGAAAAAGACACCAAAAGAGGTGGTCGCCCACGGCAAAATCAAGAAAAAGGATAAGGATTCAAAATCTAAAGTAAAGCTACATAAAATAAAGAAATCAAAGGAAGAAAAATCTAAGAAGTCGAAGCCGAAAGAACCCAAGCCACAAGAAACAAAATTAAAAGACAAAGATGTAGCTGAAACCGAAGATAACGCTGATTATTCGTCTGAGGATAACGAACCGATAAAGAAACCGGCTAAAGCTAAGTCCTTAGGCAAAAGAGGCCCCAAGAAATGTACAGCTAAAAATGAATCAGCTACCGAAGCTTTAGAAGAAGCTGTTAAGGACATGTCAAAATGGTTTGAAGATGGGCCTAAAGGCTCCACTGTGAGTTCACCGGACGATAGTCCAGCACCAACCGTGTCCACAGAGGAACAAGACAGCCGACAAGGTGACGCCGACCTGTCGCAAAGTGAGAGATCATCATCTTCTTTCGGCAAGAAGGAGGCCTCGACGAGCCGCAAGAGACACGCCTCACGAGATAATAAGGTTGTGAAGAGGCGGGAGATTCAAAGGACCATAGATCGCCTTCAACCTGGAAAAAGCAAGGGTAACTTGCTCACAAATGTCATGAAAAAAGAGTTAGAAAAGGAAAGAGACGATTCTGCATCACCTGGAGCAGTCGCTAAAGTACGCGAATCCACAAGTCCCGAGGAGTCTAGTCCTAAATTGAGCCTAGGCTCAGTCCTACCGGCTGTAGACTTTACTCTCGACAAAGAACACGAGTTCGACATGAAACAAGCTGAAAAAGAAAAAGAAGTAAAAGAAGAAGTAACCCCTACTACCACTGAGACTTACCCTGATAAAGAAGAAAAACCGCCTGAACCAGTTGAGATGAAGGAAGAAGCTGCAAAACCAGTTAATACAATAGATAAAGAAATACCGGATCCAGTCACCAAGAAAGACGCAGAAGTTGAAACCGAACCTTTAGGTCCACCGGTCAAGCTCAACCAGGCAACCCCGAATCTAAGCGCATGGTTCAAAGCATTTGGAGCACCAAAGAGCACTCCACCAGTCGCTAAAAAGAAATCAGGCGAGGCCGAAGAAGAAAAGTCAACCACCGAGACGGGGCCGCGCGAGGTTCGCGCCAGTCCAAACAATCCGGATACGCCGAACCCCGAAGGTGGGGAAAGCCCACTTCCGAACCCAACAGCGACGCCGCGCCAACGCAAAACAAGCACAGGTAGCTCAGTCTCCGAACGCTCTTCCTTCAGCCAAGACCTTGACTCGCCGCGACACCAGATGTCACTAACGTCGCCACTTCTACGTTCTCCGGCTTCACCGCGAGATGATTTCCAAAAAATTACGTACCCGATCATAAACGGCGGTTCTGTTCGGGCTGGTTTCTACCAAGACACGACATCTATTCGAAGCAGTCCGGAGAAGAGCTGCAGCCCGCGCGAAGGTCCAACTTCTCCCTTCTCCCCGTACAATCAGCATGTATATGCTGGCAACAACATAGCGGGCTCGGCTACCCCCCAGTACTTTGCCGATCACAACAAGAGCCCCCTACCCACTTACTCGCAGAATCCTCCCCCGTATTACGACTCGGCTAAAGCGTCTGTGACTAACAAGCCTCGCGCGCATGAAGATTACACATCTTTAGGGCCAGATACTTTTCAACAGCCACAGATCCCTAGCTCATACTCCCCGATTTATTCTCCTTACACTCAAACATCTTCCAATTATTCTCCAGTACCTAATACGCTTCGATCCAATTCTTCCAGTGCTACGTCTAACATAAATCCAGTCATCCAACCCGTTGAAACTAAGTCTTCCAGTTTCCCTATGAAGAAACGCATGTACAATGAACCTGAGGCCGTCATAATGCCAGCTAAATCAACTGAAAACAAAGAACCTGTCGCAATACAAAATAAGAATGAATATATCAAACCAGTACATAGCATTGCCACGGCGCCAACCTCAGTCGATGACATAGCTCTTGTATTAAGTGAGAAGTCAGAACTAGCTAAACTGCGAGAAAATAATGAGACGGCTAGTGTCGCAAATGCTGAAAAACTCGTTGAAGGACAAGATACCGCTTCTACAAAGCGAGTTGACTTTAAAAACAAAAAAGATGTCAATAATGATAATGGTACCAAGCCTACTACAAATGACAGCATAGACATGGTCAACATGGGCTACATGAATCCAGATTATGACCGCAGGATTGGTGGTGAAACACATGAAAATGATCTTGCCGCTAACCGAGAAAAAACTAAATCAAATCCTACACCGCAAAAAGTATACGATATCGATACGATTGCCTTAAATCTTGGAATAAACAATCAACCTCTGCACAAAACATTGTCGAAAAATGCTATGGGACCGAATGTACCACCAGTACATGGAATTTCTCAGAGTGCATCGCAAGGACAGCTGTCTCAGCCCCACCATATGGAAACACCAACGCTATCGCAGCTCCAATCGCAGCTTGCTCATAGTCAGGTTCCAAACAAAACTGCCGGACATACTCAACTTCCAGCTCACTCCCAAGCTTCCGGTCAGTCTCAACAAATGGCACACATGCAGCCGGCACACACGCAGCCTCCGGCTCACGCCCAGCCTGCGGCTCACACGCAGCCTCCGGCTCACACACAGCCTCCGGGTCACATGCAGCCTCCGGCTCACACGCAGCCTCCGGCTCACACGCAGCCCCCGGCTCACTCGCAACAGATGACACATAACCAGCTGTCAGCGCATTCGCAACATCTAGCTCATTCCCAACATTTAAGCTTATCTCAACATTCAGCCCCTGCCCAACCCGCCCATTCTCAGCCTGTCACTCATTCACAACACCCAGCACTCTCTCAACCAGGTCACTCACAGAACCTGACTCACTCCCAGCATCCGGCGCATTCTCAGCCAGCCCATTCTCAGAATCTGAGTCATTCCCAGATGGCAGCGCATTCTCAGCCGGTCCATTCTCAGAACCTAACTCATTCTCAGCCGGCCCATTCTCAGAACCTAACTCATTCTCAGCCAGCTCATTCTCAGAATCTAACTCATTCCCAGCACCCGGCCCATTCTCAGAATATGAGTCATTCCCAACTTCCAGCGCATTCTCAACCAGCCCATTCACAGAATCTGGGCAACTCCCAACACCCGGCGCATTCCCATCATTCTTCCCAACACTTGAGCCACCCGCAGCCAGCGGCGCACGCCCGCTCGCAGACGCCAGCGCACATGCAGCCCTCGCTCGAGCGCGCCCACGTTGACATGAACGTCAACCAGCACGCGGCGCATTCGCATCATCTCAGCCACTACGACCATCTCTCCGGCGGACAGACCATCAGCAACTTCTCCATAAGCGATATCGAAATGGCCAACAAAAAATTGTACTCCAGCAATACAACTCCGTCGACCGCCATCGATTATGGCAACTGGAAACTGAGCCAAATGAGGAAACAAGAAATGCTTACTCCGTCGGACTATTCCTACCAACATAGCTTAAATCAGTCCGAAAAACATAAGCAAGATATGCTTATGTCCTCAAATTATAACAAAAATTTGCAACAACAGTACAATATGTACAATGTACCAAGGGCTAACCCGCAAAGAGCGCAGGAAATTCAACAATGTCTACCTGCAGAGTTGCGAATTCCTAATCCTCGCGGGCACGCCAAGAACGATCACATGACACCTTCCTTGAACAATCCGGAGCACACGACTAAACATATCGATTCATCCAAAAGCCACAAACCAGAGAAGCTCGTACAGAACCATCCTCTGGTTACTTCGAGCCCGTACAAGACTCCATATTCGAATCCCGCACTACAACTTGATAGCTTACGAAACTTGCAAAATATTCCCCAAATGCTGGAACGTTACAGTAGTGATGAGAGATTTCTATCGTCATTCGCTAGCAGTAGCTCTGCTCTTTATGACAAACAATTTCAGATGGCTCAAATGTTCAATAAGAGTATGGCTTCAGAGTTGCCGACCTCTAGTACATCCACTGGCATTTATTCTCAATCAAGCAAAGACAGCTCCATTTACAAAACGTCACACACTACCAATCCCCAGCCGGATCTCAAGCAAAAGCAGAAGCGAAAGAAAAGAACTTCGGAAAGCAAACATAATATTCAGATCCCGACAAATCAGCCCTATCACACATCCCCGACTGCCGATATGCTTTCATCTGTGAAATCGGGGATGATGTCAACCGGGTCATTCAATTACGGAAATCCATCAAATATGGCGACTAACATGGCGCTCAGCAGTGGGATATACGGAGACAACGCTGGATTCGCCGCTAATCAGTTAATGGCAGCTAATTATATGGTGGCGGCGGTGGCACACCAGCAGCGGAACAGTGCGGAGGCAAGCGCTGCTGCGGCCGCGGCGGACAAGCTGGCTAAGCCAGCGCACCAGGCCTCGAGCCACGCCGCGGGGCCTTTCCCCTTCCTGGGACACGGCCAGGTACGCCCTGGGTACGGAGTCGTGGCCGGGGGCGTCGAGCCCGGCTCTCCTCTTTACCAACATTACCTACAACGCCAAGAAGAACTACTTCGCCAGACCGGCGCACAGATCATGGCCATCTACCCGTCCCCCTACCACTCAACTATCAGCGTCTCACCACCATTCGACACTATAAACAGGCACTCGTGGCTCTGATATACAAAATATTGCCTAGACCATGGCATACCCCCGTGATCTAGTCATCGGTTTAGGGATGCATAACAACCACTGTATAATGTAAAAGTGACTGGATTCTTATTATAAAACAAATTTTAGTTATTTGTGTCATCGATGATTCAGTAGGTAATTTAAATAGTGGTTCAAAATAAATAGGTAATTAAAATATTGTGTTAATTTAACTAAGTGACTAGTTAGTTATGTATCACACTATAATATCCTTACTTCACATTAGATATGCCTCTTACATCCCACTGTTGGGCAAAAACCTTCCCCTGATCTCTCCACATATCTCTTACATATTACCGTTAAAATATTACACAATAAAATATGGGTGTTGTCGATATTTCGGTAGTATCTTAATGTGTTATAATAATTTTGTGTTAATTGAGTAAAGGAACCATAAAAATAAGACGTCTCATCGATGTTACAGTAGATAATTTTAAAATTGATGTTATCTTCACTGAGCTAAGCGCGCATATCTTCCACTCTTCCAAAAGATATGATGTAAACAAAAACTTCCGTGTTCCTTCATATCCTAACTCCAATAAGTATTTACAGCTAAAATATTATAAAGCAAAGGTATGTTATCGATGTCATTGATTTTTCATTAGTATAATTATCTGTTTATTGAACTATAAAATGCGTTACCTACTACCATTGTTTTCTAAATATATATACTATAAAAATGTTTAAAGAAATATGTGTACATCAATGTTGCAGTAGATTTAAAAATAGTAATTAAATGTTTTATTACTGTGTTAATTGAATTGTGTGACCCTTTCAATAGTAGTGTCAAATGTACGTAAACTCAAAGATTCTGAATTATAATGATGATAATTCATTGGTGTTCTCGATGTTTCATTGATAAATGTTGATGTGTTAACTAAGAAATATAGTAATTTGTCAGGACGCAATTCATTCTATGACTGTTCAAAATACCTATCGTTAAAATATTGCAAAAATTTATTACATGTTTCATAAATGTTTCAGTACTTAATTGCTGTTAAAAAAATATTACAGTAAAGTTCTCGCTTTTTCAGCAATTTATTGATGTGTTAACTATGGATATGAATTCTACAATGTTGCAAATACCAATAGTTGAAATATTACATAAAAATATAGATAACATGTTCCCTCCAATGATTCAGTAATTTATTGATGTGTTATATAAAATTAATCTGCAGCGCTTTCAAATACAATTGAAATATTACAAAAAAATATACTGGGCGTCCTCAATGTTACAGTAATATATTGATGTTTTAACTAAGTAATTTGACAACTTAAAATAAAAATAAAATGAATTAACTTTATATACCTATTAATAAATATTATTAACAAAAATTTATATATATACATATATGTCATCGATTTTTCAGTAGTTAGTAAAAATTTATGTATTGAACTAAGTTATAACTACCGATTAATATATTACAAAAAAAGAATTTGTGTCCTTGATGTTTCAGTAGGTAATTGTATTAATTGAACAAAAATATATGTACGAGTAGATTATGTAAATGTTTAAAATTATGTGAGATAATGTCTTCTTAAAAATCATGACAAGTTCGTGTTATTCGAATCGATTTATTGATAGTTATTAGTTGTTGTGTTTACGAAGGTATTAACTTTTAGCCTGTGATTGTTGTAGTTTAGACTGCTTCTTACAGTTTACATCTGTTGAATTGTTGTGTTATCTAAATGAATGTGTAAATGTATATTTGCCATGTAGTGCATACCTTGATACCATCGCAGTTAAAAAATATTAAATAATTAAATTATACATGTTAAAAATGAATATTTTATGATGTAGTAAATAAAATTTGGTGAAATTACTTACTAAATAGATAAATATACTACATGGCTTTAAGAATTCTGTTGTAAGCCTACAGATTCTAGAGGCAGTCTTGCTATATCACTAGCTATTTACTTATTTAATAAAATAATGTACTCTAAATTCTTATAATAAAATTATTATTTTGTTGATAATTGCGAATTCTTTCACTGATTAATTATTTTGCTTTAATTTACTTAATTATAGGTACGCTAATAAGTATACCTACTATTTTATTGCTTTTTGTGTAAGTTTATATTTGTTATACATTAAATTAGTTTTAATATAATTATTATTACTTAAATGAAATTATTTTTCAACTCATAATTTGTTGTGTAAATATTTTAGTACATATATTATTTTACTATCAATGTTTTTAGCATTTTTAAAGTTAAGATTTACTATTATTCGAATAGTATTAATAAGAAAGTTGCAAGAGATATTGAAAAAAATTCTATCTGTGTAAAAATGAAAATAAAATTTTTCAAATAAACCCGGTTTTTGTTTTTTATTTTAAAGGGCTTTAGTTTTAGTGACAATTATCTTAATGCAGTAGTTGTAAGGAAAAAAAGTAAAATGAATACTTTTATCCTATCATATCGCAAATTGAATAGTGTTCACACGGTTGATTGTTTCTTTATGTGAGGCACACTCAGTATTTAGTGTTACGTCCTCTTGCTGTCACAGCTGCCTGCATACTGTCTGGCTATACTTTTTATTAAATCGTCAGTAAAAGTTTGTGGGATGAGATTCCATTCTTCTATCAATGCGGTTGTTCTCAAGTTAGCTGGTGCTGGATTTCTCTGTTTAAATTGTCTTCTCAGCTTTTTCCAAACGTGTTCTATCGGGTTTAGGTCAGGCGAGTGGGCTTGCCACCCCAAAACTTCAATTTTCACCTCTCTTAGATACTCCAAAACTATAGTTGTGTGGGGCCGTGCATTATCTTGCATCAAAAGAAAAATTTGTCCAACATGTGGGGCAAAAGCCATCACGATTGGTTCCAAGGTGTCCGTTACGTATCTTGACTTGAAGCAGTCTTGGGCCCGTTTTCCACGTTGTGTAGCTCTGTACGTGCCCTATACAAGTGCCACCCCAAACCATTACTGACCCTCCACCATAAGACTCTTCCGACAATGTTACACTGAGCTTATCTTTCTCCGGATCGTCTCCATACCTTATATCCCTTCACACCTTCCATCATACTTGGCTTAAGGTAAAACCGGGACTCGAAAGGACATGCTGCGAATTTAGCTAACTTTGTGGAGAATGCAGGCGGTCATCAACTGCATTATCACCATAGAGGTGGTGTGGTGACGTCATTGGTAATGAGGTAACTTGTTTGTGATGTAGGTACTGGGTTTTTGTGTCGATTTTAGCTGTATCCTAAAATGTTTAGTGCTGACAATCTTATTCTAACTCTATGCCGAACGATTTTTGTGTTGTGTGTTAGCCAGTATAGCTATAGATGTGTCATCAATCATCATTATCGTTAACGCACTAGCCGACTGCTTGAACAACATAAACAAAAGTTATACCTACGAGTTCATCATCATCATCATCATCATCAGCCTATATTAGTCCACTGCTGGACATAGGCCTCCCCTAATGAGCGCCATAGCGCCCTGTCTTCAGCTTGACGCATCCAGCATCTGCCTGCAGTCTTTCGCAGATCGTCATCCCACCTGGCCGGAGGGCGTCCTACACTACGTTTGCCGAGTCGCGGTCTCCACTCAAGAACTCGTTTACCCCAGCGGTTATCGGTTCTTCGCGAGATATGGCCGGCCCACTGCCACTTCAGTTTGCTAATTCTTTGAGCTATGTCGATAACTTTGGTTCTCTGTCGGATGTATTCGTTACGAATCCTATCCTTCAGAGAGACTCCGAGCATAGCTCTTTCCATAGCTCGCTGAGCGACTTTAAACTGGTGGACCAGCCCTATCGTGAGTGTCCACGTCTCAGCTCCGTAGGTCATGACGGGTAGGACGCACTGATTGAAAACTTTCGTTTTCAAGCATTGCGGTATGGATGACGAGAAGACTCGACGTAGCTTTCCAAACGCTGCCCAGCCTAGCTGAATCCTCCTCTTGGCCTCCTTCTCAAAATTGTTTTTACCCAACTGCAGAATTTGTCCAAGGTAAGTGTACTCGGAAACAATTTCGAGAGGGTGGCCATGTACGACGACCGGTCCCGGATCAATGAGGCCATTGATCATGATTTTGGTTTTATCCAAATTCATGCCGAGACCGATGCATCGTGAGGCTAAAGCTAGGCCGTCCAGCATCTGGTTTAGCTCCTCCAACGACTCCGCCATTACGACTATGTCATCAGCGAATCGAAGGTGTGAGATGTAATCGCCGTTTATGTTGATGCCCTTACCTTTCCAGTCCAGTGTCTTAAACATATCTTCCAAGGCACTCGTGAACAGTTTCGGGGATATAACATCCCCCTGCCTCACTCCTCTGCGCAGTTGGATGGGTTTGGACTGCTGGTCCTGTACTTGGACACTCATGGTCGCGGCGTCGTAGAGACATCTCAGCACCTCGATATAACGATAGTCTACTTGGCATCGCTGTAAGGATTCCAGAACAGCCCAGGTTTCGACAGAGTCAAAGGCCTTCTCATAGTCCACAAAGGCCAGACACAGGGGCTGATTATACTCTTCGGACTTCTGTATAATCTGCCTCACTGTGTGTATGTGGTCTATGGTGCCATATCCTCCGCGAAACCCGGCCTGTTCCGGTGGCTGGAACTCGTCGAGTCTCCTGGCGAGACGGTTCGTGATCACTCGTGAGAACAGCTTATAGACGTGGCTCAGGAGTGAGATGGGTCTGTAGTTTTTAAGGAGGGTTTTATCTCCCTTCTTAAAAAAGAGCACCACCAAACTCCCGCTCCACGCCTTTGGAGTTCTCCCACTGTGAAAGACGGCGTTGAAGAGTTTCTGTAGTTCCTGTATAACAGGGGCTCCTCCGGCTTTTAAAAGCTCTGATGTTATGCCGTCCTCACCGGGGGCTTTTCCATTTCTAAGCTGCCTCAGAGCTAGCACAATCTCGTCTTGACTGATGTCTGGCAGTTCGTCGGTATAGTGGCGTGTCAGGGTGGCTCTTGAATCGTGGTCGACTCGTTGGGGACGAGGGGCATGTGCAGCGTATAATCGGCCATAGAAATCCTCTATCTCGGCGGATATCTCCAGCTTCGACAAAACGGTCCTCCCATCGTGCGTTTTAAGCTTCGTCAGGTGGCTCCTGCCAAGCTGCTGAGTGAATACTTTGGACCCTCGGTTTCGCTCTATTGCCTCTTCAATGAGGCGTGTGTTGGAGCTCCGAAGGTCGCGCCGTACCATCTTCGCAATTCGCTTGTTCAGGTCTGACCTGTCTGAAGAAGTCGCTTGGGTGGTTTCCCGTCTTTTTGCCATCAGCCCGAGAGTCTCATCCGAGAGTTTGGATTTCTTGCCAGTACGCTGCTTTTGGCAGAATCTGATGCCCTCGTTCCTCAACGTTTCGACCAGATTGTGTAGGGTCTCGTCAGCGTCATCAGTGGGATCCAAGGCAATGAATCTATTCCCGAGAAGCTGCTGGAACTTCTCGGTGCCCGCCATGATCTGGATTGGATTAGGTCGGAGCGTGGACTTCATCAGACGGTTTCTTTCAAGCTTCAAGTTGATATTCAGAGAGCCTCGGAGCAGTCGGTGATCAGATCCGGTATTAAACCTGTTGATCACTGAGACATCTCTGAATATGTGCTTGCTATCCGTCATGATGAAGTCGATCTCATTTTTAGTCACAGTGTCGGGGCTTCGCCACGTCCACTTCCTCTGGGGCGGTTTCTTAAAGAAAGAGTTCATTAAGAACAGCCCCTCCTTCTCAAGGAAGTTGACAAGCATTTGCCCCCTGTGATTCCTAACTCCATAACCATGCGAGCCTATTCGGGATTCGTTGCCAGTCCGGATTCCCACCTTGCCGTTAAAGTCCCCCATAACAACGTTGAAGTGAGCCTTGGTGGTGTTATGTAAGGCTTTGGATATGTCTTCGTACATATCCTCCACTTCATCATCCGAGTGTGCCGAGGTCGGTGCGTAAACCTGAATTACCTTCAAGCTGTACCGCTTGGACAGCCGAAGGATCAGGTACGCTACCCTGGTCGACACACTGGAGATTTCCTGAACGTTGTTAGAGAGGGCCTTGTTGACGAGGAAGCCTACGCCACCCTGGGATGTTTTATCACCCTCGCGAAAGTAGAGAAGATGGCCCGAGTCTAAGGTTACGGTGTCCTCCCCCTCTCTACGGATTTCACATAACCCCAGAACATACCATTTAATGTTCTCTAACTCCACTTCCAACTGCGCTAGATGGTGATCAAGCCTCAGAGTGCGTCCGTTAAACGTAGCCAGGGTCAAGTTTTTAAGTAATGATCGGTAGCCTGCCGTAGCCCGGGGATTCTTAGCACCCCCTGCCCCGCCGTTACCATGGCCGCTACCATGGCCAGGAATAGCGAGGCGGCCGGGAACTAGGGGCCACTTTTTGGCGTGTGCAATCATTGGGGGGGTAGTGCCCATAATCCCCACGCTGGGCATGCGGGTTGGGGATCGCAGTTCGGTGATATTATCGGTCTACGGGAGGCGCTGCTGCCCGCCCTCCGGTTTATGTCCCTTAGTCGCCTCTTACGACACCCACGGGAAGAAATGGGGTGGTGCTATTCTAGGCCGGCACCACACAGCCACTACTACGAGTTCATGTGAGTAACAAAATAGAAAGACTGCCAAAATGTTCCAGGTTTTTTTTTTAAACATTTTTAGCTCCAGGCAAACCGAATGATGCGAAGCTACTTGCCGATGAGCTGGATGCGAAGGTCCTATCGTGTAAAAGAAGTTCAGCCTCGTGTCGGATACGAGCTGCAGTTGGTTATTGGTTCGTACGATGGTAGGATGACTAGCGCCGCCGCCGCCGTTTTAGGTACATGAACCATGAGGTTAACTGGGTCCTCTGGGTTTGCGTCCTCTGTCTGAGATGAGTATGTGGTCTTAATACACGCAGCTGTCTTTACATACCGAATGCATTGAGTTGTGCTTTGCTTAAGACATGCAGCTTGGGGCCACTGTCTTGGTGTTGTAATGCTCAAGACATGCACTCGACCACCACTGCACCACGAGGCGTACCCCAGCTCTACCAGTCTACTTACCGAGCCTCGAGAGCTCTACCTTTGTGAAGAAACAAGGAGTATGATATGGTTGAGGGCAACCACTGTCAGGAGAAGCCGAATCAACGGGAAACATTATTTTAAAATTCATGACGGCAACATTTCTATTAAAGCAGCGCGCTTGCTGATATGTGCATGATGCATCAAAGAGAATACAATAACTTCGTAAGATGGTACATTTTCGCTCCAGCTGTCTCGTCAGGTCAACAACTTGGTAAAATACACTTACTTTGTCCGAATTATTATCTAATTATTTGTAACCATTTTTTGTCAAATTTTTATGAATGAATTAAATAATTTTATTGTTAGATGTGTTTTTATACTAAACTAGCTTTAGCCCGCGGCTTCGCACGCTCTATTCAAGTAGCTATGTCCGTCCCTGGGATACCGTTTACCTACCTTCCTGCCAAATTTCATCAAGATTCGTTCAGTCTGGAACGAAATAAAAACTATCCTATTTCCGTCTCCTGGTTCTAAGCTACCTCCCCACCAATTTTCAGCCAAATCGGTTCAGCCGTTCTTGAGTTATAAATAGTGTAACTAACACGACTTTTTTTTATAAATATAGAATATATAAGATTTATAGAATCCGCTTAATATACGTTATACACACAAACGCGGGAATTCTTTTTTGCAGTATAGTTAAGGTATTTTAATTCATTCGATTCGTTTTTGAAGCATAAACGTAAATTCGAATTTGAATTGTATTCCGACGGAACTTAAGAACGCTATTTTGATTTCTAAAAAGTTTCCGATATCGAATCCGATGGCCATTCCGACGAATTATATTAACAATTGTGTTCTTACTACAAAACGCCCGCCCCTAACTGTGACGTCCTATTACACAGCTGACGTCACGCGGGTGACGTCACTCAAATAACTTTGCTCGCGTATAACTATAGATGTCGCTATGTTAGGTCAGCGAGCTCTAGATCGCGCTGACGAGTGGGAATGTAATGTAGGGAATGTGAAGCAACGTTCAAATCCGTTCAATTTAAAGCCAAGCCATACCATGTTGTTCCGATATGAGCTAGGTTAAAAGTTTTTGTAAGAGGGACTGCAGGTCCCTTTGTAATTGAGTTGTAAGTCGTTCGTGGCTGTTAGCTGTGTGGTGCTGGCTTAGAATTTGCACCACCCCAACTTTTCCCGTCAGTGTCGTAAGAGGCGACTAAGGAATATTTACCGGGGCCGGGCAGCAGCGCTTCCTGTTGAACAATTCTGTCTCACCTAACAGCAATCCCGAACCCGCATGCTCAGCGTGGGGATTATCGGCACCCCCCATGAGATATCAGCCAAGAAAGACGCTTATCAGGGGTGACCTGCGTCCAGCTGTGGACCAATATAGGCTGTTGAAGTTGAAGTTGTAGAAGTAGATTGTAAACACGACGACGCGACGACGCTCTGAGTTTCGTGAGTCGTTGGGAACACTTATCGTGAGACGTAGGGAATACTTTTCGTGAGACGTTGAGAATAACAAGATTCTTGATATGAACCAAATCCTAACCTACTTCCCCTTGACCTACATCTAGGATTGGCAATAAACAGTGCGCTAGTCTGACTCGCAATTTACATTTTATTTATTTTAATTCACCGTCATAATTAGTGAACTGTGAAGAAATAAAACAGTTATTAAAAAATGCACCTTGAATGTTGTTTAAAATTTTAAGAGCATAATGAAGTAAAATTTACCCTTACAAAAATTTCTTTAGCGTATGGTGCTAACCTATTATTTATTTTTAAGTACCTACCTAATGCTTGGAGAAACAGTTCTGTGACTTATTTTAACTACCTACTACTTAGGAAATTATTAGCTGTCCTAAATAAAATTATTTTCACATTATTTAGAAGGAACCTTATAAATTTAACTTTGTTGCAGTTTTTTTCAGAGATTTTAATCGAAATTCGAAAAGTCGTTGAACAAAAGTTGTTCCCCGGGGGGTGGACAATCGCCCCCTTTTCGGATAGTAGGTACACATATATTGTTACACGTTGTATATTTATGATAAGTAATAGGTAACGATATAATATAAAGATGGTTTCTGTGAAACACGTATAATATGTTCTGGTACAAAATAAAATAAAATTCGACTCCACTAAATAGGTACGTGAAATACCTGATTCGGATCGAAGCACACAAAAACACAGCCGAATTGAGAATCTCCTATTGTTGTTGTAGATGATTACAGACTTTGTAATACAAACAAAGTAAATCAATATTATTCCCGATTTAACGTTTAATAAACGTAGAACCAGGAGAGTATTAAGTATATAGAGTATTTTACCGGACGACAGCACGAGAACGTGGTGTCCATCCTGACAAAAACTTTAAAAGGCTTTTGACTATCTCCTTGAAAGTGACGATCGAAGTACGATAGGTAAGCCGTTCCGAACTCGAAAAGCTTCGTCACCGCGATTCAGCCCTGTCGATTTTAGAACCTCCCTTCAATAAAAATTGCTTACAATTATATCTGAAACTCGACGCCAAGCAAGTGAGATTTTGTTATTTGTGTCGTATTTTGTTTACTAACATGCTTCATTCAAAATGGATAAACCATAGTTATAAAACGGAGAACTAATATTAGTTAAGCGCGCTTTGCACAGCACAATAATTTTCAAGCGAAAATTCTCCCATCAAAATATCAGCTTTTTTCAAAAAGTGGTGTTTTAGGCTTTTTGTTCGTTGAAATGTAAACATTTCAACGAACTTCTGATGGTATAACAAATATGTACATAAATATACATTATTATGGTAAATGTTTTCAAAACGCAAAGAAACGAAAAAACATCATTTGTATGATTTTTTTGATTATGGTAAAAAAACATCACACTAATATTATAAATGCGAAAGTTTGTATGGATGCCAAAACTACTGAACGGATCTGCCTGAAATTTTGCATACAGGTAATTCTAATACTGGAATATAACATAGGCTACTTTTTATCCCGTAAATCTGTTCCCGAGGGATAAAAATCACCTTTAAACGTTTCCATAGGAACAACGCGTGCGAAGCCGCGGGGCGCAGCTAGTATAAATATAAAATCACAGTGTCTTTGGGACACATAAAGGTAAGTTTTCATAAAATTACGCGGAAAAGAAATATTTATTTGTAAGAGATAAAAATAGAAAACGAAAAACTTGGTTATTTGAATTATTTACTACTATTTAATATTTTTACTAATGACATTTCCTCCTGTATCGCTCATTCTAACTTTCTTCTGTCGCCAACGGCTGAACATAATGAAAAATATAAGCTTCCCTTCTAACCTTATTCTACCGCAGAAAGACCCGGACAACCTCTAATCTTACTGCTCCCTAAATAAGCTAGACCTTAATGTTCAGAAATTATAGCATTTCTGACATGGGACATATTAAAAATCCACCGTACAGTTTGTGGTATCTTTTATAAGCAATTTTTTCATACTTCTGTAATAGTTTTATCTTGTATAGCTCAGGCAGAGATGCGAAACCCCCCCTCCACCCCCTGACTTGACAGCTGGATCCGCCCTTGCTTTGAGGGCACTGTTCAGAAATCTAAGACCTTTGTATGTTTTCCCGCAGTTAGATTCTAAGAAAAACAAACTTCTCTGATACCTCAACCTCAACCTTAACAGCCTATTTTGGTTTACTGCTGGATGCAGGCCTCCTCCTGATTAGCGCCTTGTTGGCACTTATCTAATGGGGGGTATTGCCCATAATCCCCACGCTGGGCATGCGGGTTGGGGATCGCACTTCGGTGGTAGAATTGTTCTGCAGGGGGCGCTGCTGCCCGCCCCCGGTGGATATCCCTTAGTCGCCTTTTACGACACCCACGCGAAGAGATGGGCTGGTGCAAATTCTAAGCCAGCAACACACATCAAATATCAAGTTAATGGCTTTTTAAGTTCTTTAAGAAACAAAAGCCAAACTACTGAACGGATCGGGTTGGAATTTTGCAGACAGGTAGTTCTAGGCCTGAATAAAGCAAAAGCTAACTTTATGTCACTTAGACAAAACAATAAATACAAAACCCAGATTTACCAACAGTTATTTAGTACCAAAAAATATAACTAGATGTCGCCACTAGTAAAATTAGAAGGCGCTATCGAAGCGTTTTGGCTTCTGTATCACTTTCGAACCCTAAGTTATTTCACTCACGCCTCCCCTGTGAGGCTCTACGTCAGCATTATGCCTTTCCACCTGTATATATAAGTTATATATATACGGAATTTTAGTAGACAGCCCAGCCGTAAGGGCTGTTAATTAATATGAACCTAATAAACTAAAGTTGGCTAAGTTGGCTTTGGTTTAATCAAAAGCTAAAGCTGGCTGATTGAACAATAGTATTGTTGCCGCGAAGTCCACGAACTGGTGGTGTCTGTCGACTGTCGACCCGTCTCTTACATGTAAGTACAACCATTATGGATTTACAATATCGCCCCCCAAGAGGTTGGTAGTGTTTTAAATACATTGCTGATTCTTTATTTTATTTGTTTTTTGCTTATTTACATTATATAATAAGGTAGATATTATGTTCTTATAGTGTTGTACTATGGGTATGTATATGTAATGTACCTAGAAAAAAAAGGCTCCGAAACTACTGGACCGATATAAAACATTATGTAATAGAGTTAAGTCTGCGGCTTCTTTCCTGCTTTCTAGTGGCAATAAATGATGGTGTTTACAGCTGTCAATGTTCTCCGAAATAATCAAAAATTGTGAATTAAATTGATAAATTTGAAGAATTTCTTTTGTGGTTTCTCCAATTGGGTTACATACTTACTTGTTGTACTGAGGATTCAAAGCCTATTCAAACAAACAAACAATCAAATCTTCCCTCTGTATAATATTAAATATTAGTATAATAATCAATGAATATTAATCGGGTGGATATACAGGGTGTATCAAGACTACTATTGAAAACTGGGGGGGTGCAAACAGACCATGATTTTGAAAAGAAAAAAAAATGTTGACCCATCAACCTCCATTTTTTTTCTAGGTATACCTATAGTACAACACTATAAGAACATATTCTATTTATCTCATGTAAATAAGCAAAAAACATATAAAATAAAAAAATCAGCAATGTATTTAAAAAAGTACCAACCTCTTGGGATACCGCGATACCGTAAATCCATCATGGTTGTACTTACATGTACAGTAAATGTTACAATCAAAATTGCACCAGTTTGTGGCAACAATACTATTGTTAAGTCAGCTTTAGCTTCGATTAAACCAAAGCCAACTGCAGGTTTAGTTTATAGGTTCATATTAACAGCCTTTACGCCTGTCTACAAAAATACCTATAAACAGGTGGAAAGGCTTATGCCGGGGGGGTTGAGCCTCTGAGAGGCGTGAGTTAAACTATTTAGGAAAAAGGGGAACACAATACAAAAAAAACAATATACACAGCCGCCACGATCTGCTATTTCATGACCGACCCTATAAAAAAGCTGGTGCTTCTCGTTTGGTCGAAACGTCTCGCCTGGTGCGCTGCTGCGTGGCGTGTGCGAACTTGCACTCGTACCGTACCTACCTGTATACTGGTATAGTTACGTGATCCAAGTCCAAGTCGTGTTCAATTAGATTCTTCAATTTCAAAAGGGGCAGTTCTCCCAAAAATGGAAAGCATTCTGACCACCGAATACCTACTACTACGTCTAGCGGAGATCCCCACACGCATGGGATCGCAGAGCTTGGCCGCGCCTAAGTGTAAATGGCTTACCTCGCAACCATCATGACAAGTTTGTCATCATCATTTTGGACAATTCACACAACATTATCTAGCCCTATTACGTTACTTTGTGTAGAGCAGTTCTTAGAGCGTCCTTCTTGCGCAGTAGCTAAAAATAATGGCAAGCGACGCAGCCACCCTCACCCCCCCCCTGCCCCCCGCTCCGCCCCGCCTGGGGCCTAATTCCACTATTTTTAAAACAAAATGCTCTATTGGCGTCATACGATTAAGATAGAGATTATTCGTAAATTAACTTGGTATTCTATTACCATAAGATTACAATATCTGACTTATAATAGCGTGTCAATAATGTGGTGGGGCATTTAATCATAATCGTAATAGTCATAGATATGGCTTAAACAAAAAAAGACGTGTGGCACTCGGGGACTGCCGCGGTAAAGCTATTGCAATGCCATCTAGAGGCGAGTTGCTGAACTAAAGAGACAAACGTCATATTTCAAAAAGTCATTAAAATTTCTACTATTCATCGATAGATGACAAAACTAAAAAGTATCACCGCTGTTCCGGTCGGAGTGGGGAGCGTGAGGTTTTTTCGTTACGGAATTTCTGGATTCGGTCCCCGCGCTCAAGGCCCGCGATAGAAGCTATGCAATAGCATCGTGTTAGTTAGTAGAATACCAAAAGGTGTCAATGGCGGTGATTGTTACGCGATAATGAAGCGATAATATTGTCATAGTGAGGCGATTGTGTTAGTGGAATCAGGCCCCTGTTATGAAGTATACCAAATTTATAACTAGATGTCGCCACTACGAGTGGACCTAGCCTGAATCGCGCTAACGAAGCGTTTCCAGAATTTAATAAAACCCGAACCCAAAAATGGTTCGTTGGTTATATAAATATCTAGGCCCGTTCGTAGTTGAGCTCAGGTATTTATAAAATCCACAAAAAATATGTAAACGATCACAGGTTAGATCAAAGATAACCAGATGGTCTCTAAAACGATGTTTAGAGATCTTATCAGGTTATTTTTAATCTCCTGTAAAATCCTGTGACCCATACGGATTATCGACGACGTTATTTTATTAGACGTATCTGATAATAACCTACGGGAAGGTGAAATAACGTGGCTTTAATTAATACATAATATGAGCATTGCCTGCCCTGTCTTGAGTTTGACGCATCCAGCAGATGCGTCAAACTGAAGACAGGGCAGGCAGATGCCTGCAGTCTTTTGTAGTTCATCATCCCACATGGCCGGATTATTTATCGCGTACCTTTGTTTTTATTTCCCCTACGTTTCTACCGCATTACAGCGATCGTGGTCACGGGGCGACTGAATGTAATTGGAGTTACAGCCGAGAATTGACGGCAGTATCCACGACTACCCTCAATTCGTCTTCAAAATCAGGAATGTCCAAGTCTAGTATTTATGTTCCTTGGTCCAAGTTCACACTACGACACACTACACTAACCCTGTCCGACCGCGGTACATTCGGATTACGACGCACACACTTATTAAGTAAGTACCTACAGGATTCCACGAGGAAGGGAGACGAAAACCATCTTCGCGACGATTAAAATCCGGGTATTTTTTTATCTCAATCGCCTCTCGAACAATCCTTTTGTAATAGTGGCGTTCACGGCTTTAGGGTCATGTAGCTCAATCCAGAGGTTGCTTTCTGAGTCTAGCAGGTATTCCGCTATCGCCGACTTGTTCATTTGCCTATTCTTGACTGCCAATGTATTGCTCTTTTACCCGTTCGGCAATGGTTCTTTTAGTTTGCCCTATGTATGAGCGGCCACAGCAGCAGTCAACCTTGTAGACGCCTACCGATAAATAATCATTTAATCACTTATACCCGATAAATAATCATTTAATTATGTTAACAAATCGCTAAAGTTTAAAAAGTTTTAAGCCCTGAAAATTTCATTATGTTCATGATAGTTCGGTACTAAATAACAAAGACACGAAGACGTGACTCTTTCAAAAACTGGTAGGTAGTAGGTACTCCGCGCAGGGAGGTATTATCATTAAAATTATACCTTTAAATTAAAAAGTCAAATCGTTGTACGTTGAACTGATAATAAATCAATATTGTTATTCTATTAGTACCTCGATCTATTAGCGCCCTCGCTACGTTGCTGCTCGGGCGCCATACCCTGTCTCAGTACTAAATACAGACAAACTAGTGGACGACTATGATGATGACTATATTCGACTAAGTCTGAAAATCAGCGCCGTTATAGGTTCGGCTTGTAGCGGCATAATGCTTAGACAGGGACCTTTTTGGCCCCTTATCTATCATTCATTAACATGTTCCTACTCTTTTATTTTATATATGTACCTACTACTTTCCTTGTCTCATTATAATGTAGGTAATTTTCTTCTTATTTTTTACTGATCTGTAATTTAATTACCTATTTACGTATGTGTCGTGTTATGTGTGTGTTAGTATAATTGGCTCCAAATAAATGTATTTTCTTCTTTCTTCTTCCTTCCCTCCGGACCGCTGCCCCGATCAGTCGCGTTTTAAACCTGCTCCCATCGACCAAAAATTTTGCGGCCTCCCCCGTAGATACATACCTAGAACCTTACGAAAATTACACTCAAAATTGTCTACGATTTGTTTTGACGCAGACAGTTTGCGCAGAGCCTGACGAGGTTTCTGCATAATGAAACAAGAGATTAGTGGAGTTGAATTTATTTTATTTTTAAGTAGGTAGGTAACTGAAAATAATAAAACTGCGTTTTTACCGGAACAATCTGTATATCATACCGTTACCTTGTTCCTACTTATCATATTTCTTTTCATTTGGTTCCTTCTAGTTACTAATAAAATAAATAAAAATATTTTATCACGGCTATTAAAATCGTTAGGTATATGATGATAAGATGGTTAATAGAAGTCTCAGAACTGTTTCTGTGTAGTCAGTCAATTCAATACATAACAAATATAGTGCAAGAAGAAAAGAATAAAAATCTAAATCAAAACCATAATCTAATATTTTTTTATAAAGGTTTCAATCATTATTAAATAAAATAAATAATAAATAAATCTAGTCATTTTAGATGAAAAATAATCGCAAGAACAAAAATAACGCCGATTTCTTGAGGTTTGGGCAATAATTGTACATTAAAGTGGTAATAAATACATTAAAATTTTACTAAAAATAGAAAACTAGTGTCTTGGACGTGTGATTTTTGTAATTTTGATAGGCATGCTTTCTGTCCAAGCGATCAAATGACGCTTATACATAATACAATATACACTACATAGATAGATATTTTTTATTATATATAGAAAACATCCAGAACGCCCTGAACAAATATCTGCAGATCGTACAAATATTTGTCCCGAGGCGGGAATCGAACCCGCAACCTCCTGCGTCGCAGGCGGACCTTCGCCCACCGCGCCACAGAGGTCGTCAAACCTAATTCAAATGCTTTACATACTTACAGACAGTTTCAGAGCGCGCATTCTGCATCTACGGGGGAGGCCGCGAAATTTTTGATCGATGCCTGCTCCGTATTTAATTTTGTTTTATAAATAATCAACATTCTATTCAAAAAATCCAAACGAAAAATTAGAACAACTTAAATCGACCGTAGTCGATACCTCGTCTACTCAAAAACCCTGCGCTCACGCAAACCTCTCTGCGCACACATCGGTCGCTTCTAAGTAGGTACACGTGAGTCGGACGGATTTCTTTGGCTTTGTATAAATGGATAAGTGAAAAAATTTAGGAATCTATAATTGTAATTATAATTTAACTGTCTTTTTCAATTCCATTTAGTCGGGGGTTTTGCAAAAAATATTTCTTCCTTTTTCGATTTGGTAGGTTTGGTACCTACCTACAGTCCGACCGGAAAGAGTAGAAAATAAATGTTTCAAACTTTAAGTCTCTAAGAAGTTTGAAACATTTTACTTACAGCCATAGAGTTTATATATATATACAGCCGATTTTTCGAACGCACGCAGGTTATCCTTTTCATTAATTAAGCAATGGTCAAGTCTCTAATCAAGTGTATTTGAATTTGAACTCGTCAGATTTTAACTCGTCTTGGTTTTTGACAGTTTTCAATGATTATCTACAAAAAATCCTCACTTGAGATGTGAGATCTTCATGATCAGTTTCAGTTGCGTTTAAATACTCGAAAGTTTAAATTTCCGAAACTGAACTGAGGTGTGAGTTTGACGACAGTATCGAGACGTCTCATTTTTCCATAGATTTTAGTACAACGCCCCATCTCACCCCGTATCATGCGGACAGGGAACTACGCAAATCCTATACAAATTTGAGACGTTACGATCACGTCTCGTTACTATCGTCAGATAGACTTTCTTTTTGTTAAGTTTTGAAATCGTTGCGTTCCGATTCACAATAACCATAAAAACAACAAATAGGCCAAAAAAAATCTATTGTGATAGTCATGTTGATATGGTAAAGGAACGTTTTTCGCCTAGATAAAGCCCTACTCACATCAACGCTAATTTTTAAGTGCGTCCTGTGTCATGCGATTTTGCGATATTTGCTTGCGGAACATTTTGTACTAAAACGCATACGTTGACGCACACTGCCGCGATTCGGCAGCCGCGATTCGGCTTGTCCGAGGCGTTTCCGCGTCCTGCGATTTTACGGGGCGGCGCGGGGTGGGTGGCGGGGTGTGGCGGGACGGCCTTCGTCGTTCGCGCTGCCGGTAAGGGGCGGGGAGGGGGCGGCGAAATCGCGCTTAATAATAAGCCGCTGTGTGTAAGGAATCACACTGGAAAATCGCCGGAATCGCGCTTTACAAGACGCGCTAACTAATTAGCGGCTGTTTGCGGAGGGCTTAAATGTGTAGACCATAGACAAAATCCTACTCACTCAAGTAGAGATTTTGCTTGTGCAACTATGGTTAAAGCCCTCCGCAGACAGCCGCTAATTAGTTAGCGCGTCTTGTAAAGCGCGATTTCAGCGATTTTCCAGCGCGATTCCTTACACAGAGTCTTTTTACTAAGCGCGATTTCGGTGGCGCGGCTGCCGCCCCCTCCCCGCCTTACTGGTAGCGCGTACGACTAAGGCTGTCCCGCCACCTGTCGCCGCCCGCAAAATAGCAAGACGCGGAAACGCCTCGGACAAGCCGAATCGTGGCTGCCGAATCGCGGCAGTGTGCGTCAACGTATGCGTTTTGGTAAAAAATGTTCTGCAAGCAAATATCGCAAAATCGCGTGACACAGGACGCGCTTAAAAATTGGCGTTGATGCGTGTAGGGCTTTAATTTCAAGATCTCTATGGCTTTACACCATCCAGATACCATAGACAAAACTTCTTTTCGCTCTCTTTTTTTTTTTCGCGCCCGTATTGACTTTACTTACTCATTCGTGTGTGTCTTGAATGTGACATGGCGTCCATCAAGATAAATCACGGCCTTCTTTGAAACTGTTTTTCATGACAGTAGTCTTATTTGGCAATTTATTAGTGAAGCCGTTACAAATTGTATAATTGCATTGATGGTAATGCATGCAAGGAAACCTCTAAAGCGAATTAGCGATGGGTATGATATGGCTTCAGATACTTCGGCTTCGCAAGTTGGGCCGTACCTATGGCGGTCGCCGATTCGGTTTTTCTATAATCGCATTACCTACGTAAAATATAAATATCTTGTCTTATTTCAGGTACTTTGAGAAGCATCAAGCCCATCCGTATCAGGTAAGAACATACTGCATCAAAGTCAAACTGGAGTTATGTATTCTGAATGAATATTGGTAACTGTGCCTTGAATTAGGTACATCTCTACGTAATTACTGTATATGACCATTCTTTTCCTGGTTCCATTAACGATTTTCCATACATTACACTATCTGTGTTTTTGGAAAGTAAAAATAATAGACTGCTATGTTTGGAAATAAAAACACTGATTGTAGAACACAGAAGTACCCATTCAGCTATTTAGGCCCATATTATGAAAGCTTGCTCAGTCATAGAGCTATGCTTGAATGACGTTTATGCTATAGAAAAGTGTTACTCAAGCAGAGATTGAAGCCTGAGCAAGCTTTCATAATACAGGCCTGGATTCCTTGACACTCATAACTGGTACTCAGTATTTTTTTATGAGATCAAATATCTCAATGTCTTTATTGTTTTTACAATTTGTGAAGCATTATTTTGAGCATCACAAGATATGTGGAACAAAATAACTGCAATGATAATTACCTTCCTAAATTGAAAGTAAATATTTGAGTAAACATGTGTAAACTGAAATTTAATTCCAAAAGTGTTAGAAGAGCCAGGAACAATTATGGGTCTTCGGACAGCCACTACATTCCCAAAAAACTTATTAAATTAGAAAATATCTAACCATGTTTAGTGTATTTATGATTTGTGAAGGATTATTTTAAGTATCACAAGATCTCTGGAACAAAATTAATGCAATTTTAGTTGCCTTCCTTTATTTAAAGTAAATGTTTGTGTTAACTGTGTTTCTGTAAACAGAAATATAATTCCAAAAGTGATAGAAGAGCCGGCAACAATTATGGATCTTCGGATAGCCGCTACATTCCATTACGCTCACCAAATGGAAATGTTTCATCACATGGACATGGCCCGATCACAGGGCAGTCCAGCCATAGCCACCACCACTATGGTCACATGGCTGATGAACGAGGATATGCTACTGCCAGGAATTCTTATCCACAAAAAAGTTCTGAAAAGGAGAGAGATAGAGACTATAAATCCTCTAGAAATAAGTACACAGGTGAGTATTTCTTTATCTAGCTGAATATTTTTAGAGTTTCGCTACCCCTACCCTATTACTAAGACACCACTGTCCATCCATCTGTCTGTCTGTCTATATTAAAGGGGGCTCCCATACAACAGACATGATTTTTTTGCCATTATTATAGATAGTGGTATGGAACAGTTTGAGCAAAAGTGCAACTTGCACTTGGGTTTCTTATTTCTCTATTAACAATGAGCAATTCTAATTCTGAGTAGGGGAACTAAGATCTGCACGGACATCTCGCATAGGAGTGTATTGTGCATTATCCCCATGCCTAAGTAGGCCCTAACCAGCCCAGCTCCTTGAAGTATCGGAGCAGGACCTTTGGTGACTGACAGCTTCGTTTCAGCTTTTCTGTGGGTTTGGATGGGATAGATGCCTCAATGAGACACTTCAGCCCCGTTTTATGTCAATGAGCAATGACAACAGATAATTTGCATGGAGGCCTTCTTTATCTTAGATAGTACAATTAAATTAAATTTTCTGTGTTAGCGTTGTGATCCTAATGTAGGCTCATAGTGACATACATATAAAACTAATGATTAGCCTTAAAACTGATAGATTGCCAATCAGGTGCCGAAGTACAAATAAATCATATTGACAATAATATATAAAAAAAAATGATAAAAATGCCTGATATTTTTTGCTGTTCTACTCCTCAAAAAACCTACAACAAGCAAATTATTTTTTGATTGTATTATTCAATAAGTCAGGGGTGTTAAAAATCCATTAAATTGAAATCTATTAGAACTATTGAAAAAAATATGATATTTGCTAAACATTTAATTATGTTGTGCACCCTAAATTAAAAAAAAAAGGTATGGCAACATGAGTAACTGATATTATATAGTTATTTTCATGAAAACCTAGAGAAAAAATGGAAAATCTATAAGCTTAATTTATTTTTGTTTATAATATTTACTATAGATGATAATAATATGAACTTAGAGAGGTAGTAACACTTAATACTTCATTGTTTGGTTGTGATCAGAAAAAATAAACTTTTAGTATTTGGTTGGTGCTATGTTCTTAAACTGAATGATATTTTACCTACTATTAGATAATAAAAATATACTTATTGAAAAAGCATGATACAAAAATCATAGAAATAAATTATAGTTAGTATTTACAATTATAACTATTGAACTCACTGCAGAGTTGTGCAAACAATGTACAGTAGCTCAATTTATCCATATCAATATGGGGACCTAAAGAGTCGTCCCGGAGATGCTGGTTGCATTGCCCACCATATATGAATAAAATGTAAAACTAAAATAACTCTGTATGGATATTACCTGATACCTCAATTAATAAGTGTAATTTTATATCATACTGATGATACATATAAGTTTGAAAATGTAAATATAACTTCTGCTTAGCAAGCTAATTGTAGCTTAGTTGTAAAACATTTGATTTAATAATTTCAGAAAGTGCTCGCTCACCAAAAGAACGTATCAAGGAAATTGAACGTGAACGCAGCAACCATGAACGAAATGAGAGCCAAGAGAAAAAAGGCAATAGGAATAGTGGCATGAACCCGAGTGCAAGTAGAAGTAATAAGTATGACAAGTGGAGTGTGCCTGGGACCAGTGCCGTACCACCCGGCCACGAGTGGTCTGAGCACATCAGCTCACATGGCAAAGTATACTACTACAACTGCTTGACTGAAGTCTCACAATGGGACAAACCAAGAGATTTCGATTCTAGGAAGATCTCATCCAAAGATACATCATATTCATCCAGAAGCAGTAAGTTTTGTTCTGAATTTAAAACACACTATCACATCACACTAATATTACACTAAATGCGAAAGTTTGGATTTATGGTAGGATGGATAGATGTTTGTTACCTCTTCACGCCAAAACTATTGAACATATCGACCTGAAATTTTGCATATAGGTAATTGTAATCCTGGAATCAAATGTTTTTTATCCCATAAATCAGTGAGAGAAATCACTTTTTATATAAGATACGTTACATAAGAACAACGCGTGCGATGCCGCGGGACGTAGCTATTGTCGATTCAATCAAGATAAACAAATCGTGTATACAAAGAATCAATGGTTCTGGAAAAAAAAACTTAGGTTTACTTGGATTTTTCTCTTATCTTTTTAATAGCAAGTATGCATTTTATTATAAATCTTTACCTTTTTAAACTATTAGCGTAGAATTAAAAGTATGAATAATAATAGAAACATACTAAATAAATATAGCAAATGTTATAAATAACATTTAATAGAAACAATACAAATAATTTATTAACAGTATTATGACCAATAACCAAAACCAATAATTAAAACCACTATGTAAATTAGCTATTTTAATGTTCATTTTTATTTAGTACAATAGTTGCAACAAAAATTTGATTATCTCTCTATGTTTAGGTTCATTTTTGTGTAATCATCATGCTGTCTTTAACTATTTTCTTTTTAAATCAATTTAACCTAAAACAGTCAAAATAAATGAAGATTCGCTGTGTACATAGATAAAAAATTTCGCTGGCCCCCTATAGTATCACAATGCGCGCTCTGAAACCGTCTGTATCAAAAGATTTCCTTTTTGCCATGTATGGAAAGCATTTGAAATAGTGTCATTTGAGCGCTTGGACAGAAAGCATGCCTAGCTAAATTACAAAAATCGAATTATTTTTTTTCATTTATAAAAAAATGTTAGATTAATATTCTGATATTGTTTTTTTTTTTTAATATTTTTGTTGCACAAACTCAGAAACAGTTCTGTAACTTCTCTTAACCATCTACTTACATAACTATTTGCTGTCCGAAATAAAATATTTTTATATTATTTTATTAGTTAATTAGAAGGAACCTAATGAATTTTAAAATGCTACTGCAAGGTAACGGTATGATTAACAGATTGCTATTGTAAAAACGCAGTTTTATTATTTTCAGTTACCTACCTACTTACAAAATAAAATAAATACGACTCCACTAATCTCTTGTTCCATATGCAAAAAAAATTGTCAGGCTGACAATCGCGCAATCTGTCTGCGTCAAAACAAGTCTTAGACAATTTTGAGTGTCATTTTCGTAAGGTTTTAGGTATCTACGGGGGAGGCCGCGAAATTTTTGATCGATGGCTGTGTAGTATAAAAGTAGTAATTGAGTATTGAGTCTACTGCTGGACTAAGGTCTCCGCCATAATCCCACGCTGGGCTTGCGCGTTAGGATCGCAGATCGTTAAAAGAATTGTTCTACAGGAGGCTGCCTGCCCCCCGTAGATATCCCTTAGTCGCCTCAAACGACCCCCGCGGGAAGTAATGGGGTGGGGGCACCCGGCAGCGCGAACCCATTTCTTATAAATTGTATAATATGTGATTATTTAATAATCATGCTCACATTCACATGCAATGAAGATACAATATTTTAATTTAGATCGCGAGAAGAGATCAAGATCACGCACTGATAGACGGGAGGCGGAGAAGACCAGTAAACGGGCCAATAATACATCCGATCGATACTGGAACAGCCGCGATGACGATGCGCACGACAGAACCAGACCAAAACACACCTCTAGTACACATGATGGAAGAGGTAGGCGAAGTATGTAGACCTTTCTGTTTTTTTTCTTAGCTTTTAAATTGATTTCAAATTTAAAAATTTCGTTTTAATTTTCCTGTATATGCATGTGACTTCGAAAAGGCTAGTTTTTTATTTTACGTTTCTCTTTTGATAGAGAATCGCAATATTTCTAAACGCGTGTTGGCTATGTTGGCAGTCGAACCATGATGTCTCACTGAACTTTTCTATTGTCATGAAGCTTGCGAACAAAGAATCACACGCACTTTGAGTTGACAAAATTTAATGTGAACCGTGACGTCACAGAACACAAGGGCCAACATGGCAGCGTTTTTATCCACCAAAAAATTTTACATTTTTGTTTTTTTAAGATAAAAGTTTATTTATAATTTTAAATTTTAAGGTGATATATTTTTTTCGGTTATGTATTATAGTTTGACCGCAACCGTTGTACCGCTCCTTAGGAAAGTGCGGCGAGGTGGGGGGCAGGGAAAAAAAGGGCAAGAGTAAACATGAGATCGATATTTTCGGATAGATCTTAGGATATCGAGATAAACAAAATGTTTATTTTATGTAACGATTATATTTTTTTATAACTAAATTATCTACAGGTAACATAGATTCTGCTTCAACTTCATCTTCCGTTTCGCCATTGGAACTTGAATCGGAGTCGTTCTGCATATTTATTATTAATGGATCGATAATAATATTAAATCTACTATCGCGATCACTTTTATATTCAAATCTTTCTTTAAATATTCGGCCACTTTAAAAATGATAGTCTTGACATCACGAGATAGCGCTTGATCCATCTTTGGATATTTATCTCGCGTGCGTCTTATTACTTCCCCCCCGTCTCGCCGCGCGCATATCTCAGGCGCGGTACAGCGGTTGCGGTCAAACTATAACCTAAATATTAGATTAAAAAAAAACTATGCATAACTCAGTCCATAAAATATGCACTATTAGTTTGCTCATTGTTCGAAAACAACTGAAACTTAAAACAGTTTGCCACATTTCTAACTTAATATCAAACCGTAAACCATCGTCGTTGGAGCGAACATGGCTAAGGGCCTTCAAAATTAGCCTTGTTGATTTTTAATAAAATACTTTTTTCAAAAAACTGCAATATATTTTTCTTCAAAATAAAATAGAAGGTTCCCACGAACAAAACCTTCTAACTACAAAAGAAACGGTAGCTAACCTGAAGGGGCCAAAAATTTGCCCCGTCCTGTATATATTTTTTTTAAATATATGTTATGTATATTTACAGAAGGGCAGTCAACTCAAGACATGGATATATCGCCGGACCGGAGTACGCCAATCTCCGAGAAGTCTTATGGCACACGAGAGGCCAGTGCAGCCGCTGCGCGGAACCCAGAAAGCAGCGGAGTACCTCCCGTTGTAGTGCTCGATAACTCCAATCAACCTGTAAGTCTTGCATCCTTCATTCTTACAAATAATTTTGGACCCTCAGAACAGAATACCCAACTACAAACGCATCTCCTATAAGCATTTAATTTTGAGAGATAAACTGATGTTAGGTACTATCCTTACAAACATTATGATAGTCTTGATGAAATCCATTCTTCTATAAAAGTCAAAGACTACTTCAATCCAGGAAAAAGCATCTGAGCCGCAGCAGAACCTGGTAATAAATGCGATGTATTTAATGTACTGCTCAATTTTAGTGACATTTGGTAAGGACATTGTACTTGAGAAAGATGATATAAATGTCATTTATTGTATCTACAGAGTGGGTCACTGCTAGCCGCTGCACTACCGCGTATCGCCTCATTGACGCCGACGACTAGCATGCCGATCGCCAACAACGGCGGCGCTACGCCAACACTAGCCGAAGCCCCGGATGGTGACCCGCACCGCGATAACGGTCCGCCGACGCCAACCCACTCCGAGAATACAGACCCGCATGCGCCGCCATTGCATCTCGACGCGGCTCTGCCCCGCAAGAGTAACAAAAGTTTTCTTATTGCTTTATATTCTGCCACCTCTGGTTTGCCTCATACCCTCAGATTAATAAGCCCGTATTATAAAACAATGCTCAGCCTATGCTTGAGTAACGCTTTTGCATGCAAAATCATTACTCAAGCATAGATCGATGACTGAGCAAGCAATCATAATACGGGCATTACACTCGCAGACCTCCAGTTGCCTCATGTTTATAGAACCTGTGTTTGGTTGATTGTGTAATCAACCAAACACAGGTTCTATAAACACATATTTATCCACAAGTCTCCTGCACACATTTCAAAGTTTTTCTTATTGTGACTCTGTTAGACCACTTGTTGCATTATACTTGCAGAGTCAACAAGAGTTACAGTCTTCTAACCCCGTCTGGCATTACATTTTTAGACATCTTCTTTACGTCCCATTTTAGACTTTTTCTTATTGTGACTCTGTTAGACCACTTGTTGCAATATATAAGTAAAGTCAACCAGAGTAACAGATGCCCGTCTGGCATTACATTATTAGACATCTTCTTTACGTCCCATTTTAGACCTTATTGTTATTGTGACTCTGTTAGACCATTTGTTGCATTACACTTTAAGAGTCAACAAGAGTTACAGTCTTCCAACCCCGTCTGGCATTACAGTTTTAGACATCTTCTTTACGTCCCATTTTAGACGTTTTCTTATTGTGACTCTGTTAGACCACTTGTTGCACAACGCAGAGTCAACCAGAGTTAAAGTCTTCCAACCCCGTCTGGCATTACTTTATTAGACATCTTCTTTACATCCCATATTAGACTTTTTCTTATTGTGACTCTGTTAGACCACTTTTTGCATTACACTTGCAGAGTCAACAAGAGTTACAGTTGCCCATCTGGCATTACATTATTAGACATCTTCTTTACGTCCCGTTTTAGACCTTTTTCTTATTGACATTACACTTGTAGAGTCAAGAAGAGTGTCCACCACGTCTGGTATTACACTTGCAGACCTCTTGCATCCCATACAAAAATACAAACATCTTATCCAAATACAATAATATTAATAGCAAATGGTTTACAAAGAGCGCAAAAAATCTAATCTGCTATATAAATTATTTGTAGAAACTTAAAAATGGTTAAAATCAATTAATATTGTCACGCAAGAATAACCATCATAATAAATGTTGTTTTTTCCAGTGGAATGCCTCGGGAGCTACTCGTCAGTCGTGGGTGGAACCCTCCAGCACGCGGCGCCAATGCTGACGCCTTCGCTGCAGAACTACGTGCGGGGTGACTTGATCTCGCATGTCACTGGCTGGCCTGCTGATATTTTAGAGAAACAGGTATTTTTAAAACATATAATAAATATATAGGATTCCTAGCTCTGGGTGCGCTTTTTCGCCAAAAGTCAGTAGGCGCGTGTCAGCATTATTGACAAATACATAATATATATATTTTTTTATACTTGAACTCTACTCAGCTTAGCGTGATGTTGAGTTGCGGATGATGATCACGATGTATTAGGCTTATTTTCTCCACGTCGTCGGTTCGCCGACTCATCATGGCGGATTTGGCGTCCCTTTGTTCACAGGTTATTTGTTAAGTATGAAAACTTAAAACCGGTGGCCCACATGACAAATGGCGCTGAAACCAACCGTGGCGTGGAGTACTGGCATAAAGCTAACCTCAAGAAAAAGCGGTTCAAAGAAATTAAATCAAAATAACAAAAACATACACCTTGTGCAGTGCACCTAGAAAAAAACGACATGTTTCCTAAATGATTTTATACCATTTTATAATAAAAACTTAAAAAGGGCTCTCATTGATAGTTTCAGCATTTCTTAAGGTTTTCTATGGTACACAAAGAATAAAAAAACGGGGGCCCCTGTAGAACAATTCTACCACCGAACTGCGATCCCCAACCCAGCCAACGTGGGGATTATGGCCATTACCCCCATTAGATAAACGCCATGGCGCTTATCGGAGGGAGGCCTGCGTCCAGCAGTGGACCAAACAGGCTGTCGAGGTTGAGGTTGAGGCAATAAGGATGATATGGGACCAAAATAATATATTTCATGAGACGTTAGGCAAACCATGAGGCTCAGTTTATCCGATATCCGAATTCAACCCCAAATCGGGGGACTGGGGGGGCATATAATAATTATTTTTTTTGCATATTCCAGGCTAACAAATTCACAGAGGAGGCTTACCTGCTGGGTTGCCTTCAATGCACGCGAGTATCCTCCGAGCTGAAGTGTTTGCGATCTGTCGTGCGGCAGAGAGAGGTACAAGCTACACTGCAGGAGCAAAAGTAAGTAGAAAAAAAACGTCATATATCTCATACAATATATAAGAACTTATACACTACAGCCTAGTATTCGTTATTTAATTTATCTCTGGTACTGCCTATTAGCCTTCGATCCGTCATCCGCCGCCAACCACCTATAAACGATAGCTAGAAGAAATTGTCTCGACATGTTTTGACGCACACAGTTTGCGCTGAGCCGTGATCATTTCTGTGAATACGAAACAGGAGATTAGTGGAGTCTAATTTTTCTTTAATTATAAATAGGTATCTGAAAATATTATTATAGGAACAATCTGAAAACAGTACCTACCGTTAATATTCAAATTCATTCATTTCCTTCTAATTAATCAATGTATGTGTAGCCATAGAAATGTTTCTGTATATTCAATATGTATTTGACAAATATAAAGCAAGAAGAAAATATATATGCTTTTGAAAGCATAATAACTATTTGCCGTTTTTTATAAATGTTTAAACGAGTAATAATTGCAAACTAGTCTTTACAAAATAAAATAAAAACGTCAATAAATAAAAAATAATAAAGTATAAGTCGTACTCGCGCGCTAATGCATGATTGCAAGACATTGTTTCTTGACAAATATAATGATTCTAATCAAGGAGAAATAGGCCATTGTATAGGTTTTTGTCTATAGCGAGAATGAGAAGAAATGAAGAGAATAAGTAACTTTTTGTGAAAAGACTACACCTTTATGCTTTCGGATTTTGTCCTTTACGTGTGCTATAAGACCTCCCTTCCTGCCGAATTTCATGATTCTAGGTCTACAGAAGTACTCTCTAGGTTTTGTGTGCATGTGGTCCTATACAGGTTCTTTTGTTCCTTTAGAGGTACAGAACTCTAAAAAATATACAAAATAACACATATAATAAAAATAAATATAAAAACAATGGTTATGAATTTAAAACAAAGTCAAAATCTTAACATAGGCAAACCAAAATATATTTTCAACACCAATTTATTGAGGATAGGTAATAAGCACAATGGTAAAACATGGAATAACATTTTACTAAAAATAGGAAATATTGCTCTTTTTTGTCTTGGACGTCGTGTGACTTTGCATTTTCCTGTCCGACGGCCATAATGACACCAGCCATAGAAGCGTATTATGATTCTATGGGGCGGCGGATAACTTAATCGATGCCATAAGCAGATTAATTTTGACATATTTTCTTTTAAACAAATATGTCGAAATTCACACATTTTCATTGCTTTATTTTAGTGTAGTAAATATTTTGTGTTGCTGTATCGAATGAACACGACGCATCGCGTCACGTTTTTGGTCTACGCAGGACACTACCTGGTCGATTCAGATGTGAATACATAGAACTGTGGAATTACAGTGTATCTATCACTCATATTTTTCTGACGCTCATTGATTTTATTTTTATTCATAATAAAGGTGCAGCTAAGAAGCGGCCGAATTATATGAATAATTTTAAGAATACATGTGAATCGACCAACATGGTTGCATAATTCTGTAAGGCCGCATTGAAAAGCTTTAGCTGTACTTGTCTTTTTATGTTTTGTATTTTTGTTTGTTGGCGTACCTGTCTATGTATTTGTATTGCTTTATTTATTTTTGTCGTATACTTACGTTACACATGCCACACAGCACAGTCAATGTCGATTATAACGGAATGTTGTGACAAATATCATACACTCAAAAAGTCCCATAAAAGTTTTGACTCTGACAACCGATTATGGGCCTAGATTGGATACAATGATTCTAGTAAGACAAAATTAAAATAAAACTGGTTTTATTACGACCACGATAATTAGGAGGAAATTGAAATTTAAACAACATTCAAGTTTTCATTTAAGTTTAGCTTTGTAAATTGTCCAGCATCATTTATAAATAAAAAAGTATTTTTGATTGCTCGACTTTTCTTTATTCACAAATAACTTCGTAGGACTACACGTCATTCTATTCTTCAATAGCCATTAATCATTATGCTCTATGGATTTAATTTAAGGCATTGCACGGCATAGTATGTACTGATTGCGTTATATATTTAGCATGTGCCTATTGTATTTTAGATAGCAGTAGCTAAATGTATGCTCTATTGGTAGACTGATTGTGATTTTTGTGCTTTTGAATAGGACCCCCGAAGTAACATTTTGTAAAGCAACAACTTTATTTTATTGGAATACGTTCTATTTGGCAAGATGATGGTCTTCATGGTCTATATCCAGATATAGATGACCAATAATGGCTATTGTATTTATTTTGCTAATGTTGCCTTACATAAAGTTGCTTCGGCGTGAATGCAAAGAATATTTAAACAATATTTGGCGTGGCGGGCGAAAGTCCGCCTAGCCGCAGGAAGGTGGGTTCGATTCCCGCCTTGGGACAAATGTGTGTACGATCTGCAAATATTTGCTCTAGGTGTTCTAGGTATTTGTTATGTATAATAAAAACTAGCTATCATGAACTATGTACACATAATATGTGTTTGTAGTGGAAATGACTAGTGCTTGCGTAAAAATATCCGAACAGTAAATTTTCTGTTGAAAATTGTATTATTCTCAACAAATGTATAATTTAAGCACATATTAAGAATTTATGTCCAGCCATTTATGTATGTATGCTTGACTAAGGTTTTTTAATGCGTGACGCATGAACGTCACTCAAGCATAGACTGATGACTGAGAGACATTCAATTCGCGATTCTTTGAGAGTTTTTCATGAAAATCTGTCTAAAATTCGTCATCGTCACCGTTTTGACGGGACAACCACGTCGCCTTCCAAGATATTGTTTGGGACCTCTCCCCCTGATCGTACCAAGGGGACGGATACCGAGCTCTAGATAAGTGCGATGAAAAAGGCTGGAAGAAAATAAGAAAAAAATCAAGGCTTTCTCTCACTTCAATGTTATTTTTTCATAATGAATTAATTCGAAACCTAATGCAAATATGTACTAAAACCTAGTAATATTAGCATGTTTACTAGATTGAAAAAGAAAATTATAAAAATAATAAAAACAAATTAGACTAGTATTTACAACTAAAGCAATTGAGCTAACTGCAGGGCAAACAATCTACAGGTAGCTCAACTGATCCATATCAATACCAGTCTGAGGCATTCCCAATTTTAGACATTTTGGCGGTTTTGATATTAATTGCTTATTTCTGCGTGCTCACTCATTTGGTACTTAAATGCACCATAGCCAAGCGCCCATGGATATTGAAAAAAGTTTATCCATTTTGAATGAAGCATGTGAGTAAACAAAGTACAACACAAATAACAAAATCTCACTTGCTTGGCGTCGAGTTTCAGATATAATTGTAAGCAATTTTGGTTGAAGGGATGATCTAAAATCGACAAGTAATGTAAATTACGTATAAAAGGACGCGTTAACAAAGTGAATTTTAGGTTAAGTCTGGGCGGTTTGTTTACGTTTATGCTTTATTCAAAATGGATACGATATAGATACCGACATCATCTATGACAAACATATAAACTTTAACTCGTACTTTACAAACTTCCAAATGCCTTTCCTTAGAATATTATGAATATATTATAATATACAAGCCTTTGAAACACGTTTAAAATCGTCCACTTTTTATTCAATGAGAGGGCTAAAGTACGGTCAGCCATCTTGTTGAATGTTGATTAAAATATTTGGTTACCGATCGACCTAGGTAACGAAGTGCCGTAGCTTTAGAAGGCTGCTAACATGCATAATTTAGGATAAAAAATTGTTTTCTTTTTCGAAAATATTCAATATTAGAAAAATATTTGAGAAAACAATCGTTTATTCAAAACGAACTGCGCCTCGCGGCTTCGCGTTTTTCATATGGAAACGTTTAAAGGTTATTAGATCCTCCGAAAAAGGCACGGTTTGCGATATTCAAGTTGAAATTAATTTCATTGCGTTGGAGCTAGAATCTAACATAGTTTGAAGTTAATTTAGGCCTGTCTGCCAATTCTGCCGGCAGTACACTGACGCTATTAAGACCTCGCAATAGTTAACTCCCTAGATGATTTCGTTCAATTAACGGGCTGGTGTAGTCATTCAGCAGCTACATTGTTATGGAGGTAGCAGCAAGCAGCCAGGCCAATTTATCTACAAAAGTGCTCAGTTAACTCCTGACCAGACATTCGTCTGGTCACCTTAATCATCTTGCGAAGATGAAAATAGGGCCAATAAAGAGCAGTAATCTGCAACAGTGTGCTTCATGTTTCAGGATAATGTACCTCCGGCAGCAGATAACGCGCCTCGAGGAGCTGAAGTCGCAGAACTCGTTCATGTCGGACGAATAAGATTTGTCTTGGGGGGTGGGGCGGTCTGAGCGCCCTGCCCCCCGCGCGCTGACCGCGCAACCCCCTGCACTACCCGCGGAGTCCCCTACTTCGCCCGTGCAGTTGCCTGCATCGCCCGCACATTCGTTTGTATCGCTCACAGTGTCGTGTTCATCGCCCCTGCAATCCCATGAATCGCCCGCGCAGTCGCCCGCCTCGCCCGATGACCCAAGAGACATCTACCCCACCCAACTGCCCTTCAACTATCCCCCAAACTATGTACATTATGAGGAACTAATCGACTTCTATGCGTCTTAATCGTTCACTGTTGTAATTTGTGTGACTGGGAATTTATGTTTCTATATTAAGATAATACGTGAAAGGGTGTGTATCTGTGCAAGAATGGCCGTGGGGGAACCGCCGAGAGAAGGCGCATGAGACAGTTGCGGTCTCAACGTGGCTATTCTGGGATCAGTCCATATTAATTGCCACTATTTTCCTGATGACTGAACCTTTTAACAGCCAGGCCAGGGTTCTTGGAGTAGCGAGCGGCGGTTAAAAAGTTTACTGCACTCATGATTGGAACTCGTGTCGTTAATGTATTGTATTTAAATGTATATCAAGCTGTGTATTGGATGTAACTGCGTAAAAATATCGTCGTGTAAGTAGTGTACGCGAGAACGAGACTGCGCGCGATAACATTTTACATACCTATAATGTAGATTCCACTGGATTGTGCTTTTGTGTAAGACAATTCATTACTATAACATTAACAGAAATGTGAGTCAATTTATGTTTGTTTTTCTGACAGTAAGGCAGTGTTTTGTAATGTGTTTATTGTAAAGTAATGGTAATTATCATACATCTCTAGCAAATTTAGTTGCATAGTTTTAAGTGATTCCGTAGATAAGTAAATTGTAGTGATGTGCCGGCGGACGACCGCCCCGTTACTGATCAATTGTTGTATGTATAAACTTTGTTGATGTGCAGGTTTTTTTTTTAATGTAAGTAGCCTGGAATTCATGTTATGGCGTGACTCATATAACTAGTTGATTCTCTAAATGGTAAATAAATGGTATAATGTGTAAAGTAATCAAGCTTTGTAATGCCAATATTATACATTATTATGTTAATTCAAGAGCACTGTTTGCTGTTGAGAATAACTTTGCATTGGTCATTACCGACGGTAATTAAAGATTGGTTACAGTCTTTATTTAACCTTCCCTTTACGATGATAATCAGAGGATAGGAGTCTAATAACAGCAGTGGCAAAGTAGCCTCATAGATTATATTTTCAGTCTCTAATCTAGGTTCTTTGTCTTTGTGTATTTCATATTTTAAATTTGTCAGACTAGTACTGCCTAGAGAACTTGTTCAACCACTGTAATCTTACAAATTTAAGAACATACATCACTACAGTAAATGTTAAATTAAATTTTCACTACATATTTACTGTGAGGATTCAATGGATTTGTTGAACGCAGGCAAATCAAAGGCATTTTTAAGTGGCAACCGGTTTCAAGAAATAAATAATCATGTATCCATCGATCATGTAGAATGTTAGTAAACAAACCGCCCATAATTAGCCTAAAATTCACTTTATTGGCGTGCGCTATTATATGTAGTGTACATTGCTTGTCGATTTGAGATCCTTTAATAAACTTTGCTTACAATTTCATCTGAAACTCAACGCCAAGTGAGTTTTCGTTATTTGTGTCGTGGTTTGTTGACTAACATTCTACCTACATGCTCGATGGATGATATAGTACTATGAATGCGTAAGTTTCTTTGTCTGTTTTTTGACTAAGATTTATGCTGAATAGAATATTGCGGCTGACTCGTAGCCAGACTGATGCCACTTAAATCAACTTACGTAGATGTTAAATAGGCCAAATGATAAACTAAATATGTTATGACAAAATTATTATTGTTTGTCGGGCATAAGAACGGGACGGTGGACAGAAGCTAGTATCAATAGTATTTTCACAGTGTTTAATATCAGGTAATTAATTTTGTCGCTGCAACTAAGGAATGAAAGTTTAATGTCCTTTGTGTATCAATAAACTAACTACAGAAATACTGTGATATTCATCCAACTTTTCTAGTGTTTTTCATACAGCTCTGTGTGGAGTTTATATAGTTAGGAGTACTTGATGTGTATGGTTATTTAATATTGTGATGATAGTTTTGCACAGGGATACAGATCCGAAGCCTTTTCGTGTTAAACGTCTCTGTAACGCCTCATTCGTGACTGTTCTGATGTATGCGGCGCTCGTCTTAGGGCGCGTTCCCACTGTGTCTTAACTTGTTGGACGACTATCATCTTTGTAGTCCTTTTCTCGTAGCAAACTTTCGGTGACGTTTCGGTGACAATTTAAGAAATTTTAAGGCCTTGTTTTTCCATTGAAACATTTGGCGTTGGTAGTGTGTTAACGAAGAATCGATTTTACACGCGATTGTTTTTTTTGATGCGTCTCACACGCCGTGCACCGCCACCTTCCGCCCCGCCTATACGTTAACATCACCATACATTGCGATATGTTTGTCGTTACGCGTGCGATGACGGGGCCGCTGCACTCCCCGCGTCTCCGTAAACAAGACCTAATTCATAATTAATAATTCATAATTTATAATTCATAATTCGTAATTCGTAATTCATAATTCGTAATTCATAATTTATTTATTTATTTCACAAATGGACTTACAGCTAAAATCTAAACGCCCAAGAGTCAGGTACATGATAATAAAATAAGACAATGTAAGTCAAATCTTGAACGATTCGCACAATACAAAAATAACGAATACAAATAATTATAAATCATATGTCAAATATTATTATTATTATATTTTTTTATACAAAATAAAGAGTAACCGAAATATATAATATATATATGTTATACAATAGTATAATATATAATATAATATAACCCTGTATATTTAGGTATAATAATACCTAAATATTATATCTAAATAGAATATCGCAGAACATACATGGGGGTTAAATGGATAGGTACTGAGGTCTCCCAACCCCCATCCACCGATGATCCACCCCTTATGTAGTATATAGTTAAGGTTGATCATTGAAAATGCATAACAAAAAGTAAGTTAGGTACGATTCTATGCAATAACCGATTATTCGATTTTCGTGATAATTTTTATTTTCGGCATCTCTTACGCATAACTTTTTTCTCTCTTCTAGATGAAATAGAAGTAACAATGAAATCCTAGTCACTTGTATAGAAACGCAGTCCATCTGCCAGGTAATCGTTCTCACAATAACTAGGATTTTCTCAAATAACTATTTCGGAAATTCAATAAATGTTATGTAACAAAAAAAAGTTAATCGTGCAATTCTTTACCTGAACACCATTTAAATATACTATTCAAGCCAAAATGCTTTAAACTGCTCGACTTCCTGTTGTCTCAACACAGTGGAAACGTGTCCTTAAACTTGGAATTATATTTTTAATTTGCGTCATCTCCACTCAGAGCTTATACATTTCCAATGTTCAGATTCAGTATTTTGTGTCACTTGTATCACTGACTTGATTATAAATAAATCCGTTGTTAAATCAATAGTAGTACTATCTGTGGACCTGATATTTTGTTCTGTAAGTATGTATAGCACAGATGGCATTATTCATAGGAATATCTTTAATTTATTATAGAAATAAAACCACAAAGTTGATGTCTAAAACAACATTTTGATTTAGCTACCTAGTTACCTATTCTTAACAGTTAGTTTCCTGGTGGTCTTACATTGGTCATATCTGTATGGAAGATGAGGAATAATGAGAGTTATGGGCCAGTAGGTTTGTCTTTTAAAAATCACAGATTTTTAGAATCCGAAGTTACCCCATGTAGCTGAATTGAACAATTTAAAATGGCTGCCATTTAGTGAAAGGTTCTAACCATTTTTCCAAATATTATTAAAATTGTGTAGATCTACACAATATCCAATTCGATATAGAATGTTTCTAAATAAGCCGCTAGACTAAAAACTAAAACTTTCTTGCTTGGCATCGAGTTTAGATTGTAGGTAAGCAATATTTATTAGTAATGTAAATTGTGTTTAAAGGCGGCAAGCAGAGTTAATTTTAGGTATGTGCGCTTTAATTAAAATCATGCTACATCGAGTTTGGTTATTGTATAGTTTCACAATTAATGAACGTATGGATCTGATTGATTGATGAGTTGTTCATCCATTTTGGAGAATTATACATATTCGGGGGACACCCTATATAAATCATCACGACAAGGCCGCCGATAAGCCGTTATTGGTGAGACTGTTGACCTAAATATCTCCTAAAATACAAGAGTGAATGTGTTAATTACTGTGCTTATGGCAGTCGGCAACGCACGAAAAGAACGGGTTTCTACTTCAAAAAAAGGATTAAGGTCCACTGGGTCACGAAATATGTAGGAATCAACGTTTGAAATGAGAGATTTCGTCATCCAAGTTTTTATATCACTTCATCACACATCGAAACTTTAAACAGAGTGGACGAAAAGTCCGCTAGGTCACCGTAAGAACATAGGCATCGAACGAAATAGCAAAGGATCTCCGCTAGATAATCCAGTATCTACATATTTTTAATTTAAAAAAAAACGTAGGTTTATTAGCAATATAAAATTATTATTCAATTGCTCTACGCTGCTGTCGACTGACACACCGTAAAAAAAAGCGAGGTCGTCGTAGGGGGGGAATTCAAGCGCTGTCACCTAACAATGTATAATTACATTGTTTGTATACCATGCTCTTACTCTGGTATATTAATACGTATCTATGCTCTTAGGCTACTACCGTCTTCGAGAAAGACATTTAGACATGTAATATTTTTATTTTTTACTTAAAAAGTCAAATAATGCAAGACTTGCTTGTGAACTTGCTTACCGCGTTCCTGGCTCAAAAAACAAACCAAGGCAAACTATAACGGCCTCATTAGCGGTGAGGTCATATTATTTTTCATCACTCATACTCGGAAAGTAGGTCGGAAGTTGCCTGGCAAGCGGGATGAAAGTAATACATTGTATTACTTTCATCCCGCTTGCCAGGCAACAACACGTGACAGCTGCCACTACTTGTCTTACTTGTCATGTAAGACAAGTAGTGGCAGCTGTCACGTGACCATGCATTCGAACAATATTACAGGCATTGTACAGGCATTCAACGTCTTACGAAGTTATTCTATTCTCTTTGATTCAACGAGGGATCGATCGTAGGATCATGTCTAGGACACCTAAATACTAACTAGGTATATTATATTAAAATATCATCTAAAAACTTAAACAACTAGGTATGGAAACAACTAATATTATAAAGAAGAAAGATTTGTTTGTTTGTATTGAATAGACTCCGAAACTACTAGACCGATTTATAAAATTCTTTCATCATTTCAAAGCTTACTCTATAGGGGTTCCCACGGGAACGGGAACTACGCGGGTGAAAACCGCGAGGCGCTGCTAGTACATTATCTATGCGCATAGGTACTCTCTCTCTTTATTTCTAAGTAAGTGTTGTATTATACAAGTGCAGCAATTCAAGCCGAAGCAGATGAGTGACACATTGCAGGGAGATGTTATATCTCCGAAACTGTTCACAAGCGCGTTGGAAGATATGTTTCAACACGCTGCTGGAAAGGTAAGGGCATTAACAACGGCGACTACATCTGACACCTGTGATTCGCTGATGACATAGTTTTAATGGCGGAGTCGCTGGAGGAGCTGAACCAGATGCTGGACGGCCTAGCTTCAGTCTCGCGACGCATCGATCTCGACATCAATTAGATAAATCAAAGTCATAATCAATGGCCTTATTGATCCAGGACGTCGTACATATCCACTCACCCGAAATTGTTTCCGAGTATACTTGGGCAAATTTTGCAGTTAGGTTAAAACAATTTTGAGAAGCAGGCCTAGAGTATCCAGCTAGTCTAGGAAGCGTTTGGAAAACTACGTCAAGTCTTGTCGTCATCCATACCGCAATGATTGAAAACTTGAGTTTTGGAAGCGTCAAGCTGAAGACGGCGCCATGGTGCACATTATGCCCAGTTGTGGACTAGTATAGGCTGATGACGATGATGGATAATGTTATAAAAGTATAGTCATCGCCAAAAATTGTTACCTGTGTAGCTTAGATACTTTTATTTATTTGTAGAAATTGAAATGTAAGTGGCGTAGTTTGAGGGACTTTGTTTACGCGCTAACGAAACGTTTCCGCTGTTTAGTTTAGTTTAGTTAGACCCATTATATTGGTTCTCTAGGTGCGTGTAGTATTTATGATAAGATTGCTTATCACATATAATTTTTGAAGACGCTGGCTTTTCAGTGTTAGTTATTGACACGTAGAAGTCTATTCAAAAAGAGGGGGAATCGACGGCGCGCTCTGCCAATTGATGAAGTTATGATCAAATTACTAGCGAAGCTTACTAAGTGACCGCTGCTGCCGTGTGGATTAGAATGGAAGCCGTCAATTTTTTCTTGGCAGAGAAGTGTTTTCTTTGGTTAATTGTAACTTTGAAACAAATTACGTGTCCGCTTTGTGTTTAATTACACCTTATCAACTACAAATGTAGGTACCAAATATTTTATAGTGCCGAACTGTGTAGGTATTTCTTTTATAACGCTATAAAAACTTATGACCGAAGGACCCAAAACTTCGTAAAAAATTGTTTTGCGTTGTAGATGATAAAACTCCACCTTGATAGGTACTTATTAGTAATCTTTAGGTCTAAGCACTGATTTATAAATATAGTACTTGTGTTTAAGCTGTTAGTTACTACTGTTACTCTTCACGCCAAAACTACTGAACGGATCTGGCTGAAATTTTGCAATCCCGTGGTATAAAAATCACCTTAAAACGTTTCCATAGGAACAACGCGTGTGAAGCCGCAGGGCGCAGCTAGTTTGTCATAAAGCTGCAAATTATGTCAACATAATACCATTATAATATATTGACATTCACATCTGTTAAAGATATTTAGTTGGACAATATTTAACTTCGATCTCATTTAATAATTTAAATATGTATTTTTAAGAAAGTATTGTGTAACAATGTTGTGTCCGCCTATTATAAGCGTAGGTATATATTAGAACCTGCCTAGATAGTAAGTTAAAACAAAATGCTTTATGTATACGCTGTTGGCGTTCCTTTTTAATAAATAAATAAATAAATCAGCAAGTACTTTCCATTATGTTTAAATATCGTCAACATAAAAACAAAAAAATCTAATATAGGGAGTACTTAGGTACCTCGCCTACCACATATAGGGAAAATTTCTGTGTCTATAACCTACCACGTCCTTGGAGACAGCTTTGTTTGCTGTCGTCAAACATAGAATAGAATCTATGTATCTCTCCTAATAAATGTATCTTAACTCTATGGACTCTACGTTACCTAGGTAGCAAACTTTGTTTATCTACATTATCTCCTACCGTTATTTTCTCATTTTGTCGTAGGAAACAAAGGTTTTATTTAAAAATGGCAAAACTATTTGATAAAACTTTGTAGGTACTTATGGTTTTCCTACGATTAGTATTGTATTCTCTTTGCTACGATTTAACAGATTGTTTTTGTGACAGTTGATTTTTATTTTATAGAGTTATTTTGCTTTGGATCTAGCGAGTTTCGTGGAGTTTATACATTTTTAATAAATACAAAATATCTCCTTATCGCAAGATCAACTATTGATAGCATTGTGATGTTTTAGTGTGTAAACTATATCACGATTAGTGGGAGCATGAAGCGTCGCGGATTGTCAATTACGCTGCCAGCCATTGATATTTTACAACGAAATGTTGAGAAAACACCAACGTATTATTCAAGGTAGGTATCTACATATTTGCACCATGAGGCTAGACAATTTGTAGACACCTTATCTAATTTTACCATGGTCATTACTATACTAGTCACGGTTGTAAACACGGTACTAGATAAGATAACTGATATATATAATATACTACACAGATACAAATTTATCATACATAAAAAACATCCAGAACGCCCTGAACAAATATCTGCAGATCGTAGACACATTTGTCCCGAAGCGGGAATTGAACCCGCAACCTCAACTAAAGTAATTTTAAATGGGATATACCATACATATATATTTTGAGTTTTGAGTTTTCCTATATTTCTAGAGTTTAGTGTTAAGAACCATGATAGATTCAAAAGTTTTGTACTGTGCAACCTCTACATGTTAATCGATTTCACTGAACTTTGCTTACGAACCTTGTATATTTTATTGAAAATAAGAATTCGAGCGAAATCAAAGAATAATCGAAAATTTGGATAAATTAAACATTATTAAAACCAACATTGTGGTAGATGGAAAAGAAAATCCCATCCACCCCATTACTCAAGTCAGGGGTAGATGGGAATTTTATTGACTTTAATAAACCACCCAACTGACTTTTTAAATTATTTTTGTTTCCCCAGAAAACCACGTGATATCCCGTTTCACCTACCTCACAAAAAGCTATTGGAAAAAATTGAATATGTGAAAACGGAACCGGAGCCATTGGTTTGTTGCTTTTATTTCTCTTCTACCTATGCATGCATATCTTGCAAAATAATAATGCAATTATGGGCGGGAATAGGTTTCTTTGTAACTTTTGATTTGAATTTTCGACCATTTTAGTGACTTATCATTTGGTAAAAATTTTATAACATCGGAGGTCACATAAAATGAATGCACCCAATTTGCACGCAGATATCCGTGTGTTCCTGTGTGCTCGCATATTATTTTAAACAATTTTGGAGTTTTAACTTTTCGACGATTTCAATGATTTGTTTATTACCAATTTTTTTGGTAATCTAAATAATAAACCCTCTTTCAAAACTTCAGCATGCCATAAATCTCCGTATCCAAGGGGAATAGACCCATCATGTGGGGTATCTAAGTGATCAACCATAGGGCTCTATCTCATGAACCGAACCTAATACTATAAATACTAAAAATAAAATAAAGTAGAAAATTTGAGGGGATCTCCAAACAGTTGCTGTTTTTAGAGTTTCGTCGTTTGAGAATTAGGTTTGAATCTTGTGACGAAATCCTCGATCCAAGGCGCACTTGGCTGGTTTATTTATTGACGTTGTATTGTTAAGCGCTTTAAAGAGTCGGACTTTTCGGGCAAGTGGTAGAAGTGTGGTTTAGCGGTATCTGTCGTATTGTGTCTTAAATAACGGGTCTTCAAATCGTCATCCGGTCCACTTTTGTAGCCAGTGGCTGTACCAGGAATATCCGAAGGAAAATCCTTACCCAGCAAATTGAAACTGTCGTTACCTGAGTTATTCGCTATGCCAACCTATCTGGTCGTTTTGTATAGCCTTTGACATTGTTCGAATGCCTACCAATGATCATTGCATTTCAGACTGGATTTAATGAAGCCCAAGCAACAAGGGTCAAAAATTGGAAAAAGCCGAAGTTAGAGCCAATAGAAGTTGAAGCGGGTAAGGAAGTAATTATTAATTAGCTTGCATCATTCAGGTGCTACGCTTGCTACGATATGTGCTACGCAGAATGCTCTATTACTCTATTACAGAATATTCTTGTTACATGGGTTTGTCTAAGTTTAATTTTATTTTGCCGTTACTCTTACTATACGTATAGGATGCGTCCAGACAGGGTGAGCACAGCGCAAAGTGCCGGACGAGGCTATGTCATGTTCAAGTTGCCTAGCGAGGAGAACGAAAATGGAGAGTGATATGATAACAGTATCCCGTACTACATAAAATTAATATGGAGTCAAATCTTCATAATATATAATTTCTAGTTAAGCATCAAACGATGTAACTGACAGCCGAAAGTAGTTAAAAAGTTTTTCGTTATGTTCTCTGAGTTTTGGGTATAATGTTGTTAACATACTATTCGTCTTCTGTCAATTAGAATTGGATGCACATTAAATCATCGATTTTCTATTTGTTTACGATGTTTCGATCGACGGTATGTAAGCCACAACACGACTGCTTTGTCTGGCTCCATGTTTATGACTGTCCCTTGGTCCAACGCAACATCTGGACACAATATAAATTGAAACACGGTTGGTCACTCGCGCGTACAACGCTCCATCTGGACAGGCAATTAGGCTTAATTCACCTGACCTAATTCACCTAGATGAATTAAATACACTTTTAGTAAACTTAAAACACCTGTATCGCTGTTCATAAAACAAAAGACATATATTTAAAATCATTTTACCTTCGTTTACTTTTTGTTACCGACATCGCACAACGCAACACTTTTTGATCGTCAATGAGTATGTGATAAGTGGGAGCAACTGGATGCATTCATGTATGCGCAGTGAGTGTATGATTTCATACTGGTACTACAGAAATCAAATATTAATCAGCCCTGCCTTACGCACCGTTTTCAGTGGTTCAGAAAAGGAGAATCAAGATCCGCGAGTCGAGTGAATTGCAGTTACCAGCTGACTATGGTCTTGGAGATCCCTTAAAAGTTAAACCGGAAGTTGCGTCTCAGAAGGAAGTTATTAAAATTGTGAGAAATGACCCAACCCACGGATTTCTCTACATGGTCTACGCTGTACCACCTGATAATGTTTATTTTACTCCATACTATCTTAAGTAAGTATGGTTAATATATACATGAGTAAGTATGATCAATATATGAATAATTTAACAAAATTCTTATTGACTTGGGTCTAGAATTCAATATACATAGCTATTTATCAAGTAAATTTAGTTTTTGAAAGAAAAATCAACAAAAACTTAATTCCACACACGCGCATCAAAAGAAGTACATATAAACTCGGGAACGGACTAGAGAAAAATAATAATGATGAATGAAAGCAGTCAAAACTAAATTTTGTCTTAAAATGTGATCTTCTAATATTTTTCGGCTCTGTTGTTTTTATGACGAAAAATATCTTGAACTACATATAATTTGGATTTTTTTATTACCTGCACAAAAGATAAACAAACCCGCAGTACTTTACCTCAATTTAACATTATTGTAGACTATTATATAATTCAAAGAAGTTTCAAGCAATTGTAAAAAAAAAATCGAATGAGATTTTGTTTCTCTTTAAAAATGAAGCTATGTTTTCTTTCCGTAAAAAGTGCTAACTAAGGTACCTAATCAAGGTAGTTTTCCACTCTGTATATCTCAGCATGTGATTTTTAATTTATGTTACTGGGATCTCTTGACATACTTTGCAGCTAAATGACAAATAGACCTTAGGCAGATATATTGGATTAATTTTATTTTCCATAATTTCCAGAGTTGTGCCATATGAAGCAATTGATAAGAAGAACTATCTTACTATCAGCATGTTTGGCGTGACACACTACACACATGAAATGGTTTTCACAAAACTGTCTGCATGGGAGCGCGAATACACGATTTTCGTAAAACTGACTGATGTATCTATCTTATCTATCTTTGTATTGACTACCGTAGATTTTTTTAAAGTGCACTAGAATTTTTTTTGATTATGCTGCTTTCTTTATATTTCGGTCAGCTAATTACCATCGCTATGCTAGTGTTCGGGGCAGTCTACCTCATTATTATGTTATTGATTTACGTAAGTTCTAGTAGTCATTTTTATCTTTTATTTGCACAAAAACTTAATATTATATCTACATAACCTTTCTGAATAACTTCTTGGTAATTTCAAAAACTTTGTGAGGTCCTTAGCTCTCAAAATAACACAAATAAGTTGGGTCATTTTTATGCGAACTGAGCCGGAGCAGTCGAAAATAGTGAAACTTATTTGTGCATGCATTTGAAATGACTTTTTTCACATCATAAAGTTATGAATTTAAGATAAATATTTAAGAGAGCGCAATTTAATTCAAATCATAATTATATTTTCACATTGTGCTGCAAGTAAAACAAATAATCTTGAAAAAAACATTTAATTATTACCCACTGTTTTCACAATAAATGTTCAAAGTGCGGCAATACACAGACGGCATTGTGAATGTGTGTGTGTTTGCCGCTGCAAACATTTTAACTCGAAAATTCACAATGGTACAACAATTAGGGGCTAGATAATGCTGTATGATTTATCCCACATTATTTATTTATCTATTTAATTCTTCAGTTTGCTATTTTCGACCGTAACAACTTTAATGAAACTCGATTTGCATATAAATACCCTAAACAGTACTAACTTTTTTATGTTACGTTGAGAACTAACAAACTCGAAAGTTTTGAAAATTACCAAGAAATTATTCAGTAAGGATTATTACGTAATAATTTATTGTAAATAGGTTTTTAGTGTATAAATCAAGATAAATATAGGTATATACGTAGTTAGAAGTGTTTTACACATGCAAACACATGTTAGCCATGATATTAAAAATCTCAAAGAATCAATAAAATAGAAATAATAGAAAAAAAAGAAATAATTATAGGTACCTAATGCAGTTCTTAAAAAAAAAAACAAAAACGTCATATCACGAAAACTATTAAAAATCGCGGGATCACATACCACGGGGTCCAATCGATAGGTAATGGTGTCTCCAGACCATTATAGACCTTCGCTGGTACAGGTTGCATGGCACACCCTGTATATAAGTAAAAAAATATATGGTAGATATTTTATCATGACAAATACGTTTAAAAAGTACCGTATCTTAGTTACCTAAATATACAATTAAAGTTACTAATTAACTAATATTATCTGTTTCAGATAAAGTTTTTCAGAGTTTATAGATATTGGAAAGCGTTTTACGTTTGGCGGAAGTCCATAATATTTAGGAAATACAGTAAGATTCGGACGAAAGTAGCAAAAACTCTGTTTATCCTAACCCCAGTTCTGGGCAAAGCTTTGCTGGACGTTCAAGCCATGTGCTGCGAAATGTACATGAAGAGCTTCGCCGATATTTCTAGGGATATGGATACGGCTTTTTTCTACTTTTATGAAGTACAGGTGAGCTTATTGTTTGATTTTTTTGTTACTTATTATTGGATAATTTAAAAAATGATTCAGTGGGTACAGTTTGGTGCGAGACTCGTTTTAAAGATAATTTTATAAAGGCATTTTCCAATCAAACGCCTAGGTACCTGCCCTTACTGCCCCGTCCATTTCCATCTTGTATATTGCCTATTTTCCTAATAATTTCTAGCATTAAAAATCTCAAACATTTTCTTATCAGATGCAACAAATTGAAATTATGAGGGATAAATTAGTGGAGTTTCGTACAGTGATGCTGGAAATAATTTCCACCGCATGCCACACCGCTTTGTACCATCAAGGTTTCGTGTTCGACGATAGAAACATACCCCCGTTAGTATTTGTACGGGGCAAGCCTACAGGCGGGATGTCATATACCCAGAAAGCAAATAAAAGGAAATACTGCGAACGATTAGCCAGGTAATAAATAAATAATATAATAATATATAAAAAAAATGCTGGACAATTGTTACAATCCACATAACGTCATCTAGCCCCAAACCAAGCAGAGCTTGTGTAATAGTAGTGGTGGATGGATGGATGACTGATATAATATAATACATTACATATATTATTTTATTATATGTACCTATAATAAATAATAACTTAACTTAAACTTTAAACTTTTAATAAATTAATTCAATAAGATGTAAGAGTTTGTGTACGCCTTGTATGTATATTTATTACATTAATTCATGGTTCTAAACTCACTTAAGTAAGTGAATTGTTTAGCATTATTTATATAATAATTTATTTTGTCGTTTGCTTATGGTTTTGAATAATATCTTAGAAATTCTTGATTTCCTATTCTAGAAATGGCTTTTTTTCACTTAGTCTATTTAATTCTTATGAAATAATATTTAAAAGTTCCTTTTGGGACTCGACCTTTATCTTAAGCCACATCTTCACTTACTTATTTGGGATGGTGGTCAAACAATTGATCGATACCAATAAAAAACTCTAAGATTTTTTTTCCACCGGGAATATCTATCACAATATCCTCATTAACTTAGCACCCTGCTCATCACTAAACAAGCAACAAGCGGCTTTATTAGACATGACAAATGTTCTTTTGTTACTTTTCCTATGATTCTGTATACGAGTACCTAATAAAAACTCCCAAGTATTTCATTTTCAGTTATATAAAACTAAACGACTACATGACCAACTATATGCTCTATCGTCTAACAAGGAAATCAAACTATATGATGGCTGATATGCTAAGGATTCACATTGGTTTCACGCCTGATAAGGAGATGCTGCTTGGAACAGATGTCGATGAAGTATTGGAACATATTCCTAGGGATACACCAACGTGCAAGGTAAGATTGGTGGTCGTCGGAGAATAGTCTTCAAACTTTATTCACGAGTGCCTACGTTGTCCAATGCTGGCCAAAGGTTTATCCCAAACTGCTCCGTGTCTTGCCCGGCATCTTTAAGTTATGTAAATTGAGTTTCATTTTCGCGTCTTTTTGTGTCTTAGCGGGTCATACGCTTAAAAAAGGTCCACTTACTAAATTCTAATTCCATCTAATAAACCCTTACAGTGGGCGCTCTTCCAAGTGGACGCATACGTACTACCAAATGGGGAAGTAGAACTGAATCCAAGCCAGAAAATCATATCAAGCTACATGGAGAATGTCACAGCCTATTGGGACGAATACGTTCGGACTTTCCACAACTACCTCAACGACGAGACATTACAAGTATTCGTACAGCCAACGATAATGGGCAAAAAGGTCGATTGGTCGGCTGGAGCACCCCCTAGCCTTTACTTCCTCATGAATCAGGATAAGACAATGTTAGATAATATTGCTTTTATACCGAAGTCGATAGAGATCGGCTACGAAAGCGTCTGGATGTTCCTTGAACGCATGAAAAGTTTCATGGAAAACTTCAAAGAAGCATGCGATATAGATATCAATATTATTAAGGAGGAGCGGGATTATGTGGTGTTTAAAATGTTGTGTGAGAAATTTGTGAAGCAAATTGAAGAAATCGAAGAAGTCGTGGCCTATCAACCTTTAGGCCTGGTGTTTCTGTGCCTGAGCCCATTCCAGGAGCTATTCAGGCCGCAGCCTAGGAGGCTGTTTGATGTCATATTAACTACTACACCTGAGTAAGTATCCTACTAATATTATAATCCGAAAGTTTGTAAACATGTACCTTATATATGTATGTTTGTTGCTCTTTAAAATTTTTGCAGATCATAAAAATATTTGTCCTAAGACGGGAATCGACCCCGCAACTCTCCTGCGTCGCAAGCGGAGCAGTTTGTTAACTGTATGCTGAGTGTGAACTGCCAAATTGTTGACTACAAAGTTTGCGTTACTCTATTTTCTATGGAAATGTGAAAATTATATAAACTTCCCGCTTGGAGCGCTGTCACATGTTCATAGAACTTTGTAGTAGAGTTTGTTCAAAAAGAGAAGAGTCGTGGGAATTGAAGGCGCTCGTGTGCCAATTGACAACTTTTGTTGCGTTGACAACACTGCTCTGTCATTGCAGTACGACTAAAAGTGTTAGTTCCCCGTAACGCTACGACTCTTCTCTTTTTGAACTGACTCGTATGACGGTCGATGGCAGTTCATACTCAGCATACTGTGTCTATGAAACGTATTTTTCAGCATCGGTCGTGCATGTATCGACGAAATTTTGGAAGGAATAGATGCATTAACGGAGGATATAACCAAAGAGCCTGAGACCGCGGAGGAGCTGGTTGCATTCAACAGTATGTTGAACGGCCTCGAGAAGCGAGTGGGATACCTTGAGGAGCGTCTGGACTACCTGAGAGAATTGTACGATGTCATGGGAGAATTCAATATTCCTATATCGCCGGATGATACTTCTGATTATTTGGGTAAGTTAAACCTACGGTTGGCAATCACAAGCCTCGATGGTAACAAAGCTACAAGTGAGGGGAGATGAGGCACTGGTATCTCGAAAGTGGCAGCCTCAAATTATGTCCAATTGTGTTCTCACATCTCAGACGGAACGGCGCCATCAGCGGTAGTTTTTCGCGTGCTAATTGTTGTCTCGGTCACGGCATCGATTTGTATGTTTCAAAAGAAGTATTGAATTTTTTGTAGCCATCATATTTTTTTAAAATTTATGTAAGATTCATACATGTAGAAATATTTTGAAATAAGTCAAAATATTTTCCGGTTTCTTGTCAACCTGTCAAGTGCGGAGTAACTCGCACTTGACGGATCTTGTTTTTATCTAAGGATTGCAAAATTAAATGCAAATTTCTTTTCCCGTTTTTAGGTCTAAGCGTAGGTTTAGGTACTTTACGGACCAATATCGACTCGCGACTCGAGACGCGAAGCATGTTGGCCGGTCAGTTTGCGAGCGTGATCGGCAAGGACATAATGGAACTCATGTTAGATGTCAATAAACTAAGGGATGAAGTTGCCGTAAGTATATTCTCTAGAATGTCTTTACTTTACTCATGACCAATGTTTGCAATAATCCTGCCTTAAGTGGCTAGCCATTTAGAGACATCTAAGGGCGGCCCATAGACCTCTCTCATATGGCCTATACACAGTATACACTCACACCCAAGGACATATCCAGCAGTCAGTTCATAAGCTAATTATGCGACGAGTTTCGAGTATTTTCTGGTAGAGATACTGCGAGTTTCGTGTTTCTTGCTATTTTTTATTATAAATAGGATCTGTTCAAAATGAGAAGAGTCGTGGCGTTACGCTGAACTAACACTTATGTCGTACTGCAATAGCAGAGAAGTGTTGTCAACGCAACAAAAGATGTCAACTGGCACACGAGCGCCCTCAAATCCCACGAGTCTTCTCTTTTTGAACCGACTCTATTTAAGTCGTGTCTTATGAATAAATTGAATCTATTTTCTTTTTAGCAACCATTTTTGTACGATTCAAATTCTGATATCGAGAAGGTTATGGAAACACTTGAAGATCTAACGGAAAGACTAAAGGAGTGTACCGCAAGAGACAAGCAAATTAGGGAATGGCAGAAGATATTCAAGGTATACAAAATTTTTAACACTGCTAGTTGTTTTAGCAACGGATGTCACTATTTCGAAGAGTATAGTCCTCTTGCGTGCTAAGCAATTATGGAATAAGTAACCCCCTTATTCATAATAGTCTGCTTACTTAGTACACTGCTAAATCTCACTCTGTCTTCTTCTACTGACCTAAGTCAAACTGAAAAATAACATTACATAGCAGCTGTTTTATGTTAGCAGACCATTATGAATAAGGGGGTGAGTCCTTAGTGAACAGAAGTTAAAATAATGTTGTTACATACACATTTGTTTTTCGGATTGTATTTTGAATGCACCACGGAACCATGAAGTGCGTTATTTAATTTGTGTTCACAGGTATTTATAAAATATCAAATAAAAATAATTTTAACATATTTATGAAATGATAAGTTTTGTACTATGGACTTTATTGTCGCCTATACTAATATTATAAAGAGGAAAGATATGTTTGTTTGTATTGAAAAGGCTCCGAAAATGCTAAACTGATTTAAAAAAATCTTTCACCATTAGAAAGCTTACTTTTGAGGAAGTGACATAGGTGACATAGGTATATTTTATCCCGGAATTCCCACGGGAACGGGTGAAACCGTGAGGCGCGGCTAGTATGAAATTAAAGAAATATTCTTACATTTATTTATTCATTCACAGATACCACCAGCAAGATTAGAACAACTGGATGAAGCCATAAACGATGTAAAACTCAGGCAAATGATGTGGAACAGTTCCAAAGAGTGGAATGATTTCTATAACACATGGTTAGTAATTTCGAGGCGACTGATAACTTAAAGGACGACTATGTATGTATTTTCTGCTGAAAATTACTTGGCAGCGATGAAATATTTTTGCAATTATTATATTAGATGAGCTTCTAAATGCAAGATAGTTTAAGGCTTGTTAAGGCAATTTGAATCATAGGCAAAGTGGGTAGGTTCTATAAAAAATGACTTGGTGAAAATGTATTAGCATTTAGTAACAAACTTTGTACTATAGGCAAGGATTTAAATCGGTAGATACGCCCAAAAACTGTGGCATTTTCTTTGAAAGCAAAATTAACAAAATGCCGACGCGCGCACACTATGAGTAGATAAATATTAGTGATTTTGGCAATAAACCTAGCTGTTATTATTGCTTTTTATTGTGCAATCACATAGCACTCCACAAAAACACACAATTCACTGATTTCAAATGACAGAAACAAATTTGTGAGATCACAAACTTCGTTTGGCAAGAAATACGGCCTGGTCTCCAGCAAAAAACCGTTTTACTCACCTGTTGATCAAATAAATATTATTCCCGAATACAGATTATTGGCCGGCGCGTTAAATAAATGCCATAAAAATCTAGCTACCTACAGCCGGCTGCGGTGGTGGCTGTAGCACCGAAAGCAATGACCCCTTCAACTCAACTCATGGAGGTCGTAGGAGTCCACTAAGGAAACCTACCAGCGGCTTCCGCCTGTGTATTTTAAACATCAATCCGGCGGTCTATAAATCGTGTTGATTATGGCAAAAATCCCCTTGCTTATGGGAGCCTAGTTGAGTAGTACATAAGTGAACATAGGTGTGCTGATGTGGACTTTTGGCTGCACTACTGCTGCCGTAGATTGCAGGATTGGCTGGATCTTAGCTGCGCAGAACCAGTTATTGTGGACCTCTTTTGGAAGGTCCATGGCCAGCAGTGGACACCTGTCCTCTGAAATGATGATGATGCAGACTCGACAACTGCGTTCTGTCTGTCTATAAGTGTGCTTTAGTACTAAAGCGTTTAGAAGAGCAGTGATAGTGATATGTAAAGTTAGAATCTTCGATAATCATACAATTTCATAGATTTTTCAATGTTTTTACCATAGCTACGACAGTCCATTCAACACATTGGACCCAGATGAAATTCAAACAACTACAATAAACTTTGGCAAGATTTTCAACCAACTCGAGAAAGGTTTGCCGCCGAACAAGATCGTACCTAAATGCAAGGCGACCATTGATATTATCAAGGAAAAGGTAATTTTTAAACCTACTTTAGCTTTTTAAGGTTAATTCTGTGACCAAAATCTTTTCTTTCCGTCGTTCTGTTGGTTATTTACCCATATGCCTAAGGATTTATACAAAAATTTACGTCTATCACCAGTCAATATTTTGGATTTGAACCCGATACTCTGTACAGTACATTGTCCGTGAATAAATAACTTCCACTGTTTCAACCTGCCCTCTTGGAAGTTGGGACGTTTTAAAATCAAGGTTTTAGAGTTCGACAAACCAAACTGAGTTAGGGTCTGTTAGACTTATGAATGAAAGTAGCGAATAATAAATTTTTGAAACTAATACCTACTGTTTACTTCATGTTTTATCTGGTGTGGCGTTTCCGTACTTTTGATTTGTTTCAACTTTTTAGGAGTCCTCTTAAAATAGTTTTTTTTCAAATGTAGTTACCAGTAATTGGTTACCTTCGAAACCCGGCTCTAAAGCCTCGCCACTGGGTGAAAGTGGAAGAGATCCTGAAGACCCGCTTCACTCCTGATATGGTGCTTACATTGAAGATGTTGGAAGACTTGCACGCTTTTCAGCACGGTGAGGAGTTAATGGAAATAGCTGGGCAAGCCAGCTCTGAGTTCGGACTGGAATGTTTGCTCAAGAAGGTAAGAGTCTAGGCCCATTCAAATGAGAACGAAAGGATTAATTTCAGATTTTGAGATGATATTGAATCATCATGCCTTACGATGTGTAATAGGGTATAATGCTCTATCAGAAACATTTAAGATTTCCTTTGATTCCTATACAAAATACCTTGATTCTAAAAGCTCATAGAAAAACAATAAAGATATATTTTAGCAATCAATTTGCAGTAAAGTTTTTTATTGGCCGCATCAGCGCTTGTGAACATATGACTGAACTTAGGCCTCTTGCCATGGTTGCTATTTGCATCCGTCCTACCCCAGTTTATGCTACGTCTAACCCCACGGTATTTCGAATGCCATCAGTCACTCTTAAAGATTTATTAACTTTTTATTAGTGTAATAATAGCTTTAGCTTCATCTTCTAACCAACCGGTTTCTCTATGCTCATTAATGCAATCACCATTCCCGATGACGTTTCAATCATTTGTCTAGCTAGATGAATGGACATGATTACGATATCTGCAGTTTGTGAGAATACGCGGCTTAACTCCTATGTACCCATACTTTGTTTTGTAAAAATGTTTTTTTTTTCTGTTTCAGGTGGAAGAGATCTGGGTGGCGCTCGAGTTTCCAGTGATTCCACACAAGGACGCAAAAGATGTCTTCGTTCTTGGAGGCTTGGACGAGATAATGGCCGCTTTGGACGAGAGCAACATTCACGTCAGCACTATTCTCAGCTCTAGGAACTGCGGTCCGATCAAGAGCAGAGTGGAAGAGTGGAATAAGAACCTCGACTTGTTTGCTAAGACAATTGTAAGGTTTTTTTAAATCGAATTTTATCTCATCATCTTTTTGTTCATTAGCTAACGTATCCACTGCTCTCCTAATGAGTACCATAACACATTGTCTTCAGCTTGACGCATCCAGTATCTGCCCGCAGTATTTTTCAGGTCATCATCCCACTTGTCAAGAGGGCATCCTACAATAGTGGAAGAGGTGGTAATTTGGAACGCAACGTTGTTTTTCGAGTATTCTAGCAAAACTATTTGACTAATCATCTCAATAGGTGACTTTATATCTTCGATCAGGTATTTTGCGTAGATACTAACCCCCTTATCCGTAATAGTCTGCTAACTTAGTTCACTGCAAAATTTCGCTCTGTCTTCTATTGACATAAGTCAGACTAAGAAAGAACACAACTTAGGCTTAGGCTCAACTTAGCTGTTTTATGGAATGATGAATAAGGGGGCTAGAACCTTACAAAAATGACATTTAAAATTGTCTACGTCTTGTTTTGATGCAGACAGTTTGCGCAGAACCTGACAAGTTGTGTGCATTCGAAACATAGAGATTATTTGAGTCAAATTAATTTCATTTTATTTTGTAAGTAGGTGAATATAATATAATAAACGCTGTTTTTACAGCAGCAATATGTAAATCATACCGTTACCTAGTACCTACTTATCTCATTTATATTGATTTGGTTCCCTCTATTTAATAATAATTTATTTAAATAAATCGGACAGCAATTAGTTATGACTAGCAGCGCCTCGTGGTTTCACCCGCGTTGTTCCCGTTCCCGTGGGAATTCCGGGATAAAATATTAATATTATTATTGGATAATTAAGGCGCATACCCGAGCCCATCTGACAGCAATTCCTATTTTATACGTTTATCATAGGAATTTTTAAGAATCCTACGTTCAGTTTGTGGTATCTATTATTAGCAATTTTTTTATACCTCTTTTATAATTTTATCTCATATAGTTTAGGAGGAGATGCAAAAATAGAGTTTGGTGGCCAAAAAGCGCAACTTCGTATCTCTTCCTAAGCTTTACAAAATGAAACTTTTACAGAGGCATTAATTAATAGCTTATAATAGATACCACAAACTGAACGTAGGATTTTTTAAAATTCTTGCGTTCAACGTAATAATAAGATATAATAGTTGGGGGCGCCACTTTCGCTGGTGTATGGGCCTTAACGAAAGCTGAAAGCTAGTATGTCTATATAATAATAATAATAATATTTTATGGTCAGATTGCGCGTTCGCAGCCAGTGGTCCAGTCTGTTTTTAAAGCTGTTACAACTTCTTCAGGAAGCTGGTTCTAGTAAAAAAATATAGCCTATGTCACTCAATGAATCGTAAGCCTTTTATATTTTATCGGTCCAGTAGTTTCGGAGCCTATTCAATAAAAATAAACAATCAAATCTTTCCTATTTATAATATTATATAGAATAGATAAGCTACAGAACTGTTTCTGTGTTGACAACCTAACAAAAACGATGAAGAAGAAAAAGAATAAAAAAAAAAATACTATTAAATATAGATCGATATCGATATCGACATCGAATCAATAGAAGCAATATAGATTATAACCACATTTTTCTTCTTTATTTTGTGTGTTAAATAAGTAAAAGTAATATGTAATTGCTAATCTTTTTGTACTTAAAAAAAATAAAAGCTAGATCGCTAAAAATTTAAATAAATATAAAAACAAGCCTCTCTATTCATGAATTAAGAACAAAGTCAAAACATGCTAAATAAATAATAATGCTCATTTGCTAGAATCCTCAAAGAGAATAATACAATAACACGTAGTTATTGTATTCTCTTAGAATAAAAAAACTTCCTACTCCTTCAGTATAAAGTACATTCGCATGTAGACACTACATGTATTATGCACCTACCCTTTACAACGAAATCATCTTCACTAACCCCAACCCAACACAGCTGAGCACCCATAAAATCAAAGCCCTTATCAAAGTATGAAAATATGGGATCTAACCCATTTTAATTTGGCCCAGTTCTGACAATGGGATCCATATAATTGAAGTCGGTTTATATTTTTTATAAAACAAAATCAATTATTAATACCTCTGTAATAGTTTTATTTTGTAATATATGCATAGATAGTTTAGGCACAGATGCGAAAATAGAGTTAGGTGGTTACAAAGGCCAACTTAGTATCTCTGCCTAAGGTTTACATAATAAAACTATTACAGAGGCTATTAATAAATAGCTTATAAAAGGTATCACAAACTGCAATAATAAGATAGATATTAATAATAAAAGATAAGAAGAAATAGGTGGCTGCGCCTCCCGCTTGACTTGGGTATGGGCCTTATGTAATTTTTATGTTTATTTTAACAGGATGAATGGTTTACTTGCCAACAAACGTGGATCTATCTCGAAGTCATATTTTCGGCGCCTGATATCCAAAGACAGCTGCCCAACGAAACCAGACTCTTCAGTTTGGTCGACAAGTCATGGAAAGATATCATGCGCAAATTGGCTAAGGTACAAATACAGGGTTCTTTACATTCTTGACCCGCACTATCGAACCTACCTCTGCTTGGACAAAATCATACCACAATAATAGCGCTTTCTGCCATTTTACTATAAATATTGTTGGTTACAACCAATGCCGATATTTGTTTTTCATCTATGTCTCTCCGTAGGTGCCTTTAGCGATGCCAGCCGCCATAGCACCAAATCGTTATGAAGAATTCGTTAAGAATAATGCAATGCTCGATCAAATCATGAAATGCCTTGAGGCTTATTTGGAAACGAAGCGTGTGGCCTTTCCGAGATTTTTCTTCTTGTCTAACGATGAGCTTTTGGAAATTTTGGCTCAGGTAAATAACTGAAACTAAGTTAATATAATATAAGAAACAATGAATAAAAGTCTAAATTAACCTAACTACATTATATAACATGAAATAGATCGTAAGTACCTTTTTGTAAACCCATCTCTGTGAATAAATATTTTTATTATTATTAGGTCCTTACATATGAAATTGGCGTTTTTCGTACTGGCCACTTTAATCACAAATTTCTCCTCTTTGGTAAGGAATTCCAAATTCAAATTTGTACAGCTATAGACTCATGTATTTGTGCTTCGATGATCGTCATTCATTTGTTTTTTTTCTTCTGTTTTTTTCTGTTTGCGTCACTCATTTTACAAAATGGAAAACTTAAAATATCGCATTATTTACGAGTACGAGTTCCGCCGTGGCACTAGTGCTACAACTCGAAGGGTGAATGATGTGTATGGCGGTCGTGTTGCAAAAGAAAACACAGTTCGTTTTTGGTTCCAACGTTTTCGTTCTGGAAATTTCGACCTGCAGAACAAGCCCGCCCCGTCTTTATTATTTTGATCTTTTTGACAGGGACCACGTTCATTTTAGTCCTGTCAATTAAGTTAAGTTTAGTTTTGGCGACATCTGAATAGACACCAATGCAATGGTATGATAAATCAAATATGTAGAAACCTATTTGCACAGAGTTCTACATATTTTATTGAATTTTTTACAAAAAAAAACAGTACTACTGATGGCCTGAATGGCGCAGTAAGCAGCGGCACGGCTGGGTCGCGGGTTCTATCCCAGATGCAAAATTATTGTATGATCTCCATGTACCAATTTCTTTCGGGTGTCGTTTTATTACTAGGTATTTGCGGCGACTTCATCACCCAAGGGGTCGGGTGCATTTTAAGCACCGATATTGCATTATTTTGAAAATTCTCAGTCCAGTGGAGGATCCAGGGGACCTTGCCTTGCAGTGAGACACAATAGACTCATTTGAATTTTACCTCATAAAAAAATTGCTAAGACGGAACAGAGGGCCCTTTTTTAGGGCTCGTGGTGCTGTCAAATTTAAAGTAGCTTAGTCCGTGCTTATTTGGATATCGGAATCGAACCCGCAACCTTTCGCGTCGCAGACAAACCTTCGCCCGTCGCGCCACAGAAGTCGTCAATCAGACGCACCCTATAGAATAGACAGCGCCCTAGTTATTTTCCGCAAAAGAAACACGTCGTTAGTTTTAAGAAAACGGATTTTTTATTTTTAGGAAAACGCCTCATTTATTTTTATTTCAATCAGACACGAAACCCACACGCCGTCCAACCACATCTGCGTAAATGCTTCGATGCGATTGCAAAGTTGGAATTTGGCGTTAAACTTCCTGAGAGTGAGATGGAGATCACAGAGGAGGGTGCGTTGGTGGAGCGAGAGATGTCCTTTCAGACTAGAGACATGCTGCAGGCGAAACTCGCAAAAACTGCGAAACAGGAGGACCTTACTACTGACATAATTGCTATGCTGTCGCCTGAAGGGGAAAGGGTCAATTTAGGCAAGGTACGAAAATTTACAATCAAATAATAGAAACAAATTAGATTTAGTCTTTACAATTGGAACAAGTATTAGTAGTATTGCATGAAAAATCTGTTGCCTAGAGTCTGTTCAAAAAGAGGAACGTCGTCGTGGCGTTACGGTGAACTTACACTTTTAGTCGTACTGCAATGACAGATCAGTGTTGTCAACGCAACAAAAGTTGTCAATTGGCACACGATTGCCTTCAATTCCTACGACTCTTCTGTTTTTGAACAGACTCTAGGCACCTACTTAAACTTTTTACCATTAGAAAATAGTAAGCGTACACGACAATATATACGATTTGTCAAGTTCAACTCACCGGCCGAGGGTTTTAGGCATTTCTAAGTTAAACAAATCGTGCTGGATTCTCTAAAATATTTAATTATTAAAATAGATATCACTTCTGTATATATTCTTATAACTCGATTACAAAATTTTATAAGGTTAGTAAGTAGTTCTACCTACAAACATGCTTCTGAAAGCACAATTAAAATCGAAGGCGTAAGGCTGTTGCATTTTGTAGGTAGTACTTGTAGACTGAGCCGAACTGTCTAAAAGATAACATTGTTTTCAAAAGTTTTCAGCCGCGGAAGAGCTTCCACTCAACACAGTTATAATAGTCTTGTTACTTTGCGTTCAACAAACATATTGTTTCAGGTCTTCTATATATTATATATTCTGCCGGCGGCTTTGCAAGCACTTTTCCTTGCTAGAAAGTAGTCCTTCTACCTGCTCTATCTTTATCGTTATTATCATATCTTCTTACCTTAAATAATCCGTTTAATCGTGAAAAGTAACAGACAAAAATAGTTACTTTCTTTTTTAACCGACCCATAGAAATTTTATTCAGGTGCTACGTGGTGCTACGAGGCAGCCCGCGTAGCACCGAATAATGAGTGTTAAAGTCTCTTGCACGCTACGAAGTAAACAAGGGTCGGTTTTAACTCCATTTTCAGTAAATAATTATATCTTCAATATTTAAGAAATTCTCCTTTCATGTGAAATGGCTGTGGGGCGCCTGGTGTTAGGTATTTTGGGCCTTTTGCCCTTGGTCACGGTATCATGCGTGAATGGTCTTTTGTTGTGTTTGTTATAGTCGGGGGAAGGTTTTAATGAAAAATAAAAATAAGAAGGCTGCGTATAACATTAAAAACATAAATTACAACTCGGGAGAAGTGAACGAAGCTAGTTCGCTATAAATATGCATTTATACAAAAATTTATTGTTTTTGTTACATTGTGGTTTTATTCCCTACATTTATAACCAATAAATTTGAAGAATGATTATGAAAATCAGTTTTGTTGATATGCGCTGATTTCTAAAATAATAATAGGTTTGTAAGGTTTTTAGATCCGTTTCGAAACCCTTTGTGTGCTTTGTGTATCTTTTCCCCTTACACTATTTCTATTTCCGACTAAATATAATTGAAAAAACGAAGACATAATAATTAAAATTATAGCTTCCTACATTTTTTCATCAACCCATTGCTACAAATATATATAGGGTGATTGGCGAATGGCAGACAATACGAGAACAGGTTGTGCCCATTACCACGAACATGTTCGTGAAGACACCACTTTTGTTATTTAAAAAATAATTACTATCATGTAAGTATTTATTGATATTTTTTGTATATAGGGACTTAAAGCTCGGGGTAATGTTGAAGACTGGCTTGGTAAAGTAGAGGAGGCCATGTTTGCATCTGTCAAACGATGCATGAAACACTCGCTCAGAGACTTCATGGTGCGACCAAGAGTGGAATGGGTGGAGCTGCATCCTAATCAAGTAAGTTGTATACATTTTCCTGAACTATCTGTACTCAATTCATCTGTAGAAACCATTGATCAATTAAAAAAAGAAGATGAGGTACTAGCTTCTCAAAAATGGCAACCTCATATTGTGTAAAATTGTGTGCTCCCACCTCAGTCACCGTCGGACCGGCGGCACGGGCGGTCGTGATTCGCGTAAAATATTGTTGTCTCGGTCTCACTTCGGTCTTAGATACGTCTTTCCGTCTTTGTTCTTCTTTGTATTGCACAGGAATGGAAATATAACTGTGAGCGTATGTGTTTGCGTGTAGTTGTAACACATGCCAATTTTTGAGTAAGCGCTGGGAGAACGTAACCTATCTTCCCTTTTTAATTAATCAATGGTAGAAACATGAATTGTTTTTTGTATTAAAAGTTAACGGTGTGAATTGGCGTTCTTAAGGTGAGTGTCGACTATCTAGATCATTTATTTGTAACATAACATAGGTCATTCGATGTTTTTAAATTTACTCAAACATGACGGGCGTAATTTAATTACAATTTGATTTTAAATTCAACGAGCGTTTTGGTGTAACATTAAGCACCAATGTGGTTGAAGGGGGCCTGTGTTCATTGTTTCAATTTTGTTTTGGTGTTAGAAGGGGATTGAGAATGACGTCATCCTTCATGCCATCCCAATGACGTAAATGATGATGAAGTACGCAGGTTATACATTGATCTTACCTTCTATTTCCTGTTCTAAGTATCAGTTTTTGGTTGTCTTACCACCTATCGAGCTAATAGGAACAGTTTTTTTTTAATGCAAATCAGAAACCCCTCATGAAGATTAGAAGCTCAGTAAACCGATACTGATATCAATTCATATTATTATATGATATAAAATATAGATAAGGATAAAGATTAATGAGCATTTATGCAACTATATTTTTTCAGATCGTTTTGACAGTCTCACAAATAATGTGGGCCAAAGACGTCCATAGCCTTTTCGACTTAGAGATACCTCTTCGAATAGACACAGCTTTACTGGAATTTGAGAAAAAAGGCATAGCAGACCTGAATGATTTAGCTGCATTAACAAGAAAAGATCTGACGTCACTGTTCAGAAAAGTACTTTGTGCACTTATCACTATTGATGTCCACGCGAGGGATACTATTTCGCATATGGTGGAGAAACATGTTCAGAAAGCGTAAGTTATTTTATGCTGGGTACAGACCTAGCGAGCGAGATCAACCGAAGGCAAAATAACTAGTGTGGAAGTCATTCTGAAAGCAAGCGAGCCTAAACCAAGGCCTTAGTTTGCCTTCGGCTGCCTCAAAGAAAAATGGAAGGACCATACCGCTCTTCGAATCCGTTTGCATTCGTTCACTCTCACTCGCCTGGTCTGTACCTACTATTACTACAATTATACAATAAAGTTCCCGATAAAACTGATTAATATATCAGTTTTGTCGGATCTTTATTGTATTATTGTTACACCAACCCTCCACGAGTGTTTAAACATTATCTGTTGATTACAATTACTCAAAAAACTCATTAATATAAGCTAAATTGAAAATAGCTTGTGGTTTGGTAGTGAGAGCTTTTCATTACAATGATAGAACTGGATATTGTATGACTTAAGTATTTAATAATAAATATAAAAAAATCGATTATGTTACAAAATTAATTTTAACACATATAAGACATTGTAGTTGCTAAATCGCAGTCTCCACTCACCACGTTTACCCCAGCGGTTGTCGGTTCTTCGCGAGACCTGCAGGTGTATTTTAATACACCTGCATCGGTTCTTCGTGAGACCTGCAGGTGTATTTTAATACACCTGCATCGGTTCTTCGCGAGACCTGCAGGTGTATTTTAATACACCTGCAGGTCTCGCGAAGAACCGACAACCGCTGGGGTAACGTGGTGAGTGGAGACTGCGATTTAGCAAGGCTATTCGTTGGAAAGGCCGTCGGAATCGATATCGGAAACGTTTGACAGATCAAAATAGCTTTCTAAAGTTCCGTCAGAATATAATTCAAATTTGAATCTGACGTTTTCGCTTCGGAAACGAATCGAATAAATTAAAATACCCCTCCTGGGCGGCCCACTGCTCATAGCGCTATGCCGATAACTTTCGAGTTTCATTTATGTTAATATGATGATGACACATGGATAAAACGATGAATTAATGAAAGACCTACTTTGAAACACGAATTACGAAGTTTTGGTTGACGTTCGCTTATAACGAACAACCTTACCGCTGAACGTGCAAACGTGCGTAGCTTTGAACGCGTCACTTGATGACACATTTGTTTTCGGATCTCTAAATAATAAAAGTTATAATCATTTTCATAGAAAGGTCATTGAAAGAACAGCCGTCCATAGCCCTTTTACGCAATCCGCTATCCGTAAAAATTTTAATGTGTTTTTGTAGGTAGGTCTCTTGTTTTCGCCCGTTGCTATGGACAAAATTAGTCGGTGGGAAAATTATTAGCTTTTTAAGTTTAACGGGAATCGCTGCCTAGTTATGTTATTTGCTTCAATTATGTTCATTAATAAAGACTTTTTATGTAGGTATTATTTTTTATAAAAATATGCTTTCAGAACTGACTTCGAGTGGTTGAAAATGATTCGTTACTACTGGGATGAAGATATAGACAACTGTGTGGCTAAAATGTCGAGTGCATTGTATGTTTACGGACATGAATATTTGGGGGCTGCAGGTAAGTTATTAAATAAATAATGCTGTCTGGATAATTCACTCAATAAATATCCGAACCGTGACGTCATACTTGAACATTTTTGTATAGGTTATGAAGTTTTGACTTTGAGTTAACAGGGGGATCCGATGAACCGTGACGTCAAAAAATGCAAGACCTATCATCGCAGCGTTTTTATGACCCGAAACTGAGCATAGTTTTACTTATTGTTTTTACTTCTATAATTTAATATTTCTTAGCTATTATATTTTTTTTCGTTTACGTATTTACCTAAATAATCGTAAGAAAAAAAATATGCATATACCCTATTATCTAGCTAGCCCCAAACTACGCAGAGTTTATGGTATGTGTACATTCTAGATAACTATTAGTAATTTACATTACATAGAAAACCAGTACTTACAAAATTGCCCCGAGGTGTTAATTGAACCCGTGTTCAGCTTAAACTTATAATCTTAAAACTAGTCACGTCTACCTCAACAGCCTTTTACCTTGCTGGACGCAGGCCTCCCCCTGATACGCGCCTTATTGGCGTTTATCTAGTGGGGGGGTAATGCCCATAATCCCCATGCCGGGCATGCGGGTTGGGGATCGCAGTTCAGCCAAACCAAACTAGTTAAACAATGCATAAAAATTATACTGGCAGGTGTATTGGTGATCACGCCGCTAACCGATCGTTGTTACCTCTGCCTAATGGGAGCCCTACAGCTGGACCTCGGAGGCGCCCCTGCGGGCCCTGCTGGGACTGGCAAGACCGAAACCACAAAGGACCTGGCCAAATCACTCGCTATACAGTGTGTTGTGTTCAACTGCTCAGAAGGTAATAAATATAAAATGCTTACATATAAAAAGTCGTGTTCGTAACACTATTTATAACTCAAGAACGGCTGTACCGGTTTGGCTGAAAATGGGTGGTAGCTTTAAACTAGGAGACACATAAATTATCTCGTTCTCGTAGGAGGTGACATAAAAAAATGCTCTGGGACGAAGGCAAGGGGCGCTGCTAGTTATTTCATAAATTTAATTATGTAATGATACTCGTACCTCGAATGCTCAAACGCAACTCAGATTTTTTATTCGAGGGTACTCTTGCCATTTTGGCTTTGTCAACAAAAATCTATCAGTAACGTACCAATCCTTGTCGCGTATCAGTATGAGGCTATATGCTATAATAATACATTATGTTGTTCAAGCTATTAAGTTATGAGTATGTTAAACAATGAAATCGTCAGAGGATAAGATAGGGCAAGATTAACTAGAAATTACCACAGTCAAATAACAACAGACATCAACAATTTCTTTTTCTCAGAACTGGATTACAAAATGATGGGTAGATTTTTCTCCGGGCTCGCTACGTCTGGCGCCTGGTGTTGCTTCGACGAATTCAACCGTATCGACATTGAAGTATTGTCTGTAATAGCACAGCAGCTTATTACCATCAGAAATGCTAAGGTTGCAAGACAATCTAGGTAAGCTGAGAATTGATCGATTTTCTCTTTGATCGATATTGATCGTGTTCTCCTAAGACATACGTCATAATAATGCAGGGAGCCACGTCGCCAGAAGGTTATTTTAGTGCCGAGAAGTTCAAATTGTAAATATTTTAGTTAAATATCGTATTTTTGTAAAAAAAAAACTCTTAAGTTTTGTTCCTTTTACACGTTTTTCGTATTATTTTCCATGATAATTTTTTTACAAATGTTTTTTGCTTGTTTTATTACAAATGTTAAGCCAAAACAATAATAATAATGTAAAATAATACTCACTCGCTTACGTAGCGTAGCGCATCGATATCAAGTGGGTCTTGGCCTCCGACATAATAGATTGCCACCAGTTTTATTTCATTTAATGTTCACTGGTAACTAAATGAAAAAATATCGAAACACAAAAAAATATTATTAAAGGTTCCCCTTGGTGTACGGAATCACCTTCCAAAGTAGTATACACGTTTCGTAGCACCTTGTATGTCGAGTTCGCGAAAAATTTCACATATCACAATAGAAACACAAAGAACAGTTAGAGTGCCCAACTTTACGTCCGTAAGAAGGTAAGCTGTTCAATCTGATCAGTCATCGAACTAAGCTTGAGTAACGTTAGCGTGTTTAGCGATACTCAAGCTTAGATCGATGACTGTGTAAGATTTTATAGTACCGGCCTAATACTTTCCGGATCGAAGTTATAAATCGCGATAAATGAAACAGAAAAAGCTAAGAAACGGTACCTGTATTATTATCAACGAAATAAGAAAAAGCTTTTTTTTTAATTTTAAGGAGACGTACACAAATTATGCATTTCAGGTTCATGTTTGAAGGCAGAGAAATAAAGTTGGTACGATCTTGCGCTGCGTTTATAACTATGAATCCCGGGTACGCTGGGAGAACTGAATTGCCAGACAACTTAAAAGCTCTGTTTCGACCTATTTCTATGATGGTGCCGGATTATGGTAAGCAAAGGTCTTAAAGGGAGCGATTCTGGGCCCCGAAGAGGTCGACTTTTGGTTAACTATTCCTATGTATGTATATTGTTGTGTTTTTTAATTAATGTTTTTTTCTTCATATTCGAGTTCATTTACACGTAATCTTGTTCGTGTTTCGTATTCGTTAGGGGTTAAACCTTGACAAGGTTCAACCCCTATCGAATCGGTACACCCATTTCGTAGCACATAGTGGTGACAAGGTTAGCTCAAAATATAATAATTTGTTTAAATTAACTTAGAACTGAAAGGATTACAAAGAGTCATATTCTTTTATTTTCTATGGAATAAGTAGGATAATGCATGTGTCTGTCTTTGATGAAAAGTGTTATAAATATAGTAAAAATAATAAAATTAGTGCTGATAACAAACAAAGTATTAAATTTTAGTCATTTATTACATTTAAAATTGTATTTTAGAGGTGTAATTCACATATTTCTCCGGTGAATTTGGTATGCAAAATGGACACGATATAAAAATTTCAACTGAGTAGACTCAAACTCAAACTCAAAAATGCTTTATTTCCATAAATACAATAAATGTACACTTAGAAAAGGTCAAATCATAGTAAAAAATACACTGACACGGAAATAAAGTGGTATTTTTGATTTCGATCGCTTCGGTATGTAGACTAAAGTAAAGAAACGACGAAGAAACCTTTAGCCTGTTAGTTGTTATTTTTCGAGTTGGAGCAAAATCCGTCCCAAGCTTTTTTATCATCTAGATAATCTGATATTTTATAGTAAGCCTTTTTGCATAATAAAGTTTTGACAATTTGTTTGAATTTATTTACTGATAATTTTTGCAGCTCAGTAGGGGTTTTGTTGTAGAAGCGTATACATTGCCCTTTAAAAGATACATTAATTTTATGCAGCCTAGTTGTGGGTACAGCGAGTTTATGTTTATTTCTAGTATTTACATTATGTATATCGCAATTTTTTGGGAAACTATTGATATTTTTATGAGTATACAACAAGTTTTCATAAATATATTGACTTGGTACTGTCATTATATTTATTTCTTTCAATTTATCACGTAGGGATTCTCTGGGACCCATTTTATAGATGGCACGAACAGCCCGCTTCTGCAGCACAAATATGGTGTTAATATCTGCAGCGTTCCCCCAAAGCAGTATACCATAAGACATAATACTATGGAAGTAGCTGAAATAAACTAGTCTAGATGTGTCCACGTCTGTGAGATCACGGATTTTTTTGACTGCATATGCTGCAGAACTAAGTCTCTTCGATAGCTTATCTATGTGTGGGCCCCATTGAAGTTTATTATCTAAGGTGATTCCTAAGAATACGGTGCTTTCTATAATTTCTAACGTTTCTCCATTTACGTTTACATCAGCCTTAACTTGTTTTACATTAGGTAGAGTAAATCTAATACATTTCGTTTTGGTTCCGTTAAGCAAAAGATTGTTGACACTAAACCAATGAACTACCTTTGAGATTGCATTAGAATATAAAATAAACGGAAATAAAATTAAATATGATGAAATTAGTCTATCTTAAGATGTCATCGAATTTGTAAAATGTAAATTGTATGAAAAGATTTGTCAATTCACGCCACTTTTTCAACTTAAATGCTTTGCAAGTTCTTTGATATCTTTAGGTACTTGTTGAAAATGCGTCCACACATCGCATGAATATTTTATGGTAAAGTGCAGTTCTGGGCGGTCTAGATAAAATAATTCTATCTGGGTTGCTAACGGTCCTTGGGTAAATATCCCAAGCTGTAATAAAAAGGTATGTGTTTTCATTAGCGATTTTAGCATATATCTAATCATATCTAATATATATTATTTAAGATTTCGGAAAAATTGCCTGCACGATTCCCAGGGGGGCGGTATTCCCACAATCGCAAAAACACACTTCTTTTGAGCTCTAAAGGCTCTGTGTGTCTACCATGAGTTGTCACAGTTAGATCGCCTGACTACAGTAGTAACGTAAATACGCCTACGCGACTTATATGACGTATTTTAGTTCCTAACTATCCGCTAGAGGCGCTTTAGAAGTTTTTATACAATTTTACTACAGTCGCTAGCGAGTATAGTTTGTGATAGCTCATGGTAGACACACTGGTAACATCCCCAAAGAATTAAGACGTACTTCAGGGTTGAGGTTACGTATCCCTGCTATGTCGTCAATATTGTACTATAGCTTGACGTTTTCTGTAGATTTTAAAGTACATAAACAAACTTATTTAATTTGGTACATACTTGGTCAATGTGCGCTTTCTAGTTGCAGTTCCGGTCTAATATTACGCTTAAAAATGTGTATTACAGACCTACTTTTAACAGTAAATAAATGTTCTGTGTCATCATGTCACATACATTCTTACAAGGAATAAATTAAATAATAAAAAAAATACAGGCTAATTTTTTTTTAAATATAACCTGTATTAAAAATATCTACCTGCCCCAATAAAATATAACTACCTATTTAAATTAGGCTGGCCTGTAAAAGAAGAGGGAGAGACCAACAACGGACTTAATAATGATGATGATTTACATAAGCAAGATGAGAGTATAATATAATATATGTTTTATTTATTTAATTGATTTCTAGCATTGATTGCGGAGGTGATTCTGTACTCCGAAGGATTTGAATCTTCAAAAGGTTTAGCGAAGAAGATGGTGCAAATGTACAAACTTGCTAGCGAGCAGCTGTCAAAGCAAGATCATTACGACTTCGGCATGAGAGCTGTCAAGAGTGTATTGGTAAATATGTCTTTTATATGTCTTCTCATCTTTACCCTATGGACACTCGCTAGTTTCTCCATCTTATATATATAAAAGAAAGTCGTGTTTGTTACAACACTTATAACTCGAGAACGGCTGAACCGATTTGGCTGAAAATTGGTGGGGAGGTAGCTTAGAACCAGGAAACGAACATAGGATAGTTTTTATTTCGTTTCCGGCTGAACGAATCTTGATGAAATTTGGCAGGGAGGTAAACGGTATCCCGGGGACGGACATAGCTACTTGAATAGAGCGTGCGAAGCCGCGGGGCGCAGCTAGTTTATACTAAGTGCCACGGTTGCGCTGCATATGCAACTGTGTCTGTGACGTCGATATCTGTGACGTCTAGGGTCATTTCAGCTATGTATTTTGCGACACAGATGCAAAATAACTCGAACAATTGTATTTTACAGGTTGGTTTTGTTGAAATCGGTAGATGGTAGATGTTTGTTACTCTTTCACGCAAAAACTAAATGGATCTTAATGAAATCGCATACAGGTAGTTCTAGGCGTGGAATAACACATGGGCTAATGTTGTCCCATAAATCAGTTCTTATGGGATAGAAAAAACTGTTTCCATAAAAACAACGAGTGCAAAGCAAGCAGCAACTAATCAGATAGATATAGTGTACTATTAGAAAATGTGTGTGAATATTACAGATAAAATTATAACAAGAGTCGATGAAAGATTTTGAGAGGCTGATTTTGTATAGAGAAAATATCATACTTTTTTATTGAGGCTTGTTTTTTCACAATTTTAATTCCGTGAAACCAAGCATCTTTGCAGCTTTATCAACGACGTAATCGACTTATTTGAATTTCTACATCCATTTTTCAAAATAGCTTTATAATTCTTGATGCTTAGGGGAAAAAAGAGAAAAATAACTTCTCGCTTGTTATATTATTTTACTATGTTTGCATGAACTTAGCGAGAAAGCTATGGCGTAGCTTCGTAGCAAATTTCGTAGCACTTGTGTATTATGCTGCTACGGCGTAGCTTCGTAGCAAATTTCGTAGCCTTTAATGTAGTATGCTCTATTTGAGAGACTGGAATCTTTAGTTACAGTAAATCAAAACCCCGCCCCCTCCACCCCTCGCCACGGGACCTCCAACAGCTGTGCGGGCTCTTTTTAAAAAATGCTCAAATTAGTTTTTATTCAGTGCTTACTTTGTGAAATCCTATTTTGACCAAATCACACTAATACAGATGAAAGTTTGGATATTTAGATTTATGGATGGAGTTTGTTACCGCTTTAAAAATAAGATTTTCGAAGGCACATATTGAATTTGTTTCTCAATTTTTTTTGTTATGATAGAAACCTAGATATAGTGCACAAGATACCTAATTAGTAAAAAGTTTCAGTAGTTTTTCGAATAAATTAAATATAAATCGTTATCAAAAAACTATCTTAGCAAGAAACTAGATCAATATATTACCTCCCTTTAACAGTAAATCCCAATTTGACAATCATAGTATTATCTCGATTTTTTCAAAATGAACTTTAAAAATTATATAATGGTATGGAACCCTTTGTGCGCGAGTAATTGATAAACTACACAAAAGTATTTTTATTTTTCCTTTATTAACGGCTTCTGCTTGACCTACCAACAGCCTTCTTGGTTATAGGTATATTTTAAGTTGTGGAGGCTTGAAATCTCGTAACCCTTTTGCACGTTGAATTAAGTTAGTTGCCCATTTGGTATTCGTAGGTATATTGTAAAAGATTGGAAATAGCGTGTCTTGACGTTTTCTTACACAACATAGGCTTTATGTTGAGCTAGCGCTGAGGGAATAATAATAATAATAAATAATGCTGGACAATTCACACATCATTATCTAGCCCCAAGCTAAGCAGGAATATACCATATTTTACAATAGAAACTTTCGTAGTTTGATGGTTTACTTTTATTTATTTTAGTCGACTGACTGATAATATGGAACTCCCATATTATGATCCTAAGGTACATTTAGAAGAAATCACTCTTATTTGGCGTTAAGAAATTAAAAAGATGCGAGTTGGGATTTTTATAGTATAACATTTATCGCTCACATCAACAAAATGGGTAGTTCCACCCCGCTTCAGAATTCATTCCTCCAGGCTCCTAATAAAAAAAGCAGAGTCGAAATAAATAAAGCTTGTAACTGTCCACAGCTGGACCAAGGCCTCATAAGGGCCTCATTGGTTCTCATGGGCCTTCATGACATTACTGCCGCATGCGGATAATGAATCGCAGGTTACAGCTTTTTTCGCTCTGCCGATGTTAACTATCCGATAAACTATCAGCCTCTGCTGCAACTTTGACTATTTCTAAATAATAATAATAATAAATATATAATAAATACAATTCTCACAGCATTATCTAGCCCCGACCTAAGCAGAGCTAATGTTATGGGCACTAGATAACTGATATACTTACAATACACAACATAGATAGATATCGACTTAAAAAAAAATAGCGAACAATATCATTACGACCTAATAATAGTAATTAATTACCAACAACAAAAGGGAAACAATCATTAGTTTTTTTTTTCTCATATACACTTTCTTTTTACTTTTTTTTATTAGAATAAATGTACCTACCCATTAAAACTTGCTATTATGGAAATACCTATATAAGATGTGATAAAAATTATTCTGTTAAACTATGATCTACTAAGATAAAATCTTAATTGTTAGTAAGCCAAAAGCCATAAGAGTAAGAGCGAAACTCAGTGCGAACTCGTACGGAGGACAGTCACGTGAATGTTTAATGGACTTGTTACCTACCTAACATTTACGTTATAAACGTTAGGTAGGTTAAATTGTAGGTAATTAATTAATGCTTAGCTTAAAATAAGTATTGCCTCGTTGTAAAAACCAAGATAGGTTAAGTCACCTACCTACTAATGAGGAATAGTTATTTATTCAATTAATAAAAAAAATTATAGTAATTCTTTTAGTTTTTTTTATACGTTATTAGATGTAAGTAAGTTTGTAAAGTTGAATAAATTTCATTTCATATTTTTTATTATACATAGTAAACATCCAGAACGCCCTGAACACATGTCTGCAGATCCTACAAACATTTGTCCCGAGGCGGGAATTGAACCCGCAATCTTCTGCGTGGCAGGCAGACCTTCGTCCACCGCGCCACAAAGGTCGTCGCATAAAATGCAGCCTATCTATAATGTTATTCTAGGTCCAGATTAATGTGTGTACAAAGATCTGGTCTGGAAAATTATCGAAATTTCCACCCCGCCAAAGTACTGAACAGACTTTGTCGATGTCTTCGGCCAAACATCTTGACATAATCGCAAACTATATATCGCCATAAAAATATTAGCCGGATTATGTTTTGTGAGTCTGTTCAAAAAGAGAAGAGTCGTGGGAATCGAGGGCGCTTGTGTGCCAATTATCAACTTTTGTTGCGTTGACAACACTGCTCTGTCATTGCAGTACGACTAAATGTGGTAGTTCACCAACGCCACGACTCTTATCTTATTGAAGAGACTCTAGTTTGAATTTTAAAAACACAACTACTACGTTTGGTTATAGGTAATGGCAGGTGCTTTGAAGCGTGCAAGCCCCGACCAGGCGGAGGAGATGACTCTAATGTGTGCACTGAACGACAGCAACTTGCCAAAGTTCTTGGCAGCTGATGCTATCCTTTTCGCTGGTATCTTGTCGGATCTGTTCCCGGGTGTTGAACTGCCTTTCAGAGATTACGGGCTTATGGAAAAAGTAATAAGTAAGCGTTATACATCATAAATATCATAATGCATTCTAGCCAGATATTATATAGGTATTTATAAAAAGCATATGATAGACTAGTATGATTAATTTTAACAAAAGTAGGAATATTTAATTTTTTTATCTGTACTAGGAATCTTTTATAAACGTTTGCGAGCGGCAGGAAACGTAACAAATGTTTATTATTTTCTGGTTGTAGAAAAATAAATTTGGAATTTCTTGGAACTCCGTAACGCAGTATTGTTCCATTATGTTTTGTTCTAAGTTAGAAAAATTTGACAACGCATTACTAACGGAACGGAGACGGTATTATGTGTTTAGGGTGTGATGTTGTTTGTATGTATGTATTTGCAATTTGCACATCAATGCAAATTGCACATACATACATTCATTCTTAATTATCTCCAAAACGGCTTGACCGATTAAGGTACGGTTTTCAGTTTCGGATTCGAAATTTGGTGGCGATGTTTTAGCTAGTTGTTATGGTCTTCACTCACCAAAAGGCGCTGTTAAATGTGTATTTTGTGAAAACCAAGATTCCCATGAATTTATCTCCTGGACGGTTTGATCGATTGAGACACAGTTTGTTGACACAGTCTATAAAAGGTATGGGTTTAATTGGCGATGGTTATCAGCTAAAATTTATGGTGTTTGCTGAGCAGAGGGCGCTGTAATCAACGTTTTAAAATAGTACTTTTATACCTTTATAACCGTGTTTGGCAACGCTCCCCGTTGCTAAGCAAAGGGCACCCCGTTGGAGAGTTGGTCTATTTCGTCAAATAGAGTCTATTTGACGAAAGTAGCGAGACGTCATCGTGACGTCTCATGTTTGTATGAGATTAGCGTAGTTCCCTGTCCGCACGATACGGGTTTAGATGGGGCGCTGTACTAAAATCTAAGGGAAAATGAGACGTCTCGATACTTTTCGAGACACTCGAACTCCTCAGTTCAGCTTCAGAAAGTTCAACTTCCGAGTATTTAAAGTTCATGCACATCTCACATCTCAAGTGAGGATTTTTTGACAGATTTTTATAATAAACTGTCAAAAACCACGATGTGTTTAAATCTGACTTGCTAAACATTAAATTACACTTGATAAGAGACTTGCTCATTTATTAATAAATGAAAAGGATGATCTGCGTTCGAAAAACCGGCTGTAATAGATATAATGTTATTTGAACGGATTGAGCGTTAGCGAACGTAGTTCTCAGTTGAATAATTTGGCTGTATGAAAAAAAGTCACGAGCATAACTGTCAAACCGTTCCTCCGATTTGCGTGAAATTTAATAAATAGGTAGATGAAATGAAATATGCTGGTAATTTAGCGGGGTCAAATCCGTCCAGGGTTTTTTGACATAAGGGGGTCCAAAGGGAGCTAGTTTCGAAATTTATTTATTTAATTAAAACGGTTGTAAGAAACAAATGACATTTATTAAAAGTAGGTACAAATTCTACAACAATTTTTGACCTTTTTAACTGTTCCAGAATTATAGAGTCTTAACTTCTCGACGAATTTTTGAGAAAGTCATCATTTACAATACACAATCTCTTTTTTTTGGTAATAAATCCTTATTTGATAATTGAATATAAACCCCCTTCCAAAACCAACGTGCCATATCTCCATATCCAGGGACATAGACCCATCATGTGGGGTATCTAAGTGACCAACAGGAAGAGCTCTACAATTTGGCTCCAAGGGAATTTCAAACCGTCATCACTCCGGAACCACTCGAAACACTCGTTGTTGGGTCTCTAAGAAATAAAGAAAAAGACCCCCCCCCCCCCCCCATACTAGAACTCATGTTAGAGTTTCCATGAATGTTCAACTCATTTTAGTGTGCATTCAATAATAGTAACGTAAGCTGAGATGATGATACCAATTTGTAGCTAAGTTCCCATTGTATTTTTTTCACACTGAAGTGGAATTGACAGCTCTGGACAAGGGTAAACTGGCCTCTAGACTTTTGAAACTACTTGAAACTATAAAACGCTCACGATGTTATTGTTAGCGACTCACGACTAGTTTATCCAGGAGACCTATTTATGTTATGAACCAATATGATTTCATAGAACTTAATTTGATGTGAATATTTTTTAACAGCGGAAGTTTTACTGGAGCGTAAGCTGCAGGTCGAAGCCTGTCAAATAAGGAAAGTGATCCAGCTACATGAAACTATGATCGTCAGATGGGGAGTTATGCTGGTCGGCCCCACCGGGGGAGGAAAGACTGTTGTCTTACATGTGAGTTTATTTCTACATACAGGTGAATATTGAGGTTAATACCAGAAAGTAAAACTACCCTCAGTTTCGGATGATAAAAACGCTGCCATGTTAGCCCTTGCATTTTGTGACGTCACGGTTCATCGAATCCCCTATGTCAAAGTCGAAACTTCATGCTCATACAAAAATGTTCAAGTATGACGCCACGGTTTGGGTGCCAATAGTGTTGCGTTTAGAAATTTTGCGGTTGAGATTTAAAATATCTACTTTTCAATGATTAAATTTCACAATAAAAACATCATAGTATACAAAAATCAATAAACAGATATATTTCTAGATCTTTTACCTAGGTACCTACCGCGCGATAGAAATGGCATAAAGTGTGTATAGCAATGATGAATAGGCGTAGCTTCCTCAACCTCAACAGCCTGTATTGGTCCACTGCTGGACGCAGGCCCACAACGCTTTATTAGCGTTCATGTTATGGAGGGTAAAGCACATAATCTCCACGCTGGGCATACGGGTTGGGGATCGCAGTTAGGTGGTTCTATTATTCTGCAGGGGCGCTGCTGCCCGCCCCCTCGCTGGATATCCTTAAGTCGCCTTTTATGACACCCGCGGTAAGAGTTGAGTGGTGCAAATTCTAAGCCAGCACCACAAAGCTATGTATCGTGGCTTAATTCGAACTAAACACATAAGAGAGAGTATTATGTACATAGATTTTGTAATAAATTATGTTTGATTGAGAAAATGCAATGCAGTTAGAAATACAAACAAGATAAAATAAACTAAAATCCAACTACGCGTCGTTTATGTACCCTATAAACCCGTGTATTGAGGCGAAACAATCGACCGCACCTCATTTGTTGAAATCAAACCAGTAGTTTCAGCATTACGTGGGAACATACAATTCGGCTACATACATACATAATAATATAAACATAGGATGCGAACCTCATAACCCTCCTCCATTGTTAGTCGGGTAAAAATAGAGCTGCTGCGAACCAAATCGATAGGTTACGCCCGAGCCCGTACATTTTGAGTAGGTAACCTATCGACTTGGTTCGAACAGAAGGTAAGTCAAAGGTCAAAATTCAAAAATTCTTTATTTTTCATCCTCAACAGCCTGTTCCGGTCCACAGCTGGACGCCACGCAGGGACAATATGAAACGTCATATTGAAACGTCATATAGTCCCTTGATGTGAGGTGGACAGGTGCCTAAAGAGGTAGATAGGTGTTCGAATCATTACTGCAGCGAACATTGACTTATGTTCTATTTAAAATGACTTACCGCTGGATATATAATAATTGACCCAATGGAATCTCTCTAACTGGTCTCTGCGCGAATGGCTTCCAGAGAAACAGCGCAGCACAAGTCACAGTTCAAATCGTCTTTTACAAGGCTTGATAAGATCGAATAATTTCAATAAGGGCAAGTTAGTTTGAATTCGAGAGATGCAAGTGTCTCGTTAGCCGACGGCGGCGGCGCGGCTCGGTTACGTCTGTTACTGGTATCGGTGTTCGAACAAAGGTACTTATTTGAGTAGATATGTGGCTCCCTCTATGATGCCAGAGAGCCATCTGGTCTGGAACTTAGGCCGCCTATTGATGAAAGTAGAATCATAACGAAATCAAACGCTGCTCGAATCGAATACGAGTGTATAGCGCCAGAATTTGATTTTAGAATATTAAATACTGCGATGTCCTGCCCCTGCCTAATCTGACTAATCTGTTTTGATTAGTCACGTCAAATGTTGCTAAGCCATTTATGTCTCAGTGGTAGGTAGACACATGGTAAGCAAAGCCTATACCTACGATGAAGTAATCGTCGGGAAGGCTAATTCAGAAGAAATTCTAAACAAATATCGCCCTACTTCAAACCAAAATGACGTATGATCCAAAAACTAATCAAATTCTAAGTTCCAAATAGAAGTGCTCGGGGATTAGTTGCAATTCGGAACGAAAGCAGGGATTCGTTCGCTTCTTAGGCCCGTATTATGAAAGCTTGCTCAGCTATACTTGAGTGACATTTATGCCATAGAAAAGAGTTGCTCAAGCATAGCTCGATGACTGAGCAAGCTTTCATAATACGGGCCTTTAGAAGGGAAGCTGTGATGGTTCGCGCGCGCCTGTTGCAATGTCTCCTATGACAGCTGAGTCACGGCGGTGTGGACGACGTTATACAATAAGTGGATAACACAATAATAATAATGTATTGAGTATAATATTTTTTTTTAATATTTTGTCTAGAAGACGTTAAGAGAATCATTCTTCGCAATACATTGAATATTGTAAAGACTAGGTTAGTAAAAATTTAAAACAAAATCCTTAGCATAATTAAAGACGAAAGAAACGACATGGCTTTCGGTAGAAAACTATAAAACCTACTTGCTATAAAATGCTATTACTCAGTTGACGAATTCCTATCCGACAAACTACTGCATAACATAAAATAAGATCAATGACCTCGATACCTTACCTATGTGATAATAACCACCTTAGCTTTCTTATTTAAATTACTTGACCCTGTGTGTGAAATAACTATCTAATCTAAATTTACCTATCATATCTGCCATTTTAAATGTATAAATTCAGTGCCCTACAGGGTATATGTACATTAAGACCTAAGTTGTATACCATGTACATGTAAGCAAAATAAATAAAGATAAATTTATAAACGCACCATTTCGAGCTGCTTCAATCTACATATTCATATGCGAAAGTGCAACCAAACCTACGTCTAAATTTATTTCACTTCCGAAATAGGTGCCCTAGAGACTAGGCAATGTAAAATCTGCTCACACATCGGGCTGCCGATTATAGTCGAATATTGAACATATCTCAGCCAAAACTAGAGTTGACTGAGTGCAGTTGTGTCAATTTTCATTTGATCGGCTATAATTTTGTTAGTTATCCAGTTAGCTGGATGAAAGGTGATTTTTATCCCACGGGAACTGATTTATCTGATAAAAAGTAACCTATGTTTGATTCTAGGATTGGAATTACCTGTATGCAATATTTCAGCCAGATCCGTCCAGTAGTTTTGCGTGAAGAAGTAACAAACATCCATCCATCCATCCAAACATCCGTCCATACATACATACAAACTTTCGCATTTATAATATTATAGTGTGATATAGTGTGATTAGATAATCTGAATGTTAGGAATTTTAAACATGTCTTATTCTACAGTGTTTTATTCTACCGTTGGTATTTAAAGTATTTGAGATATTAGGGGTTTTGAACTTTGGCATTTGAACTGTTAATGATTTGATTTTAGATATTCTAAAATATGTAGGTACTTACTACAAGTTCTAAAGTATCTTATGAAGTATGGTTATGAATAACTAGCAGTTGCCCGATGCTTCGACCGCGTTTTGTCGATATAAAAAGTAGTCTTTATGTGTGTAATATCACCTTAATTCATTCTGTAGTTTTGGCACTGTAATCCTACATACATCTTCACAGCTAGAGCTGTACAAACTTACGCCTTCATAATATACGTATATAAGTTTATGACCTCTATTGTATTATGTTATAGGTGCTTGGCGGTACATACACACGTCTCTTTGAAAAAGAGATTCCTGGGTCTCAGAATCAGATAGTGCATAAGTACATAATGAATCCCAAGAGTTTGACCATCGGGGAGTTGTACGGGGAGGTGAATCTACAAACGCTGGAGTGGCACGACGGGATCCTGCCGCTCAGTTTGAGAACAGCTGTCCAAGTATGTGTCTTAAGTACCGTTCTATTCGAAAGTTCGAACTATTTCCGGGAACCCAAGGTTATTCTTGGACTCTCTTAGATAAAATGGAACTTGAAATTTCATATTGTATACGTCGGTGTCATTTTTAGTCCTATCGAATAGTACCTACCTCTACATGCAGTACTATTTAAATCGATATATTTTGCTGTTTCATCGAGCTCTTTGAAGCTTATACTCGACGACCGATGTGGTGCGGCCGACGAAGGTCCGCCTGCGACGCAGGAGGTGGAGGTGGGTTCGATTCCGCTTTCGGACAAATGTTAGCATCTGCAAATATTCGTTCCGGGTGTTTTAGATATTTTCTTTGTAGTATCTATACATGTAATGTTTATCAGTCATCTAGAATCCATAGCACAAGTTATGCTTAGCTGGGGCCTAGATAATGCTGTGTGAATTGTACATCATTATCTATTTATTGTTTATTATAATAACTTTAAAACTCATCTAGTGTGAGAAACCAGACCACCAGTGGCTGATTTGCGACGGCCCTGTGGACGCCGTCTGGATAGAGAATATGAACACGGTCCTAGACGATAACAAGATGCTGTGCCTATCCAACTCCGAGAGAATTAAACTGACTCCATACGTCCATATGCTTTTTGAGGTGAGAGAAACCCCATAACTTAAAGGTTAGGTTACGTTAGGAATGGTACCCACTCAGAAGCAGGAAGTCCTTATGTTTTTTCGGCCAATTACAACCTAGGTCACTTTTCGTAAATGAAATTCCACCCACATCGAACTAAGATCCAAATACGACATCTAGGAAAAAAAACATGTTTTCTGGACGAGGTGCTGGGGGAAAATGGTGGCGCGGTAACGAAATGGTAGGGTGTGTTGTCAAGACAAGGATGGATAGGTATCTTCTAGACCTTCGTGATACACCGTCGGACACATTTTCGCTTTCTATCAGGTGAGATTACAGTAAAAGGACGGTCTAGGTCTAAAAACAGTTGAACGAATGATTTTTTTTGTTGATGGTATTTACGACATTGTAAGCCATTTGCAGCCATTTTGGTCCTCTCAAAATTTCATATTAATAATAGACTCTAAAACGTTAACTAATTCTTTGTTCGTTTTAGTCAAACTTTTACCTACTCTAAATTACTACTAGTACCTAGAAAATAGAAACCAGATTGTTTCCTTAAAATAAATAACTAAGCCAGGCTTTTATATTCAGGTGGCAGACCTGGCCCAGGCCTCCCCCGCCACAGTATCACGCTGTGGCATGGTCTACATAGACCCGGAGGAGATGGGATACTTGCCCTACGTTCGGTCGTGGATAGAAGATGGGGTGGAAAAGAATACATTCACTCAGGAAAATGGAGATTTTATTTATGAATTGTTCCAAATGCTCGAAACTGGTATTCACTATGTTGATACTAAGTGCTTTGTGGGCATTGGACAGGTTAGTGTGTGTTGAAACGTGTTGAACTGATGATTTTTTTTTACTCATACATTTACTTGCGTATTTTTTAGAGTCGTTTCACATTTGACAGAAGATGCGTCGGGCGTGTAACTTCGTTTTGCTACATTATTACGCGTCTATTCAGTTTCTCCATTCAGCATCCACAGAGCACACCGATAATGCGTTGACGGAAACGGAACAGACGCTGTACGCTCGACGCACTAACGCATCATCGGATCATCGTGTAAAAGGTTGATTGTTTTCTCATATAATTGTCTGTTCTGGCGTTACGCGACCGATAATACGCGACGCATCTTCCGCCAGATGTGAACCGACCCTTATTCAACGTAGCACAAGTCACAAAAACGTACGTCAATTAACAATATATTGTCACAACTAGTTGCGCCCCGCGGCTTCGTCAGCGTGGAAATTTCAGTATTTTATTGCACACTACCTAGGGGTAGTTTGGCAAAAAAAAAACCGGTGTTCATTATTTGCTTTATAGTTTTGAAGAAATCGAACCATCATTTTTTATAGAAACTTTATCACCCTTTTTAACCCCGTTAAAGGTTTTGGTTATTAATATAACTAATATAACTATTTGCATACTAAATTTCATCTAAATTAGTGAAGTAGTTATGGAGATACGTGGTGTTAAACATTTACACAAAGTTTCGCATATATAATATAAGTAGGATTTGATAATACCATCGTGGTTGTTGTCACTAAAACTACTTTAAAAGAGATACTACGGGAAACTATCGCGCGGTGTTTAGTTACGTGCCCAAATAATTATTTATAAGGAAACTATAAAAACCACCAAGCATTCACATTCACGGGGTATTTATTCTGTGGTTTTTCGTGTAAAATTGTTTTTAGTATTTTACTCTATTATTATTTTATCTTTAAAGCCTGTTTGTTATGCCTGTCTGAACTTACCTCCGCTCACTCATCTCTTATTTCCCACTTTACCTTTTACTACCCTTTTGCTTAGTAGTAAGCTTAATGAACTCCGCTTAGTCATCTATCATTTCCCGGTCATTATACTTTCGCGGTGGAAACTTGTTCATCTAAAAAACACATTCCTCAATTTTTCTTTCATGTAGTTTCAGTATTTAATGTTTTTTAAGGCTGTGTAATAAAGCAGTTTTGATATATTATACCATTTACATTGCAGGTAAATATCAGCAAAGTGAATGCTGTTTGTAACCTGATGAGTTCTTTGCTATCGGAGCCAGGGGACCGCTTCGCTGATAAGGCTGCGATCAAAACGTACATCGCCCACTGCTTCATATTCTGTTACGTTTGGAATATTGGTGGGAACATATATGAAGCTAACCGGAAAGGTTTTGAAGAGATCATCAAAAGACAGTTTGAAGAGTATGAAGAGGCAGAATAGTAAGTTCTATAAAAAAATATTTATTTGCCAAAAAGGTGAGAAAGGAAAATAACATATATGTAAAACAACATGCTTAACCGGTAACGGTATGTAAGGTAGAGGATGGCATGCAAAATAATATATTAACTTCAATTTTATTAATTGTTGGCAGTGAATATTTATCTTTGTTTCAAAATTTCTGGTGATGAACATTGCTACTTTGTAGATTTTCGAACCTATCCTGCCAGCGCATAGCAATTTATTACAACGTGTAGCAATTCTTATAATAGTAGGTATATTATTTTTTCCTTAGACATTGTATATTTTGTAAAACTATGCACATATCTTAAAAATAGGAAGTATTTATTCATTTAGTTCATCAGCACTACACTGAACTCGATTCTTATGTATCATTGATATTATTGATCTGGCTAAAATAGACCGATGACATCAGCGTTTATACGGTCACAGGACCGTGCACTTCCTAACAATGTAAACAGGTTCCTGTAAGTCGAGTAGTTAAGGAGTGCTTTAATATCATACCGTCATGCTTAGATCGTATTTGTCAAATCTAAAGCCTGGTTTCCAACGCGAAAGGATAATGAGCGGGAAGTGAGAGATGAGTGAGCGCGGTTCATTAGACTTATCACTAAGTTTTTACATGAATGGACCATTCAGGACCCCATTTATCTCGAAGGAGTAAACTGAATACTCGTATTTCCACTAACAAATAGTCGAGCGCAAAGTACTGAGCGAGCAGAAAGCTTAGAAATAAACTACGCTCACTTAACTCTAATTTTTCGCTCTTTATTCTTTCGCGGTTGGAACCCGGCCTAAGGCGCATACTCGAGCCAAAGTGGCGCCGCCATCTATTTTATTATATTATTACGTTTAACACAGGAAATTAAAAAAAAAATATGAAAAACTTCGTATTTCTGCCTAAGCCTTACAAAATAAAACTATTACAGAGGCATTAATAAATAGCTTATAATAGGTATCCCAAACTATTGTATTGTATTGTATTTATTTATTAATCAAAAACTTATTCTAGTTTTATTACTACGACACTTTAAACCTTACATGTATACTGAACGATGGATTTTTTAAACTTTCTGTGTTAAGTATTTTATTCAACGCTTATTTTTCCAACAGCTTTCCTCAAGGTTTTAACTTCTTCGATATGTTCATGGATACAAAATGCAGAAGACTAAGAACGTGGGCAGACATAATACCTGAATTTGTTTACGATTGTGACAGGCCATTTTTTGAAACATTGGTACCTACTATTGATACTGTGCGCTACGGTTATCTATTTGAAAAGCTTCTTAATTATGGGAAACCTGTCATGTTCACTGGGAACACTGGTATGTATTATACAACCTTGTACAGTCAGCATCTGACAGATCTAAGCGACTAGCGCTCTCCAAAAAATATAATTATCTAAGCCTTCAAAGAGTAATTGTGTGGAACGTTATTTTTTAGCAATAAAATTATTATTGTATATTAAGATATATTTACCAATTATCTAAATCAATAACCATAAAAAGAGGAAGCTGATGACGGGCGTACAGTAGGAGACACTCTGATGATGGTGCTGTTTGCCGACGACATTGTTATTGTAGGGGGGAGGTTGCACTTGAGGCCCATACTGGCAAAATGGCAGCAAAAATTGTAGAGTATCGGGTTGAGAATTAGACAAAAACCGAACAGCTGTTCATGTTCCCTGTACTTCGGCAGTGCCTCCAGTTTTGTCAATTTTTCCCTAGCTGGTGTATTCCTTCTAGTTTGCTCCTACTTCCAGTTCCTTGATTCATTGATCTTAAATAACTGCGAGATAAACCAGGACGTCAAGTACAGGATCAGCGCAGAATGTATGAAAAGGCGACAGGTCATAGGCGCCTAATGTGATCGGCGAATGCGCTTTAAGTTGATAGGGAGCATAATACAAAACCGTGATTAGACTTGTCGTACTGTACGCATCTGAATGTTGGGCAATGAAAGGGAATGAATGCACTATGCATGCAACGGAAATACGAATGTTGAGATGGATATGTGGAGGACAAGGTTATTTAAACAAATATTTCTGTTTTGTTTGTACACATAACTATCCATATTCATTGAACTACCTTTCTCCATACCCAAAAGGTTTGCTGTAAGAAAAGTTTTTCAGGGTTAAGCTCGCTTTTTTACATGACCTTTATATTGTCAACTTTTTTGTATTGTTTTATTTGTGTAAAATAAATATTTATGGATATGTATATATGTCGATTTATAGACAAAGAGGGATAAGATAGGAACGAGTATAGGAAACTGAAAAGTGATTCTAGTGACGGAAAAGATAAGGAGGTTAGCGTGATACGGTAATGTTAGTACGGAGGGAAGAATGTCATGTGACCAAAAGAGTGGTAAGTTTGAATGCGGAGAAATATAAGGGGAGAGGAAGACCGAAGAAAAGACGGATGGATTGTGTGAAAGTGAGTGAAAGAAAAATAAATGTTGTGCCGACCCCACCTACCTAAGTCTACTTGATACAATTTCGGGTATTGGGATTTTTTGAATGGGGCACGAATCCCTTCAGGCATCAATCCGACTTTAAAATTATATACGCTTTTGTTTCAGGCGTGGGTAAAACTTGTATAGCGGCTGCAATATTGAATACTATGTCTAAGAGCGGAAAATTCATTCCAGTGATAATGAATTTTTCCGCGCAAACCAGTTCGACACGAACTCAGGTAATTTTTTGATCTCACCACCTACTGTCTACCTTCCTTCAACAACCTTACACTACTCTAACATAATAATGTTCGTAAGTCTTCGATCGGTCAGCTTGTTCAACCGTTGATTATGAGATCCTGGGTTCAAATTTCAGGTCCTGGCCGACCCAGGACCTGAAATTTGAACCCAGGATCCCAGGAACCAATAGTCGCACACACTTTTCCACCAGTCTCTGATGAGACTGGCGCCGCCCTGGTTGAAATTCGGCTAGGAGGCCTCATCATCAGAATCAATTCGTATATCGCCAAAACTAAACTTACACAAATTTTACAGGACTAAAAATGACGTTACGCTTTTATCTTGATTATCATGGCAAAACTTTGTGCTTTCAAATTAGTTACGTTTTGTTTTAACAAAAACAGTCACGGAAAGCTAATAAAAGGCATTCGCTAATAGAAACATCCTGAGCACGAACACAATTTTTTTGTCGGCAACAACACTTACCTAATTATATTAAATTATTTTAATTAACATAGAAAAGAAACAATAGCCAATAATTAGGAAAATATAATTACATCGTGTGCAAAATAAGTTGAGCGTCATGCATCGCCTTGCCTTGTGAATGCTAGTATTGAACCCGTAGTGTCATTTGCACCATTGGCCAGCACCATTAATTGGGCAAACGACACTGTCATGTACCGTTTACACCATTGATGGGGCAAATGGTGCAAATGACACTATTAAAAAATATATTTATTTTGCCTCAAGGCTTTCCTCGAGCTATCGCTCTGTTTACTGGCCATCCGCCCCGCCCCGAGACCCTCAGGGAAGAGATGGATCAGAATTTTTCTCCCCATGAACAAATACTGTATCCCCTAAAACTTTACTAATGATAATGGAAGAATGAATCGCTTATTAATAATATAAAATATTTTTATTATTAATAACAAAGAATCAATGACAGCTAATCAATGACAAATAATGCTTAATTATTTTATCTTAATTTTTCCAAGAATAGTGGAATATCTATTTCACTATTAATTAATTGCATCTGTAGGTACTGTATATAATTATTCCGATCCCTAACCTCCTTTGATCGCTTTTTGTACGGGTCTTGTGTAAGAGCATTGACTGCATGAAATGCAGCGTCCTCCTTAAGCACTTTTAAGCAGTGACTCACTGTCGCGGGTCTTCTTTTAAAGCAGTTATTAATATGTCCATTCCATCCTTCACATACATTATTTGTTCTATGCCTCTCACCAAAACAACACCACAGTTTTTTTTTCGGCATCCAAAATCTAGCCACATAATTAATAAATTGCTGCAAATTTTTATTACTTCCGTTAGCATCACTCTCTGCTATGATGTATCTGAATCCATCTTCAATTTTTGATTCTGGCAGAAGAGGTAAGATGGTGCAAAGAGAAACAATTTTTGTAGCGTTAGTCTTTTTTAAATTGAGACTTTTAGCTTTTCTCCGCAATTGGTTTTGAAAATGGTAAAAACAACCGTGATGTTCAACCATAGGAAACACTACTTTGACTGCACTAATGAAAGATTGTTCAAAATCAGATATAATTTTCGAAGGACCCCATTGAGCAATGGTGCAAACGGTACATCATAGTATCATTTGCACCATCAATAATGGTAGCAATGGAGCAATGGTGCAAACGGTACATCATAGTATCATTTGCACCATCAATGGTACTGGTCAATGGTGCAAATGACACTACGGGGTATTGAAAGGGTCAATGTTTAATATACTGCTGAATTTATTTATTGAAAGTTTTACTTGCTCACCCTATTTTGTCTATAATTCGTTCCAATATATTGGACATGTAGTACGGGGTTGTGTCAAAGCTGCTTACGCGGTACATTAAAGTGTAATTTGCTAAGAAGTTCAGGACAGTCAACATCATTGTTATTTATCTTAAGAATATAAAGAAGACCCGTCTATTTTCGAGTGGCAAGAAATGGAGTTCATCGTAGGTAAAATATTTGCATAGGATCTTTACAAATCGATACGGTTAACTATAGTCCGCGCCAGTTAAATTGAGAATATAGTTCGTTGACCTTTTGTTCGTTCAGTCAGAGGTGACAAACATTTGGAATCGAATTTTATACGTTAATTTTGTTCTATATTTGCTAACAATCTAAAAAATAAAATCTTAATTCCGGTTATGAAATTTTTATTTAATTTCATAAAATGTACAGATACATAATACCTTAAATAGATGATACAAAATTAACCTTATAATTATATTATTTATAATTATTTCTTATTCCACAACCTTTAGGTTGGTGGGGTCTTCTTTTCTTTCTCGGAGATGTAAGCGGTGGTGCTTCGCCAGAGGAACCTAAAAATCATTATCACAATAATGTAGTATCGCGTATGTACGGAGAGCAATATTGCATTATAGCATTATTTTTTTAAATAATTCTGGAAAAGTTAAACCAGAATAATCTTCGTTTACGAACTGAAATAGATATAATATATTATCAAGTTCTCTATATAAATTAAACGTACTGCATTTTTGTATAAATCTGTGACTAACCTGCCACAGCCGCGGGTAGGGTAGGTAGTAAATGACGGCAGCTGCGCGTGCGCCCACGATAACTTGACGACGGACCAGCTTGTTCCGAATCCATAGCGTAACCAATATCTCCCTTTCTTATAAATAACCACAAATCAATAACAAAAAAAAAAACAGATATACTAATAACAAAAAACGTAACAGATCTAACAACAAAAGTTCGACAAAAATGTTATCAAGTTTTATGGAATACTCGAAGACGTATACACGCAAGCGCTATCCGAACACGAATTATTGAACAAGCGACAAAATGGCAATCCAAAGATGACGAGCCCCTGGCGTGTCAAGTAGTGTCAAGTAAGAAAGCTGTGTAAGAATGCAGGTGTAACCCAAGTTTTGTTCGTTTTTACGAACTTAATTTGAAAGTGTGAAATGAATTGCTATGATATGTTTTAAGCACATCTATTTGAAATAGAACTTTGAAAAATCAAAAATCATTCTTATAAAGTCAAAAATTGGCAAAAAAATCATATGAATTGCTCTATAATGTGCATTTGATACAGTTGTTTCCTTTACAAAAGTTAGAAAATGAAAAAACTAAGCATATTGAATCTCTTTATGAACTAAAATATGGTTAAAATATTGTTAAAAAATACATCTAAATTTATGAATTTTTCCTCAAAATTTATAATTTTTGGGTTAGACCTCTTCTGTATTAATGCCAAATTGAGGTCAATGAACTTTATTCTCAATTTAAATGGCGCGGACTATAACACTTTGAGTCGTACTGCAATGACAGAGTTGTAGTTACAGTATTGTCAACGTAACAGAAGTTGTCAAATTGGCACACACGCGCCCTCAATACCCACGACGCTTCTCTTTTTGAACAGACGCTAGGAAAACAATAAGCGCGACAAATCATGGTAGGTAAATATTTAAAAAGATTTTAATAATTTATAATTTTTGTAGGAAGTGATAGAGTTGCGTTTGGATAAAAGGCCACGGAGAGCAATAGGTGCTCCACTGGGAAAGAAAATTATCATTTTCATCGATGATGTAAATATGCCGCGTCTGGATGTTTACGGAGCACAGCCTACCATTGAGTTGCTCAGGTGATAATGTGTTTTCAGTTCATTTCAGTTCTCTCAACCAATAAATACATATATCGGTATCTTTGATCAGGTATCCGTTGCCTCCTCCGTAGAGATACTTAGAACCCCCAGAAAAAGAAAAAGAAACAAGTTCTGTGAAAGCACCTATTACTTTAACAGCACACTTAACTTCATTTGAAATGTTTTAATTATAAAAATATTTTATTTCGGATATCGTTAGGTATGTATGTAGTTAATAATCCCAGAAGTTAATATTATATAAAAATATTGCAACTTCAAATAAAAAATATATGTTTATGCAAAAAAACAATAAGCTCTCTATTCATGACTTTAGAACCAAGTCAAAATCATGATAAAGGCAAACCGAATAATAATTTTTAACGCTAATTTATTGAGGACAGAGCCCATAGCACATTACAGTGGCAAAAATGCACTGGAAAAAGGACGGGAAAAAGGAAATCCCGTCCTTTTTTATGTCTTGGGCCTGTGATTTTTTCATTTTTGCTAGACTTGCTTCCTGCTCGAGCTTTAAAATGACACCAGATGAAATGGCTACCTAGACTGTCAAATATGTTCTTGACGTGTTGTTTTGAAACAGACGCTTTCAGCATGCCCATTATGAATCGATGGGGGATGGGATACCTTGATCCGTGGTCCGAATAGTAGAAAGTAAAAGCTGTCATAGCTTGTATAGTCACTGAATTTAAGACTAGATATAGGCGATTTAAGTATTGTTTAAATAAATATCAACACTGGTGTCAATTCAGATATAGCCAAAAATAGACTAGAACTAATTTGATAGGACTAAATATGAAAGGGTGTCTCCTTTTATTCCTCTCAAAATAGTTTAGTCTAGTTTTGGCTATATCTGAATAGACACCACTATCGCCCAGAATGCATCTCACCTACACTAAGCGAAGTGCAAGCATAAAATATAGTGGTAGGTAGCACCTTCTACTTCTTATTATACTGGCTGAAATAAGCAGCAAAGTAGTTTTCTGATATATCCTAGATTTTGATGATCTTTTTGTATTTCAATTTCTATTGATCCGATTTCTTAAGCTTTCAGTTATTTTTATTCGGAAAAACTTCAAATCTTTTTTACAAATAAAAAATAAGAAGGCGAGTTTAACACAACCTCCACCACAGCTTTGGCGGAGACGGTACCGTCACCTTTTAAATTTTTGGTTTCAATTCGGGGAATAAAAGGTGATTAACTAAAATATTATTGAACAGGCAACTCCTGGACTTCGGAGGTCTATACGACAGAGACAAGCTGTACTGGAAGAATATCCTAGACGTGGTCTTGTCTTGTGGTTGCGCCCCACCCGGCGGTGGTCGCAACCCACTGACAGGTAGATTTGTGAGACATTTCGCCATGTTCTACATCTCAGCCCCCAATTCCGATGCTATGAAAACTATTTTCAAGGTAAATGTATTGTATGTAATGTATGCCCTATTCAGGGCTAGGTAATTTTTTTATTTTATTTTATTGATGTTATCAAGCGTTTGGCCACCTACAAAACTTGCGTATTTATAAGCGATACGTTTTTTAATACGTATAACTTTTCCCCACCAGGCAATCCTAAAAGGTCACATGGAGGACTTCGTGTCTGAGGTGTCTTGTCTAGCTGACAAGATAGTGAACGCAGCCGTCGATGTTTATCTTAAGATATGCTCCGAACTATTGCCGACCCCAGCCAAGTCTCATTACGTCTTTAACTTACGAGACCTGTCAAAGTCTATGCAAGGCGTGCTGCAATCTGACGCGGGTTATATGCGACTACCATCAGCTATGCTCAGGTAACTTGACTACTAAAAACAAGAACTAGTGTACCCAATTATGAGAGATTTGAAACATATCGATGAAAGCCACTGTACATTGTAGTAGTTAGTTACGCCTTAATATTGTGTAAATAGCGAGAAAAAATAATTCGGCTACTCCTAAGCGCCTACTTGTTTTATTAGTTACTAGCAGCACCTCATGGTTCCACCTGCGTAGTTCCCGTTATCGTGGGAATTCCGGGATAAAATATAACCTATGTCACTCCCTAAAAAGTAAGCTTTTTAATGATGAAAGTTTTTTTTAAATCGGTCCAGTAGTTTCGGAGCCTATTCAATGCAAACTAACAATAAAAAAATTCACTTTTATAATATTATTATTATATTAGTTATTGTATTGATAACCAAATTTTATTATAAGAAGTCAGTCACAAAAAAAGCCAAATATGGTAACATAATGCCACACCTGGACTCTTTCTTATTTTAGATTATTCTACCACGAATGCCTTCGAGTTTTCCACGACCGTCTTATTAATATTGAAGACAAGAGCTACTTCCTCCATTTGATGAGCACAGTTTGTACGAAGAACTTCGGAGACGCGATTCTGGATGTACCAGACGATACAGTGATCGAGCATCCACCGCTTCTGCTTTTCGGTGATTTTATCAATTCTGCGACGCCAAAAGAAAATAGGATGTATGCTGAGATGCCAGACATTAATAAGCTAATGACTGTTTTGAAGGTAATTACCTCACTGATTTATGGAAATACCTCAGACACAAGTCTTATTGAATTTGGATTATAATTCGCATTTCGTAACCGGCTTGATCGGTCCTCTTTATACTTGACGGTTATGGACGGGATGACCTGGATGACAGATGGTTCTCCAGATCGTTCTATAACCGATCTATAACCAAGATTATTATCGAGGTTATTATACAGGGTCCCCTGTAGGTTCGATTCTACGAGTATTAACACTTCTATGGCCCAAGACGCAGATGTCTTCCTCCGTCACCAGAACTTTAGGATGGACCTAAAATTCTGGAAAAGATCGCTTATCGATTCCTCGAACTTATTGTTTTTTAGTTTGAATGTCTGAATTCAAGAATTTATTTATCCATCCACTTGTTGCTAGGAATATTTGGAAGAGTACAACTCAATCGCGAGAGCTGAGATGCACTTAGTGTTGTTCCAAGACTGTGTGGAGCATGTGGTGCGTACAGCGAGGGTGCTGAGAGCCGAGCGCGGCCACAGTCTCATGGTGGGGCCAGGTGGCTCGGGGCGCAGGAGCGTCGCCACACTAGCTGGACATGTCAACGAGTGCAAGTGAGTACACACTTGTTGCTAAGAATAGGTGCTATTCGAAGTCTGTGTGGAGCATGTAGCGCGTACGGCGAGGGTGCTGAGAGTCGAGAGCGGCCAATGTCTCATGTTAGAGCGAGACGGCTCCGGGGGCCGGAGATCTCTACTTGTTCAGCTCAATATATTGCGGTTCCGCTCCCCGCGTCACCACGTGAGAGGCCATACATGTGCGTGCCATGCCTCCCCCACGCTTCCACCACCTTCACCGTCCCGTCACGAGCTGCGCCGCGTCCGCATCCAGTGCATGCTCCAGATAGAAGGGGATTAAACCCTTGGTCCTTAGGGTCCTGGGGCACACGCAATTTATAAATATCTTACCATACTTATACAGTCCACAGTTGATCGGAATGCTGGCTTCTATTTCGGCCAACGAAATAGAAGCCAGCATTCTATGCCCCTGGCCTCTAGTTGCCATTCAACGTGACAATGCTGCCAGCATTTTGGGCACCCTGCCTTCTAGTGACATCTTAGATATTTATGAAATAGCTATAAGTAAGTTTAAATACTAATTGTAATTGTTTTATTCGGTTATTATTATTTTTATTGTTGCTATACGAAATAAATAAATAATTTGCATTTTATCTTATACATAATCCACATTTTATACATTTCATTAAACCAGTTTCTTCCTACATTCATAGATATTTCGCAGGCTACATTCATAGATATTTCGCAGCATTTTCACGCTCTACAGCGATTCGCCACCATTTATGTGCCATTTTACGTCCTCAAAGAAACTTAACAAAGCTTCTCCGCTGCCTACAGTTTTTGTATTTTTTTCTACATTTTAAACAAACATAAAATTGGCTACTCTCTTTGAAAGGTGCATGGGCATGGAAATAAAACGCAACTATGACACGAACGAATTTCACGAGGACTTGATAAAGATGTACATGCGAGCTGGTGTCAGTAACGAAGATACTGTTTTCCTCTTCACTGATACACAAATCACAAAAGAACTCTTTTTGGAAGACATCAACAATATGCTGAATTCAGGTTTGACCTTTTGAGTTAATTTAACTCTTATAAGAATGGGCATATCATCATTATTAAGATATTTGTGTATGTGTGCTTACGTTAGATTTGCACAACAAATGAAAATACAGCAGTGAATCAAGGCGAACTTCAAGACTAGAACATAATCTTACGGTTAGTAGATCACGCATGAAATCTTCAAGGTTCTAAAATTTAGTTGATGAGATGATGTGCACGACTAAGGACGACTTGTTAAAAAAAAAACTTATGAACTTAATAATACCTGTAATAAATAACTTTCCTATCCACGCAAAATGCAATGCTTTATTAAAGTGTTGTCGTCTACATTGTAAACCATTTGCTAAGATTCTTTGCTAAAATAGTCTTTGAATCAATTGTTCTTTTGGAGTCTATCGTAGATGTCAGATTGAGTAATAGCTTATTATGGTATATTGAAGTAATAGATGTCTTAATATGCCAAAAAACTAAACTAATGAAAACTAAACTTTGATTTGTAGTTTTATCGTGACTTCATAGCAAATGGTTTACAATATATGCAAAATTATATAACTGCCTTCTAGCTTGTAAAGCATAGAATATAAAAAAATACTGATTTTTAAATCACGCTGCTTTCCACCGTAATGCGATTAAATAGGCTTCGAATATAATATTATACTAACGCCTATTAATATCCGATATTGGGCCGTGCGAATTAACGTACTTATCGACTCGTTTGGTGTGTAGCAATTTTGAGTTATGTATTTTTCTTTCCCTCTGTTATTGGGTAATTACCTGTAACTATCACTCTGGGGTTTGATTCGTACTTTATCTTTCCATCTACTATTTAACTATTTACTTAACTCATAGCTGTAGGAACCCCAATATCAGTCATCTAGTACCTATAACACAAGCTCTGCTTAGCTTGAGGCTAGATGATGCTGTGTATTGTCTTATTGTAGTTAAAAAACAGCTTAAAAACTAAGTGACAAGTGGCGGTCTTATTATTCTAGTTTATTCTCTCAGGTGAGGTCCCAAACCTTTTCGAAGGTGATGCCTATGAACAAATGCAAACGGGCTGCCGGCCTGACGCGGCAAAATGCGGAGTGAACCCTGCTGACAGGGACGGTGTATACGCCTTCTTTATCAACCGAGTCCGGGCAAAACTACACTTGTGCATTTGTATGAGTCCTGTGGGCGAAGCTTTCAGGTTAGTTTCATATATTTTCTTTTATTAACCCTTTGATAAGAGTAAAAAGGGAAGATGTGTTACATTCTCCCAGCGCTTTCTTAACAATTTAGCTGCGTCACAACTTCACGCAAACACATAATGTCCAGTCCTGTGTAATATAAAGAACAAGAAAGTGGCGCCACCACCTATTTTATCTTATTATTACGTTTAATATAGGAAATTTTAAAAATCCATCGTACAGTTTGTGTTATCTATTATAATTTGACCACCAAACTCTATTTTCGCATCTCTGCCTAAACTGTAAACGATAAAACTATAATAGAGGATTAAAAAATAGCTTATAATCATAAACTGTATGAACGTAATTATATGATAAAATAGGTGGCGTTGGCTCCTTTACCAACACGAGATGATCACGGGCTTTCTTAACTTTCATATGTTTTTATGGCATTTTGAAGTGTAATCAGATGTTATGGCCTCCATAAACAAACTATCGTTATTCTCACTTAATTATATTCTACAAAATAATTTATCAGGATTTTTCTTCACTGTTAGCATACGAATTTTTGGGTCCATCTGACAAAACCTACTTAGCAAAATGACTAGCTAGCAATACGTCAGCACCTCATCTTCTCTTCATAGCATTTGAACGACATCGCTAAACTGACTTGGTAGCAAAAAGACTACTTTTTCAAAAGTACTGTTAGTAACAAAAACATTTTATTTAGAAAAAATATGTTTAATAACCAACAAAAAGAAAAGATTATTCTTGTTTTTATAACATAAAAATTACACTAAGAATTATACTTAAACATTAGTTTTAAACCCCTCATTGAAAGAGTCGTTTTTACCCTTAAATAAAAAAAAATTTAATCGGCTTACTAAAATTTAAAAAAATATGTTTCTAATGGTTCTGATGAAGAATTTGCTTTTTAATTTCAAAAATGTTTTCTAAGAACTGCATCTCATTGATGTGTCCATGTTTCAGTGATTTAATTTCATTTTTGAGCATTTTATCAAATTGTATGTGGCGACGCAACCGTCGTGATTTGTTAAAATAGTACTGCTTGATAGCAATATCTTTCAAGCGTGCTTCTTTTCGCAGGATATACAAAAATGCAGCAAAAAAGCAACGTGGCCTTATGTGGGATCCGGACGTTAAGGCGTCTGTGCCAGCTCTCCATGCCATTGTTCGTTCTATGCCTTTCAGTAGCACAACAAATGAGTGAAAATGATTTTTCCCATTGCCGTTTGAAGTATTTAATGAACTTGTCATTACGTGCGGTTTTTGGAGCTCGATTCATTATTGCTCTCCAGCCAGCGTCTATATATTTAATTGGCAATAAAGGCAAATTTGCTGTATGTCTAATAATTTCATTTTTAACCTTAAGTTCGCGGCCCTTTTTCCAAACTGCTCGATTGTAGTGGTAAAAACAGCCCGTAACAACTGCCCTTGGAAACACTGCTTTAAAGGCGTTCATAAGACCTGCTTCATAGTCGCATTTGAAATTGCGAATATCAATATTGAGTACATCTCGTATGAGTGTAAAAAGCCTTATGTACGTGACTTCCGTCTTGTTAGGGAGCAAGGCGTATATAACGGGCAATATATTAGTGTACTCACTAGAACTATTCAAATCCACATGTATCGAAAAAAATTGAAAAAATGGTTTCGGACACCTTTTAAATGTTCCGTCGCCGAAGAAATATTGATTACGTAATACTTTCAAAGTTTTTTTGGCTATCTTGGAGCAAAACAACAATATTTTGTCATCTCCGCCATCATCTGCTACCAAAAAATCAGACGCCATAATATTGGGTATGACTACTTCTTGTATTTTCTTGAATTCCGTTCTTTTCACATTCAAAGTTTTCTTCCGGGCTCTATATAGGTTATCTTTCACTTCCGAGTAAGATGGCATTATTAAATTTTCGGACCCTTTTATTGACGACTGTATGAGAACATGTCTTTCAAATATTAGGTCCTTACATATGAAATTGGCGTTTTGTATGGGAGGAACAAAAAGTCGAATATTTTTTAATATAATATATGAAATAATAATCAAAGTATGAACCATTATTTTCTATGCACTTTTGCCATCTTATAGGTAGTTCATTGATCCCTTTACTAAAAAAACCAGTCGGACGGGAATCAATAAAATCTTTGAAGGCGATTTGGACTGCCCCATCGGAGTTGAATTTTTTCCCTTGCAAGAAGTTATCCAAATTTCGAAAAAAATGGTAATCTGTTGGAGCAAGGTCCGGGGTCATGTCTTAGACTTTCCAATTGAAGCTCTTCTAATTTAGTAGCCGTCTGTTGCGCAGTGTGTGGTCTAGCGTTGTCGTGAAGCAGCAGTGGCGTGGAGCGATTGACCAGCCTAGGTTGTTTAGCCGCTAGCTTTTCCATCATGGTTTGCAATTGCTGACAATAGACATCAGCCGTAATAGTCTGGCCAGATTTGAGAAAACTCTAATGAACAATACCGGCACTAGTCCACCAAACGCTTACAAGTAACTTTTTTGGGGTTAATTTTCGCTTGGGGCAGGATTTGGCTGGCTGGCCAGGATCCAACCATTGCGCTGAGCGCTTCCGATTATCGTAAAGAACCCATTTTTCATCACAGGTAATGATTCGGTTTAAAATACCTTCATTATTGTGCCGGTTTAGTAATGTAACGCAGCAGTCGACGCGCGTTTGCCGGTTTGCTTCAGTCAATTCGTGAGGTACCCACCTTTCAAGCTTTTTAATCTTCCCAATTTGCTTCAAGTGAATTAAAACAGTTTTATCACTAACATCGCAGCCTGCAGCTAACTCGGACGTGGTTTGCGATGGATCCGCTTCCACAATCTTCATTATCAACTTGAGTCTCAGGCCGTCCACGGGGCTTGTTCTGCAGGTCGAAATTTCCAGGACGAAAACGTTGGAACCAAAAACGAACTGTGTTTTCTTTTGCAACACGACCGCCATACACATCATTCACCCTTCGAGTTGTTTCCGCAGCACTAGTGCCACGGCGGAACTCGTACTCGTAAATAATGCGATATTTTAAGTTTTCCATTTTGTAAAATGAGTGACGCAAACAGAAAAAAACAGAAGAAAAAAAACAAATGAATGACGATCATCGAAGCACAAATACATGAGTCTATAGCTGTACAAATTTGAATTTGGAATTCCTTACCAAAGAGGAGAAATTTGTGATTAAAGTGGCCAGTACGAAAATCGCCAATTTCATATGTAAGGACCTAATATTTTCTTAACCGGTTCCATTTTACTACAAACTTCTTGACGGCACAAATCCATCATCAACGCTCTCTTATTGTCGTCTGGATGAGGTGCACAACAGTGAGAACTTTTTCGTACTATCTTATCTTTAGTGTCATTTAAAGTCACTGAAGCGGAACATTCACCTTTATTTACGCACCTCCACAAGCTTCCATTTTTATTGTTTTTAGCAAAATTATATCTATGGCTGTTATGAAGAAGTGCTTGTTTTCCTTTTTGATTTGTAATAAATTTAAGGTTATCCGGCATTTTCTTGGCTTTCACTGCTTACGCTTCTATTACAACCAAATGAATCAATAACAATGAAACAATATTCGATGTTATCTTTCAAGCATACTTCAACATGACAGCTTCCTTCTTAATAATTTATAATTGACCAGTCTTGTTTTCAAACTACGAAGTTTGAAACCATGAAGTATTAACACCGTTGTAGCCGATTTCGTATTTTTTGTTCAAAAAGTACTAGTTAGCAACATGATTTTCTAAGAGGTAATAGTTATTGTCTATATACTTACTTGAAATTATATTTAGTTTAGCGTACATAAAGGAAAGCTAATAATTACCTTTTTGAAACTTCTGTAACCCTAGTACTTTTCAGAAACCGAATCAGGATGCAACATTATAATATATATGATATTTAAACCATAACCACTGCTCATTCTAACAAGTCTTAAAATTTCAGTATTTAGTAAACACGACATGATTAGGATTTCAACTTTTTGTAAATGACTGTACCTGTTTTGAAAAAGTAGTCTTTTTGCTACCAAGTCAGTTTAGCGATGTCGTTCAAATGCTATGAAGAGAAGATGAGGTGCTGACGTATTGCTAGCTAGTCATTTTGCTAAGTAGGTTTTGTCAGATGGACCCGAATTTTTGGGTCTCCTTGGCACAAAACTACTTAATAGGTAAACATTCACACGAGGTAAATTATACCTAAATATGTATTAAATAACTAGATAAAATTGTCCTGGAGACGCTACTGGAGACGACCCTTTCGTAAGTTAGCGAGAATAGCGTTATTTGAAAGTGCAGATATTCGCAAGGCTTGTGACGCATTTCCTCTAGCTTCACCGTAGCACATAAGCATTTGTCCATACTCCCTCGCACTAAACATAATGTAGGTAGGTAGGTACCTTCCTAACAATAATAAACAATAAAAGGCCTCGCACAAGGCCAAAATTGTGGAGTTAACTGTGGACTATAATCTCCTTCATCTACACATATTCATTGACATACTCAAGATTTGTATTTAAAAGAGTCATTGTTACCTTATCTGCATTTTACATGGGTTATGTCTCTACCAATGTATTGTGTCACAAGACAAATTGCAGGTAGAGTTACCTAATAAATAGTGTTTTTGGTATATTTCAACTACAGTTAACTCACAATTCCTTTGGGTTCTTATAAAAACACAAGTAACCTGTCAAAATTTTATTAAAAATAGTATTTCGGTGCCTAAGATAAATTATGAACATCGACAATGATGTCTATTCAGATGTTGCTAAAACTATACCAAACTAATCTGACAGGACAAAAAAATATGCCATTCTTAATATTTTGATCGTTATGACAGGGACAGCGACATTAGTACTGTCAAATTAGTTAAGTTTAGTTTTGGCGACATCTGAATCCAATGACTATAATAAATCACTAGCAAATTTACGTCAAATATTGTGTACGCCAACACAATATCAATCTTGTACATTATGTATTATACATAATGTACAAGATTGATATTGATATTATGTATGAATATCATACATAATGGTATCATGTTCTTCATGAGTTGTCATATCATGACCTAATATTTCTATCTTATAAGATTCGATCTCCTCCTCCTCTCCAAAAACAAGCCTAAAACTCTTCTGCAGCGCAATTTCGGTTCAATGAATCTAAAGTCTATTGCTCAAAATGTAGATTGGTCCGCGGTAGACAAGATTTTTATCTCGATGACTTACAGTCATTGTATTTTGTGTTCTGACATACGACAGGTTTTAAATTGCCTTTTACTATTTTAGACGACGTTGCCGCATGTTTCCTTCGCTGGTGAACTGTTGTACCATCGACTGGTTCACGAAATGGCCACAAGAAGCTTTGCTTTCAGTCGCCCACCAGTGCTTACAACCACTCGGAAATCAAGAAATTATTAGTAAATTGGCACCGTTATGTGTAACTATGCATGAAGTAAGTAATAACATTGTTATCTTTGACTCCCCTTTACATAAGTTGCAAGCCTTGTAATAGGTAAATTAAAAGACAGGCTTTTTTTAACCGACTTCAAAAAAAGGAGGAGGTTCTCAATTCGACTGTATATTTTTTACGTTTGTTACCTCAGAACTTTTGACTGGGTGGTCCGATTTTCATGAGTCTTTTTTATATGAATTCTGGTGCTTCCCGTGTGGTCCCATGTTAATTTGGTTCAGTTCTGACACTAGTTATTTACACCAAAATTAATTATTTCTGGTTCCATTATATGGATTTTATGATGGCAACACAAAAATATTTCTGTGACTACACTGACTACATTATTACCATGCTATTTGCAGTCTGAAATAATATTTTATTATTATTCTTACGTTTTAACAGTGAGATTTTGTTTAAAAAAAAAGCAGTGTAGTTAAGTGAACAGTTTTCAGAACTTTATAGTTACAATAAAATAAGGTCGACTCCATTAATCTCTTGCTCCGTAGGTATTCACAGATCTTGCTTTGGCTTTGCGCAAACTGTTTATATCAAAACAAATCGTAAACAATTTCTAGAGTATCATTTTTCTGTGGATGATGAAGAGTATAAATTTCGTGTGATATTTTATAAGATATCTAAGTATCTACCGAGAAGGCGGCGGATACCTGATCGAAGGCTAATCTGGATAATATGTAGATTTTAATATAGTATTCGCCTTTTTTAAAGGACGTTGATGCTATGACTGATCGTCTGTATAACGAAATGAGACGGTACTTCTACACAACGCCGAGCAGTTACCTGGACCTACTCAAACTATATTTACAGCTGTTGGACAAAAAACAGCAGCAAATAATAAGAGGTAGAGACAGGATATCATGTGGATTGACTGTGAGTGTTACCTCCCTTCGATAGATAATAGTTTCTTAATTTACAACTAGTTATTTACCGCGGCTTCGCACGCGTTGTTACTAAGGAATGTTTTTATAATGAATGTAAGCAGGTTAACTACGAACCGTTAACTAACCGGTTAACTACGACGCGTGCGTTCCGCAACTTCATTCAGCACTCAGCGCTCGAAGGGGGACGCCCTCGCCCTGAAGATGTCCCTCGTTAAGGGATGAAACGGGAAAAAAACAAGGTTCGTAGTTAACCCGCTTACATTCATAATGAATTCGTCAAACTACTAAAGTTTCTATTATAAAATGTTTTCATAGGTGATTTTATCCCACGTGAAATGATTTATGAGATAAAACATGGCCTAGGTTGTTGTGTGTGACTTTCTGGATAGCTCGAGATAGGATGCAAATTATATCTCGTCATTCTTAATTCAAGGTGAATAAATTCTAACAAAATTGCTTATTGATTGTATTTCTTATTGTGACGAAACATTTTGTTATATTTCAGAAAAGTCATTTACAACGGATTGACCTTGATTGGAGTTAAGAGCTTGCCCGTTGTCACTGACTCTAGTGTTATTATAACCATGATGGATTTAAAAGTTTGATTCCAGAAATTGTACGAAACATACGAAGTTGTCGGCGTGATGGAGCAACAAGTCCGAGAGATGGAGCCGATTCTAGCAATGAAAGCAGAAGAGGGCCAAGCGCTCGTCAGTCGACTCAGAGTCGAACAGAAATCAGCTGATGAAGTGAAGCAGGCGGTTTTGAAGGATGAAGCTGCAGCTCAGGTATAACTGGGAATATGTTCACCTAACGTTATGTAGTTACCTGTTGTTATCATAATCATAATCAGCCCGCTGACACCCACTCCTGGGTATAAATAGGCTTCCTGTTTTACACGCCGGCTTATTCGGTCCTGTGCCGGCGGCCTTATACACAGTTTTTTACATATTATAGTGATTTGGTAGGATCATAAATCCTACCTAATCTTACACATACCTCCCATTCCCGAAATAAACTATATCCACACACTTGGTTGCGGGGGCCGAGCCCCAGCTTGCCGGCTTAAGTACTTTTTGTTAGGTGGTACTCTGTATTGTAAAATAAAGAAGTCAAATAAAAAAAAACTAAATCATTCAGGTAAAAGCGGAAGAAGTGAAAGCGATTGCAGCAGAGGCGAAGGCCGACCTCGCCCTAGCCATGCCAGCGATGGATGCTGCCCAAAACGCGCTTAAAGCACTGAACAAGGCAGATATCAACGAACTGAAGGCTTTCCTGAAACCACCGACGTTGGTGCGCTTCGTCATGGAACCTATATGTATACTCTTCAATCAAAAGTGAGTCCATTCCCTTAACCCTAGATTTTCATCTTTATTCTATGTTAGGTCAAATTCATGAAACCTTTTACAGCCTACTAAAGCTTTCATCTCTTAATCATCACGCAGTACGCTGCGTTAAACTGCCCCTTACCTTATACCTAAATTTAGTCGTATATCGTGCGAGTTAGGCAGTTGTGAATATATTCTATATATAGTTTGTTTTTTCTTACAAAAAGTGCAATTATATCCAGGCAAAATAATATAAGTGGGTATTACGTCCTTCTCAGGGCGTCGAGTGCCACAAGAGTCTGGTCCTCCCCAGACCAGTTTGTTTGTAAAAGATTTGCCTCGCCGAATAAATAAAAAAAAAGTAAAATAATAGTACTCTGGGAAAATCTGCTCTATGGTTTTGGCGTGTCTTCAGATTTTGCAAGGATTTTTATAATTTGTATTGTACCTAGACTAAGTTACCGACCGTTATTGCACAGACCTGATTGGGACTCCACAAAGAAGCTTCTGGCGGATGTCAATTTCATCGGAAAGTTGGAAGATTATGACAAAGATCACATTCCCGACTCTATCTTGAAGAAACTAAAGGTCTACCTCGTTCATAAGGATTTCAACCCAGATACTGTAGTTAAAGTGTCTAAGGTATGTAGACTAACCCCCTTATTCTTAATAGTCTGCTAACTCTAACACACTGCTAAATCTCGCTCTGTCTTCTTCTATGAATATAATGAGAAATTACACTACTTAGCAGCTGTTTTATTTTAGCAGACCATTATGAATAAAGGGGTTAATTATAAAATGTGATGCATTGCAACACTGAGCTTGCAATACCTATTTTACGACAGTGATTGATCTCGATCTTCTACAGGATACATTTCGGAGAACGTTCACTGGAACCTAAAACTATATTTATGAATTTTACATCAACAAAAATGTAATGTAGCCTTTACCTATATTTATTTATTTTCTAGGTATGTCGTTCTATGGTTCTGTGGGTACAAGCAATTGACATGTACGCCAAAGTCTTCAGAGTGGTGGAGCCTAAAATACTCGCGTAAGTTATATGTATATAATGCTCTTATAAGGTAGGTGTTTGTACAAAGGTCATGTAAGTTTTAACTTAAATTAACCACGACAGGCATAAAGAAGCAGCTGGTATATTGAAGAGTGTAATGGCGGTGTTGAGAGCGAAGCAAAAAGAAGTAGAAGCCATTGAGGCGCAGCTAGCCAAAATGATGGATGAATTGAGGGTGAGTTCGTATCTGAGACGTTATATCGACTCGTCTCGTGACTTTATTCTCAACTAGTACTTCGCCATCCCTGTCGAGAGTTGGGGTTTAATAATGCCGAGTTTGACATTTGACTACAGTTTATCTCATATTAAGATACGTTATTAAAAAAAACTTTAATGCACATAATTTTACTAGAACTGTACACTTTTAATATAAACCTACGAGTATATTAAGATACTAACTAGTTAATACTTTCATTCCCATTTCCAAGAAAACCGTGCCAAGTTTCGGGATAAAAGTAAACTTTGTCTTTTCTCGCAAAATGATTTTAAATCATGCCAAGTTTCATATAAATACATTCAGTAGTTTTTTCCAAGATAATAATTACCTGGTTCTTTAATCCAAGACACCTGTAAACTTAGAAATTATTATACAATAACATTTAAATACTGTTCAGTACGAAAACATTAAAAAACTAACAAACGATGATAATTTATCGCTCCTTGGTTTTGTTTTATTAGCTATGTAAACGTTGGAAAGAACAATTGATTGGATTGGCTAAAAGCTTTAATTATAAGTTAAAAAACAACATTAATGTTATATATTTTAAAGTAGGCCTAGCACGGGGATTGCTGTCTAGGGTAGAATAGAAAAAAAATACGTCACTCTCATTAAAAGCGTAAAATGTTTTAAATTAATTCCTTCAAATTCAGTCATTTACGCAATGACGATGCGATGTAATTTTTTTCTATTCTACCCTAGACAGCAATCACCGTGCTAGGCCAGCTGTACCTACTCACGGTAGGGTCCACCAGTTCAAAATCGATCAGCGAGCTATGGAAAGAGCTATGCCTGTAGTCTCTCTGAAGGATAGGATTCGTAATGAATACATCCGACAGAGAATAATATAGGCTGATGATGATGACTGTGTATTAGTTCTTTACCGTTCTTTGAAAATGTAGAACCCACAATGGATGTATAAACTTTTCATAAGATATACGTATAATGATTTGTTATTATAATTTATTTATTGATTCTGCTTTATTTTTATGGCCTATTTGATGTGCTGCAACACAACTAACTACTTCTTGTATCTCTATGTTAGTTGTATGTGTGTCTTGTTTGGTTAATTATGTTTGGTACTGTAGTACCAAATATAATTAATTATCGATATCTATTTTTTTTATAATTTTACATTTGGATGTAATGATGCTATGGACCTTTAACTGTCTGAAATAAAAGAATATTGATTTATTCGTTGATTTATAATATCAGGTGGTAGAGGAGGATCGTTTGATACTGCAAGCGGAATGCGACCTAGCGGCAGCGCGACTGTACCGCGCGGGGAAGCTCACGCAGGCCTTGGCAGACGAGCAGACGCGCTGGGAAGACAGCGTCAAGGTATGCTTCTACAGGGTGTTCCGTACAACGGTTGTCATAAGGAAACTTGGAGTAGGTGGACCCAAGTGCAGCGGTTAGGCGGTTTGTTTAATCCTCAAAAAGCTTCCGGTTATTTTTAAGTGTTTTTAAGATTTTTCGTTTTGTTTAACTATTTAGTACTGTAACTTTATTTTTTCCTTATAACGTGGGTTGAAAATTATACCATACTATTACATTTGGTTTTACCTACGCCTAACTTACCTACCCTTTGTCACAAGTTATACCAAACTAAATCGGAAGGTTATTGAGGGTTAAAAAGCCGCCAAGATTGTTCCACCAGTTGATTTCACCTACAGTCATTTTTCATATGGCAAACGTTGTGCCGAGTATCTACAGCAAAACTCAATTGCAAAAATGATCAGTAATTAAAGTGCTTGGGAAGACAAATCCGACGAACCCAAACTCGAAGAGGCTACGTCGTTTCGTTACGAGTTCCTTGGGCTACCTTCTGTCTTCATCATCAGATCTTCTCAATGGTAACATGACATTGCAGTGTCACCGAACTTACATAAGTATACACAATTTCATCTCAACTGGTTGAAGATATCTTTTTCAAGATAAATTTGCAAGGGAAATAAAAGCTTTAAAAAATGACTTGGGTCGGGTTTTGCTTCAAGTAGAAAAACCTCTTTAAACTATTAGTCGTTCAGATGTGTTTCAAATATTATCAACAACTCTCCGAGTAAAATAAACCAAAACTCTTTGTAGTTTTAGCCATTACTCTACAAAATAACTACAGATGAAGAATATAGTGCACATTTAGATACCTTTTTAAATGCTGGCGCGATCGTCTTTTACCTTAACTTTTTTTTTTCTTTTCCTGGTACAAAATTATTCACACTGATGACGACATCACAAATCCAGGCTTTTGTACGAAAAACGATAGCAGATCTACGGCGTAGGTATTGCGTAGCAGGTCTACGGCGTAGGTATTGCGTAGCAGTCTACGGTGTAGGTATTGCGTAGCAGGTCTACGGCGTAGGTACTGCGTAGTAGACGAAAGCTTGATTATTTCCTTAAATTTACTGTACGAGCCGATCTGACTAAGTTATTTTTGACCCAATTGACTTTTTAGTTCCCTAATCCCCATGACGAGTTCGCATCAGGGTCAGCGGGGAATAATAAACAAAAAGTTCACTTATCCCTGTTGACGGGGATTGTCAAAGGGGATTAGTGGAATAAGCCGCACTGACCGCTCGGATCATGCTCTTTTTAGAACAAATGGTTATGGTTATATATGGTTTGACTGACACGGAATGCACTGGGTCCGAACTTGCCCTTTACTGAGTATTTACATATTTACAGAGTGATAAAACGTTAATAAATAAATTTCATTTTGCTCAGAATTTGAAACCTGTATTTAACTGAGTTTTTCATCAAAACAGAATGCAACCCACGCTCTATATTGCACGACTGGCGATGTGATAGTCGCGTCCGGCTGCATCGCATATTTTGGAGCATTCCCATCGACCTATCGCCGCGAGCTCGAGATCAAATGGCTTGAGGAATGCTCGCATCTTCAAATACCTTCCTCGGACAGCTTTGAGTAAGTAATATTTTTACTTGACTAACAGGGTTATGAAGTTAGCGCCCTATGTATTATTATGTACATATATTTGTATGTAGCCGATGATTATGTACGTAGTGCTGAAATTATATGTCTGATTTAAACAAATGACGAACCGATTGATTTGTCGCAATGCCTTGGTGGTTATATATGTAGGTTGTGTGTCGTCAGACGGAGTATGAAATAGGCTCGCTCATGCCTTCGAACTGCAATTTCTCGAATCGTTGGTTTTTATTAAAGGTGCAAAATTTATTTTATCAGTTCATTTCCAACTCATGATATAAAACTTCAAAGGGAGAGATATTACATTTTACGTAATGAAAATAGACGTTGAAGAAAAGCAAAGCTTCAAGTACAAATAGTACAATACGTCTACGCGACGACCAGCAAAGTTAAACAATCCTTCGTTGCTGATCGAGTGTGTACAGGCTAGAGGAAAAGATTAAGCATCTTCACAGATGCCACAGACCACAGACGGAAGTAGCGTTTCGGAAATGCGACAACAATTTAAAACTAGGTATTTACTAACCGGTGTTAACCGGAAGTAATGTACCATTCGAAGCGAGCATGTGTGCTAAAATCTATCGGGTTGAGTGTCTTTCCTGTACTGCTTGCACGAACGCTCGCTGTTTAACTAGTTACATTAGTCAGTATCCAGCCTAAAAAAATCTAGAGGGTCGAATTAAGAATTTTACTCAGAATTTAGGTTTTCACCTGGAAAGACGACTTAGAAGCCTACTTAGAAAATAACTCATCCTGCTGATGTCCTCTGACTACTTACCAGCGGAAGGACTGTGGCTTTCTTCTATGTATTTTTAACACTTCCACTGCGATCATAAATCTGTTTTCCAAGCGTGGTAATTGTAGCAAAACTCCTTTGTTTGGGCGAGGCATGTTCAACAGTGAACATGAGTACTAATGCAACATTTAATAACATTAACCATGATTGCCTTCACTAGCCTCTGCCTGCGGCTTTGCACGCGTTTCTTCAGAATCAAAATAGTTTGAATTTGTAGATGAGATGTTTGTTTACAGCCCAATAAAACGTTAAACATTTGTGTACAGTTTAATAACAATAATGGCGGACTCGTTCACCGTCCGTATGTGGAACTCGCAAGGTCTGCCGCGCGACGCCATCTCCACTGAGAACGGGATCCTGGTAACCAGGGCAGGACGGTGGCCACTCACCATCGACCCGCAGGAACAGGTACCATCCATTCCTATTACAACCTGCGTACGCGTACTCGAAGATGGCTGAAAGAACTGGCGGGTAATGTAACTAGGTAGAAAATAAATTCCCTTTGTAAATCCTGAACCTTTTTCTATGAGCTCATGTTGTAACAAACTTCGATTCTAAGGAACGATTTGAAGGAATATGTTTTGACTTTACTATTATTTCATATTTCTTTCATAATTATAAATGTGGAGGCTCTTAGTTGGTGGATCTTATAATTATGTACTCGGCCAGGGTGTACTTTAGAATATGGTTACTAAAGTTAATTTTAAATTATTTACAAAGTCTTATCGTCATAAATTCAGTACCGTGAAAGTTGTTTACTTTGCCACTTTTTTGACCTAAACAAAGTTCAAACTGACATTTGTTCTTATCATAATGTAGAAACAACATTGAGCACTTAAGTGTTTGAATTACATTAAGTAGGTTTATGAGATATTTGGCATAAGGGATATTTTTATTTTCTCTGATTTGTATCTGTCTAAGCGTAAAGCTATCAATCACATGAAACTTGTTTCTACCCGCGGCTTTGCACACCTTATTTCTATAGAAACGTAGACAAATTATTATCTTCATTTGACGTCACATAGCCGCGAATCCTTCTGTGACAACCCTAACACCAACCAAAACATGGCAAACTCGACAACACAACATTTTATTAGGGGATGGTGACTTTTCCAAATCAATTTTTTGATTGTATACAGCTCCTACTTTAATAAAACAACAATTATTTACGAAAAGAATAATAGTATAACGAATTATCAATGATTCACGTAAGTTGACAGTGTATTTCCTACTTAAATTGTATGAAGTTCCGGAGCACCAAATTGTAGACCACCATCATAAGAAAAGTTTAACGGACAAAAATGACGTTTAATACACTTTGATGGTTGTCATTTGGTATTTAGTGCTGCCATTAAATAATTAAATTATGCAATAAAGGGGAAAATACACGAAAATAGTTGACTAAAAAGCTATAATTTAACATTTAGTCTGGAAAAAAGTCAAGTGGCATAGTTTTGTGTCATGGCAAAGTCAACAGATCTCACGGTAGGTGTATAAATTTCTTTCATTCAATAGATAAAAATGTTCAATAGATAGTAATTTATACAATTAGTATGATATGAAACTTTTAAATTGTATTAAATTTAAAATCTTAGTATCAATATTTGCCGTCATTTTATTTGGGCCTGGCTATGGATATTTAATTTTGAGTCAGGTAATACTGGTATTACTACTCTATTACTACTACTGCACTGTATTTTGTAGCCTGTAAGCCTTGTAAAAGTAGGAAGCATGAATAAGCCCTACCTATTTATCTCACTAACATTATAAGCTAGCTGCGTTCCGCGGCTTCACGCGCGTTCTTATTATGGAAACGTTCAAAGGTGATTCTATTTATTTTGATAAGAGATTTGCTTCTATTTGCTTTCTACAATCAGAGACATATCTCTGATTGTAGAAAGCAAATGGTAAACAATTTTTGGACATAACTTCTAGTAATTTCAACGTAAAAAAGATAGGTGACCGTCCTAACCTTTTTGGTTCTCATAGATTTTTATTTTATTTTATTTTATGGATTTTGTAATTATTATTTATTGTGTGGTGCCCGCTTAGAATTTACACTACCCTTATTCTTCCCACGGGTTTCGTAAATGGCGACTAAGTAATATCCACCGAAATTTGATCCCGCATGCCAAGCGCGTTGATTATGGGCATAACGCAGCTAGCTTATAATATTAGTGAGATAAATAGATAGGGCTTATTCATGCTTCCTACTTTTACAAGGCTTACAGGCTACAAAATACAGTACAGTAGTAGTAATAGAATAGTAACACCACATGAAATAACAGTCAATGATGCACTTATCAGGGGGAGGCCTGCGTCCAGCAGTGTACCAATATAGCCCGTTGAGGTGAGAAGGTGAGGATGTGTGAGCCAATAAATTGTTTTTTTGTCTTTTTTAAACGACTACAAAAAAGGAGGAGGTTCTCAATAGGTCGTTATTTTTTTCATGTTTAAACCTCAGAACTTCTGACTGGGTGGTCCGATTATCCTGATTTTTTTTATATGAAAGCTGGTGTTTCCCATGTGGTCCCATTTTAATTTTGTTTAGTTCTGACAATGGGATCCATGAAAATTAATGAAAAAACTATAAAAAATGAAGTCTGTTTATAGTTATTAAAACAAAATTAATTATTTTATTTTGACAAAAGTTGATGTAATTCCAGGCGAATAGATGGATAAAGAACATGGAGCGCGAGAATGGCCTGCAGATAACTAAGCTGAGTGAACACAACTACCTGAGGGTGTTGGAGAATTGCATTCGCCTTGGATGGCCGATGCTTATTGAGGACCTTGGCGAGTCACTCGATGCTACGCTAGCTCCTGTTCTACTGAAGCAAACTTTCGTTCAGGTATGTCAAGCGTTTCCTATGTTTAGAAAAAATATATATTTGATGAAGTACTTTAGTTTATCTGTTATCTAGTATCTATTTAGATAGGGTATTGTATTATGCAGGTATATCAGTTATCTAGTAGCCATAACACAAGCACTACTTAATTTGGGGCGATAATGCTGTGTGAATTGTCCAATATTATTTGTTATATAAGAATTGGGTAATGGTGTCGATTCTGTGTTTTAGGATTCCTAACCTAAATTTTTAGATTTCTAAATTTTCTATGCTAGGTAGACCTAAAAATTATTGTATTCTCTATAAAGGTCCTAAAAATACCTATATTAGAACGTTTTTCAAAATCGCAAAACCTCTCTGAGTTGAGTGGTTGGGATTTTGCTGCGAGCAAAATAAGTTTTTTTCTAAAATGTTATTTTAAAATACTTCTTTACATGGGTCAAACAGATCATCCATATTTTGAGAAATCGTTTAGAAATTCAAATCGATCTATTTCATTCCGATTTATTTATTGTTTTACTACATTATTATGTTTATCAGATAACCAGTCCCCATAAATAGTTGTCATAATAGTTGTCAACCGATGTGGTGCGGCGGATGAAGGTCCGCTTGGATGCAGGAGGTTGCGGGTTCGATTCCCGCCACGTGATAAATGATGTGCGCTGTCACATCATTTATCACGTGCTGGCACATCATGCAGATGTTTGTTCTTGGTGTTCTGTGAGCCAAGAGAGTCAAGAGTCAAATCGTTTATTTCTTAAGACTTACAAAATAAGCACTTAGACAAGTAATTTTTTTACTATAAAAACAGCTTGATAAATAGTTATAACTATCAAATAAGAAATAAGGTGCAATTGACTCTAATGTGTTTTCTATGTATAGTAAAAACATCTATCTTTGTAATTTATTGTACAATACATGGAGTATTAAGAAGGATGGATCATCGGTGACTGGGGAGTGGGGGACCTCAGTACGTTTCGGTGTAGGTGCACGCTGTCTGCATTATGGGTAATTTTTTGGGACCCAGCCGTGGGTAAATCCAGCTGCGAATAATGTCCGTTGAATTAATTTTCGATCGACAAATTTCTTGTTAGTATTATTGAATAGAAGGAAGTGACTTATTTGAATTTTCAATTCAAATAAATCACTTCCTTCGTATGTATTTGTATGGTGTAAATAATACATACAAACGAAGTAAATATTTTCTTAAATTAATGTCAAACTTAACTTTAATATTGCGTCAGGCTGGTCGTCTCCTCATTCATCTCGGCGACAGCGATATAGAATACGACACGAGCTTCCGTCTGTATCTGACCACGAAAATAGCCAACCCACATTACTTGCCAGAGATTTGCATCCAAGTTACCCTCGTGAACTTTACTGTCACTCTGTCGGGACTCGAGGATCAACTACTGGCGTAAGTATTTATTTTATCACGTTAAATATCAGCTATGCAATAGCTTAAAATATATTGTTATAAATGGCATTGATTATTATAATAAAAACCACTTCCGAATACTATTGACAAAGTAATGACCAAAATTAAGCCTTACTCTTTCGTCGTCGTTTTAGACGATGTGTACTTACTCGTAGGTATCAAGAGATAAAAATGAATTAATATGCACTTTTGATGCCAGGGACGTCGTGAGACTTGAACGGCCGGATCTGGAAATTCAACGAACGGAACTCATTTTACGTATAAACGCAGACAAAGCAACCCTGCTTGAAATAGAAGACAAGATATTAAGGCTTTTATATGCATCTTCCGGTAATATTCTAGATGACGAAGAGCTCATAGAAACTCTTAATGAAAGTAAGGTAAGAACAAAAATATACTTTGATAGGATAAATGTTTGACAATTTCGAGGCTCGATCCACTTGCTTATTTAATGTAGTCTTTTCTTTCATAAATTTCTCAATCATCACAAAGTCTTAAAAAATATTCAGTTTTTCTTAACTAAAAAGTAGCATAACTACATTTCTTAAGTATTACAATTCATTTCAGTACTTCTGCCGTGAAGTAACAAATTCTTCCAAAACCTATTTTTATTCGTGTGTCATAATTACAAACGAATTTTTATTTTACTAGGAAACGTCCGAGATAATAAATGCTCGCTTAGAAGAGACTGAGGCGACTGAAATCAGCATTTCTGCCGCGCGAGAAAAATACAGGACTGTTGCCACTCGAGGAGCAGTCCTTTATTTTGCTGTGGCCCAGTTAGCTGATATCGATCCTATGTACCAGTTCTCACTCAAGTATTTTAACCAGGTAAAATATTTTTTTGTGCAGTGTGGTGGCCGGCAACATGGAATTTTTCACCACCCTTACTCTTCCTGCGGATGTCGTAAGAGGCGACTAAGGGATATTTATCTGGGGCTGGCAGCAGCACCTCCTGCCGAACAATTCTGACACCAAACTGCGATACCCAACCCGCATGCCCAGCGTGGGGATTATGGGCATTACCCCCCATGAGATATCTGCCAATAAAGGCCCTCATCAGGGGGGGGGGGGGCTTATAGAGAGGACTAATATTGAAGTTGAAGTTGAATAATTTTACGAAGTAAAACTATTTTAATCGCGTAAAAGTAAACTAGACAGGATTTTGTAAATATACAGTGTTTGTTTTCGCGATGATAACCCTATTGTACAAACAATTTCAGCATCGGTTTGCACTAAAATAACTATAAACTTTTCCTCCAGGTATTCAATCAAGTAATAGAGAGAAGCGAAAAGTGCGCTGTACTAGAAACGCGATTGGAGATTTTGCATCGTGAAATAACTTTATCTGTTTATCAAAATGTGTCACGTGGGCTTTTTGAGAGGCATAAGCTAGTGTTTAGCTTTTTGTTGAATATGGCTATATATTTGCACGCCGGTCATGTGACGCCTGAACATTGGAATTTTATACTGAGAGGCCCAGCCGGCACTTCTGTGGTAAGTTTGACTCAGTAGCGATCTACAATTTACGTGGGTACTGACCTACATCCTTATACTTTAGTAGGGCAACAACAACTTGTACGCTACTACCACAGAAATATATCAACACAGAAGCAGAATTGTTATCAGCCTCGCATGGCGAACTACCGCTCTCAGTCGCTTTCAAATTGAGACGTCAGTTTTTTTAAAAACCAAATTTAGTTTCCTTTATTTATTGCCAATACGTACAAAGGTCGGTAGCTTTATAGCTTAAGTTAGTACATACACCCTGTTGGGCATTGCAATTTTTGGATAAGATAATATATTATTATCATGCCTTGTTGTTCCATAATTAACTGTTCAAACACCACCAAAGAAAGTGGAGCTGTTTATTTAGATATATTCCTTTCATCGGTAAGTACTATTCCGCAAAACATATGTTATTATTTATAAAATAAATAGGATTTGAAAATCAACAATGTAAAATAAGCAATCCAAACTGTTGAGTCGCGTTCAATGCTTTGGTAACGTTTGCGTGCAGCAAATTTTTTTTAATCACTAAATCAAACTCGTGACAGACTCGTTACTGACTACAAACTGACTCGTTACGCCTAGTCCTACGCAAAATGTTACACGCGGCTCAATACAAATCAGCGAAGTCTTTGCTTCTATCTCGATATATTTCTGTGGCAGGTTAAAAACTTGACAACAAGTTTTTAAAACTTTCTAGTTAGGTTAGGTTAAGTAGGACAGGCAAAGGGCAAATAATAATAACACAATTTACATTGAACTAACGTCGAAATGGCTCTGGGAAATTTTTTGCACGAGCAGTAGAATTTTTTTTCAGGTCTTTTGTTGTTTTTTTGTGCAATAAAAAATATCTTTCTATGGTAAGGTTGATGATGATTGGTACCGCATCTTACCCTGCGCGTTAGGAATGCTGCTCTGTTACGAATGAGTATATCAGATTAGTTTATTTAGCTACCCATTACACTCTCTCTTTGCTTTGTTTAGTATTAGACAATGCTGTGTGGACTGTCCACCATCCTCAATCAGGTCTAATTATTTGGCAGTATGATTAAAGAAAAAACAATTTAGCCTAATGGCTATGACTGTTCGCTCCATTCCACTCAACCATCGAGCTAATGCATTATTGGATACGTTTCTACTTCATTCCTAATATGATGTACTTTTACTATGTGTAGTGTTGCTGGCTTAAAATAAAATAATTTGCACAACCCCACTCTTTCCTGGGATTTCGTAAGGGGCGACTAAATGATGTGGGTGGCGGCCAGCACCGCCTCCTGTTCAATTATTCTGCAACCAGACTGTACTTCCCAAACCGCGTGCCCAGCGTGGTAATAGGCTTTCACCTCATGGGGTTAGGGTAGTACCTACCCTACCCCCATGAGGTGAAAGCCTATAAGGCGCTTATCAGGGGGAGTCTCGAGTTTTGAGGTTGCGGTTGTTCAAAGTGAAATCGTTATCTAGGACTTCGGTTAATAATATTGTTGAAAATAATCAGTTTGTTGATTTTCTTCTCGTTGTTTTTAATTCATGCGTTTTTTTCCTGCATAGGTGCCTCCAAAGAAACCGTTAGTAGAATCAGTTACTGAAGCAATTTGGCTAGCGGTGAACCATCTCGAGGAGCTGGACCCTAGCTTCAAAGGACTCTTGAAGGATTGTATGCGCTTTATTCCCATCCAGCTCGGTTCCTTCTATGTGGTACGTACTCATGTACCCTTACGTGCTTTATAATATTAGAATAGACATTTATTTTGATACAAGTAACGAATGCACTCTACAGAGAACCAAAGTTATCGACACAGCTCAAAGAATCACAAGCTGAAGTGGCAATAGGCCGGCGATATATCGCGAAGAATCGACAATCGCTGGGGTAAACGTGTTCATGTTTAATTGACTAATCAGATTTTCTTCTCAAATGGTATCATTAAAATTACGTAACAAGTGTGAGTGGATTTATCTTTTTTCCGTGGCTAGTAAAATAATAATTCGGGATTCTAATGCAAAAAAGAAATAAAGGTAATAATTTATTAGTATTGTAGAGATTCGATTTATAGAAAGAGAAGAAGAGATAGAATATTCCTTTGTAGATAGAGAGAGAAAAACGTGCTTGATTCATATAACTGTCAGTGCATGGGCTAGTCGCAAAGTTTATGTATTACTTATTAGAGTTTTCAAGGTTTTTTCATAAATCAAACCTTTTTGCAATCGATTATATAAAACTTGTGAAACCTCGTACCTACGTAACTATAGTAGGTATATGACACGAACTGGGTGTGACCTTTCCGTGGCACCCTGTATACGTGACTGTGGCCCTTGCTTCTCCGTTTCAAAGAACAAATGCACTAGCTTACCACAAGATAGTGGAATTTTATGTAGGTACTTATATTTTATTTTTTATGTAAATTTTCACTTAAAACTTTTTCCTTAATATGAAGGTGGTAGCTTTCACAGATTCTGAGATAAATAACGATTTTGAAGTAAATTTCTTCTGTCACTCTCAATAACGCACGCATTCATAAGACAATACCACAATTTTTGGTGTTCGGGCGTATTTCTCAATCCGTCCAATATTAATAACTAGCTTCTGGCCGTGGCTACACACGCGTTATTTATTCTATGGAAACTTTTAATGGTTGTTTCCATCCCATTGGAATAATTTCATTGGTTAAAAGTAGACTTTGTTTTATTTCCGGCCTAACATTATCTGCCCGATTCGTTCAGTAGTTTTGGCGTGAAGAGGTAATAAATATCCATCGATACATTTAAACATCTTTTACACATCACATCATACTATCATACATGTAATAAAAAGTGAAAGTTTGGATGTATAAATGTATGGATGGATGAAAGGCTGAAATTATGCAACACATTTACATTTTATCCCATAAATCAGTTCCCATTGGATAGAAAAAACCATTGATTTATTAAAAAGGGAAGATGAGGTACTGGTTTCTCAAAAGTGGCAACCTCAAATTGTGTAAAATTGTGTTCTCCTACCTCAGTCACCGTCTGATCGGCGGCACGGGCGGTCGTGATTCGCGTGAAATATTGTTGTCTCGGTCTCACTTCGGTCTTAGATACGTCTTTCCGTCTTTGTTCTTCTTTGTATTGCACAGGACTGGAAATGTAACTGTGAGCGTATGTGTTTGCGTGTAGTTGTAACACATGCCAATTTTTGAGTAAGCGCAGCGAGAACGTAACCTATCTTCCCTTTTTAATAAATCAATGGAAAAAACCAATAAACGTTTCCATTAAAACATGCCAATTTTTGAGTAAGCGCAGGGAGAACGTAACCTATCTTCCCTTTTTAATAAATCAATGGAAAAAACCAATAAACGTTTCCATAGCAGCAACGTGTGCACCGCAAGCAGAAACTAGTTTATAATTTATGAATGTGATATTCTAGGAACTCCACGTAAACAAAGATGAAAAATCTCCGGCTGCGATCGACTGGAACTCGAAGCTTACTCCCTTCGAAAAACTAATTATGGTAAAATGTCTGCGTGAAGAAAAACTGGTGTTTGCGATCGCGCAATACGTCAGCACTAGTCTCGGCCCTATGTTTATTGAGAGCCCCACAATCCAACTTAATACATTGTAAGTAACGTGCTTTGTGCTTAGACAAACATAACATACTAAGGCTTTATGGAAGCTGCAAGCACTGTTAACCATGATAAGTAAAGTACAATAAATTAATAAATCATCTGATGCCCGATGTGGCGCGGCGAGCGAATAGCGAAAGTCTGCGACGCAGGAGGTTGCGGGTTCGATTCCTGCCTTGGGACAAATAGTTTTGGATCTGCAAATATTTTTAACGGGTATTCTGGGTATTTTATTTAATATGTATATTAAAAAATATATATCTAATATATGTCAATTAGTACCCGGTTGCTTAACTTGGGGCTAGATGATGTTGCTGTATAAACCGGAATCATTTCGATTTGATTGCCTTGGCCTCTGAGATCACCAAGCAGCATTGAAACCACATATTAGAAAAAAAAATAATTATGAAAATCGGAGCAACGACTGGGTGCGAAAAGTTCTGAAGTAACAAACAAAGAATCGTCCTCGTTTTTTTTGAAGTTGGTTAAAAATAGGTGGCGGTGCCACATTCACTCGTATATGCGCCTCGCTTTCCGTAGTTTTGCGAGCACTGCTGGACCTAATTCTAATTCTAATTCTAAGTGGGGGAACTAAGATCTGCACGGACGTCTCGCATAGGAGTGTATTGTGCACTGCTGGACCGCCGAGTGGAAAGATTTAGGGGAAGCCTTTGCCCAGCTGTGAAAAGGAATAGTTTATTCCGTTTATCCACCCCAAATCAGCCACCCCAAGGCGGATACTCAGAAACGCGTGTCATGTGCAGATGTGATTTCTTTAATCCACCCTCTTTAAGGTGGATAGATGACACGCCGCATTTCCGAGTGTTGGTTGGCTGTTTTAGAAGGATAAACGGAATAAGCAAACGGCAAAGGCTAAGAAAAAAAAATTGTAGAATTAGAAAGATGTGCGCCTTGAATAAACGCCAACAAGGCGCTTATCAGGGGGAGGCCTGCGCCCAGTAGTGGACTAATACTGGCTGTTGAGGTTGAGGTCACCTTAAACTAATAGCAGGTTGCGATTTTAGGTACGCAGACACAACATCGATAATTCCCCTAGTATTCGTGCTAAGCACTGGGTCAGATCCTTTCGGCGCGTTCCAGAAGTTTGCCACAGAAATGGGCGTCAGGGATAAAGTGCGCTCCATATCATTGGGCCAGGGTCAAGGACCGGTGGCAGAAAAGATGATCAACGCTGCCAAAATGAAAGGAGATTGGGTCTTCTTACAGGTTAGAGAATCTTCGAAACAAACGATCACCCAGGCAGCACACGCAATTTATATAGATCTAGAAACTTCTTATAGAGTCCACAGGTATACAGAATAGCTACAGACTTTTATTTCGGTCGAATTAGTATATGTATACAACGTGGCAATGCTGCAACTTTACAATATACCTACAATGTACCTACAATGTATTTACAATGTACCTACAGTCGTCGTCAGAATGCATTTGTACTTCATATAAGGTTAATTAATAGTTCCTGTAAATGAGTGTACAATTTATGTCACGGCCTCAGCTAGCTGTGTGGTGCTGGCTTAGAATTTGCACCACCCCAATTCTTCCCGTGGGTGTCATAAGAAGCGACTAAGGGATTTCCATCGGGGGGCGGGCAGCAGCGCCCCGTGCAGAACAAATCTTCCACCAAACTGCGATCCCCAATCCGCATGCCCAGCGTGGAGAGTATGGGTATTACCCCCATGAGTTAAACGCCAATAAGGCGTTTATCAGGAGAGGCCTGCGTTCAGCAGTGGACCGATACAGGCTGTTGAGGTGAGGTCAAGAGGGCGGCCCCAGTCGACGAATTCATAAATGTCCAAATACTAGGTATATGGACCGTGGACCTCGTCGACGGAAGCTTCCTTTATAAAATTAAAAAGTTTTCACTTGTATCATGTGGTCTTAGATTTATAAGCACATCCGTTTTTAAGTGTTTTCAAATTATTGTTTTTTTTTCAGAACTGCCACTTAGCTGCTTCCTGGATGCTTAGCCTTGAAGTTATTGTGGCCAATCTGGGGTCTGATATAGGCCCCCAAACACACCCTGATTTTCGCTTGTACCTAAGTTCCATGCCAACTGCTAAATTCCCAGTGTCAATACTGCAAAATGCTGTTAAAGTGACCAACGAACCTCCCAAAGGACTCAAAGCAAATGTAAAGAGGGCACTCATCGAAATGGAAGAGGACTTTTTCGAAGGCCATAGTACGGTTATTTTTATAGAGCTTACAATGCTTATTACATTGTTTTTTTTTCACTATCCAGAGCTACTCATTGAAGAGATATGGTTGGCATTCTAATTATGATCTTCTTTGTAGATAAGATATCCACAACCGTTTTAATAAAGTTAGTCTGTATTCAGCTTACATAATACTTAAACAGCCCCAAAGACTAATTTCTTCTCACAACGGGGTATTTATCGCATTTATTTACCTATTTTTCCCGACGACGTTTCAACGGGTTTACTGAATATTTTATAATAATGTGTTCTGATCGCGTTAGTTGAAAAAACTTAAATTTCTTCTCGTTTTAGTTTTGGGACAAGATTGGCGCACAATGCTGTTTGGCATTTGCATGTTCCACGCCATAATTCAGGAGCGCAAGAAGTTTGGCCCTCTAGGATGGAACATTACGTATGAGTTTAACAATAGCGACCGGGAATGTGCTATGTCCAACCTACAGATGTTCTGCGAATGGGGGAAGATTCCCTGGGACGCGCTGGAGTATATCACAAGTTTGTATTATATTTATATTCACCTTTTTTGTTATTAACTCATTTATTTCAGATTAAGATCCATAAACACGTACAAATTACAAACACATGTCACAATCATATCATAGAGAATTACTAAACAATACATAAACAATTAAATTAATAAACAAAATGAAATAAACATAATTAAATAGGTACTTACTAAGTAAATAAAATTTAAATAGAGCTAGACCCAATCAATATCTCCTGTTCCCCCAATCAATAAGTCTGTTTTGGGCTACTGTTGAACTCAGGTCTCCCCCTGATGAAAGCTGATGAAAGATGAGGGACATGCGGGATCGCAGTTCGGTGGTAGATTTGTATTGCGCTTCTGCACGCCCCTTGGATATCACTAAGTCGCCTCTTATGACACCCGTGGGGTGGTGCAAATTCTAAGCCGGAAACCATCGGCCATAAAGCTATAAACATAACATGATATTTAATGTCGGTGAAGTTTTTAATAAAAAACTAATTAAATTAGGTTTTGCTTACAGATAAGCGGGCCGTGCAGGGATGCGTTCAGCGGTCCCGTCATCGCACGCGTAAACACAAACATATCGCAAAGTACGATGATGTTTATGAATAGGCGGGGCGTGCAGAGTGACGGTGGACTCTCCGCGTGCGACGAGTCAAATCAAACAAACGCGTGTAAAATCGCTTCCCCGTAAACACACTCTGCCAACGCCATATGTTTGAGTTTAGTTTAGATAATGCTGTGTGAATTGTCCAGCATTATTTATTTATTTATTTATTTACTGCGGGCCAGCTGCCCATTAACTTTATACTACCAGCCTTAATAAATTCTAAGTAAATTCTTATTAAGGTTCGTTTAATTCATGCTAACCGATTCCCAACAGGTTCCATAACTTACGGCGGCAGGGTAACAGACATGTGGGATCAAAGGTGCCTGACTACAATTCTAAAGCTGTTCTTCGCTCCACCAACACTTGAAGAGGGATATACTTATTCCCGATCAGGAAAATACTACTGCCCCAGGGCAGAAAAACTGGAGGTCTACAGAGAATATATGGAGACCCTGCCGGTTATTGAAGACCCTGAAATATTTGGCATGCATGACAATGCCAATATTGCTTTTGAGGTCGGTAATCACACAAATATTTATGAATGCAAAAGTTTGGATGTTTGTAACTTCTTCACGCGATAAACTTTAAACCGCTGAAATAAGTCAAGTGTGAGTTGGATTTGACTGAAAACCTAACATTCTTTTTATCCAATAAATCAATTCCCATTGGTTTGGAAAAAAACTTAAAAACAGTGCGAAGCTGTGGCCAGCAACGTACTTAGACACGCCTAACATAGATTAGATAATATATTATATGTTTTAATGTTATATCCTTTTAAAACGCCTAAAACACCGGCAGGCTGATTACGCATCTCGCACAGGCTTGCGACAGGTAGGTAAAACTGGCGATCATTGCTGCCAAAAGTCAATTTTGTATTAGCTAACAGCAGCTACAACGTCAACAGCAATCGAGCACTAGGTCTCGGGAATCGAGCACTACGTCTATCACCAGGACAAATGGTTGCTGTTGCTGTCGAAACAAAAGTTTTACCCAATAGGATTGCCGGAACAAGTACCCTTAGATCTTACAGAATTTTTAAGTGGTTTTCATTGTATTATAAACTTATACTCAACTTAAACTCATCAGAATAAAGAAACGAATACGCTGATTCAAACAATAGTGGACGTGCAACCGCGCGCCGGTGGTGGCGGTGGCGGAGACACCCCCGACCAGATCGTTTGGCGAATCTGCGACCATACCAGGTGGGGTAACTTTTTAATCAAGCCCTGCCCGTGGTCCACCGGCTGATCTCAAGTTTGCTAAACCTTACATCACCCTGTTTACGATAATATTAGTTAATAATATAGTTATTTTAATTGTAGCTAACACATAAAACGTTGTATGTACTAAAACTACCTTTTTTACCTAGTAACATTTGATATTCCCTACCACAGGAGTGTAATGCCTCCCAAAATCGACGTGGAAGCAATAAACCCAATGCTAATGGTGGTCGATGACATGGGGCAGCTAAACTCTCTGACCACGGTACTGCTGCACGAATCGGAGAGATTTAACAAACTGCTCGGAGTAATAAAGACCACGCTCACTGAACTGCAGAAGGCTATCAAGGTTAGTTAGTCTTGACGAACTATAGTCGGTTTTTGATATTATTAGGGTAATTTCTACGGATCAATAAACCTATCCCAAATTAAATCGACTTTAACGGGACTTGAACCCGCAATCGGCGCTGGAGTCCGAAGGAAGTCCCATAGTTTTTCGACTCCTACGTTACTTCACCCTGTGGTTTATTTGGTTATTAAATTCCCGTCAAATTAGTTTCATTTAGTTTTGGCGACATCGGTGTCTATTCAGATGACGCCAAAACCAAACTAAACTAATTTGACAGTACTAAAAATGTTGCTGTTCCTGTCTTAACGATCAAACTAATGAGGATGGCATCATTTTTAGTACTGTCAAATTAGTTTAGTCTAGTTTTGGAAACATCTGAATAGACACCATCATCATTTATACCGAAAATATGTTTTGCAGGGTATAGTCGTAATGTCGGAGGAGTTCGAAGCTGTCTACACAGCTTTCATAAACAACAGGGTGCCCGATCTGTGGCACAAGTGTGGATACAACTCACTGAAATCTCTCGGAAGTTGGGTCCATGATTTAATTCTGCGCGTCGATTATGTGGAGGTTTTATTTCATTTTCTACTTTTAATATCATCATATTATAGAACAAAAAGTCATTCATTTTTAAACATATACAAATAAAAATAAAAAAGACTATGTTACTCAGGGATAATGTAACAATCTATCTATTGGAGAAAGAATTTTGGAAATCGTTCCAGTAATTTTGTAACTCGCTACAAACATTCAGAAATCTAAAAATACAAATCTTTCTTTTTTCGTGTCTATTAGTATAAAAATCTTGGTGTAGGTAGAATTTTTTTTGTAAGCTGGCTTGTATTCAAAACTCGTGAAAGTAACACCTTTCTCTGATTTAGTAAACACTTGAATACCTTCTCTATATCTCTATTGAGACATCTTTGATTTAACAGTGTGTCTACCATGAGTTTTGACAATCTATACTCGCTAGCGACTGTAGTTAAAAAAATGTATGGAAGTTTCTAAAGCGCCTCTAGCGGATAGTTAGGTACTAAAATGCGCTGTGGATAACTATATGCGTATTTACGTAACTACTGTAGTAACGTCAGGCGATTTAACTGTGACAACTCATGGTACACACACTGTATTGTTTTTTTTATATGGTTAGTAAGTGTTCTTGTAGTGGAATTACATTTTAAATCCATTTTAAAAATAAAAACTCAAGTATGTAGCGGGTCTTTATCATGTTCGCTTAATATGGATTTATTATTTATCTGAAGAGGCCGCTGATCAAGCAGCTCGTTGAACATGACTGCATAGTTAGTACCTACATACCTGGTGGACTTTTTGTCATAAAAGTTTACAAAAAGTCTCAAAACTATTATTTCTCCCCAAGATACCGGATAGGCAACGATTGATAAATGAATATCGAACCTCCTACCACCAGACCTTCACGAAGGTCTGGTGGTAGGAGAAACTCTCAGCCTTCGAAGCTTCGTCATTTTAGAGTTCATCATCTTTATTTGATGAGTTTTTCATCGAGTTTGCTCCCCACACAATTAGGAACGATCGCCGAATTAAGATTTCTAGGTCATAGTGGCTTTGACAGATATCGGCTTGCAATGTTTCTGAATTTGGACCAAGACTTCGTTATGGTATAGATGTCTATTTTTAACCGACTGCAAGAAAAGGAGGAGGTTCTCAATTCAACTGTTTTTTATGTTTGTTACCTCAGAACTTTTGACTGAGTGGTCCGATTTTCATGATTCTGTAGTGACACAGTTAAGCTAGCAGTACGCGGCGCAAACGCGTTTCGCTTTTTCAGCTTTTTCAGTAGCTAAGCCGCGTCTCGCCAGTCATTCCACCAAGCTCTCCCAGAGAACACCTACCCTAGTTAAGGGTTACAGATTATTTATTAAAGTCACTTCAGAGAGCCCCATTTGAGTACTCATATCCTAATTAAGGATTAAAGATAAGCATTCTATTGTAATTTCAACGTACGTCACATCTTTTATTATAAACAACCCACAATACGTAAATATAAAGACTTAAAGTATATAATACAAAAATTCTTTTTCTTTGTAGGAAAGCTGAAGCTTCCCGTGTGGTCCCATTTTAATTTGGTTCAGTTCTGACAATGGGTTCCATGAAAATTCATGAAAAACCTATAAAAATTTAAGTTTTTTCGAGATTTGATAAAAATCCAAGTAGGTACCTACTTATACTGCCAGACACTTTGCATAATGGTTTGCCCTTGTCACAAGCTTTTAACCTTGTAAACATTTTACAATGACGAAAGTTCAGTTACATTTTTGGGAGTTCAAATGACTTACTTAGTTGGAATTCAGCTATTGAGCTCAACTCGAACTAAATTATGTAGGGATTTTATTTCCAAAAAGATATCGAAATTTGCCTTGTGAAATCTTTTGTAATTATTTTAAATTCTTTTGAGTATTTGGATTGTAGAACTGTAGGTTGCTGTATATAACGCTGACAAGATAGTTAGATGATCAGTATATTCAGTATTCAGTGTCTGACCAAACGTGGAGCCATTTAAAAAAAGTGGATGTTGAGAAGATCATACGAACAACCGATTGTTTAATTGTCGTCGGTGAGCTCAAAACACACGATGGAGACGTGTTATGTCGTTCTTCAAAAGCATACCGATAGCTTAACTAGCTTAGCTTATTCTATCGGTTTCATATCATAGCGGTACTTATCGGTTTCTTACGGTTAATAACTTTACGAAACATAATATTTCTGTGTGTTGTGCTGCTGCAATAATGAGCTTCTAATCTCACTGTATGAAGCCGGTAATGCCACGTCGTCGCAGCGGCGGTGGACCAACGGCTTTACGCATGAAAAATACTTTAATGTTGTTAACAGACATGGCTACTGAACGGCATCCAGCCCAGTAGCTGGGTGTCAGGCCTGTTCTTCCCGCAAGGTCTACTCACCGGCTCACTGCAGTCTTACGCACGTCGGTACAGGGTCCCGATAGACGCGCTTATGTTCGACTTTGAGCCTAAGTCAATATTTCTTCATCAAGACGACATCTATAAGTTTAACAAGAAGAAGAATAAGGTATTTTTACATATTTTCTTATTAAGTCTCCTACGTACTCGTACTTACGTCCCTAAATACTCAAACGCATTTCAGGCTTAAGCACGTCTTAAGTCGTAATTTTCTGACAGTTTTCAATGTAAATCTGACAAAAATTCGTCACTTGAGACGTGCTTGCTTATATCTGAGATGTTTTTAAGTATTCGGGCGTAAAATCTATAAAATATCTGGTTGTATTTAATTGTCGATTTAACGAAAATGGAATTTATTAAATTTCTGATAGGTTTTCTCTGATTTTTCGAAGGACCCTTTGCAATCCATCACCCAGTTTGGCAAATTAATAAAATAAAGTTAAAACTACAACCCGACTACGTAATACTTGTAAACAAGCATTCAGTGATGTTCCAAATCATGATTGAAAAACATCCATGACTAAATTTTTATACTGAAATGCTTTTATTGGTAGTCGGAGGCCCCAAGCTAGTGAATTATGTATGTACCTAAGTACCTAAAAAGGAATCCGACTATATAATTATAGATATTGATATGATGTATGTATGTAGGAGGAAGGTGAGGAAGAGATGGTGTACGGTGGGCTGCACCGGCCGGAGGACGGCGTCAACATCCACGGGCTGTTCATAGACGCGGGCCGCTGGGACATACGGGCCAAGATGCTCGTCGACCCTCTGCCAGGTGACATTTTATTCGTGGGATTTAGACCATGGTGGGTCTCAGGACAAGATTTGAGGCGGCGCATCAAGGCGCAGGCACCCAATCAGTGCTTCGTAGCCTGCGTGGTATCTAATCTACATTCATTAGAAATAGCAGTGCGTTACAACTAAACGCAAAGACACGCTTTTTTCATTCTTTTGCATTATACCGTGTGACCGAGACAATAATTTGCACGCGAAAAACGAACGCCGGCTGCGGCGGCGCCGTTTCAACTATGAGGTGCGAGGACAAAATTTGAGACTGCCAATTTCGAGAAGCCAGTGCCTCATCTCCTTCTGTTACATCAATGCTTGCTACTCGATGTTTTATGGGGGTCTTATTCTCCCCGCAGGTCAAATGAACCCACCGCTGCCTGTGTTCTGGTTTAAACCAGTTCTGGAGCTACCGAAGCCTGATCCACGGTACGATGCGCCTCTGTACAAGACTTCGGAACGCGCCGGTGTTCTGTCTACCACGGGACATAGTACCAACTTCGTGCTACCCGTACTCCTTCCAGCTAATCAACCACCACCATTTTGGATTATACGAGGCACAGCGTTGCTCACGATGATCACTGACTAGGCTAGCTATGGTACATTCTGCGGATTTGAGTTCCATTATCATTGATGGTGCTTAGGTACTGTTATTATGACATTGATTACTTAGGTTATCTTCATTAGCTTAAAATGTCAGCTTTAACAAGTTCAATAAACTCTTCAAACACGCTGTCCAAACACGTACTAAATAATAGCTATCTATAGCATCGATCTAAGTAAAATCAGTAGATATGGTACGTTCTCCCAGCGCAGCGCGAACTCAACAACTGGCAGGTGTTACAACTACTCTTGTGCAATGATTAAAATGGACACATTCCTGTTGTCTTCCAGTTCCACACTAAAGTGTGTCGTACTACCACGCGTAAGACGAACGCTGCCGGTCCGGCTATGACCGAGTGCCTATAAAGGTACTTTCGAGAAGCCAGTAGGTACCTCATCCATCTCCCCGTTTTTACTTAGATCGATGACCTATTGAGATGTTACGTGTTTTCTTGTAAGTCTTTAGCACTGACTGTAGGACGTAGGTATAACATTTTTTAGTCCTTACTACCTGTAATATCTAATTAGAACGATAAGGTACCTACCTAATGAATGTATTGGCATCCATAGGTGTAGGTAGGTACCTAATTTTTGATCGATAGGTAGACATGAGTACGACACACCTACTTAATATCGTTCAGATAAATCAAATAGTCTTAACCAAAGATTGAAATGTTCAACAGTTGAGATAGGTTGTACCTACTCGACTTTTTATTTTATTAACTGTCCAAGTTAGAAGATCATGTTGGTAGTAATCAGAAATATTTTAAATCATTTCTGTAATATACTAATTGTAATTTATTTGTCCTGTCATTTTTATTTTATTGTTCTTAATTAATAAAATTTTGATTAAAATTATTAGAAGGTAGGGTAGATGCGCCTGTTATGCGTCCAGGCCCCATTCACGACCTTTCGCGGCACTATTAGTTACTTTTTGTCGAAAATAGCCTTATTTGCACTCTCACACAAAGACATTAAATTATATCAACAACCTGGATGTGTAAGCTACGCATACAAGCTAACTACACAACACAAGCACCAGCAATTATAAGTAAAATAAATTAATCAATTTGTGGTCCGCCGTCAACAAGACCAAACGTGTCTATATCAACGCGAAAAATAGCAGCGTGTCGCAAATTCAACGCTAAGTTTTACATTATTTTTATGCATTTCAGAGTTGATGGTTATTAGTGTGACTTCATTTTGGATTAAAAAATATGATTTTAGTAATTCTGCCTAAATTATAGTCAATAAATTTGAAATATTACGTGGACGAGAACTGTTCCACGATATTTTGAGAAAGTCCCGTTTTAGACCGGGCTGGACGCGAATCGGACATATCGTGTCAATAAGGTGGTTTCTTGTATTAATTATTGTATGAAAATTTACTCAAACATTTTATTAAATTTGAACCTTATGCTCGTAAGGTATCTAAAAACCATATTTCGTCCAGGCTCGGAGCAACGAACTATAAAATACTAAGTCATGAAATTTCTTATGGTCGGGAATTGGACAAGATTAAATGACGTCCTGATTTCGACCTTAGCTTTATTGATTATGTAAACTTAACAATAATGTAATAGAATTTTGTATATTAAGTCATTGAGTTATCCAGTATTGTGTATTTAACATATTTCATTCAATTTTACTTTATTTGAAATAAGCTATATGCAATTTTATTTAAAAATATTGTGGTCGAGAACTACTATATAAGACCAGATATCGACCATCTGCGTATAATTAAACACAGTGCCAGTCATCAGAGTTCTAAATATAGAATACTAATAAAGGTTATATGTTTATTAGGTATTTTTGTATACTAGTAGCTAGTGATAGCCACTACTACTTTCAAAAATACCTATACAATACAATAAACCTCAATAACCAAACTGCAACGATTCCAAAGACTGGTGTGCTCAGCGATAACAGGCTGCATGAGAACTACACCGGGCGTTGCCCTGGAGGTAATCCTAGACATAGCGCCACTAGACTTATATATACAACAAGAGGAGACCTTATCGGCTTTGAGACTACAAAACATTAGATTCTGGGGGGGCATAGAAAACCCTCACACTCAGATCTTAAACAGAGCCTTAACCTATGAACCTCTCTAAGCCGCCCCCTGTGACAGAATGCCCAGCAAACCTATACAAGAGAAACACTACCAGATACAACTATATGAGGAGAGACACCTAAAAGAGATGAATATGAGAGGCCCACGTCCACTCCTCCCCTAGCATTCTCACAATTCCGAACATGGATAAGGCAAAAAACCAGAGGAACGCATGCCGAACGATGGACACACCTACAGGAGTGCCGCCAGGTAAGGCGGCCTTCCTACTGCCCGCGGTGCTTCCTAATTCCTAAATCCAACCAACAAACGAGGCAATGACAAAACAACCCACTAACACGCTAACCAGCGTGGTGGGTCATGGCCCAAACCCTCAATGAATGATAGATAGCCCACAAAAAGGTTCAAAGTGCCCGGCGTTGACGTGAAGGGCGTTGACGGGTACCATGCCAGCCTTGTGGCTGACCACAAGGCTGGCATGGTACCCGTGGGTGCGAAGAATCCTCGGGTGAGGTCACACCGAACTTTGAGGTTTGACCATCACCTAGCGCTGTTGGAAGTGGAACATTAAATGGCATTTTCTGGGGTTAAGTGAATTCCGTAGAGAGGGGGCGGACACCTAGACCCTAGACTCGGGCCATCTTCTTTACTCTCGCGAGGGTGATAAAACATCCCAGCGTGACGTAGGTTTCCTCATCAATAATGCCCTTGCTAACTACGTTCAAGAAATCTCCAGTACCTATGTTGACAGGTATTCAGGGAACAGTAAGTCAGGTCTGCGCACCGACCTCGGCATAATCGGATGATGAAGTGGAGCATATTTATTGATTATTGATCACCGACTGCTCCGAGGCTCTCTGGATATCAACCTAAAGCTTGAAAGAAACCGTCTGATGAAATCCACGCTCCGACCTAATCCAATCCAAATCATGGCGGGCACCGAGAAGTTCCGGCAGCTTCTGGGGAATAGATTCGCTGCCTTGGATCCCTCTGATGACTCTGACGAGGCCTTACACAATCTGGTTGAAACGTTGTGGCACAAGGGCATCAAGTTCTGCCAAAATCAGCGTACTGGCAAGCAATCCAAACTCTCGGATGTGTCTTTCGGGCTGATGGCAAAAAAAGACGGGATACCACCTAAGTGACTTCGTCAGACAAGTCCGACCTGAACCGAGGGTACAAAGTATTCACTCAGGAGCTTGGCTGGAGCCACCTGACGAAGCTTAGAATGCACGATGGGAGGACATTCTATGGCAGATTATACGTTGCACATACCCCTCGTTCCCAACGACGAGACCACAAGACCAAGATTTCAGGACTCTGAGGCCTATGTCCAGCAGAGGACTAATACAGGCTGAAGATTATGATTATTCTAAGTAAGTTTCCTATCAGATATATGGTGGTCGAGATCTGGGAAAAATAGGGTCGCAAACTGGAATTTTTGGACGAGAACTGGTAAAATGAGGTATTTCGGATTAAAATATTATTTTAAAATTAACAGTTAAATTTAAGAAGAAAGTCTATTTTTCATGTGAAAATAGAGTATATTAGCCATGTGGTGCAATCAGTTTTATTCTTAAAAGCTCAAAAAAATATATTTATTTCGATATCTGAATCTGACAACTCCGCTAATTGGACGCAAACAGGCGCAATGACCCTACGATGAAAAAGTCTTAGCCAAAGAGATAAAAAGATCATAGAAAATAAATGCATTATTATTCCGTAAATTATTTTTTGAATTTTACTTGAGTATTTTTATAGTTGACCTCACCCTATACAGGATAGATTTTGCCCCCTTATGTACTTAGAGCAGTACATAAGGGGTAACTTTAACCAGTGTACCGGAAATACAGCTACCGTAAAATGGTCTTAGGAGTTTATCCTGTGATCCCCAATATCAAAGAAAGAAATGGGTTCTCGTAAAATTTTTAATTTTACACGAAGTTTTTGGATGCCAATCGATCCTGCTTGCAGGGCGTATAAAAACTTCCCCAAAGCATTACTTATGCAGTTATTACGTGAGTTCTACTCAAGCTTAGAATCTCTACACAAGTTAATCTTTATTATAGAACGTCAAGCCCCCTTATGGGGCTTGACGTTACTCTACGTTACCCTACTCACACCGGCGGCGCGGCGGCGCTTATTTTTAAGCGCGACCTGTGTCGCACGATTTTGCGATATTTGTTTGTAGTACATTTTGTACTAAAACGCATACATTGACGCACATTGCTGCTATTTTTATCGCCGCGATTCGGCTTGTCCAAGGGTTTTCCGAGTCCTGCGATTTTGCTTCTTTTGAAGCTGCGATTTTTAATAAGCATAGAGTTTATAGAGTATAAAAAGGTTTGGCACGTAGGTAGAAATCATTTTCTAGCCTTGCTCAAGCGTGATCCAGACCACACTTGAATAAAGATGAGTTCGAAGGATCACTAGGCAGAGATATAAAAGTTTAAAATCGTTCTAAAATAGGCAATTACTCAAAAAAACCGTTCAATAATGCGTAATAACGTCGTAGGAAGGCATCGTTATTTGAGGTTTAGGTATATGAGTGAGTGTAGATTTTGACATGTGTTCCCAAGCATTGTTTTAAAATTAGTCTTTACTCAAAACTATACATAAGCACCACGCATAGATCAAAGACTGAGCATGCTATCATAATACAGGAAACCGGGGGTCGATGATGTCGAAGTTCAAAATTTGGGCATGCTGAGCATACCTAGGTAAATGCTGAGTGTTGAGAAGCGGTGCACCGCACGCAGTGAACGCGCCGAATCGCATTCACCATTTAACAGGCGTACTCGACTCAGTTTTGACAACTCTTGTTAAATGTTTTGACCGCTGCTCTTAGAATTCGGCGTCGATGAAATCGGTGCCATTGAATCGTCATAAACGAGGCTCAGTTATTGTATTCTCTTTGGAGGCTCTGTTCATGTGACCCCAAATAGTACAGTAATCTAAAGGCTTAAGATTGATACTCCTCGCTGGCCATGGAATAGGCCTTCTACCAATCCATCGGTTCGGAGTCGGAGAGAGTTGTAGACTTAAACAAAATCGTTAGAAACTACCTAATAAGTTTTTATGTTATAACGATTCTAGTTTTCGTGAAGTTAGCCCCCCCATCTAATTTTTTCAAAACTTCCGTTTTCGACTGTGATCTCATTTTGCTTGTCCAAGTCAAAATCTGACTGACATTTCTCGTCGTTAGCAATCTTGCCAACGACGAGGGCCGGAAAGCCCTCGGCACACAGAGGCTAATTAATTAGCGAGTCTTGTGAAGCGCGATTCCTTGCACACAGCGGCTTATTATTAAGTGCGATTTCGGCAGTGAGGACGCGCGCCCCCGCCTCCCCTCCCCACCTTACCGGCTGCGCGAACGACGACCGTCCCGCCACCCCGCACTGCCACCCGCAAGACGCAGCTTCAAAAAGAAGCCAAATCGCAGCTTCAAGGGAAGCAAAATCGCAGGACGCGCAAATGCCAACGCCTCGGACAAGCCGAATCGCCGTGACAAAATAGGGCAGTGTGTGTCAATGTATACGTTTTAGTACAACATTATATCGTCGTTCGCTGGGGCTGCACTGCTCATCAAAGTCACTTAGTGACATTACGCGGACAATTTTATTTGAAGGGTCTCGCTCTTCCATAAGATGGTGATCTTATGGAAGAGCGAGTCGGAACACAAGTTTTTTATGCCTAAATGAGGGTCTCAACTATAGAATTACTGATTTTTATATTATTACAGAAATAAATATTATTATTATTATCTACCTTAGTGGCTCTTAGTTATTATTTGCAGATAACAAACTAGAAATGAAATAAAATTCTGCTGTCCGATAAGATTCAAGGTAAGAGAAGATATTAAGTAATATTTAATGAAAGTATTCGCACATCTTTTGGTCATTACATTCTGAAAAATCTAACTAGAGTACGTTAACTAAAGCAAAACCACCCGTATTAAGGTACCTATCACAATAAGCATCATATTAATAACCTGTGGAAAGTTTACTAACATTCCTTAGAATGCAAGGGTCATAACCACCACGGAGGGATAGCGAGGTCGTATTTTTGTCCAGAGTTGAAGGAAATTGAACGACCCCTAAAGTAGTAGTTAAATTCATTATTTGCATGCAATTTACGCAGTGGAACATACTGGGCTGGTCGCATTGCCCGGATCTTGCAAAAAGTAACGTTCAAAGTCTCGAACACCGCTGTAAGGTCGCTTGTCTCTCAATCTTTAAAGGATAAATTTCGGAGAATGTTCACAGAAACTACATTTGATGATCCCAGAATTTTAGTATCTTCACACAAAGACTTCAGATCAATTGAATCAAAATTGCGCTGCAGAAGAATTTTAGGTTTGCCTCTAGGAAGTCACATCTTATAAGATAAAAATATTAGGTCATCATGATAATTATTTTATCTTTTGAACTCAACTAGAATAATTACTTATGTAACATGGAGTACAACAAGATGAACTAACATAATAACATCTTATTGAGTTTGCTAGAATTAACTAACTTACCTACGCTTTACTATGTATCTCAGTTACCATAACAATTTTACATAATTTATTAAACGATAGGGTTTATGGTAAAATTATCTATATTTTGTTCATAGAAATCATTTTTGTAATTATGAGCCATGAGTTGCACCGATTTCAAGATTAAAAAAAACTAATAAAAAATCGCGATTATTTCGGAACTAGCTTTCTGCACATAATGACTTCTCGCCCCACGACGACGACACTGCAAGCCAATATCGCAAAATTGCGTGACACAGGTCGCGCTTAAAAATTGGTGCCGGTGTGAGTAGGGCTTTAGTCACCACACCAAAACGCCACTCAATTTGATTGGATAGACTTTAAAAGCTCTACCCCTATGCTCTACCTACCCTGTGCAAGCATGACAGTGACACAAGTAAGCAAAGAAATTTTTTTTTAATTTGCCCATAAATCGATGTTCCCAGCTACGCGCGGTCCACGGACAAAAGAAATCACTCTCCCGCGCGGTCTGACGACCCCTAGTAATATATAAACTCTATGGACGACCCAGATTATCAAGCGAAATTTTGGCTTGCTATTGTGAGTACCTAATAATTTAAGGGTCAGAACTTGTACAAATAATATAACTTTATTATGTAAAAGGTATGTTTGTTAATTCCCATAATAAAATCTTATCTTATGTATTTCTATCATCTCTCCAGTTCCATAACACGTCTACAATACTTCTCGTAGTAGTTTTGGTATAAACATGTTTCCCAAAATGTATAAAACACGTCAGTAACAAAAAGCAAACGACAGTGGCGGCCATAGAGTTAATATAGTACAAGCCTCGGTACAAGCTGTACGGGGCGTAATAAAAATATTAAAAAAAAAACTGACTGTTGTGGAACAAAAAGAAACCACATTACGTCTAGGATTCTCTTTGACCACAGCCACAGATCAAAATAAAAATATACCAATACCTACCAAGCACTTTCGCGCATGTTTCGCGTTGTATTTTATCGAAAATAATTTGGATCTCTACATTTAAACGTAAACTAAATTAAAAAGTGATTTTTGTGATTCTACTTCTAGTTAAAATTTTCCCGTATACAACGCTCAGTGTTTAGCCATAACGTTATACCGTGCTACAGACGAGGTAACTATAGATTTACCTTCCATTTTATAAATGAGAATACAATCTACGTACCGTGGGCTTTCAATGGCAGATAACTTTCACCTTTCTCTCCTGCTATTTACACTGTGTTGACTATAAAATGGAACTTGAAGCGTACAAGTGCACTTGTACATACACCATAAAACCTTTGCCATTAAATGCTTTCATGCCCATGTAGGTACCAACTGTTGTGTTCAAGTATGAAAAAACAAACATTGTCCTGCCTTCAGCATCGCCCGGCTCAAGGTACCCATGTAAAAAGTTAATTTCATATCCTGATCACCGCTTCTTTACTAGTACACACATTATGAAATTATATTCGTTATTTGCTTATTATTTTTAGGTCTACTTGCGTCATTAACTTAAGTGCTGAGGGTCGGGACCTATGTAGGACCTTGGAACACACTATGTGTCTCCATCGAATGGTTTTCTGCACTTGCTGCAATTTTTGGTCTATTTATCTTATTTAATCAATAAAACTTGCAGATATTCCCATGGAATTCTTGACTTGAGTGGCTGGCCTCAACAGCTGAGTGTTATTTGCCATTGAGGAATTGAATGGCTATGTATTACTACGCAAGTAAGCTGAATGAGGCTTCATGTAGTGGATGCAATATAAAAGTGCCCCCGGCACCCACAGAGCCAGCCCCAGCACCCCCGCCCCCCTCTGAACATGCTCCCTTACCCCCTGATGCGTCTCTACTGCATGGCACAGGACTTTCCTACTATGATGTAAGTCTCACAACCTTGCAATAAAGTTTTACTTTATGTTTAATAAGAATGTGATGTTGGTTGGCCCCGACTGGGGTTCCATTTCTGAAAACCTATGAGGTGTAACAAAATGAGTGGTTTATTCTGAAAACAAGGTGATCCTTAACCTGCTGGGTCATCAAAACTCATCATTAATTTTGTTTCTAAGATCTAGTAGGTACTCCCATTTTGTGGCAACATAAATAGAAGTGATAAATAACAAATTACTACTACCAATGACAGTGACCTCAGCAGGCCAAAAAATTTTTATTTCCTCTGCCATATAAAGTACAAACGTATTGTAATCTTATTAAACTAGATACTCCACCCTCTATATAGGGAGTTAGCTATGATACATTGTTTGCTACTCAATTGAATTTGACATACAAAGAGCCACACCAATAATATGTTGAACATATCTTGTTCCTACCTAAGTAAAAAAACATTTAAATATAATATTTAAATTTTGGAACTTAGAAATGTGTTTTGTTATCAGAATGATGATTACTTCTCCATGGTGAGAGGAAACAAATTCATGTCGGAGAGTGCATGCAAACATATTGTGATGAGTGGAGGTATCAACTTTATGTCTAATCAAAAATCAGAGACAACACAGGTAATATTATTGTGTATGCTACCTTCACATAAACAAGCTTCTGCCTGCTTCTTTGGTCATGTGGTACAGTTAGGCCCGTATTATGAAAATCTGCTCGGTTATCGAACTATGCTTGAGTAACACTTTTCTATGGCAAAAACGTCACTCAAGTATAGACCTGTGACTGAGCAAGATTTCATAATACGGACCTTTGTGTTATAAAATCAAAGAGTCCAGCAAAGCTATAAGTAGATCTTCCAAAAGCTCAATTTTTTATATGCTATCAGATAAACCTAAGAATTTAAAGTGGTCAATAGTGTGCATGATAAAGTTTAGTCTGACAGCATGTATAAAATTTAACTAGGTACAAGAAGTTCTTCATTGGTTTAGTGAGATGCTTAGATCTCTCTGACGCATAACAAATAAGCCTATGGGATAATAAAGATACACATCAGTAAAGCATCAAGTGTTTAGCTTAAATATTAACATCTTTCCAGCTCACAGCAGTTATTGCACCAGGGGTAAAAGCCGTAGCAGCGCTGCCATACACTAACTCAGACAGAACTGATGTTGAGTACCAAGATGGTCAAATAGTGAGTGCTTCCCTTGAAGCACTGGTGGATATGTTAAGACCAGGAGCTCACAAAACTTTTACATTCACATTCCTGCTGTGCTCTCGCTTATTCGTCAAACCTCATGAGCTGCTTAACAAACTTTGTAAAAGATACTTTAAGACCTATGATAAAATTGTAAGTAAACAAATCACTTACTTATATTATACTGTTATTGATAATTAGCAAATCACACGGCTGGATTACACCAACACTGTTATCGGCCAATCTTTTATTACTTGGGCGCATCAATCAAAGGTTGTGCTGGCCCCCCTGATTCACAATGTGCACGCCATGTATAGAAAGCACTTTAATTAGTGCTATTCTAGTGGTTGGACAGAAAGCACGCCTAGCAATATTGAACGAATCACATGTTCAAGACACAAAAATGGATGGGAATGGATTTACTTCACAATTTATTCATTTTAGGGTAAAGCTGAGACAAAGGATCCGATTGACAAGGAGCTCAATGACATGACTGCATTGGTACGAGTGCTGAATCAATGGACAACCATGTTCCCGTATGACTTTCGTGATGACCGAGTCATGGCCCTTGTACGCAGTATTACCCAAAGGTAGAGACAAGTTTCCAAAACATATTCTTCTTTTTAAGGTGGAACTTACATAGGTATATTAGTATTTTATATGTTCTATAAGTCGTTATGGAGTCTATCGATATTATGTTTACTTTAGTTATTAATCTAAAATACTTGTATAGAATAATTAAATTGATATGAACATAGAACTGCCTAAAACAGGTATCTAAAGTTTTCTCCATAAGTACCGACTTAAAACGTAGCATAATGTTATGAAGGTAGGTAAGGTACTTAATTTTATGCTATGAAACGTCAATGAGGTGCTTATCAGTGGACCAATACAGACTGTTGAGAATATAGAACAAAGCTGAAATAATATTTATTCCATAGCACAAGTTCTGCTTAGTTTGGCGCTATGACGAAGCTGTGTGGATTGTCTAGCGTTATTTATTTATTTACAGGTGCGCCTCAGAACACATGTCGCTAGTGAGGGTAGAAATGTCAACAACTCTGGAAAAACTGCTTGATAAATTGACAGCACTCGAACAGTACGAGGAAACGTTGGTGGAGGTACCGCAAGTAGCATCTGCGGACCAATTACCGCAGGTTAGTCGTTGATCTTCATACAAGGTGGTCCGAATCATTGTCACCCTATGGTAGCTTACTGCTGTGCTGGACAAGGGCTTCATAAATAAGGTCTAGCATTCCGGAGAGACACCTGCATACTTCACTGCCCGCTCGCCACTTTATTGAAACCAAACTAGGTGTGCCGCATCATCGCCATCAGCAGTCTATGGTAGTCTACTGCTGGACATAGGCTTATTCATGATCCAATAAACAATAACTGGCATTCCTGTAGTGATACTTGCATACGCCGCTGTCCAGTCGCCACTTTATTGAATAAAGTGGCGACTAGACAGTGACGTATGCTGCCAATATAAAATAATATAATGTACTAAGTACATCAGATATTTAGTACCCATAGCACGAGCTCTGCGTAGCTTGCGGCTTGATAATGCTGTGTGATTTATCTAGCATTGTATTTTTTTATTACTTCCTTTATTGGTAACGCTACTTAAGTTAATAGCTAGGTATATTTTATTTTTTTAATGCACAAATGATAAACAAAACCACAGTACTTAACCTCAATGATGGATGTCATAACCTCTAGACCACTAAGTCGTCACACCTATCAAAATTTATTTGATTTCTTATACTGGGTTTGTTTTACCCATAGTGTAAAACAAACCCAAAAAAATTACATTAATAAAACATAACCATTTACCGTATTACAGGGCGACATCCTAACACTAGGCCTGACACCAGTCGAGCTAGCAAACCAGCTCACAATAGTTGAGTTACAACGCCTATCATTTGTCGGGCCGGAGGAGTTGGTCCAGACGTTTGCTCCCACGCAAGCACCTGCCACTGCGGGAAGCAAAGGTTCTATAAACTTGCACCATATCGAGACGAAATGCACTCGGAACTTGGAAGCGTACGCGGATTGGTTTAACCGTCTGAGTTACTTAGTAGCTACTGATATTGTTAAGGTACTTATGCTTTTATCAAATATATTTCACAATCGGAATTTAAATATGGAGACGTAAACTTAATGTACATACAAAAATACGTTGTGTTATTTTAATATCGAGTAATGAAGCGTCGAAATAATAAAATATATGATCAAATGAACTTTACTGACATGAAATTCGGTCATTGTTTTATGAGATGCTTCCTTACGAAGATATTAACTCTCTGCCACCTGGGACCCTGATGGAAAGTTGTATCTTCCTCTCTAAAGAATGAGAACCATAGACATTTTAATATTTGAATTTAATTTGTCGCTTTGTACAAATTAGGCTAAAGCCATTAGGGCCATACTGCCTGGTCTTTCGTTAAACAATTTTCATATCTAATACAATCTAATGCATGTCTTTACAGTTCAGCCATAATTTTTCCACCTCAGAACCATAGACAGAATGATCATCCATCAGCATGATGGACGATAGGAAATTCTTCTTACTCTATGAATTTCGATCGAAGAAGGTGCGATCTTGCCTTGTAGGTTATGTATAATATGTCCTAGCCAGTCTCCGTTGAGACCGAAGTGCTGTGGCCGACATTCGGCTACCTTACACTTACTTTTATTTTATTTATTTTTTTATTTTGCTTTATTCGGAGAACAAACAGTTTTACACACTTTAGAAATAAACTTAGATACTAACTTTTAACAATTTATATGTCCTCGCATGTAGAAGCTAAAAGGTTGCTTGCTTGCGGAGAAGGAGTAAAAAAAAATATTATGAGAACAATAAAGAAAAAAAACAAAAACAGTCCTGTCCTTTTAACAAGAAATGTACCTACAAGAAGGTAAACAATGATTAAACTTACAAATAACAGAACTTTAAATAACTAGATACCAATAATTGAAAAGAAATTATACACACAAGACAGGGACTGAATGATAGGGGAAAAAAAAAACTTAATATAGGTACTAAAAAACATAAAGTCTTTTAAAATAAAATATTCTGATAGAATAAAATTGAAAATATTTTAAAGTATATCTATAATAATGATAATAATATCTGTTTATTTCCTCTTCACAATAGGTTTTTCTTAAAACAAAAATCATCTAACTTGGCAATCAACTTTCAGCCCGTGAAAAGCAAGTACAGAGCGCGAGTTATTGAGCAATGGGTGATGACTGCTAGAGAATGCTTCAACCTCGGGAATTTCAATTCCCTGATGGCGATCATAAGCGCGCTGAATATGGCGCCGGTTTCTAGGCTAAAGAAGACGGTAAGTAAGCTATGACAATATATCCGGCTAGCCAGAGACTTAACACGCCTTGTTCGAGATAAAAAGTTATCGACCCAATCTCACGTGATCGTTAATGACGATGTGGCCGACGATGTATCACTGAGGTAGAAGACACTCTTGAATAACTCTCAAAGACACCTATTCATACTTCTCTTCAGAAGAAGTATGAATAGGTGTCTTCTAGAAGGACGACCAGGTGAAATTGTGGTCAGACGAAGGTCTGTGCAGGATTTAAAAAGTTCAAATAAGTGGATGGATGAATGTTTGTTACCTCTAGGTATGCGAACAAATTACTGAACGGATCGAGCTGTGATTTTGCATAGATACATTTTGACCTTCAAGTCTAGACATATAATCACACATAGGTCAATTATTAGGTATCCCATAAGTCAGTTCGCATGGGATAAAAATAACCATATACCAAAACAACCTAGGTATTTTTTGACTTACAAAAATGTATCTTTGGGCTACTTTTATCCTGCAAGGCCGCAGGTAGAAAATAGTTTATTTAGAAAGATACTAATATTATAAATTCGAAAGTAATTCTGTCTGTCTGTTACCTTTTCACGCCTAAACGGCTGAAAAGATCTCAATGAAATTGAGTAGGGAGGTAGAGTAGGGACAGACATTAGGCTACTTTTCATCGTGGAAAAGAGCGTGTGGAGCTGTGTTTCTACCGAAGCTGAGCGGAGATGTATAATGGTTAGACTGGAGCGGAAATGTGCTCTGGCTATAGAGCGGAACTGAGCTGCGTACGACAAGCGTTAGATGTTTGTTGAGAGCGGCGGCGGCGTGCAGTGAAGATCGCCGCACATATCTCTTAGCTGCGTGCCGTCGAATCTCCAGCTTGCGAGGCACAGCTCACATCTCCGCTTCGATTGCGCCCTACAAATGTGATGCATCTCCGCTCGGTGATACCAACTGACGCTGTGCGGAAACGAGTTGCGTGAATCTCGACGTTCTATTGGTTGTTTAAAACACATATCTCCCTTCGTCTCATCTCCGCTTTAGTAGAGTCCGGCAATTATAATTATAATTAATTATAATAAGCAGGTAGATAATGCTATCTAGCATTATGTTCGCCTATGTACAACTTTTGTGCGATAAAGTATATTCTATATACCTTTCTATAATGTATTTCTCAAACTGACACTTTGTATCTTAAAGTACTGACTTATGTTTATTTCAATGCAGTGGAGTAGAACTTCAGGCGTTTGCGGACAACAGCTACGGCAGCTAGAGCTATGTGTGGAGCCTAGCGGAAACCATGCAAGGTAACCAACATGAATTTGCACTTGTACAGGCGAGAAAGTGCCCAATTTCTATCGAGTGTGTCATTTAGCTGTGTGGTGCTGGCTTAGAATTTGCACCACTCCATCTCTTCCCGTGGGTGTCGTAAGTAGCGATTGAGGGATATCCACCGGGGGGCAGCAGCGGACCCTACCGAACCTGCAACAATTCTACCACCGAACTGCGATCCCCGTATGCACAGCGTGGGGATTATGGGGATTATGAGGCCTGCGTCCAGCAGTGGACCAATACAGGCTGTCGAGCTTGAGGTGTCAATTGAGCCGGCGGCATTTGGTGTATGGAATTGTGCCACACACGAGGTAGGAATGGCACTTTCTCCCGAGATACGAAGTGTTTTATATTAATATTATTATATAAGTACATTAATACAAATTATAAACTCAAACGTACCAATTAAATTGCGAGAGCGTTTTTCACGTGGTTCTTTTTTTGAATTATTCCGAAGAGGCTGATATCATACGGCGAATCAGGAGTAAAAACTTTTATGAAAATAACCATAGCTACCGGCTGATATTTTAGAAAAAAGAAAACACGTTAGAAATGGATTTCCATACACTTTTCTCTTCCGCTAAACGCTACATTGACATTCCAAAGAGTTCTGAACTTTACCCAACACTTCTTGAATTTGCATGTTGTAATTTTCGAGTTAAAAAAGTAGCGATCTACTTAAACGCAAACATTATAATTGTGACGATCTCTGTGGCGCAGCGGTTAAAAGTCCGCCAGCGACGCAGTTGGGTTTGATTCCCGCCTCGGTACAAATGTTTGAACGATCTGTACATATTTTTTCAGGGTGTTATGGTCGTTTTCTGGGTATGATAAAAATATTTATCTATGTAATGTATTGTAATATCTGTATCAGTCATCTATTACCTAGGGGCTAGATGATGCTGAGTGGATTGTCCAGCATGATTTATTATTATTATTATTTATAATTTTACAGATACCGAGCAGCTCTGGCGGCTGCGCCCACTGAGACAGCAGTCGCTTTGCTTTCCGTAACCTGCCGGGATTTGCACTTTGCTAATCAAGGATCACCTTCAAAGTAGGTACCTCATCGGCAATTATACGTTTACTGTACTGCTGAATACTATGGAATACCTATACTACACTGTGGAAAGAGCTATGATCAGTGTCTCCACTAACCGATGCTGTGGTGATTTCAGACTGGCAGGCAACCGCGTGAACTTCGTGAAGTGTTCCCTTCTGGCGCGGCATGTTAGCAACCAGCTGGCGTCGCGGCGGCTGACGAGCGACGAGCCTGCAGTGGCCGGCCCGCAGTCCCCGCACCACGGCGTGTGGCGGTACCTCAACGACCGGCCCACGCTGACTGAACTAGGTGACTAACTAGGGTTAGGGTGTCTTCAAGTGTTACTAGCGTGGCATGTTAGCAACCATCTGGCGTCGTGGCGGCTGACGAGCGACGAGCCTGCAGTGGCCGGCCCGCAGTCCCCGCACCACGGCGTGTGGCGGTACCTCAACGACCGGCCCACGCTGACTGAACTAGGTGACTAACTAGGGTTAGGGTGTCTTCAAGTGTTACTAGCGTGGCATGTTAGCAACCATCTGGCGTCGTGGCGGCTGACGAGCGACGAGCCTGCAGTGGCCGGCCCGCAGTCCCCGCACCACGGCGTGTGGCGGTACCTCAACGACCGGCCCACGCTGACTGAACTAGGTGACTAACTAGGGTTAGGGTGTCTTCAAGTGTTACTAGCGTGGCATGTTAGCAACCATCTGGCGTCGCGGCGGCTGACGAGCGTCGAGCTTGCAGCGGCCGCACCACGGCGTGTGGCGGTACCTCAACGCTGACTGAACTAGAGATACATAGGGATACATTTATTGAACAACACAGTTACAATAAATGTATCTCTCTCTCGCCCTATGTATCTCTGACTAGAACTAGGTGACTAATTGTCGCTACATCTAAGAAACATACACGCTCTCGCTCGATTGATCTGTACCCACCATTGTAGTTAATGAGTTTGTCAAACTGCTGTAGATCTATAAAGTATTTTTTATTGTTTTCAGGTTTGGAGCTCACTTCCTTCGAGCGGGAACCCCCGGTGGACCAACTAGAGAAAGAACGACTGAAACGTCTACGAGGTTCGAGCTAAGATCTTTGCTACGTGAGTCATAATAAGTCGTCTTTTATATACCTTAAACCAGTACTATTTTATTCCAGTCCGGCTGGGCCACTGGTATGCGTTTTTGTCCAATATTTACATGATTTTTACCTGATATCTTACCTATCGACCTGATGGCCTTATTTTCGGTATATTTGCTGAATACCAGTGGTTTTTATTGTATTATTTATGTGTTTTGTGTACGGGCAATATCTTAAAATTAGATTTTTCGAGATTAGTTTCTCTAAAAAGATTTGAGCATTTAATCTGATTACTGAAACATTTAGAATAACTCACAATAGATAGTGAAAAGCGAACATAATTCGTATTCTGTATTTCGTCGTTGTAGTGTTGGTAACGTAAGTGAATATTTATTGACAATGAAATATTATGGATTAGAATACTTATACACATGTATTAGCCAATTCTTTTTATATCACTTTTTCCCGTCACTATCTTATATCACTCCTTTTATAAATGTTAAATTTTAAATCATATATCAACAAAATTATATAATGAAATAAGTAATTTAAGTATAAGTCGCTTTATTGGATTGTTTTAATAAACATATGCAAATATGGAATTTGCTGTGTATGTTATATTAAAATAGTAAATATTAAAGTACTAACATATTTATTAGTAATTAATATAATCGGAAAATATATTAAAGAGGCCATCTTAATCCAAGTTCCTTACACCCCAGTATTTGCATGTTTAATGTATCGCCATTTTAAAGTATCTCATAAAATTAATGTAAGTATTACGATATTACTTAAAACTATTTGTACTCAAAAATGATCTCATTTACGTGGTTTAAATTGTATTTCATAATATGAGTTGTGTTCATGTAGAATGTGGAAAAATAAGGTTATTTACAAGTTAATGTATGACTGTAGATTATGTGTCATTGTTATATTAAAAGTCTTAATTCAAATCACTATTGAACGTTAAGAGTCGCGGTACATATTAATTTATAAGATATCTAGCTAATAATTGTAATTAATACAAAAAAGTATTATACAACTAAGTTATTTTTAAAATAATATAGCTCTTCGTTTTAAAATAACCGACTTAACTAGTTCCCCTCGAAGATTCCGCCTCGCTATTTCGAGCTCAAATTTTCCATTCTTTGCATGTTAGACGTACGTTATACATAGAATAACAGCTCAACTGTCTAGGTACCTACTCTTCATAACTTTACTGTTTGAATCTCTCGAGTAACAAATGTGTACTTAATTAGTCGTATGTATGTTTATTTTGTAAGTTTATTGACTTAGAATCACTTTATGTAGTTTTTGGGTTACATGTTGTAACAAGTGTTGATTGCCATGTAAGTTTATACATTAGCCTTTGTAGGTTTGTATTCATAGATATGAGTAAAATTCTGTAGATATGGTACGTTGTCCCAGCGCTAACTCATCAAATGACTGTTGTGTTACAACTAAACGCAAAGACACGCTATTTCCAATATTATGGAATACACCTACCTAATGAACATCAAAGATGGAAATACTTAGTACCAAAGTGCGACCGCGACAAAAAACGAACGCCGCCGCCGCCCCAGTCCGACTATGACTGAGATGGGTGGTCCGACTATGACCTAATTGGACCTAATGAGAAGCTGTTACCCTATCTTCAGAATTTTACTCAAATCGATGATTATTCTAGGTAGTTTGTATGCCATATCTGAGCAAATGGAATGATGAGCAGAGTAGATAACCGCCTCTATACTCAGAAAAATAGACAATTAATAGTAGTAATGTAGAAATCAACGTTGAAGTTATTCGTAGACGGTCAACTGTATTGGGCGTCTACCAATAGGGTATATGCATCGATTTTTTTTATTGTTTTAATCGATTCTTTAGGTCATTATTTAACCGAAAAATGATAAGACGCTCACTGAATTTTGCAATAACAAGGTTTAAAAAATCAAAACTACAATCATTTTCGGGTGATAAAAACGCTGCCATATTGGCGCCATGTCTATTTGACGTCGACGTTCACACTCGATTAAAACCTTTTGTGACGACCTCGGTAGTGATCATCTCAGGAAAGAGGTTTTTCGAAAAAGCTGAAAATAACCGAGAATACGAAATGTGAAGTCGGCAGAATAGTGTCAAATCATGGTGCAGTAAGCAGAATAAAAAAAGAAGAAATGTGAACAGTGATGTCACGTCCGCTCTAGTCAATGGCGTAGCGTTTTGAAATTTTGCGATTGAGATTTAAAATATCAATTTTTCAATGGTTAAATGCTACAATAAAAACCTCTCAAAATGCAAAAATAAATATGTAGATATGTTTCTATATCAACAGAGAACACGTATATATATTTTTAGCCATTTTGAAGTCACATGCATATACCCTATTGTCCAAAGTGACCTCTGTAATAGACTTATTTGTGCTCATTGTTCCTAGAATTAATTTGTATGAAAGCCATTATGTTACTAGGTATTAAATGCAGGGGTTTGATCCTTGCTCTGTAGAGCAGCTATTTATTCTGTGTTACCTAGTGTTACATTCCAATTCTACTTATCAGACTGATTCGTGTACTTATTTCGACATGTTTATTTATTGTGTTAATAGCTATTGTATTTTAATTTAGCACCTAAACAGTATTGGTTTCTGCTTTAATTATTTAACTACTATTTCGTCACAAGAAGTGACACATAAATATAAATTACTAACGTAAACAATGGACCCCAAAATGCTAATAGGCTAGAACTAGAGCTATTTATTGGTGGTAGAAAATGTATTGACATCATAATAATATTTAAAATTTAAAACAACGGATATATACTATTTCTAAGTAGAAGTAGAAAGATATGGGTTATCAGTTGTCTCTAAATTAAAAAAAAAATATGGGCGCGTCACGACACGCCATGTAACGACACGACACCTATGTTTCCGCCTTCAAATACCAATTGTTTGACCATTTGTTAATATACCAAGTTTGATAGACAGCAAATCAACAATATTAACTGTAAATAGAAGCAGTTCTGTGTTAAATCATAAAATACTTACGGTCTCTATTCCGTCTAAGTAGCTCACTCAAACCAAATTATTGACTACTTATTACGAGTAAATAAAGCAAGCAAATATAGTGTTGTCTAGATGTTCCAAGAAAAACTTACCTCCTTTTTATGGAGTCGGTTAAAAGGTAATTCATTCGCACATCACTTCTCAGTTTTGAGCCGTAAGTAGGCCGTAAGTTTGTTTTCTCCATCGATAGTATCGATATATTCTATTTCTATATAGGTTTTGCGTAGCTTCAAATTTGGGCGCTTCCCAAAGTATTTACAAAAAGAAAAGTTCCGCTAGATACTGTCGATGAACTTAACTGAAGGCTTCTTCAAAATTCATATCAATCAAAGAGCGATAGTCGAAGAAGCTAAAGTGGATTACGCTCACTTATCTCCCACAATTTGACAATCTATCGAAGGTATGTAGGTACTTTTTTCAGTAACTTGCCTCGGTTGGTAAACGAAACAAAGTCAGGATGTGCGGAGTTCTACAATGTTTCAGCGGAAACCTAGTTTAAGAGAGAAGTAGACAAGTTATAGTACTTTCTCGGGTGAGCTTCCCGAATAGTTAAGTATTCAATGAAGACATACAAAATCGCTGAGAAAACGGATATTGCATATCCGTTTTCAATAGTTTTATCTAAATGTGACTAAGAATTTATTTAAACTATAAGTTGCAATCTGATCTAATAAAATAATTACTAGTTACTGTCGTAATAATATATTATAATCATTGAAACTTACAAACAATTCTCCGAGATATTAAATTGTCATTATAATACTAAATTATGTGTTTTATTTTATGTAACCTTCCGCCATCCATACGAATATCTGGTAATATTATGAATTCGAAAGTCTGTTACCTTGTTTTCACGCCTTAACGGCTGAATGGATTCTAATGAAATGTGGCAGATAAGTAAATGGTATCCCGGGACGAACATTACGTGAAAAGCGCATGCGAAGCTGCAGGCAGCAGCTAGTTTTATTATACAAGATAACGTTATTCTGTCTTGTTCCTCTTTCATAAACAGCTGAACGAATCTAAATGAAATTTTCTAGGGAGAGATATACGGTTTTCCGGGGACGGGGATAGGCTACTACTATCTTTATATTCGGAAAAGAACATGCGAAACCGCGGGCAGGAGCTTGTCTATTTATGAGGCGTACTTTAAAATGATCCATTTCGACCGTAACGAAATGGATCATTTTATAGTCTGCCTCATAAATCGACCATAATGGCTCATTTGACGACCTCTGTGGCGCAGTGGGCGAAGGTCCGCCTGCGACGCAGGAGGTTGCGGGTTCGATTCCCGCCTCGGGACATATGTGTACTATCTGCAGATATTTGTTCAGGGCGATCTGGATGTTTTCTATGTATAATAAAAAATATCTATCTATGTAGTGTATTGTATTATGTATATCGTTTATCTAGTCCCCATAACACAAGCTCTGCTTAGCTTGGGGCTAGATAATGCTGAGTGAATTGTCCGACATTATTTATTTATTTTCTAGTTTGCCTCATAAATAGACCGTAATGAATAATTTTCTAGTCTGCCTCATAAATAGACCGTAATGAACCATTTTCTAGTCTGCCTCATAATTAAATAGACAAGCTCCTGATCTAGGGAATTTCCTGCAATACTTAAGGAAACACATTGAACTATTAAATATATTTATTTAAAAACCTATTTTTAATAACAATTTATTTCATTATTCGTAAAACTTTAAATATAACATAATTTATGCTCTAGCATATGTATCAGCATAGAATAACAACTATGTGCTACAGTAGGTACTACGCTATCTTAGCTTAACTTCTAAGATATCATTTGCTATTTCTGTTTTTGTGGTTTAAAAATATGTCAAATATAGAATACTAAAATTACAAATACTATCAGTATTTAAAGCGGAATCCTATGTAAGTAAAATCATGAACCAAAGTTCCACCGTCGACTTATATTGCGATTTTCTAGCACCTCATAGGGCTGCCATCAGGATTGGTAGGTATTTTGGGTTTGCAAACCTTCTTTCTTCCGTCGGATCCACTCACCATAGTACACGTAAACGTGAAATACCCGCAAGAAGATGATTTCGTGTAATACGTGTGAGAATATTGTTTCCTTATATTATTTTTATCGTCCAGAGATCTCGTCACTGACTTTGATACCGATACATATCTATTGTCATCAGGCTTAGGGCTGGAAAGAGACCTTAAATCTTTCGGGTTCACAGGTCTACTATAGTATGACGGATTAGTATACCTTATTTTTCCAGTGCCTGGTGTTAATGAAACTGTTTGGGCTTGGGATGGCGAGTTTTTGGATCCGACAACATATGTCTTGTTTTTCGATGCAACAGATTTAACGCTTCCTGTAAACCCAATAGGTATAGTGTAACCACCTGTTCCCGGAACGCTTTCTCCAGGCTGGTAAGTTCTCTTTTCATCAGGTCGTTCTGAATTCTGTTGAGTTATTTCAGCGTCTTGTTCTTGAAGTGACCCAAGTAAAATGTGCTGCGTATTTCCACCCGTGGTTTGCCTGACCTCAACTCCTTTCCGTCTTGGGCTATTCAAAGATTGGTGCGTACCTGAGTTAGGAGATCTGTAATTATTAGTGTTGTATTCTCCTTGGTCGGTTTCTGGAGCGTCATTTCCTTCCGAGCTATAGCCATCATCTATGTCATATTCCTCGGGTAAGTTATCATCTTTTCCGGTATTGTAATCATAATCGGCGCTGTTTGTGCTATAATTTGGTTGAAATGAACGTCTATTTTCCTCCGAAGGATTACGATTTGAAATATTTGGATCTGTTTCAGATCTGTGGTGATCTGAATGAGGATGAGGATCATCTTGATCGAGAGGTGCCCTGCTTGTTTCTGAAACTTTTTCTGTAGTTACCCTCTCACCGAATGGTATATCAGTGAACGGAACAACGTCGGTGGATGATACTTCGCTATCTGATATTTCTGGTAATGGTTCAGGTGGAGCTGACTTCAAAAGATCAACATTTATATTTTTGTTACTTTCATCATTTACATCTATTTTATCAAAAGGAAGTCTATTGGGAAACACTGTGTCTTTGTCAACACTTGCTCCTGACTGAGCAGCGCCATTGTATGTTATTCCGTATTTAAATATACCGCGTAGCTGTGATTGTGACATTCCAGTTCGACCACTGGACTGGGCTGATGAAGTGCCTCCACCAACGAATGGATTAGTTTGTAAGTCGTGAGTCTTATCGCCCTCTTTGTATGGTGTAAATCCTATTTGTGCTTGAGACGAGGTGCTGCCTGGACCCCTGGCTTGCGCATCGGCCATACCTCCTTTGACACTACCTTGTACTTGTGTATTAGAAGAATGCATTGAGCCGTCACTCTGAGAACCCGTTAATATTGAACCAGTTTCTGATCCTAATTTAACACTGGCTTGTGATTTATTGTTTCTGCCACTTCCCTGAGCGTTACTTGATGCTCCCTTCTTGTCTCCCGTCACTTCGCTGTTGGCTGCTTTATTCTCCCCAGTGATCTCGGCTTGGGCTGAGAATGCGCCGCTTCCAGTATAAGATCCCTGAACTTGAGTTTGTGCACGACCCTTTTCGTTTCCGCCTTTTGAAGAAGCTATAGCTATTGTGCCATTACCGGCTTGCGAGACACTAGCTTCGGCCTGAGAATCATCTCCATCTGCGTCACTTGCTACTGAATTAGGGTCAATCACGTTTTGCGGGACACCTGAAATGAATGATGACAACTATAAAAATCTAGAAATAATGTTTAGTCCTGCTAAATAAGGCGCTGCTGCATTGTTCTTAATTGTCACTTATAAAAATATCTATTTGAATACTAGGAACAGTAGCCGGCGATAAATAATGCACATCGACCTTGGGAAAGAGACAACCCTTTATTTAAATAATACCTACCTACACTTTTTTCACACAAGGCCAGAATACATTACAGGTGTGGTAAATACTGACTGATGATTTCCTAGACTTCTATCTATCACTAAAAGAAGAATAATAAAGTGAATTTAATTTACCTGAATTTTCGCCTGTTGTTCCGGGAGTCTGTGAAATAAAAAAAAGTATTGTAATGTCATTAGGAACAAAAATATAATTGTCGGCGACTTATACAATAATACACATAACAATGTGTTTAATTAATTCGGTGAAAAACGGCTTAGGATTTTATTTCGACACATTGTCAGTGGAACCCTCTAGATATTTCGAGAGACACGAAAAAATGCGTAGAAAAGTGGAATAGCCAAGCACATTTAGGAACGTTACGGAAGTCTGTAGGGCATTTTAGAAATCCATGAAAGAATTTAGAACTCCATGGTAGACTTAGGATTGCCGAGTACCACTTGTATAAAGCACCGAGTTGAAGATTTGAGCTTGCACCCCACGAATCTTAGCATTGCTTGCGCCTTGCCCATAGGTACCCGAATTTATATGAGAGCCTATACATTCACCGGCTGTCGGCGTATTTGTAGTCTTTTATAATAATTCGTATGATACAACCCTCACGCCTTCGCCTCGCCACGGGTTCTGTGTGTGGCGGCTTGAATCTTTTGCCATCGCCGCAACAAATGATTCGTAATTGTGCTCATAAAAAGAATATTTTATGTCGTAGTTATTAAAATATCTGATGCAGCCATTTCTCTCATGTAGTCTCACTAAGAAATTAAATCACTTTGATTTTTTTATTGATTTATAGCAAATTCTTACCCATTGATTTATGCCGTAGCCTCCATTGTTGTTTGGCCCATTGTTTGGTAATCCAACCGGACTATATCCTCCGTTTGGTCCTCCTATTCCAGTGGGGCCATATGCGCCATTTGGTCCTCCTGAAGTTCCAGTAGGGCCATATCCCCCATTTGGTCCGCTTGTGGGCCCTACTGGATCAGACCCACCATTTGGACCCCCCGTTAATTCTGGGTTTGGCCCACCTGTTATTCCTGTTGGGCCATATCCCCCATTTGGTCTGCTTGCTGTCCCTGCCGGGCTATACCCTCCATTTGGACCACCTGTTGATCCTGCGTTTGGCCCGCTTGCTATTCCTGTTGGGCCATACCCACCATCTGGCGTTCCGGTTGATCCACCTGCGATTCCGGTCGGGCCATATGCGCCGTTCGGTCCCACCGAAGTTACAGTAGAACCATATCCCCCATTTGGTCCACTTGCAGTCCCTGCCGGCCTATACCCTCCATTTGAACCTCCTGTTGATCCTGCATTAGGCACACCTGCCGTTCCAGCCGGGCTATATCCACTGTTTGGCCCGCCTGCTGTTCCTGTTGGACCATATCCCCCATTTGGTCCGCTTGCGGGCCCTGCTAGACCATACCCTCCATTTGGACCTCCAGTTAACCCTGTATTTGGCCCAACTGATATTCCGGTTGGCCCATATCCCCCATTTGGTCCGCTTGCGGTCCCACCATTTGGCCCTCCGGAAGATACTCCATTTGGTCCTCCTGCGATTCCGGTCGGGCCATATGCGCCGTTTGATCCCACCGAAGTTCCAGTATTACCATATGGTCCACTTGCGGTCCCTGCCGGGCCATACCCTCCATTAAAACCTACTGTTGATCCTGCATTTGGTACACCTGAGGTTCCAGCTGGGCTATATCCACTGTTTGGCCCGCCTGCTGTTCCTGTTGGGCCATAACCGCCAATTGGTCCTCCGGAGGATCCTCCATTTGGTCCTCCTGCGATTCCGATCGGGCCATATGCGCCGTTTGATCCTCCTGAAGTTCCAGTAGGGCCATATCCCCCATTTGGTCCACTTGTAGTCCCTGCCGGACCATACCCTCCATTTGGACCTCCAGATGATCCTGCGCTTGGCCCACCTGTTATTCCTGGTGGACCATACCCACCATTTGGCCCTCCGGTTGATCCTCCATTTAGTCCTCCTGCGATTCCGGTCGGGCCATATGCGCCGTTTGGTCCTCCTGAAGTTCCAGTAGGGCCATACCCCCCATTTGGCACACCAGCAGTTCCGGTCTGGCCATATCTTACATTGGGTTCGCCTGTGGTACCTGCCGGACCAAATCCACCGGTTGGCCCTCTCGTTGTGCCCGATGGACCATATCCTCCATTTAAGCCACCCGTAGTTCCAGTTGGACCATATCCACTGTTAGGTCCTCCTGTTGTACCAATGGGGCTGTATCCCCCACCAGGCGTACCGATTTGGCCAACAGGGCCCAAAGGTCCATTTCCGTATTGCCCTGTTGAGCCTCCCGTACGTGTAGGTCCATATTGCCCGCCGGCTACGTTGGTTGTTCCGGTGTTACCTGTGCCGAAAGGTACGTTTGGACCATTATAACCAAAATATTGTGGATTTCTATTAGGATCGACCACACAGCAAATGTACTGAAGCCCTCCGGGGCCTTGAAAAGGCCCAGATGTACTTGGTATCATCCCTTGGTACACTGAATTTCCGATAGGATTTCCAGATCCGCTGCCTGGATAGTTTCCTCCACCAGTTTGCAAGTCACTTCCCCCTGGTCCTCCACTTCCATTAGGTCCAGATCCAAATACACCGTGTCCTCCCGTTTCGCCTGTTTGACCAGGCATATATCCATTATTTTCGCCTAAACCACTGGTTTGCCCGGGCCCATTTACGTTGTTTCCTCCAGGACCAGTTGATTGCCCAGAACCACCTGTTTGCCCAGGTCCGTAGCCATTATTTCCTCCCTGACCTCCTGTTTGCCCAGGCCCATATCCGCCACTTCCTCCAGTCCCCGTTTGTCCCGGCTCATAACCGTTGTGACTTCCAGGGCCACCTGTTTGCCCAGGATCATAGCCATTACTTCCTCCCTGGCTTCCTATTTGCCCGGGCCCATATCCGCTACTTCCTCCCGTTCCCAATTGTCCCGGCGCATACCCACTGTGTCCTCCAGGCCCACCTGCTTGCCCAGGTCCGTAGCCATTACTTCCTCCCTGACCTCCTGTTTGCCCAGGCCCATATCCGCCACTTCCTCCAGTCCCCGTTTGTCCAGGCCCATAAGCGTTGTATCCTCCAGGACCACCAGTTTTTCCAGGGCCGTACGCATTATTTCCGCCCTGGCCTCCTGTTTGCCCAGGTCCATATCCGCCACTTTCTCCAGTCCCCGTTAGTCCTGGCCTATATCCGTTGGGTCCTCCAGGGCCACCAGTTTGTCCCGGGCCGTATCCATTATTTCCTTCCTGACCTGTTTGCACAGGCCTATATCCGCCCCTTCCCCCTGTCTCACTTTGACCAGGTCCATATCCGTTGTGTCCTCCAGAGCCATCTGTCTGCCCAGGACCATAGCCATTATTTCCTCCCTGATCTGTTTGCCCAGGCCCATAAGCACCACTTCCTCCTGTCCCTGTTTGCCCAGGCCCATATCCGCCACTTCCTTCTGTCCCAGTTTGACCAGGTACATATCCGCCACTTCCTCCTGTCCCTGTTTGCCCAGGCCCATATCCGCCACTTCCTCCTGTCCCTGTTTGTCCAGGCCCATATCCGCCATTTCCTCCTGTCCCAGTTTGACCAGGTACATATCCGCCACTTCCTCCTGTCCCTGTTTGCCCAGGCCCATATCCGCCACTTCCTCCTGTCCCAGTTTGACCAGGTACATATCCGCCACTTCCTCCTGTCCCTGTTTGCCCAGGCCCATATCCGCCACTTCCTCCTGTCCCTGTTTGCCCAGGCCCATATCCGCCACTTCCTCCTGTCCCAGTTTGACCAGGTACATATCCATTGTTTCCTCCAGTACGACCGGTCTGCCCAGGACCATATCTTCCTGTCCCTGTTTGACCAGGCCCGTAACCACCCGTTCCAGTGTCTCGTGGTGTGTATCCACCACTTCCTACCGGACCTGTTTGCCCAGGATATCCACCATTTGTTCCTGCTCCTGGTCCACTAATTTGCCTAGGCCCATTGGGTTCACCATTACCATTTCCGCCTTGTGTGCCGTGGCCTGGTGTAAACTTTCCGCTCCCCCCTTGGTGAGGTTCGTAGCCCATCGCAGATCCACCTTGATTCGATCCATGAGAACCACGCCCGAATCTAGAATAAAAGTCAAATCACTGTAAATTGTCATATTATTTTATGTAGGTCTTGGAAGCAATTATCATGCAGCAGTAAATACTGTAAAATAATAAATAAAACAACTTAATTCCAAAATTATTGGTTTCTACAGGTGAACAGATTAAGTACCTAAAATAGAATAAAACAGCATGTATTTTGACACTCGCAAGGTAGGTAAGAACATACAAAGCATACAAAACTAGATAGATAGATAGATATAATATACTTTCTTGCACACAACATTTGTACATGGGTGAGCATAATGCTAGATAGCTTTCTCTACCTGCTAACCTTTGGGTAGTGTGGAGAACAAATTAGTAGGTAGGTAGTGCTTGCTTACAAAATTTATAGAAAACAAGAAATATATTAATAATAAATCCAATTAACAATTCGTGTCTTTACCGTTGAACAAAGAACACGTATGTATTTAATCAATAAAACAAATTATGGGAATCAAATCGTGTTTTGCCCCCATGGCCCTGTTTTGAAAAAGGTGTTGGCTCAGCATGCGTTGAGCAATGGCCGCTCAGTGCTGTTTTTCAGACAAAAAAACTTATGTTGGTGTTACGGACGTGAAGTCGGTGATAAGCTTTTATAATAAAAAACAATACTAAATAGGTAATTCTGTAAAGAGTGGTAATAGTAGTTTTATAGGAAAAACAAAATAAATATAAGTAATAAAGAAAGGAAAATAAGTGCAGCTATATATTATTTAAAACTAACATTATCTTTTAAGTATAAAATAAAATTTACCTTTAGTTTTGTGTACTCTACCCCAAAATCTTTGCATCGACTCCTCGCTCTAAATAAGTAGGTAAAACTTGTGTGCACGCAAACTTGTGTTTTATTCAGCCCGAGAGTGCGGCTAAAGAAGGTACATTATTATAATTGGTAAATAAATGATGCCAAATAACTCGAATCACAGTAATTAACCATAGTAAAACACCGAATCGAAGCGAAGTTTTTAACATTAAGTAAAAACTAAATTAATAAGTTTTTGTAGATTTCGATCAGTAAAAGATCAAGCCCTAAACGAAAGCCACAAGCACTCGTAAGTAGGTAGTTTATGTAAGTGTGTAAGCGTGTTTAAGGTGTTGAATAAACAAAGGAATATGAGATGACCATTGAACATTACAGACGAAAGATGGGAACGGGAAAGTCTTCTGGTTGATTGAGATGTATCCAACGAATAAAAACAAATAAATAAAATTTCACGAATATACTTAATTGACATGCTGCATTGAAAGAAGAGACAGTTGTCTGTCCTTATGAAAAGCGTAATTTGTAAGATCTACTAGTCTGGTGATATTCATTATTTAGTTTGAAGTAGAAAAGTGAGCGCGTGTTACAGTTTCAATAAAATCTGTGTTATTATGGGCGACAGATGCGTGAGTGGTAGAGAGAAGTTAGACTAGTTACACTAGCGCAAATATCCAGCAAAGAAATTGCCCGCTCGCGCAAGCCCGCGCGATTGTAGTTTTCGTGAAAATCTTCACCGCAAAACAATCTCTCATGGAAATGCCTTAAGCAAGAAAATCCTGATACCGTCAATTCGCATAGTGCGGCTTGCATCGATAGCCACGTTGTGTGATGGGAGTGCGGGTGCTTCGCTTCTCATCCTGATAAAAGGTACAGCATACCTAAAAGAGCTATTTAAAATTATAGCTACTGGGTGACAGCTACTTATATTATTTATAAATAGTAAACTACTCAAAAAACACGGTGATTTTGTGAGTGATGAAGCCCTTTTAAAGTTTGGCTTGCCCCAGGGCAGTATTCTCGGACCAACCTTGTTTTTGCTTTACAAAAATGACCTATGCAATATGAATATGAATAGCGGAAAACTAGTCACATACGCTGAAGACACGGTTATTTTGAGAGGACGTTGTAATATTGACCAATCAAGTGTCGGACAAATCTGAAAATGGGTACATTAGAACTTGCTAACCATAAATTTAATGAAAATAAAATATCTCAATTTCACGATCAACAGAAGCACGCGCCCGAAAACAACAGTCACAACTTTAAATCCTTCCTAGTATATGTAATAATGAAAGTAACTGTAACCGTCCAAACCTTGAAGCGCCTACTAAAATACGATATTTATAAGTAATTATTGATAAAAAAGAAACTTAGTCTGAACACATTCAAAGCTTCGCACGCGTTGTTCCTTTGAAAACTTTTAAAGGTGATTTCTATCCCACGGGAACTGATTTATGAGATATAAAATATCCTATGTTTGATTCCAGGATAAGAATTACTAAAAATAAGAATTACGAAAATTTCAGCCCAATCCTTTCAGTAGTTTTGGCGTGAAGAGGTAACAAACATCCATCATCCTCTGTTAACGACATAGAAAAGAAATGAATTATTATGAATGGAATATACAGCCTACCAAATTAAAAAAGTATTTCATACGAGTTTAAATTAAGAACCATTGTTGTTTTCACTAACTCGTTTTTTAAAAGAAAATGTATGGGATTTGTTTTTTTTAAATTATTGCCAAAACTTACGATTTGATTTGGTATGTTACTTTGGGAAAAGTGTTACTGGTTGGAAATAGAGTCTATTAAGACCAACTTGTTTTTTTTGACAAATGTCAATTTTTGGGCGACCCGTAGGTACTTTTAAAAAAAAACTGATAATGGCTATTATTTTTTCTTCAAAATAAAACAGAAGGTTCCTACAGAACAAATCCTACTAACTACAAAAGAAACGGTAGCTACCTTTAGGGGGCCAAAAATTTGCCCCACCTTGTATATTGTGTATTACTAATATTATTATGAAAACATTACATTTTTCTTGAATGTGACTTGTAAACCAGGACTTGCCTTGTATAACTTCCAAAGTATACGTAATGGTTAATATATACAAATATACATAATATACAAATAAACATCCACCCATCCATCCATCCATCCATCCATCCATCCATCCATCCATGTTACCAACCATCTACCTAATGTAACTTATAATGAAACAGAGGACCTTCTAGCTACGATTAAATAATATTCAGTGAAGAGATAATAATGTAGACTTACACAATATTTATACATATTAATACATATTACACACACTGTTGCCCAGTCTCTCATGAGACTGGTGTCTTCAGATACACACTCTTTCAATCACACTCTCTTACACTTACACTTAAAACACACCCTAACACACCGATAGTGGTAGCTCCTGTTGCCCGGACTCTTAAGAACCCAGTCTTCTCAGGAGCTTCAAGCACACAAACACACAAACAAACAAACACATGAGCAGACACCCCACCAAGCACACACAGACACAAACACACACGTAAGCACGAATTCAATCACTAACCCAATCAATTCAACTAACCCCATCACACATGCTACACAGGGTAGCGTTTCACTTCCCACTACCCTTACACCTTACCGCTCCCCAAGTGCATAACTATAAAAATATGTATCAGTATAGTAACATATCCTAAGCGAATCACTGTAACTTCGCCGCACAGGCTCTTCATAGACCTAGTGCTAGGGACAGAACATTGCTTGGTACATCTGCCTACTTTAAAGCCGGAAAATTATAAATCTATAATATAAAAAGGAATCGCTAAATGTGTCGATAAGCGCATAACTCAATAACGCCTGGACGAATTTGGCCAATTCTTTCTTTTTTAAATGTACGTTGAAGTTCAAGGATGGTTTTTAGCGCGAGAAAAATTCTAATAATTGCTGGGAAAATACTTAAAAACGTTTCCATAGGAACAACGCGTGCGAAGCCGCGGGGCACAGCTAGTAAATAATAATAAACGTATACCTAAACCTCGCCCAAAGTCTTAGTTAAGGAGAGTTCGACAGCTAATCCCCGGGACCCTACAATACAGGTCATCCAGACCTAGTTTGGGGAACCGAGTCTAGTTTAAGGTTCCTGCCTACCTCAGACATTACGCTGGATCATAATGTACCCAACTTAATTAAAGTGAATGTACCGCTTAGTGAAATAACGATTTATTTTAGATAATGCTGTGTGAATTGTCTAGTAATATTTATTTATTTTATTTTAAGTTCCTAAACTACTTAAAAGGGTGACCGAGTCATGTTGGCTTCTTCAAATTTTATTCGAATAATCATAAACATATGTACGTTTCTTAGGCTGTCTGTAGTAGAATAGTTTTGTACGGTGGTAAGCTTATCGTTATCAAACATGTGCGGCGTTGGCGCTGGTTTTCAGTTTACTCTTACCTGACTGCTGATTGTCGGCAAGAGTTAGGAGTTTACTAGCATTTTTTTTTACTAAGAACTAGTTATTGTTATTCGTTGATCTTACAGAACCCTCCGTGTGCACTGTGCATGTTCACTTGCTCTTGGCTGGTTTTATTAATTAGCTGCATTTATAATATTTAGAAAAATGGCAAATTCGACTACGATATATAGATAGTTTAATGATTTAATTTTAAATGTTCAATATTATACGCAATTAAATATAAAAGTAAATTAATACTGAATAAAGTAACCCAATTAAATGAAAATTACTGACTGCTGTTCTTGGGTTCCTGAACCGCCTTGTCTTGGAGGTGTTCTTAAAGTTTCCGGTCCTAACTCGGCACCACCATGACATTCGTCACAACGAGGCTCAAATATGGACTGGCTTTGCGCCTGTCCCATGCCACCACTTCCACCTGAAACTGACAATATAATATTTATTTATTTTTTATGCATCATATCTCGTCCTTGGTGTTTCATAATCTGAAAGATACTCACTCACGCTCGCGCGAGATGAAGATAGGTCAGAAAGTGCTTCGGCTTTTCCGTCATCATTTCCGTTGGCTGGGTTAATAGCCAAATATTGCGATTGAGTCTGGCCTCTGAAGAGACCCCTGCCCTCATACGCCGCATGGCGCCGAGCTCTGCCTTTAGGTCCCCTGAGCCGCCGTAAATATTTCGATTTTTTTGCATCTTCCATGGTTATATTCGTCGCGTAGTAAAAGCGATTAGTGGGCACCTTGTCATTGAATTTTTTTACCTGTTTTAACATATTCATATCATTAATTATCATATTCATCGTTAGAACAATGAAAATAAATACAGGAATATCCACTTAAATTATAACGTACGATTTTGTAACAATAATAAGTTTACCTTGACACAATAAAATGTCATTTATGATAATGATTTGTTCCATTTATGATAATGAAAAAGTGGTGAAACATGGGCCAAGGAAGCTAAGCTAACGTTGATAAAAGAAGTTAGCTCTATCTTTAAATTAGAGATAACTCGTGGAATTACGCGTGTTAAAGTTTATGTCAGAACTGAAATCAACAGGAATGTTTTAGATGATAAGCAAATGTCGTGAAAAGTATAAGTACAGTTGCCTGAAATAAATAAAAAAAGGCAAAAAGTCTAGAAACGGAACTAAAACTGAATACAAAAAGAAACTCTTTTCAAAGTGTCATTAGACGTCAAAAACTATAACAAACTAGAACTTGTAACGTCAGTCTGTTTGTTTATTTTTCACTACTGATGAAATTATTGATTTTGAGAAAACGGGTGATTGTAAAGTACTACGTATAAATGAAAAAAAAAAACAATTGAAAGCTGTGTTAAAAAAGTTATTTATAAAGGTTGTTGTTTGCTTGAATCTTTCGCACAACCGGCGCAACGCAGTATGATCAATCTTAACCAGAAAACGCGTACAAAGCCGCGGGCAGCATCTAATCACACGAATATTATAAATTTGAAAGTTTGAATGTTTAGATTAATAGATGTTCGTTAGGTAGGGACTACTTCGCGCAATAGATCGGGCTAAAATTTTGCATAGATATTAGTTCTAGGCTACGTTTTATCCTATAAATAAATTCTCATTGGATATAAATAACTTTTAAACCATGGAAACAGTGGGCGTGCAAAGTCGCGAGCAGAAACTAGTCCTGTGTATTGTTGATAAGACTTGTCGCTTAGGTAAACGTGTCTCTACCTACCCATTGTATAGCGTAATCGACATCAGTATAAAGTCTTGAATGAATTATTGATAAATTACTAATATAAGTAGTTCCTTTTGATTACGCTATAAATAATAATACAGACTTTCAGCAGTGGACTTGTATAGGTTGATGATGAAATCTCAGCAAAATACGGGTTGGGAAGATAGTGAGGCTGAACGTAAAAATATGGCATAGAATTAGAATTTTGAATTTGGTAGCTTTTTAACTACCAATTACTATCTAGTATTTTAAGTATTTTTACAGTGATAACAAAGCAAAATAAAAACTGCACAGCAAATAATGTTCATGTATTGCTCCCTATAATTATGGGAGAAGTATTATGACAATCATCCCTAAGCTTTCTATAACTTTTAACAGTTACTAATGAGATAACCTGCATACTGACAATACCGATTAACACATACTTAAGAAACTATTTACGTTGTATTTTGTATTTGTTTATTTATAAAAACTAAAATTTTAGTATTCTCTAAACCCGTCAGGATTTGTGCAGAATGTTACATTCCTCGGGTTAGATACAATTATTGTTATAAAGTGTAATAGGCACCTACGTGCGGGCCGAGCCATCGTCATAACCATTAAGTACCTACTTATTTTATAAAACTAAATATAGGCATGTATTAAACGTAATTAGGACTTACAGTAATAAATCTCTTAAGCGGCCCCGTTCTTTTTAAATCACTGATCCCGCAATATCGTTTTATAGGCGAACCGGAAGATACTTCCTCAAAAGCCTGATTATCACTTGCTTCCATCTTCACAGCGGTAACAGCTGTAACGCCGTCTTTCTCGTTGCATACCATAAATATCTGAAATCAGTAAGATCTAGATGCTCACTTCGTATGAACTTTATGGCCGTTGTCCCACCTTCTCTAGCGAAGAAGCGATTAAATATCGGCTATTTTCTCGTTTTTCTTAAACGAGAAAATAGCCGATATTTAATCGCTACGTACAATAGATATACATTAATAGCGATATTTGTAAACGTTGTTTTGTTTTAAGTAAGCCTTGAAGTAATGCTTAACAAAATTTTGTATTCATAAATGTTGTTTAGATCTAAATCAACTGTTTAAACTGTTACATTAATACCTGTCAAATTAAACATCATAGACACCTCTCTTAAATTCTTAAGCAACAAGATGGCGTCTAATAAACAGCAGATTTTCGGAGTCTGTGATTTCTGTACGTCTTGTTTGTTTGAAAATACTTTAAAATTGAACTTAATTATTTCGATTACGGTGACTATTTAAATAATTTTAAGCAAGATATAGCAGACCTGAACGAATTTTGGCAACCACGTACAAAAGTTTTTCAACCCAGGTTAAATCCGATAGTGGAATATTGATGAAGTGGAGTTAAGAAAAAAAACAGGTTTTCTAAGGAGAACTTGAACAAAATAATAAATATAGTAAAAGAAGACATCACGGTAGATACGAGAGGTGGTAGCATACCTGTTCACATTCAAGTAATAGCTGTGATCGGGCACTGGAGGCGACATGAGGTAAGTGCTCGTGAACCTACGAAATATTTTGGAAATTACTTGAGGAGTAGCTACCTGATTCTTACATCCTGCGGCACTGCAGGCCCTTTGTGGGTCTTGGGCTCCTTGACGATTTCTCTGCATCAATTAGGTACTTCAGGAGTAGGTACACGAGCAAAGATATATTTGTGTATTTTACTTGCCACGAGCAAGTTATATTAACCTATGCAAATGCCAATTCGGTAATCTTTATTCATTTATGTTCAACAGATTTAAGACGATAGCGGAGATTTGCATGGCATAAGTCAACCTACCATGTCTCGCCGTTGTAAAAAAAGTTGGTTGCGCTTCGCTAGCAGGAGTGCGCAACTACAGTAGCAGAACAATGCCATGCACATAGGTAGTTTGCTGCTATATGTGGGTTTCCCCGAGTAATTTAAGCAATCGACTGCACTCATATAAAAATCAGAAAAGTGGGTGGAGACTAGCTAATATTTTATAAACAGAAAACAATTGCCAGAGCTACTACAAATAAGAAGTGTTTTACAAAGAAAGTTTTAAGTTTTGTTTATGAATACAACATTTTTGAACATTGCTTACGGCCTAATCAGTTAATTAGATAAGTCGTGCTTATGAAATTGATTATCAAGTTTTTATAAACACAGGGTGTAAGTGTAAAAGCAGTATCTATCTAGCTATGGCCTATTCACCCTAGCAAAAGAAATACGGTAAACAAACCATAAATAGGTTATTCATAGATGAAATATTTTTTTATATTATTGATGGGCTTATTAATAATTCAATATATCGTTTTTATGCATATTACTTAATTTATTAGCATGTCAAAATAAAATTGTTAAATGTTTATCGACTTTGATAGAAAATAAAAAATATACATTTTGGTACTTGGACTAATTAAGTACATTTTTCAACATGATGCCCTTATCCTAGACAAATGAAATTTTCAGGGTTTATTCATCATGCAAGCCAGTCGTTTTTCAGATAGTTTGCAGAAAAAAATATGTTCTGATAACTTATTTTAGAACCATTGAAAGTTAATATAAATATTCGATTTTGAAAAAAAAATGGCTACTATCGCCCTTGTTAAAAATAAAAAGACAGGGTCACAGACGTAATATTTATTCTGCAATTGCGAAATTCAGTCTGTAATATGATTTTGACCATAATTTTACAAAAGTCAAAATAACTTTTGAACAGTGAATGTCGCAGAACATACATGGGGGTTAAATCGATAGATACTGAGGTCCCCCACCCCCCATTTGCCGATGACCCCTTATGTTACACCCTGTATAATATAATAATACGTCTTTTTTCTACACAAATAATAATTTATGAATTTATTTAGTAAAAAATATTTAAAGACATGATGATAACAATGAAAAGAACCTAAAAATACAAGGATCATCAAACTTTCGTTGCATTTATAACGCTTCTAAATAATAATGAACAATATTTTTATTTTTATTTGATTGGCTACTTTTGCCAATAAAATGAAAATAAAAATATATTATCACTAGGCTTGCAAGATATCACAGCAGCATGGCAAAAGTGCATGCAAACCTTCATAAAAGAGGAGGGAAAAAATTATAACTTTAGAAATAATTATTAATGATATTGTAGACCGTTTTATAATTAAAACTATAATAAAACGGTTCCTCATCATCTAACACCGATTTTAGTAATTGACTAAACAATAACATTATTTGTTATGCATAGAAATGAATGGTTAAGTTTAAACAATACAATTCTTAAAATTTTTGAGAGGGAAAGATTAATGCCTACTTGCTAATAAAAACAATGCAAAGGCAAAAGGAAAATCCAAAATTGCATACTATTTCGTAATATAAAAAAACTTGAGAACCATTGATTCTTGCTTAGGTTATTTCTTTTGCTCGAATGATCATACTTTAATACTACTATTAGGTCACCCTCTATAATTTTAGGTCAGGTTAGCTTCCAGAATTACCTAGGCTTATACTGTAAGTTGGTTAGCTCACAGCAGCTATGACCTGACCTACCTTTACGGACCATGACCTATTCTGTGCTCTACGGCGCTAGGGTCCAAGTCAAGCAGAATAAAAATAGAATACTTTTTACTGCTTGAGTTGGTATATCATTCAGCTAGTACCCATAATACAAGCTCTGCTTAGCTTGAATACGATGAAGCTGATTGTCCAGCATTATTTGATATTTAACGTAATATTAAAGTAATACCAACATTATTAAAAAAATTATCGTGAAAATAAAACTAAAAAGTAACCAAGTTAGTTTTAAACTGTTCTACTGTATAAATAGGAATCCCCCGATTTTTTTTATTGGACTTCAGCATAATTCTTTAAATTAATTTGCAATAGGGAAATAATTTCAAAATCTTTTCATAATTGACGGAAAAATCGAAGAACACTCATAAAAATAACATACATACAGCAGAACATAGAACCTTCTTATAACAAAGTCTGTTCAAAATTCAAAAAAATAAAAATATAATAAAATGTGACTTACTTCATCCGTTGATTCGGCTCCAACAACACATAAAATAGTAAAACATGCGAATATGACCGAATACAAAGCCATCGCTGAGCGCACGGTGCGTTGCTTGGAGGCCTGCGAGGCTTGAGACAGTTCGATGCGTTATGGATGGTGCCCGGTCTCATCTGTAAAGCTAGCTTGGTCTCTGCGGACGGACGCGCCACCCGCTCTCTGATCTGACCCTGCTCCGCATTAACCCAAGATGAACTAGCATCTCATTTGAGTTCACCCACCCAATTTTACTGATAACAAACTGATTTGCCACAATTCGACTTAGAATTGAGGAAGTAGGTATATGTCTCTAGCTGAGATAATGCTATCGGTAGTCGCTGCTGCTGTAAGTGTGCTAAATTATAATTGGCATAATATGAATCTATGTGTAGATTCTTATTATGCCAATTATAATATAGGAATCAAGTCCATCTTAAAGGGATTTGAAGAATACAGTTTTTTTTTCAATATCATTGCGAACACTGCAAGTTATATACTTATTTGGATGATGATAAACAAAAAATTATTGAGTATGTTTAAAAAAAACTATAAACTGACTTCGATTTTATGGTTTTCTCATGGAAGCCATTGTCAAAGCTAAACCAAATTTTAATGGGACCACACGGTCAGCACCAGCTTTCAAATAAATAAAGAATCATCAAAATCGGATCACCCAGTCAAAAGTTCTGAGGTAACAAACATAAAAAATTAAAAATACAGTCGAATTGAGAACCTCCTCCTTTTTTTAAGTCGGTAAAAAAATACCCATACCATAATGTCCATAACATAATGTTTAACTTTAGTTTTCTGAGATATTCACAGATGAAAAGGCATTTTTTTTATGAATATCTCTAAAACCTGACGCTTTAGGACATTTTGTTTCGGGACATATTTTATTTGTATAAGTGTCCTCTATCCAAATAAATAAATAATTTGCAGCGAGCGCGACCATTTTGGAAAAAAAATTGTCTGATAGCCGTTGATGTTAAGGTCAAAATTTTCAAAATCTTTCACTTAGGAATCTCATATACACCATACAAATCACCATAAGACAAGTTTTCACTAATATTCATAGCCATATACCGTCTGCTTGTCCGTTCTGTCCGTATACACCTCTATGTTAACGTGGTACCTATCAAATGTAGGTCGTGGGGAAGTAGTCGCGTTCAGTACAGGTTGCCATCATCATCATGAACTACTTACTGGGTAGCAAATGGGCATAAGTTTTGTGCATAATTTTTAAATCTCGACATATCATCACATAAGGCGCATACCCGAGCCAATAAGACAGCGATACCTATTTTATCATATTTTTACGTTTAACATAGGAATTTTAAAGAATCCTACGTTCAGTTTGTGGTATCTATTATAAGCTATTTTTTAATACCTCTTTTATAATTTTATCCCATATAGTTTAGGAGGAGATACAAAAATTAAGTTTGGTGGCCAAAAAGCGCAACTTCGTATCTCTTCCTAAGCTTTACAAGATGAAACTATTACAGAGGCATTAATAAATAACTTATAATAGATACCACAAACTGAACGTAGGATTTTTAAAACTTGCTGCGTTTAACGTAATAATAAGATAAAATAGTTGGGGGCGCCACTTTCGCTGGTGTATGGGCCTTAATGCCCTGTGGGTATAGCGGTCAGTATGTTCAACCGCTGATTATGAACCGGGCTGAAATATCTCGGGTCGGACCAATAGTTGTTATTTGGGTTTTCTAGTAAGATAAATTCACAGTAGCAGCCGGCGGCGTTAGCAAGTTGGCGGTGTTATATCCTTGTGCCTCGGAAAGCATGTTTAAAATCACGGCTAATAAAAAATATATACTCACCTCAGTTTTCCTTTGTTTTTTTCTTACCTTACAGCCGGTTTCTCGAACGCTTGTCACATTGAATGGATAGTCAACGGCTTGTTATATACGCACTGCGGAATCTCACAGCGTGAATTTTAATCTCGCGGAATTTAACCTGCGTACTTAACTTACACGTACGACGAATAAAATTCCTGGCTATTTTAGCTACCTACAACTTTATAGTGCTCCAAACATTCATATTTTTCCGCTAGTGAACTTCCATTAAGTTACAGAATTCTGCAAAAAAACCTCGCGAGTAATAAAAGCAGTGTGTGTACAGCCTGACAAAGTCAACAATTTGTCAAAATAATAAACGTTCGAGAAACCGGCTGTTAGTCTATATATTTAAAATACACCTTTTTTAATTGTAGTCTATACATATATTTAAAATACACCTTTTTTAATTGCATGAATATCGGCGACGTGTGACTCGAAATATAATTTGCTGCGACCGGTAATCGTCGACGAAAACGCCAGGACAGCCTCTCCTACTTATGTTCTGTCTATAAAATAAATATATTTTATTATTTTTCTTATTCTATTCTTTCTTCGGTCGTGTTGGTCTGTCGTCCCATCAGATTTTGAGAGTGAGGGAAAAGAGAGTGCACATGTGTTTGGGAACACACTCGTGCACTATAATAATGTCCCGCTGATCTGGCTAGTTTATACTAATATTATAAAGAGGATAGATTTGATTATTTGTTTGTTTGTACCTATTGAATAGTCTCCGAAAATACTGGACCGATTTAAAATATTCTTTCATTATTAAAAAGCTTACTTTTCAGGGAGTGTGATAGGCTATATTTTATCCCGGAATTCCCACGGGAACGGGAACTATGCGGGTGAAACCGCGTTGCGCTGCTAGTCTAAGATAAGATTGGCCGCCGTGGTCAGAATTCGGCTTAGAGGACTTCATCTTCATCTCAATTCGAGAAATTTCACCACTAGATGACATGTAAGGTCTTCCGCATCCAAGGTCAAATCAGTAACTTATTACTTTTCTCCACTTCTCACTCTCACTCTCTCTTAATCTCTCATTACTCTTTGACGACCTACGTAGAGCATCGGATGAACGTCCGCCTGTGACGCTGAAGGTTGCGTTCGATTCCCGCCTCGAGAAAATTGTTTTATTTTTTTACAATACAGATTTTTAGTATTTCACTATGAATAATGATAATATACAGGGTGTAACACGATACGTGGATCATCTGTAAGTGGGGAGTGGGGCACCACAGTACCTATCGATTGAACCCCCATGCATGTTCTGCGATATGGTAGCGGTTCAAAAGTTATTTCGACTGAAGTAATTTTTTTGTCAAAATCCGATTTCTGTCTGACAACTTTATAATTGCAGCTAAACTATTCACTACCCTGTCTATTTATTTTAAGCAAGCTCAAAAGTAGGCCTTTTGAACCTCTTTAACAATTAAAGTCTTAAATTTATAAAAAACCTACTTACAGCCACACTCAGGTACTTTAAACTAGTCCTACTTAATAAAAAATTAACTAAGAATAATTCAATCTGTTAATTGATGGTTCATTGCAGAGACATAATTTTACTAAAGGTTAACGACACATTATGAGAGAAAGAGAGAGAGATATTTTATTTTACCCAAAAATACGTAAATTGGTAGGAACTATACAGATAGGTAGGTAACAGACAATCTTACTAACTAGTTATTTACACTAAATAGAAGTGGTAAAGGGTAAAATGGGTGCCTGCCTCAGCATTTTGCAGTATCAGGCATATGCCCATGCCCAACACTGCGCTGGTTTTCAGGCAGGGCTTTTGAGAACTGACAGACGTGTTAACTCTAATCCTATTATCTCGACTCTTCATGGGTACTTAAAATAACTTAACACTAATTTTAATACAAAGTCAATCAATTTTCTTCTAATACAAGAATAATCTACATGCCTAAGAACAATAGGCAGATTTTCGCATTGATCTCAGCTACATACACAACAATATAATAATAAGTATTCAATTCACCATAACCCCTTCATTCATCTTTCCGTAGCGCGGATCATCGCCGATTTTTTGTTGATTTCTTCTATCGATTGCTATTATCGATGGAAATACTTACTCATAACTGTCAATTTCCAGTCAAATATTTCCTTAAATGTGAAATCACCATTTGAAGCATAGACCGAGAATCTAGGCATACCTAGGGTAGAAATACTATTTCGAAAGTGAGATGAAACATATGTCATAATCTCTAAGCAGGTCATAGCATAATTTCTCTATCTATAATAGAGTATATGCATGTGACTTCCAAAAAACTAATTCACTTTTTGCGTATTTATTAAATTAAATATTGTCGTCAAAAATTATACATTGGTGTCAATTCAGATGTTGCCAAAACTAGACTGAACTATAAAACTTTTAAATCCATCATGGTTATTAATACTAAAGTTATTTAGAACAGGATATTTACCATGATTTGAGTTTTGAGCTTTCCAATATTTCGGCACAGTTTCATGCGCCATGATCACGGATTAACTGAAATATAATATAATACCGAAATATTGGAAAGCTGAAAACTCAAATCATGGTAAATATCCCGTTGTAAATAACTTTAGTAGACTAAACTAATCTGACAGGACTAAACTGATGTCATCTTTATTATTTTGATATGACAGGGACAGTGACATTTTTAGTACCGTCAAATTAGTTAATTTTAGTTTTAGCGACATCTGAATAGACACCAATATAAAAATCTGTGGCATAAAAACTATGTGTTGGGCCATCTCCTACTTTATGGGCCGTTTTCATAAAAGTTGTACATGACGTTTTTAGGATGTCCCATGACTTCAAAGGACGATTTTTATGAAAATGCCACTTATAATACGGATTTTGAATTTTATTCTGGTTTCTATGACTATTACTTAGTAAAAGTACTGGTTATTATTTCTCTCGGTTTATAAACTTTAGAGTCATATATAATTTAACACAGGACGATACCTAGTTTTTGCATGTCCCATGCCTACTTTGATAAATTCCAATGATTTTGAGACAAATTTTACTAAGAAAACATTATATATTATTTTATTGTTTAGAAGTACACATTTCCCTTAACATGTTCCAAGGTTTATTTAATACTTAAATTACTTTAAAATAAAGAAAAAAATATCAAATGTTATGTCCCACAATATCACGCAAGGTGGAAAACTCCATTCCGAAACCACAATATTTTGACTGACTGAATGAGAAGTAATAGACTAGTCCTCAGCGTATACATACGCTGAGGATATTATAGTATGCTTCTCAGTCTACGATTAGAATGAATTTATCTAACGTCTGGAAAGTGAGGCCAAATTCCACAGTTGAAGTAAATCACCCTACCTTCCCGTAGGGTGATTAATTTCGTGAAATTTATGCATTTCGCGCGTAGATTTTCTACTAGTCACATCACTAATATTATAAATGTCAAAGTTTGAATGGATAGATGGATGTTTGTTACTTCTTCACACCAAAACTATTGAACTAATCGGGCTCAAATTTTGTATACAGGTAGTTATCGGTCAGGTTTATAATAAAACGTCGGCTACTTTATATCCCGTAAATCCCTTGGTCAATAAAAAAACTTAAAACCTACTTAAAACTTACAAAACTTTAAACGTTTCCATAGAAAAAAACGCGTGCGAAGCCACGATCAGTAACAAATTATATAATATTTTCTACGGGTTATCGAGTTTCTTTGTGTGGGGTTATTATTTTGAGTACTTATTATTATAAATATATATGTATTTATTATTAATATCACATCACATCACACTAATCACACTAATAATTATAAATGCGAAAGTTTGTATGGATGTATGGATGGATGGATGGATGGATGGATGGATGTTTGTTACTTCATCACGCCAAAACTACTAGACGGATCTTGCTGAAATTGCGTACAGGTAATTTTAATCCTGGAATCAAACATAGGCTACTTTTTATCCCGTAAATTTGTTCATGTGGGATGAAAATCACCTTTTAACGTTTCCATAGGAACAACGCGTGCGAAGCCGCGGGGCGCAGCTAGTCTATTATAAATAAAAGTGTAATAATTTAATTATTTAGCATTATTAGGACAATAAACAATAATTATTGTTCTACAGGGGGCGCTGCTACCCTCCCCTGGTAGATATACTTTAGTCGCCTCCTACGACAGTTGCGGGAAGAGTAGGGGTGGAGCAAATTCTAGGCACCACGCGGCACGATTTCTTCTACACTAGGCGGGAATCTGTCAAAATATTCCATTTTTCTCTCTCTGTAAATGCAGAAACTTTGTCAATAATTTGTGAAACCGGCTGTTAGCATCTATCCATCATCATCCAAATCTAATTTTGTGCCTTGGACGTGTGCTTTATTTAGTTTTGCTAGGCGTGCTTTCTGTCCGACCGCTAAAATGACACTAAAATTCCGTAGTTTAGGAATTTGTACAGATATTCAAAAGTTATTGTAGTGTTCATACATACATAGTAAATTTCGTACAGTTATTCTGAGGTCTAAGTGGATTTAGTAATTCTTGGTATAAATAAAAATGAGCAAATAAAGTATTATTTTTATTTCAACAACATATTTCTAAGGCTATTTAGAGTAAATACAAGAGGTAAAAACAAGCTACGTATAAAATTTAAAGCAAATACGTACCACGGAATGCTTAAGAACGATTAATATAGGAAAAGTTATTGTATGAAATCTCTAACTACTTAGTTAACATTTATTAGGCCCACGATTTAATGTTGAGCATAAGTTACATGAATCGCGAATTCTAGTTAATATAAGTTTCGTCAACCGGTACAAATCTAGTACTGGGTATAAGCGTTGAAGCGTCCTGATATAAGTGTTATAATTAGTAACAGGGCCCAATGGCGCTTATCAGGGGGTAATAAATTACAGCAAATTACAACCTTGTTATTTCGGAGCTAACGTTGGAATCTTTTTTCTTGTACGCGTGTGTGGGGTAAATAAAATGTTGAGCGTAATAGGCATTGGCGTGAGATTCTGCAGGGCTCTTACTGCTGGTCACTCTGCGATAGTAATCGACGGACTCACTAGCACAGTCGCATGCCAGTCGACTCTCGGATCCGCTGCTTTCAAGCTGGTACTTAGGAACCATCATCAAACTCTCCGTTGATTTAGTAGGCGCGCAGTGACTGTGACTCCTTGTATACACCGAGTAATGATTATGAGAAACGGCGTTCTGACGATGAGTATGTTTCTCCTGGTGATGCTGCTGATACTCATGATGATTTTGAGAAGAACGGCTGTGGTTGCGACTGTGGCTTTTGGATCGGTTGGCATGTTTGCCTGTTGTATCCAAGTACCCATATCCAAAACCGTACCCTCCAAACGCTTTCGTTGTTAAATTATCCCACGACTTTGGCTTTACTTGATGATGTGAGCTCTGGTATTGTATCTTAGGCGATGATTTGGCCTCGGAACGATCGTTGTCCCAGAACAGAGTGTCGCTGCTCAAAGAAGTGCTGTAGCTCGAAGCGGAGTTGTCGCATTGCACTGTTGCGTTGCTTGTTGCGTAGGACTGAAGACTACATTGGCTAGTTTGGGTTGACTCAGTCGTCAGGTAGCGATATCTTCCAGAGCAGTGTCCAGTAGGGCACACCTTTTTAGTCCTCGGAGCAGGCCCACTATCTGGTTTTTGTGTCGATTTATCAACTTGTTGGCTCTTATCTTTGCGTTTGTGTTCCTTTGAACACTCTTTTTTCCTTCGTACTTTTTTCCTACCGTTTGGTACGCAATGTGGATCGCAGCAAGGGCTTGCGAGATCATAGGCTTCTAGGCTGTTAGCATCCTGATTGTTATACGGCGGCATGCAAGGAGCGCAATTATGGCTGTGTCCCCGATGGCTCTTGCTGGTTTTTGTGCTCGTTGCCTTATATGTCTCAGAAGCACGATGGCATTCCCCTTGCTGAGTCTTTACTACGTAATGATGGCAGTCACGTCTATTTCTCGGCGAGCCCACGGTTATAACGAAACTACCGGTGCGTAAGTTTGGCTGTATGAGACAAGTACCATAGCGTGGATCAAGATACTGATACATAAACACGTTAGGCTGAGGTGGTTTCACTGCTGTTACATTTTCGGAGGACAAGGTGGGCCGGCAGTATGTACTATTAATATTATCGTCATTAACATTATCCTCCGAGTCCGAGATGACATCCGTCGGAGACGATTTCTTTTTTTGCGATGGGAGACTGTGTGTTTTCCAATTGGAGTCAAAGAGTTGTCGCTCGCGAACTGTGAGCTGTTCCAGTTCTCGCATCTTGTTCTGGATAGTTCGTTGGATGGTGATATACTTGAGGTGTAACTCTACTTTCCGCACGCAATCTTCGAAGATGACGACCATGCGCATACGGGAGTCGCAGCTGTTGATGGCGTCGACGATGGCAGCGTGCTCAGCGCGTTCCACGTCCATACCGTTGATGGTGAGTATGACGTCACCCTCCCGCATCCCCGCCGCCGCTGCCGGGCCATCATCTTCCACGTGGTCCACGTAAGTGATGACCTCTATCTCTTGCTCCTGAAACACAGTTTTTAAGATAAATCAGTCATAACTTATAAATTTTATTTTTTATGGACCTTATAGAAAACTTGCAGCTAGTACATCACAAAGTAAGAAACATTTATATAAGGCGCATACCCCGAGCCGAGCCAATATGCCAGCGCTACCTATTTTATGAAATTATTACGTTTAACATTGGAAATTTTAACAATCCTTCGTTCAGTTTGTACATAAGCTGTTTTTAATACCTCTGTAATAGCTTTATCTTATATAGTTTAGGAAGAGATGCGAAAATATAGTTTGGTGGCCAAAAAGCGCAACTTCGTATCTCTGCCTAAGCTTTACAAAATGAAACTATTACAGAGGCATTAATCAATAACTTATAATAGATACCACAAACTGTACGATGGATTTTTAAAAATTCATTTTTTAATGTATTATTAAGATAAAATAGATGGGGGCACCACGTTTACTGGTGTACGCGCCTGACTACCCCCCGGTTTCTCGAACACTTATTATTTTGACAAATTGTTGACAATTTGTCAGGCTGTACACGCACTGCTTTTATTACTCGCGTGGTTTTTTTTCAGAATTCTGTAGCTTAATGGAAGTTCACAAGCGGAAAAATATGAATGTTTGGAGCACTATAAAGTTGTAGGTAGCTAAAATAGCAAGGAATTTTATTCGTCGTACGTGTAAGTTACGTTAAGCACGCAGGTCATAATTCCGCGAGATTAAAATTCACGCTGTCAGATTCTGCAGTGCGTATATAACAAGCCGTTGACTATGCATTCAATGTGACAAGCGTTCGAGAAACCGGGGGTGCGTCTCTCTGACGTCTCTGCTTCTAAGGAATATTTACATGTACATATTATGCTAAGCACTGCTTTCCAAACTCTTGGCTACTCTATGCTTTTGTTCCAATAAGCTTTTAATAAATGTCGATAAGCCAAAAAATATTATTTACTGACGTAGATCGTACCTTTTTATAATGTATGCCGTAGCTTTGAAGTGTAAATCCATAGCTGCCGTTCTTCTTCTCAACTATAATGGTGCGTCTTCGCCAGTCCTCCTCACTCTTGCCTGGTCTATCAGATTTTACTGATTCTCGCAGCTGTAAATATTTATTTATTTATTTAGTACTACCAACAGAGGATACACATCAAATATAACAGGATCATTGGGGCTAAAGAACATTTCGTTTTATTCAATACCGAGGCTTCACATACGGTGTCCTATAAGTAACTGATTTATGGGATGTTAAAATAAAGTTAAAAACTACAACCCAACTACATAAAAGATGTAAACAAGCGTTCATAGGTACATAAAGAATTCATTAGCTTGGGCCTCCGAATACCCGAATATTTTATCTCACCTTTAATCACAGTCATATTTAAGTTACATCACACTATATTATAAATGTGAAAGTTTGGATGGATGGATGGATAGATGAACGTTAGTTACTTCATCTTAACTACTGAACGGATCAGGCTGAAATTTAATTCTGTTAATTCTAATCCTGGAATCAAACTTAAGCTACTTTTTACCCCATAAATCCATTCTCTTGGGATAGAAATCACCATTAAACATTTCCATAGAAACAATGCGTGCGTAGCCGCGGACAGAAACTAGTAATACGTATAAAGATTATTATTATCTGTTACCTACAGATAATAATAATCTTTATACGTATTACTACCTACCAACTGCGGTCTTTACAACGATACCCCACACGAGCATATTAACTTTAGAATTTTCACTCCCCACTTAGATCCCGTTATCCCGTTAGTTCCCCGATTTTGTCTGATGTCACCGAGCCTATAACCACCGACATGCTGAATCAATCGGTACCTCATTTGTTGTAAATGTTGTTACCCGACTAGTGGTTTCAGCGCTACGTGGGTATATAAAATTGGTTACATACATGCATACAAACATAGGGTGTCAACCTCATAACCCTCCTCCGTTGGCTGTCGGGTAAAACGTAGCATAATGTTTTATTCCAGGCCTAGAACTACGTACTAAGTTTCATCCCGATCCGTTCAGTAGTTTTGACGTGAAGATACAAACATCCATATATCAAAAATTTCGCATTTATAATATAATTATGTTATCTACGTAGATAAGTACTCGTACGGGATACAAGGTATTAACATAATTGTGCTGAAAATTCAGATCGTGCTGTTATAGATTACAGAATAAGCAGTTAATAGTTACCCACAGAATTATCTAATGAATCCTCCTTTGAATCGTTGCTCAGCAATTTCTTCCCATTGCTCATCGTACTCTGGCATCTGTCACTTAATTTTGGGGAACTCATTTCTAATATTGGCAGTGTTATATTCGTTGTTAAGATTCATTAGCACTAAAGTTTGTTCTACGATTTATTAAGGCTTTTTATTCATATTCTCTGTCGTTAAATACACAACATGTAGATTCGCGAGGGTGACTGACCAAAATTGTTGGTGGGGTGTGATCGTTCCTTGCGCGCATGCGTAGGGTTCCCTTTAGGCCTTGTCTACGGAGACGAGGGGCGAGTAGCAGGGCGAGTAGCGGGGCGAGTAGCGGGGCGAGAAGCGGCGCGTGTCACACTTAAGAAGGCTACGAAGCTCTCCCATATCTTTAACCAAATCCGCACGGGCCGGCCGCTGAACAGCTGGCCCGTTCGGATTTGTTGTTGTTTCACATAGAACCACATAGTGTTGGCCATTCGGCGGCGTTCGCCTTATTTCGGTATTATGCCCCCTGTGTCGCATCGCCCCCCGCGTGTGAGCGAGTGGTTGCAAAAACTAGAAGTAATTTCACGATTTTTGTTTTTTTTCGTACTCTGCGGTTCATTTTGAAATATTTTTGTAAATTTTTCATGGTTTATTATAGTAAGGATGTTTGCAACGCGACAGATTTTCGAATAAAGGTGTCTTTCATGCATAAAAAATAGCTTGAAAATGACTCGATTTGGTGGTCAAAATATGACAAATTAGTTTCGCTCTTATTTAAAAACACTACAAACATAGCTATTTGAAGAAATTTAATACGATCAGGGACGTGGTTTCCAAATATAGCGGAAAGTACGGCTAAGGTATCCGCACCGTTCTTTATTCAAACATACGTTGGTAGAGTGTGCTTACGGAGAAGCGATTGCACACGCTTGTGTTTGATTTGACGCTTCGCAAGCGGCGTCGCACGCGGCGTGCACTGCCACATTTCACGCCCCACCTATCCATAAACATCAACGTACATATAGCGATATGATTGTGTTTACGCGTGAGATAACGAGGTCGCTGAACGCGCCGCTGCACGCGCCGCTACACGCCCCGCGTCTTCCTAAACGAGGCCTAACTCTCACACACCCCCACCCGTAGCAAACGTGGTTCTATAGCAAGTTGAAAGGCAATCCATAACTCGACTCACGGCGAAGTCAGATAATGCGACTTCGTTAGGGTTGTATTGTATCAGCCTTTTTGCTCTTTTAAATGAATAGAATCAGTACCCGATCTACAACGTATGCTCACAGATCCGAGCGTAGCAAGCCTTAAGGTGGGATTGGCGATGAATCCGTCGAAGACTTAAATAATGACCAACTCTACGAAACACAAGATCAAGGTTGACGGTCACGAAATACACTACGTTAGTGAGTACATTTACTTGGGCCAGATAGTTTCCTTCGAAAACCGGCAGGATAAAGAGATTGATCGCAGAATCGAAAACGCCTGGAAGAACTACTGGTCCATGAAGGAGCTTATGAGGGGAAACCTTCCAATGTTACTAAAGCGGAAATTCAACGACTCGTGTATTCTACCTGTCCTCACCTATGGAGCACAAACGTGGTCTTTGACTAAATCTCAAAAATCCCAACTCGAGGTCTGCCAAAGGGCAATTGAGCGTAGCATTTTTGGAGTAAAGATGATCGATCGAATCCGGAACACCACGCTACGTCCCAAACTGGAATTGCCGACGTTGGATACAAGACAGCTAAACTCAAATGGGACTGGGCGGGGAATGTGAGCCGCATGCATCCATAAAGGTGGGCTCGACGAGGCGACGACGCCGAGGTAGGCCAAGGAGACGCTGGCGAGACGATCTCGACACATTCCGGGTAGATTGGTGGGACCTGGCTAACGAACGCGATTCCTGGACAAGTTTGGGGGAGACCTTTGCCCAGCAGTGGGAACTTATAGGTTAAACAAAAAAAATGCATATAAAAAATTGTAAAGCTTTTTTCTCAATTCAATTTCGCTCGCTATCTGGATTGTTTGCAATATAGTCCTCAACCTCAACTGTTTCAACTGTAAATACTATAAGTTCTCATTTGGTTCTATGACATAAATGTAATGTTCTTTAATTAAAATAATATTCATTAATAACACAGTAAATCAGTAAAACCATTTTACCATTTTGGATATTAATATTTATTATCTATTATCCTAAAGTTCCCTACATTTTTCAGTAACTAAAGTACATTTTATGGAGTACGCACTAGAGTATTAACTTTTGCGTAATTGACGACAGCAGTGTTAGGTATCGGAACCGGTATTCCTGAGAGTCTATTGTTGAGAGATAGCAGGGGTGGTAGACTGATGGACTGGAGACCCACTGCTGCGGGTATCATTGCTGTCCCCTTCACAATTTTGACAGGCGCAGTACTGTTTATGTCTCGCTTGAAAAGCTTTTTCAGGAATGTCGTTGAATCATCCAACGCTGTTTTCTGATCACTGTTGATTTTATCTGCAAAATTCATACTTTAAGGCACCCGAGCCAATATGGCACGAAATTTAGAAAATCTATGTTTGTGATACCTATCATAAACTTTTTTTTTAATACCTCTGTAACAGTTTTATTTTGTATAGTTTAGGCAGAGATGCGAAAATAGAGTTTGGTGGCCACATAGAGCAACTTCGTATCTTTACCTAAGCGTTACAAAATAAAACTATTACAGAGTCATTAATAAATAGCTTATAACAGGTGTCACAAACTGTACGATGGATGTTTGAAATTTCCTGTGTTAAGGCCCATACACCAGTGAAAGTGGCGCCCCCAATTATTTTACGTTAAACGCAGCCAGTTTTAAAAATCCATCGTTCAGTTTGTGGTATCTATTATAAGTATAAGTTATTTTAATGCCTCTGTAATAGTTTCATTTTGTAAAGCTTAGGTAGAGATACGAAGTTGCGCTTTTTGGCCACCAAACTCTATTTTCGCATCTCCTCCTAAACTATATGAGATAAAATTATTACAGAGGTATTAAAAAATAGCTTATAATAGATACCACAATCTGAACGTAGGATTTTTAAAAATTCCTATGATAAACGTAATAATAAGATAAAATAGGTGGTCGCGCCGCTTTGACTCGGGTAAGCGCCTTAAAGGACTTAGATACAAATTACCAGTCGAATTTCTGTTAAAGCTCTGTTGCACTAAACGTATAAAGTGGGCCTATACCTATACCTACTACACTAGGTTGACTGCAGCTGTGGCCGCTCATACATAGCGCAAACTAAAAGAACCATTGCCGAACGGGTAAAAGAGCACATAGCTGCAGTCAAGAATAGGCAAATGAACAAGTCGGCGATAGCGGAACACCTGCTAGACTCAGAAAGCAACCTCTGGATTGAGCTACATGACCCTAAAGCCGTGAACGCCACTATTACAAAAGGATTGTTCGAGAGGCGGTTGAGATAAAAAAATACCCGGATTTTAATCGTGAAGATGGTTTTCGTCTCCCTTCCTCGTGGAATCCTGTAGGTACTTAATAAGTGTGTGCGTCGTAATCCGAATGTACCGCGGTCGGACAGGGTTAGTGTAGTGTGTCGTAGTGTGAACTTGGACATTCCTGATTCTGAAGACGAATTGAGGGTAGTCGTGGATACTGCCGTCAATTCTCGGCTGTAACTCCAATTACACTCAGTCGCCCCGTGACCACGATCGCTGTAATGCGGTAGAAACGTAGGGGAAATAAAAACAAAGGTACGCGATAAATACCCGATAAATAATCATTTAACTACTACACTAGGTTTTGATTTTCACATACCCTCACAAAATCATTTTGTTACATGGCAGTGTGCTGTGTTAGCTAATTGATTTTTCAACGTTTTCGATCTCCTACTAATATTATAAACGCAAAAGCCATGTAAACTTGTATGTATGTTTGTTGCTCTTTCACGCAAAAACTACTGAGCGGATCAGGCTAAAATTCTGCGTACAGGTAGTTCTAGGCATGGAATAACACATAGGCTTTTTTATCAAATTCCCGTGGGACAGGAGTGCGAAGTCGCGGCGCAGCAAATTATATAATATAATTAATTTTGTTTTAAAAAACTATAAACCGACTAAATTTTTTATAGTTTTTCATGAATTTTCATAGATTTTACAGTCAAAACTGAACGAAATGAAAATGGGAAGCACCAGCTTTCATAGAAAAATAGAAAAATGAAAATCGGGCCACCCAGTCGAAAGTTCTGAGGTAAAAAACATAAAAAAAACAGTCAAATTGAGAACCTATTCCTTTTTTTGAAGTTAGTTAAAAATAAATAAAAAAGTCTCTTTTTCTTTGTTACTTCACGCATAAGTGTAATGTACAATCATACTAATATAAAAAATGCGAAAGTTTGTATGGATGTATGGATGTATGGATGGATGGATGTTTGTTACTTCTTCACGCCAAAACTACTGGACGGATCTGGCTGAAATTTATACAGGTAATTCTAATCCTGGAATCAAACATACGCTACTATATATCCCATAAATCGGTTCCCGTGGGATGAATATCACCTTTTAACGTTCCTATACGAAAAACACGTACGAAGCCGCGGGGTGGAGCTAGTAATAAATAAATAATTCTTCACACAGCATTATCTAGCTCCAAGTTAAGCAGAGCTTGTCATAAGGGTACTATTATGGGTACTATTATACCCATAATAGTAGTGGTACTATTATATACTATATAACTGATATACATAATGTAATGACATATGCGGAGATGGTATCCCGGAACAGACATGCTATTTTGTAAGCAGAAAAACGCGTACGAAGCAGCGGATACGATTCAACGTTGGTTCAATTATATTTCTACACTTACTTTGAGCCTTTGGTTTAGCTGGCAAAGCCGCCAGCTGACTCAGCGAGGTGTCCCAAATCCCAGATGTGGCATTACCCACTGGTGCCACTCCAACCATACTCTGCGCTGTCACATTTGTGAGCAATGGCTTCGGAATACCGCCCAGGTCGATCTGACTGCCATTGGTCTGGTAGAAGGTCACTGATTCTTGAGTTCCCCTGATAATAATTAATTTTGGTTTAAAAAACTATGAAACGACTTAAATTTTTATAGTTTTTTCATGAATTTTCATGGATCCCATTGTCGGAACTTAACAAAGTTAAAATGGAACCACACGGGAAGCACCAGCTTTCATATAAAAAAATAATCATGAAGATCGGACCGGTCAAAAGTTCTGAGGTAACAAACATAAAAAAAATACAGTCGAATTGATAACCTCCTCCTTTTTTTGAAATCGGTAAAAAATATGTAGTAATAGGTTTTTCATGTTGTTTTTAAAGAAGGTTAGTAAGAACATATCTACCATTGCGATGCCAACAGTAAATATATATTAAAGCAGTGCCTCGCGGTTTCCTCCGCGTAGGTCCCGAACCGTGGGAATTCCGGAATAAAATATAGTCTATTTCTCTCTCTGATAAGTAAGCTTTTTAATGATGAAAGATTTTTTAAATTGGTACTGTAGTTTTGGAGCCTGTTCAATACAAACAAATCTCTGTGTCTTACAACTCACTATAGTATGTTTTTTAAAGCATCAATAAGTTATGTATTTTAATGTGCTTAACTGAATTTTTTTTTTTTTACAATTCACACAACATTATCTAGCCCCAAGCTAAGCAGAGCTTGTGTTCTGGGTACTAGAAAACTGATATACATAATACAATACAAGCTGTATAAGCTAAGCTGTATTACAGGATTATGCTAGTTCGGGATCCTGCGGAATCAATTTATTGTAAACATTTTAGTGTGTCAGAAATAAACGATTTGAATTGATTAACAATTTAAGTAAGGTATAGGTACTCAACGATTTTTAATGTGAACATATTCAGGTCAACTAACGATGTAATGACTTAACTTCGGGTGTTAGTAAAACTAGATAAAATAATCTATAAAATAGAAATAAATCGCTAAATGTGTCGGTAAGCGCATAACTCAAGAACGCCTGTACCAATTTGGCCAATTCTTTTGTATAATGTTCGTTGAATTTCAAGGATTGTTTTTATGCCGAGAAAAATTCTAATAATTGCTGGGAAAACACCTTTAAGCGTTTCCATAGGAACAACGCGTGCGAAGCCGCGAGGCACAGCTAGTAGAATATACATATATTGTTGTAATCTGTGATAACTTACCTTTTTAAAGTAATAAAAGCAACAGATGATGAAATCAGAAAACTTACCTTTTTAATTTACAAAAATTTACAAAATAATTTATTTAGAATTACCTTTATTTTGAGGTACCTAATAAAAGCAAGCAAAGTTACAGACTTCATTATGAGTGTAAGCAGGTTTACTACGAACCTTGTTTGTGTTGGAAGAACACAAACGTTTACACCAACGGAATGCGCGCGTCTAGAACCGCATTCGCCCTGAAGATGTCCCTCGTTAAGGGATGAAACGTTGGTGATCTTCCAACACAAACAAGGTTCGTTGTTAACCCGCTTACATTCATAAGAATTCGTCAAACTACGAAAGTTTCTATAGTAAAAGTTACAGACAATTGAAAGTGCCAGTTCATTATGCTGCGCATTCTACTGAAACGTTGAAGAACAACTTACTTCGCATTTAACTTGCTGGTTCTGTTATCAGTTCTGTTGGTTAGAATACCAACTTCGTATACAGTTGCATGAATAACGTACCTGAAAGTTTTAATCATAATTAATTTTGAGAAGCGAAAGTAGCTTGATATTAACTGCGCATAATCTAGTTAATAATTAGCAGTAACTAACGTGCGAAATCTAGTTAACGCCATTTCTTAAAAACTTAAAATATGGTTATAATGTAGAGTAAATTTCTACGTCCTCAATCGTCAATAGTCTATAATGGTCCACTGCTGGACTCGAGGCCTGAGTCATGGGCCTATCATGGAATATCAGGCCCCTGATAAACGCCTTATTGCCTTTTTTTCAAGGGGGTAATACCCATAATCCCCACTCTGGGCATGGGGGTCGGGGATTGTTATCTGGTGGTAGAATGGTTCTGTGGGAGCACTGCTGCCCGCCGTTCGATAGATATATCTTAGTTGCAGGAGGAGGCCTGCGTCCAGCAGTGGACCAACACAGGCTGTTAAGGTTCAGATTGAGTTTGAGTAGCCGCTTACGACATCCGCGGCTTTGACTTATCTAGAGTAAATTTTCGAAAGAGCCAGCTATACTCCAATTCAGAATTCAAGATATTTTATGTCAACAAAGACATTCATCAGTAAAAACTTAACAAAATCATATAACAATAACATAAAACCACAATGTTATAGCAAGGTTATCAAAAAAAACCAAAACATTTTACGTGTGCAGCGAAAAATGTTTAAATTTGACTTCGAAAACGAATGAGAGGTCAATTAAATGATGAATGAAAACTTTCAAATCTAAAAATTGTTTCGAGCTTCTGTGTTTAGGTTCGATGAAACTAATGTCGTTCAATATTTTCCAACAATATTCCTTAGGTTTTGTAACGACTTTGTATACAAAAAATATCCAGGTTTTTTAATCGGAGTATAGCTTAATAGAAGAATTACGCCGAGATGCTCAATGTTACAAATTTCAATTTGGTGATGTAACTGTAAGGTGATTTCTAGCTAAAGCAGAAAAAATAACACATGCATATCTTTCCCTGGACGAGATGAGTTTCCCAGTTTCGTTGCGTGAACTGTTTCGCCACTAGTGTCCATGATCAAGCCCGCAGACGCCATGAACGCCATAATCTGATATTAAATAAAAATCCATTGTGTATAACCAAATAGATCGATCTGATGACGTCGGTGATGCAGCATGTAGAGATCCGCCTGCGACGCAGATGGTTGCGTGTTCGATTCCCACCTCCGGAAATTAGCAGGTGATCGGAGTGTTTGTTGTGTAAAGAAAAATTATGTACATATTTAGTATATCAGTTCTACTAGTACCACTATTAGAAGCCTAGCTTGGGGCTAGATTATTTTGTGTTTTGATAAAAGAATTTTGGTGTTAACTCGCTATATCTATGTACCTGGAAATCATTTTGTCACTGTAAATTGTATCTAAATGGTTATGATATTTCATTTTATTTTAAAAAACTATAAACCGACTTCAATTTGTTCAGTTTTTTCAAGGATTTTCATGGATCCCATTGTTAGTACTGGACCAAATTAAAATGGCACCTTACGGAAAGCACCAGCTTTCATATAAAAAAAGAATCATGAAAATCGGACCACCCAGTCAAAAGTTCTGAGGTATAGTCGAATTAAGACCCTCCTCCTTTTTTTTGAAGTCGGTCAAAAAGGTTATGAAGCCCTTAATTGAATGCACGTTTTTGTGATGTATGGGAGAGCGCAGAGCTTTAATCCACTATTTGCACTGACACTGCCCTAACGGCTCTCTTTGGATTTTATTAGACATTTAAACTTACCAAGTAGTAGTTCATTATAAGGTTGGGTTCTCTACGTAGCTGTAGGCAGTTTTTTTACTCTATTATTTCTTAATCAAGTGAAGATAACTGTCTTGTCCTATTTCCCTTCAAAATCCACTTGTTTATAGAATAAAGTCACAGTCGCTTGTTTATATACCCTTGGATCTTCCTCATAGATTAACGCTACAGTGACAGTCTGTGAAGGTGCTAAACTTTTCATTAGTACAGTCTTGTTAATCGTTATACTTACTAACATTAAGTTATGTAAGTACCTAATTGAGTGTTCATCGCTTAGTACGCCATAAAAGAACCGTTGAAAAGCGGTTTTAGTGCATCCTATTTATCACAGTATAATAAATTTTGTAGAACTTTATTAACTTACTTGGCGTTAAAACTTCATCTCTCGGGAAATAATTATTTTAAAACTTTGACTTGTATAGTCTTGTACAGGCTTGTACATTCGCTGGCAATAAAAGTTATTTAGTTTTAAGGAAATGAATATTTTTTTATTCCCGCTCATCGATCAAAGTTTTCGCCACCTCTCGACGACACCACTTGAAATGCTCTCCATACATGCCAAAAAGAAAACACAATGCGCGTCCTGAAACCGTTTGTATAAAAAGATTTCTTTTTTGGCATGTATGGAAAGCTTATAAAGTGGTGTCGTTTTAGCAGTGGGACAGAAAGCATGCCTAGCAAAAATTAAAAACTCACACGTCCAGGACACAAAAATGGATAGCATTTTCAATTTTCAGTAAAGTTTAAATGCATTTTCTACCATTATAATAATGCTTATTGCCTAAAGTTAGTTGAAAATTATTGTTAGTTTGTTTCGTTTGTAAATATGTTCCGATATAACTATATAACTGGTCAGGCTCTACTGTCAGTAGTTCAGTGTACTACTGTAGTGCACATACTGTCCGCGTCTAAACAAGTCGTAGACAATTTTGAGTGCCATTTTTGTAAGGTTCTGGTTATCCACGGGGGAGACCGCAAAATACCTCATCGAAGTCAGCGCGTGATCAAATTTGACGGAACCATAATCAAAATGTCGGACCGTTTACGATCAAAATTGTTTCACTTTTATCGTACTCGGATTCCAAGTTTCATCAAGTAAGACAACTTTCAAGCCTCTGGTAGGACGTGTAGGTACTTAATCAAGCTCTACATCTTGGCTCATTTGACTTTACCTTTTTTGGCTACTTCAAGACCGGATGCTTTGATCTTCTGAAGGTGATATTTTTAATACAGATGCTTTCTTGCTCACTGATCGTGAGAAGACTGTAGGAGGAACCCACCTCATAATATCTACTTGTAATTGACATGCAAAAATAACATCACAGATCATTTATTTCCGTTGTGTTTTTGAATGGATTTTAATGCAAGTTGAATGATATCTACGATCTCTAAGTTCAGCACCAAACCTCAACTTCAACAGCCATATAATAATATTGGTCCACTGCTGGATGCAAGCCTCCCCCTGATAAGTGCCTTATTGGCTTTTATCTCAAGGGGGAATTGCCTATAGTCCTCACGCTGGGCATGCGGGTTGAGGATTGCAGTTCAGAGGTAGTAAATTAAGCTGCAGGGCAGGGGGTGCTGCTACCCGCCCTCGTTGGATATCCCTAAGTCGTCTCTTTTGAATCCCTTGGGAAGATTTGGGGTGGTGCAAATTCTAAGCCAGCACCACACATCACCCGGAAACCCAAAGCTAGGTAGCAAACATGTCACTCAACAAACTCTGACCGAACCTGCAATCTTTATTTACCAAAAATATTTTAGATATTTGAAATATTTGCGTCGGTACATTATCAGGGCAGCCGATTTTTCTCAAGTGTCAAAACGTCTTCGGTATCTAGTATCTGTGTTATCAGGAAAGGTGCAGTTAGTGTGATGCTGGCAGTTAGAGTAGGTACAGGTGATGTGTTGTTAGGGCCAACGTGTGACACTCATTTCTCTCATAAAAATGACCGTGAATAGGGCTATGGTTTTCGCTGGAGTCACCACTCTGGTAAGTTATCTATAAAGTACCTGTAGACAACGCCAAAAATCTTTAAACTAGGATAGTAGGAGAATTTTTGTAACACAGTTCTCTGTAATCAAAAAATTATGTCACAAGTAAACATCAATAATCGAAGGTTTTGAAAGGATTAGTCGTTGCGTTTAGACCCTCTTACCTACGTTTATGGATGTAACTTTAGCATCATAGTTATACATAATATATTTACTCTCACAGCCATGCGAATTTGTTTATATTGTGTTCTGTGCCTGAGCTTGCCTAAAGTAAACAATTATAAGTAAATTTTTCATGGCCTTTATATAATTCTGTAAAGTCCTAAAGCTTCTATAAAAAATGCAAGAACGCCAAGCTTTTGCTTGGTACTTTCTTTGAACGACATTGAAAACCAAATGTGATTTATTTCCTTTAGATCTTAAGACACTTCGAGACGTCGGGAATAAAACTAGAAAATTAAGTAAAAGTACGAAATAAAGTAGTCACGTTGATTCAAACTTTATTTCAGAAATCATTTTTTTTCCACTTAGATTAGTAAAATTTCTCTAATCCCAAATACGCCCCGTTTTATCATTCAAGTGTTGAAGATTGTTATCCGAACAGTTTTTTAGAGTCAGCTCCCAGAACTTTGATTTTAACCCCTCTACGCCTAGTAACCTCTACTCTACTAAAGAGATCAATAAGTATTTTTATTAGGAAGGAGGTTACATCCTTATCTTGACCCTTTAGCTAGCTTTAAAGCAAGCTAGATAAGTCTGTCCGATGATACATATGTTTACCTGCTTAGCAGCATTGTTTGCTATCTATATATTCATTCTAGAACTAAACAAGTTTGAAAATCCAATGGTGATGATAACTAACCTAAATAATTGTAAAATGGGACATTGATCTATGTTCTTAGTAATCCGTAGAGAAATATGATAGTAAGGAATTTATCTGTCTTATTTTATCAGTTGAGTAATGTTTAAACTGATAAGGATAGTTTTACTCTTTGGCGTTTTGCTTTCCTTTTTGCTGTATCGATAGTAACACCCATACCATAGTTTAAAATTTGACACGCTAAATGTTATCTTGTTATGTAGAATTTAATTTTATATCTTATTTATTTATTTACAATATCTTCCTAATCCGTGTGACTAAGGAAATATGTATTTGCTTCCGCACGTTGTTAACCCATATCTTATCTTATAAACTATTCGGAATGCCACACCGATAATGTTTATGCCTAACAGCAAGAAGTCCTATTGTCCTTAAAAATTTAAAATTCTTTATTTTCATAATAATTACTAAAAATAAAAAAATAACAAAACTTGGAAAGGGATAAACTAAGGAAATAAGGTGATTTTTTTTTATTTCTGTCGCTTCGTCGCTTATAATAAATAATAAATAATGTTGGACAATTCACACAGCATTATCTATTAAGGAAAGAAGCGACGAATAGCCGATAGTTGTTTTTTTAGAGTTGGAGCCAAACCCGTCCCAAGCTTTTTAATTCCCTAGAGACAATCTAATATTTTACAGTAAGTCACACAGGACAGGAGTCCATAAGTTAATATAATATGTAATTATGATATAAAAAATAAGTTACAACGCGTATCTCTATTACTAATAACAAATAGTATAATGCATTGTTTAATAAAAAAAATAAACTAATAATAATAACCATTGCAATTCTTAGTCAAAGAGAAATAATAATACCTAAAAACACTACAAACCCGCAAAAAAAACTTCTAAATCTTGCTGACCATCACCAATCGGTAAGGGATAAACTGAAAACCAGCGCCGCACATGCTTGATAAGCTTGTCGGCATTGTATTCACTCTATCCCTAGTACCAATTGCCTGAGAAAAACTACCACTAGTTTATTATAATAACATAACCTTATAAGCATAATTTAAACTACTTTAATTAGGTACTTAGCTCATTGATTATATTGTTTACCTTTAAGGTTTTTATAATTAAGCTGTGAATAATTTAATAAATCATCCATAAATCATTTTTATACATAATACTTAAACAAAACTTCATGAACCATATTGACCTAAAACATGTTGTTCTAGGTCCAAGCCGTGGGTCAGATGGTCTTCACTTCTCTGGGGATAGCCCAGCACTTTTGCATTATAGACTTCCTCAAGGAGTTGCCTCTTCTAATCTACATTAGAATACTATATTTTCACAGTAAGTACAACAATTCTGTAATTTCCATTATATGAATTCACGTGATAATACTTAAAGCTGCAAAAACACCTTCACCGCTGACACAAATACACTTACTAGCTGAAGCTTGCTAAAGGCTTGTTCAATAGAAAATTATAATAAAAACAAATTAGAACTAGTAATTACCATTGAAACAATTGAGCTAGCTGCTGACTGTTGCAAACAATTTACAGGAAGCTCAACTTTCTCAATCCATATCAATACCAGTTGCCCCGCTCTATGACAATGCTGATGCTCAGTTCCCAGGTCGCTTTAACCAGAAGCTCAGATATTTTTTTAAAAACCTTGAGAAATTCGATCTAGGGTCTCTCAAATTGTGTAGGCTCGGCCGAGACCGTATAAATGCGCCTTTTGACATCCTTGGTCAAATCTGCCGCCGCACCCACCCTCACTAGTCTGTTCAAAAAGAGAAGAGTTGTGGGAAGTGACGGCGCTCGTGTGCCAATTTGACAACTTTTATTGCGTTGACAACACTGCTCGCAGTGCGACTAAAAGTGTTAGTTCACCGTAAAGCCACGACTCTTCTCTTATTGAACAGACGCGTGAGGGTGGGTGCGGTGGCAGAATTGGCCCAGGATCTCTCGATAGAGCCTACACAATTGCTCTCCTCAGAGTCGGTCCATAAGGTAGCGAAGTAGTAGGGGTTTTTAAAAAAATATCTGAGCTTTTGGTTGAAGGGATTTTTCTCTTTTTGAACAGACTCTACGGATTAATATTTCATGTTACACAGACCCTGACAGCTGCGGGTCCAATATCAGCATCGGGCAGGCCATCGACGGAGTGGCAGCCCAGGCATTTGTGCTGCTGCTGAACGAACCCTTCACTGCCTTCCGGACCCTGATCATCAACTGCATCAGTCTGGGCCTCAGCCTGCTGTGGATTGTCGCCAGTGTGGTTATACTCAGTGAGTGAATTATACTGTACTAAAACATAATAATAATTTATTCTTAACAAGTTTATGACAGTGGCTTTGCACGCGTTTTACATGGAGAATTAATTTATATACTAGGTCTCGAATAAAACATAGGCTAATGTTTTATTCAAGGCCTAGTATGCTAAATTTCAGGCCGATCCGTTCAGTAATTTTGGCGTGAAGAGGTAACAAAGTTTTAAAACTGTAGAGCTCTATCTATTCGACCATTTTACATCACTCTTTCTATTTTATCCAAGTTGTAATTTTTATTGAATTAATTTTATCTGATATGTTTAGTCTTAAGTTATTTTTGTGTGTAATAATGTGATATGGATTGTATTCTAAAATAAATCATTAATAATAATATTCGCCGAATAGCTACCTAGTCTCTTAAACTTATTAAATTTTATTAAGGCGCATACCCGAGCCAATATGACAGCGATACCTATTTTATCATATATTTTTACGTTTAACATAGGAAATTCTAAAAATCCATTGTACAGTTTGTGTTATCTACATATTATAAGCTATTTTTTAATACCTCTGTAATAGTTTTATCGTACATAGTTTAGGGGGAGATGCGAAAATAGAGTTTAGTGGCCAAAAAGCGCAATTTCGTATCTCTGCCTAAGCTTTACAAAATGAAACTATTACAGAAGCATTAATAAATAACTTATAATAGAAACCACAAACTGTACGATATTTTTAAAACTTTCTGCGTTTAACGTAATAATAAGATAAAATAGTTGGGAGCGCCACTTTTACTGGTATACGGGCCTTAAGACCCGTTAAACCGTTTTACTGTTTGGGTAATACTATATGCACAAGGACTGACTTCTTGTCTATTCCACGGTTTAGATTGCAAGTCTTACATCAATTCTTAATATAAGAGACCTCCAACTTTCCCCTCAACCTCAAGCTCAACAGCCTGTATCGGACCACAGGTGGACGCAAGCCTCCCCCTGATAAACGCCTCATTGGCGTTTAACTCATTGGTGGCTATTCCACAATCCCCATAATGGTCATGCGGGTTGGAGATCGGAGTTTGGTGGATGATTTGTTCTGCAGAGGGCGCTGCTGCCCGCCTTCCAGTGGATAACCCTTATTCACCTCTTAAGACAGCCACGGGAAGAATTGGGATGGTGTAAATTCTAAGCCAGCACCACACACCTATACTACCAGCTTTCCCCAAAAAAGTCATAAAACGCAACTACGTAGACTCACCTTAACTTTCAGCAGGAAGGCAGAAAATAACACTAGATACATGTATCACCTACAAATTAACACCTACTTATCTGTCATAGGGAAGGTCTTAATGGCAAACACTAGTCAGCTTGCAAATCCGATTTAGGTATAGTTTTAACGTAGCTCAGTTAAAGAAAAAAAAACAATATGGGAACAACATGACTTAAGTATTTTTTTGGAAATTCCTTGCTACGAGTAATATTTATTAGCAAACAGATAAGTATTGCCGCCATTGTAAGCTCACTATTTGCTGTAGACGCATTACTTTGATTCAAAAATTTTCCTCAAAGGAGGATGGCATGTCCAGTTCAGGTTCAGGCTGAAAAACACATTCTTGTTATTGTCTTTCGACAGCTTTTGCATTACCTGCTTTATCGTATTGATGACACCAACAGCTTTTTATTTACTCGACTCCATAAAGAGAATTATCTATTTTTGTGTTATGAATTGTACCTTGAGAATAGCTCAAGTTATACTTCGTTGTTTACAGTGGGTGGTGCAAGAAATAAACGAACAAAACACATTCGATGGCCGTGGATTGTGGTAACCGTCTGCGTCTGCATGCTGGATTTAGTTGCCGCCGTCATATACGCAAACGACTCTTTTCATACAAGGGTTAGTAACTTTTGAAAATACTTTTTTTATTCCTAGCGTTCCTGTTCATTCAACGTCAAAATTATTATTGATTTATGAGATAATAAAGCCGGCGAAGTACGTGTTGGGCCACGCGCATTGCAGTGTAGGGTTCCGCAGTAGCTTTAGTTTAATTTATAATTAAATTAACAAATCTAAGGATTTTGTTTTTGGTACAAAATTGCCTAATTACCAAATTCAACGACTTTTACTGCAAGTTATCTTAACAGCTTATAAGTTCATGAAATGAACTTTCTTCGTGTTTTTTCCAGATTTTTCAAGCCAGTAGAGGGGTGAATTCTACTTTAACGAAAATTTGGAGAGCGTTCAAACGAAAAATAGTATAAGCAATCCCTAAGTCATTTAAAAAGATCTATCACACAATAGGGTAGATAACGAGAAAAAATCAAAATCCCCACTTCACATGTACAAAACTTCGGACAGACGGACAAACGGACATGACGTAGTGCGATTACTAACTAGCTTCTACCCGTGACTCTGCACGAGCTTTTACGGGATACAAGCTTTTTCGGGATAAAAAAACATCCTACCTTCAATCTTTTTACTTCGGCAGGATACCATCTAACTCCAGCCAAAGTAAAAAGATACAGACGGACAAGGAGTCTTAATTACTTACGATTTTTACAATGACTGCAGTGCAAAAATCTCTTTTCATTTTCATTTTCTTTGTTCCCCGGTTAACGAATCGTCCCAGCATCTCAAACTAAATCATTTTATCAGATAATCGTTATTTACTGTGAAATAACTAGCTCAATTGTTTCAAATTTTAATGTAATAACTAGTTTTAATTTATTTCTATTAGGAAACCCATGCATTTTGGACTTTTCTACTATTGCTTTCGACATCGAATGTTACATTGTCTAGGCCCTCAGTATTTGCTTAGAATATTACGAGATGATATGAGGTTAAGCCAGCTCTATATCATGGGCAGATGCATGGCTTTAACTAAACTTTGGGACGTTTGTTAATTGAAATTTTCATTTTCTATTTTATATCTATGTTTATAAGATGAGTTTCTATGACTATAATGGCTGTAGCCTAATTTGTCAAGAGTGACAAATTAAATATAAGAAATATATCTTTGCTAACTGTCCGTTAATAATTATCGTTAACTTAACTAAAATTACATTAACATAAATTACTATTAACAAGTCAAAAGGAGTAAATTCAACTATGTTGCATACAAAGAGCATGCGGCGTTGATTTATAATTTACTCCCGTCTGGTGGGAGGTTCACCCCTCGGTGAGCACCCACTCGGTTTAAGCTCAGCGCACATTCATTCGATACAGCTACCCCACAGCAGAAAAATATGCACTAGCAGAAACCCTGATTAGTTTGGCACTGAGGTAGATGATACTGTGCGAATAAGCTAAGCAATAAGCACGCCACTATCCCCCACGCCAAAACTTTGACGCGCTTTAGTTTTCACACTGTTTTATATCGTCTGATACATCTACTCACTCTAACTGACAGACTAAATAGAATAATTTTTTTTGAACATAAATAAAAAAACAGAACACTACCCTGTTGTTCTTCATCATTTATTTATTTATTTATTTATTTACAGACACTATCAGATATAATGTACTACGTCGGCGGAACAGCGAGTGGCCTCAACAATGTTGAGCTCAATACCGCCTGGGCTGCTTGGACCATGACGATGCTGTACTCTCGATTCGTCATCTTCTTCATTATGAATTTATTCCTTGTCATCACAATGACGGTGGAGTGTAACGTCAAACGCGGTTCTGATAGCACTGCTGTAAGTATTTCTAAGGGAGGCAGGTGGGGTAGCTGCAAACCACTCCCCTACTAAAGATTAAAAAAATATATATTTTCAGATTAATAAGATATTTTCTTCTGTCTATGTATGTATTTGGTTCAGAGATTTACCCCCGCTGTGTTTTCATATTGTTGTCATATTTATGAGGACCTCTGTGACGCGTTTAGCGAAGGTCCACGTACGATGCTGGAGGTTGCGGGGTCTATTCCCGCCTCGGGACAAATGTGTGTTGATATTTGTGCAGATATTTCATGGTGTTCTGGATGTGTTCTATGTATCAATAATTAATATCAATACAGTGTATCCCTGGATAAAGTGCAACTCGGTTGAAACTATATAAAAAAATATCGTTAAATAACAGAAAAATAAAATTAGGTAGATATTTTATTTATTGATAATTAATTTGATTACCCACCAGTAATTCTTTTTACAAAACAAAATTATTTCATCCAGTGGAACAATTTTTTTAAATTAAAAACCATAATCAGGTCAAATATTAGGTCCTTACATATGAAATTGGCGTTTTGTATGGGAGGAACAAAAAGTCGAATATTTTTTAATATAATATATTTAATTAATCAAAGTATGAACCATTATTTTCTATGCACTTTTGCCATCTTATAGGTAGTTCATTGATCCCTTTACTAAAAAAACCAGTCGGACGGGAATCAATAAAATCTTTGAAGGCGATTTGGACTGCCCCATCGGAGTTGAATTTTTTCCCTTGCAAGAAGTTATCCAAATTTCGAAAAAAATGGTAATCTGTTGGAGCAAGGTCCGGGGAGTACGGAGGATGTCTTAGACTTTCCAATTGAAGCTCTTCTAATTTAGTAGCCGTCTGTTGCGCAGTGTGTGGTCTAGCGTTGCCGTGAAGCAGCAGTGGCGTGGAGCGATTGACCAGCCTAGGTTGTTTAGCCGCTAGCTTCATGGTTTGCAATTGCTGACAATAGACATCAGCCGTAATAGTCTGGCCAGATTTGAGAAAACTCTAATGAACAATACCGGCACTAGTCCACCAAACGCTTACAAGTAACTTTTTTGGGGTTAATTTTCGCTTGGGGCAGGATTTGGCTGGCTGGCCAGGATCCAACCATTGCGCTGAGCGCTTCCGATTATCGTAAAGAACCCATTTTTCATCACAGGTAATGATTCGGTTTAAAATACCTTCATTATTGTGCCGGTTTAGTAATGTAACGCAGCAGTCGACGCGCGTTTGCCGGTTTGCTTCAGTCAATTCGTGAGGTACCCACCTTTCAAGCTTTTTAATCTTCCCAATTTGCTTCAAGTGAATTAAAACAGTTTTATCACTAACATCGCAGCCTGCAGCTAACTCGGACGTGGTTTGCGATGGATCCGCTTCCACAATAGCCTTCAACTCTTCATTATCAACTTGAGTCTCAGGCCGTCCACGGGGCTTGTTCTGCAGGTCGAAATTTCCAGAACGAAAACGTTGGAACCAAAAACGAACTGTGTTTTCTTTTGCAACACGACCGCCATACACATCATTCACCCTTCGAGTTGTTTCCGCAGCACTAGTGCCACGGCGGAACTCGTACTCGTAACAAATGCGATATTTTAAGTTTTCCATTTTGTAAAATGAGTGACGCAAACAGAAAAAAACATAAGAAAAAAAAACAAATGAATGACGATCATCGAAGCACAAATACATGAGTCTATAGCTGTACAAATTTGAATTTGGAATTCCTTACCAAAGAGGAGAAATTTGTGATTAAAGTGGCCAGTACGAAAAACGCCAATTTCATATGTAAGGACCTAATATTTGTATGCTATTTGTAAAATATCAAATACCTAACTAGAAACAAGTGGCTATCGCGACTTAAAAATTAATATTTGTCATTAGTAAGTAGTCAATTTTAAATATTGGAGAATTTAAAATTGACTACTAATTACGTCACCACTCAGGTAGCGTCCCCCTTTTTGATACAAATAATAAACTTTCACGATAGCCACTTGTTGAAGTATTTTTGGAGTTAAAACAATCGATGGTAAAAACTCAGATATTTTTATGTTTTAAAGCTTTTATGGTAGAGAATAATAAATATAGTAAGTTCTAAAAATGTTATTACTGTTTTTGCATGATAAAAACATTAACCATTTTTGAACTAGTAATTTTTTGTTAAATTTAAAAAAAAATTATAAACTAGATAATAACTTTAAGAAACGTTTATCGCGGCATATTAACTAGAAAGGGCGCATAACGAAAAAAAAATAATAGGTTTAGTATTGAAACATTTATATCGTCATAATAAACCTATAAAAACAGACATTTCAAAAAAATCGTTATCCAATAATAATAACTTTCTGAAAAATAGAAATATTTTTTTTTACCGGGGGCAGATTTATTTATTGATAATTTCCTTCTTATTTGAAGATTTTTTTTATTTTCTTTTAATATTAATGGTTTTGAGGTATTAAAGAAAACTAGATACCATTTTTTTCTCATCTTACCTGAACCTCAACCTCAACAGCCTGTATTGGCCTGTATTGGGACACAGGCCTCCCACTGAGCGTCTTATTGGCGTTTATCTAATGGTCAGCGTGGAGATTATGGGCCCATAATCTCCACGCTGGGCAAGCGGGTTGGGGAATGCAGTTTGGTGGTATAATTCTTCTGCAAGGGGTCCCGCCGGACGCAGGGTCGCAGAATTCCCCGTTTCTGCCCACAGGTGCACCTAAGCCGTAACCCCCATGCTGTCCAGCATCTGGCAACAGCCCTAGCCGAGGCTCGCACCTAAGTGGAGGTCCTTGTGCGTGTCGCCCCAACCTAATTTTACCGACAAGGCGTCCGGTAACGCTGTCATGGCCATCTGCGGTCAACACCATTAAAGTCCATTTGAAAAAAAACTGTGATTTTCGAGTTAATTAATGAATATGAATAAATTTATAAAACAAAAGAAACTAGATCAACATGTTACCTATCTTTAACAAAAAATCCCATGTTAAAAGGAAAGTTTCTGCTATTATGTTTTCAGCTTAGCTAGACTCTAGGTAGAAACCTGAACAAATATTTTTTTAAAAATTGGAGACATGGCTTGTCCAAAAGTAGGTAGTATTATATTTTTCTACTTGCTAAAGAGCAATCGTCGACTTGTTTCGAGGTCAGTAAAATCTAATCTCAAACGGGACAGCACATATTGGTCCACTGCTGGACTCAAGCCTACTTCTCATAAGCCCCTAATTGGTAAAATCTAACGCAACCACAAAAATGTTGGCTCCGCTTGCCTATAATAACTTGACCTTCTGAGTATAGGGCTTGACCCCCGCTTAAGGTCATTTGCCCATCATCACTAAAAATGCAGAAAACGCAAATGTTCCTTTTTCTCGTGGTCCTGAGCTTGACTTAATAAAGATCACCTTCCCTACCATCAATTATTAAATTATCAATATTTTTTTTTAACTATCACCCTTTCATGTTATTCACTTTTTTCAGTCACTAATAGGAAGTCCATGTTAAAATTGGCTCGCACCTGTTTTTGTTTTTCGCTTGTTTATTTTTTAACTCTTTATAAACAGTGTCGAAATAAATATTTTTTTATTCTATTCTATAACTATACCAGAACTAGCAAAAAAATAATTAGTCTCGATAATATTTTGCTGTTTGTCGCTAAGGTCAGAATTCACCTCATAAATTAATTCCTGGCTGCGACCCGGAATACATTCCGGTACAGTATGAGTATTATACCTATTATTAATTACATTGAACTTGAACTTGTTTGTACGATCTGCAAGTATTGTTTCCGAGTGTTCTGGGTCTTTGTCTAATTGTGGGATTTCTATGTCTAATAAAAATTTCTATCTATCTAAAGCCTTGTATTATGTGTATGAGTTATCAAGTACCCATAAGCTTTGCTAAGACAGATAGGTTATTACTTTGTTGCACCATCAATACATAAAACAATTAAACAAGGGCATAATACTAACTGGATAATCCTTAGCTTGGAGCTAGATGATGCTTGTGATGCTCATGGATTGTACGGTATTATTTATTTAGTTTTATATACGAAGCTTAAGAAAGCTCTGCCGCGGTCCTTTTAAAATCGGTTAACCATTGGCGGAGAAGGTATTGTAGTAACATCTATCTATCTATACAAAATCTAATGCCACGGTGTTTTTTGTCACATTCCTCTGAAACGGCTCGACCTATTTTATGTATTAATTTAAGCATGTATGTATATTTGGAAGGTATGAGTTAAGACATTTAAGTGTATTTCATACCGCTAGGTCCTTATCCAGAAAAATTCTAAACCCAACAACAAATTATTCCAATTGTGTAATCATACGGGGTACGGTGTGGTACGATCGGTGCCTTTGCACCAACACTACTCCGAAGTACCACGCTAGAATGGATATCCTGTTAGCAAGGTCTACCAATTGATGCGTGCCCTGGCCTAGTTTATTTATTGGATCCAAGGCAGATTCTATCTGCGACTTGTTGTTTACACTTAATTTTGTTTTATTTTCCGACCCATTGTCATTTTAAGAGCACAACAGAACCCAACAAAATAAAGATGCCTACCTTGCACTCGGCTTAGTTGAACAAGTCCAAACCTACAAGATCTCACCGCTAAAATAATCTCAAACCAATAGTTAAATATCAGCGATGAAAAAGTAGTTGTCTATGAAAATACTAGATGCATTAAATTGCCCACAAATTTCTGCACAATTCGCATTATGCTCTCATGAACCTCATATTTCCGGATGTATTTCCGGATGTACGCACAGAATACATAAATAATCAAAGATTGGCAGGAAGAGATATTTTGGCATCAAAATATGTGGGAAAAAGTGAAGTATTAATTGGCATTCGCAATGATAAATCAATAAGTCGCAAGGCTAAACGATGTCTGTTAGCGGCTTAGATTTGGGCACACCATGTTCTTCACATGGACAAAGCGTGTTTTCGCGTGTGAAAACCATCGAGCTTTTTTGTATTGGCTTAAGACGGAAACACAAAAAATATCGTAGGTAGGTAAATATCCTACCCTATTGCTCTTGGAAATTAATATTGATTTTCTTTATTTCATTTAAAAACTTTAGAATAGTAATTAAATTACTTTTTTCGCTTGACATTTAACTTAATGCCACCAAAATATTCACTAGAAATTATTTATAAGTCAGAACAACATCTGCCGGGTCAGCTTGTACTCACATAAAAATCATATTATAGCGAGCCCCAAAAATGATTAACAAAAGCCTGCGTTGGTTGATAAATACCTATGTTTGTAATAAAAACAAGGCAGCAAAGCTTTCCAATTGAAGTGTTTTTAGTTTGTGTATTAATCGGCCTAGAATAGAGTTCAATGTAATGTATATGATTTTTCGCAAGTTAAGAAATACTATAATTAATGTTACGAGAGGATAATACAATGTGTAGTTGTAATTAAAGTAATAAATCATGGATTATAAAATAGATATAATTATGGTCATTTTAATTTTGTAGGCTGCGGCAAGCAAGTATTTCGTAGGAGTAGGCGTCAAGGGCAGGCGGAATGGGTTGATAAAGAAAGCTCACACAGAGGCTTCTTGTAGTTTCCTAGCTTGGAACTCAAACGGTAGACCAGCTAGTTGAGCTTTATTTGAATTAATTTATTGAATAAATATGTATTCAAATGTCGCTTAAAATTATGCTTTTTAAGAAAGAAAACCAATTTAAGAATAGATTCAATCGATACAAATATAAAGGAAAGGACTCAGTTTTTGAAATTGGTTGGCAACTTTAATTCCAAATATAAATTTCCTGTCAATAGAGTTAGCCAGGATAACAACATGGCCATTTATGGAACATTAGAATGTATCGGCTTTGCCAAATACCCTCCCACAATGACACCGTAAGCTCTGATCACATGAGCAATGAAGATCGGGATCGTATGTGTCACAACACATAAACGATTACGGTGTCCAAAATGATACAAAGTAAATACAATCAACTTTCTGGCGGAATGTTGCTGATTGATGACGAAAATTTATATCAAGATTTAAGCCCATTAAGTCTATTCTCATAAAATTACTCAAACTTCACAGTTTTTTACCGGATCAGCAATTCTGATTCAATGCCACAAGCAGAAAATATAACGTAGTTGGCCAAAACTGGGTCAAATGTGGGTTGTAAATTGATTGATTGATGCAGTGCATCGTAATGCCCTTGCAAACAATTTAAATATTTGCCCTCGTTCGAGTTCGCACACGTTGTACCCTTGCGAGGGCAAAGACTTCAATCCTGCTGCGTAATTCTGCGTTTTCAGAGGTCATCCTCATCGAATTTATACTCCTCATTATTAGAATGAGTAATAAATTAGTAGGTCGCTTCTATTGCGTTGCAATTCAACGCAAGCCTGGCTGACGACAAATTTATCTCGAGCTTTTATCCATTTAAAGTACAACAAATAAAGTACTTACTCGATTGCTACGAAAATCCGGATGTCAAAGTTGAAAGCTCGTTTGTCAGTAGACGCACCAACCGGCATTATGTTCAAAACTTCCTTCTGGCGAGGTCTTGAGGATCTTGAATTTAAAAATTTCTTGTAATCATCGTCTTTTTCGTAAGTAACGCTTCATTGTTTAATTGATTTATTTGGTTGGTTGAAAGTTTTATAGAAAACTTTCGTTCATGGATCTATGATCTATGTATAAAAATATCCAAATAACTTCCAACTGTAAAACAACTAGATAAATCGATCATACGAAATAGTCGATAACAACAAAAAGTTATTAATTAAAAAAAAATACAAAGGCTTATATTTTATGGTAATATCGATTTCGTCGTTTTGTTTCCGTCGTAAAAGTTCTTCCCAGTTCTTGGAAAACTTGAATTTTCCATGATTTTTGTGGTTCAAGTGTTTCATCGGAGAATATATTTATTATTATGTAGGAGCATAACTTTATTATGGACGAGAAGTTTAGGTGGGCTAGGAGCTTTATAACAATTCTTGAGCTTTTAGTGTTTTCAGGCGTTGAACTTTACAATGCAGAAGACCTTCAATGGTTTTGGGATGTTGAGCTTTCGTTATCATAATTATCTATTTTAGACTATGCACTCGTCGTTTCTGAATTTTTTATATACTGCCAAGGGCTTGTAAAAATCTAAAATACTTTATACACTTTATATATTATGTCAGAAAACAGTATTTCAGAAGGTAAAATAAACCATTTTAAATCAATTAAGTATATACTTATATTTTATTTACACCGAATTCCAAGAATTATATGGAAAATTTTCCATAGAATCTTTTCCATCTTTTTTAACCCCCTAAGAGGTTATTTTCTTTAAAAATAAATGAGCTTGTGTTATTCTAGTACCTAAACTATCTGCATACTTACCGAATTCTTCTAAGTCGGTTAAGTAATTACGGAGTTACGTGATAACAAACATTCACACCAAGATGATGACCTGAAGATGTCCCTCGTTAAGGGATGAAACGTTGGTGTTCTTCCAACAAAAATAAGGTTCGTAGATAACCCGCTTACATCCGCAATGAATTCACACCAAATTTCGTATTCCTACTAATATAATAGGAAGTAGGATCATTTATTTGGGTTTTCACCAAAGTAATACTATTTTGTGTCCGACTACAGCTACAGCTGTGATCAAACTTAGATCCAATACATTGGGCCGTCCGGGAATGAAATGTAGGTCGCGTATTGTGCGAATGCGAATGCAATCCTTGTGAAGACGATTTTCCAACGCAATATACGCGGTAAATAAATTTATCGATACAAAAATATAGACTGCATACTACGTTTGCGCAGTACTTTGTTCTGTTGAATTAGTGGCGCAATGTACGTCGTCCACTGCGTGATTGCCCTTGACTAGTTAGTATTTGCGTGTGATTTACAAAACAGCTTTAAGACCAGCAGATAATTTTGCAAGTTTGAACTCTGCATGATATGAATTTAGGTTTTAGTTTAATCTGTCTCTGATTTCTGTAAAGATTGTGGCCATTTCCACTAATGTCGCCATGCTTCACGTTGGCCGGATTAAATTATCAACATACGACAAGGAATAAAGCGGAAAAGTAACTTCCCCCAAATCGTAACCTCAACCTCCACAGGACACAGGCCTCCCCCTGATAAGCGCATTTATCGGCTGTTATCTCATGGGGTAATGTCCATAATCCTCACGCTGGGCATGAGGGTTAGAGATCGCAGTTTGGTGACAGAATTGTTCAGCAGGAGGCAATGCTGCCCGTAAAGTAGTAAATATCCCCTAGTCGCCTCGTACGACACCCGTGGGAAGAGTAGGGGTGGTGCAAATTCCATGCCAAAATTATCAAAATCAAAATTTTCCCAATTACTCCCAAAACACAAATCAATAGAAGTTGGATCATGGGTTCATAACATATGATTTATCTACCAAATACATTTTCCATTACTTTTATTTCTTATAAAACGCAGAAAATATTTGAATCTTGCGCCAATACGAAACAGTCACCCTACAGGCGGATGCTAAAGTGGAACAAGGCCGGGAGGGTTCTACCGCGCTAACGAATCGCATCTGCTACAGCGCAGCCTTTATTGTGCGTGTATAGAACTACGCATCAATCGCTTCACGTGACTAACGTTCAAAGATGTAAAAATCCTGGGAAAATAACAGATTTTCACAAAATTACGATGACGCGTGAATCTCGTCGTCTCGATTAGTTTCAGCTATAAAATGTATTGTTATTTAGTAGCCAAGTAGTTAGTAGTAATAAAATTACCTAAAACAAATTCACCCTTGACTTTATTACACTTAAATTTAAACACTTTTAAGAGCTTGAAACTTATTTAAATAAAGGGAATAAAAAATAAATAGATAACATTGGACAATTAAACATTATAACATTTTAACTTATGATAACTTCAGGCAAGTTTTAGTTAAACCTAACGTTTTTTAAAGGTAAACCGTAAAAGTCACGCTTTGCCAAACATACCCTTTTGTTTTAAGATCGCAACAGAATAATTAAACACCGATTATACAATATACAATGAGGGTAAGTCTACGAGGAGTTAAAATATAAATAAAATCAAGATAATTTTTGATAATTCATAAAATTCGACGTTTAAAACATCGTAGAAAAAGTTGAACCTCCGGTTTCAGACCCCCTTTGGGCTAGTATTAGTTAAACATTATACACTAACACCTTCATGGCCCAAGACGCAGGTGCCAGTCTCTATCTGCGTAGAGCTGCGGCGCGCCCCTGCGGGTCGCACCGCAGAGCTGGGCAGTGAATGTTTTATACACTAACACGTTCATGGCCCAAGACGCAGGTGCCAGTCTCTATCTGCGTAGAGCTAGGCAGTGAATGTTTTAAACTAACTGCTATGTACCTTTTATCGCTCTTACTATTTCTAACTTTTACATTTATGGTTGCTGGTTTCAGTGCTTTCAGTGTAATGAACCAAATTAAGTAATACGGGCAAGGTAAACAACGAGGCACTAGGGTTTTAAAAAATATCTGAGCGTCTGGTCAAAGCGACGCGTGACCTTGAGCTGGTCAGTACCTGGGCAGCGCATCAGCATTGCCATACAGCAGCGGCGGAATGCAGCCAGCGTCTTGGACACTTCCGACTGGATATGGATCAGAGTCAGAGTCAAATCGTTTATTTCTTTAGACTTACAAAATAACTACTTAGACAAGTCATCTTTTTACTAAATAAACAGCTTATTAAATCGTAATCAATATCAAATAAGTAATAAGGCGCAATTGACTCTAATTCATTTGAGCTTTTCTAATTCGTTTGCGGTCAACTAAATAATTTAATTGTAATGTAATAAATTCGAATTAATTTATTTTATGTGATAATTATTTTCTTTTTTTTAAGATAGATGGATATAAGGTTTATTTGGCACACAAGGACAGCACATATTACATTTTGACAATAAGTAGGTCTACAAACAAATAAAAAAAACTAGAATTAGCACTTACATTTAGGTACAATAAGGTAATCTTAAAAAAAACTCATACCAGACTACCAACTCTTATCAGGTTGGAGTGCCAGTGCTGCCGTGGTGAGCCAAAACAGATCCATCTCAGCTTTATGCTGTTTAAAGATTATATAGTAATAAGTATATCAGCTATCCAATACCCATAACACAAGCTCTCCTTAACTTGGGGCTAGACGATGCTATGTAATTGTTTCACGGTATTTATTTATTTATTTCTAGCAAGTGGAAGCTCCAACCCCAGCGCCAGTGCAAATTCGTGTAAGACACGAAGTAGGCACAGATACAGTGGAGCTTGAAGAGATGGAGGAAACTGCGAGTATGCCAAGCATTCTCCCAGAGGAGAGGATACCACGGCCCGGTCTCAGCCAATCGTTCAGGAAGATGAAAACGATACTGTTCAGGAGAGAGACTTCGCACGATCAGTCCAGCTGTCCTGGATCGGACCTGCCTGAAGGGTAAGAAATCAAGATATATCAATATATATTTATATATAATAGAAACTTCTATATGTGAACCCTAGTTTCTGTCCCCGGCTACGCACGCGCATTTCAAAAGACAAGGATCCTGTGTCCGGTCCCGCAATACCAACACCTTACCTGCCAACTTTCATTTTTATCCGTTTAGCCATTTAAGCGTGAAAACAAAACAAGCAGAGAGACGGAATTACATTTTGTCTTATAATAATTACTAGGGAATTACTGCTGCCCGCGACTTCGAACGCTCTTTTCCGAGAGAAAGAAAAATAAGTATGTCTACGAGTATGTCCGTCCGCAGAATAACAGTTAAATCCATGCCAAAGGTCATTAAAATCCGTTCAGCCGTCGGTGGGTGGTGTGAAAAAGGACCTACTTACTTTCGATTTCAGAATACTATTATGATTGTCGTAGAACAAATAATATAGCTAACGAAGGAGCGAGTAACAGTTACATACTCAGAACTTTAATGTTCATAATTAAGAAAGCAAACAAACTATTTACCATGACCATAAAATTATACCTCCTATAATCCTGACCAACATACCCATCTCGGCATCGTTTCCTGTAAAAGCTTACGTAGGTAGGAATTACTATGAACCTGGGCCCGTACTCTTTATAACGAAATTGAAGTTTCTGATTCATTTACGTGCAAACACATAGACATAGAGGTGGTTTTTCACGACAGTGAAAACTAAACTTCGATTTTCCTTTTCTGGAAATCACCCTGAACTAAACTGGTTTCGGCAAAAAATAACGTGGTTTAAATTTCGATTTTCCTTTTCTGGAAATCACCCTGAACTAAACTGGTTTCGGCAAAAAATAACGTGGTTTAAATTTCGATTTTCCTTTTCTGGAAATCACCCTGAACTAAACTGGTTTCGGCAAAAAATAACGTGCGATAAATATGCGTGAGTATTTATAATGAGGCGAATCAGATCGCGTCATTTTAAAAAAGCTTTAAGAAATAACGTGTCGGTCTTCAACCAATGTGCGTTACCAGATTCGAGGCGTGGGTGTTGACTATATCATACTTAGTGGCTTTTTGACATGGTAGTGGATGGCCAAATCCGAAACCATGAGAGTAGTCATAACCTTGATTCATAAGAAAATAGCAAAACAAATTCTCTTTAAATTCTTAAAAATTGAGCCCACGACATTTCTCCAACTCTTATTACATCCAATCATCTAAACGTAGAGTGAGGCAATTTATTAACTGCCTTACTTTGAATTTTTTTCATTATTCTTCCATAAATCAGTTTACATATATTTACAGAGCAACCGACCAGTCCACTAGTCGAATCCCCCGGGCCGGGCTGACAAATTCCTTTCGCAGAATGAAGACGTTTTTGTTCAGAACAACAGGGCTTCCTGAACCCAGCAAGTTCTATGTTGACTCTTTAGACGATTCTTCTGATAGGTAAAGTCGCCTTTTACTACACTTTTATAATAATAACTGAATCTTACTGTAAGCTTCAAAAATGAAGTCAATATATCAAGAAAAACACCAAAATATACTAACGCCTACATAACTTGCTATTTGATCGCTAACTTAACTATTGTACAACAAAAAGTTGATTGGCATTCATAAGACTTGATGAAAATTAAGGGGACCAACATTTTTTACTCCCAACAGGTCACCTCCAGCGCAACGGGTCGACAAAAACGATCAAAAGCGAACAGTAAACTTCGAGAATATGTCCCTACCGCATCGTCTAGAGAACATGATAGCGGAGCAACAAAGGCGCCTCGACAGCTCTATCATAGACACGTCCGGTCGACAATCACCCCCGCGGGCCTCACAGTCGCTGCCTCACCTTGACTCTGCCGACACCCCAGGGTAGGTATCTCTCTAGCAACAAATTAGGTAGCTGGACTGGTCTAAATTAGACTCATCCGGGCGCGCAACATAGTTGCTGCCCCTCCTGTGGGCCAAAATGTGCACCACAAAAGATATCGCGCTCGTGGCGACTATTTTTGTAGTCGTCAGTTGTTTTCTCATTCACTCTAAGATACGGACTACGAACGATATTGTCCTTCTTGCGTAGAGACAGCCAGACGAACACCTGATAGTTCATCCAATTGTCTCCGGTTTTTGTGAAATTCTTGGAAGAAATGAACCTACGTGGTACTTACTGGTTCCTGGCTATGTCCAATAATAATTTTAATAATTATAAGAGAGATATTCTAGAACGAGTTAGATATTATACCTAGCAGTTAGCAACGCATTTACCATCAGTGTCCTTGTAAAACGCAGAATTACGTACTAACCGCAAAACTATTTAACGCGCAATGTGAATCGAACTACCCTACGTATCGCGTGATATAATCGGAAACCAATTAAGATGTCTCTAATAGACGTCTGATTTGGTTTCCGGAGCTAGGAATCATTTCTAGCTAGCTATAATACCTTGCCACGCGGCGCAAGGATAAAGAACTGACCACATACAAAAATAAGTATTACCCACTCTGTCAACTCTGTGCCACAGGTGCCACGTATGCATTCACGTTTAGTAAGTTACTTTCCTACTAGGTAGGTATATTTTGACTCGCACATAAAATCAACACATTGGACCACTTTCCGTAATTACCTATTAGATTGTCAGAAAACTAGAGTTTGCATTTATGATTTAGTTAAGATGGCAGCTTAGGTTCTTACGTTAGTGTTACTGTGGTGAGTGTTGTAAAAAAGAACAGAAGTACTTAGGTGGGTAACTTGTTGTACGTAGTTCTTCGCACTTGGAATAAGAAATAGCATCCAATAGAAATCAGCTTGGAAAAGACTCTTTAGAAATTTAAAATTGGTGCCTACCTAACTGCTTATTAAATTTATGTACCTATCCACTTTGAATGAAAAAATTACTAATCTCCTGTAAACTAAGTGCGGAAGCGGCTTTTTGCAGTCTGGGATTGATTAAAGTATCCTGCCTTATATGTCGTTGATACCTACCCCCCGTTTTCCAAAAATGGCACGAAACACAGGACCTACTATATGATAAAAAAGGTAAGCAAGTATAAACCTATAGGTACATTGTTGTCGGGAAGCGAAGGCATTTTTTATTTAATAAACACCGCCAGTAAATAATTTTAATACGGGACCACCCTGACCAACAAAATTGGCACGTCGAAATTAAAACCAACATTATGCCCACCATTTGTGTACTTTTTTAAATAGTGTGAAACTAAAATACAGTATTAAAATTAATAAAGTTCTAAGGAAAATTCAAGAAAAGGAAAGATGAAAGATATTCCTGCGCTAGACTGTCATAAGATAAGAAAATTTAACGTGCATCTTAGCGTTTGACGACACCAATGATAAGATATATGTAGGTACATTCACTAAAATCGTTCGCGTGATGAGCGGTGACGACAGTTATTGTATCAGCACCAATTATTGGTGCTACATACTAGCAATAGTCGACAAATCGAAATGGCGCAATTTTTCTTCGAGTTATCGAGACGAAACGCGCTTCTCGCGGCGCGTGAGAAAATATCTATTATCACTTTATCACAATAACATGATAAAATGTGAAAGTTTGGATGTTTAGATGTATGAATGGATAGATGTTTGTTTCCTCTTCATAACAAAACGACTGAACAATCGGACTAAACTTTGCAAACATAATTTTAAGCCTGGAAGAAAAATAAATCATTTATAACATAAATTAATTCCTATGGGATAGTTTATAAATATATAATAGAAACAACGCTCGCGAAGCCGCGGACAGACCTTAGTTGTTAATAATCAGTCCCTGTGAATAGCGGGCAAATACCTAATATCACGTGACAGTAAACGTAAAGGCATAATATGATGATGATTTTATGTCAGGCGGCGTGGTACAACTGCAGGCCTGCAAGGTCAAATGCCGTGGGCCTACATCCCTGCCTCAGCGCACCGTATGCGGGACCAATTACCTGATGACGAGGATCTGCCTCCCGTCCCTTTGCCGGACTACACAGCTATACCGTCCTTTAGAAAAGCTTGTGAGTATTTTGTTAAGGCGAGGAAAAACTAAACCATTTTTTTTAAGTTGAACATTATATATTAAAAGGGATATTATGTCAGAAAACAGTATTTCAGAACGTAAAATAAACCATTTTAAATAGTTTGAGTATATTATTACTGCCATTGGTAAAAAAAAAATCGGAAACAGCTAATATATTTTTGAAAATTAGTCTAAATTGCTCCCGAACCAGCGTGTGTGAAAGCGTGTTCATAAATTAATATTGTATTTTTTAATAACCAGTCAATTACTACAGTGAAACGGGCACATCTGAATCTTGAAAAGATTTATTAAATTTATTATTCGACACAATCTTCGATTTCACAGATAAAGGCTGGTTTACACAGGGTCAGAGCCTTTGTTCGGTGTAGGACAGATTCTGGATTAGACAGATTCGTAATTCGGCAGTTTCGTTGCTCGACAGATCGTGAATTATCAAATTATCACTGACCCGAAAAAATCGAATGTAAATTGATTTAAAGTCTGTACAGCGATGTGAAGTCAGCGCTGACTTGTATATTATTAGATTTTGTATATTCGCAGAATATATTTAGGCCAGTCGGCACCCCTTGCCACCCGCACCTTCCCCCGCCAGCAGTCAAAACCCCGTGTAAACGGTCAGTGTGTAATCAGTCACTGCCGCTGTTTTGTAGGGTGAACACAAGTGGATCAAAAAAGCCCTTTTCATGCATGAACTTTCATGTAGAACGTTTTTTGTACATGCTTTTTCTCATTGGAAATCAACACAGAACCATAAAGTTTGGATTCCTTATAAGGATTAAGAGCACAAACTTTATAATATTTATGCACCTTTGGTGATTATGACTCAGTACCTTAATATGTATTTTCATTGCAGTTTATATTTCCCAGCTACTTCTGCTATTTGTTGATAAATTGCTGCTGTCGAGACATCATGAAAGTGACATAGGTGTATAACGTCAATAATATACAACGTCCATAAAGCCAAAAACGTTATTTCTAGTTTTAATTTAGATGGCGAAGCATCACTAATGAACGTATCTTGTTATTGAATAGAGTTTGTTATTCATGACAGCAATTTGACAAAATTTTGCATCACCCCAACTCTTACCTTGGGTGTCATATGAGGCTAGTAAGGGATATGCATCGGGAGTCGGTAGCAGCGCCCTCTGCAGAACAGGTTTGCCACTTACCTGCAAACCTCAACCCGCAGGACCAGCGCGTGGGGATAATGATAATTCTGAGATTTATCTCATGGGGGCTTTATCTCTTATTAAGAAGGAGGCATGGGTCCAGCAGTGGACTAATATAGGCAGTTGAGGTTGAGGTTAATACAAAAGCCTACGCCTCTAGTAACTTTCGTTCATTGACCTACCTTAAGCTATCTAAGCCTAATCAGGGGATCAAAAATTTATTTAAGAGTCCTGCAAGGATCAATATTGGGCCCTTTTCAATTTTTATTATACGTAAATGATCTGCATTTTTAGCAAAAGATCTCTGTGATAAAGTCCTACCTATGCATAACCATCTTGTAGAGACAGAGCGCTTGTGGAATAACTTGGCTCTGGACATTCGAAAGGCAGAAACACGTGATGCTTTAAAGCTAAGGTTACGCTGGATTTTTCTTAAAGGTTATACAAATAGTTAAGCTTTGTTAAGTCTGCTATTCGTAGGTCGTACTGTTACTTATGCTTTACTATGTATAAGAGTATGTACCTTAGCATAAATATGACATAATAACTGTACTTATCTAGAGGTATCTGAAAAACTGAAATTAATAGTAATTAGTAGTTTCTGGTTGGCAGACAAAAAATGCGGCAATAAGAGTCAGAGTCAGAGTCAAATCGTTTATTTCTTTCGACTTACAAAATAAGCACTTAGACAAGTAAAATTTTTACTATATGCTTGCTAAATAGTAAATAATAATTACTATCTTAATTAATTACTAGCTTGCTAAATAGTAATTAGTATCATTTATGAAATAAGGTGCAATTTACTCTAATTCACTTAAATTTTTTGTCCACTAGCGGAAGAAGTCAAAAAGAAGCCCACCCTTTGTACTTCAGTGCAATAAAGTTTGAAATAAATAAAATTAAAAATAATATTGAGATAAATCTTTCGTTTCAGCGGTGCACCGGGCTGCTTCGAGTTTAAGCTCATTGACACAGAAAAAGGACTACGCATCGCGAACAACACTACGTAAGTATATTTGTAAAAGAAACAAGCAGCGCCTCGCGGTTTTACCAAATAATATAATTACAAAATAAAATATAGCCTATGACACTTCCTGAAAAGAAAACTTTTTAATTATGATTTTTTAATATCGGTACATTAGTTTTGGAGCCTATTAAATACAAACAAAGAAATAAACAATCAAATCTTTCCTTTTATAATATTAGTAGGTATATTTATTTATACTTACCTATATTGATTACAACAGTCGACAGACGCTTCAATTGTAAAAACTAGACCTCATTCATCTCTAATACTTGATTGTAATTTTCTTTCAATTAAAGTTTTAATTTAGGTATGTATCTACGGAATGAATAAGACCGATTGCTTCAGCATTCATGTTGACAATCCACTTCACCCGGACCGGTACGATCGTCCTTCGACATCCGCCAGACACTCAAAAATGTTTTACTGTCTGAAATGGGACGCTTGCTCTTTGTAAGGAATAGAAACTGTTAAGCTTGTTGAATACCTGGGAAGCACCGCTGCAGCACAGCATAAAATGTGCATTAAAATATATAAGGGAATAAAACATAAATGTGTTTTATATTGAGGGCATCAGATGGCAGACAGCTTGGGTCCTTTCTTTGTTACTTGTTGTGGGAAACCATTTTGTCACAGTTAAATTAAGTATATCTAAAGATAACAAGTTTATTGTGCTGCGTGGTAGCGGTATTGGATTAATGAGCGCATGCCTATAGTATACATTAGTGTCACGCAAACGGGCTGCCACTTCACTGGGTTGTTCGTTTACTATTTAGCTTTAGTTTACTGGCTTCCCGCGTAAAAATGTACAAGATAAGAATAAAACGTCAAGTCCGAGCTGGACTCGCGCACCAGAGGTTCCGTATAATTATAATACCTCATTTCTAGCTTAATACCGTGGTCATTTTGGGTTAACGGGAAGTAGATTTGGCACCCTTTTGGTTTCGGTTCATGGCGAGAGTAAAAATTATTTTTTATTCGTAAATAAACTACAAATTAACGATATACGGACTTTTATCCTTTCTTGTGCTACAAGAAATTGCTTCTTGCTTGAATTTCGTGATCCTAATACTATATTCTACTACTCCTTAGGACTTGTGTGCATGTTATTCCCTTGGAAATTTCAAAATATTCGGAAACTAAGTCCTACCTAAATATTACTACTTATAGAAACGGTCCAATTCTGCTTTTTTCTTGTACAGCGTTTCTTAATTTGAGTGAAACTGTGGTTAAATGTGAATACCTAACTAGTCGGTGGTCGGGTATGGTAATAACAGCTAGTGATATAGTATAAACTATCCTCTCCCCGGGCAAGCGTACAAAATTTGTACGATTCAAATTCACTTGTCAATGCGTTTTCGGCTTACAAGTGAAACTTCTCATCGTGTGAAACTTTTCTGTTAAAACTGTATCTAGGTAATAAACTATTTTAAATTGAAGTTTTTTGTAATACTGAGAATTTATCTGTTCCGTGTCTTTTGTCTTTGATCTAGCAAACATGCGTCATTATTAATCGCGCGCTTATCGTTTATTTTGACACATAATTTAGGGCACACAATTAGATAATGATTGGTACTCAGATATATTATTACATTGAGGAAGATGGAAAAACTCAGTAAATATAAGTATTATAGCTTGTGAATTTTAATCTATATGTTTAAAAAAACCCTTATTTCTCCTAGTCATGCTATCATATGAGCATGGCTTTACGGATTTCGCTAATTCTTTTTTTTTTTCTCTTGAAATAAAAAGAGAATCAGAAATTGGAACATAAATTTCCACGCGGGCGAAGCCGTGGGGCGCAGCCAGTATAATATATAACGGATCTAATACACTTGCGCGAGACACATGCGAAAAGACATTTACCTGAATGAACACTTACGCGAATGGAGACTTGCGCGACTGGGCATTCGCGCGAGTGGACATTTTTGCGAAAACTCCCAATATCTCTCGAAATATACGTTGTAGAGAGTTGTGAATTTCACTAATGTGTTGGTAATTTTGCGGTCTTTCTTGTGATATATCTCGCTTTACCCTAGCCCGCCCACTTCCTTCCCAATAACGAAAAATATACTTGCTACTTACAGGAATTTCATAAAACTCATAATATCTTTTGAAATAGTCATCGCAAAGAGTTGCAAATTTCACCACTGTGTAGGAAATTTGGTTTTCTTTCTTGTGATAATATATCTTACATTCCCCTATCTATCCCACTTCCTTCCCCAAAGCGAGAAACATACTTTAACGTAGACATTCGTAGCACGCTCTACGATGCTACGAAAGATCGGCGTAGCCAATAAAAGACTTCAACGCGCACGTAATTTCTTACTACACACTTTGTCATTAACTCATTACGAAGATCATCGTCCTAAGTGCTACGATGGCTACGGGTGGACTCGAAGTAATTGTATTCCTTTTGGGTGGACTGGCTGTATGACATTTGACTTTCGTGCAGCGCCATCTAGTATCAAAATAAAAAGCGTAATTGTTTTGTTTTAAAGATACAGTATCTTTAAAACAAAACAATTACGCTACAACAAAAACTTTTATAAAGGTCGCATTAAAAAGCCTTATTGGAGGAGTCTATTCTTACGCCGCGCTCGCCTATACACGACCTTCTTTTTCTATTTTATTAACCATAACTTGCTTTTGCTTTCAGGTCCCATTACTAACTCGGATGTGTTGTATTAGAACCAGATATATAACTGAAACTTGAATCTAAGAATAGAAAAAAGAAATAGAAGATAATGGAGTCACGGTTGTTATTTATAAGTACCTATTTAATAAACTTTTGTTGAAAAGAAAGTGTTTAGGTAAATTGGTAGCTAATACTAAAAAAGCAAAAAAAACTAGATTATGATATTTCAAAGCTGTATGTCTTGAACCTTTAAAGGTAGGCAGGTTGATTTTTTACTGTGTGCCTGAACAAAATAATATCAGAAACTTATGGATTAGACAATACTGATCTCCCATTTATACAGGAAATTACCAATAACTCTGTAGGTTCGATAAGCCAAGTACTTTTGTGAAAACAACCGATGGGTGTGTAAAAGGCTAAATCACATTATTATTATAAATTTGGTAATCCCGTTCCCATAAGATAAAAATAACGTTGAAACGTTTCCATAAAAACAACGCGTGCAAAGCCGCGAGCAGAAACTAGTACTTAATAAAATATTAATCTTGATAATTAAACCAAAAAAACAAGATTTTGTAAATAGTAGGATAATTTCGATAATAGTAAAATAATATATAATTCAATTTTATATTACTTTAAGGACTGATATGATAAGATTCCAAACTAAAATATGCAAATCTATTCAGACTGTAACAAAACAAAAAATAACTTTTTCGTTGTTTTGTAGATAACAAAACAACGAAAAAGTTATTTTTTAGTATTTAACGTAAATATAGATAACATTTACTTTAAATACTATTTAATAAGCTAAATTGTATTTCCATACCTGTTTATCTTACCATTTATCAGGAACCAAACAGGGACTAAGGCGTTTGTGTTTATAAATATTTAGAAAGGACAGTAAAGTTTAAACCGTTGGTTAACTGAAGTTTTCATACATTAAACATCAACGTTAACCAACACAGTTACGAATTATTCTTTTTTCTCTTGGTGCTAAGTGAGGGGTCATTACTCAACAATCTTGGAGATACTCAAAGATTGGAACATTCTGTAAGAATACAATACAATACAATGTGTCTCAAGGGTCAATCCTTTGACCATAAGGGGAATAAAGTTGTTATTGATCGGTCAATCGTAAAAATGGTCTTGGTTACAAACGAATCAAGAAAGGATTTTAAAGGATGTTAAAATTTTTGAGCATAGGCAGTTTGTTTGTGCAAAATCGGTGTTTTAGATAACCTTTTAAAGCACTGCGAGGTACGCATTTTGCATGATCAAAATATAATACAGACAAGTTGTCTTTTCTCATCTAGTAGTGAGATTATGTTTAGCTTTGTCTATAAATTACCTATTTAGCAATCTTAAACCTATCTATTATGTGTAAAACTTTATGTAAATAAATAAAATGCAACAGTAATATAGTTGACTATTTTATTTTCTAAGAAGGTAAACCATGTGACTTTTTTATTTGAAGACTCGATAATTTTGAGTTTTTAACAAAAGCTCGAATCGGAAGCAATTTCTACAAAATATCGGATCTTTTAACTTAGATGAAGTTAAATAACGAGTCGTATTCGTGTACTAAATACCACATCAATACAGGTCCAATCCTAATCCACTACACACCAATCATGTACAAAGCGTCAAACATGGAAAGCAAAGTAAATCTTTGAAGGTCAAAGTAACCTTAAATTGCAACGATGCATTTGAGGCGCATAGACTCAATCTTATGTTTGCATTTGGACCTTATTGAACAATTTTCAACATCCTGTTATAATATTTTAAATGATTTTTGTTATTTTGGTCACTGAAAATAAAACATTATCACCTACTCGTTAGCAAATATGCTTAATAAAGTACATAAGTCAATTCATCAACATTTGGACCATAATGACCAAATTCAACATTCTTACATAATATTTTAATGTTTATGTCATTTTGGCCAATGTAGACAGTGATCGTGTTCTACTCCAATCCATATTTTTGACACATCATGGTGGTCATACTCTGCTACACTATGCACTCATCGCGGTGGTGTTCATATTACTACTTCAATCCAAACTCATATTAGTAGTTACATTAATTCACAATACTCTGCTATGCGAGACGTCCGTGTAGATCTTAGTTCCCCACTTAGAATTAGTGGTTACATTTTACTCCAATCCACACTCACACACAGTTGTCATATTCGGCTTCGTTCCACACGTTATCATATAATAATACTCTTAGGAACACTCATTGCAGTGGTTCTATTCTTCCCCAATCAACACTCATCATGTACACAGTTTCAATTGTAACAAATACGATTAAAAAATAAATTAAGGTGGTGATTCTGATGCTGTCAAAAATGCAACCTACATAGTGATGGAGAAAGTAGCAAGTTTTGATTTGCGAAGGGATGCTGATAATCCTATTTACGAGACTAATTCTCGGAAACTCAGCTCGTGGAACGAGGAATAAGGCCCAGGAGGTTGAACTTAGCAGCGTTGTTAGGCCAAACTTGAAGATTACGCTAGCGGAGGACGGTGTGAGTTTCTCCGCAATCGAGTAGCTCAAGGTCAGAATGCTTGCGATCCGCCATATCCAAACAGCATAAATAAATGCGCATATCAACGTTTCAGGATCGGTCATAAAATCCTTATCATCCATGTATTAGAAATGCAACATTCGGTCATTTGCTTTGATAGTTGTTCATCTTCACTAAGTTTATGTGACCATGATGGTTTCAAATTTTACTGGTTCCTTAGATTTTTAACATAACAGCGATATCCATGGTTTATTTATTATGCTGTAGGCATATTGTGGAAATTTTTTAGTACTATACTTATAAATCTGTTATCAAAGGTTTAATTTTCATTTTTTTGATTGTTTTGTTCAAAGTTTTGGCCATGTTTACATAGTTTTGTTCAAAGAGTATACCATAGATAATAAGATAGTACAAAGTAACCGAAGAGAATACAAAAACTACGGTTTTGTTGTGTTCAAAGAGAATGGTGCTACACCTTTGTTACACAGTTGTGGTATAGACACAGATAACATTACCGTGGTTGTGGTTCTTAGCGTAGCGTTACTTGCGTCCTTGGTAAAAAAAGAAGAAAATTATGGCCTATTGAGAAGAAGACTTGTACAAGGCGCAGCCCGCAGCTCGGATGTCTGTGATTTGAACCTATGTCAATGAGTTTGCAATGACCTACCCGGGGGTTATGCTCAGTGATCAATTTTGTGTTATTGTTCCGAGGTCTTATTACAGTACTTATTAAGGCCGATCATACATAGTTATTATAAGCTTTCACGCAGGTCAGGTTGGGACTTCTTTTTATACCACTTTCTACACTTATCACTGCTTAGAATTGTATTGTATTTCTTCCTGCTGCTGGATGGTATAACCATCTTAACCATCTTTTGGTTGGCCACGAAGACGAACATCTACTAAATTTGATCATACATCGTCACAGTCTATTTTAGATGTAAAAAGGTAGATATCACATCACATCACACTATCACACTAATATTATAAAGGCGAAAGTTTGGATGGATGTATGGATGGATGTTTGTTACCTCTTCATGCCAAAACTACTGAACGGATCTGGCTGAAATTTAGCATACAGGTAATTCTAATACTGGATTAAAACATAGGCTACTTTTTATCCCATAAATCTGTTCCCGTGGGATGAAAATCACCTTTTAATGTTTTCATAGGAACAACGCGTGCGAAGCCGCGGGGCGCAGCTAGTATTAAATAAAATGTTAAGTTCGTCTCAACCTCAACCTCAACAGCCTATATTGGTCCACTGCTGGACACAGGTCTCCCCCTATAAGCGCCTTTATTGGCTGTTATCTCATGGGGGATAATGCCCATAATCCCCACGCTGGACAGTATGGTGACAGAATTGTTTGGCAGGAGGCGCTGCTGCCCGCCCCCGGTAAATATCCCTTAGTCGCCTCTTACGACACTTGCGGGAAGATTTGGTGGGGTGGTGCAGATTCTATGCCGCCGGCACAACACGGCTTACTCGTGCACCAAGGGGAATATATTTATTTTGTGCCAAGGGTTCCGTTTAATTTTCCGTTTAATGTTTTAGTGCGATATCAAAACAATAGATGATAATGTAGATATTGATCAAAGTCTTGCTAGCAGGTGTATGCAAAAATTGACGAAACCAAAATTGGTCCTAAACGATTTCGAAATGACAAAACAACCCGTTTGGGAATATACTTCGAGTCTTCTCGAGTCGCTCGGCAAGCTATATTCGGTGTCCCTCTAACTAAAGGATTTGTAACATACGACAGAGATTTATATTTTTTGTTTTATTTCAAGAACCAAAGTTATCGACATAGCTCAAAGATTTAGCAAGTTAAAGTGGCAGTGGGCCCGGCCATATCTCGCGCAGAACCGACAACCGATGGCGTAAACGAGTTCTTTAGTAGAGACCGCGACTCGGAAAATGTAGTGTAGGACGCCCTCCGTCCAGGTGGAGTGCCGATCTGCAAAAGACTGCAGGCAAATGCTGGATGCATCAAGCTGAACACAGATTGCTATGCATTATGTGGACTAAATATACTGATGATAATAATGATTAGAATTTGGTGTTTTGGGGTACCTTACCTGCTTCGAGTATTTTTAACAAAAGAACATTTTATTATGGCTGGAGATTCAAAATGAATAAAAATAAATAATAAAATATCTTTATTTTAATAAAATACAATCTAAGTAAGTAGTTTATCTACAGTTAGGGTTAATATAGAAGCTTGTTACTCTACGTTAAAGTATGATTAAGTACATTCAAACAAACAACAACGGAAAGAATTGTTAGATTTAGTAAGTAAGCAAAAAGATTTATAGCACTACCCGCCAAATTTTGCACATTTTTTTAAACTCCTATTGACATGGTCAGTGCGAAGTCATTCTGCATTATCATGTCACAGTGAAGGCAAAATCAGTTACACAATTTGTTATTTGAGTAACGATATGTCATTAAGTCATTGATTAATTAAAAAGGGAAGATAGGTCACGTTCTCCCAGCGCTTACTCAAAAATGTTTATGTTTTTAAAGTTTAAGTTTGAAGTTGCTGTACGATTCCGCATTCTTGACCTCTTTGGGAAGACTTATATACATTTTTACTCCTTCGAAATTAACCGCTCGTTTCCCGAATTCAGTTCGCACGCTTAAAAGAAGTATGTGGTCTTTTTTGCGAGTGTTTCTTCTAAGTATCTGATGGATTTTTGTAAACGTATTTCAAAGTTGACTCCGGGCAATAATGAAAAAATTAAACATTTATGACACATCGTCATACATTGCTTACAGGAATTCTTTTCAAATACTTTACGCATTCGATGACAAAGTGACGTATTTTTTTACAATTCAACCCCAGACAACTAACCCCGTGCTAGTTGGTTTTTCGTAATCGCACAGCAGTAGAGTGCTGTGCCATTACGCAAAAACCAACCATCCTTTATAACCTATAATGACATTTGAAAGCCCTTTGCCTTGAAAGCTATTGCAATGGCCTTCGCCATACAATTCCAAATCACGAAGGCCATTCAAATATATTCCTATACTTCCATACGAGAAGGTTTTCGTAATTCCACTGCGGCTCCTAAATAGGAAAAGAAGCTGAAGATGCAAATTGTCGAAAGCTGGGTGCGCGATCCCCTTTTGTTTTTTCTATTTTGTATTTTTTTAATCTACCTGCTTTTTTTGTTATTCCCCTATGTTTTTGCATCGACGCTTGCTAATTCAGTCACCCACTCATCCAGATAGTGTTGATTATTACCGATAACAATTATCAAGGCGCGATTAGCGCACGATATCTCGATCAGTCCCTTCTCATATGAACGGTAGAACGACATGACCTGTGTGTAATAAAGTATAGTAAAAAGGGAATAGACATTTTGAAAATGTCATTTAAAAGTGACGATAGGAAAGTGCCACCGAATCTTGTATTGACGGCTCTTCTGTCGAGTGGAATAACAATAGTAAGTACCTGGGAGTCCATCGATATCAGTAAAATTCGGAAGATTGGGTAATAGCTTCTCGAAAGTGTTATAGTCAGTCAGTTATAGTCGGACTGGCGTCGCCAGCGTTGGTGTTTCGTGTGCGCATTGTTTCCCCTTTCGCACTTCAGTCTAGTTACGTCTTCCAATCATTAAGGATTGAAAGTAGCGTGTCTTTGAGTGTATAGTGTAGTTGTAGGTGTAACACAACTTACACAACACAGGCCGATTGATGCGCTTGGAGAACCTACCATATCTACATAATTTGACTTATAAATTATAATACTAAATGAATTTGTCCGATGAATGGGCTTCACCATGGGCATGATTTAAATGATACAATAGATTTAGTCTAGATTTACTTCCGTAATAGTGTGTACGTAAGAAGTTCGGAAAGACACGGGACACGCAATATGGAAAAGTGTACTGTACAGTGTAGGTTATTAATTAAGATCCCTCCCCCTTATTGAACCAGCCAATTTCGATGTGGAATGTTTGTTACCATACGCCCGGATTTCATATTTATGGCTACGGAATCCATAAATTTCGAAAACAAAATACGATCGGTTTCGTTTCACGTGATTCCGTTTAGTTGGGGGCCTATTCCTGTAAACTAATCGCTCCACTATGACAGTGGTATCGTCACAGAATGACACGTTTTGGTATTCTATCATAAAAGAAGAAATAAAAGAAGTTATGAAGAAAAATAAAAATTATGAATTGCACCCGTCGTCGTCGACTTGATTCCGTTTAATTTCATTAGAATTCGTTTAGCAGTTAACCGCAGTCTCAAATACACGGGCGGTAAATTGCAAGGCTCGACTGCGGTTGACTGCCATCGAATCAACTGCCGTCGAATCAACTGTCGTCGCCTGCAGTCGAGCCTTAGTCGGTAACATACCGTCAATGTATATGTCGCAGCCGGAACGTAGAATTAGCCCGTTTGTAAAACGGCTAGGCCGTTTTCAAAACGGCGCCATTCAACTAAATGCCTAGGCCAATCGTTGAACGATCGGTGAAATTAACGTTCTACGATATGGCTGATCGTCTGAATTAGCCCGTTTATAATATGGCTAGGCACCATTCACCGAGCCCAGGCCGATCGTCAAATGAAGACAACTGCTTTTGTGTACGAGGCACCGCCTGCGCAGAATCTACAATTACCTACCTATATTACCCGCTATGATATCAATTAGGTATCTGCCAAGGAAAGTGGCTTCGAAATTGGGTTCGGAGTACCAAAGAGACAGAGATACCTAGCTAAAGTAGAACAAAATTTTAAAAGTTGGTCGTTTGTTACCGTGGATACTATATCATGCATTTAAACTGTTGCTGCTGTTATTTTATCTTTACTACATTCTCAAACTCAACAGGCTGTACTGCTGGACGCAGACCTCCCCCTGATTAGCTCCTTATTGGCGTTTCTACTTATAATCTAAGGCACTGGACACTACTGAATTTTTTATGGGATTTTATGGGTTATACTTTCATCCCATAAAATACGTTTTTTGGTACCTAAATTTCAGCGTTCTGAAGTTTGGTTAGGAAATATTTAAGCAGGTGTTTCACGAACAAGCAAAACCGCGCGCCATAACTTACTACTAATTAGTGATCCATGGTAAAAAAAGACATTCTACCCCTGACTTGTCATTATGATAGTGACTTATCATGACATTTCTTTGTTTACAAAAAATATCCAGGTTTCTGAATCTCTCTGTTTTACAATCGGGCTAGTTTTGAGTCAGCCAAATCGTTGAACGTTGAGCGTTCTACAATCGGCCTAGGCGTTTAGCTGAATGGCGCCGTTTTGTAAACGGCCTAGCCGTTTTACAAACGAGCTAATTCTACGTTCCGGCTGCGACATATATATGAGCCCTCAGGCGTGAAAATGTAACAGACAGACCAAATTACTTACGCTTTTAATTTATTAGTAAGGATGTATCCATTTGGAATTACTAATAAGCACATTCAATCGTCAACAAGTATGAATACCTACATAGTCAGGTATTTCTTTATCAGAAGCAGTGAGTAATAAAATAAATATAGCCTATTCAACAAATCTAAACTCTGGCCTGTGTTGGGTTACAATTAAATTCAAACACTCCCTGACAGTTACATTTCCAATCTTGTGCAAAAATTACTATTAAGAAACATAAGGGTATTGCATGATATTACCATAGTCTCTATTCTTATGTTTTAGCAGTAGGTATTCTCTAAATCAATATATCACACTAAGTGCGTCGTCGTAGCAAGCACGCGTGACACGAACGCCGCCGCCGGCTATAATCGAGGTGGGTAGATCTAATTGTACTTTATTTGAGCCTTCCACTTTCGATAAACCTCATCGCCCTTTTATTAGGTACCTAAGGCTCATTATTACATGGAGAGCACGTCTCATATACACGGATGATGGCAAGTTGCCTGCACTTGTCGACTGCAAGCGACGGTGGTCGACGGCAGCCGTTGCGTTGACTCCAGTTGAGTTTCCGATGAATCTATTGTTTATCCATTTTGAATGAAGCATGTTAGTAAACAAAATACGACACAAATAATAAAATCTCACTTGCTTGGCGTCGAGTTTTAGATATAACTGTAAGCAATTTTTATTGAAGGGAGGATCTAAAATCGACAAGTAATGTAAATTACGTATAAAAGGACGCGCCAACAAAGTAATTTAAATTTTAGGTTAATTTTAGGTTAATTATGGGCGGTTTGTTTCCGTTTATGCTTCATTCAAAATGGACACGATATAGATCGATGGATATAGCTAATCGTTTGTTTTCCAGACATCATCATTATGCTACGCAGTTTTGTGTATAGTAGCTCTGGTGTATCGTTATGACTGCGGTGTGATTGGGGAAGAAGTTCCAGCACATTCTAAGGTTTGGTGGCTCTTGGTCTACCATGTTTACTTTCAAAGTAAGTTCGACCTTATATTTTTTGTAAATATGAAGAGAATGATAGTCGGCCGGCCGTGAGTAGTGGTCGCAGCGTAAGATAAGAATCAAACCATTCAATTCAGCCCGTGTATGTCGTAAGAGCCGAACGAGTGAATACAACTTCTTTCTTCTGTGTATTTCTCATACCTTTAATGTGACCACAGCCACCACACGGGAAGCACCAGCTTTCAAATAAAAAAAACATGAAAATCGGACCACACAGTCAAAAGTTCTAAACATAAAAAAGAGTAGTCGAAAAGAGAACTTTCAACTAGCCTTTTTTTCAAGACGGTTAAAAAGCTCTACTAGGTATCTTCTCTAAAAGTGGGTGAAAGTGTTGAAAGTATGGATGACATGATACTGTAGCCTGTATATCCTGTGGGAAGTGATTTATGGTATAAAAGGTAGCCTGTGTTTTGTGTGACGACCTCTATCTTAGTGGCGCGGCGCGCGAAGGTCTGAGGCGACGCAAAAGGTTGCGGTTTCATTTCCGGCCGTCCGGTTTCGAGTCCCGAGGTGGGACAAATATTTGTACGATCTGCAAATGTTTTTTCAGAGTGTTCTGGATATTTTATATCTATCTAATACACTCGAGAGCAATGAATCCGGGTCACTTAAAGAATGTTAAAAATCTCGGAAACTAAAAATGATAGGTTAATGCAATAAATTGTATTTAATAGACATAATACTCCTTAAATGAAAGTAAAAAAAATATGAGTCACCATACATTTTATTAACACAAAATTACATAAAGAAAAAAACTGCTGATCTCTCCTTAAAACAAAAATAGGAAACATGAAATTTTTGAACTTTATTACGATTTTCTTGAATTTTAATACTTCGTATTGCCTCCTCGTGCTTCCATTACTGCGTTTACGCGGTTTGGCATGCTGTACACCAAGTTCCTTATACGATTTTGGAGAATATTCTCCCATTCCTCTGTGAGAGCAATTTTGAGCTCACGAAGCGTGATTGGGGGAGGGTTTCGTTGTTTTACGCATCTGCCTAGCTCGTCCCAAGCATGCTCGATCGGGTTGATATCCGGGCTGCGCGCTGGCCACTCCATACGAGTAATGTTCATCTCTTGAAGGTAGTCATTCACAATCCTACCTGTATGAGGTCGGGCATTGTCATGCATAAATATAGCATCCTCACCTAAATTGACCATAAATGGACCAACGTGATCATTGAGGATTTCTTCCACATATCTTACGCTAGTTAAAGAGCCGATTTCTATGATCACCAGCTCTGTGCGACTTTCAGAAGAAATTCCGGCCCACACAAGTACAGACCCACCACCGTAGGCTACTTTTTCTTCGATGCATGCTTGCTTGAATCTTTCCCCTGGTCTTCGATACACTCTGTGTCTTCCATCGTGCTTGTAGAGCATAAATTTTGATTCGTCGGAGAACATAACTTTTGACCAATCTTCAATACTCCAATTTACGATTTTTAGGATTCTTTAAGTGACCCGGATTGGAGTGAACTTATCGGAATAGAGGACAAATATCACATTGGTGTGATTTTTATCGAAGGGTCTTAAGATTGTTTTTATTGCATGCATGCATCGAGTTAGGTAAATCCTAACTCGATGCATGCATGCATTGATTTATTAAAAACGAAGATGAGGCACTGGTTGCTCGAAAGTGGCAACCTCAAATTGTGTAAAATTGTGTTCTCCCACATCAGTCACCGTCTGACCGGCGGCGGCACGGGCGGTCGTGATTCGCGTGAAATATTGTCGTCTCAGTCTCACTTCGGTCCTAGATACGTTTTTCCGTCTTTGTTCTTCTTTGTATTGCACAGGACTGGAAATATAACTGTGAGAATATGTGTTTGCGTGTAGTTGTAACACATGCCAATTTTTGAGTAAGCGCTGGGAGAACGTAACCTATCTTCCCTTTTTAAATCAATGCATGCATGTCTTTATTTATCTACTATAGCTGCGCCCCGCGGCTTCGCACGCCTATCCCACAGGAACTGATTTATGGGATAAAAAAATTGCCTTGACGCTGTGTGGATTGCCGGGAATTATCATTATTTTTATTTAATATTCCAGGTGAAGATTGCATGTCGTCTCTAGCGGTGACCAACGTGACACAGCCCCATACAGTACTCGTGCTGGTTCTTGTTACCTTAGCATTGTCCACCCTGACGTTGATTAGCAGCATTTTTTTGATCGTTGGTAAGTAATTACGATCCTTTGATGACCTTAGAACCACTGCGAATTTTATCATTTATAGCTTTTAAGTTATTATGTATTTGTAAGCATTACGTATTTTAAAGTAACTAGATACTGAAGCAAAATTTAAAAAAAACGTGGTTGCGGTGTTGTCTAGCCCTGCGAGTTACGTATTTTTTTTGTGTGTTCGTGTTTATATCACAGCGTGTCCAATTTACCTACACGTGAATATGATCAGCTGGTGTGTGTATAATAAAATATCAAGTAACTTTGTCGATTTCAGGTGTGAAAAACAAAGAACTACTGAAGAATTTAAACGCAATCGTGATCATGTACGTCATAGGTTGGTTCGGTTCTCTAGCGGTGGACCTCGCTGTAGCTATTCACTTTGGCATGGACTACGGATACTTGACAGAGGAGCTGGTAAGTCGAGATTAAAACCAGCGATTGTGAGACGAGTACTATATTTATCTTTGGGGATTTGGCAGCATTTGTGGCTGGATGATTACGATAGAGATCCGAAGAGATTCGGGTAAAACTTCCCCTTCACTTTTGCATTGGGGTATAACTCTTCCGAATGTAAAACCAAGAGATTTGATATTCGGACGATATGTGCCCTCCTTTAAAGTGAAGGGGCATTTCGCCCAAATCTCTTCACGGACGTGTTATAGATTCGGGCGAAAGCTACCCTAACCCGAGCGAACAAAGGGCACCTACCTTAATAATAATGATAATAATAATAAATTTTATTGCAAAAAGAAATCATTTCAAAACATAAATTAACATAATTAATTTGTCTGACATTATAAATAAGTACATATTGAAATTCCTGATCAAATAATTATGTAGCCTCAGTTGCCTAAACTAGACTGAGAAGTCTGTATTATAGGCAGCTGCGCTCTCCCCCTACTATGTTACAAAAATAGATCGAGAATGATGTCATACATTAATTATAATATATTCATAGATCTCAGATTCAGAACAGGAGGTTCTGTTTCGAGTCTGAGATATGCCATAGACTTCTTGGTGGATCAAAAACAGGACCATATTGATTGTATGATATTACCGCTCACGAAAGGGGGGACTGCATATATTTGCTGTGCGGATTGTCAAGCATTATTTTTATCAATTCAGTTTAATTGGTTTCTATTATTGGATTGTAAGTTTGTTTATTTATTTACCTAATGAGTATTATACCTACCTACCTACTTAGTTATAAATAACTGCCAACTGCCATCAAGATTCTGGCTGTCAAGCCAGGTGAATAAAGAAAAACCAACTGAGAGGTACGTTCAGCAGATGTTTGATTGGATGTAGTATGTGTGCTGAGGGGGAGGGAGGGGTAGTATAGTTATGTAGGTAGGCACTCATGGAGCTAGGTTCTATCTTATCCAAATCCAAAATACTAGGCTGGGCAATATAAACTCTAAGATAAGCTAAAAGAACAACTGGATACAGTTATGCATAAGTAGTCCAAGCGCCAAATTTCATTTTTGGATTTTCTTGCAGTTTCGTAGTCACTAGGGCATAATTTACCCATTAAAAAAAACACTCATGCAGCAGCTTCACTCTAAGTGCTTTTTTTTAATACCCAGTCCAAGCGCCATCTATGGCAAACTATATATTTTGATACGCAAAACAAGTCCAAAAACCAATCTAAAACTAACAGCAAAAGTTCATAACAAGAAAACACATTTCCATTTATACATTACAAGCCCAAACGACGTAGTGTTACGCATCAGTAGTCCAAGAGACAGCTCTTTGTTGCTTGGACTGGTTTTGCAAAACTAATAAACAAGAGTTTCCTTCTGAACTTCAAACATTTGTCGCATAGACTTGTGATGCATAATAATAATTGAAGTTAAGTACTCACTTCTCTCCCCGCCACACCTAGAGGCCTTTTTTCAATTCTTCACGCATCCAGCATCTGCCTGCAGTCTTTCGCAGATCGTCATCCCACCTGGCCGGAGGGCGACCTACACTACGTTTGCCGAGTCGCGGTCTCCACTCAAGAACTCCTTTACCCCATCGGTTGTCAGTTCTTCGCGAAATATGGCCGGCCCACTGCCACTTCAGCTTGCTAATTCTCTGAGCTATGTTGATAACTTTGGTTCTCTGTCGGATGTATTCGTTACGAATCCTATCTTTTAGAGAGACTCCGAGTAAGTATAGCTCTTTCCATAGCTCGCTGAGCGACTTTAAACTGGTGGACCAGCCCTATCGTGAGTGTCCACGTCTCAGCTCCGTAGGTCATGACGGGTAGGACGCACTGATGGAAAACTTTCGTTTTCAAGCATTGCGGTGTGGATGACGAGAAGACTCGACGTAGTTTTCCAAACGCTGCCCAGCTCAACAGGATCCTCCTCTTGGCCTCCTTCTTAAAATTGCTTTTACCCAACTGCAGAATTTGCCCAAGGTAAGTATACTCGGAGACGATTTCGAGAGGTCGGCTATGTACGACGACCGGCCCCGGATCAATGAGGGCGTTGATCATGACTTTGGTTTTATCCAAATTCATGCCGAGACCGATGCGTCGCGGGGCTGAAGCTAGGCCGTCCAGCATCTGGTTCAGCTCCTCCAGCGACTCTGCCATTAAGACTTCGTCAGCAGGTATCAATCGCAGGTGTGAGATGTAATTGCCGTTTATGTTAATGCCCTTGCCAAATCTTCCAACGCGCTCGTGAACAGTTTCGGGGATATAACATCCCCTGCCTCACTCCTCTGCGCAGTTGGATGGGTTTGGACTGCTGGTCCTGTACTTAGACATTCATGGTTGCGGCGTCGTAGAGACACCTCAGCACCTCGATATAACGATAGTCTACTTGGCATCGCTGTAAGGATTACAGAACAGACCAGTTCGTCAACATTTCAACCAGATTGTGTAGGGTCTCGTCAGCGTCATCAGTGGGATCCAAGGCAACGAATCTATTCCCGAGAAGCTGCTGGAACTTCTCGGTGCCCGCCATGATTTGGATTGGGTTAGGTCGGAGCGTGGGCCTCATCAGACGGTTTCTTTCAAGCTTTAAATTGATATTCAGAGAGCCTTGGAGCAGTCGGTGATCAGATCCGGTATTAAACTTGATAATCACTGAGACATCTCTGAATATGTGCTTGTTATCCGTCATGATAAAGTCGATCTCATTTTTAGTCACAGTGTCGGGGCTTCGCAACGTCCACTTCCTCTGGGGCGGTTTCTTAATGTAGGAGTTCATTAAGAACAGCCCCTCCTTCTCAAGGAAGTTGACAAGCATTTGCCCCCTGTGATTCCTAACTCCATAACCATGCGAGCCTATTCGGGATTCGTTGCCAGTCCGGGTTCCCACCTTGCCGTTAAAGTCCCCCATAACAACGTTCAAGTGAGCCTTAGTGGAGTTATGTAAGGCTTTGGATATGTCTTCGTACATATCCTCCACTTCATCATCCGAGTGTGCCGATCTGGGGCCTAATTCCACTATTTTTTAGACAAATGCTATAATGGCGCCATAACACTTGCACCACCACACCATTAAACGGTCAAATTGTCAAACGGTTGTCATAATCGTTATAGTCATAGTTAGGGCATAAACAAAAAAAAACGTGTTAGTTAGTAGTAGAATACCAAAAGGTGTCAATGGCGGTGATTGATAAGCGATATATAGCGGTGATAATATTGTGAGGCGATTTTGTTAGTGAAATCAGGCCCTTGTATGCCTGTCTGTCTAAGAAAGCTGAAACATCTAAGATAGTTCTTTTTATTTTAATTAGATTTTTTTTAGAAATTAAATATTACCCTTATGAGAAACATAAATAAAAAACGATTTTAAATGAAACATGAAATAGTTTTTTCCAACGCGTTTCTCAATTCTCTCTATCTTCCCCTAGTTTAAGATGCTGAGTAGGTCTGCATATCTAAAGATTTTTTAAGATTGTAGCTAGAAACGATATTTTCTTTCTAATTTAGATACGCATGAGGAGTCTAAACGACATAAATGTCCCTTGGACTCGTTTTGCAAAATGAGAACATCATATTTATCGAGAGTCCAAGTGTATTTTTAGCTATATCTTCCAAAATAAATACTTATTTTGTGTTTTTTTTTTCTGTAGCATGCTAAACTACAATAAGAAGCTTCGATATACATAGAAAAAAATTCAGAAAAATCAAATGCTAATCTCCTGTCAACAAAAACGAGTTTATGTCATTTCCCATAAAACTGAAAATGGCGCTTGGACTCACTATGCTTAACTGCATCCAACTGTCAATACCATTACTACACAGCCCAAAAACGTGCATTAAATATAGGCTTAAACTCGTTATCTTTATATACATACCTATGTACTTTTTACAATGAAAATTGAGCCTAGTGTAAGCGTGTTAATAAACGAAAGAAACAGACGCGTTACGCGTTTGCGCCCTTCTATGAATGTAGGTAAACTACGGTTTCATAAGTTTGATTTTTAAATGATGTATTGTTACTATTAAAATATATATTAAACTGCCTGACGCGTTGAAAAATGAGAAAAATGTTTTTTTTTTTTGGACAATTAAAGCTCACTGAACCTTATTATACGCTTGATTAAAAATAAGAAATATGCAAACTTATGTAAAATATTCTACGTCCTTAGCTCTCGGTACCTCTAAGTATACATTTTGTGTGCCCAGCAGGGTCAATAGTGAAACTACTAAAATTGTTAAAAACCATCGTACAGTTTGTGTTATCTATAATTTTAAGCTATTTTTTAATACCTCTGTCGTTATAACTTTTATAGTTTAGGCAGAGATGCGAAAATAGAGTTTGGTGGCCAAACAATATATTTTTCCTTCTCTCCTGCATATTCGGATTCGGGTAACAAAGTCATCGATAATTAATAAACAGATTTTAGATAACGCCACGACTCTTCACTTTTTGAACAGACTCTAACAGCGCTTATGGGAGGCTAGACTTCTTTGATTACCAGGTAGGTCCTACAAAAAATTAATGTCGTGTCCTTCTTAACCTTACATAATTTGCTTACAGGATAAAATTTCTGAGTATGTCATGGCGATAGATCAACTGAGGCATGGCGCTTTGATCCTTATGTCAGTTGCTCTAAAGGGATATATTGCGCTGATAGTAAATGCAGTGATGATATGCCTGCTTCTCATCTACTTGTACAAGTTCAATGATGCATCAAGTAAGGAACAGGTAAGCTTAATCATCATTCTGTTCCTTTTTACCCGACTGCGCAAAAAGATGATTTATTATTTTATGTAAGACAGCCCGCGAATCAATTACATAAATCAACTTGTGATGTGATAACTTTTCTCTATTTACAGCACTCCATACACAAGGTGGGAGCTCTGAATGCGTTTGAGTGAGTACAACTTTAAAACCTCTTTTAAAACATGTGTATCCAGTAAGTTTTATTAATGCAAATATTTGTCTGAATATTAGTTACCACGTAATTATATGACCTTAGATGAAATTTGGTAAGTACGTAGATAGTTTAGGTTGTAGAATAACACAGGCTATTTTTAACTATTTTTAAAAATTTTGAAAGGGTGGTAAACATTCTAAGGAAAATTAATATTCCTTGGTTCGACACATCGATTCACTTAAAACTCGGTACCTATAAATAAACCAGCAAGTAAATAAGGAAAGACGTATATTTTTTTGCAAAACAAGCCTATCAATGAATCTGAAATTTATCTGATTAATTGTTTACGTATTTAGCCTATTAAATATTTATTTGTTATGGTTTAAGAAACTTTATTTTCATAAGAATTATAAATTAGTGCTAGTTAAGCTAGGCTAGGCTATTTGTATTATTAAATTCGGGTAGCGAACGTGCTACACTAAAGGTAGGTTAGAAAAAGTTACGTAAATGTGTCTTAATTAGTAGGTTAGTGTACCGACTTTGGTAACCAACACTGACTAGGTATACGTATACCTACTTTGATACCAGCTTCTAGGTAGGCGGATACTTAAAGTAGGTATTTTATAAATTCACACTTCCATACTTAATATTATAACTTGTCTTTTTCATGCCTAAACCACTGAACAGATCTCAATTAAATTTGGGTTCGCGCTTTATATGTAAGTAAATGCACAGAAATCGTGATTAAATGTAACCTATGCCCGCCGCAGCGCTTGTAATATTAGGTAACTTAACTATCAGTAAGTGACCTGGAAATTCATAATTTTTTACTAGCAGCGCCTCGCGGTTTCACCCACTTAGTTCCCGTTCCCGTTGTTATTCCGGGTTAAAAAAAAAGCTTTTTAATGATGAAATATTTTTTTAAATCTCTCCAGTCGTTTCTGTGTAGAGCCTATGCAATACAAATGAACAATCAAATATTTTAAAATTATAGTAAAGATAGATAACCCGCTAGTTTCTGCCCGTGGCTTCGCACGCGTGGTTTCTATAGAAACGTTTTAATTTTTAAAGGTGATTTCTATCTCACAGGACCAGATTTACGGGATAAAAAGCAGCCTATGGTTGATTCCAGGATTAGAAACACGAAACACCTGTATGCAAAATTTCAGCCCGATCTGTTCAGTAGTTTTGGCGTGAAGAGGCAACAAACATCCATCTATCAAAAATTTCGCATTTATAATATTAGTGTGATTTATAACTCGGTCCTGTATTTGATAATATCATTTTAACCCACAGCCACAGAAAGCCGGAGGAAAACTGGCCACAGCCCGAGTACGCCTCACCTTTCAACCAAGGGTATGTTTCTAAACAAAGACAGGACCCACAGGTGGATCTAGACAAAACGACTTCAAAATTCATCCATCACTCAAGAACGTCCTAGGGAGGTGGGTGGAGGAGAATCAAGGATTGTTGCCTGCGCTAGAATAAAAAAAAATTACGTCACTTTGTCATAGAATGCGGAAATTCATTTTCAACTTTAATATTGTACGTAATGTATGGCGATGTGATGTTTTTTATTATCTACTAGCTGCGCCCCGTGGCTTCGCAAGCCTATATATTACGTGAACTGATTTATGTAAAAAGTAGCCTATGTGTTATTCCAGGCCTAGAACTACCTATATGCAAAATTTCAGCTCGATCTGTTCAGTAGTTTTGGCGTGAAGAAGTACCAAACATACATCTATCCAAAATTTTGAATAATAATAATAATATTAGTGTGATTTAAAACTAAGTCCTGTATTTGATAATATCATTTTAACCCACAGCAACAGAAAGCCGGAGGAAAACTGGTCACAGACCGAGTACGCTTCACCTTATAACCGAGGGTATGTTTCTAAACAAAGACAGGTGGATTTAGACAAAACGACTTCAAAGTTCATCACTCAAGAACGTCCCAGGGAGTCGGTGGATGGAAGTGAATCAAGGATTGTTGTCTGCGCTAGAGTAAAAAAAAAATTGCGTCACTTTGTCATAGAATGCGGAAATTCATTCCTTCAACTTTAACGCATTCACTGCCCAGCTCTGCGGTGCGACCCGCAGGGGCGCGCCGCAGCTACACGAAGCTGGAGACAGGCGACCTGCGTCTTGGGTCATGAAGGTGTTAATATTGAACGCAATGTATGGCGATGAGATGTTTTTATTATCTTTAGTGTTACTAGCTGCGCCCCGCGGCTTAAGACGCCTATATTACGGAAACTGATTTATGGGATAAAAAGTAGCCTATTTCAAAATTTCAGCCCGATCCGTTCAGTAGTTTCTGCGTGAATGAGCAACAAACATACACACATGTTTACAAACAAACATGTTTGCAAATGTTTGCGTTTATAATATTATGTAGGTACCACCTTTCTGTGATCTGTGGTACCACCACACACTTGTTGAACTTTGAGTTGAACTTTTCGGAATAGAGGACCATATGCTTGGTCTACCGATGTATGGATAATATGGATATTCTCTACCTAAAATTGCGGCCTCTTTCAGTTTCATCTCCTCTTTTAGTCATTATGGAATTTGAAATCGTGTTAAATTATTAGGTAGGTACCTCACGGTGGTTGTAGCTAGCTGTTTTACTGTTCCCAGGAGGACGAACAACGCTTTCGTGAATGACGATCATCTTAGAAGCCTCCCTCGCAGCGATCACTACCCCACGTAAGTACTTTACTTACCTAGGTATTTGTAAGACTTAGGCAAGCACTATACCCACAGTATGGTGAGAGATTCAACAAGGCGTAGGTACTACACCGAGAATGGAGGGCTAGACCAAGCCGTCATCGCCATTATGACAATGGTTTAGGCCTATTAAAGGGTCCAGTTGTGGACCAGTAAAATAGGCTGTTGACGTGACGTGGTAAGCGGTGGGTACCTACACTAATTTTGTTTTTATTTGACATTTTGTTCTAGGAATAGCTGGTTTAAGAAATATATTTTACTAAACTCACTAAGCAACCCCAAACCTCAACAGCCTGTATCGGTCCACTGCTGGGTGCAGCCCTCACCTTGATAAGCCCCTATTGGCGTTTATCTCATGGAGGGTAATGCCCATAATACCCACGCTGGGCATGCGGGTTGGGATCGTAGTTTGTTGGTAGAATTGTATTGCAGGGGGCGCTGCTGCCCGCCCCCTGCTGGATATCCCTTAGTCGCCTCTTACGACACCCGCGGGAAGTGTTGGGGTGGTGCAAATTCTATGCAAGCACCACACATCTGTTATATATTTGACCTGACCTCTAATACTGATATTTTGACAATGTACTGTCAAATTAAGCAAGTTTGGTAAAACAACTCATGGCTTTCCATTGAGAGCCCAAGCGATATAAAAAGCAGGTTTGCCTTACCAACGACGGACCGATGGTATCATCCGTAGAGCACAAACAGTCAAAAAACTAAACCAGCAGGAAAACAGCAAAGTGCTTATCATACCTCTATATTCCAGTTCAAGCCAGTTCAACCGGTCTGAATCTTGGCAGCACCACCCCACAAGTCACGGCTCGCGTCCGTTTTCCTACACCGAGGATGGAAGGCTCTCAGCCAAGCCGGCAACATCACCAGCGTCGCCGGCCGTGTCGCAGGAGGCATGGCGTCGAGACCCGTGGAACCATGGCCCGCCGGTGCCCGAGCCTGACTATAGTCCTCATAGCCCGAGGAGGTTGAAGTCCGCACTCAAACCAGCGGGTTATATGTAGCCTAGTAACTTTGTAGTAACCATTCCGTTCGTAGGTAGCCAAGCAGGCAACGTAGCCTCGTCTGGCCGCCTCACGCGGTGCTCCCTTTGTCTGGAACCCAATTCTGCCTTCTTATGACAATGGTCTCGTCGCTGAATCGTCATGTGTAATCCTTAGATCACAGAAACTCCAGACAGTGCGTGCATTTGCACGGAGAAATTGATAGAATGGTCTCAAACTTGACGTGCACCTATCTTCGTCATCAGTGGTTTATTTCATTACCAACGAGCTTTCCTCCGTGTGTAATAGTTTTTTTCATATAAAGTACACCCAAACGTATCATTACGTCGATAGCATTGTTTTGTGAAGCGATCCTGGACTCCTGGGGCTGAATTTCACTAAATAAATCGCTACACCATGACATATTGGACGAGAATCAAAAGTGTCAAGTTTAAAACCATTTTATCAATCTCTTCGTGCAAATACCACCCTACGCATAAAAGATAATTTATGCTACCACGCTACACATTTTTTTTTCATTTATGCCTACTACTGCCATAGTAAAGCAATTAGTTGAATGTTAACGATTTTATGATTCGTACATTTGTTTGACGGCTTCATCGTGAAACATGTTTGAAATACGAACTAGTTATTTAAACATTTCAATGTTCTTAAACTCTACTCTCTTACATAAAGGTTTATAACAAAAAGTGCGAATTTGTAGAATAATAAATATTTATTTCAACTTTGCTTAATATTTATGTTTTATTTCCTTCAATTCTACTTTTTATGCATGCCCACAATGCATATTCTTATACCTATACTTCAGCCTAACTCAGGATACAATATTTGTTGACACCTATCAATCATTTTGTTAATGTATTATGAGTCAAATAAATTTATTTTCTTCGTTTCTTCTATAATAATTATAATAGTTGATTTTTGACATAATTTGCATTATTCTCGCCCCAATCTTCATCTCAATTCTACAATTTATAATAAATAAGACATATTTGTCAAACTTGACGCCAAAAGGAGAATTTTATATTCTTGAGTTGTGGATTGAATAAAAACATTGTACTTGAAAAAAGCTGCAGTTTAGGTAGGCTATGTACATAAATAGAAAAAAGGAAATATGAAGTTTATTTACATAGATTTGATTTATTACACAGATTATACAAGTTAGATTTTGAACGCATTCAAAGGTTTTACAGGGTGGATTTTTGAGATGGGATTGTATGACCAAATCTAAATCTTCTATGAGAATCTATGAGCTTTAGGTCACGTCTGCGCACAATCCCAGATAAAAAGTACTCTATTATTTAAATTTTAGATATTCACAATGAATGTGAGGGTTAAATACATTTATTTTTAGGTGAATTTTAGAAAGGGTTAAAATTACATTCTTACAAAAATATAAATAATAAGCATTATAAGTACCTACATCATACTTTTATTTTACTCAATCTGACTGAAACGACACTGGTTTTTTACGTCAGTAGTTTTTGTGGTTAATATTATATTATTGTATTGAAAATAATATCCTACATATTTCAATAAACTGTATTTTTCAAGATCAAAGGAAATGGCTGCTATTGCATTTTTACCTCGAATATTGCCCCTCTAGAAATGTTCAATAATACTTTAACAGGTGGAGAAATTGCCCGCCCCTAGGTAGAATACGAAGCCAATAATTTATGTTTCAGATTTGAGTATTATGATCCCATCTGGAAATTACACCCTGTATAACCGATATTTATAAAGGACGGCCAAATCCGATATTTTTGTTTCGACAAATTAATCCGTGCAAAATATTTGTAAAATCTCAATAAATGTACAGTTTTTGTTTTTATATAAATCGAGGACGTGACGACTTCTTTCACGACTTTTCTCTAACACATGGTTTCGGATTAAGCCATCCACTTTCATCTCAAACAGATGCTCTGTATACCTATGTTTTAAACTTAAACAATTATGTACATTATTATTTACCTCTTAATTAATAAATATGTTTTTTTTTATATGAAAGTAAACTAAAGATTCCGATTAGGTTTTCATTCATTACTACACAATATTTATAGAGGTGCCGCAGTCAGATAATAAAAGGTTGAATTTATTAAAAAACTGGTTCTTGTTCAATTCAATGAACTAAGTTCAACATAAAAATGTATTAGTTGGTAATTAGGTATTTTATATAGGTATCAATTCTATTGGTTCACAAGGAAAACTATTTTTACGGCATAAATGTTGCCATCCTTTTCTTTACCTTCGAAATTATCCATCTTATTTCGAAGGTAAATAAAAGGATGGCAACATTTTTACTGTTGTCAAAGCAAACTAGTTTAATTTTGAATATACACCATTAACTGCGACACCTAGACATTTGTTTTTATCTTACCCTACTTCATTGATTGTTACACATGAATAACTATTAGTTATTCATGTGTAACAATCAATAAACGTTATTATACAAAATGACTTACAGATTAGGAATGGTCTTTATTTAATTGTCGAAGGCACGAGTTGAGTTTCATTTCAAACCAGTTTTACACTAAATGTACCTCCCTACCTACTAATAATGCCACATAAATAAGTAGCTTTGTTTATAGGCAACTTGGAAGTAGAGTTGTGTTTCAGGCGTAATAGAAAGGAACAGAATATGTGCAGAGCAAAGAAGAATACATAAAATCAACCAATAAATAAATAATGCTGGAAATTCACACAGTATCAAACTAAGCAACTTTTGTGTGGATTATAATATCATCGTACCTTAAAATAATTTGCATTCGTTATTCATTTTAATGTTGAACCTTATCAATGGTAAGCAGTTATAGACTGCCTAAAGGGACTTTATACTAACTTTATTATTTCTTAAGGGCTTTAAATATTTTAAGACTTACGCGGATCAACGCGTACCTACTATTGAACGAGTATTTATCTAGTTATTTACCTATTTTACCGACGTTTCAACAGGTTTACACACTATCGCGGTCACGGGATGATGGAGTACTGGAGGTACCGCCTCTGGAGATCTGTAGCAGCCCATTTAATTAGTACTAATAATAATGTGTTAGAACCTTAACACACTGGCGATTAACGGGCAATTTCCAAACGAGGCGCGTGCGAGCTAGTTCGCCGCGAACTTGCTAAGATTAGCGCCACATTAGCGCCATCGTTGTCGACGCCAATGCCAAAAAGCGGATCGCACGCCGCCATTTGAATGCTGCCTAGCTGAGTGCCCGCGGCGTCAACGCTGCATCCTCGCTGCACACTCGCCTCGCTTTGAAATCACTCTCAAATCACAAGTGTCTAGTTTGATACCATGCCGTCTTAGTTTGATGATAGAATCGTAAGCTTGAAGGATAGGGTGCGAATTTATAAACTTAGCAATATTTACAAATCAAGAGATCTTTATTTATTTTTAGTTTATCATCCGCTTTTCGTAGTTTAAAAAGTTTCCTACGAATATCAGAAAGGGAAATGAAACTTAATAATGAAATAAAACAAATATTTGAAGACAATTCTGCTGTAACGTACACTAAATTAACAGCACTAATAATGGCGGTATCCCTTTCTTTCCGATCAAAATAAAGAACTCAAACTGCGACATTTACCATAATCTGTAAAATTTAAACAATGGCAGTCAAAAAACAATCAGCAGTGTAATTTCTTGATCGGACGTAAATCTGTTTCGCAACTGTTTTATGTTGTAAGATTAATTTATGGAGATATTATATTTATTTATTATTTATAAAAAAACACTACTTTTACAGGGACGCCTAATGCAAGTTATAGTGTTGCCAAATTAGTTTGCTTAAAGTTTCTACAGAATCGATCCCAATGGTTGTCTTTACGAATTTTCCGCTTGCTCGATGGATACGCACCTAAAAGTATTCATTTAGAAATATTATAATATTTTTTTCTACATTAAGATAGTAAATATTTTAGTTTGGTTTACAACTTAACATACATTTTCATGCTCTTTTCTGCGTTTAGTAGATTAGCACGATAATTGTGATTACATAGATTGTACTTAAAAGCCAACATGTCGCCTTATTTTTAGACAGTCCACAATAAAAAATAAAATGTCTTAATTGTTCGGACTAAATGATAACAAAAGACAGGACGTAACATAATTTTAGTGCATCTTTTTGATATTATTTTGTTTGAACGTCGACCTTTGTATTTTTAACAAAAAAAATCGGATAACATTCTCTTAAAAGAGCTTCTCTTATACGTACTTTGAACAACAACTATATATACTAATAAAATTCTAATAAAGATAATCTGCGATACTAAAGGGTTTTTCAACAAGAACTTTGTTTTTCAATTGGGGCAACACGAACAACATGACAGTTTTGACATTTAGTTTTTTTACCTGTTCGTAGTAGATGCTTTGGCAATTGCTACAATGAATTCAATTTCGCACGAATCGCATTAAAATAATTAAAATCCACTATGAAAATGGTGGTTCTGTTAAAGTTACGTTTCGTCAAATTCGTAATATTTTCGGACAACATAATCGTCGTTCTGAGACAGCTATTAAGAATTTGGTCGCTAAATTTGAATCGACAGGTTCGGTACAAAATGTGTCAACACCAACGTGTGTGCGTGTTCGACCGGGTCGTTCAACCGAAAACATCGCAGCCGTGAGCCACAGTGTTGAAGAAGATCCAAATTTGTCAATTCCTCGACGTTCTCAACAATTGAGGTTATCCAAAACCACCACATGGCGAATTTTGCGTAAGCATTTGGCTTTGAAGCCTTACAAGGTTCAACTGGTACAGGATTTGAAGCTGACCGACCATTTACATCGCCGTAGATTCGCTTAATTCATTCAGAAACAGCCCGCTGGTTTTTCTAAAAAAAAACATTTTTTCAGACGAAGCCCATTTTCACTTGCAAAACTGCCGCATTTGGGCTTCTAAAAATCCTAAAGCGATTATTGAGAAGCCTTTGCATGCTCAACGTGTCACTGTATGGTGCGCTATGTGGTCTGGAGGCGTGGTTGGGCCGTTTTTTTTTCAAAACTTTGATGAAAGAATCGACATCTGTCAGATATCATTTTTCATTCATAATTGCCAAACTTTTCTCTTCGTAATACAATAAAAATTTGAATCATCTTCATCTAAACTCTTTGTTTTATTTTGTTTTAGAAAAAAAAGTTCTTGTTGAAAAACCCTTTAGTAGGAAATATTACCCCGCTTTAATAATTTTTAAAGAAAGAGATATCTGTTCATAAATATGACATCAAAACACACTTAATGATGTAACAATATAATATATACATTATAATCTGCATACGGGTTTGATAACGAAGTCATATCTCATGCTCTCTCTCAGTTTGGATATGAACTGCAGGACAGCAGATCAAGTCATTCTTAATTAAAGCTACAGAAGAACCTCGATCATCCAAACTACTTGGGAGAGAAACTAGTTCAACAAAAAAGTTTGAATAATCGAAAAATTTGGTATACACGTTTTTATCTGCGCGATGTTAGAAATAGGTACATTAAAATTACGCGCGGTATCTCTGTAAGCGGACCTGAAACAAAACACGTTCTAACACGCTCGATACCTATATTCGCACACCGTTCGGATAATTGAGCGTTCGAATAATTGAGGTTCTACTGTACGCAGGTTTAACAAGAACATGTGATGACGATGAGATCATAACAAACTTGTGTAGACAGCAAAACGTTCACGAAACTTAGTTAACTACCATCTATTAATCGCCCATATTTTTTGTTTTTACATATCTTAATAAGTTACTTCTAATTTCTTTAAGATCCTGTTCAGCCAATTGTAACTGTTCATTTGACTGTTGCGCACCAACAGTAAGCCTTCGTCAGGCCTCATCAAAGTTAGTTTCTGGTTCCATGGTCGCGCTGTCTTTTTCCAAGAGAGTTGAAATGGGTGCGCTTTTGATCGCACACACCTTAGTATTTTCTATAGGGTTCTCCTCACCATTTTCATTGATAATTTTGCTGTGAGAGAGGAATGCGTCTGGGGCCGTTTCTTCGCAGGTACTGTCTATTTTTTGAATTTGGTCGTTATCGCCTAGCTCGAACTGGGCTACTAATTGATTGAGCACTTTTTTCAGATGCACGAATGATTCTTTATCAGTGGACGATTCAGTGGTAGTTTCCTCTACAGCATCGCATTTCGTACCATCACAGTCATTTTCAAACTCGCGTTTCATCGATTTCAGTTCTCCGACGGTCACCGTTAACTTATCATCCGTTTTCCACATGCCGAATAGATATAAACTTTCCTTGGAGAAGAGGAACACTGACGGTATTGTTATATCGTCTTTACCGTCACCGGACATGGCGAAAGTGGCCGTATTTTCCGACGAAGAATCTTCGATATTGTCTAAAATTATGGCTAGTTCGACGCCCGCGGTTTGCATGTTTCTGACTTTATCAGCAAAGGTACATTGCCCTCTCTGAGCGATGCCGAAAGCTCCTTTGACAATATCCCCGTTAGTAATGGTCGAGCACGCATCATAGGGTGTGACTACCGCGAGTTGTCCAGTGAACCTCACATCTCCGATGAGTTCTGTGCCGAAATGCGCTGGTCCTGCGACTAGTACCTTATCTCCCACTAGTACACCGCCCGGAATGACGCCATTTTCTTGGGCGCTGAGGACATTCCACTTGGCCATTTCTCGCATGAATGTGAGACCTTCTGCGGCGTCTTTGGCAGATTTCGCCTGGAATTTAAATTTTTAGTAAGTTTGATATGACGCTTGCAACGCGCTTCAGGGGGTAATACTGTAAAGAATTAGCCCCCATAAGCTAATCTGTTTTACATGGTTTACTCGTGTCATTATGACATTACGACATTATTTGATTTCTTAAACGACGATATAACAAGGGCTTTCAGTCCGTTTTTCTCTGATGTGCACGAATATGACTTGAAGTAAAGTTACTATAACAATGAATGAGTGACCATCACACATGTAATCTTTTCATCAATATGTAATTAAATCGTTACTTAATGTAGTTACCTGCGAATACCAGTGTTCGAAGAGAGAACTCCATCGATTACAACTACTAGGGGGCCGCCGTCCATTAATCACGTGATATTTTTTGACATTTTAATCCTCTACTTCGCTGAGGTGAGGTTCAATACTAGGTATATACATATCACGTGTATTTCTTTAGTGCCTACAAAGACGATTTTGTTTTTGGTTAAAAAAATACACGTGATATATTACTACACCCTCCTTGTTATATTTCGCCATTTCATTCACGTGCTGTTAAAATCGCATTTTAATCTAACGTCATTAATGGACGGCCCCTAGTAACAAATCAAATAATCAAATACTAAACTTTTAAAGTGCATCTATGATGGCTTGCCGCAGAGATGAACACCAACACCGTGAAGTGACATGGGTTATGGATATTATTAACTCAAAACTTTGAATCTTATCACGCTGGCGTATTGACAGCGATTTTTAGAACGAGTCAAGAGCGCAGCGAATACGCCGCGACGTGGGCATGCACCTAGATCGCCGTGATTAGCAATCGCAGGTACTCGCTTACAAATTGCTGGCAAAAGGCCCGTGTAATAAGGCTCTTAGGACTTCAAAATTAGCGCGTACTACTTTTGAGGACCCAAAGTGTTGCGTAAATTCTAACTAAAATAACTATTTACAATACAATTGTGGAAACTCACCATGAAAACGGTATTTAAGTTGTCAACACGTACCGTTGAAGTGGTATACAACAGTTGTACCCGGCCATCTGGTAGTGTTATCACAGATATGCCCATGTCTGATAGAGCATTGATTTGTCGTGGATCGTTGATTGGTCGAAGACGGGCCAATGGGCGTGCAGCGCTTGCTCCTATCAACTCTCTCATTGGCTGACGAACCTTTTCCGCTACAAGCGAGGCAGTGTTCGGACATGTCCTGTAAAGCCAGTAGTTTAGGGATATCATTACTGTTTAGGTGAAAAGGGTTGAGATAAAATAGCATATCTGATATACTAATTTATGGTTCATAAGAAGTATAAGCGTTTGAAATAATTAAACAACCTCGAACATTTCCATCGACGCTGTTGGGCTTGCATTTCTTGTTTTTATTATAATGGAAACACAGCGTTTTGTCTAAGGTAGATTAGACTAAAAGTAAATCGAATGCGTAAAATATTTGACATGTTTCCAGTCTTTGTAGTTCTAGTTCAAGCATCGTATTTTTTTCTATTTGTAATTCCTCGATTTTTTATTGTCTATTCTTGCTTCTAGAGTACATTTTTTTTTAATTAACAAAGTCTGACAACAACAGGATAACAATAAAATATAAAAAAAACAACGCATACTAACCACACAGATAGAAATGTGTAAATTCGAATAAGGGACGACTGAAATTACTGATTAAAGCGGTCAAACTTGTTTTAATGTATCCCGATTTGGTTCGACGGTAGCTACATAGCGTCATAAAATATTTACCTCCAAGATTTATTTTCCATTATAACCTCTGTTTACAAAATACATCTTAGAATCTATGTATGACTAAGTATAGGCTGTTAAGCTTTGAACCATGAAAATACTTACTTCCCATATCTGTCTTCATCATCATCATCGAGTTTCAGCTGATAGTACGTAGAATTTGTATTATGCGTCGCTAACCAAAGAGGCAGAAAATGCGCTTCAGTGGTCAACACATAGTCTTCTAGCTTGATCGGCAGATCAGCATCTTCACTGAACAGCATGTAGAGGTACTTGAAAGTCTCAGCGAGTACGAAAGAGTCCATTCTGTCTTCGTGCTGTCTCGTTCTTACGTCGTTCACAGCTGCGAAGCCGCAAGGTACTTTGGTGTGTGTTTGGAGAGCTTTCAGAACGGTTTTTCCTACTTGTAGATAGTGATCGTCTTCAGTCGCTCGGTGGAGGAAGTAAGTTGATTCCAGGAATTCGGGGCGGAGCGGGTGCTGGCCCCAATGTACCTGCAAAAATACAGTAAAAATTTAAAAAACATTCGTATTGAAATTGTGTTTTCATTACTCATACTCTGAAAGTAGGTCGGAAGTTGTCTGCGCAGCGGGATGAAAGTTATACTTTTCGTCCCTAGGGACAAAAGGTAATGAGAAGTAGTGACAGCTGTCACCTGATCTTTCTATTGAACCATGCATTCTACCTTTCTATACAGTCACTCAACTTCAACTTCATGTGAGATGGCTTTTGCGTCTGGTTTGACAAGTCATACGGCCATTCAATTACAGCGTAATGGAAAAAAATTGAATAAATTAGAGGTAAAATACTATATTATAATTGACTTTCAACTATTTCTTTAATAGATAATAACATTCATCCATTTTCTAAGCTTATGAAAAAAAAGCGGAACTATGTCAATCCTATCTTTGTATGATTTTTCGGGTTGTAGCATTTTGTGTGATTATTACAATAAGTTCGCGGTTAAGGTATAGATATAGATGGAATGCCTGATTTTATAAAAGAAGAGGATGAAGCAGTAGTGGAAAACCTTTTACCACCTAAATCAAAATGAAGGTACCTAAAATCGTACAACGATTTTATGAAATGGCGCGCTGAGAAAATAGTGAAATCGTTAGAGGAAAACGTTTTGTTATTATATTTAAACGAATTCTCAAAGACTTACAACAAACCTTCAACATTATGGAGCGTGTATTCTATGTTAAAGACGACACACAATGTACATTTAAAGGATTTCGAGAGACTAACATCGTTTCTCAAAAGGCAAAATGATGAATTTAACCAAAAAAATACAAAGTTTTCACTTCTCAAGAGGTACCTGGAAAAACATTTCACTATCTATAAATAATAATTGCTCTTATTTTACCATAGACTTTAAAAGTTGTTGATTTATATCAAATAAGATTTTTTTATTGGCTTATTCATATTTTTGTTTTACTTTCCTTATATTCGTAATGAAAAGCAGTGTTTACCTCGCGTGAAAGTAACATTTAGTCCCTTGGGTAAAAATGTACTATTTACCCTGTTAACCCGAGCAAAAGAAATGTCAATATCAAACCATAAACAAAGTTCAATAAAGAACAAACTTTCAAGTCACTGACTACGAATAATCATTTCATCGTTTTACCGTAATAATACGTTCTTCATTACATTTTAACTACCTTTAAAGACAAGGAATTCTTTCTTATATATTTAGGCAGCAAGTCTTAATCTGCTACTTTCTTTGACCAGCCATGTAGGAAATAAAACGTTATCGTTTTTAACACTTAATCTTCTTTTCTCGCTTTCTCAACTATCTTGCACTTTAAACTTGCTTTACTCTTCGTAATATTAATAAAGATATGCAGTATTAACCTGTGGAAGGCCGGACCGGGAAGAGAATTGCACCCATCGTGTGCCGCAAAATGGCGGAATCAGAGAGTGCACTCGACAGGGTTCGGAATTTATTGAATATTTTCAATAAATTGTTTGGTAGAAGGATATCTAATGATTATATTATAAAGTTAGATAATTACTGTACCTTATAATGTAACTTTTTACTGCTAAAACATTATTACGCTTTTATTTTTCACAGGTTATTGTACCCAATATCAAATTAACACACCGGCTGTAGAAATAATGATATTTTTAGTAAATTCTGTGAACATTTTTTAATTTAATTTATTACCCTCGTTAGTTCAATATCAAAGCAGTTTATTTATATGAAAAACACAATCTTTATAGCTAGAAATCATTTAAAAATACCATGTTGAAAATCACAATTCACACCGAAAAGTTTGCCATTTCACATGTGTTCAAACCACACTTTTATTATTTGATAATAACATTCTAGGTAAAATTTTCATGAAAGTAAGTACGCATGTTAGTGAAAAATATATTATTTGTTACTTGTTACGTGCTAAAAGTACATGTATTATAATATTAATCAATTTTTTCGATAAATAACCAAAACAGGTACGTGACTTGTCAAGGCATTTTTCATAAACAAATTTCATGTTCTTCTAAATCTCAATGCTCCATGGAAATGATTGTGAATGATTATAGACAAAATGAGCTTTTCATAGATAATAAACACTCATGAATGTCCAATACAAAATAATTTAGAATAATGTGGTAACATGTGAGGCATAGATTTCGATCATTGTTCATTCTAGTTCAATTATTGTTTGCATGTGTGCGTGTACAGAGAAAGTGACAACTGCCGTAGCACTTATCAGCGCTTATAAAGCGGTCCGTCAACGGCCTAAGCACTGATCAGGATCACTATACAGGTTGTTAATTTTGGAAACAGTGAATGAAAAAAATATCTTATAAACTAATATTATAGAGAGGAAAGATTTGCTTATTTGTTTGAATTGAATAGGCTCCGAAACTACTGGACCATTTAGAGTTTTTTTTTCACCATTAGAATCCTACAATATCTCTGATGAACATAGTCCATAGAATATACCCGTGCGAAGCCGGGGCGGACCGCTAGTATTTTATATTATTATATATACTAATTACAAAACTTCATGAGGTAATCACTTTTATTATAAAAAAAACACACGATGTAAAAAACACTGGTTTTATTCACATTACAAATTTAATATATTTACATAACTTTTATCTTACAAATTATTACAATACAAAATAAGAGCTATAAAACAATCAACAGGGGATATTGAGTCCTGTCAAAAAGGGGGTAAATAACTAAAACGTAATAACTGTGTCCAATGTTCATTATGCCATCGTTTACAGAACCTGAAAAAAGTACATGCTGTATAACGTCATTGGTGACTTCGTATATTTACACATCACATCGCCATTTTGTACTGTGTATGTGTGCGTGTATTTTCGTCAGATGCGTAATAAATAATGACTTTGCACAATTATTCCGCATTTATAACTCATTTTAGATATAATGATATATTCTCAATGAAATTACCATCTGAATGATATATCTATTTCAACAAAAACAATACGCGAAATGTATGAAATCATCAACGGAATAAGTTACGGACAGCCGTTACAAAGGGTACAGTACATTTGACGAAAGATATTTCAAAACTAGTTACATTTGATAACTATATTCAAGTAGATTACAGTTCTAAAATAGGTAAAGAATAATAAAATGTATACATAGCTTACCCTTCATGAAGTTTTTTCCACAAAAAATGACACTTTTCGACGCGCTATAAACATCCACACTTGCCTGCCGATGTTCAAATTTGAACTGCTTGTAATGACGGTTCTATGAACTTCACTGAATGAATGCAATGATTGTGGGTTCGTTCATTTCAGAGGTAAACAAATAAAACAATTTAGACTGTATTGCACTGTATTTAAATACCATAAACGAATAAATGGTATCGCTGGTTGCTAGCGCACTGATCAGATCTTAGGCCGACAAAGTTAGTAGGTACTGATCTGTGCTTAGGCAAAGGAGAGGTTAATGCACTTTGAGTTGATTTTGTCCACGCTCATTGCTACTGACACTCTCTGTCTTTTCTGGTACCAATGTCATAAAACCTTTTCGGATTACCTCATGGTTTAGGGCATGTTGCACTACCATAATTCTTTGTTACATTTCCCAACTTAGAAGTTATCTTCTTAGCTGACTGACAACCATTCACTCCTAATACGATTTGCTCTATCATCCGACACGTTAGATCTCTGAAATCCCATTCCGCAGAGATGTTATGTAGCGTGTCGATAAAAGTTATCGGCTCTTCTTCTTTTTGCTTGCGTAAGTAGAATTTTTTCCACTTCAAGTATGGGATGGTCTTATCTTGGTTTCTTGTTATAAAGAACTTGTTCACAACCTCTATATGTTCCCCAAACACAACTTCGTATGGCTTCCTAGGTGCCAACAACGAAACTATTATCCCCGTATGCCTCCTTCCCACACTGCGACAGGAAGAGGGCCCGCTTTTACACGTCGACGTCAATGGACCGCTGTATCCAAAGCAAAAAACAACTGCTCCCTGTAGTTTTCTTTGTAGGGCTCGAACTTTTCAGGCAAAGCTAAACATGCAATGTGTGCAGCGGCAAATCCAGTACTCGTCGTCGCCATTTTAATAGATTTAGTAGGGCTGCTTGGGACTTCAGGCATAATATAAACTTATTTGCAAATCCGAGAACATGTTTATAGGTTTAGTGGGAAATCAACTGACTTTGACATTTGTTATTTTCTAGATATCTATTTAAGTTTATTTATATAAATTAACATCATACATTACAATACCTATTTTTATCAAACGTCGTCTGTTTTGATTTTTAGATCATCAAAAGCTGTGTTCACTTCTCCACCTTATATTCCGTCATCCAAATACCAAATTTGGTTTAGAGACGTTGAATTATTAGATAGATGACCAGGATAAATATGGCCGGACCGCCATCTTTATCCTGGGGTGGCCCTGCTGACAGCCAACGGCGGATGAAAAGATTTTTGTTTCAGTAAAGATATAACAAAAGTAAATTTGGGAAATTTTATTCAGCAAGGGCCGTCTACGAACCTAGTGAAATAAAGCTATTAAATATCTAACTCACCTGAAAATCTGAAGTGAACGCTTCCGGCAAGAAAGTATGTCTCTGCATAACTTGGAACAACATCTCGTGGGTTTCCACCGCCGGCCTGACGTCACCGAGCAATACTTGCAAGCCGGGCCAGAACGCGAGGAGTGCGTCCATAAAGTTACGGGATTGCAGGTGCGGCCTGTTTAGGGATAAGAGCGCTGTTAGATAGATATAGCCTTTAAATAATAGGATCAAATTCGAACTAACGTCATATCTCATGTGATCCCGCTCAGCTGTGCAATTACGCAAAAACTAAACCACCCTGTAACTGATATTTGTAAACCATCTGACGCGCATGGCCTCTATCTTATCCATACAATTATCGCAAATTCGACGGCCATAAAATGTCTTTCAAATGTCGATTACGGGTGGGTGGTTTTGGCGTAATCGCATTAGAGCGGAACAGCACGAGATATTACGTCATTTTCAAACCCATAATACAATGTGCCTGGGTTCCGGTGTCGGAGACTTTGGGGGGGTGAATTACGGTAAATTCTATCGACAAATCACTGTCCGTATTTTTTTTATCTTTCTCCATGATATAATGGCGGCCATTTTGTTTTCTTTTGCCTCGGTGCTTGTATTGTTTAAGCTATCTACCTAGTACCTCTGCATGGGTAGCTACCCATGCAGAGGTACTAGGTAGACGACGAGGACTCATTTGATAGCCAATAATGTAGGCAAAAAAGCAATGATCACATTGTTGCATTTTCTATTTTAAAATAGATGAAAGAGGAAATTTTTAAAACAAAAAAAAGTTTTTTTTTTCAGCATTTTTTTTTATTATTAGCTTTTTTATAAAATTGATACTGTCAATCTACATGTTTTTTGTATTTAAAAATAGTACAGAATGTGTGATTCAAAATAATTAAAAAAAAACAACTCTTTTTCTCTATTATAAAATAGAAAATGCAACAATGTTATCATTGCTTCATTGCCTACATTATTGGCTATCAAATGAATCCTCTATCGTCTACCTAGGACCTCGGCATGGGTAGCTACAGCTATAGCTTAAACAATCCAAGCACCCGTGCTTCGAGGTAAAGAAAACAAAATGGCTGCCATTTTATCGTGGAGCGAGAAAAAGAATAGGGATAGTTATTTGTCGATACAACTTACCGTACTTCACCCCCCTAAAGTCTCCGACACCGGTAACTAGAGCTAGAACACATTGTATTATTAATAGCATTATGTATAGCTTTTGTAACCTATGTGTTTTGTCATTATCAATTACGCATGTAGGGCTGCACATCGGCATAGCACTCTATTTTACCATATCCTACGCTCGCAACGCAAGCAATACTTTTTGATTTATACCCGAGTACTATGAGTAAAAAAACACGACTAAGTATTTAAATCTATGTTATCAATTACGCATATAGCGCTAGACATCGTCAAATGACTATATTTTGCCATTACCTGTAATCTTACGTTCGCAAATAATACTTTTTGATTTTTACTCGAGAACTATTAGTCAAAAATTACGACTAAGTATTTCAATCCATGTTATCAATTACGCATGTAGCGCTAGACATCGACATAACATTATTTTTTGCCATTACCATTAATCCTACGTTCGCAAATAATACTTTTTCATTTATACCTGAGTTCTATGAGTAAAAAATTACGACTAAGTATTTAATTCCATGTTATCAATTACGCATGTAGCGCTAGACATCGACATAAGGTTATAATTTGCCATTACCTTTAATCCTACGTTCGCAAATAAAACTTTTTTTTATTTTTACCTGAGTACTATGAGTAAAAAATCACGAATCTATGTTATGAAATACACATGCAGCGCTAGACATAGGCATTTGACTGTATTTTGCCATTACCTTTAATCCTACGTTCGCAAATTGTGCACGACAGAAAACTAAGATTGATTTATTGAATTGTATACGGCAACACTTTTAATTTATGAGCAAAGTTAAAAATAAAGTTGGAAACATCCTTCTCCTTGGATCGGCCAATTTGATGAGACAGACGTGTATTTTTTATTTCAACGAATAAACCTTCTACTCCAAAAGAACCAGAAAACATAGGCTGTGAGGGTTCATAAAAAGTAACGGGTAGCCCTCACAGTATTGGCCGGATCGAGCCGGATCGAAACTTAGTAAGAAAAAACACAAGAAGCAACAATGCCGGTCACGCGGTCGAAGTGCGGCGGCGACGGCGAGAGAAAACGTGGTGAGCCCGCACTGACAGCGGCAGTAATGGAACCTGCCGCGCATACGAAACACAATCGCATGCCGATGAAAGAATGTCACGTAGGCAGAGCTGGCGCGGCTCAACGCAGAGAGTGACTCGGAAGGAAACCAAAACGACGACGGCGCCTCGCACGCAAATAGTGAAAAAGTCAGAGGTTGGCTAGATGCCCAACCAGTGGCGAGAGAAAGACTACACCACAATCACCAAATCGCTCAGGAGCTGCCAACATTCAGTGGTAACAGCGGTGAGTAGCTAGCTTTCAAAGCCTCCTATAGATTCACCGTGCACGGCTATATTTATAAAAAAATAAGAACGCAGATGATTACAGAACCCAGTACCTTGAGGCAGCGGAGGCCATATCAAGGAACCATTACGTGGATGATTACTGCCAAAGCTTCAACACTATCGTAGAGGCTATAAGGGGTACCACAGACGTAAACCATGTCCATCAACCCTAGGGTTCCAAATTCAGAAATGGGCTTCAAACAGAGTAGAGGTGACCCGCGCTGTTGCCCCTTATCAAACAAATCTAAACAGAGAGAAACTATTCGCAAAAACTCTTGGGCTTGTGTGGAGGCCACAAGAAGACAGACTAGCATACAATTTAAAGATAAAGGTACCATCGGAGGTGCTAGATGGAACTAGAGTCCCTACGGAGAGGGTCACACTTCAAACCATAATATATATACTTTTTAATAAATGTCTTTGTTTGATCCCCTAGGTCTCCTCACACTTGTCATGACGCCATGCAGGAAACGTGGCGCCTATGCGTCGCGTGGGACAACGATCAGCCGGGCGAGCTGCCCGCGGCGTGGCGCGAGTGGCTGGGCCAAGTCCAGCGTCTGCAGCACCACTCTATTGCGCGGTGTTACTCGCACTACGCTACCGCATATCATCTAGACATGCACATCTTCGTGGAGGCGAGCGAGTCCGCTTGCGTCGCCGCCGTGTACTGGCGCGCGGACACTGAGTGCGCCACCGCTCACCTGCCCCTAGTCATGGCCAAGGGAAAGGTGCGCCCCTTGAAACAATTTCAACCACGAGCACCGCTGGTTCCGCGGCCCTGACTTTCTCTACCAGTCAGAGGAGTTGTGGCTGCGGGAGCCCGCATCGCCGGCACCACCATCGACGGGCGAGGAACGTGTGGCCATTACGCGCGCTGTCCCGCGCCTCATCTACGCTCTCCCTGAGGCGACCAGGTCTTCCTGCTAGTTGCGCCTCATCCGGGCGACCGGCAGAGTCCTCCACTTCATCGAACGATGCCGCAACAAACTCACTGTAGCTGCCGGGCGCATGAAGCGTACGCGCCTAAACGAACACGACGACCCTACATGCAAGGCGACGACGAACCCACCAGCTACCGCCAGCCCGCGTGTTCCGTACCTCGGTACCTCCTCGGCTGTCGCAAGAACAGAGCTTCGGAGAAGACCTACGCCGCCTTCGCAAGCAACCAGTCGAACGAGACAGCCCGCTGCGAGGGCTCAGTGTTCACATCGACAAAGAGGGCACACTTAGACTAAAATCGGAATCGGTACTTCGCCTTAGGCCGATTACCCACACGCACCATCGTGAGGAGCTGCATCTGCTGCTAAACATCGATATACGATTATATTTTGCCATTAATTTTAATCCTACGTTCGCAAATAATACTTTTTGATTTATACCTGAGTTCTATGAGTAAAAAATCACGACTAAGTATTTCAATCCATGTTATCAATTACGCATGTAGCGCTAGACATCGACATAAGGTTATATTTGCCATTACCTTTAATCCTACGTTCGCATATAATACTTTTGAATTTATACATGAGTTCTATGAGTAAAAAATTACGACTAAGTATTTCAATCCATGTTATCAATTACGCATGTAGCGCTATACATCGACATAAGATTATATTTTGACATTATCTTTAATCCTACGTTCGCAAATAATACTTTTTGATTTGTACCCGAGTACCAAAAGTAAAAAATCGCGACTAAGTAGTTCAATCCATGTTATCAATTACACATGTAGCGCTAGACATTGACATAATGATTATATTTTGCCATTACTCGTTCGCAAATAATACTTTTTGATTTATATCTGAGTTCTATGAGTAAAAAATCACGACTAAGTATTTCAATCCATGTTATCAATTACGCATGTAGCGCTAGACGTCGACATAAGATTATATTTTGCCATTACTTTTAATCTTACGTTCGCAAATAATACTTTTTAATTATACCTGAGTACTATGTGTAAAAAATATCGACTAAGTATTTCAATCCATGTTATCGATTACGCATGTAGCGCCACACATCGACATACGATTATATTTTGCCATAAATTTTAATCCTACGTTCGCAAATAAAAATCATACAGACAGACGAACGGACAGCGGACTCATGGTTATAGGGTCCCTTTTTATCCTTTGGGTACGGAACCCAAAACTGGCAAAATAATCATGTCTGTTCATAAATATTTAAGGAGTATTGTAACCCCATAAATAATCATTTTTTATTCTGTTTTTAGGTATTTGTTGTCAAAGCAACAACAGGAATGACATCATCTGTGAAAATTTCATCTGTCTTTCGGTATTCTTTTATATCACGATTCATGAGATACAGCCTGGTGACATACGGATAGCGAAAACTTAGTAATAGGGTACCGTTATACCCCTTAGGTACGAGAGCCCTAAAAATCACGACTAAGTATTTCAATCTGTGTTATCAACTAAACATACAGCGGTAGACATCGAGAACTATTATTTTTTTCTATTACTCTTATTTGTACGCTTGCTAGTAATACTTTTTGATTTTTTTTTATTTGTACCTAAGTACACATCCACATCCACAGCCTGTATCGGTCCACTGCTGGACGCAGGCCTCCCCCTGATAAACTCCTTTTTGGTGTTTAACTCATGGGGGGTAATGCCCATAATCCCCACGCTGGGCATGCGGGTTGGGGATCGCAGTTTGGTGGAAGATTTGTTCTGCAGTAAGTACCTAAGTACAATTATCAGTAATAAAATTATACTACTTCAATCTGTGTTATCATCGATCCGCTAAAATAGCTTCACAGTTGGAGCAAATGAGTTCAATAACAAATAATACAGGCCCAATACATGGCACATACCTATAAAATCTGAACTGTAAAAATAGTTTCGCAAATTTACAAATATATTAGGTATGTTCGTGCGAAATTATTTAACTCTTTTGTTCTCACCGACTAATGTTTTCCGGAATGAATTCAGGCTTTATTCCAGATCTAAATAAACATATTTATGAATATTGAGCCTGACCCTAACTAATAATTCCCTTTGCAAAATTATGTATTTATTCTGGCTGTAATGTTGGAATAAGCTTAGGTGTATAAGTCCAGTTTTTAGTGTTTAGTATTTTTGGCGTGAAGGCGCGGATTTAAGGCGCATATACCCGAGCCAATATGACAGCGCCACCTTTTTTATTACGTTTAACATAGGAAATTTTAAAAATCCATCTTACAGTTTGTTGTATCTATTATAAGCTATTTTTAATACCTCTGTAATAGTTTAGGGAGAGATGCGAAAATAGAGTTTGGTGGCTAAAAAGCGCAACTTCGTATCTCTGCCTAAGCTTTACAAAATGAAACTATTACAGGAAGGCTGAGGTATGCGCCTTAATAATTAAGTGTTAATCGGATAACTAGTTATAATTAGTTGGTTATTATGATTAACATATCCTAAGAAATTGTCAGTATATCAGCCAACCTAAAGCGTGGTTTTCTTAAGAACGGTGCCTAAGCCCCCATACCACCGCTTCATTTGGAAACTACGTCCCCGATCGTATTGAAATTTTCCATACATAATCGAATGAAAAATAGCTATGTTTGTAGTGTTTTAGTTTTTTAAAAAACATTATGATCGTTAATTGAGAGCGCAACTAATTTGCCATATTTTGACTTCCAAATCGAGTAATTTTAAAGCTATTTTTATGCATAATATACACCTTTATTTGATCTGTCGCGTTGCAAACATCCTAAACATATTCACCATTAGAAATCATCATCATCATCATCATCAGCCTATATTAGTCCACTGCTGGACATAGGCCTAATGAGCGCCATAGCGCCCTGTCTTCAGCTTGACGCATCTAGCATCTGCCTGCAGTCTTTCACAGATCGTCATCCCACCTGGCCGGAGGGCGTCCTACACTACGTTTGCCATTAGAAATAAACAAAAATATTTCTGTAATCAGTCGTTTATTGAAAATGAATCGGAAAGTACGATAAAATATCAAAAATAGTGAAAATCCTTCTAGTTTCTGCAACCACTCGCTCACACGTGGGGGGCGATGAGACACAGGGGGCAAAATTACGAAATAAGGCAAACGCCGCCGAATGGCCAACACGATGCGATTCTACGTGAAACAACAACAAATCCGCACGGGCCTACCGCTAAGATTTGGGAGTGGTTCGTAGCCTTCTTAAATACTTCCTCATTTATGTGAAGCTTGGTTGGCCTAGAACCATTAAATATAGCAAGAATCAAGATTATTATAATTATAACTCTTTTATATCTTACCGGGCATGGGATTGGTGGCATAAATCTTGGTGGTTAGTCCAATCAAGGGCATGAAGGACTACCTAGCATACTCGTATATACTTTCGCAAATCATAATTAAATGGTAATCGGATAACTATGTTTTATCCATTTTGAATGAAGCATGTTAGTAAACAAAATACGACACAAATAACAAAATCTCACTTGCTTGGCGTCGAGTTTCAGATATAATTGTAAGCAATTTTTATTGAAGGGAGGATCTAAAATCGACAAGTAATGTAAATTACGAATAAAAGGACGCGCCAACAAAGTGAATTGTAGGTTAAGTATGGGCGGTTTGTTTACGTTTATGCCTCATTCAAAATGGACACGGTATAGTTATAATTTTATAACTCTCATATCTTACCGGGCATGGGATTGGTAGTATAAGCCTTGGTGTTAAGTCCAATCAATGGCATGAAGGACTACTTAGCATAATATACTGTCGCAAATCATAATTAAATGGTAATCGGATAACTAGTTATAATTAGTTGGTTAGTATGATTAATACATCTTGATAAATTTTCATTATATCAGCCAACCTAAAGCGTGGTTTCTGAAATACCTCCTCATTTATGTTATTTATGTTAAGCTTGGCGTGATTTTTTGCGGCCGACTAATGCCTCGTAATGCTAAGCACGCGCAGCATTGAGATGAGTTGTTTTTAGGGTTCCGTGCCTCAAAAATAAATAAGGAACTCATGTATAACCATCACTTTGTTGTCCGTCTGTCAACCACATTATCTCCGTAACATGTGGAGGGAGGTATCCAGTCGAAATTAACATCAAATACTTAACGCCGTAACCCCTTGGAACAGTGATACAAATCAAAAGTAACAGACGTTTAAGCCCGAATATTTGAAATGACACGCACTAGAACCTATAGGGCTTCCCGTTGACCTAGAATCGGGACGTGCTTAAATCTGAGTAGCGTTTGAGTATTCGGGGGTAAACTTATCAATGATCGTCCCAATAACACAAACCAATAACACAAGCTCAGCTTAGCTTAACAGCTAAGCAGAGCTTGTGTTATTGGTGGGTGATTAGTGTCATCGTTTATAAGTAATTATCAACAGTTTTGTTCATGTTTTCCTGCTCAATGATTGGCATAGCTTATTGTGATGGAAGATTTTATTGATGTAAATATTTAGAACCTACAATTAAAGTGATTAATGCACACTCTGGTATTTTACTATCCTGTCAAAAATCAAGATATTGACACACATCATAACAAAATATTACAAAAATGCAGTGCTACAAGTTTGTGGGAATGTGAGGGGGCTACTGACGTCACGGATGAGTAATTTACATACTATTTACTTAGTCAAAAATCCCGTAAACTATTTTTGGTAATAATTTGAAAACCATGACACTTGTCATAATAGCATATGTCGTTCAAAATGATCAGTTCTTTCAACCCCAACATCGTTCCACCAAACATCCTGTATAATCAAACGCAAATTGTATTTGCAATAGATGAGTATGTATCTTTAGTTACCTGTGCATATGAACATCCAGCATAACAGGGCCTCTGCTAATATACTTCATAACGGCGTTGTAGTGTCTGTTGAATCTGGCCAGGTATTTCTCATCACCCAGCAGGATGTAAGCCTTAAGACAGTATTCGTAGTAGGAGTCTATGCCTGCGCCAACGCCAGAGTCTTTCCGGACCCAATCACCCGAGTGGATGTTTATCACAGTTCCCATGAGGTCCGAGGTCCTGGAAATCATATTTGTTTGCACTTTAGTAAGCGTGTAATCCAAAACTGCACAACTTCTGAAGAAACTAGTTCAAGGGATAAAATTATCCTAATATCCTACTTATATTATAATCGCGAAAGTTTGTAAACATGTCTGTGTAGGTATGTTTGTTGCTCTTTCACGCAAAACTACCGAATGGATCTGGCTTAAATGTCGCATTCAGGTAGTTCTAGGCCTGGAATAACTTATAGGATACTTTGTTTCAGTACTTATTATAATAAGTTTAAGAGAAATCTGGATAAAGGTGAGCACCGAATTAGGCAATTTACCACGGAGCCCCCTTTAAAGTTTTGCGGGCCTATTAATTTATTTTATTTATTTATATAAATTAAAACGGTTGTAAGAAACCAATTACATTAATTAAAAGAAAACAGAATTACAATAAAAGTTTCGTACATACAATTGTCATAATATGGAATGTCAGTAAAATTAATATTAATAAACACTCAGATAAACATTTAACTAACATAATTAATTTTAGAAAGAAAACAGAATTACACACATCACATCTTCCAAAGCCTTTCCAGTGTCCATAGCTTTATGTGCCCTTTGCTCGTATATATGGCCGAGAACAGCGTGCGAAGCTGTGACAAGAAGCAAGTACGTCATATCGTTTCAGACATACCAGTTCCTAATCTTCCAAGGCCTGTCCATAGCTTTATGTACCTTTTGTTCGTATAGATGGTCATAAACAACGTGCGAAGCTGTGACAAGATGCAAGTACGTCACATTGTTTCAGACATACCTGTGCCTAATCTTCCAAAGCCTATCCATAGCTTTATGTGCCTTTTGCTCGTATACATGGTTTCGTGTAAGGCGTGAGAGAGCCGCCAGTTCTAAAATCATTGTACCAGCACACGCTGTGCAAGTCTCACGGGAATCCAGCCCTTTTACACCATGGCGCAAGTTTATCTGGAACGTAAAAGAAAAATTATAAGAAACTTACCGCCGAATACTGAAACGCTAATCAGAGCCTTGAGTTCATGAATAGAGGGATCGTCTCGACATGTTTCTTTAATTTTGTAAGGGATTTGGTAGAGCGCCTGTTCCTTACAGACATGAAACTACTATGGTTTATCCATTTTGAATGAAGCATGTTAGTAAACAAAGTACGACACAAATAACAAAATCTCACTTGCTTGGCGTCGAGTTTCACATAGGTATCTATCTAAAATCGACAAGTAATGTAAATTACGTATTAAAGTACGCGCCAACAAAGTGAATTTTAGGTTAAGTGTGGGCGGTTTGTTTACGTTTATGCTCCATTCAAAATGGATACGATATAGATATCCCATACAAAAATGATACGTATCGTCGTCGACACGATAGGTATTATTGACTCACTGAACTCAGGGCTCTGATCTAAGTTGTGCCGCTACGCCTCCACCGCATCGGTATCGGTATTAGACGTGTGCGCCGCGCCGACTCGCCGCCGCCGCCGGCAAATTTTCCACGCCGCCGCCGCCGATCAGCCGATCGGCGTGAATTCGGCGTGAAACGTTACCTTTTAGACCCTTTGAAAACCCCATAATTTTATTGATTATTATTATCGACACAGCAGCTACATAACCTTCATGTTGCATTTTATAGCTGACGACAGTAATGAGATGCAGAATTTCACTCTGGCAACCATTGATTTATTAAAAAGGGAAGATAAGGTACTGGTTTCTCGAAAGTGGCAACCACAAATTGTGTAAAATTGTGTGCTCCCACCTCAGTCACCGTCTGACCGGCGGCACGGGCGGTCGTGATTCGCGTGAAATATTGTTGTCTAGATTCTTCATTCTCTTAGAATCTTTGTATTGCACAGGACTGGAAATATAACTGTGAGCGTATGTGTTTGCGTGTAGTTGTAACACATGCCAATTTTTGAGTAAGCGCTGGGAGATCGTAACCTATCTTCCCTTTTTAATTTATAAATGCTGGCAACGAGGGCCTTTGACGAAAAGAAGACAGGAGAAGCTTTGAGCGTATTCAGTTCACCCAAGGTGTGCTATCTGAATTTAGTCTGTCAGAAAAGTCTTTGTGCCTGGTGATTGACTCCGGAGCCAACGTGCGACGCATAGCCCAAATTGTGCCCGAAATAGGAAACAATTTATGTCTCAGTCATTCATGGTCTGCATAATTAACCGTGGTGCGCCCCCTAACCGTGTGGTGCCGGCATAGAATAGCTCCACCCCAACTCCTCCCGTGGATCAGAGATGACTAAGGGATACAAACACCGGGGGGCGGGCAGCAGCGCCCTCTGTAGACCGATAACATCACCAAACTGCGATCCCCAACCCGTATGTCCAGCATGGGGATTATGGGCACTACCCCCCCAATGATTTTACAAGTCAAAAAGTGAACCCCAGTTCCCGGCCGCCTCGCTATTCCTGGCCATGGTAGCGGCCACGGTAACGGCAGGGTAGGGGGCGCTAGAAATCCCCGGACTACGGCAAGCTACCGATCACTACTTAAAAACTTGACCCTTGCTACGTTTAACGAACGCACTCTAAGGCTTGATCACCATCTAGTGCAGTTGGAAGTGGAGCTAGAGAACATTAAATGGCATGTTCTGGGGTTATGTGAAGTCCGTAGAGAGGGGGGAGGACACCGTAACCGTAGACTCGGGCCATCTTCTCTACTTTCGCGAGGGTGATAAAACATACCAGGGTGGCGTAGGTTTCCTCGTCAACAAGGCCCTCTCTAACACCGCTCAAGAAATCTCCAGTCGACCAGGGTAGCGTACCTGATCTTTCGGCTGTCCAAGCGGTACAGCTTCAAGGTAATTCAGGTTTACGCACCGACCTCGGCACACTCGGATGATGAAGTGGAGGATATGTACGAAGACATATCCAAAGCCTTACATAACACCACTAAGGCTCACTTCAACGTTGTTATGGGGGACTTAAACGGCAAGGTGGGAATCCGGACTGGCAACGAATCCCGAATAGGCTCGCATGGTTATGGAGTTAGGAATTACAGGAGGCAAATGCTTGTCAACTTCTTTGAGAAAGAGGGGCTGTTCTTAATGAACTTCTTCTTTAAGAAACAGCCCCAAAGGAAGTGGAAGTGGCGAAGCCCCGACACTGTGACTGAAAATGAGATCGACTTCATCATGACGACGCACATATTCAGAGATGTCTCAGTGATCAACAGGTTCAATACCGGATCTGATCACCGACTGCTCCGAGGCTCTCTGAATATCAACGAGCGCCAAAAGCTTGAAAGAAACCGTCTGATGAAGTCCACGCTCCGACCTAACCCAATCCAGATCATGGCGGGCACCGAGAAGTTCCAGCAGCTTCTCGGGAATAGATTCGTTGCCTTGGATCCCACTGATGACGCTGACGAGACCCTACACAATCTGGTCGAAACGTTGAGGAACGAGGGCATCAGGTTCTGCCAAATGCAGCGTACTGGCATGAAATCCAAACTCTCGGATGAGACTCTCGGGGTGATGGCAAAAAGACGGGAAACCACCCAAGTGACTTCGTCAGACATGTCAGACCTGAACAAGCTAATTGCGAAGATGGTATGGCGCGACCCTCGGTGTTCCAACACACACCTCATTGAAGAGGCAATAGAGCGAAACCGAGGGTACAAAGTATTCACTCACCAGCTTAGCAAAAGCCACCTAACGAAGCTTAAAACGCACGATGGGAGGACCGTATTGTCGAAGCCGGAGATATATTTGCACATAACGATTATACTTTGTGTAAAGATGTACCTACTTATTTAGTTCTAAATAGGGAATTTTTCTTGTAACTTGTATTTTTTATAAATGTATAAAGATATGTAAGCATTTTTAAATAATTTATAACACACAAATACTATACGCGCCGAGTTCACGCCGAAATCACGCCGCCGCCGCCGATTTCAGGCCGGCGTCCGCCGCCGATTATTTCAACGTCGGCGCACATGTCTAATCGGTATGTACGCGGTAGGGTTTGGTCCCGGTAACTTCCGAAATTTTTGGCAAATTCGAGAAACGGGAAATCTAGACTTTCGGATCTAACTTTCCACTTTTAGTTAGATCACTACCGAAATTAAATAACATTATCTTTTGCACTTTTTCATATAGCAGTTTACATGTCTCAGGTACCGACCCGGTATTAGGACATCAAATATTTCTACTCGTATTTAGAACTCTTATAATTATTATTATAAACAGATCAAAAGAGGTAAAGTAAAGTAAAGTATCATTTATTGCATGCAATACATGTAGGTATTTTTAAGGTGTTTTTATGTCTATATTATGTATTTCTACCGATTTCACGGTGTGCAATGTCTGTTTACAAGTAGGTAATAATAACCAAAACTAAAGTCATATTTGGCTTACATGCAATAAAATTAAACAAAACTGAGCTAGCCCTATGTTGAATCTACCATCCTCTACCATGCTTGTATATTAGAGAAGTCTGTGTATTTGTCAAATCTTACCCAAGTTACTTTACTAAACGTAGGGATGTTAATATTCGACAAAAAAGGGCCAAATTTCAGAACTTGCTCTATAAACCTCAGTGTTGTAAGGATATTTACAAGAAAAATGTTTTTAACATGTGCATAATTATTTATAACAAGCTCCCAGAAGAATTAAAGGATTTGAATGGAAACCTATTTAAGAAAAAGTGAGATATTTGGCTGCTCTCAAATTGTTTTTATAATGTAAACGAATACTTAAACTTTAAGAAAATTAATTAAGGATATTGTGTACCTAATAGAGACATAATTATTTAATATTTGCACACCTGCTTGCGGGTCGAATACTTTGACATTACGTACCTTTAAGATCTTGACATGTATTATTGTATTCTGCAAATAAACGATTGATTCTGATTCTGATTGAATGAAAACAACGAATGTCATTCATTCGTGAAGCAGAAAAATCTTTGTCAGTTAAATAATCATTTATAGAATATAAATAACATTTAATCGAAATAATTATTTTCAACTTTCTCTGAAACTCCGTACTCGGCAAAAGTCGAAGAAGGTGCCATAACAACGATGGTTATATTACAGACTTTATTGTTGTTACCTACGCCTATTACGGATCACAAAATCCGACGAAGATAGGTAAAAGTAAACTAACGTAGGTACCTAATCAATTACAATTTACAATTGTGTTTGTAAATCGCGGAAATCGTTGCAAGTGTAACGCGGTTGTCGCGGGCAAACAACGGTCTAATCTGAGTACAGACTGTGATTTTTCCAAAGTGACAAGTATCTGTTTAGCGCACAGCGTAGGTACTGTGCTCTAATTTTATACCTTTATACGAGCAATTCTTGTATTTTTTATAATTTTTTTATTTCTCGGAAACGGCTTCAAGGATTTTTATGAAATTTAGTATACAGGGGGTTTCGGGGGCGATAGATTGATCTAGCTAGGATTCATTTTCAGAAAATGTCGTTTTATTAGTTTAATTATGTTTTCAATAATTAGATTTATCGTAATCAATTGACTCTTCCTGACATCTATTGGCGAATAGTAGTACTATTTTATTCGTGTTTTCAATATTCAACTTTATCCCTATCAACTTAAGAATTAAACAGAAAAATATGACTCTTTCTGCCATCTATTGGCGAATAGTACTACTATAATTTCTAATAAGCACAATTTACAACAAAAAAACGAGCACAGCTCGGTCACCCAGGTACTAATAATAATGCCTCCCGTCTCCTACTCTCCTCTCCTCCTCTTTAAATTCTATTCCTATTCCTTCGTCTTTGTACAATTAATTGAAATGACATTGGCAGAATTCAAACCATGACGCAGCAGAGCCAAAAATAAAAAGAAGAAGAAGAACAATAATGCCCTCCTAGCCGAATTTCAACCATGGCGGCCAGTCTCAACGAAGACTAGCCAGGTGCGCAGGACGTATTATAGTGCACAAGTGTGAGCGCATACACAAATGCACTCTCTATGCACTCCCTCACTCTCATAATCCGATAGAACGGCAGACCGACACGACCGAGGAGAGGTTAGGCGCAGGACCAACAGCTTAACGTGCGGCACGGGGGTGTAACACCGCCAACTTCCTGACTCCAGGCTGCTACTGTGAATTTTTCAACCGCAGTAACAACTATTGCCTCAACCCGGGATTTGAGCCCAGGTCCTCATAATCAGCGGTGGAACATGCTCACCGCTAAGCCAACGAAGCACTGCGTTCTAACGAGTATAGGGTCCTATATATTGGTATAGGGCCCCATACTTGGATATAGGCCCTATACTTGGCCCATTCACTGCCATGCCTCAGCATGGCAGGGGGACGAAATCGTCCCTAAGCGTTGTTGGTAATGAAAGTGTTAACCTTACCCTGCCATGTGGTATTCCAGTTGAGGTATTGAATGCCGGCAGAAGTCTCTTGCCAATATCCTCTGCCATTTGTAGCAGCTCGCCTTTATACCACTGCAGTATGGGTACTTCTGGCATCAGTGATGTTGTTAGGACATGGGCGGACAGTAGACCACTAAAAATATAACCACAAATCTAACTGGACTTTTTCATGCAGCTTCATTTGACCCCAAAATCAGCGGAGCTTTTTTTATATATAAATATTACAAATATCATGTACCTATATCAATCAATCAATTAAGTACTACATTAAATATAGGAATTTACTGATGTACATGATATCCACACCAAATACCCAATATATCTGCAGGTCATACAAACATCACTCCCGCAGCAAAAATCACAACATGCGCAACTTTCTGGGTTGCAATCAGACCTCCCATTGCACCACTGACATTGTCTAACTACAAGTAACAACAAAACCAATCAAGATAACAAAAAGATTTGCAACAGTGTTGATTAACAATTGACCAGAGTAAGCTGAGCTCTTGCTGAAAAGTGAACTCAGTACTAAATCAAAGTTCTCGAAGTAATCGAAGATCATTAAGCGAATATTTCAGATCCTATATGGTAGCAGGCTGCTGTCAACTATAAAGGTCTATCTTTCAACTACAATATAAAAACGAGGAAAATTTTTACAATTATTAGGTTGCAAATGTTACAATAACATTCAACATTCTTTGCTATCATTATCAGTAACCATGAACATAATATGCCATAACAAATACATCTGAATAATTACCCGAGAATTCGTATGTTGGTTTCAAAGACTGACACAATTATGTCGTGATCAAATGTGACATCTTTTATAATCAGTTTTATGGCTTTGTTGAATTCTGAGAAGTCTCCCATCACGACTAGGGTGTCCAAACTATCCACTAGAGTGAGTGAGAAGCTGAAAAAAATAGAAGAATAAATATAATGTACATATTGAAGTACTTACAAACGGTGTTGTCAACACATGTTGCCAATATTAAACCAATATCTAAAAATAGCTTGCGTCCCTTCCCTGTTAGTACCCAGTTTTGGCCTTATCTGCACTGACACCAATCAGTTTTATTTTATCTCAATAAGTATAATGACTATGCCAATCAGTTAATGTTTATGCAGTAATTTACACTTAAAATAATAATATGCTGATTCTATAAATGTTCTTCTTAACTTCTTTAGAAGTCTATGAAAGCAGAATTTCTTAGCACATTTTAGATGATGAAATGTACTTACTTTCCAAGTGCATCATCCATATCTCCTCTGCTCGGGGTGACCCCTTTCCAGCGCCCTTTGCAGCTCAAAGGCATCAGCTCATCAGCTGGATAGGCATTATCCATGTATGCATGATATGCATGATAGAACATATGTCGAGCTTCCTCCCTGCACAAAAAAATACTAAGTAAGAACAAATACTAAATTCCAACAATACTTGACTTACTTATTCAGGGTGTAAGATAAAGGGGTGGATCATTATACATAGGGGTCATTATACATAAGAACATACATAGGGGTTAAATCGTTCTGAGGTCCCCCATCCCCCAGCCACCGATAATCCACCCCTTATGTTACACCCTGTATATAATAGTAAGGAAACTCATTATTACAAGGATAATTAAGTTACCTTATTGAAATAATTATTACTAACTTCTGCGTTTCATGGCATAAAAACAATGTTATTCCAAATCCACCTGTGCAATTACACAAAAACCACCCATCCTTTACTGACATTTAAAAGCTTTGAATGGTCTTGAAAGCCATTTCAATAGCCTTCACCATACAATAGCAAAGAACCAAGGACATTCAAAGGAGTTTCTTATTTAGGATGGGTGGTTTTAGAGTAATTCTACAGCTGGTCTATAAAGGTGCATAACAACTTCAGCCTATTCCATTTAGTAGTTTTGGCGTTGTCTTCAGTCAAACCTCTTATCATGGCACAAACTTTTGCCTTTATAATAATAGTAAGATTTTATGTCATTACATCTTAGGGTGTTGTTTTGGTGCTTTTGTAGATCAGGTGATATAACTTACTTCAATCTTTGTCTCTCCAGCTTTGTCATTTTAGTTGCAATACCCTCCTCTTCGGTCCTAACAGATGTTATGGCTAAAACTAACACTAATAGAACTCTGTAAGCCATTACTATCACCAAAATCACTTTATGCCCAAATCATTTTATAACATCGATGACTAGAAATTCTCAGTCAAAAAACTGATTGCGTGTCGTTAGGTGATAAGATTAACTACTTATCCATGATAATTAGTTCATTTATAAACATAAATTGATACTGTATTTGAAAATCAATAATATGTTACAAGATTTAACCAATTTTGAGATTGTTTTGTGAAGGAAGGAATTCCTTTCTTGGATTCTGAAATTCTGAATAGAAGTGATGTGATGTGCGATGCGAGCGATGAGCGATATGTGCGGATTGTGCAGTCTGTCGCAACACCCATGTCAAAAATTTTACTATGGCGATGAAAGTAACTTGTTGCCAACTTTTGAAACTAAATCTTATTTTTCTCAAGTTGCTGTTCACTAAAAAAAAAAATAAAAAAAAAAATTAAGTATAGTCGATCTCGTATAGAGCTGCCAAAAACAATAACATAGAGGATACGTCCAGTGAAAAACTTAACTCCTTTATAGCAGGGAACTAAGTCGTAACTAATTTTCGTCATAAAAAATCGATGAATTTTTATGTTTATATTTAGTCTTGTCAAAGAATTAATAAAATAGAGTTCTGGTATATTTTTAGTAAAATACTTTGATTTCTCACAAAGATATTGTATAAATGTATTTTATGGGTAATCATTTACACAATGACACTGGTCACATTCTGGGGAATGCCTTCCATGGTGCATTGGCTTGCTTGAGTCAGCGACTGCGTCCCCGGACCCGGTGCCTGGTCGTCGTCCATGACGGAAACACAGGACACTCTGTCACCACCGAAAAAGCGGCCTATAAAAGCTCTGAGTTCAACACAAAAACTTATGGTAATGAATGTATACAAGCACACGTACGAGAATTGGCCTAAAGGCGAATATTGGTCACTGGCAGCCTGTGTAAACAAAACAGCCGAGATCTTGGGAATATCGCCAAGAACAGTAAGAGTTGTTGTAAAAGAAAGGAAAACAACAGGAAACCTTTCTTCGCCAAACAAAAGAGGGCGCAAAATGAATTGCCATCACATTAATATTGATGAGTATATCTATTCTGCTATCAGAAGTACCTACTCTTACCAAGGTAAGGATTGATTTGGGTACCTACTCACCTAAATACGCATAACAACCTTATTATTACAATATGATTACAATATGAAGAATCGGATTGAACATTTTTTAATTTTCAGGTTCTGCAAGCCATTCACGAGGACTCCAATTTACCAAAATTTTCAAGGAGTACCCTTCACAAAATGCGGAAACATCTAAACTTCAAGTACACTGGAAGAAAACGCAACAGTTGCCTGATTGACCGGGAAGATATCATATTATGGCGCCAGAAATATTTAAAAATGATAAAGCAGTATCGCAGGGAAGGCAAATTTATTTACTATCAAGATGAGCAGGTCTCATCACGACAAGAAATACATTTTCCTTGCTCAATGAAGATAATTTCTTAATATTATCTTATGAAATATGAGTTCTGAATTCATATTATGTATTATAATATCATTATGAGCTCACATAATGTTGTGTGAATTGTCCAGTATTATTTTAATAACAGAAATTTCTGAAGTAAGGCTTTCTGTGCCCTGCTTATTAAATGTTTTTTTGTATTTGTACAGGCCATACAGTTAAAAACATGGGTGGACATTGAAGTTAAGACATCCAAACAAGCTTTCTTGGAAGGCATAACAACAGGCTTGAAGGCACCAACAGGAAAATACAAGGGCTTATAATCAGCCATATAAATGCAGTGAAGAAGGTCTTGTAGAAGGAGGCCTGCTGATGTTCGAATCAAAAAAGAACACTGAACATTATCATAATAATAAAAAAATAAGAATTAGCGGTTGTGTGCGTTCGGCTTAAAACTGCTTTTGTGGTTTAATTAAGATTTATCATTCCTTAAAATAAAGCTAAGTACTAAACCTACTTAACTTTTTTTACCTTAAACATGTAAAAAAAACAAAAGAAATAAACTCACGACTTTTCCCCTTTCGAGGATTGGGATTCTGAGTACCTTCTCCTTTTTTATGAAAGTTAAAAATAAACAAATAAATAAAATCTATGAAGGGTATATCGTTGACGTTTTGTAGACACATTTGGCTGTATGGAGGTCCCGTCTCTTCTTACGTAGTTTTTGTATTTCTTTTGATATGTGATGGATGGCTGACAAAGTTAACATTCTCCTTCTTTTATCTTGGTCTCTCTCTCTCATTCCTGATGGTTGAGTCAATCTCAATAATGTTCAATTTGTCAATTTCATGTTTTCGGTATTTTTTTATTTTTCTTTTGGACCTTCCATCTGGGAGTTCATAGCCCTCCGTCCGTGTTTTGTGAAGCGCGCTGCAAAATTTCCGAAATCGCGCTTCCTTACACGCAGCGGCTTATTTTTAAGCGCGATTTCGGCGGCGCGCCCTTGCCGTCGCGTCGTCGCCCCCTCCTCGCCTTACTGGCTACGCGAACGAAGACGGTCCCGCCCCTCCCCGCGCCGTTGCCGCCGCGCCGCCGCCCGCAAGACGCAGCATCAAAAAATCCAAATTTCAGCTTCAAAAGAAGCAAAAACGCGGAAACGCCTCGCTCACACCATCTTAATGTTGGATCATTTCATCATCTCTGGAGGGCAATTCTCGCAATATATCGACTCGATAAACTGTAAAAATATCGAGTGATTGCTTCGAATCAAACAAGCCTATTCTCAGCATCTGCAATACGATTTTTATCGAGGGCCTTTTTTCGATAAGTTGCTCGATAAGCAACGAGTGGTCCCGGGCACTCGTTTGCATTATCGAAGAGAGGGAAAGAAGATCGTGAGTATTATCTCTCTGTCGCTCACTTGTTTTCTGTTTATGTTTCTGTTGTTTGTGTTGTTTGATTTTGATTTCAGGTGAAGGATAAACGCAATTTGCAAAACAAGTTTATAATAAGATCACTCAATCATCAGACTTATTGAAAGATGGATGAGTTAGTGAGGGCTTTCGTTGTAGACTTGGTGGACGAAGCCGAACTTGCAGCAGATGTACCGATACGCCGTCGTCGTCGAGCTGAGTGCTCAGACCCATGGAACAAAAGTGAGACTCAGTTCAAGAAACAATTCCGTCTCACTAAAAACTTGGCAGAAGAACTCATTGTGATGTTGGAACCCATGCTCCAACAGAAACAAATGGATACACAAACAAAAGTAACTTAAATGAAGTAAAAAATAACTAGTTTTCCAGAAGCAATCATTGTTACTTGCTGTGTGAATTTGTCCAACGTATTTTATTTATTTCTCACTTAGACATTCAGCCATAAAATACTGTTCAATTCACGTTCTAGGTTTTGTGTGCTCTAAATTTTTTTGCTACGGGGTCATACCAAACTCCAGTTGGGAACAACATTCTGATTGATATTTCACAAGCCTCAGCTTCAAGAGCAATCCATGAGGTAGTGGAAGCCCTCAATGCACCACAAATATTTAATGAATGGGTAAGATTCCCAAGGAACTTTGATGAATTGAATACTAATGGACGCTAATACTCGAACCGGAACCAACCCACACTCATGTCAAAATTGAGTTAAGTACACAGAAAGCTTTCAAAATACACCTTATATCAACTCTGTAAAGATCACAGTGATCTGGCAATTTTGACTGAACAAAACATTTTGTCAACAAAGATACTAACCCACACATCAACAGTTGTACAAAAAATTAATAAGATCCATGCTTCATGGTAACCCGATAATCTAAAAAAAAATCAAATTTTAATTCTTTTAAAAGGAACCAAACCACATGGTCCCTTGTGTAAATATTTTTTCATTACTTTTGTGGGTTGGTTCTTGTTTGCTTTATAGAAAAGGCTAAGTCTTAAATTTTTACAAAGATTCAAGTCACTTGGTTCCTTAAAATCTATGAGATTTTAAGGATCCAAGTGAAAATCTTATAAATTTTAAGGAACCAAGTCAAAAATGTACCAGCAGATAAACGGTTGCTAACTTTGAAAAGTTTTAATCTCTGGGGTAGTTCGATGCGCAAAATATGTTTATAACAACTTTAATACGCGAAAAACCTTTGGCTCATCACTATACTACAGATTAAAAAAAACAAAGAAGCAAACGTACGCACGTTATTTTTTCTGGGTTTAATTAGTTTATAAAACATTCCAGACGTCGTCGTCAAACAGAATAAACACATCGCTTTGCTGGATTCGATCGAGGGTGTAACATAAAAGATTTCCGTGATGGGAATGGCGGGCGTAACAAAGTACCTCTAGAAAGCGATATTTAATTCGGATTGCCATCAGCTTAACTAATTACAATAGAAATTAAATTGTCGCAGAAAGCTAATAATAGGCATTATAAAAGATTACAAAAAGTTACTGACATATACAGGGCGTTCGGTAGAAAAACGTTTGCCATATGAAAACTGGGGGTAGCTGGAACCAAATGCAATAGCTTGGCGGCTTATCTAAGCCTCAAAAGCCTCCTTAAAACCCATACACGTACATAGAATAAAATATGAAGACTTCTTGTCATCGTTGAATTTAGAAAAATATATGTATAGCGAATAGAAAGAAAACCACTGAAGGAGATGAAGTTTCATAGCCAAACACAAAAGAAATATTGCTAAAAATTACATTATATAATGAGATCTGATCTCAATGAAGAGTATAAGGTAATATATAATACGAAAAAGGCCTCGTGGAAGTCCAGAAAGTCTGAAGGAAAAAATTATGGAGCCACTTTGGCCAAACGGAAAACCTGTCACTGAAGTGAAGCTAATCGACCTCAAAAGCAAAGCTACACTTGATTCTTGAAGACTCACACGACTTCTACGTGAGGCTTGTTGGAAATGAGGCCATAGCAGACGATCTGGAAGGTTTTTCAGGTCATCCTGATTTTGAAATAGAGGAAGATTAGGTTAGGAATCAATGTAAAAGACAAAAATTATATCTTTTGTAGCATTTTTTGTGTTTTTTTTATTAAAGTCTAGGTACATTTTCGATTTAAAATAAATTCATGAAAGAAATAAAAGCATTTATCTATTTTAATTACTATTATTCAAATTTATTTAATAAGTTCATAAGGAACCAACCCACACATGAGTGTGGGTTGGTTCCCTACAAAATTAGTTTTATCAAAAAAAAACTTGTTAATATTAATGTTTTTAGTAAAATAATATTGATATAGGTAGAACTCAGTATGTTGTACAGTACTGTAAACCAACTTTTTTAAAAATGGCAGTAAATTTTTTTCTTTGCACAATTTAGACAAAAATGCCTTTATCTCAAAACTGTCATTGTGTGGATTGGTTCCGGTTTGAGTATTAGCGTCCTAATGTGAGAAGGTAAGTTACCTACATACAAAATAATAGGCCTATTGATCATGGTACTTTTAATTACCTAGGGATTTACAATGCTGAACATTTCACATTTGCAAATCCTTTCTAAATTATTTGTTTTGTTTTATTATTTAAAAAAAACAGACTAAACATTAACTTCATTTTTAGCTTCTACAACATGTATGGCTTTCCTGGCATCGTCGGTTGTATTGACTGTACACATGTCGCAATTGTGCCACCAAATGGGAATGTTTACGATGAGAGAAGTTATGTAAACAGGAAAAATTACCACTCTATCAACACGCAATTGGTTTGTGATGCAATACTTATTTATTACTTGTTATTTTATTTGAAATAACCAAAACTATTTTGCTTTCAGATTTGTGATGCGAACTTAAAAATAATAAATGTAAATAGCCTATTCCCTGGAAGCACCCATGATTCCCATATTTGGAATACATCTAATGTGCGAACGTTAATGGAATCTTTATATAACCAAGGGCACACAAACTACCATTTGATTGGTATGTGAGACTATCATTCATTATGAATATGTTTGAATAAAATGTTTATTTATCCCCAGATTTTTTTTCTTTTATTGTAGGTGATAGCGGTTACGCCCTACGGCCATGGTGCCTAACACCAATGTCTGCTCCAGAAGTAGGTAGTGCTGAAGATAAATATAATGAGGCTCTCAAGAAAACAAGAGCTACAATTGAGAGATGCAATGGTGTGCTTAAGTCCAGATTTCGATGTCTTCTAAAAGACAGGTACCTACCTAATTATTGATTTTTCTCATCTTTTGGCTCTAGAAAATCATAATGTTACCTAATAATTTTGTTTTTTAGGGTACTCCATTACACGCCGAACAAGGCAACAAAAATTATAAATGCATGCACAGTATTGCACAATATGTGCATCATTAACAATATAGAAGAGCCAGAATTTGTTGATGACCAAGGCCAGCTGGGTATGATGCCGCAAGTGTCATACTCTACAAACAATGATGTTGGTCGCAGAGCCAACGCATGTCTTCAAAGTGGTAGAATGAAACAGGCCAACATTGTAAACAACTATTTTAGATTTTAATAAATTTCTATAAAAATTATGATCATGCATTTTTTGGTGAAATAAGTTACCTACTGAATAATAAATAAAACCAATAATTTAACAATAAAAAATGTATTTATCTCCTGATATAATTATTTTTAGGATATACAAATACATATTAGGATAATAGGAACTTAGTAACAATTAAATAACCTTAACCTTACTTCAGATCACAATAGTCATCAGCCTTAATCATTTGGTACAATCATAATCAAATTCACAACAGCCATAATTATTGGCTACACAACACCTGTCAAACATTATCAACATTAAGTTACTTTAAATCACAAGAGCAGTATGGTTTTCACAATCAAATTAATAACAACAGTAGGTACCTATCCTTAGGTATAAATAAACAATGCTAAATTAAATAGTTAAAAACAGTCTTATCATTTGGTACAATCACAATCAAATTCACAAACAAGTAATAACATGATTTATAAATCAACAATAAAAAAAACAATACTTTTACATAAACATAATTAATTCTAAGAAATACAAAGCTAAGCAATAGCTATATATATATATATATATTTAAAATACCTACATTAAGTTTTTTCAGATCACATATTATCAGCCTTAATCATCATTAGGTACTACCATAATCAAATCAATATCACAACAGCGCAATATCCTTATTTATTTATTAGCAACACAAGACATCCAAGATAACATATTACGAAGAAAATGTCTTCACAATATGTTATCTTGGATGTTATCCATACGAGCAGTAAAATACCTAGCCATTTGTGCTAGGGCCTCTGCCTGAATTGTTGCAGCTTCAGTCTGTTTTCTTAATTCTATCAAATAACTATCATAAAATTCTTTTTTAATTTTATTTTTGTTGACTAATTCCTTTGTAAGGTTATCAGCAATGTTGAGGCTCTTCTGCAGCCTTGCTGAAGTGGATGACCGTTGTTTTGGTGTTGTTGGTACATTATCAGATGCTGTTAAAGGTTGAGCTGTAGAAACCTCATGCTGGGTTGCAGGAACTGAGGAGGTAGATGCTTGATTTTCAATTACCTCAATATCAGGGCCAACAACATGATAGGAATGGTCATCTGAAAAAAGAAATATCCATTCATTTCTGTACTACGAATAAGACTATTCTTCTTTGTAGGTTCTGTAGTCATTATGTTTCATAGACAAAGTATAAAATTAACAGTAGGTATTATGCCCATCCTTAAGTATAAAAAATCCATTAGTTTAGACAACCACTGTGGCGCGGTGGGCGAAGGTCTGCCTACGACGCAGGAGATTGCGGGTTCGATGGGCTTGGGGCAAATTTGTGTACAATCTGCAGACATTTGTTCAGGGTGTTCTGGGTGTTTTCTATGTATATTAAAAAAATATCTATCTATGTATTATGTATATCAGTTATCTAGTACCCATAAAACAAGCTCTGCATAGCTTGGAGCTAGATAATGATGTGTGAGTTGTCCAGCATTATTTATATTATTTATTTGGTTAAAGAACAAAACATACTGAAAACCACCAAAGACTCTTGGGAGTCTGTGTGTCCGACTCGAATGGCCTCACTCATGGTAAACAGAACTTGTTCTTCTTCTTCTGATAAAGGAGGTAAAGGCGGTCCACCACCAGTCAGGGATGTAGACCTCCTAACCTCAACATCCTTCTTTTTTACTTTAGATTTCATATCTTGCCATGTCTGAAAGCATTATAAATTTAAAAAAATTACAATGATGGACATTTTCATATAGCTAGCCAGAAGCTAAGCATTTGTGTTTATTAGTGTATCTTCCTATATGTATTATATTTGTATTGTGTGTAGGTGATTAAATTCTATTGTAGTTGTGATTACTTTTATAGTTTCATTGAAATTTAACCATACAGTTTGTAGTAAGGTTGATTTGTAGGTATTTTGATGAGATTTTTTGTCAATTTGCTCGATTAAATATAAACATTCAGTTACTTCCATAGTGTTATGTCTTATGGTGCTTTGGGGACAGGCAGCTGATATCCAGACTATCTTTGTTCTTCAGGAAAGGGTGGTACGCGCTATTTATAAATTACACACGACATCCACGCGACTCGTTGAGGGAATTATTTAAAGAAATAAATATTTTAACAGTAATATTGCAATACATCTATGTACATCTAATGTATACACACAAAAACAGATAATTTTATGAAAAGGTGTGATATCCACCATAAAAAAACAAGAAATAAGAACAAATTACATATCCCATCATATAGGTTACGAAAGGTAGGGAAATCATTTGTGGGCAATTGCGTAAGATTCTATAATAAGCTTCCATCTGAAGCAACTGAGCTCCCTATTCGTAAATTTAAACTGCATATAAAACGAAATCTTATCAAGAAAGCCTATCACTCCTTAGATGATTATGTTAATGATGTTATTGCTTGGCCGGATGTCCCCAGTTCCACACCGAACATTATAGTATATATTATATAAGTCGACTTAGTTATGCTAAGATTGTATTAGTTGATAAGCGATAAACTTGCTAGTGGTTTCTTTTTCACTTCTTCCGCTAGTGGACAAACAATTGAAGTGAATTAGAGTCAATTGCACCTTATTTCTTGTTTGATAGTAATAACTATTTATCAAGCTGTTTATATATAAAAAAAATTACTTGTCTAAGTGCTTATTTTATAAGTCTAAAGAAATAAACGATTTGACTCTGACTCTGAATAAGAAAAAAATATGTTAGCACTCAGACCAAGGAATTGGTCTGAGTGGTAGCACTAATACAGCTGGGTTTGATTGGCCTGCGCCAGAAATATTGGGCTAAACCTACTTAACTAATTAGGTAGGTACCTATTGAGTTTTGCCACCCGTTCTGAAGAACTTACCTTTCGCCATTCTTTGTTAGATTTTCTTGCTCCAGGCATTTTGTTCAGCTCCTCCGCTATTCTGAGCCATCTCGCCTCGGACTCTTTAAATGTGAAGGTGGCTGAAAATTTGCCCCTTCGAAGTTCTGCGTCCTCCTCTAACAACCTCAGCAACTGATTTTTCTGAGCGGCACTTGGATACTGTTTTCTTTTTATTTTAAGTATTACTTCTGGGTTCTGCGGTGAATGGGTAGGGTGAAATTCCATTTTGTCCTCTTCCTTTGGCGCCATAAAATACCACTATGATAAGTTTAGCGCAAACTTATTTATTTTGTTTGTTTGGTGCAAGGCCGAAAAGAAAACACAGACAGAATAGGTAGGTACATAAATTATAGAAAGTGTTGCAAACTGGGTATACGTACAAAGTGCTAAGTTGCTGTGAAAAATATGCTAAAATTGTGCTAAACATGAATAAAAAATGCCAAATGTAGTTAAATATTTTATTATTAGTGTAGTTACATTACATTATATGTTTATGAGGCATGTTTTCAAGCAATTTCACTATTCACAAATAAAACTCCTCCTAATAGCTGTAAACGAACTAAAAGTACCTATTTGAAACTGCCAACTAGTTGCGATAAGATGTCAGCTATGCTTAGCTTATAATAATATAAATAACCTTCTTCCTAATTTTTTCGCATAGGCTTTGTCATCTGGTTTTCACTGTCAGGGGGACTCCCCCACTAGATGCTTGTGTCTATGTAAGCGGAAATCTTTAAGCCTCTTCCCACAGGTGCGTTTTTATTTATTTATTTATTTAATTCGGATTGCCATAAGCTTAACTAATTGCATTAGAAAATAAAATAGTCACAGAAAGCTAATAATAGGCATTCACTAATAGAACTGTCATATATAGAACCATCATAAACTATCTAAGTGACAACACAAAAATTTTTGTCGATCGAGCGATTGCAACTAACTTAAATCAAGCCAAATTAAGTTGTATAACTCGAATTAAAAGTTTATTTTGTCCTACATTTAGATTAGTGATTGATTACTAATGGGTATTCGATTAGGTACTGATTTAAAAAAAAAATGCTAAGTATGTGCTTTATGTTAAACGAGAAACAAATGTGCTAAACTGGTACAAAATATGCCAAATTTAGCACCAAAAGTGATATTATTGAATTCACTGATTGTAGATGATCGACAAAAAAAAAATGTAAACGGTGTTGGCTACTGGCAAGATTACTTTCGCCCGCTGCGCATGGCAATCCCGACACAGTAGAGTGGTCGCATGTCAGCTATTTTATCAGTTCATCTTTGTCAAACAACATTTAAAATTATGCTAGCCTTAGAGTCCGCGCCACGACTCAAGTCTTGCGGCAAAAGAGGTACAACTACATAATTCCGATCACGATCGTGAAATAATGGATACCTACGAGCGATTTTGACCCGTGAAATGTCCGGAATAAGACCTTTTAGACCGAGAAGAGCATAATTATTGTAAATAAAAACGAAACGCTTGTTTTATTAACTAAAGTTCAGCGATACCGTTAACAATTTTGATAAGTTGTTACTAAAATTGCTAGATTCAGCTATAACTTAGTTGGCATTACTGATTAAAACCAAACTAGACATTGACATTCGTAAGGTATGCAACGTTGACATTTAACTATGTAAAAACAAGAATAATCAAATTGTCTATGAAGAAAATATCGAAGAGTGCACGAGAATGCAGTTTTTGGCGAAACTCGATAATTAGTCAAGGCTCGATATCTATCACCTGATAATTTATCCCGTGATACTGCGTATCACGTGATAAAATATCACGTGATACTGAGAATTGCCCCCCTGGTCGAGTTCCAGTATGTGCCATCTCTTGAGGCGTTTTATGAGGTCTTTGTCTTGAAGGAGATCTTTAGCTAATGTGTTGCTGTGATTGTTTAGTTTAGTGTGTCTTCATAATACTCTTCTTCAATAACAGTAATAAATAACAGTAATAAATAATAAATAATGCTGGATAATTCACACAGCATTATCTAGCCCCAAGCTAAGCAGAGCTTGTGTTATCCCTTCGGTTGTCGGGATATCTCCAGGAGAGATGATACGACAACATGGATGTTGTCGGGGTATCTCCTGGAGATACTGTTGAACTGTGACGTAATAGGTTTAATATAATTATATAAAAAAAAAATATAAATATATAATAATAAGGTACCACATATAAAGTTAGGTATCTTGTTATTTGTTACAAACCATAAAATTATCAAATAACACAAGGCATACGCGTAAAATTCAGATATAAAAATGCGTCGCGCGAACAGCTCGGTATGATCCATGTTTTTGTAAGCCGTTTTCTGTGAAAAATTTGTAGACGCCATTAAAAGAAGAAAAGAAGAAGAAGAAATACCGAATACTTGCAAAACCTTCAATCAAAGTATTTCGTACTAGTACCTACCAGGTTTCCGCACAAACTTGCAAGCAAATACCAGGTATAAAAACCTGGTCGAGTAAATACATCCCATCCCTACTGCCAGTACAGTTGGCAGCACTGGTCTTTGGCACTGGTCGTCGGTGGTCGTCTTGGTCGGTCGATCGATTTTCGCGAACCACGGGCGGACGCCGGCCATTTTGGGAGGCGAAGCGATATTATTCTCTTTGGTAGGAGCAGAAGATAATGTATTCTCACTTTACAGACAGATAGATAGCAGAAAAAGTGGTCTTTATTGTGAAATTGTGAGATTAGTTCAATCCTCTATTTCCTTTGCACCTTGCACAACATTGATGTTTTAGAAAAGGCTTTGGGACAGCGCTAAATAATGGCTTGCTAAAATCTATTGTAGTGCGGTATGTACCTGATTGAAACAGTTATTGTTTTGATAAGACGTGTGCCGGCACCCAGTTGTTTACAGACGAAGCGTAGCGTTATAATTTTACAGACCAATGTAAGGGGTGCCATTTTTACACACTAAAAACATCGCGGAATACGCACGCATAGGGCTCTGGGTGCAGTTATACATATACACATACACACCCCTTTCAGTTACTGAGTCGCCACGAACCCGCCCCCCCGCTTCCCGGGTTGGCGGGCTTCGCTAGGAGTAAGTTAATGTTGAGGGACCCCCCCCGCTTCGCGGGGTTGCGACGCCTAGAGGTGTATACGTTAAATTTCGGTTCCGGTTCCTTACACCTTCTGTGTAGAGGAGGTCATTGGTCACGAAGACAAGTTGCACCCACTCCACGATTATATTTTTTTTGTATAATTAACATATTATGTTAATTATGTTAATTGTACATAAAAAAAATCGTCACTTTTCTGTCTTTTTTCGCCTTGTAATTGACTGCGTCCTGTAAAGTATACTCCAACCAAAAAGCTACCCTATGCCTTAGTGGCTTGTTTCTGTCTAAATAAAAGCTACAAACCTTAATTTGGAGCGAATCTTGTGACAAAGGCGGTAATGGCGTCTTATTTGGTTGTATTATCAATACATTATCCAAAAACGTATCCACAAAAGGTCTTAATAACAAATGTAAGCTCGTAATACTCTTAAGAACTATAATATACACGTACTACGGCCAAGTATACCATGGCATTGCCATTTGGCGTGCCTTTAGGGTTCGTTACAAGGACCACACATCTCAAATACATGGAGGGAAAGTTGCGGACTGCAAGGCTCAACTGTAGGCGATTGCAGCCTGTTAGTCAGCTGCAGGGGAGGGGCAAATAAATGAATGAACTTAACAGTTTCATTTCAGCTTTTCTGTAGGTGTGCATGAGTATAATGCCTCTATGAGGGTCCTCAGTCTCCTCTGTGGCCATGCAGTGTACCACAACATGTTCCAGAAACTCTTCCTCCTAGGAACAGCCACAGCACTAACTGCTGTCTGTGGCTCCAGTCTTAAAAAGGTGATGGTTCAGTTCGCAGTGACTTGTGATGATGCCCACCATTGTTCTAAGGTCCTCGCGGCTCATGTTGAGCGTCTTTGGAAGGGAATATTAATTTAGTGACTTTGCAGTCTGTTCAACACAGGCAGACTGTCACTATTTACTAATGTGTGATATGATGATGACTCATTGTTACTTTATGTCAGAAAAAAACCAAGGCACCTGATCTTCTTTGTATAAAAATAAAACAAAAATGATATAAATTTCAGTTATCCACTGATTCAGGTTTACATTAACTCTTTGCTTTCGCAAAGTGTTTTTTGATGTACAAGTTGTTTTGTCAAAGCACCTTCAATGCCTATGAAGGTGACCAAGCATGATTACTTACTTTCAAGCGCACCATTAATCTAGTGGACTACTTGATGCGGTGCTGTTTCAGTAGATTTTCCTGATTGATAGGCATGCTGATTTTTGTTCACTGGGTTTCTTAGTAGCAGCCCACTTCTGTTATGATTGTTCAGTTCAGTTAAAAATATCACATTTAAATTTAAGAAAATTTTCAAAAACTTTGAAAAATCCTATCTCAACAACAGTGAAACTTAGCACTCAGATTCATGGGGAAATGAAACCTATACCTCCTCAACTTCCCAATATTATTATGACATTCTTATAACCAAACACCCTGTATACAGTGTGTGTGTGTGTGTGTGTGTGTGTGTATGTATCAAATCACCATTGTCATTTAAACCTCAAATGCGTAACCCTAAAATAAAATGATTAAGTAATTACCTATTAAAAATAATAGCTTGTTAGTTTCGCAAATCGGCACAAATTAACAGGGAACGCAACGTGACGTGCGTACTGATTAGTAGACGCGCTGTGACTGACGGATTTGGCTAGTTGCTAAATCTGGTAATTTGATGATTTAAATCTGTATAAATCTGTATGACTCTTAAGGCCCATACACCAGTGAAAGTGGCGCCCCCAACTATTTTATTTTATTATTACGTTATAGCAAGTTTTTATTCTAATATTCAGTTGGCAACATAATTAACGATGCTCAGGCAGATCTCAACCTTATAAACCAATGGTTTCAGAGGAATCTACTCACAGTAAATGCTTCCAAGACATCCTATATGATTTTTAGGGCTAAAAATAAAACAATAGATAACTACACACCACTAACACTCAATGGTGAAACCCTCAAAACATGTGACACCGAAAAATATCTTGGGCTAGTCCTAGATAAACACTTAACGTGGAAGCCACATTTAGACAAACTAAGATCAAAAATATCTTCTTTGATGGGCATGCTTCGACCAGTCGTTAGATGCTTTCCACGAAATGTTAGGCAATTAATTTACAACTCACTCATAAAGTCGAACCTGGAATACCTTATCGAGGTTTGGGGAACTGCCGCCAAAACCAATTTAAAAGATCTTCAAATAACACAAAACAAAATTGTCAAGATACTCTTTGACTATGACTTTATGACAAGAACGCAGACTCTCTACAAGGAAACAAAACTGATGAGCCTAAGGCAAATTTATACATATAACACCTGCTGTCTTATACAAAAGATCATACAAAAAGATATACATACAGATCTATCATTCAAAACTAAAAGCAAAATGCACAAATATAATCTGAGATCTTCAAAAAACTTTTCACTACCCCATCCTAGAACTAACTATGGAAAGAAAAATATAACATTTGAAGGAGCAAAACTACATAATAACTTGCCAAAAAACATAAAAGAATCCGCTAGCCTAACAGTTTTCAAGAAAAGACTCAAGAAATATGTATTAGAGAATATTCCTGTCGAATAATAGATAAGCATTTATTATAACAACTGCACTGTAAACGTCAACCATAATCTTATAAGTTTTAAAAGTATATTAGATACTAAGAAATAACACATTTCTCTGTAAGTGAATGTATATTATGTTCTTTGAGAAATAAATATCTTTAACCACAAGTTTTAAAAATCCATCGTTCAGTTTGTGGTATCTATTATAAGTTATTTATTAATGCCTCTGTAATAGTTTCATTTTGTAAAGCTTAGGCAGAGATACGAAGTTGCGCTTTTTGGCCACCAAAGTCTATTTTCGCATCCCCTCCTAAAGTATACGAGACAAAATTATTACAGAGGTATTAAAAAATATCTTTTAATAGATACCACAAACTGAAAGTAGGATTTTTAGGATTAAAATTCCTATGACAAACGTAAAAATATGATAAAATAAGTATCGCTGTCATATTGGCTCTAACTAATATCTGTTTCATATTCTGATAGTCAGATAGATAGTCAGATTTATGCGTTCATGATTTATAAGGATATTTTTTTCAAAATAATTACTTAATATTAACCTGTATGTATTAATTTACATACAGGTTTTGGAGTCTTCTCATGGTACTTAAACTCTGTATTCAAGGATAAGACTGTTTATACTAACACCCTGTACTAATATTTTTTCTTATGAACCTTCATTTTACTGAAATTTCAGTTTTTACAAACCATTTGGAACTATAGTCTTGTTTATGATGATTACTTGAGGTAATCTCTATATTATTATTAAAGTGCCTCTTATTATCATTCCATAATATGTAACTTTTTACCATTTTACAGTTGTGGAATCTGAAGATTCGTTAGAAGCAATTTTAAGGTCTAATTTGATCCTCAGACAGAAGAAACCTTTAGCATGGACTCAACTAAGATTGATATAAGCGGTAAGTTTCATACTTTAAATTACATAGGAAAAGAGTAGGTATATAGAGTAAGAAATGTTTTGATTCACTTATTAAATAATGCTGGACTATTCACACGTATCGTAAAGCCCCAAGATATACAGGGCTTGTCTTGATTGATTATTGATATTGTTTGCAGAACAAGAAGATGAAAATTCATCGGAAAGCTTTGTTTCAACAGACTCGGATTGTGTAGAAATCCCTGATGATAGCAGCAGGACAGTCATCGTCATTGACAGCGATGAATCAATTGAGGGTATAGAAAATGCTGAAGGTCCACCATCTAATTCAAATAGCGATTTAGATATTTCACTGGGCCAAAGCACAAAACAAAGAGAATGTGTCAAGTCAACGGCGAAAAACTACGAGATGAGCAACCATAATCAATGTTTAAAATCTACTCAACTGACATGCAAATATTGCACATTTAAAACAGAATCTGAAATAGTTTTCGCTCAGCATATGGACACTCCTCATGTGGTTTATTCATGCAATTCCTGTGAATTTAAAACTGGTAATAATCGTGAAAGTTTGATTCACATGGACCGTATGCACAGTGTCCTTAATAGACCAGAGCGGGCTCCGGCTCACCTGTGTCCATACTGCCTTTTTAAAGGTAATAGCATGAGCACATTGGTGCGCCATCTTTCAACGTGTGCCGAGAAGTCCAAGGTATTACATAACCTCAGTCCACCAATGGATTTGGAACCTCCAACTAAAATACAGAAGGTAACCATATAGCATCTCTGTTAAATCAAATACTTAGAAAGCTTTGATGTAGATGGTCTTCGTATTAATACCTAATCTTATAGCCAGTCATTTGCATCAAACCAGCGGTATCCTATACGTTAGCTTGAGATTTACTAACGCACCTATTTTTTTCAGATTACTGAAGGTCGCCCAACGTCAGACATTCAGGGTACGTCAGCTTACATGACAGTGGCATTCGTGCGGCCACAGCCGATTATAAATCCCATGGTCCGATCGCCGATGCCTGCTACGCTCGCAAGCCCGATGTACACGATACCTCCTCTAGCGGGCGGCTCTATCGTTCGCGGGTCGAGTATTCTACAGCAGAAGGCTGCTGCGCACGCGGAAGCACTAGCAGCAGCGAAAGCGGCGGCAAAAGTGGCAGCGGAAAAGAAAGTGGCAGCGCAAGAGGCATTCAGAGCAGCAATGGCAGCGAAAGCGGTAGCGAAAGCGACAGAGGGAGAGGTGAGCTTACTTCTATTCCCGTCATCACTATCATTTCAGCTCACGAGCTCACTAGAGTTTCTCTAATCTATGGGCTAGGTCTATCGACTCGATCAACCTTCGTTTTACCACAATCTTACCTGATCGTAAGATCTGTGTGTGAATTCATCTCAGGTCACCGAAAATTTAAGGACTTATAAACTTAGCTGGCGTTTTATGCTTTGAGAAATGAACCTTGGCTTGGGGCTATGTGAATTGTCCAGCATATTATTTTTATTTAAGTTTAATAACTATCTTTCAACGTTTCTAAATTATCAATTCTGATTCACAGGTTGTTAAAAGGAACTATCCGTCGATCTCGATAACGGCGCTGCCTATTGGATCAGCGCCTGTTGTTTCGTATGTCATCTGCGAAATTTGCGACGAGAACATCAATGTCCAACACTTGCTGAATCATTTAAAAAGGAATCACTTCATGAAATTACCCTCTAACTTAGAAGATTGTGATACGAACTGTTGCATGAAATGCCAATACACGTAAGTAATTTCTGCATTCTCAAACGTAAATTAGAGCAGGGCTGTACTTACAAATGTAGGTATGAAATGTAAGGGTTTAGTCCATACTACAACCTAACTTTAGAGACTAAGGCTGACGGACAAACCGAAGTGTGGTTTATGTCAGTTGTAAAACAAACAAGTTAATAATGTGTATCATAAATTTATTAAAAAAAAAAAAGTTTTGCATAAAACGAATTAAGGTTTTTACAGATATTCATTAAAAACTATCAATTTAATGAAAACTTTGAATCAGCTCAAATCCAATTTGCGTTTGAGTATTCGAGATGTATGTATTCTTCTTATATCCTTATATATATCTTAACCCCTTGAAATTAACATAATACAAATGAAAAGGTATTCCTAAAGTTACAGTTCGAAGTCTCCTTCTTTATACGGTAACTCCACTGCCAGCTGTACAATAGGGATGATGGATTTTTTTTGTTTTTTAAATCTATGGTTAATAAAGGCTAATACATAAAGGAAAAAAAATTAACAAAAAAAATTAAATTATTGAGGTAAATAACTAAAAGCAAAACTACATTCAGTTTCGGGTGATAAAAACGCTGCTATGTTAGCCATTGCATTTTATGACGTCACGGATCATCGAGCTCCATATCAAACTCAAGTCAAAACTTCATGCCCATATTGCCCATACAAAAATGTTCAAGTATGACGTCACGCTTCACGTGCCAATAGCGTTTAGACATTTTGCTGTTGAGACTTAAAATAGCTACTTTTCAATGATTATATTTCACAATAAAAACATCATAAAACACAAAAATAAATATACAGATATATTTCTATATCAATACAGAATACGTAAAAAAAATATTAGCTTTTTTTGAAGTCACATGCATATACCCTATTCCCAGCAGGTTCCAGGTTACTTAAATCATTGACTGACTTGTGAGCCACGTCAATTCGTCCAAGACCAGTCAATTGTGATATGCCAACCTTGTCAGAAGCAGAATTATTAATACTTATATAAAATGTACCGATATATAATATGTATAATTATATATTTTAACGTTGTTTTCAGATATTACACGAATTTCGGTTTGGAGCGGCACCTACTGGCAACGCACGGCCTCGTCACTGGCTCCTTTGAAAACTCTGACAATTACCACATAAATGGCGGCAAATGCCCAGTTTGCGGCAAGGTCAGTTAACCATCCGTTAAATTGCTGCGTCGTGATTACTTACGTAACTTATTGGCTAGATAGGTACTAGAATCTATGGCAACTGATAGTGGCCGGATATTGAGCCAAACAGCTCTCTGGCTGGAATATTGTATTACTAAGGCCTATGCCCAACAGTGGGTCGTAAAGGGCTGATGATAGAAGGCAACAGTGTCTAGTAAAATAATATTAGTTATGTTTGAAGATCAATGAAAATTAACAACTTCAGCCAAATTCTATGTGAAGTGTTTGGAAACAAACCACAACTGAAAAACGTCGGCGTCGAGTGTTAGACATTGTTGGCGTATTTATTATATTATGCTTAGCTTAGGGTTAGATAATGCTGTGTGATTTGTCACACCTTTATTATTTATTTGTTTCAATAAATAGATGGAGGATATAAACGGCAATAAATTCAATTTTAGCTTAAGTATATGCGATTTGCTTACAAACGTTTCACATCTGATTTGGCTGGAATATAGATGACGGTTTTCTGTCTATAGACTACGACCGTTTTGACGTAGCGGGCGAAGATCTGCTGCGACGCAGGAGGTTGTGGGTTCGATTCCTGCCTCCCGACAAATGTTTGTACGATCTGCAGACAAAATGTATGGATGTATTCTAAAAACTATCTATCTATACATGTAATGTATTACGTATATCTGATAACTAGAACCCATAACACTAGCTCTGCTTAGTTACGCTGAGGTGAAATGATGCTGTGCGCATTGTCCAGCAATATAATTATAAAAATATAATTTTAAACTGATGTTTGATGTTTCTCATTCCAGTTGTTTGGGAGGAATATGCTCTCTCACCTGGTAGAAGACCATTCCATGACCCTAAAATACCGGCAACGACCCAACAGATGCACCATTTGCTCCATCTCGTTCCGTACACCCCAAGAGTTTAATCGCCACATGTGTTCTGCGCACAATTTCGTCGGCAGTCGCGTTGTGGATCAGGTGACAGAACTGCAAGAGATACAAGTGATAGAACTGCAAGATTCTGACATGCCCACAGGATTGAATATTAACGATTAGATTACCATAACCGAACAGCCGGAAAATCCGGCTATCATCTGAGGACAAATAAGGTAACTGATATAGGATTATTAGCAATTTTTTTAACCACTTACTATTCAAAATTCCTTCATATTTCTAGTATTCGCATGTCTATTCTTACTGCTTTTGTTTTGGTGGAATTGAAGATTCTTGAGGCATTCTATTAGTGTTCAGCCCATTATGCGCCTTCAAAGTACTTGCCCGAAAAAAAGGGAAGGACTGGAGCATAAATAAATAAATAATGCTGGACAATTCACACAGCATTATCTAGCCCCAAGCTAATCAGAGCTTCTGTGATAGGTACTAGATAACTTATATACATATAGAATACACTACTTATATAGATAATTTTATTATACATAGAAAACGACCAGAACGCCCTGAACAAATATAAGCAGATCCTACCAATATTTGTCCCGAGGCGGCAATCGAACCCGCATCCTCCTGCGTAGCAGGCGGGCCTTCGCCCGCTGCGCCACAGAGGTCGTCAGAGCATAGAGAGGACAAATCAGCTCTTGACCCAGCTTAGGCGAAGCCAGGCTGTATTTTATGTTGCCAAGCTTGCATGCGGCTTTTTTATTTTAAGTTTTGCTACATTATTATCTAAAGCTTTTTAGCGTCTAGTAATTTTAGCGATTTTATTTGTTTTTATATGAAACTGACACCAACTACTTAACTCTATTTGTCGAGTTGCAATTATTTCAGCCCATGAAACTCTCATTTTCGTCTATTCGCATCATTAAAAGAATGCAGTGTGTGACTCAGATACGCAATACGTATCTTGTATTTATTTTAAGTTTTGCTATATTATTATCTAAATCATTTTAGCGTCTAGTAATTTTAGCGATTTTATTTGCTTTTATATGATACTGACACCAACTAACTATTTGTCGAGTTGCAATTATTTCAGCCCATGAAACTGTCATTTTCGTCTATTCGCATCATTAAAAGAATGCAGTGTGTGACTCAGATACGCAATACGTATCTAGTATTTATTTCAATTAACTATATTATTATCTAAAGCATTTTAGCGTCTAGTAATTTTAGCGATTTTATTTGCTTTTATATGAAACTGACACCAACTACTTAACTCTATTTGTCGAGTTGCAATTATTTCAGCCCATGAAACTCTCATTTTCTTCTATTCGCATCATTAAAATAATGCAGTGTGTGACTCAGATACGCAATACGTATCTAGTAGCCTCTGATTTTATTCAATTACCAACAGTCCAAATATTATTGTATGAAAACGAAAATAAAAATAAAGTTTCTAAATCTGATGCCAGATATAAACACTCTTTATGTTTTATGTTTTTAATACATTTTCGCTTATTGTATTCATACTGCTATAAGTATTTAGTGAACTCTAATTTTAATTCTCTATTAGATGCATGCGTCAGATTTTATTAAATTTAGCGTCTTTCCAAATTTTTTGCCAGAACTAGCCTCTGCTTGGGCTCTGCTTTCCTCTGCTTGGCCCACGCGGTTCCTGGGCAAAATTTTGACGTAACTATCTTGGATACTTTTTGTTATCTTTAAAAAGCACAGTTTGGTCAAGATCGAGACGATGGGGATCAGGGACCTCGTCTAAAAGAGAAGAGTCGTGGGAATTAAGGGCTTTTAGTGCGTTGACAACACTGCTCTGTCATTGCAGTACGACTAAAACTGTTAGTTCACCGTAACGCCACGACTCTCCTCTTTTTGAACAGACTCTAGCAGTGAGATCACTTATGGTTAATCGTTATTAAGTTAAGGAAATTAAGTGGCTCTAGACACGACTTTCGCAAGTCCACCGATTGCACCTTAAAATGAGCAAATAGCACCTTAAAGTGGAGCTTACCCAACCCTAGAAGGCAATGTCGAAAGTCCAGGATAAGATGGCGCGACCTGCTTGACGTACATCTTCCATTGTAGCCGATTGCTCCATTAAAGCACGAGGAGTGGAAGAAGAAAAGGGAAACTTGCCCAGTGTAGGACCTCCTATCCTCAACAGCCTATAACGGTCCACGGCTATTGTCATTGGCTTTATGTTGTGGTATAAATTTTACTTTTTGTTGTTCCAGAATCTTGACCCAAGAAGAACACACGCTAAGTTGTGTGGCCACCTTACGTAGTATACATACCAAATACACGCAAAAATGTTAGTATAGGGCTTTCTAGTTATAATACCCGCGTAACTTATTTATACAATAGTTTATAGTGAAGTGTCTTTGCACTCGTACGACTACTTAGAGTCATATACTTTTCTATACGATCAATATTTCTATTATTAATCAATACTAGTCATTTATGTATAAGTAGTAGTTTCTTTAAATAAGACCTAGATTAGTGATATTTATATCATATCTATGATATGTATAAACATGCCTAATGGGAAATGAATACAACAACGCATAACAGGGGTTTGTACATGTATTAGATTCTAAATTTATTATTATGTATAAAGAATATGAATGAATTACCTACCAAAGGAAATTACAGGTTATTGGACAATGTTTGCTAACGGGCATTAAGCCCCACTTGTAAAATGATTTTAAATATAAGCTTGGTAAATTTACAACTAATAACACCTAGATTGGCCAAATAATCACATTATGGGCCAAATAATTACATTATGGTATTATAATATGGTTACTATTAATACCATAGTAAGTAGTAATAAGTCGATTGTTTTGTAGGATCATTTAAAAAGAAATGATTATTCTGATGACCTTTCTGATCTAAAAACACAGTTTTTTCAAAACAAAAATAATTATTAACATGACTCATATTGCTCAAAACGCAATTTTTTCATTTCAATACTTGAATTTAAATTGCACTAAAAATGTGGTTTTCGTATTAAAGTAACACTTAACTTGATGTGTAGGATTGCTTTGACGTAATCAAGGCGTTTCAGTACTTAGTCATTTTGTATCCCACTATTGATATAGTCCATGTGTATACTGGTTACTGTCTACTAATAAATATGTCTACGAATAATAACAAACCGAAATATTAAGTACATTGTTAAGGATCCATCGTTGACGCATAGAATATCGGCAGCTGAAATGCTGTTTTTATTTGAATATAAAGGTATCACTTAAGTTTAGGATGGCACAGTGTAATAATAAATATTAACATGAATCATATTGCTCAAATCGCAATTTTTTCATTTTAATACTTGAATTTAAATTGCACTTAAAATGTGGTTTTCGTATATAAAGTAACACTTAAGTTGATGTGTAGGATTGCTTTGACGTAATCGAGGCGTTTCAGTACTTAGTAATTTTGTATCCCACTATTGATATAATAGTCCATGTGTATACTGGTTACTGTCTACTAATAAATATGTCTACGAATAATAACAAACCAAAATATTAAGAACATTGCTAAGGATCCATCGTTTACGCATAGAATATCGGCAGCTGAAATGCTGTTTTTATTTGAATATAAAGGGCACTTAAATTTAGGATGGCACAGTGTAAAATAAACCCCGATTTTGTTCCATCTCAGTTTTATCACGAAAACAAATTTATCATTTTAAGTACTAGAGTAAAACTCTGGCATCGATAGATCTTCTAGTTTATTTATTAAAAATTATCAAAGTTACCCTATATCCGATCCACGGTTGGTTGGTTGGTTGGTGGAAGTACTCCTGTTTCCGCATTTGGACTCTCACTAGGTCCATTATGCGTTCCGCTAGCATAGCCAGCCTTACTCCGCCCAGAAGTGCAGAATCTTCCTGGGATCTTCACAGGCCTCGCGGAGTGACCTCGGCAAGTTGAGGATTTCTGTTCGTTGCGATATTACTCCCTTGCATTCCAGGACTACGTGGGCAGCTGATTCGTCGTCGCCGAGGCACCCTCTGCAGAGAGGGCTATCCGTTGCTCCGATGGTGAATAAGTGTTTGTTAAGAGGGCAGTGACCTGTTAAAGTTTCTACCAGGATACGCAGGTCTGTTCTATTTAGGTTGAGTAGGTGTTTCGTAAGCCTGGGTGAGGTTGATGGAAGCGCCGCTTTGGCTTGTCTGCACTCTAGCAGGCGTGACAATCGTTCGTTGTGCATTTCTCTGGTCTGTGCCGAATCCATGTCTGGAGTAGTGAGAATGGCAGGGGCAGGAAAGGTGCGGGACCTTATATGGTTGTTTCCGATCCCCTCCGTGCCAGTTCGTCGGCGGCGTCGTTTCCAAGTGATCCGCTATGTCCCTTGATCCATTGAAGGATGATCCGATTAGCAGTGGATATTCTCACTAGTGCCAAGTGACATTCGTATACGAGCCTGGAGTTACAGCTGTTGCTCTCCAGGGCCTTGAGTGTGGCAGCGCTGTCAGAGAGAATGCGTACATGTTGACCATTTATGTCTCTCTTGTGTATTGCTGTAGCTGCGTGGGTTATTGCTGCGCATTCGCATTGGAATATGGAGCTGTGTTTTCCTAGCGTTATCAATATGTTGATGTTGAGGTCCATTGAGTGAACCCCGGCGCCCGTACCAGTGTCTGTTTTAGAACCGTCTGTGTAGATTCTTACTTCGTGGGTGCCTGATTGGTCTTTCTTATCCTCATAGAGTTGTATCTGATAGTGTTTATCTGATATTGGTTTACTGGTCATTCTGTCGCATGGAGCTGCTATGAGAGGCTCGTATGATATAGTCCTGTCTAGTATCTGAGCATGTGGGCTGCTTGTGACTTCCCAGAGCCCCATATTGTGTCTTAGCGCCGACATTGTCGCCTCTTGTTGTATGTACAGGTGTAAAGGTGCTAGGTCTAGAATTATATTGAGGGCTGGACCGGGTGTGGTTCTCATGCAACCTGTAAACGCTGAGCATGCCATTCTTTGGAAGCGTTGTAGTTTGGTTATCACGGTGTTTAGCTCCGTTCTAGTCCACCAGACTATCGCTCCATATGTTAAGGTTGGTCTTATCATATCATAGTCCCCATGTCTTTCCTAGCATTCTGCTGCAATGGTAGAAGGTAGCGGTGGCACGCTGTAGTTTGTAGTCAAGGTGTTTATTCCATAGCAATTTGCTGTCTAGTATGACCCCTAGGTACTTGACTTCCGTTTTCGGTTTGATCTCTGTGTTGAACAATTTTGGTAGTGCTAGGTTCCCAAGATGTCGCTTATTTGTGAACATTATTAGTTCTGTTTTTGTTGGGTTGACTGTGAGTTCGTGATCGTGGTATTATCGTATTTCAATGATTTTGAAGGCTAGCTTGATCTAGTCACATAGTGTATTCTCGAAACATCTAGTCGCTAGGATAGCGAGGTCATCCGCATATCCTACTGTAACCAGTCCGCGGCCGTTTAGCTTGCGGATTAGTTCGTCTACACCTATGTTCCATAGTAGGGGCGATAGGACACCGCCTTGGGAGCAGTCCCTGACTACTACGCTTCTTGTGGTTTCATTGATGGGTGACTTGTATTGCTCTATTCTTGAGCATGTTGTTTATCCACTCAGCCAGGGTCGGCGTGACCCCATATCTGGTGAGTGCTCTGTGTATGCTGTTGAATTTGGTCTTGTCGAAAGCTCCTTCAGTCCGCCTCCAATTCGTGAGACTACGCTGTGCAGGGCGGATTCTGTTGATTTGCCTTTGCTGTAGGCATGTTGTTGGGGATGTAGTGGGTTGTGAGAGAGTGTATTGTCTCTTATTTCTCTGTCACAAAGTCTTTCTAGTGTTTTTAGTAGAAATGATGTCAGACTTATGGGTCTGAAGGATTTTGGTTGTGTGTAGTCACTTCTTTCTGGTTTTGGTATAAATACAACCTTCCCATTTGTGCGGTATGTATTTGTTGGCGATGCACGCTCTGAAAATTCTGACAAGGTGTTCGGCCATTATGTTGCTGCACCATCTGAGCATACCTGGAAAAATTCTATCCAGTCCTGGTGATTTGAAGGGAATGAAGCTGTTGATTGCCCATAGAACCTTCTCGCAGTTTATCATAATTTGGGCTGCTATCCAATCCATGAACTAAACAAAAATAATCTGGAATAATATTTATAGGCCACCTTTAATTCGGGTCAAACAGGTGCGAAATCACGGGCAGAAACAAGTATTTATATATATATATATATATTTGAAACGATCGTTTGCTTCATATTTCCAACCACCAACAATAATTCAAAAGTCCCATCAAAAAAATGTATCCGTCGAAGTGGCAGCCCTAGGCTCAAATATTCCGGATATTACATAAAATGCTGATAACTTCTAAGTCCCGCGGAGAAAAACTATGATTTAATACTGTAGATAAAGGTTTGTTTAAACTATCGTTTAGTTTAGAATATTCCGTCTAATACGGCATTATAGTGGAGAAAAACAATTCAAAAGAAAAATGATAAAAATATTAATATTTCAAAATCTATTCATAGTACTAATTATATATTATTTAGATTTAATATGTAATAATGACAGACAATGCCATTTTACAGCAGCACCATTAATTATTATTTGTACATGACTTTAACGACGCCCATTTACAGCTGACCTATTTATTAATTTATCTTTTTAATGTGTACAAATTATTAAGTAACTTGATAATTTTTCTGTCTTGTCTGTTTTATGGCTTCAAATTTTAAATCATAATTTAAGCAGCATTATATTGTATAACTAGGTTGTATAAGTGCGCGAGCTGCAAGCAGCTCGCGTTTGTCCGTTACATGCCCGCCCCGCCATCAAATTCGTAGTCCTTATGTCCATGTTTGTCGAAAACGATACCCATATCAAATTCTTGGATGGGGGAGGGGGTTCGGGGGGTCTGGGGTGCAAAATCGTAATCCCCGACCTTATGTTTGTCGAAAACGATACCCATATCAAATTCTTGTATGGGGAAGGGGGTGCAGGGGAGACTGGGGTCCTGGAAAATAACATCACGGCTCGCTTCGCTCGCCGTGCTGTGCCCCTTGGTCGCATTGCGGTTCGCTTCGCTCACCGCAATACGACCACGCACAGTCGGCCACACAGCAAGGCTCGCTTCGCTCGCCTTGCAGTGTGACGAGTGCCAGTTTGCGGTTCGCTTCGCTCACCGCAATCTGGCCCACCCCTGCCGTCATCAAATTCGTAATCCCCACCCCAATGTTAGTAGAAAACGATACCCATTTCAAATTCTTGGATGGGGGAGGGGGTTCAGGGGGGGCTGGGGGCGTGAAGGAAGACGGCACGGCTCGCTTCGCTCGCCGTGCTGTGCCCTGGAGTCGCATTGCGGTTCGCTTCGCTCACCGCAATACGACCACGCTCAGTCGGCCACACAGCAAGGCTCGCTTCGCTCGCCTTGCAGTGTGACGAGTGCCAGTTTGCGGTTCGCTTCGCTCACCGCAATCTGGCCCGCCCCTGCCGTCATCAAATTCGTAATCTCCACCCCAATGTTAGTCGAAAACGATACCCATTTCAAATTCTTGGATGGGGGAGGGGGTTCAGGGGGGGCTGGGGGTGTGAAGGGTGACGGCACGGCTCGCTTCGCTCGCCGTGCTGTGCCCCGTGGTCGCATTGCGGTTCGCTTCGCTCACCGCAATACGACGCGACGCCGCTCCTGTTACCACAGAGCAAGGCTCGCTTCGCTCGCCTTGCTGTGTGACGTGGCTCGGATTGCGGTTCGCTTCGCTCACCGCAATCCAACCCACGCCCACCGTCATCAAATTCGTTTTCCTCACCCCATGTTAGTCGAAAACGATACCCATATCAAATTCTTGGATGGGGGAGGGGGTTCACGGGGGGCAGGGGGTGGGGGGTCACAGCACGGCTCGCTTCGCTCGCCGTGCTGTTCCCCGTGGTCGCATTGCAGCTCGCTTCGCTCGCCGCAATGCTCCGCCCGAAAAAAAAGGTGAAAATAGGCCAATTTTTGTTTTTTTTTGGTTTTTTAATAAAAAAGGGGGTCTAGGGGCCTAAAGGGGAAAATATTTTTTTTGCATTTTTAATTATTTGCCCTACTCTACATGACTGTGAAAAAAAAATTCTGAAAAGTCAGTCCGTTTGGGAGATACCAACGGGGGCTAAAAAAGGGGGGGTAAAAGGGGGGGTAATTTTTTTTTTTCTTCCAATTCAAGAAGATACCCTCTATACGACCCTGCAATTGAAAACACTCTATCACGTCGTTTTCTGGTAGCACTTGAAAAAGGGGGGGTCTGGGGGGCAAGGGGGGGTAAACAAATTTTTGCAATCAAAATCACTTGTACCCCTCTATACAACCCCCATAAAATTATTAGTCAGTATGGCTCTGCTTGGAAGCCCCCCTGGGGGGCGGGGGCCCCCCGGTGCAAATCTCAAAAAGTCGGAATTTTCCCGAGGTCCCCCAGGCATGAGAAATACATTACCGCAAAAAAAACCATACCTCCCCCTCCACCATCAAGGAGAACAATTATGTCAATCAGTCAGTCAGTGAGTGGTAATCGAGCTTTATATAATAGAATTGACGTCTCCAAGTGTGCCTTGTGCTCCTACGGCGAATAAATGAGTATGAGTATGAGTACCAAGTAAAAAATTTGCTTGATAGTATGTTATTATGTGCATAACCATTGTATATAGATAAAACTTAAATAAGTAGCTAGTATATTTTTTTTCTACGATTTTTTTGTATATTATATGGACCGGATCGGATACAGCTTAACTATACTTAATATTTTTTTAATAAAAAAACTACGTGATCTATCGATGCCAGAGTTTTACTCTAGTACTTTAGTACTAAAATGATAACATCTGTTGGTTTTCGTGATAAAACTGAGATAGAACAAAATTGGGGTTTATTTTACACTGTGGATGGCAACGTAATCGAGGCGCACGGTATTTTTAATAGTCGATTGATATAATAGGTTAAGAATCCATTATTTATGCATAGAAGCTTTGACGTAATCGAGGCGTTTCAGTACTTAGTAATTTTGTGTCCCACTATTGATATAGTCCATGTGTGTATACTGGTTACTGTCTACTAATAAATATGTCTGCTAATAATAACAAACCAAAATATTAAGTAGATACATTGCTTGGGATCCATCGCTTACGGTTAGAATATCGGCAGCTGAAATGCTGTTTATATTTGAATATAAAGCTATCACTTAAAGGATATCCTCCATTATGGTCCTAAATCAAAAGTACCGGCCAAAAAAAGGCGAAATATGGCCGGCCCACTGCCACTTGAGTTTGCTAATTCTTTGAGCTATGCCGATAACTGTGGTTCTCTGTCGGATGTATTCGTTACGAATCCTATCCTTCAGAGAGACTCGGAGCATAGCTCTTTCCATAGTTCGCTGAGCGACTTTAAACTGGCGGACCAGCCCTTACCTTTCCAGTCCAGCGTCTTAAACATATCTTCCAATGCGCTCGTGAACAGTTTCTGGGATATAACATCCCCCTGCCTCACCCCTCTGCGCAGTTGGATGGGTTTAGACGGCTGGTCCTGTACTTGGACACTCATGGAGGCGGCGTTGTAAATACATCTCAGCACCTCGATATAACGATAGTCTGGCATCGCTGTAAGGATTCCAGAACAGACCAGGTTTCGACAGAGTCAAAGGCCTTCTCATAGTGCACAAAGGCCAGACACAGGGGCTGATTATACTCTTCGGACTTCTGTATAATCTGCCTCACTGTGTGTATGTGGTCTATGGTGCCATATCCTCCGTGAAACCCGGCCTGTTTCGGTGGCTGGAACTCGTCGAGTCTCCTGGCGAGACGGTTCGTGATCACTCGTGAAAACAGCTTATAGACGTGGCTCAGGAGTGAGATGGGTCTGTAGTTGTTAAGGAGGGTTTTATCTCCCTTCTTAAAAAAGAGCACTACCAAACTCCCGCTCCACGCCTTTGGAGTTCTCTCACTGTACATATTTATATATATACAGATACCTCATTTGTTATTCTTAATAGTTTATTCGAAAATGTAAAAAAATACGGACTTTTAGACTCAAATACTACGAAGCACAGTGATGCCACAGCTGTGCTGCCATAGTAACATATTTATGTTAAGGCAGACGTGTTCTATCAGAATACAGCACTTTTTTTTTGGCCGGTTTTGTGTGAATTTGGACCAAAAATGTATGAAACGTGGAGAATATCCTTTAATTGTAGGATGGCAACTCACAGAGGCGCACCTGTATTTTTAATAGTCGATTGACCTAAAGAGTAAAAAAAATAGTACATACTATTAACTTTAAGTACCTGTCGTAATACTTGTGTAATGAAAATATATTCGTGACAATTCAGAGGACACCAAAACTAAAGTAAACTAATTAAACGGCACTAAATAGAAATGATGCCGTATTTTTTATTTTTTATTATTATTTATACCCATCGATCAGATATTTCGCGGCCTCCCCCGTAGATACCTAGAAAATGACACGCAAACACTAATTTATACATATAAGTACAAGGTAACGGTATGGTTTACAGATTGTTCATGTAAAAACGCAGTTTTATTATTTTCTGTTACCTACCTACCTACTTACAAAATAAAATAAATTCGACTCCACTAAAATCTTGTCCCGTATGCAAAAAACTTGTCGGAGTCTGCTCAAACTGTCTGCGTCAAACTATATAGTCGTAGTTAGGTATCAACACTGTTTCTGTGTAGTCAATACATAACAAATATACTGCAACAAGAAAAGAAAAAAATATTAAATCAAAATAATCATGTTTGAATCAGTATTCAATGGAATCTGGTCTTAGAAAAAAAAACGCATGACCACATAAAATAAAAAGGCTATTTAAGTACATTTTTCAACATGATCATCATCCTAGCCAAATGAAATTTTCAGGGTTTATTCTTCCGGCCAGGTGGGATGATGATCTGCGAAAGACTGCAGGCAGATGCTGGATGCGTCAAGCTGAAGACAGGGCGCTATGGCGCTCATTAGGGGAGGCCTATGTCCAGCAGTGGACTAATATAGGCTGATGATGATGATGATGATGATTCTTCATAAAAACCAGTAGTTTTTAAGATAGTTTGCAGAACAAAATATTATGTGATTTTTTTTGTTAACCACTGAAAGTTAATGTAAATATTCGTTAAATCGATAGATACTGAGTTACTGAGGTCGCCCACCCCCCACCCCCCAGCCACCTATGATCCACCCCTTATGTTACCTGTATATAAATTTAGAACAAAGTTAAAATCGTAACTATGCAAACAAACAAAATACGGCGGTGCGACCCGCAGGGGCGCGACGCTGCTACACGAGGACGTGGTAGAACATCTGCGTCACATGGGCCATGGAGGTGTTAAAGTGGTAAAAAAATGCATTTAAACTTTACCTACTGAAAATAGGAAACCCCGTCCTTTTTGTGTCTTGGACGTGTGATTTTGTAATTTTGCTTTGCGTACTTTCTGTCCAACCGCTCAAATGACACTAATTCAAATGTTTCCATACATGCTGACATGGAGATCTTTTGATACATGGTTTCAGAGCGCGCATTGTGAAACTATAGGGGGCCGGCGAAAACTTTGATCGATGTTTATACCGCAACATTTTTAGCGCTGTCAAGTTACTTTAGTTTTGGTGACATCTAAAATTATATAATATACAATATTTAGTAAATTAGTTACTTAACTAAGTATCAAAGTAGTGCATTATTATATCATGGATGTTTACTCGTTTGACATGATCTTTACTATAAAATAATATATTATCCTTAGAAATAAAATGTTGTTTAATTTGTCTATATGCCTTTGGATAACATTAGGATATAGGTGTCCCCATATCTTACCCGCTAAACAGTAACTATTAATATCTAGGTACATTAATACATTAGGATATTTATTTAGATATGACATTGGACTGCCCTGTTTAGGGTTCCGTACCCAAAGGGTAAAACGGTACCTATTACCTACTAATGTCCGTATTATGAAAGCATGCTCAGTCATCGACCTATGCTTGAGTGATACTTATGTATAGTTTTGAGTAAATACTAATTTTAAAACAATGCTTGGGAACTGATGTCAAAATCTACGATCACTCAGTAACCCTCAAGTAACGAAACCTTCTTACCATGTTGTTACGTACCTACTTATTATGGAACGGTTACCAAGCATTACTTGAGTAATTGCATATTTTAGAACGATTTCTAATCATAAAATCTCTGCCTAGTGATTCTTTGAACTCATCTTTACTAAGTGTGGTCTGGACCACGCTTGAGTAAGTGTTTTATTTTTTAATAATGCGCTAAAAATGTTTGTGATCGTTGCGTTTCGTTTCACAGAAACCATCAAATTAACAAATATACATTGTGATAGTCAGGTTTATAAGGTAAAATAACATTTTCGTTATTAACGTAAGGCTTAGGGAAGCTATCATAATACGGGCCTAAGACGCCTCTGTTCGTCCTGTCTGTCTGTCCGTCTGTCACCAGGTTGTATCTCACGACCCGGCATAGTAAGGCAGTTGCAAATATTGTCCTAATTATTGACAGCTGATGCATTTCTATTGCCGCTATGGTAATTGAAGTCGGTTTTTTAGTTTTTAAAACAAAATTAATTATATACGGACTGCACGTCTCAAATACCGGCCTCTGCCTGGTCTACTTACATAGTACACCTGGCTGTATCAGGGGCATTTTAGGTTACACTGGAAATGAAAATGCCCCGTGCTGCTATATAAATCCTTCCAGCATAGTTAAAAGAAACAAATCAAACCAAATATTAAATCATACATGTCAGTCAGCGAAATCATAAACCATATATGTACTTGCGTTTAAACATGCTGGGTAAGGAAGTAATAGCCAGCTAATTAGGCAAGCAAGCGTATGTGCGTGCACTGCAAAGACATGTCATCTGTGGTGGGGTGCCAGCGCTACGGCATTGGAGACATCGCCAGTAGTGCAAAGATGAGGCTGTGGTTGGTGCTGTGGCGGATCGCCAGCCTACTGCTGGTGTCAGGGACATTGGACTTCAACTTCTTTTCGCAGAACAGGAAATATGTACCAACATCACAGGTAATTTATTGTATCTTATTTTGCTGCGCAAAATTTTTGTTTTCTTCGTATTGGTATTTTTCTGATGACGACATAATTTAAATAATAATTCGCAGGATAATTTTAATATCTTCGTCCAGTTTCAGTGTCAGGCTTAATTAATATAATTAATTTTGTTTTAAAAAACTATAAACCGGCTTCAAGAGGGTATAAGCATCGATTTTTTTTTTATTGTTTTAATCGATTCTTTAGGTCATTATTTAACCGAAAAATGATAAGAGGCTCACTGAATTTCGCAATAACAAGGTAAAAAAAACAAATCAAAACAACAATTATTTTCGGGTGATAAAAACGCTGCCATATTGGCGCCATGTTTATTTGACGTCAACGTTCACACTCGATTAAAACCTTTTGTGACGACCTCAGTAGTGATCATCTGAGGAAAGAGGTTTTCCGAAAAATCTGGAAATAACCGACGAAATGTGAAGTTCGACGATGTGTGATTAGGGTTGCCAGATGTCCGGTATTTAAGCGTACAGTCCGGCATTTTCGAGGCCTGTCCGGTAAAAAATAAATGGTCATACCGGACAGAACAATGTCCGGTATTTTGAGGAAAGTCGGTACAACTGGTCACGAGCGCCTACAAAAGTAGTCATATGTTATCCCTCAAACGCAAAACTCGCGCGCGTAACGAACGCCTTCCTCGAGCGCATTTCCAGTGTGATGGGGAATATATGGACCAATGAAACCGCCTTGGTCTAGAGACTGCGAAAAGTGAACTGTGTATTTTTTCAATATAAACTCGAGCTGCGATGATTTTAAAGAAAGTGTGGTATCAAATAAAACACTATTGAAAGCGGTTGCGTCCAATGCAAAATATGTTAAAAAGAAGTAAGTAGGTACTACCTAAAAGTACCTAGGTACAGTACAACATGCATAAATTAGTTTTAAAAGAATGATTTAACTTTATTATTTTTGTATGTGTTTTTTTTTCTGAAGTTGCTACCTTTATTTCCTACCATTGTAAAGACTTTCTCAAAGTGAGCGTAGTCTTGGAGACCACAATTTAATGACTGCATTAATTTATATGGTTAGATTAATAAATAAAAAACCCGTATTTAGTTCGACCTAGCTTCACACTACCCCCCCCCCCCCCCCCTTTGGGGTCGTCCGGTATTTTTTCGCGACTCACCTGGCAACCCTATGTGTGATACGAAATGTGAAGTAGGCAGAATAGTGTCAAATCATGATGCAGCGCCAAACATAAAAAAAGAAGAAATGTGAACAGTGATGTCACGTCCTCTAGCCAAAGGCGTAGCGTTTTGAAATTTCCGACTCCGAACGAACGATACGTTTTGAGTTCCTTACGATTCCTGAATACTAATTTTAGCTCATTCTACAACAACAGAATCGACACCTGTGTGATTAAATTGTTATAGTCTGCGATTATAACTTAAGTAGGTACTGTAGGTACAGAAAATCACTAGTAGGTATGCTTATATATATTTCGACATTATGTTTCGATATTCTCCAGTCCGTGGATCGTTTGTATGAGGCAAACTACCTTCATCTTGATAGCAACATTGTATGCTAAATTCTTTGACAACCTAATAATATTATGTCTAATAGATCGTAACTGTATATTTATCTAGGTGGCAGATAACTAACCACGGTCATACCGTCACAATAGGTAGTGTGTACCTACGTAGGTACCTACTTTGCCTGTTATTTCTCCAGAGCGTCAATAATAGTAAATGCCTTAAGGCGCATACCCGAGCCAATATGACAGCGCAACCTATTTTGTCATATTACATAGGAAATTTAATATCGTACAGTTTGTAGGTCCTATCTACCTATTATATGCTATTTTTCAATACCTCTGCAATAGTTGAGTTAGTTAATCTGGTACCTATAGTTTATGCACAGATGCGACAATAGAGTTTGGTGGCCAGAAAGGGCAACTTCGTATCTCGCCTAAGCTTTACAAAATAAAACTATTACAGAGGCATTTAAATAACTTAGAATAGATACCGCAAACTGTACGATGGATTTTTCAATTTCCTGTGTTAAACGTAATAAAAGGAAAAAAATAGATGGCGGCGCCATTTTCACTCGTGTATGCGCCCTTAAGGCGGTGCCCCGAGGCACTCTAGACCCGCCGCCTATTTTATCTTAATATTACGTTACAGAAAGGAATTTTCAAAAACGATAGGCCGGTTTATGATACCTACCATAAGCTTTCTATTAATACCTCTGTGATAGTTTTTTTTGTATAGTTTAGAAATAGATGCGAAAACAGAGTTTGGTGGCCACCAAGTATAACTTCGCATCTCTTCCCCTCCTCTTAAACTATACAAAAAAAAACTAATAGAGGTATCAAAAAAGCTTTTGATAGGTAGGTATCACAAACTGGCCTATCATTTTTAAAAATTCGATTGTTTTACGTAATAATAAGATAAAATAGGGCAGCGCCACTTCAAGAAGCTGGGCTGGTTAGGGCCTGCATAAGCATGGGGATAATGCACAATACACTCCTCCTATGCGAGATGTCCGTGCAGATCTTAGTTCCCCTACTCTGAATTAGAATTCGGTCAGCGCCAGTTTGTCGGGGTACCGCCTTAACGGTATTTTTATACCCTTTAGTACAGCTTGGCAAAAAAGAGTAGAAAATAATAGGGGCGCCACTGTAGTTTCATATGGCAACCCGTATAGCGCACCAACCTAGTCTTGATACTTAGCTGTATATTTCTGTTACACAGTATAATAATAAAATCGGTAAAAAATGTTTAATTGAGCAAGGACCTCGTATTCTCGTTGTTTAAGTATATGTAGGTAGTAAAAATAAATAGTAAGTAGGTACCTACAATAATGTTTCCTATGTATTTTACCCTGTGATAACAATATATTCTAGGTAGGTATTATAAAAAGACGTAAGTATATTTACATTATTCTATTTTAGTTTAGGTAAATAACTTTTCCTTTAAATATTCTATCCCCTCCATCCATATCCATGTATTGGCTAGAGCTGGCCTCAAAATCTTGTGATACAGACTCGGATTCAGAAGTACTACCACTATCATCTTCGAGGTTATTTACTAATCTCTCTATTTCCTCATACATTGTTAGTTCCCTCTCAAAGTATAGTTTTCTATTTTTTTTACGTGCTGGCACGAGTTCTTCCTATCTTCCTTGGTTATGTCTTGGAATGCACGCTGAGCTGTTTTCTATAAAAAATAAACATTTTATTATACTCTGTCCATATTAGAAGTCAAACAACGTAGGTACCTATCGCACACGCCATACAAAAAAATCTTAAATCTAATTTTATTTGGGATAATAATTTACTTTGATATTTATTACATATTTGCGCAACAGTTCTAGTCGCGCTATACCAGAGTAGGTACCGTAGAACAAACGTAAACATAACCTAACTACCCGATGTTTATTGTTGAATTATCCACTTATTCCGTATGAAATTCATTTAATCCTGCTGTGTGGCCATCAAGTAACGTTCGATTCAACTAACAATTACAATATAAACTCTTACATACAATGTTTATCAAAGAACCGCTGATGGACAGGTGTCCGTCAGCGGTTCTTTGATAAACATTGTTGAGATCCGGAAGAATCGTTTTGGCTTCACTTTCCACCAAACATCGCGTGAATACCTTATAAATAACCTCCCTGGCAGCACTTCCAACAGTTTTATTCATTATTAACGTATTTATATCACCGTTTGAACGCTCCAAGCTATAAATTTAACAATTTGTTTTCTTAGTTTACATGAAAATGATGAAACGTCACTATATTCCATATAGTTCCGATTCAAGACTTTTTTGCCAAGCTGTAGCTCTTTAGTGGTTATTCTAGAGTAAAAATATCCTACCCTTCCTGGGCAGTTCGTTCAATTCTTAGTTAGTAGTTACCATTCAAGTATTACGTAAGCGCTATAGGGGGTCTTTGTTTCGCTTATTTTTAATGACATGGGGGGCTTCTGGGTTCTTGATGATGATTACGTCATCCGTAGTTATTTATTTTTTACACAAATGGCCACTCACACTATGTCTATGCTTGAAAACGAAACTCATTTTATCATTTTATCACGTATACATTATTCCCACGAATAATGTATAGGTACGTAAGATTATACAACTCTTTTGAATAACGTGTCAGTAAAATTTGTTTTCATTACTCATACTCTGAAAGCAGGTCAGAAGTTGCCTGCGCAGCGCGATGAAAGTTAAACTTTTCGTCCCTAGGACGAAAAGTAATGACAAGTACAAGACAAATGACAGCTGTCACCTCACTTTTCTATTGAACCATGCATTCTACCTTTCAATACAGCCACTCGACTTCAACTTCTTGTGAGATGGCTTTTGCGTCTGGTTTGACGCAATTCATACAGCCATTCAATAACAGCATGATGTAAAATTGATGTAAATTAAAGGTAAAATGCCATAATTATAAACTTTCAACTATCTCTTTAAAATAACATAGATTTTGGCAAAATATTTACCATTTTTGAAATGATAAAAACTAATGGTAGAATAGATCTCAGTATTCTTCCATGTTTATTGTACCATGGTAGAATAGCGAGAGCTACTATGGCTATTATGCCATCTTTAAACAAGATTGTTTATGCGTTTATGCCTAATAAAAAGAAAGCGGGAAAACGGCAACCCAATCTCGAGTTGGGGTTTTGATTTTTCGTTGTTTTGTTTATTACAAAACATCGTTGTTTATTACAATGAGTTCAGACAGCGATATAGACATAAATTTATCGCCTGAATGTATAAAAGAAGAGGCTAAAGCAGTAGTGGAAAACCTTATACCACCTAAGTCAAAATGTAGGTATTAAGGTAATTGTCGCTCTGAGTAAATAGTGAAATCGTTTTATGAAAACGTTTTGTTATTATAAGCTGAACATTGTTCAGCTTCATGTACTGGGAACCCTCCGGAAGTTACGAACATGCCTATTAGGGCTTGTGTTATGGGTGCTAGATAACATGCATAATAGGGCATGTTCGTAACTTTAAAGATTTCTGTTTAGGTACCTGTACCTACCTACTAGTCCGTTCTATTTAGACATCCGAGAGGGTACAGTTATTCGCACCCATTATACCTTCACTACCTACTATTTTTTGGTCTAATTTGAACGGACTATAAATAAATAAATAATAAAAAAAAATGGACAATTCACACAGCATTATCTAGCCCCAAGCTAAGCAGAGCTTGTGTTATGGGTGCTAGATAACTGGTATACATAATACAATACCTACACAACATAGATAGATATTTTTTATTATACATAGAAAACATCCAGAACGCCCTGATCTATACATAGATCGTACACAATATTACCAACCTATATTTGTTTTGCTTATACTCGTATTGCACCAACGAATTAAGTAATTAAAAGATATTCATTAATGTTTTAACTAAGTTAAACGTCAATGAATCAAATAAAGCTTGTAAAAACTCTATGCATGAGCATTTCATGCTTCGTTAGATATTCTAGATAGGGTAATTTCTTTATAAGGCCCGTATTTGGGTTCCTGAAGCAAATGACAAAAACAGAACGCTTTTAATTTCTTCTTAATTAAGTAAGTTATTAATAGACCACTCCCAATGCTAGAAATCAGAAAAAAAGGAAGATACCCTCTCTAGGTAGGTTAGGTACTTATATTCAAGGAAGGAAATGTATCATTCCATTTCCTTGAATGAGCCGAGCCATAAAGGCTATCGGAAAATGCAACGGAACCCGTTACTGCGCGTGGCCCAACACGCACTTGCCGGTTTTGTTGTTAATTACATTGACAAGCGAAGTGACAGAGCGTTGTCCATGCTACTTAACTTTATGAACCATGTTATAAGATAGGCATTTGGCAATTTTCAGGAATAGCAACACGCCAACACTATAAATAGGAAGTGATGTTTTTGTATACTGCCTATATTTTTTCCGTTCTAGTAGTGAAGGTATATTTCAAACAAGTGCCAGTACAGTATCATAAAATATGGCTGGGTGAAAAAGTGCGTTAAAATCACAAACCTACTAAATTATGATCTTTTGAAATAGCAAACATTACCTTGTCTATAAAGGTTTTAAAATAGTGTTCAGGGGGTCTGTTCGCGATATTATCAACCACGTGATGACTATAACTAAAATCCAAGGGTGGGTCTGCCCAAAAATTAAGCCATACCTAACCACCATTACCTAATTTCCCAAACATGTAACATCATGAAAAAAAACTATCTAAAACAGTTTGATAAGGTGTGCGTGATAGGATGGTTCTGAACAGGTGGTAATGGCCTGAGAAAATGATAATACTTGTTTACTCTAATAAATGAAGAGGATTGGAACTTTGTCCGAATACCTACTCAAACGAAACTTACATTTGAGCAGGTAGGTAGGTATCTCAAACTAGACAGGGCGCTATGGCGCTCATAAGGGGAGGCCTATGTCCAGCAGTGGACTAATATAGGCTGATGATGATGATGATGTTGATGTATCTCAAACTTGTATTTTGACTAGTTCATACTGCTCTTTATTTGTTTTAGGCACAACTTTGTATTCATAACGGTGGGCAGTAGGTAGGTAGGTACTAACAAAGAAAATGTCTTAAAAAATAAATGTTTATGTCTTAAAAAAGGAAATGTTTAAATAAAGAGTTATTAATCGGTCACTTGAGACTTGCTTAAATCAGAGTTGCGTTTGAAAATTCAGAGAAGATTCATTTCTGTTACCTAGTCAGTTATTTATTTTATCAACTAATAACAAAGAAAAATAATAAGTCACTACTCCTGTATTATACTAAGTAGGTATTTGTGTATTATTATAATTGATCATGCCATCGTGGTCTTCCGGCGTGACCATGATATATGAGGAGACTAGGTAGTAGATAGAATAATAGGTAAGTATTCTACTAATAGGTATTCGGTACCTACCTATGTACCTACTTAGTTTTTATCCGGAACCGACACAAGCGAAGTCGTAAAGGGTACAACGTACCACTGCATGCGAAACGATAAAATATTTTTATACCTTGCTTTACTTTAGCTGGTATTTATGTTCCTTATTTACGAATACTTACAGTCAATAAAGATAACATTACAATCAAGCGAACGAGTACCTACCCGAGCAAATGCAGGTATGCATCGTAGATACATGCTTTAAATCTTGTCGCAATTTTTTTACATTCTACTGCCGCCGCCGCGCCGCGCCGCCACGCCGCTACAGAAATGTATTCGAAGTTATCTCTAATTTTGCCTAAATTTGATTGAATTTGGCCAGTTCCAGAATTCGCTGTTTTTGTATTTTTTGGATGTTTTTAAAATATTTCAAAAACAATGAACCAAACTAATATTATACCTCATACATAGTACCCATAGTAGCTGATATAAATTTAACTAAATGTACAAACCAATACTTTTCATATACCTAATACCTACTTTCATTTTACAAAAATCAAAGATACCTCTCTCGAAAAACTGTGGCAGCTTTGCTATAGTATTTTCAAAAAGAGAAGAGTCGTGGCGTTACGGCGAACTAAAACTTTTAGTCGTACTGCAATGACAGAAAAGTGATGTCAACGCATTTAAATTTGTCAATTGGCACGACTGTTCTCTTTTTGAACAGACTTTATCGGACTGCAATCTTGCTTAGATAGGTAAGCGCAGCCAACTGTACTTATTGTACTTCATATCATACACGCCTCGAGCGAGTTAATGAACTTAAGTTATTGTATTGTTGCTAATGCGTCTTTCTACTGTGTCCATTGTTCTATAGTTTTTAACTTTTTACCCGGCCTTTTTGAGCATGTGTTTAGATTTCCTTTTTTTGTTTGCAGATAAACTGTTACGAATATAATACCAATGCGAAGTTTAGTGCGGAAAGAATGGGCCGAGCCTTAAATGGTAAGAGGTTTTTTTAACTGTAGGTAAATTTACAGACGTTCTTATCAGAAATTGTAAAGATGGATGTATCAGTCCGGATCTTCAGTGGAGGTGGAGGGGTGGAGGCACCACACTAAAGATTCGGACTGATACATCCGTTTGGTATAGCAACGTCAAGTAAATGTTGTTGCACTTTTACGACCTTAATGCAATAAGAGGAAAATGTGAAATGTTTTATTCTTCTAGACTGGCGTGCCCATAATACAGCATTACGAAAAATAACGCCTGGATCTTACTCATCATCACCGACCAACCAAAGAAGTTCCAATTCTAAACGTATGGCCAGGCGATCCATCTACAATCTGTTGCCGTACAAACACGACATCTTCAAGGAGCATGCAAAGCTGGTGCAGGATATCAACGGTCTGAAGCAGGTGGTCTTCGTGCCGCCGCTGGTCGACGACAATAAAGACTATGACGAATCTATTTTCCACGAGACAATTGAGACATTTTCTACTACATTGAGACCTACAATAACAAATTCAAACAGACCGACAAAAAAGAATTCCATTCCCGTTATTTTAGTAGGCGGTGCGAGCTCAAACAAATTAGTAAAGAGCCAGCCATTCTCTTTCCCGAAGTCTACTATAAGCTTAGTTGGTACCACGGGGTCTCCTCTACTCAAACATCCTTATCCGTTTGTTGTGGAAGAACCGCAGAAGCCCCTTCGGGTTTGCATGCCGACTATGTCTCTGTCCACCACTACGAATAAGCCCTCGCTATGGGAGAGGTTAATACAAACTCTAATCCCTAGAAGAAGTTTTAATACTTAGTTAATATAATAGATACTGTTATTTTGTAAGTAGAATGTTCATTTAAGACAGTAAACACTTCCTATAACAATCATCTTACAATGTAGATATGACTTTGATGTTACCTTCGCATTGCTGCCTAAGAACAAATATTGTAGAAACCTAGAATTTGCTTTTCCGCAATAAACATACCAAGAATAATCTGTGGTTTAAATTTAATTTAATAAATGTCAGCCAGTTTGGGAGTAGGTAATTGTGTAGGTAGATTACTTCACAACAAAATTCTCTCTATTTATTTCAAGACAAATTGTAACTGGTATTTACCCATAAATAATGTATATCAAGTTATACTAAAAATCCAAGCCGTCTCTGAAGGCAGAGTGCCCAAAATGCTGGCAGCATTTGGCAACGCTAATTTGTTGACGCCATGTGATAGGAATGCTCCGATAACCTGTGGACTCGATGAAAAGTTTGGTAAGACCGTTATAAATTGCGTGTGCCCCAGGAACCCAACGACTAAGGCTTTTCCCCCCAAAAGGTTTAAATAGGTATCCTCGGTCAAGATATTTTTACCCGAACGACCGGGTGTGGGCGTAGGTATTGTTGGAGCCGGTGATCAGTACGTACCTAGTGCCTACTAAATATAATCATTATATATCTAAATTAAAATTATAGTAGACAAATTCATGATCACATAGCAAAACCGCTTCGTTTTGCCTACAAGCAATTTAATTCTGACACATTTTTTAATCGTGCTATAAATTGTATTAGAACACGGCACGAGACTAGTTGAAATGAAATAGTTCCAACCAGGTAGCAAAGCAACCCGCGACTCGTAAATCACGTAACTCATCGATCTACCTTCGCAAAGTAGAGGAGACATTATTATATGCGAGTATTATTGACTTCGTTTGCGTGTGCTGCCTCTAATTACTGTGACGATTATGTATTGTCTTTGTTTTTACACTTTTACGCGTCGGAATGGAAAAGTTGAACGGCTTTGCTATGATGAAATAATTGATAATTTTCTTTGTGGCTTATGTCATGTGTTAATTGCCATGTTTTTCTCACGTAAGGTGTATGAGGCAAACAAAATTTCGCTGTTACATGTGTGGGTGTCGTAAGAGGCGACTAAGGGATATCTTCTGGGGGGCGGGCAGCAGCGCCCCCTGCATAACAAATCTGCCACCAAACTGCGATCCCCAACCCGCATGCCCAGCGTGGGGATTATGGGCATTACCCCCCCATGAGTTAAACGCCAATAAGGCGTTCATCAGGGGGAGGCCTGCGTCCAGCTGTGGACCGATACAGGCTGTGGATGTGGATGTGGATATAATTGTAAATCATCAGCATAAAAGCGGTAGGAAGAAGAGATTCGTTTGGAGATAAGCTATGTTGTAGTAGGTGCCTTCTAGTTTAGCCCTTTCCTAAAGGCATATTTTAAAGGCAGGAAAGTAGGCATAGTACAAATTAGTACCGTCGCTCGACTGGAAAGGGCAAACCATTTGTGATACACCATCATCGCCCACATCTTCACTTTCCATCAGGTGAGATCGCGGTCTGTGTGGCTTAGAATTTGCACCACCCCATCTCTTCCCGTATGCGTCATAAGAGGCGGCTAAGGTATATCCACCGGGGGCGGACAGCAGTGCCCCCTGAAGAACAATTGTACCACCGAACTGCGATCCCCAACCCGTATGTATATTGTATGTATGGCATTTTTGAGTTTAAGTTTGAGTATGCCCAGCGTGGGCGCTTATCAGGAGGAGGCCTGCGTCCAGCTGTGGACCAATGCAGGCTGTTGAGGTTGAGATCGCGGTCAAACGATGGTAATTTGACGCTAATAGATCGAGGCACTAAATAAGTTACTTCCACACGAGATAAATACTGTGCTTTTCATTACGAATAGGAAAATATAAACAAAGAAAAGTCAAAAGCGGGAGAGTAAAGTATAAACAAATAAGTAGTAAAGGAGGTAGAAAAACAAATATGTAATAGAAGTAATACTAGTTGAACGAGTAAACAATCTAAAGATAGCTCAACTAATCCTTAACAATACCAGCCGGAAGCGTTAACAATTTACGCGATTGATGAGAAATATTTTTAGTACCTAGGTAGGTATTCCTCGTTAATTGTGTTTCATCGAAATTGGTACACGTACACCTCTACACCACACACACAGGTGTACAATAGTTACCAAAACCCCCAATAACACCTCACCCCCTTTTCACCCCCGTAGGGGTGCATTTCCAAGAATTCACAATACACATTTATAATGTTAGTTGCTAGGGTCAACAGGAACTTGCCTCAAAAAAACGAAATTTAAGTTTTTGTTTCGGTTTCGTCATTGATTTATTAAAAACGTTTTTTAAATCAATGGGTTTCGTGTAAATCTTATGCAAGCGACATAAAATTGGTTATGCACGACAACGAAAACAAATCTTTCCTCTGCCGAGTAAGTAATGTATCAGGTAGGTACCTATTTGGTATTTAATATTCTTACAGTGAGTATGTATAATTACCACAATAGTGTTTCGCTCGTTTTACTTTGTAGCGGGATCATTTTTCTCTGGCTAATATACCTATGCTAAATGATGTAATCCAAAGTTCGATTACCATTATCATAATCATTGACAGCTCGGTAAGTGAGTGCGGTAACTTCTCACTCAATGCACACCGTTACATTACAGTCGAATGTTACCGCGTGTGATGTGATTACGATTGATCGTTTCTGCGGAAGACTGATATTCTTGCAGTTCTCGTCATTATAGGTACTAATTTATTAGACTTCTTCACAATGCACTGCACCCTCTAAACACACAGACTGAAAACTCGTAGAAGTTAAATTAAATATACCACGCTGTTCAATAATCCTCCGGCGCGGTGGGCAAAGACCTGCGACACAGCTTACTTGCGGGTTCGATTCCCGCCTCGGAACGGCCCTGGCGGCGCGGGCGCCAAATGTTTGTAGATGTATTTACATATATTTGATCCGGTGATACGTTATGGGGGTGTCTTTAATGGGATCCCAGAGATTTCAGCGAGATTAGATATTTCGCTATTCAATTATCTAATTTACATTTTTGATCGATTTCGGAGATTAGGAGAAAGGCAAATTTTGCGACTGTATTGGAAAGGTCCACCTAATCTTCCATTCCTATGGTATGACTTTCGATCTAGGGTCATTGCGCCTGTTTGCGTCCAATTAGCGGAGTTGTCAGATTCAGATATCGAAATAAATATTTTTTTTTGAGCTTTTAAGAATAAAACTGATTGCACCACATGGCTAATATACTCTATTTTCACATGAAAAATAGACTTTCTTCTTAAATTTAACTGTTAATTTTAAAATAATATTTTAATCCGAAATACCTCATTTTACCAGTTCTCGTCCAAAAATTCCAGTTTGCGTCCCTATTTTTCCCAGATCTCGACCACCATATATCTGATAGGAAACTTACTTAGAATAATCATAATCTTCAGCCTGTATTAGTCCTCTGCTGGACATAGGCCTCAGAGTCCTGAAATCTTGGTCTTGTGGTCTCGTCGTTGGGAACGAGGGGTATGTGCAACGTATAATCTGCCATAGAATGTCCTCCCATCGTGCATTCTAAGCTTCGTCAGGTGGCTCCAGCCAAGCTCCTGAGTGAATACTTTGTACCCTCGGTTCAGGTCGGACTTGTCTGACGAAGTCACTTAGGTGGTTTCCCGTCTTTTTTTTGCCATCAGCCCGAAAGACACATCCGAGAGTTTGGATTGCTTGCCAGTACGCTGATTTTGGCAGAACTTGATGCCCTTGTGCCACAACGTTTCAACCAGATTGTGTAAGGCCTCGTCAGAGTCATCAGAGGGATCCAAGGCAGCGAATCTATTCCCCAGAAGCTGCCGGAACTTCTCGGTGCCCGCCATGATTTGGATCGGATTAGGTCGGAGCGTGGATTTCATCAGACGGTTTCTTTCAAGCTTTAGGTTGATATCCAGAGAGCCTCGGAGCAGTCGGTGATCAATAATCAATAAATATGCTCCACTTCATCATCCGATTATGCCGAGGTCGGTGCGCAGACCTGACTTACTGTTCCCTGAATACCTGTCAACATAGGTACTGGAGATTTCTTGAACGTAGTTAGCAAGGGCATTATTGATGAGGAAACCTACGTCACGCTGGGATGTTTTATCACCCTCGCGAGAGTAAAGAAGATGGCCCGAGTCTAGGGTCTAGGTGTCCGCCCCCTCTCTACGGAATTCACTTAACCCCAGAAAATGCCATTTAATGTTCCACTTCCAACAGCGCTAGGTGATGGTCAAACCTCAAAGTTCGGTGTGACCTCACCCGAGGATTCTTCGCACCCCTGACCACAAGGCTGGCATGGTACCCGTCAACGCCCTTCACGTCAACGCCGGGCACTTTGAACCTTTTTGTGGGCTATCTATCATTCATTGAGGGTTTGGGCCATGACCCACCACGCTGGTTAGCGTGTTAGTGGGTTGTTTTGTCATTGCCTCGTTTGTTGGTTGGATTTAGGAATTAGGAAGCACCGCGGGCAGTAGGAAGGCCGCCTTACCTGGCGGCACTCCTGTAGGTGTGTCCATCGTTCGGCATGCGTTCCTCTGGTTTTTTGCCTTATCCATGTTCGGAATTGTGAGAATGCTAGGGGAGGAGTGGACGTGGGCCTCTCATATTCATCTCTTTTAGGTGTCTCTCCTCATATAGTTGTATCTGGTAGTGTTTCTCTTGTATAGGTTTGCTGGGCATTCTGTCACAGGGGGCGGCTTAGAGAGGTTCATAGGTTAAGGCTCTGTTTAAGATCTGAGTGTGAGGGTTTTCTATGCCCCCCCAGAATCTAATGTTTTGTAGTCTCAAAGCCGATAAGGTCTCCTCTTGTTGTATATATAAGTCTAGTGGCGCTATGTCTAGGATTACCTCCAGGGCAACGCCCGGTGTAGTTCTCATGCAGCCTGTTATCGCTGAGCACACCAGTCTTTGGAATCGTTGCAGTTTGGTTATTGAGGTTTATTGTATTGTATAGGTATTTTTGAAAGTAGTAGTGGCTATCACTAGCTACTAGTATACAAAAATACCTAATAAACATATAACCTTTATTAGTATTCTATATTTAGAACTCTGATGACTGGCACTGTGTTTAATTATACGCAGATGGTCGATATCTGGTCTTATATAGTAGTTCTCGACCACAATATTTTTAAATAAAATTGCATATAGCTTATTTCAAATAAAGTAAAATTGAATGAAATATGTTAAATACACAATACTGGATAACTCAATGACTTAATATACAAAATTCTATTACATTATTGTTAAGTTTACATAATCAATAAAGCTAAGGTCGAAATCAGGACGTCATTTAATCTTGTCCAATTCCCGACCATAAGAAATTTCATGACTTAGTATTTTATAGTTCGTTGCTCCGAGCCTGGACGAAATATGGTTTTTAGATACCTTACGAGCATAAGGTTCAAATTTAATAAAATGTTTGAGTAAATTTTCATACAATAATTAATACAAGAAACCACCTTATTGACACGATATGTCCGATTCGCGTCCAGCCCGGTCTAAAACGGGACTTTCTCAAATATCGTGGAACAGTTCTCGTCCACGTAATATTTCAAATTTATTGACTATAATTTAGGCAGAATTACACAAATTCATATTTTTTAATCCAAAATGAAGTCACACTAATAACCATCAACTCTGAAATGCATAAAAATAATGTAAAACTTAGCGTTGAATTTGCGACACGCTGCTATTTTTCGCGTTGATATAGACACGTTTGGTCTTGTTGACGGCGGACCACAAATTGATTAATTTATTTTACTTATAATTGCTGGTGCTTGTGTTGTGTAGTTAGCTTGTATGCGTAGCTTACACATCCAGGTTGTTGATATAATTTAATGTCTTTGTGTGAGAGTGCAAATAAGGCTATTTTCGACAAAAAGTAACTAATAGTGCCGCGAAAGGTCGTGAATGGGGCCTGGACGCATAACAGGCGCATCTACCCTAGGACACGAAACCTACGCCGTATTTGTTCAATTGTTTTGTTTAGTACCTATTACTACTCGTATTTATATATGAACGTATTATAAGCTGAGAGATTTGCCTCGTGCTCCGCCACCGTGGGTGTCCATCGCGTGGGTGTCCATCGTTCACCCTAGGCCAGACGAAGGGCAAAGGGGTGTTGTATCTGGCTGGATCAATACTAAAAAGAGCTAGGTAGCTGCATCCATGTATATGGCTATCTCAGATGCACGTCGCGCCCTGCACCGTTGCCAAGGCAACGGCCCGGGCTCGAGCTACCCACCCCCCAGTGCCGCCAGGTAGTGTGCTATTTGGAATGGCTATTCCCTTGGTCTGATTTTTGATTTCATTATGTTGCTTTAAACGAATCTGTCGACAATTTATTGTAGTCCGACGTATATTACTGTAAATATACCTACCTAGTGAATATGGCTACAATATATACATTGTTAACCTACCAGTAATAATTATACTACTTTGTAAATTATACCTACAGCTATATTAAATAAATACAAACCTTAAAATTCTGAACATGGACAAATTCGATAACAGATTCGTGGAACCCATTTGTTATGGCTAACTTGATAACTACAAGAAGCCTTTGTTAGTTTATTCATATGGAAATACAATATCAATGGATTTTGCTCTACGTACCTACACTACCTACCTATAGCCGTTGGTAACTAGGTAGGTAGGTAGGTACCTTGCTCTTGTATAGGTATCTGTATCTGATATAGCATCATCATAACATAATAATGCCGAATTATGAAGAGCAACTGATTTTTACTTAGGTAGAAATATTATGTTCTAACCCTTAAAAATCAATGGTTCTAACATATTCTTTAAAAACAAAATATTCGACTACCAGCAAAATCAGCACAGACAAAATATGAAATACCTAAATGCTCGTAATGAACAAGTTGGTTCTATCAGACACTTCTCATACCTACTGAAGGCAATCGATGCATCTGGTTTTTGACTGATATAAACTAACGCGCATATTTCCATACCTACCTAGGTAGGTATAGGTAGACAAATTTCGTCTAAAATTTGATTTTAGTGCGTATTTCCTGAGGTACCTATTATATATCCGTAATGTCGGCAAGCATTTTAGAGAACAACAGTAACTCTATCTAATATGACATGACATAACTACGTAGGTGTAGGTGCATGTCGTGTGTTCGGTGCACTACACTCATCTAATCACAACGAAGTGAAAGTTAGTTTTTGCTGGAAACGCGCTCCATCTCGATCGCTATTCTACATTGTATTTCATAATAGGTACCTATAATAGTTAAAGATACGTAAGATTAAAATGAAAATCTACGTAATTTTTGTATATAAGGAAAAAAGAAAAGATTACCATGAACCAGGGAAAATTATACGTCTTTTAGACTCTACTATCTACGTTATTTTTGTATATAAGGAAAAAAGAAAAGTGGCTACTTGTTATCAAACAAAAACGTTGAAAATCTTCTCTCGAAAATAAAACAAACTTGTGTTTCTGGTTGTCTTTATTGATTATGAGTACATTTTACTATTATTTCTTAGTTAAATACAATGCTTAACATACTTATTTAAATTCGAGTCTAAATCATATTAAACAAATTCTTAAAATAAAAACTGAAACTAAAGCGTAGCATAGATAGGTTACCTACCTAAGTTGATACACTAGGATGTCTAAAACAGGATTCCTAACCATATCGACCGCCCTTGCAACTTGACCTTTTGCTAGAGTGCTAGGATTAAAATTGAAGGTTAGTAAGTAAGAAGACATATCTTGCATTAAACTAAATTTTCTATGTTAACAAATCTTATAATTATCGCTTAATATTCGTCAATGGTTTTCCGCGTTTTTAGCTTAGGAACTTATAATTAATTACTTATAAACTTATATTATAATGGGATAGATAATATGTATGCCACGTCTTCATAATATAATATCATGCTTCGTAAGGAGAGCTCACTTACCTCGCGTTTGCCGTCTAACAGGATAAATAGAAATAGATAATGAGCTTTCTATCAGTTCCTGCCCACAAAAATGTCTTTTGTAGCTTCAACGTCAGGTCCTGACCAAACAATTTTATAAAAAGGAATACTCTTGAACTATTTCCACCCCAATTATCTCACTGTAAACCTAATTATTATATGTGACGTCATAAGTTATATTTTCAATATTCAATGCGGGCAGACGGGTAAGTTGACTACAAAGAAGACGTTTAGCTCTATCAGAGCAGCTAGAGTCAGGTAGCCTATGTAGACCAGGGAGCAAGTTACACCTATCTTCCAGTCCAGTTGGAACCGGTTCAAGGCCAAGCAGCCATATAGAGTGAAGAGGGTTGATAGCAGGGATATCGCGCTGTAGGAAAGGCCGCTGGAATTGATGGTTACCTGCAAAGTAGAGATAAATAAAGTATCTACCCATATTACAAGATCTGCGCAGTTTCGGGCTAGGTGCATGAACTGTCTAGCATAATTTATGTAGGTACAAGATCATAGAATTTCAGCTGCTTACTGGCTTTGAGATTCCCTGTCTGTATAAAAGTAGCCTACATTTGTGATTTGATTACCGAAAACTCAAAAACCAGCCCCTACATAAACTTATTTTTGTTATGAAACACGTGGGTACACAACAACTAAATGAGGAAAATCATTATAAGCAAATAAAAATTAGTACGAACCCAATGGTTGCCTGGCGACGAAGGATAAAAAAGGCCTTTAACCAGCCATGGTAGACCCAAGCACAGGAGAATGTCAAACGTGTTCGAACCTATAGAATTGCTGATGCCCATTGTTCCGTGACCTGAAAAATCACGAAAACAGAATTTGGGTACCTATTCTTTAATTGTGTAACATGTGCCTATAAATTGGGAACGTGCGCAACAATAGCTTTGTGTAGAAGTACATATGTACTTAGGTAAAGGTACATAGATTACTGCCATAGATTAGGTAATGTTAGAACGTAGGTAGGTACTTAGCTATCGTACTGCGGTTTTTAAACTAGGGAGTGCGATGTAATGTGAATTTGACTAATGAGTAGAGGCCATATTCACCTCTACAACCGTCTGCGATGCATAGTCAGTTAGGTATTACATCAGAACTCGTCATTCATTGATCAATTCAGGACGGACTTTTTCTGTATTAGAGGAACGACGAAAGAGATGTATTTTTCTGTGGAAGCTCGTAACACCCACTTGAAGTACGAGCATAACAATAGATATTGAAGTAGGTAGGTAGGTACTTTTCTTATGAATATATAATTCAAGTTCTTCTAGGAACATTTTCCATACAAATAATAAATATTTGCTCTGAAATCGGTTACCAAGGTTCTTTCTTATTGACATTAATTGTTACCAACAATATGTAGGTACATAATTTTATTGGGTACCTCACTCTGCCGTATCAGACAAGCAACATTGTAATGACAAAATAAACTTATGCATACAATGTCATGTTTCAAGTCGAACGCACATTTTATCGACCACACCCAGGCGTCTGTCTGTCTTCTAACGTAGGTATTTACATTTTGCACTGTTATAAAAAATACGATCGGCAATATTTCTAAGCGCGGCGTGTGACCCTTTGCCTTTTCTTGAAAACGGAAGTCTTCAGGCGCCGCCACCTATTTTCTCTTACTATTGCGTTTAAGGCGAAAGTGGCGCCCCCAACTATTATATCTTATTATTACGTTGAACGCAGGAATTTTTAAAAATCCTACGTTCAGTTTGTGGTATCTATTGTAAGCTATTTAATAATGCCTCTGTAATAGTTTCATTTTGTAAAGCTTAGGAAGAGATACGAAGTTGCGCTTTTTGGCCACCAAACTCTATTTTTGCATCTCCTCCTAAACTATAAGAGATAAAATTATAGAAGAGGTATCAAAAAATAGCTTATAATAGATACCACAAACTGAACGTAGGATTTTTAAAAATTCCTATGATAAACGTAAAAATATGATAAAATAGGAATTTCTGTCAGATTGGCTCGGGTATGCGCCTTAACAATCGATGGTTTAACATCGGAAATTTTAAAAACCCATCGTACAGTTTGTAGTATCTATTATAATATAATAATAAGTTATTTATTAATGCCTCTGTAATAGTTGTATATATAATAGTAGTTTTATTTTGTAAAGCTCAGGAAGAGATACGAAGTTGCTCTATTTGGCCACAAAACTTGCTTAAACTATACAAGATAAAACTTTTACAGAGGTATTAAAAATAGCCTATACTCGTAATAGATGCCGCAAACTGTACGATGGCATAAATTTTCTGTGTTAAACGTAATAATATGATAAAGTAGGTAGCTCTGCCATGTTGACTACGGTTATTTTTATTGAACGTACCTATGTGCGTGTACCCATATCAACCCACCAAATTGTAAATGTTTCTATGTCCAGCGTTTAAATGACTTCTAAATTTAATACTGAGAGACAGTTAATGCAAAATAAAAAAACAAATCCACTCTATATACCAAGCTTGCCAGGCATTTGCTAAATAAATCCCTACCATATATCAATCTTGGTTTGGGGTACGTCGGAGCCGTAACCAAACTCTTTATGATTCCCAATTTATTTTATTGATTTGGCACAAGCATAATCTAAAGTAAAGGTGAAGAAATGGGACCTGAAATACAGCTTGGGCTAAGGAGTTTATCTAATAATAGGTACTTACCTACATTGTGTGTGTCAAAATAAATAATATAATTAATCTTTACTGTAATTCTTATTGTGTTTCTTTATTTATCTATGTACTGTTTGTCTTCCAAATAAAAAATAAATATAATAAATAATTAGGTTAATGAAACTTAGATCGGTACTGACCGGGTCCCGGACGGACAATGGCCATTGTGGAATGCCCAGCAGGGGATGGCGGGATAAGCTGGACGCTTTCCACAAGACGTGGGCCCTTCTGGCAGGAAACCGTGAGTGAAAGTAGGGTAGGAAGGCATTTGCCCTGCAGTGGGTGGACACATCAAGCTAATTAATAAATAATAATAATAATAATAGGGCCGGCCATATCTCGCGAAGAACCGATCCGCTGGAGTAAACGAGTTCTTGAGTGGAGACCGCGACTCGGCAAACGTAGTGTAGGACGCCCTCTGGCCAGGTGGGATGACGATCTGCGAAAGACTGCAGGCAGATGCTGGATGCGTCAAGCTGAAGACAGGGCGCTACGGCTCTCATTAGGGGAGGCCTTTGTCCATCAATGGACTAATAGGCTGATGATGATGATGATGATGATGAATAATAATAATGAAATCTACCTTGCCTGGTAACCAAGACACTGGAGACTGCCTCTGGCAAGCTGGTACCCGCCGCCAAGACCGTGAGACCGATGATGCTGTCAGGCAGGCTGAGAGTGTCTCCTAATAAATAACAATATTATGTTACAAAAAGAAAATTATGAAAAATCATTCATGACTTTTCTTTATTAAAAGTAGCACATGTCCTCCAGGATACAACCTAACCTTTTTGCCGAACAATAAATTATTTCGGACAATACCTAGTACCTACCTAATACCTGACCTAGTCACTGGAGACTAATAATTTAATTTTGATTATTGTTGAACTGACATTATTATTATTATTTTAGGCCCTTTTACAGCCAACCATTTGTAATTTATAATTAGATAGGAGTATGTGTTTATGTAAAATTACCGTCTGTCTGTTTATTTTTTTTTCTCTCCTGCGTAAAATCCCTTAGGTATAGTGTTCTTTTTTGTATTCTTACAGTATAATAATATTTATTAATTATGTTTAAATTAGATTACAACTATGGTGGAATAAATGAAATGAAATGAAAAAACTAAAAGTCACTGGTAGAATATCATATTTTTTTAAAGTTAAACTGTCTATATATGTATATTGTCATCAGAACAGAACTAAAGGTGCGTGCCAAATATAAGATCAATCCTTCAACGGGAAGAGTCATATTTATATTAGTAGATTTGACCCAAACAAACCAATAAACCGGTCACGCTAAATAACTGACGGTCAAGCTAAATAAATCCGTAACGACGCGACGTAAATATCAGCAGCCTCTGGAGGTAAACAAGATGATTCCAATCATTGCATGTAATTAGGACGATGCCTTATGAGGTCGCGTTGTAGAACTGTGCATCCCATAAGCTTATGGGATGTACTACAACTCTGTAGTAAAAAATATGGCAGTACACACTCAGCTGAGTGTGTACTGCCATATTGTTTACTACAGAGTTTGCTTTACTCTATTTCTATGGAAATGTTCACACTCAGCATACAGTATGCTGAGTGTGAACATTTCCATCGAGAGTGCCATCGACGACGGTCTGTAGTAAACAGTATGATATTCGATGGCAGTTCACTCTCAGCATACTGTATGCTGAGTGTAAACTGCCATCGATTGCCATCGAAGACGGTTTGTAGTAAACAGTATGATATTCGGTGGCAGTTCACACTCAGCATACTGTATGCTGATCGCCATCGATTATATGTAACCAGTGTTGCCAGAAGGTTACAATCTTACGTTTTTCTTTTGACTAACTTTTGACCCCCTTGCGTAACATGTAAGTAATTTTTATAATCTAAGGCAATTTTCGTAGCATTTGAAAAGTACGAGATTTCTAATAGGTACAAGATTTAGACGTGAGCTCCTAAGTAAACATTGTGAAATACAATAACAAAATTTTTCGAAGAGAAATTTCGTTATTGTATTTTTATAAAAATAAATTGTTAATAGGTATTTTAAAGGTTTCTTGTTTCATTTTTATCGAGGCAACGTGAGCGCTTTACGTAGGCGCTCACGTTGCCTCAACATTCAACAATACGAAAATAATGACATTTCCAAATCTTTGTTTGCTAGCAAACTTCGAAAAAAATTCAATCTGAGAACGGGGTGTTATTTTTAAAATAGGCACCATTGTTCCTTATGCAGAGGTCACTATGAGAAAGTCTGAAATTTTAAGACACAGGTACGAAAATCGCTTCTAAGAAGTCATGTCATCGATTCAAGTAAAAAGAAAAGCAAACTTGTACTTATCTCGAACCTGGACGTTTTGAAAATAAAACTGACACAATTTATATTTAGATCTCGATTGTGTATAAAACGTGATGTCTAAAATTAATAAAATCCATTGTTTTTATATCCTTTAAATCATTTTAGTTATTTTTCGGAATGACTAGGTACCATTTTTTATGTAGGTACATGCTATGATATTTGATATCTCCGCCCATGACCGATTTTGCTAATTTATTCACTTTTCACATTTCTATTGTATAGAGAATGATCCCGAGGTGATCCCTTAGAAATGTTATTCCCGAGGGATTAGTATTTATCCCGTAAAACTTAAAAAAGCGAATAATTTTCCCAATTATTGGTAACTGATGTGTCCATGGCAACGGGCATAAACAGGAGACCTACGGTATCTAACACAGGTGCACTCTATATTCCCTCATTCTCTTATGGATAGGTTGTACATAAATTCATTAGTGCCATGGTCTCAGTAATTCGCACGTTCGTCACTTCCTAACAATATGTGTTTGCTAGTTTTTAAGAGGTATTGTTACGCCTGCGAAATGTGGTTATGTATCATCTATGTATAATAGTCTGTTAAAGAAATTTTTCTGATGAGGTTGATGCTCACATAACACCTCTATAACTCGTAATTCGTAGTTTGACGAATTCCTCGTTAAGGAATGAAACGTTGGTGTTCTTCCAAAGCAAATAAGGTTCGAAGTTAACCCATTAACATCCGCAATGACCTCTGTAACTGTTAGAAGAAAATTCATTCTGAAGCAAATACCCCAACAAGCATAGGAATATTATAACGATTAAAGTTGGAATGTGTGGATGGATGTTTGTAAGTAACTTCTTCAGGAACAATATTACATGGTAAACCTACCTACGTATACATTTCAACAGTGAAGATTCATCTTCATCTCAAATAATACGAGACCACTACTCCTATGTTATGATTTACTAGGAACCGCTAGAAAAGACAGAAGTGACCTATCTTCCACGTAGTATCATTTATTACTTCCTACTTCGCATTCACCGGTCACTCAATAAAGTAGGTACCTACAACGAGTGTATCAAAGGTTAAGGAACTTGGACTCAATCTACTTCATTTAAACCCCCACGTTTTACGTTTTGAAGAGATTTTGGACTCGTATCGTTTTGTATTGTACTCTACTCTACATTGTTCGGGTAAAAAGACTGAACAAACAATTGCCACATCTCGAGATGAGTTTCTTCTAGACCAGAATTATGTATCATCGAGATAGAATCATCCACAGAAACTTTAAATTACATGTTTTTTACCCGAACAATGTAGAATAGAGTACAATAGAACCGATTTGGTTATTAACAAACAATTGCTACATCTCGAGATGAGATTCTTCTAGACCAGAATGATGTATTATAGAGATAGAATCATTGCATGTTAGCATCATTCATTGACGCACTAAGATAACATTATGTATGAATGACAACATTAAATTTCGTTTGGAAGTACTGTCAACTAAATCTTTTAAGGTAGTAGCCTCTAAGAAAGGACCAGATAAATTCACTAACTTTTTAACATCGTTTCGTAAATCTATGAAAATAGTGGCATAACCATAGAGGCGAAGTATATTATTATCACACATTTACAATTATAGTAGGAATTACTTAAAACAATTAAAATAAAATAATGCGTAGAAATTTTCATATACGCATGAAAAAGAGAGTATACTCGTCAATCACTTACCGACAATAGTAATTATCCAAGCAACTAAGTAGGAAACTCCCCCAATCCAAGCGATGCACATGAAGAATGTCAGAGGATACAGTTTCGGCCGCCGTCGGCAGTCAGGGATGGTTAACCAGAGCAGGAGACTGCTCGACCAGGTCACAAGCCAAAACACCTTCGCGAAGAATGAAGTCTTCTCACCCGGCCACGACCAGAGGGAACTTGTGCTGGTATCTGAAAATTAGCACTCAACAGTATAGAGGGGTTCTAAAAGCAAGATGCAGCAAGATATCAAAACCGTTTTTTTCCAAATATATAATTGAATTCGATTTATAGTTTTTTTAAACAAAATCAAATGACAAGTAATGTCGATCACTTAGGAGACTATACATGTTTTTTCACCATAGAAGGTCTTTTGTAAAAAAAATCCTGATCACGGCAAACTGCGGCTAACAGTTTTAACCGATTACGCCATAAAAATTAGCACAGTTATTCGCTATAGCTATTAGCTATAAAAAACATACTGAGAAAATTCCTTGAAACTTTGTAACGTTGACTTAGAAAATATTGGACAAGGGTATAAAAAGGTGAATATTTCAAAAATGTCTAAAAACTCAAAACCAATTCTGATGCTCCTACCCGTAGGTAAAGGCTTGACCACTCATTGCGGAACACCCTGTATGTAATGTAGCATTTTATATTTAATGCTCAGACTAAATTCGTGAGCGTGAAAAAAGCAAATTCGTGAGAAACTACCCAATTTTTTTCCAAAAAATTAATGACCAGCCCCGCCGATACCAAACTAGATATAAACATAACCTGGTGAAGCCGGAATCAAAACTAAAAATCCACCAATCCTCCCCCAACTCTATGGCGGTAAAAATTTACAATAAAATCCCAGAAAACTTAAAATGTCTAGATACACAAACAAACCAATAAACCTTTAATTAATTAAAATGTCTAGATAAAAATAACACTTTCGAAAGCAAACTGAAAGAGATGCTCATAAAAAAATGCTATTACAAACTTGACGATTTCTTCAATGATCCTTTTAGCGACTCGCAAATTAAATTATAAATTAGTATAATATTAAGTTCACTATTATTAATTTTAAGATACTGCGCTATACCTGCCTGTTCTCCATTGCAACACCCAAAATGGGTACATACTGTGATCTTAACTTAAACTCACCTTATCACTAAGACCTGATTGTATGAATGCAATAAATACTGAATACTGAATACTGAAATAGATAATCCGAGATTTCATAAATAGCGTATAACGCTACGTTTCCGCCGTATCATTGTAAGGTAGACCGATACTCAGGAATATGATTATTATTTTTAGCTGTTACTGTCCCACTGACGGGCAAGGATAGCAGCTACAGATAGTTAAAAGCTTTTTTACCTGACCCAGTGGAGTCGTGCCGAGGGGACATCTCCAGACCTTGTTCGGGGTCATTTCTTAGCGCCGCCGTACGGCTGACTCTGCGTGGCGATTCTAATACAGGTACTTTTTCTATGAATAAAAAAAAAATATTAGATCTATAATAGGTACTAGCTGCGCCCCGAAGCTTTTCACGCGTACTGATTTATAGGATGATAAGTAGCCTATGTGTTATTCCAGGCGTAGAACTACCTGTATCTATAATTTCAGCCCGATCCGTTCAGTAGTTTGAACTTGTGAAGTTGTGAACATGCGCAACAAACATACATACATATTTACAAATTTTCGCGTTTATAATATTAGTAGGATTACGAGAACTATTATAATAATTCATTCAAGTTTGCAAGGTTTGATTCTAAAATTTAAGCTTCGTTTTAGTAGGTAACCCTACTAATCGTTCAAAGTATTGAACTATTAGTAATGTAGTTCTAGAAATGAGAAACGAATCCCAATGAACACAAGCAAACTTTTAAAACAGGTACAGTGAAAATAGGTCAACGCTTCCAACTATTCCTTATATTCGAATTCTCTCTTAGCGGCCCTGTGGCGCAACGGATAACGCGTCTGACTACGGATCAGAAGATTCCAGGTTCGAATCCTGGCAGGGTCGGGAATATCTTTTGCATTTTTTCGAGGTTTTTATAACTTTTTGGGGAAGAATGTTTTTTTACAGTACAATTACCAAGTGTCGTGTGCTTGATCAGTAATGGTGAGATTTCCGTGTATGGCTTAGGTTTATTGAAATAACAGCAGCCACTTCTTACGAATCTGCCCAAGCTCCCGTTGAACACCATAGCTGTAAGAATGGTTGTTTATAAATTGACATAAATATACCTAGATATTTATATTTTTATTAAGTACCTTTATCAGTTTTATAGTACCCATAACAGAAGCTCTGCTTAGCTTCGGGCAGATAATGCTGTGCGAATTGTCCAACATTGTCTATTTATTTATCTGCAGACTGTAGCAAACAATCTACATTTTTACTCTCAAAGTATGGAACTTAAAAGTAACACAAAAATGGTCCGGCGACATTTTTACCTTAACCCAAACGCAGATATGTTAACAAGTAGGGGAGAATCAGGTAATGGCGGTCAGTTAAGCAATTTTTGGAATAAAACTCAAAATATTAATCACAGCTTTAATAGGAACATAACATACCAATTCTACATTCAAGGACTATTATAATTTGAGACCAAAGTAATCATATTTGGAGTATCCATTTAAGGGGCACCAAAATAAAAAATAATGGCTTTGACCACCATTGTCCGCACTTGAGGGCAATGGTGGTCATGATGTTGATAATGTTGGATGTCACATACGGATTCTGTAGCGGAATCCCAACCAGTGCAGGCAGAGTGATCCCACAGGCCACTGGAAGTGCACCGGTACCATACCTCGTTATTTTGGCCGAATTCTCCGCTTAAAAGATAGACAAAGACAACAAGACAAAGGCTTATTTTCTGATTCCTCATCATCATCAGCATCATCTACGCAGAGGCCCTCAAAATCTACGTCAGTCAATGATAAGTCATGGTCTTCCTGATGAACTTTCCATTTAGCCTTTTTCATACCTTCCCTGTTCTCATTGGTTTATTCCCCTTCTTTGCCTTTTTGTTTTCCTTTTCCTTTTAAGATTTATTTTATTATTCTGTTAAAATTGTGTGGCAATTTTAAGCTTTCTGCTTATTCATAAGCCAGTTTTCTTACTTGGATAGCTGTGCAACCGTAAAATATTTAAGCCATTTTCTTCACCAATCTCTTTTTCAACCTCTGCAGAAAATACAACTTTTCGCCCTAGAGATGGGTTTTCAAACAATTGCTTCTTGTTGGAAATGGAATTCCAGTTTGATTGGCGACTTTTCTTATAGATATTCCATTAACGATTACCCTCAGAGTCTTGTCCAACATCTCCGAAGACCATGCACCCGGCATCGAAAAACAAATTATTAGATTTAGTTACCATACTACACTCATAATAACATTGCGTGCAATGATGGTCAGTTGACCACGATTACCCGCAACGGACTTCGAAGAAAATATTCTTTCTAACACAAACAAATATATATTTTGATTTAAACTGAGCATTACAACATAATGACAATGAACATACTCAAATAATAAGACAGCGATTACGTGAATTAAGGAATATTTCACGGCTTACCTCGTTAATTCGTTGAGACGAAAACTTACATCAGTTTGGCGCAAAAACAACAAACGCTCGCCTTGCAGGTACGTCGCGCGCGGAATGACAGCACAGGGTGCTCGACGGTCGCAGGCGGTGAGCAGAGTAACGTAATACACTTCACACGCGTAGAGGACTGTTTATGATTTAGTTATGTGCTTGACCATCATTGCCCGCTGACCGCCATTACCTGATTCTCCCCTAAACTAATCGCACCAAATTCTTTTTTCTGGCATCGTCTAAAGGGTAAGTATCATTTCCTCTAAAAAAGCAGCTGGTCTAATAAGCAAGTGGTCTAAAAGCAGTGTCTTAGTAGGTACAAACTGCAACTGGCAGATAATGGTTTAAAAAGCTTTTCGCCTACAACGCAACTGTTCTGAAAAAACTCGGTAAGATAGTTTTAAAAGTTATATTAAAATAGTTTGATTGAGTTACAATCTAAAATTGAGATCTACAATTGAATCGGGACTCGTTAATTCTTTTGAATGATTGAAAAGTAGGTCTTGCTCGTCTTGCTTGCAAAGTACCTACCTATACGTCGAAATGTGGTAAAAAAGGATAGTTTGAATGCGGAAAAGTTGAAGATTGAAGGATATAATATTTTTGTGGACCCTTACAGGGTTAACCAAGTTAGCATGGCATGCCATTAGGTATAATTACATCATAACCAGATACCTCGATTTATCTTAGGTAGAATCCAATAAAGACTAACAAATATTTAAATCGTTAGATGGGCCCTTTCCGTAGTGAGACCGCGTCGTGTTCGTTACCAAACGAAGTTTGTAAACTTACAAACTTGTCTTTGTCTTTTGGAATCAGTGAATTGCATTGAATTACTATTACTACTATTCAGCTCACTAGTGAATTGAGTGTTTTTGTGATGGGATCACAAAAGTTCATACCTACTATATGATTGCTCAATAAAAAGCAATATTAACAGTTAGGATTAATGACAAAAACACAGATTTTATCTATTCATAGTGTGCGTGCGTCGGCATTTTGTTACTGGACGCGTTCAAACAAAATGCCACGATTTTTGCGATTTTGGCGTAAAGGCCAAAATCGCATAAATCGTAGTAAGGTTACGGCTAACGATTTAAATCTTTGCAGACTAAGGTCTCCTGACTCAATAACGAAGAGGAAATTGCTTGAAACAGCTGGTATTCAACTAAATTGTTTCGATTGCAAATTTACCTAGTTCTAATTTATGTCTATTACATAATCGATTATAATTTTCTTCGATAAAAAATAAACATTTATACATACCCAAAATATAGAACGTGTACATGAGCACAAGAATCAGGGCTTCATGCCAGTAGACCTTATCATCTAGCAGGGTTAGGATAAGAGCCACTACCGCCACCGCGTACATCATGCAGTCTCGAGAGACTGACCACCAGTCCAGTTCTATAGCCTGTTGAGGAAAGAATATATCTTCTAATCAAAAATCTAATAATCAGTGTGGTAAAAATATGTGGTTCGAAAACATCATTTCCTTATAATAAGGTTTCATGTTTCAACTTGGTGCTATCGCACACGTTTTTCTCTAAAAAATATCTGATATATGATTTTTCAGGATGCAATTTTGTGTGGATGTAATTTTTGCAGCGAAACGTTCGGCGGGCCAACTATTGCATTATTTTACAATATAAATCTATTAAGATTTAAAGCGATATAGCATTTGTGTTCGCATACATACTTTTGCACTATAAATTATGTAAGGCGATTTTTTTAATCAGACTCTATACATATGTATAATATGATCGCTGTGTGGTGCTGGTTTAGAATTTGCATTTTCCCGCGGGTGCCGTCTTACGGCGACTAAGGGATATCCACCGGGATCGGGCAGCAGCGCCACCTGCAGAATAATTCTACCACTGAAGTGCAATCCCCAACCCGCCCAGCGTAGGGATTAAATGTACTACCAGGGTACCGTTGATTGGTGAACAGATGGGGCGGAGCAAATTTCTTTCGGATAATAAGGCGCTTATCAGCAAGAGTCCTGCGTCCTACAGTGGACCACTATAAAAGGTTATATATAGGCTGTTGAGGAATGTAGGAAGGTACTTACCGTGTTAGCAAAGAGTGCGCAGCAAGCTGGCACCGCGAGGACATTGAAGACTGCAGAACCGACCACGGCTCCCACGCCCAAGTCTCCCTCCGTGACAAAGGTCCCGACACAATTGATGAACAGCTCTGGACTCGAGCTCGCTGCCGCCATAAATGTAGCCCCGGCAATGTCGGCTTCCATGTTCAATCCTAAAGCAACAGAAGACTATCAAAATCCAGTAACATGAAGAGAATCCAAGCAAGCGGCGGCGGCGTAATTAATAAATAAGTTGAAGTTGAAGAGGATCCACTTATGGTTGTTTTATTCTTCTAAAACCTATATAGTGTTGGTATTATTTTTAAAAGGTAGAGGATCCAATAATGGTTGCTTTTTTCTGTTAGAATTGTGTTTTTTATTTTAAATACCTAACAAAAGCGGTTTTTCTAGTTACTAAAATCGATGACATGGTTCCTAAGAAGAGATCATCGTATGTCTTATTATATAAATGTATATGCCAACCTGTCTGTATATTATATCAAATGATTGCAATATCAACTTCAACAATAAAAGTAATATCAACTCACCGTTATCATTATTTATTATTTATTTAAAAATGTTTTTCCATGTAACCGCCTATAATTAGTTGAGCACAAGCGCTCTAAACCTTACTCTATTCCATTGTGTAACTTTGCTGTGTATTAACTATTGGTGGTTCAAATAAATAAATAAAAAAATTATTTCGCTACTTACGTTCGCATATCATTTCAATCGCTGGTACGAAGTAGTGCTCGCATACTGTTCCAAGTAAGAGGAAACAGTAAATTGCCACTAGGCAGTGTACCGCGATGAATCCCTGCGGAGAAATAAAAATCACATCACAATGGTATTCATTACAGACTTATTTTTGTTCGAGGAACACCAACGTTTCATTATTTCTTCAGATAAGTGTTTAGAGGGATGCGAACCGCTATACCGGGTGAGAGTACCTACCTAGAATCGCACTTACCCTGAAGGGACATCTTCAGGGTAAGTGCGGTTTCAGGTACTCGTTAAAGGTGTAAATGAAAAAAAAGGTATTCATGCTACACAAATCAGGGGTGATGGGGTGCTGATTCCACTAACACAATCGCCTCACGATGACAATATTATCGCGTATCAATTACCGCCATTGACACTATTTGACACTTTTTGGTATTCTTCTAACACGATTTTTTTTTCTTTACCTATGCCATAGCTATGACTATTACGATTATGACAACCGTTTGACAATTTGACCGTTCACACTGAAAAAATATAATAGTTAAATTTACTAAATTCTCAGTATTTTTTACAAAAGCAACGTGTAAAAATGGGTCCTACACACTTTTTTGTTAATTTAACTAAACACAAATGGTTAAACTTTTACAAAACTGGTTTAGTATTACTAACTCATAGCTTTTATAAACTATACAATACCAGTCATGCAATATTCACTCATTCTGTTTTGTATAATTTAAGGATTTTGTTTAGTATTTTTTAGTAAACCTGTTTAGTATATTTTACTCCATGATTTACCTAAAAGGTACTATACTAGTTTTGTAATACCTACTCATTCTGTTTCGTAGATTTAACGAGTTGTACTTAGTATTTTCTACTAAATCGGTTTTGTATATTTTACCCCTCAGCTTTTGTAGACTATACTATACTACTCATGTAATATCTACTCCTTCTGTTTCGTATAATTTAAGGATTTTGTTTAGTAAATTTCATTAAACCTGTTTTGTATATTTTACCCCTAATATACGTAAAATGTACGATAGTGGTATTGTAATATTCACTCAATCAGTTTCGTATAATTTACGGGTCATGTATGTATTTTTTGCTAAATAAGTATCGTCTAAAATACCATTATTGTATAGTACGTTCTACGAAATTTGTTTACTTATTTACTTTCGTATATTTTGCAACTTTACTTTGGTTGAATCTACAAACAAATTGAATAGGTATATAATACGCTTGACTTTTAACAGTAGGTATTGCTTTCGTAATATTTACATATTATCTTTTGTATATTCCACGCTTTTTTTATTATTGATATTATAGGGTACCTGGGTTTTTAAGTTGGCTACTTACGGCCGTTCCCAATAATCAGATGGATTGAATATTTGAGAATGGCTGTAAGAAGCTAACTTAAACATGTAGGTACCTATGATCAATAATCCAAAAAGCGCAAACAAGTAAATAATGGGAGAACAATACGTACTTACCTAAAAGTCAAGGGTATTATAAACTCACAAAAAATGTCCAAGTAGAAAGTTCCAAAGCTGATTAAATAAACGAAAGCAAATGCATAAGTCAAAACAAATTCGTGAAATGTACAAATTTAGCAACAATATATGTATATAACACAGGACATTATACGCAAACAAATTATTATCAAAATCATTACACTCAATTGAATTATCATATTATACATAACAATAAGGATAAGGATTCAAATAATAGTAAATGTAAAAAATAAAAGAACTTTTTATTTTACTAACAAACACAAAATGACACCAACAAATTATGTAGGAAACGCTCGTTCCCTCGTTTTACATATTTTAGTTTACCTAGACGTAACAGAATTGCCACCATTATATAAATAAGTACGAACTGAATATATCTATAAGAAATATCTCAATCACATCAGGCATAAAAAAAGTTACAAAATAATGATAAACTTCTGGTTTTATCAATCTCGAAACTCCAGATTCATAATTAAGGGGCTGACAACCGTCAAACATCTTCTCGCCGTATTTACGGTTATGGTGTAGTTTTCTTCGTTCGTACTAAACTTATGCGATTTTTTTGGTAGAACTTGTTTTGATCAAATTCGGCCACTTTTTAAACAACTTCAACTCACAGTTCGAAAACAGGACGTCAAAATCTGATTCAATCTGAAAATAATTTAAATTTTGGTAAGTAGGTATTAATATACATTTTAGCATAATTTTTTTCAAATTTAATTTTAGGAGAAGAGGAGGAATTCAAGAGGTTGCGGGGTCGATTCCCGCCTCGGGACAAATATTTGTACGATCTGCAGATATTTTCGAAGTAAAATAAAAAATATCTATCTACATTAAGTAGTATATTGTATTAAGTATATAAGTTATCTAGTACCCATAAGATAATGCTGTGTGAATTGTCAGAAAAATATTTATTTATTATTTATTTATTTATATAACCAGCCGGTAACACCCACTGCTGAGTATAGGCCTCTTCTTTATCTCGCCACCCCATACAGTCTCAAAGTATGATAATAGAGCTAGTTAACACGTAAGATGGATTTTATTTTATATTACAATTTGTATTTTATTGATTGTGTAATTATAATTGTAATCAATGGCAAACAGACTACAATATTTGATGTAGTAAATAAAGAAACTTACTTCTTTTGAAACTGCCACTCAACCCAGAGATATTTGATTCCACTTCAAATTTATCAAGATCATTGGATGCAATAGACTCGGAGTCCATGGAACAAGTGCTCTGAAAAAAAAAATTAAACTATTTAGTAAGTGCAAAGAAAATATTAACTACTTTGTAATTTTTTTTTAAAGAAATTATAATTGTGCATTAAAGTACATTCACAAAGCATCACATATCCATGTAGGTACCTACCTATAATATTATTTGCTTACCAATGTTTTATTTTCATTTCCGAATCGAGATAGTCCAGCCTTCAACTTTATTCTATCTTTTATTTTATTTGATTGTATGAGTTCATTAATATCTGACTCGGTAATATTTTCAACACAGAAATAGCTCCAAATCGTGTTCTAGAAAAGATTATATAAAAATGATTTAAAAATGTCTTGAAATAAGTAGGAACAATGATGAAATAACTGGGACTGCAGTGGTTTATGAATGACGATGAGCAAAGTACCTATCCTTTCTTTGCTCATCGTCATTCAAAAGCCACTGCAGCCCCGACTACAATGATTATATAAACAGCCCAATGATAAACTACCTAACATCATCAGGCTACAGTAAGCCTATGCTGGACATAGCCCTCCCCTAATGAGTGATTATTATAATTCACTACTATCTACTCACAGACAGAAATTGTAATAATAAGCTACTATTATTACGATTTCTGTGTAGTTACCCTAGGTAGGCAAAGATGCCCAGTTAACCAAACATCGAGATTATTACAGTTTATCGATGTCATCAAGTCAATTAGTTAGGTAGGTAGGTATAGGTTTTACATACCTTTGAACTCTTCGAGTGTCTTCCGAGACTCCCCACGGATCCAGCTCAATCACAAAATTATTATCAGTATCAATATCAAGTACGTTCGGATCGTATTCCTTTTCTTCCATGATTGATCAGGCAGGCAGGCAGGCAGGCAGGCAGGCAGACAAAGCTCAGCAAAATGGCTAACGAAACACCCTCCACAGTTTCGAAAAAAGGCACTTTATTGCGTACTTTCAATGAAAGTAGGTAGTATAATTCTGTTTTACCCATATGAACACAGAATCGTTTTAATATAAGAAGCAGGAGTCCAAATAAAATACAATAACCACGTAAAGCAGGAGTCGTCGTCTTTCGCTCGTTAGCGTCCCACTGAGCGAAGTGAGCGCGACCCCCCTCCCTTATTACAGTTATTAATTTTCTAATACGAAACAAGGTATGTTAAATTAACACTCACAGTATTGATTCTACAAAACTACTTTTGTAAATTATTATGCCTGTCCGTAATTTACCTACCTACCCACTTACCAACGCAAGGTTCTTTCGGGTCTAGGTACCAAGAGAAGACTGGTCTTCGGTTTTCCTAGTTATTACCTGCGCCATTTACGTCAATAGACACTTCCACCCCCAAGACTCTAAGGCCCGTATTATGAAAGCATGCTCGGTCATCGACCTATGCTTGAGTGACACTTATGCCATAGAAAAGCGTTACTCAAGCATAACTCTATGACTGAGCTAAGCAGCTTAGGATTTAGGCCCGTATTATAAAAGCCTGCATAGTAGGTACCATACATATAGATAGAAGATGGAAAATACATAGGCAGGAAGGTACCTACTTATTATAATATACCTAGGGACATACCTAATTGCCTGATATGTATTCGAGAGCAAGTGTCGTCTATATTAATATTAAAGAGGAAAATTAATATAAAAAGGAAAGATCTGATTGTTTGTTTGTTTATTTGTTTGTATTGAATAGGCTTCGAAACTACTGGACCGATTTAAAAATTCTTTCACCATTAAGAAGCTTACTTTTCAGGGAGTGACATAGGCTATATTTTATCCTGGAATTCCCACGGGGCTAGTAGGTATAAAATAAATATCAGATTGTCTAGATAGAGGATAAAAAACCCTGGGACAAGTTTTGCTCCAACTCAAAAACTAACATTCTAACCAAGTAAAGGTTTCTGATTCGCTCGATAGGTAGAGATTGAAGTGATCAAAAATTCAAAGTAATCACCTTATTTCCTAGTTTAACTATAAGTTATTAAAATTTTGTGTCCAAGAGTCCTGTAACTTAAAGCACTTTGACTTTTGAGTAGATAAGGTAGGTACCGACTTCGTAGTTTAGATTCACTGTTTCCAGTAAGTAACTCCCTCGAGTTTGGGCTCATTATGATTCGTATGATACATTGGGCTTGGTAACGAAGGTCTGATAATGGAGCCAGGAGGGGCAGGAGGTGATAGTCGAACTCATCACTGGCTAGTAGACCTCTCAAGTTTGAGCTCATTCGATTAGTTTGGTAACGAGGGTCTGGGGACAGAGCCAGGAGGTGGATTGTGGAAATCTTCCCTGGCTACTTCTAAGCCCCTCGAGTTGGAGTTTGATTTACTGGTTTCAGTTCTGTAGAGTTTGAAATAATTCCACTCTAGCCAAGGTGAGATACGTGCTGATGAGGGGGCAAAATACGCCAGCTAACGATAGGTACCTATTCTAAGGAACCCTATTACAAAACTAGAAAGTTATTTTTACGACAGTACATTGTTGATTTTATTATAGTTTTGTGTAAACTGTGCATCAAAATCAAATTATTTATTTAAAATTAAAATGTTACAAGTTTGGATGTTTGTGGCTCAATCACACCCTAACCACTGAACCGACCACAGCCACAAAAGTGGCTCGCAGCGAAAAAGCTTGATTTCCAACGCCACAATAGTGGCGTGACGTAAGCGAGAGCGCAATCAGTTTTTGTTATTTCTTGTGAATTATTTAGATAGACGGACAACTAGCAAAACATTGTACCCAGTTGGGCTGAAAGCTATTAACAAGCTATACCTAACCTACACATTAGATGGTGCTGTTATTTTTAGAAATCAATCTGTAGTCAAAACGGGAAAAAACCATGCGAGTTCGTGCGACGAGTGTTTATTTATTAATTGAACATCAAATTATAGTTGAATATACTAAATCGTATTATGTTAAATTGAGTTTGGCAAAAGCAACATCCCTGATCATTAATTTTACACAGAACTTTAGTAGTGAAGCACGCGCCAGCTCACGTTATTTTTAGGTACATTCTTACAAAACTAGATAGTATTTTTTACGAAAGTACACTGTCAAATTGTTTACTAATTCAACATCAAGTTATAGTTGAATATATTAAATCATTTTGGTTGAATTGCGTTTAGCAAAATTAACATCCAAGATCATTATTTTTACGTAGAAGTTTAGTAGCGAAGCATGCGCCATCTAACATTACATTTAGGAACCTTCTTACAAAACTAGAAAGTTGTTTCTACGAAATTACAATGTTAAATTTGTTATACTAATTGAATATCAAGTTATAGTTGTATATACTAAATCGTGGATGTTGAATTGAGTTTGGCAAAATCAACATCCTAGATCATTAATTTTACACAGAACTTTAGTAGCGAAGTATGCGACATCTAACTTTATTTTTAGGAACATTCTTACAAAACTAGAACGTAAGTTTTACGAAAGTACACTGTCAAATTGTTTACTAATTCAACATCAAGTTATAGTTGAATATACAAAAACGAGGATGTTGAATTGCGTTTAGCAAAATCAACATCCAAGATCGTTAATTTTACATAGAACTTTAGTAAAATGCTTACGTCACTTGACGATACCCTCGAGAAACATTTTACGAAACATACATAAGTGTATTTAACATACAGTTTTCTAGTAACTTTAACTATATTTTATAGGTTAATGTTTACCTTTGTGGTTAAGTAAAATAAACAACGAGTTTTTGTAAAACCAACGAGGAATTAGGTTGATTTTATTAGTTAAAGCCTCAAACTACTCAAGTTTAGTAAATTTAACAATCATATTTTTTCAGTGCAATGGTGTGGTGGAGCAAGTGTTATCGTTATAGAATACCAACTAAATTTACGATTAAATCTCTATCTTATCGTATGGCGCCATTATAGCATTTATTTAAAGAAATGTGGAATTAGGGGCCAGATCTAGAACCCTTAACTGGCTTATCTCCAAACTATGAGTTCTTATACTAACGACGAATCCGCGGGTCGCCGTTCGATTAGCGGAACTATAGCGAAACGTCAAGAATTCCAAGAATTCCCCTCCTTCTAAGGCCACAAGATACACGCGAAACAAACGCGGTAGATAGATAGATAAATAGATAACTCTTTATTGTTCCACACAAACATAAAAAACAATACAGATGGAAATGTACAGAATCATGGAAGTACAAAGGGCGACCTTATCGCTTTGAGCGATCTCTTCCAGGTATTGCAGCGAAATGTCGGTAAAAGCGAGGAGATGTGGCTGGAACTTAGTAGATCGACGGATATGCGCGGAAAACGAGAGAACACAAAGTCAAATCTGTCAAATCCTGGAATAACACTAAATAATATCGTTTGAATCTTTCCCAGAATCAAAACTTACCCCCAGAGGGTCTTAATGAACGTAGGACTGTACGGTACCTAACCTAACGATTATGAATACGCGCGCCGAAGACCTAGGCTACTTGTAATTCCGAGGGCAAGAACTAACCTCCTGAGCAAGTCCCCGTTCACACGGGTTAGTCTATGTGCAGAGGAGGATGTTGCCATATTTTATACCTACTTAGCTGCGCCCCACGGTTTCGCACGCCTATCCCACGGGACGATTTAAGGGATTAAAAGTAGCCGATGTGTTATTCCAGGCCTAAAACTATCTGTATGTAAAAATTCATCATCATATTTTTTTAAACTTATAACATACCTCCTGCCTTTGCTGCTTCGTTAGGCCATCGGGTGGAAACTCAAGGATCGCAGCAGGCGTGCAGTTATTTACTACAGGTTTCTCAATGAGAGCCAACAAATTTCGACCTGTGAATTCTGTGGACGAAGAAGTTTATCATAAATAAAAAAAATTACACTGGAAAAAAGTATAGTTACTACCTATTAGAATATCAGCGTTTACCTATTATCCCAATCCGAGAGATTTACACCCGTCATTTTTCGAGTTGACAAATTATTATAGCAAAACAAACGTAATTATTTTTAAGCTTTTGCAATTTGTAAACATAATTAATGATTTAGTTTATCCCTTCATTTCTGACGATTCAGTCTCCGTAACCACGAGCGCTGCTGCAACGCAGTAGAAACATAAAGGAAATACCCGATAACACATCAACAACCTCAGCAGTCTCTGTTGGTCCACAGCTGGACGCAGGTCTCTCCAGATAAGCGCCACATTTTATCTCATCGGGGTAGTGCCCATAATCCCCACGCTGGGCATGCGGGTTGGAGATCGCAGTTTGGTGGTTCGCCTTAGTCGCCTCTTACGACACCCCCAGGAAGAGTTGGTTACATAACTATGGTTTATCCATTTTGAATGAAGCATGTTAGTAAACAAAATACGACACAAATAACAAAATTTCACTTGCTTGGCGCGAGTTTCAAATATAATTGTAAGCAATTTTTATTGAAGGGAGGATCTTAAATCGACAAGTACCTAATGTAAATTGCGTATAAAAGACGAAGAAGGACGCGCCAACAAAGTGAATTTTAGGTTAAGTATGGGCGGTATGTTTACGTTTATGCTTCATTCAAAATGGACACGGTATAGATGGGTAACCCGATAAATAATCAATAATTAATAAGGAATTCTTCATACACACACTTGTCAACAATTAGAGAACTTCTTATGCGTACGGACATAATTATAAACGCGTCAAAGAATAAGATAAGATACTGTTTTGTGATGGGTAGTCTTCGATCAGGTTTTTCGCGGACCTGCGATAACCTTGATCGATGTAAATAGTAAATAATATAGAGCTTACTAGCTTTTAGAGGAATTAGGTTAATGAATCAGCAGAAACAACATCGATGGGATAGGATAGAACCAATAGATAAATTTTTAATGTACCACACAAACATAATATACAGCAGGAAATGTACAGAATCAAGGATCTATTCCAGGCAACCTTGAGATGGACTGGAGATAAGAGAACAATATAGAAGGTGGCGTTTGAAAAGCTTAAGGAAATAAAAGCAACATTAATAAAACTTATATTTTCTTTCCTCGCCTTATCATAGATACTTATCATAGATACTAACAAAATGTATTGTTCTTGGTTCTGGCTAAAACCATCTCTATGAATCGTAGGGATTCCACAAAAATCAGACGTGCTTTTTTTCGATATGACTATAATGCTGTTGACCGCAGATGGCTATGACAGCGTTACCGGACTTTTGGTGGGCGCAGATAGCGCCTCACCGGTAAAATTTAGGTTGGGGCGACACGAGTTAAGGTTTAGGCGCAAACCTTTAGTTTCTTATTGATGCACGGGTAAACATAAACGAATGGCACGAGTTTAAAAGACGCTTTTCCGAAGAAAATATGACAAAATTTGAGAGCGCTTTGTCATCCCTAACGTTTAGTGATGTATGTATTGTAGCTGTTCCATCGCAATTGCGTTTACATTGTATCATGCCACTTTGAAATTATATAATGACCTGTGATTTCCCGTATCTATCTATATCTATATCTATCTATATCTATATATAAAAGAAAGTCGTGTTTGTTCAAACACTTGTAACTCCATAACGGCTGAACCAATTTGGCTGAAAATTGGTGGGGAGGTAGCTTAGAACCAGGAGACGGACATAGGATAGTTTTTATTTCGTTCCCAGCTGAACGAATCTTGATGAAATTTGGCAGGGAGGTAAACGGTATCCCGGGGACGGACATAGCTACTTGAATAGAGCGTGCGAAGCCGCGGGGAAAAGCTAGTTAAAAATAAAAATAAGACTAAATATTCATCAAAACTGGATAACTAAAGGTATATGTAAAAACAAAAAGGAAAATGTACTACTCTTCAAGAGTTAATAGAAATAAGGAAGCGATAACTAAATATATAAACTATTCTAGATTATTGAACAAATGTATTACAACGTCTAACTCAAAATCATATCAAAAATACATCACAGAGTCTAAGAACATTTATTATGTAGTGCAACATGGGACGTAATAAAAGGAAACAGAAATAAAAAACTGCCTAATACAATTCTTCATCCGCTAGTGGACAAAAAATTGACTCTGACTCTGACTCAATCAAAGAAATCAACTTAGAAAAAGACCCATCAAAGATTTGTAATATGTTTAATAATTATTTTGTTGATATTGTAGAAAAGGAGTGCAGTGGAGAATTCTCAAAAACACAACTGGTAGGAATTGATGATATTTCCACAGCAGTCCTTAAACGTAACGCGAAACACATAGCTCAGCCACTAAGCTCACGTTGTTAACCTATCATTCGAGGAAGGTATATTTCCAAATATTCTAAAAATAAAACCTTTGCATAAAAAAGGTGACAAATCTCAATTATGTAACTATCGGCTATTTTGTCAAAAGTTTATGAAAAACTTATGTTTGTCCGTTTGATTAACTTTGTAGAAAAGCACAAAATCTTAAAAGAAGAACAAAATGGTTAAAGGCGTAATCGTTCGACCACATTAGCAGCATTTAATTTAATGAAACTTGTAACGGACTCCATTGATGGAAAGGTTCCCATTTGTGCTTTATTCATGGACATATCCAAGGCATTTTGTGTCGCATAAGTTCTTGCTAAATAAAGTAGAGTTATATGGTATACGTGGAAACTGTCATAAATGGCTCCAATCATATCTTAGTAACAGAGTTCAATGCACTTGTATCTCTACATACGCTATAATATATAGCTTTTGTATACAGGTAAATCTAATCCTGAAATCAAACACAGGCACTTTCATCCCATAAAACAGTTCCCTTGGCATATAAACCACTTTCTCTACCTTAGACGAAAAATCAAAAACTTTAGTAGAGCATAGATCAGTTTTTAGGATCACTTCGTAAGTCCTAAATAACGACACTATCGTTAGTCCTAAATAAAAGTAGTGACAACAGCGCTGAGTAGACCCACCAGGTCTACCCAGGACAATGCTGAGTGTAGGCCATATTTGCCTGCTACGCACAACAATTAAGTATAAGTCTAGAATTAATTTAGTGAAGGGCGCATACACCAGTGAAAGTGGCGCCGTCACTTATTTTAGCTCATTATTACGTTTTAAAAATTAAAGAATTTTTAAAAATCCATCCTACAGTTTGTGATATCTATTATAAGTTATTTATTAATGCCTCTGTAATAGTTTCATTTTGTAAAGCTTGGGCAGAGATACGACATTGCGCTTTTTGGCCATCAAACTCTATTTTCGCATATCTTCTTAAACTATGTAAGAATCAGAATCTGAATCATTAATTAACTTGTTTACATGTTGTTAGGTTACATAGGTCTTAGCAGTTAAGTAATAGTCTCAAACATGTACCTCGTTGGGGAGCTACAAACTAACTTAAGATAAAACTGTTATTAAAAAATAGCTGATAATATATACCACAAATTATACGATGCATTTTTATAACTTCCTACAATAAACGTAATAATATGATAAAATAGGTGGCGCTGTCATATTGGCTCTTGTATGCGCCTTAAATATTATGTTGTTTAAAGCAAATAAAATAATTTTATTTTATTTTCTTTTTTTAAATTCAAATATTATTTAAGGACCAATTAATTTTCATTTATCTCTCGGCTATTGCCTGCCCCACAGCGAAATTGTATTTTTCTTGACAAGTCATAGCTAATTAAGTAACATTTATATATTTAATATTTGTTAAATAAATGATGTTTACCTTGATCTTTATTTCTTGAGATAACTCATTTAAAACATGTGAAAATTCGTAATATATATAAAATAAATGAAATCAGAAATAAGATTAACTCTTCACATATTTTTTTTGTAAATATATTACTAGCTGCGCCCGCGGCTTCGCTCCCGTAGACATTTGTGTGTCACATCCCACGGGAACGGGATAAAAAGTATCCTATGTCCGTCTCCTGGTTCTAAGCTACCTCCTCACCAATTTTCACCCAAATCGGTTCAGCCGTTCTTGAGTTATAAATAGTGTAACTAACACGACTTTCTTTTATTTATAGATATATAGATATATAGATATAGATATAGATGTGAGTGACACTTATAAATAAAGAGCTTAAGCACGATGATATGATAACACTATGCAAACATGAAGCCTAACTACCTTCAATATTATTTACAAACCTCTTTCCGCAAAAGGCTTGATATCAAGATTTTTGTCAGCAGCGCCAATCACCATAAGGTAAACTGAAGGAATCGCGAAAAACAGAAACACCCGCACATACACAGCCAATCTATATTTACTAGTCCAGATCAACATTTTGTTGGCCATTAGAATAAAAATTAAATTAACAATTGACTAGATTTTTGACTTAATAAACACAAGTAAGACCTACTGAATATTTTAGCTAATATCAAATGAAGAAATCAAACAAATTGCTGAACGCACAGCCTAATAGCATTTGAAACGAAAAGAAAAAGGGACGAACATCAGTTATCCAACACTTGTTCAGGACGCGAAATACTGAAAGCTACTGAAATGAAAATCTCTGTCGTCGACCCAAGAAATATCGTTATCTAGAAATTATTAGATATTGTGCGACGCAAATACCTATTGACGTTATCGGTTGTAAGCTAGTGAAGGTAAACAGTAGGTGTTGTCAGTTCAGAGGACTTAGTATGGGTTGCGCGCATTATCTTATGAATAATTTCTTAGTTTTCGAGTCCTTTATATTTAGTACTTAGCATAGCCCGGATCGAGAGGAACTACGTACATACCTATGGTACATCCACCGAGTCTAAGTTTTCTCTTTTTATTCCCTCTTGATGTATGAGCGTACCAAGCACAGAAATATTATCTAGATATATTTTTCTGGTACCAAGTTTCTTCCAAACACGTCAATAATAGAGGTAAATGAAGCTGTTGTCACAGCAGAAGGATAATGTCACTCAACTATTGAAGCCAAAAATGAATAAATGTGTGCGTTGACATGCATTTAACTGCAGTGCTTCCACATACACGAGCGCATAGTGAAACTGGCCTACCATCAATTTAGATGCTTACATTACAGTTCATAACATCTAAACATGATTCAACTATTTTTGAAACAAAGACGGTCGATTCACCTACTGTTTAAAATACCTACAGATCGTTTCACAGAATTTCGTTTTAACTAATGATCGATAAACCTAAAGGAGAATTCACCTACGGTTTATTCAACTAAATAATGCACGATTGAAAAATCAGAGGAAATGCCCTGGACCCTGATCCCTAGGATTAGGGATTAGTTATACAACAAACACACCCTTTTCGGTCAAAGAGTCGCCACGAACCCGCCCCCCTCCACTTCACGGGGGTTGGGCGGGCTTCGTTAGGGGTAGGTTAATGTTGAGGCACCTGGATGTCGTGCAATATTGGGTCGTACAAAATTTGGGTATTTAATACATAGCGCAAATATCCATATCTTAAAAAAAAAGATTTATCGTTCGTTAGTGCGATCAATTTTAGTTTAATTAGAATTAGGAAAGTTATACAGTATGTAGTTGAGTTTATTAAAATTAGGTAAGTTATACAATATGCATCATAAACAATACAGTGAATGGAATGGTGAATGGACCGAAGTTGTTAAAAAAATAATTGAATCAAGTTTAGTTATCCATTATGATTGATGGTAGACACCAACAAGATGTAAAATATGATGACGTCTAAGAGGTCTTTTATTCACTAAAAACTTCTATCATTATTTCATTGTGTCCACTAGTACTAAGCCCTCCTTAGACAGGTAAGGCGTAGGAGTTCACCGAGCAAGAATAACTTGCTAGAACGCAGCTTTTATCGATACAGTGATTGTCATTTGTGCTCTTTTATATTTCATGAGAGGTGTTTTTTTCTGATGAGAAGAATGCGATCTCTCAATGATACCAACTGTTTGATCTCATAAGCATGAAGAAAATTATGGCAAAACTGAGAATATATTACCTTATATTCTCAGTTGTGGCATTAATTTTCTTCATGCTTATGAGATCCTTTATCCGTCGGCACAATAAGACCGCACTTTAACGGTCTTATCAACCTCAACCTCAACCTTAACAGCCTGTATTGGTCCACTGTTGGACGCACGCCTCCCCCTGATAAGCGCAGTATTGGTGTTTCAGTCTTATCGTTAGGGTTGCCATAACTTCTAGGAACCAATATGGGACGTTTTCCCTTCCGATGCCCGAAATTCATAAAACATTCAACGCTGACACACGGCTTTTCAACTACACCATACATAGCACGCATGTGTACATAGTGAGAGACAAACTACGTGTTTTCTAACAGAGACCCTTTGATCTCAATCTTAACAAAAGTGTAAAATATATATAATAAAAAGAACAAAATTATTAAATCAAAGTTTTTATTCGAAATGTTGCACGTTGACAGAGATTTTTTTTTTCGCCGGCCAGGCGACCCGCGCCTCTCACCTCTATTTCCGTATTTTTTCAAAATACGGGACAAATACGGGACATGTTGTAATACGGGACGGGATGGCCAAATACGGTGATAGTCCCGTATATACGGGACGTATGGCAACCCTACTTATCGTAGTCTTTCAATTAATCGAGACAAGACAATTATACCAGTTGAAGAGTCATTTAACTGGTATTGGATACCTAAAAAAAATCCTATGAAAATTGCCCAATAAAAATCAAAAACAAAATTAATAGGTTTAGTCCGTTTTCGCAATTGTAGTTTCACAATTAACTGTGAAAAAAGAATTATTTTTCACTGTTTCGTAATTAACTGTCAAACAAGAAATTCTTTTCTGTTTTCGCAATTGTAGTTTCACAATTGACTGTGAAAAAAGAATTATTTTTCACTGTTTCGTAATTAACTGTCAAACAAGAAATTCTTTTCTGTTTTCGCAATCAAGTTTCACAATTGACTGTGAAAAAAGAATTATTTTTCACTGTTTCGTTATTAACTTCAACCACTAGGACCATGCTAGGAACGTAACGGACAAGTACTATTTGCAATGAAACGTACCTCTATATTATGACTTTGCCCACCAGACAATTCCGTAACCGGTTCATAATTTTCACATATCTGACACATACGTTCCTAGCACGGTCCATAAGTATCGATCTCCGAAAGTGAATTGGAAGAAATAAAAATATGAAAATGGTAAATAATTCCCTTTATTTTTCTCGAAATAGAAAAACCTCTTTTACATTTAAAATAAAATTCTTATTCTTACATACTTAACAAAAAATATACTTTTTACTTTAAAATAATACTTCTGAGCTTATTTAATAACTAAATGGAGCAATGATCTCCACACAGTGCCCGACCGTAATCTCGTTATTACATAATTCTGCTATTGTTTTTTTAATCTCTTCATCGATTTCCTGATAATTTTTATTTATTTTCATAGCAGGTTTAAAATTACGAAGCTTAGTTTCTTTTTCTAAAACTTCCAGTATTTGTGCCAGATTAGGGTTTTTTCTTCCAACATATTTATTTATTCGCGAGTGCCATGCCTCAACTGGGTTTGTAGTTCGGATTTCCTCATCTTCACAGCACCACTTTTTGACAAATCCGATGTCTTTCATCCATTTATTTTGGAAGTACTTATTAAATATTGTACTTTTTTCATCCGTTGGGCTTCTTTTCATCACATACTCGTACCCATTCTTGAGAAATGTTAAAGGTAGACGGGCTAAGCCGGCACAACGGGCGACATGACGTCTTTGAATCCTTGAATTCATGTCAAGGGCTTTTGATTTTCGAAAGAGGGTATTGCAAAAATGAAAATAGCAACCCTTTACTATTGTGTCTGGAAATACGGTTTGAACGCCTTTCATAGCTGCTTGTTCATAATCTAAAGTCATTTTTACTGGTTTCCAACTTGGGATTTGATTTTTAATCATTCGGAATAATATCTCATACGTTCTTTCATTCTTGTTTCGTAAGAACGCAAAAAAAATTGGTACTACCTTTTTTGCTTCGACATCAAATCCATGTATACTATACAATTGTTTAAACGGAAGTGGGCACGATTTGAAAGTACCATCAAGAAAAAAGTGCTGAAAGCGATGTATTATTTGTTGCGTATCAGGGGAACCAAACACGAGGATTCTCATATCGACATCATTGTAATCGGCGATGAGTAAATGTTTAAAGTTAATCGGCACTATTACCTCTTGAGGCGATCTAAATTGTAGTTTGGGCACTCCCAAGTTTCTGTATCTTTCTTTGTATAAACCGGTTTTGATGTTCTGAAATTTAGGTAACTCGTGAAGAAAGTTTACTCCTTTATCGTTGAGTTCACTCACCATTTCGTCAAATTGTTTCTGAATAGGATAGTTGTTAGTGCACACTTTTTTTTTCAGAGCACTAAGTTCTTGTTCAAATATGCATTTAGCGTCATTTGCCAAACAATCACTGTTATGATACTTTGATTTTACTATGAAGTTTTCTTCACTCAGCGTTATGCTACCCTTGCATGTTGTTTTGCTGTAACACTGCCAAAATGTATTACGGTCAGCGTACGTACTCTTTTTGTGATATTTACGGCCATTGTATAGTAATGCTTGGCCTCCTCTCTTTGTGGGAATGAACCGAATTTCATAATTCAAACTTTTTGATGCAGTGCACTCAGAAGAATCAGCCATAATACTGTAGTCTGATATAATGTATTGTGAAAATAGGTTTCAAGGGTCACAAGTGAAGAATAATTCCGCTTTCAAAGTCCTAGTGAAACCGTAATTGCAAAATAGAAAATTGATACAATAAATATAAGGATAATGTCACAATCGATTTTTTTCTTTATTAAACTGAAGGAAGGAGGTTAGTTTAGGACCTCAAGTAATTTATTTACCAAGGAGTTCAATAGTGCGACTAATTCTTGTTTCGTAATTAATTGTGAAATAAGAAAATGGATATGTTTTTAGTAATTAACTACGAAAGGAGAAAAATATTCGATTACGAAAACAGAAAAGAATTTCTTGTTTGACAGTTAATTACGAAACTGTGAAAAATAATTCTTTTTTCACAGTCAATTGTGAAACTACAATTGCGAAAACGGACTAAACCAATTAATAAGCTCGTAAAACAAAATAGGTAGAATGCGAATACCGTTAAGAAGTTTATCCCTTGGTGCCGCTACTCTAACATTATCCTAGATAACGCACAACTTCACTGCTAAATTACCTCTACAATATATTATTGATGTAATATACTTATTATCTTGTAGTCAACAATATAATTGCTAGATAAGGACATTCGATTACGATAAGACGTAGACGAGAGTATCATTGATAGTGAATTAATACCCGTACATAATGTCTTCTCGCTGCTTCTTCTAAGTTTTCCATCAGGTGAGATTGCGGTCAAACAAAGGTCTATTTAACGTAAAAAAAAAAGTACGGAATGGTTTCTTGTTGGTAGAAAATATATTTATTTCCTCAGATAAGTTAAAAAATGGACTGCAACGAGTTGTTATAAAAATCATGTCTCGATGCCAGCAAAAAGGCATATATTTTTAGTTTCTACCAGATCAGTCTGTTGGCGGTGCCGTTCAATCTGGAGCTGTTGAACTCTCGTCTATCGTCTGAGGTAGTGTCGTTTGGACCCAACCAAACGACACTACCAAAACTGGGCGGAAATAATGGGCGAGACGAAACTAATCTTATTAACCAAGTTCATTCTGTTCGTTTTTTATGTCAACTGTATCTATATTTTTTTTAGAAATATATGTATGATTGTCGATTTCTCCGTCAATTATAAATGATTTCTCTATTGTGTTGAGCATGATCCCGAGGAGGATTCCCATAATTTATTAAAGGTATTTATTCCGCAAAACTTAAAGCAGTGTAGTATTAAGGGACTCAACCACCTACGCGCGGTACATATACAAATTACAATAATGAATCGAAGAGAGAGCGCGTGATTATAAAGATGTGGTCAAATATTACTTTCGTCTTAATAACATTTGTAGGATAGAATTGGCAGCCTTTAACAGTCTTGTAAACAAGCTTAATCTTCATTCAGGGATATAGATTTGAAATATTCCACTTCGGTGTTCTTAATCTTAGATAATCCACTCCTCGGGGTTGTAACTTTCCACTGTGTTGCAAGCAGGTGAGCAAGTACGATACTATTATCAAAAACAAACAAATATCATACTTTGTAACGTTGCTTACATGTTTGATAGTTCCACAAGTGGATGTATTTACGCTCCGATCATTTTCAGAAGCCATTTTTTGCCTAAATATTTAATAAAATGTTTCTATCTAACATTTATTTCGGATTCAACGGATAGTCGAACTGTTTAGTACGTATGATTGGTTGGATTGGATTAAAACAAAAATTCACACGTCTGCCTGTGACGCAGGAGGTTGCAGGTTCGTACAAATGAGTGTACGATCTGCAGATATGTTTTCATCACGCATCAGGCATCCTACGCATGGAAAATTTTGTTTCAAACTTTTTTTTAGCCTTTTTCATCCCACTGCTGGGCAAAGGCCTCCTCCAAATCTTTCCACTTGGTGCGGTCACGCTTTCAAAACTTTCTTATCACTTATATTTTTGCTTTCATCAGAACCTTATCCTCGTCTATAACAGACACATCAAAAGAGTGGTGCCGTGACCAAGGCAAAGATTCATTATTATATTATATAAAATACGATAAATGTGTCTCGTCATCCATATGCTTAAAAACGAAAGTTTTCAATCAGTGCGTCCTACCCGTCATGACCTACGGAGCTGAGACGTGGACACTCACGATAGGGCTGGTCCACCAGTTCAAGGTCGCTCAGCGAGATATGGAAAGAGCTATGCTCGGAGTCTCTCTGAAGGATACGATTCGTAATGAATACATCCGACAGAGAACCAAAGTTATCGACATAGCTCAGAGAATTAGCAAGCTGAAGTGGCAGTGGGCCGGCCATATTTCGCGAAGAACTGACAACCGGTGGGGTAAACGAGTTCTTGAGTGGAGACCGCGACTCGGCAAACGTAGTGTAGGGCGCCCTCCGGCCAGGTGGGATGACGATCTGCGAAAGACTGCAGGCAGATGCTGGATGAGGCAAGCTCGAGAAAAGGCTCAATGGCACTCATTGGGGGAAGCCTTTGTTCAGCTGGGGACTAACATAGAAGTGGCAGACCGCCACTTCAGCTTGCTAATTCCTTGAGCTATAGCTTTGGTTCTCTTCAAAGAGACTCCGAGCGTAGCTCTTTCCACAGCTCGCTGGGCGACTTTGAACTGGCGGACCGACCCGTGAGTGTCCACGTCTCAGCTCCGTAGGCCATAACTGGTAGGACGCACTGATTGCAAACTTTTGTTTTGAAGCATTGCAATTCGACATCCATGCAATTGTATGGATGTCGAGAAGACTCGACGTAGTTTACCAAACGCCACCCAGCCTAACTGGATCCTTCTCTTGGAATTTTTCTCGAAACGGTTTTTACCTAACTGCTGGATTTGCCCGGGGTAAGTGTACTCTGAAACAATTTCGAGAAAGTGGCATGTTTGATGACCGGTCCCGGATGGATGAGGTTATTGATAATTAAATAAATTCTTTGGTTTTGTCCAAATTCATGCTAAGACCGATGCGTCGCGAGGCTGAAACTTGGCCGTTCAGCATCTGGTTCAGCTCCTCCAGCAACTCCGCCATTTAGACCAGGACATCAGCAAATCGCAGGTGTGAGACAAACACATAATTACGAGATTAATTGATATTATTCTAAGTTTTTAATGGTCAACATCAATGAGCGTAGTAGTTACCCTTCCACGTTTGTATGGAATGACGAGGTCTTCGTTGAACATATACTTATTGAAAAACTACAATCAGATAATATAAATAAAATAAAACACGTACATGAGTGTACGCATATAAAAAACATAGTAATAGCTAAATAACTAAATAGATTTATAGTGAATTTATCTATGGTAAATGCGAATAAATAGCTTGTTATTAATGTGATAGTGTTTTAGAAATTGTATTGTTTCTATAAGTGCGAAATGTGTAATAGCCTCTTGTTACCTTTATACAACTCTAATAAAATATTTTTGTGCCAAAAGATCCCCTAAAATAAATTAATAACCAATGGTGAGTTGCCTGTTGCCGTAATAGTTACTGTGAGCATGAGTTAGTGCAAAAAGTACTGCGTTGTTGAGTTTATTAAATTCTCAATTGTTTTTTAATTTAATTTGTTTCTTTTATACGGTTTTAGATATTTTTATTGTCAAAAGAATTTACAAAATTCGAACTTAAAACTTAAACTTAGTCTAAATATTGTGCCCTAATGCGTTGTGTGATTAAAATTAAAATCAAACTTACGTAAATGTATTACATTGCTTGTAAAACATTTATTATTGACAATTATTTATTGTTATTTTCTTTTTCAATGAAGAATATAAGAAAAAAATTGTATCTAATATTTTTCAATAGCTTGAAACAATTGACCTAACTGTGGACTGTTGCAAACAATCTTAAAAATACAATAAATGTAATCGAAATGGGTTAGCCATTTCTATTATTTGATTGTATTTTTTTAGTATTTTATAGTTTAAGATGCAATGTTATTTGGAAAAAATATTTTCAGTAGCGCATAAAAATGAGCCTTTACTCGGTGTGGTAAAATTTTATTACGTGATTAAAATTAAAATCAAACTTACGTAAATGTATTACATTGCTTGTAAAACATTCATTATTGACAATTATTTATTGTTATTTTCTTTTTCAATGAAGAATATAAGAAACAAAATGTATTTTTCAATTGCTTGAAACAATTGACCTAACTGTGGACTGTTGCAAACAATCTTAAAAATACAATAAATGTAATAGAAATGGGTTAGCCTTTTCTTTTATTTGATTGTATTTTTTTAGTATTTTATAGTTTAAGATGCAATGTTATTTGGAAAAAATATTTTCAGTAGCGCATATAAATGAGCCTTTACTCGGTGTGGTAAAATTTTATTACGGGTGTCTCTTATACAATTTGGGAGGTTTGATTCCCGGTTGCAATGCAGTCAAAATGACTTCTTTCTGTAAAATTTTCTACCTACAATATCTTACATACTTTCCCTTAATTTGGCTTAGCCGAGGGATGCCCTGTATTGTATATGTATATGTCGCGGTCGGAACGTAGAATTAGCCTGTTCGTAAACGGCCTAGCCGTTTTACAAATGGGCTAATTCTACGTCCCGTCTGCGACATATATACAACATTACGTTTACTAGGACCCTTTTTTTGTAGCTACACAGGGTACCTTACTGCTCTTTGCAAATAATCTTCCCTATATTAGTATACAGGATGATTCCATCAATATTCAATATTTCCAGAAGTAAAATACAACTTGTGTACTGTGCGGTAGGTACATATATACACACATATAGACACCCTGTGTAGCTACAGGAAAAGGGTCCTAGGACTCGTATTAGTGGAGCATCATTCTTAAAATCGTAATTTTAAGGCGTTATTCTTTGATAAACGTATGTATTAATCCATTCATTAAATCTTTGAACTCGACCAGCGAAGTAGATCCATGGCATGAATAGACGTAGTAATAAATTAAGGTTCCTTTTTGATTGGTTGCGCAAAATGTTAGGGCAAAGCTGTGTGATGCTGGCTTAAAATTTCACCACCCGATCTCTTCCCGCGGGTGTCGTAAAATGCGACTAAGGGATAACCAGGGAGCGGGCATCGCGCCATCTGCAGAAAAATTCTACCACACTGAACTGCAATCCCCAACCCGCATGCCCACCGTGGAAATTATGGACATTACCCATATTACGAGTAGATAGGGGATATCCAGGAGGAGGCCTGCGTCCAGCAGTGGACCAATTCAGACAGTTGAGGTCGAGGTTGAGGGGGCAAAGCCCTATATAGGTAATCGACCTAAGAACAATTTACGAGAATTTAGTTTCTGTTTCCAACGAATAAACTCGGTTCTTCTTAATGTTATTTTTTCGATGTTGATATTATTAACTCGTAGGAGTTATAGAGGCGTGTCAGATAACCATAATACACTAGCAAACAAAGCTGCCATGGTGGGTGTATAGTTTTTGTTGATGAGCTAAAATTCTACAAAAATACGCTTATAAGTCGGTCTATCGTCTGAGGCTTTGATTAGATAGAGGGTTTTAATCGTGGAATAATTTCAATAAAGTATAACTAATCAAAGCCTATCGATGATTTAACAAAGTAGCACCCTATCTAATCGTCAAAAAAGTGGCAAAAAACATGCGTGATATCATATCACGCATGTTTTGGCCACTTTTTGCAATATTAGAATAACACATAACAGTTCACATCTTACTTGTGTACCTAACTAAGTACCGGAGCTCAGGCAGCAGCGCCCCCAGCAGCATAAATTTATAATAAGGTTTTAGTTATTATTTATGAGAATTTAAAAATATCCACAAAAAATTTCACATCGACGGAACTTGCCCCGCGTCCTGCTTCGGTACGGGAATATGATATCCAACTATATACACCACGATTTCAAGTGACGTCACTTGAACAAGTCGAAAATATCTGGGACTTCCATCATACAGAATTACAGACTTTAGCGCCGTTAGGTCCTAGAGAGGAATTGAGAGAGTTAGTTTAGTAGGTGAAGTAGGTGTCCTAGACACGATCCTAGACGTAACACATTGGAGAACACTGTAATGTTAGGTCTGGTTTTTAATAAACGAATTGAATTGAATTGAATTGAATTTAGGTCTTATACTCGTAGAGGGAATATTGAAGTGCAATCCAAATTATTATATAATAACATAACGTTAGTCCAGCAGTGGACTACTATAGGCTGATGATGATGATGATGATGATGAATCTGTACATAATATCTCAACCTCAACCTCAACTACCTGTATCGCTCCACTGCTGGACGCAGGCATCCCCCTGATTAACGCCTTATTGGCATTTAATTCATGGGGGGTAGTGCGCATAATCCCCAAGTTCGCTATGCGGGTTGGGAATCGCAGTTTGGTGGAAGATTTGTTCTGCTGGGGGCGCTGCTGCCAGACCCCCGGTGGAATTCCCTTAGTCGCCTCTTACGACACCCACGGGAAGAATTGGGGTGGTGCAAACTCTAAAAACCCACGCAAAATCATACCGATACCTAGTTCGAGTAATTATCATATTTTAATTTATTTGTTTTCTTCTAATTTATAATAATTTTATTATTAAAATCCTCGTACCCCCCCTTACACCTGAATGGGGGCCAACCCCTATGCTACGTGAGATTTGTTTGTAAGTGTAAGTGGTACGCATATATTCTCGTAATGTTTGTTGACTTCATATTCCTGTGGTCTCATATCCTTTAGAGCGGGCGAAAACCTTGATCGATGCCTACAATCAAGAAACAAATCTTGCCTTAGGAGACGCGATACCATATACTATAACATGTACTAGATTGACTGGCGTGCACAATATTTGACGTAAATTTGCTAGTGATGAAGTCATATTCGATCTTTACATTTTATCGAAATTTCAGGTAGAGGTACCTAATAAATAATAATTTTGAACTTATGAACTCATAGTTCCTTTGATGGGTGGGGCTCTTATAACAACACAAGTAATCTGTCGTAAAAATAAGCAAAACTTAATTAAAAAAGTACTTTGATGCTATCGACATAAATAAACATCGACAATGGCTGCATCACTACTAAATTTACGTCATGTGTACGCCTACGCACGTCAATTGGCCGTGTTTCCATTGGCCGGCCCGGCGACGACCTGGCGACGACCGACGGCCTGGCGACGGCACGGCCCGGGGCTTTTCCACTGATCCGGAGTCGATTCAGGTACATATGTCTTACCACTCCGCGTCATTCAACCCGCCCCGCGCACTCTTACACGCACACCGTGTCGTGTACAATTCATATACATACATTATGCAGCTTTTCCGCGCCGACGACGGGAGTAATCGCCGCCGGGCCGTCGTCGATCCGTCTCGAAGGTGCTTTGGCGGCGCCGTCGCCGACTCCGGGGTCGGGCCGGCTAGTGGGAAAACGACTATCTTGTACATTTTGTATGGTATCGCGTCTCCTTTAAAGACAATTTTTTTCTCGATGTTCGTCACGAACAAGAAACGTCAGATTTTTGAAACATTAAAATTTAATGTCAGTTTCCTATTGTTGGTGTTATTGTATTCTCTTTGTTGTTGGGCTTAGTACTATACTTATAAACCTGTGTCTTGTTGGTCTTTTACGATTGTTGTAGCTATTCTCTTTACGTTTAACAATAACAAAGAAGTCAAGTGTACGATAATAATATTCATAATATAATATAGAGCTTTCTATACATACCCTGGTATATTTAGATGGGTCTCATATACTCTCTCTTCGATTTTTTGATCCCCTTGGTTTTCTGGTGCTCCAGCCTAGTTTGTACATAGCACAGCGCTTCCTGATTGAAATACATAATACCTATTCAGGTGGATATTTTGTTGTGAAATGGGATCAATTCGTATTAGATAGTTTCTTCTGAAAGACCCCAAGGTGAGCAAGTATGTAGAACAATTATTTAGTTGACTCTAGGTCCCTCATTCAAGATAGTTCGTGGTGCAAACTGTGACTCGTGCCAACGCGCCGCCCGCCGTCGCGTCGTCGTTGGTGCAATTATACGGATCTTTGTAGCCTGGCTTGGGAGGGTGGTAGGCAACGTGAACGAGTTTACTCAGGTAGGTACTTAGCGGGCATGGATGTTTCGGTGAGTGACCTTTGTACCTGAATAGAATCAGACGTGAACCAACCACTTCATTCGAACAAAATTCTGCACAGCACCCGCTGGAGGAATAATATAATAATACTTATACAGGAAGTAGAAAACGCCATCAATAGGCAAAAACTAGAATAAACTCCTGGACCTGACAACATACCTACCAAATGAACTTATGCGAGGCACAATACAAGAACTAAGCCCAATTCTAGCAATGATATTCAATGACATACTCAAGACAGGTATCATACCAAAACAATAAAGAGAATCTCATATAATACTACACAAAAAAGGGACACTACATGACATTGGCAACTACAGACTCATAAGTCTCATATGTCATCAAATGTGTATAAAGTATTTGCTAAAGTAATATTACAAAGTAATAACAAGAACACCGGCCAGGTGGGATGACGATCTGCGAAAGACTGCAGGCAGATGCTGGATGCGTCAAGCTGAAGACAGAGCGCTATGGCGCTCATTAGGGGAGGCCTATGTCCAGCAGTGGACTAATATAGGCTGATGATGATGATGATGATGATGTTGAACAAGAACACTAGACACGAAAATCAACCTATCGAACAAGCAGGATTCAAAAAACTACAATACGATAGATTATATTCATACCATCAAGCAAGTCTTAGAAAAATATAATGAATATCAGAAACCTCTTTACATAACTTTTATAGATTATAGCAAAGACTTTTCACAAATACATTTGGCCAACCTTGAGATAACAAGGAGTAGACATTGTCTATATACAAGCAATTCGTAATATACAGGGAAAGTACGAGCCAAATAAAACTGGAAACCAAAGTAGAGTCGTTCCCTATAAATAGGAGAGTCAGACAGGGGGACCGACCATCTCCAAAACTGTTCAATGCCGTACTTGAGAATGTTTTCAGGAAACTAGACTGGAAGGAACTAGGGCTTAACATCAATGACAGCAACCAAAACATAAGTCATTAATCTACTTATGTTTTGCAGACGATAACATCTTGCTTGAAGAAGCAAGAATGTTACATGCTCTAGATGAGAAAAGTAAGGAGGTTAGACTCAAAATGAATGTCAGCAAAACCAAAATGATGGCTAACTCTGTCGAGGTAGATATAACTGGAAGGTAAGAAGCTAGAATATGTCAGTGAGTATGTCTATCTAGGACAGATCATCTCCTAGGAACTCAATGACAAAGGAAGTGAACAAAAGAATACCAAGTGGATGGAAAATACTGGTCACTCAAAGAAATTATGAAAAGCAAAGATCTTGGCAATCATATAAAAAAGAAAACCTTCAACACCTGAATTCTTCCATGCCTAACCTATGGATGCGAGACATGGTCACTTACAGAAAATCACAGGGACAAGTTAGCTAAATGTCAACGGGCAATAAGTATGTTGGGTATACAACTGAAGGACAGGATAAGAAATATAGATATCAGAGCAAAAACCAAAGTAACCGACATAATTACTCGCATAGATCGACAGAAATGGGACTGGACTCGACACATGCTACGCAACAAGGCAGAAAAATGGAGAAATAAATCACAACATGGTACCCAAGGGACGGCAACAGAAGCCAGGGGCGTCCTAAAACAAAATGGGAGAAAGACATAAAATGTACCTTAGGGCCATATTAGACAAGAGTCGCAGAGGACAGGCCTCAATGGAGGCAGTTGGAGGAGGCCTATGCCAAAAGGCACACCAAACTAAGAGACAATATAGTAGACATGAGAGAAACTAAACACAAACCAGTTATTTTACTCAGTTTATTTTTAATTTCAAATACGAAATATAGCAGTTTAGGAAAAAAAGGCTATATTATTATTATAAGCAACGTGAGTCACTGCAATCTATTTCATGCTTAAATCCATTTCAACGAAGTGTAATTGCTGGTCGCGTGCGGCGCGGCGAGAAGGGCCTGTAAATTGACACTTGACCTGACGGATTATTTAAATCAGTGCTCTCGGGATCTCTTTCAATTAAGCGGTCAACTACACAGACACTTGCGTCAGCGATCCTACCAAAGATCCTGTTCAGTCAATTTCTGGACCTCTCAAACTAGTTGGGATTATCCTATCGATTATGATGCGTCCAATTGATTAGTGACTTCTGAAACTAATTGGGAATAATTTTTTTAAAATTGTCTTTGGTTAGCATTTATATTATGATATGGATCCATATTTTCGTAGAGGGGTATAAAAAAGATGAGGGTACCAGACAGATTGCACTTATGTAGTTTGTTTTAATTTTGGAGAATCGAAGAAGGAGCGAGTGCAATTAGTTACGGAGCGGGCGGTGGCGGCGGCGTGGTGTGGTCGGTGTGGCCGGATGGTGCGGCAGGATCACTCTCGCATTGCGCCCGAGCGCTGAACGACGTTACCTACAATAGCCGAATAAATAATTGGGCCGAGTCTTTTGAAGAGCTCTCCGGCGGGTCCATTATGCTCGCTTGAGTGCTAGTGTCTACATTCGGACGGCACTGGTGACGTCTCCGGTCGCCTGCGTCGCGTTTCCACTCGACAAGATGAACGCCTCCGATCGAGGTACGGTCGCATGTCACCTTCAAGCTCTCCTCAATGTCTAAATTTCATCTTGCTTAAAAATGGTCCTATGATCGTATGTAGGCTGTTCAAGCGCAAGCATCGCAGCAAGGTGCCGCAGGAGGTCGCAAATGCGTCCAATTTTGAGTATAAAGCCGGTCTAACTACTGTAAATGAATTACGGAGCCGGTGAGAAGATCACAGGAGCGTGATGAGTGCGCCTTATTGGCAGTGAATGAAGTGTCCCTCGGGGTCCCAGCGCGTCGGTCAACTGTCGCGCGACGCTCGCCGGCGCCGCCAGTCGTAAGTAAAGGACATGAGCTGAGCCATCATGGACCCAACTACCACAGGTATGATACTACTTTGCATTATTTTATTCGGTTACCGGTAGTTAGTTTTTGTAATAAAACGAATTCAATACAATGCTGCCTTCGAATGATTGTTTTGTTAGTGAGTATGTATGTATACCTTCGTACTCGATCGGTTACAATTGACGAAGTTGACAAAAAACGGGCGTGGCTGTTGATGCCTCTCCGATGGCCATTATTGACTCGCTGTAAACGAATTAGTGCAGATTATTGAATAGACTAACAATTGTATTACCTTACTTACAACCGCACCTGATACATAAAAATCCTTTAGTCCACGTTCGTTGCTGATCTTTGGTAACCAGCCACGAACAGAGATTTTTTTTGTTCGCATTGTGTTGTCCTTGTTATTTTATTAAAATAAATATATTTTCTGACCTTACGAATGTGTTAGTGGTCAAAGAAGGCAGGCTCGTTTACCCTTGTTGACGAAAATCCCAACATTGTATTATGAGGACACTACAAAAATCGTTTGTCAAGACAAACACGTGATATTTTCCCATATTGATATACACCATTACTTGTTATGTAGTTATGAAAAGTTTTAAGAGTTGATATTTCCAGGTTATGAAACTTTGCTACGAAAGTGGATAAAATATTATTTATTAATAGCCTGTTATGAACAAAGATAAAAAAACACCATCAAACAAGGCTACGAACACTGCAAGTACGTTCCGTGCTCGTAACTGGATATCAAGCAAGAAAAATATTACATGTTCGTAGCTGGTTATCAAAGATCAGCTAGGAACGTGGACTAAAGAATAAAAACCTTACCGGAACAAACGCAAACAAGTACCCTGACCTACCGCAGTAGCTCAAATCGTTAGATAATACAATTATTGGATATAACTGCATTTATCATAGTTTTATTAACATAACAAAAAAGCTTATTGTAAAAGTTATTAATATTATCCATCTCTACAATCGATATTAATGAACAAAAACTATCTTTCATTCAAAATCAATTTCTTGGAAAGACAATAATTTGTTTACCAAGGTATTAATTTGTTCGGATATCTCAATGAATTGTGACCTGATCAGAGAGGTTACATGTAATTGGTATTAAAAATAATCATAGTGTATAAGCAACACAATATACCTACACTTTTCTTTTACAAAAAAAATTAGACACTGGCCCTCCATAGGTCGCTGCATACGCTGCTCAATATAGAATAACTGCCTTCGTGCATTAAGAACTAAATAAATAAGTAATGCAGGACAAATCACACATCACTATCTAGCCCCAAGCTAAGCAGAGATTGTGTTATGGGTACTAGATAACTGATGTACATAATACAATACTCTATATAGACAGATATTTTTTATTATTCATAGAAAACATCCAGAACACCCTGAACAAATATCTGCAGATCGTACAATCATTTGTCCCGTGGCGGGAATCGAACCCGCAAGCTGCGTCGTTGGACCTTCACCCACCGCGCCACAGAGGTCAAATGTCGTTATTAATGCAAGTACCTGCAATATCGGTATACAGCGTGCGTTTTGTCAGCTCTCACTGTACATGCTACTTAAGTTACAAAAAACAGAGTTAAGACATTAGCATTTCAGCGATGATCTGTTTAAGTAAATGACTGCTAAAACGGTTTAGCGTCATTCAGGGGACGACATTCCTAAAGTTAGAAGGGGGAGGTATGTATGAGTGCTCGCGCCTCATCCGGTCGCTCCTCGCGCAAATTGTCAATTGGCCGTCGTTGACTCAGGGCTGTCGCCGCGCAAGGTTGATCCACGTCTTCACGTGACCTACTGGTGCCATTGCCAAAGTCCTAGCACACACACCACACTTAAACAATTTGCTAAAATACCTATAGGGAAGTACGTAAGTAACTGCCCTGCCCCGATCATTGAATCATAGCACATTAATATCGCCGTACAAAGGCTAGAGAGAGCGGCGTAGTTCGAAAGATGACTGTACTTAATGTGGACTTCCTGCCCTCTTTGATCCGTCAATTTCTTGATAATGCACTCAATGATGTATGAGTGCCCCAATGAGACGTAGCACGCACAATTTAGCGGACCATATTCTATGTCATACACACAAGTGCTGCTGTGGCATTGCTCGCCACACGTCGCATTCTGAAATCAGTAAATTCGGTTAAATAAATTAGTGCACGGTCATTTGAGACAATTTACCCACGATTGGCTTGTTGACTTAGCTATTTGCTGGAGTGGAGCTGCAAAGCAGGAAACTCATCTTGTGAAATCAACGATATGCCGCTTCGCAGACTCAGTAAGTTTCTAGGTACAGTCAGTTGCAAATGCAGTACGATCGAACGCATAAAGGATCTTGTCTCTAAAGAGCCATTTATCGACAGAATTATTCCTGTCATTTGGTCACTTCAAATTTAAATAGACAATAAATGTGAAAATACTAAAGTGCACCATTGTGCAGCCTACTACAATTAGGTTTAGTCCTTAGTCTAGACTCAATGCGGAAAGAATCGTTTTATTTATAGAGAATGGATTTATTTATTGAAGTCTAACTACTAACTGATGTTGCTTTATCAGTCAGTATATTGCTAAATTAGAATTATTGTATATAAGCTTCTGTCACGGGCATAAGATAAACACATAAAAATGTAGATATTATACAAAAGTCTAAAAAATCTGTTAAAATGACACTATGGGTTTTAAAATCTAAAACTCAATAATATGGCCATTACATAAGTAAATAATACTAGACAATCCACGCAGCATCATTTAGGCCCAAGCTTAGACGAGCTTGTGTTATGGGTACTAGATGGCTGATTAAAATTCAATACATAAAGATATGGCGTCGCATTGCCTATTAAGAAGGCAATTAAATAAACCTTTCCCAAATCTCAGCGGCCGGCCCGAGCGAATTCGTTGTTGTTTCAAGTAGAATCGCATCGTGTTGGCCATTTCGCGGCATTCGCCTTATTTTGGTATTGTGCTCCCTATGTCGAGCGAGCGAGCAGTTGCAGAAATTTGAAGGAATATCTAATTTTTTTATATTTTTTCGTACTTTGCGATTCATTTTGAATAAACGACTGATTTCAGAATTTCGGATTTTCGAATAAAGGTGTCTAACATACATAAAAAATAGCTTGAAAATAACTCTATTTGGTCAAAATATGGCAAATTAGTTTCACTCTCATTCAAAGATCATAATGTTTTTAAAAAAAACTAAAACACTACAGACATAGCTATTTGTCATCCGATTATGTATGGAAAATTTCAATACGATCGGAAACGTGGTTTCCAAATGAAGCGCAGTGTTGCCAACAGTAAACCGAGCTCTCCACCAGATTCAACCTCTCAAACCACCAGAAAACCACTAACGAAAAACGGTCCTACTCTAAAAATCACTAAAATTTCCACCAAACAAAATTTAACACTATGTATTTTAGTAAATAGCCTTTATTATTACCTAATAATAATACATTAACAATTATTAGTAAATAAACATGTTTTTTTTTAATAGGAACATCAAATAATTCAATCAAAAAATTAAATTAATTCTTCTTCTTCAGATGAACCATTTTGGTCTACACCATCATCCTCGGTTTCAGATTTGTACGATTCTTTGGTACCGATTTTATTTGTGACGTTGATTGGAATTGTATATTCACTGCAACATTTTCCTTCCAATCTCAAACCACAGCGTATTCTTAATATAGCAGTTAAAAGATTTAACTTCATTCGTTCATTGTTTTTTATTATATTCATACTGCTAAATAGTCTTTCAACATCCCATGAGATTTCAAATCTCCGTAGTTATTTCTTAAAATTGTTCCACAAAATTTACATTTCGCTACTGGACCAGTGGTACTTTCAATAACTTGAAGCCAGTCTTTTAATTGTGGGTCTTGAAGCCAAGAATCCCGAAACTTTTGCGTGTATTGTGGTTTCAACATACTATTTACGCATCGAATGCATTCGCGGAAATATTGAACGACGTACGGAGCAGTTCGAGACGAGCGAGGCACAAGCGAGACAGAGTTGACTCTGTCTTTTGTTTATTGTAAACTAACTAATAAGTACAGAAAATATTCTACGGGGAATCCCTGCGTATAGAATAGTCTGGAGCTCAGTGATTCTGACAGATCAATCAGTGTGGCCTACACAGATGTAAAAACTCCCGAATTAAACTTAAGTAGAAATAAAACCATTTTTAAACGTGGCTTAGTGGTTGAGTAATAAAGTAAGTATTTTCAGTAATTGAAAGTCAGCAAGTGAAAGAAAAGTTAACACAAAGAAATTTTACTAAACCGCTAGAAAAATCCACTAGCCACTAAAATCAATATTTCCCCACTAAAGCGGGGGTCGAAACCACCAGTTTTAGTGGAAAATCCACTAAGGTGGCAACACTGATGAAGCGGAAAGTACGTTTGTATGGGGCTAAGGTATCCGTTTCGTTCTTAAGGCGCACACACCAGTGAAATGGGCACAGTCTAGGAAAAAATAAGAACATTTAAAATTGACTGAAGTATACCATTCTTAAGGCGCATACCCTAGCTAATGTGGCGGCACCACCTTTTTTTATCTTATTATTACACTCACTTAAACTCAGGAAGTTTTAAAAATCCATCGTACAGTTTGTGGCATCTATTAAAAGTTATTTCTCAATGTTTACTTTATAAGATAAAACTATTATAGAAGTTTTAAATCACACTCATATTATAAATACGAAAGTTTGTATGGATGTCCATACATCCATACAAACTTTCGTATTTATAATATGATGATGGATGTACAGATGGATGGATGGATGGATATATGTATGCTTGTTACCTATTTACGCCAAAACTACTGAACGGATCTAGCTGAACTTTGCACACAAGTGTTTCTAATCCCGGAATCAAACATAGGCTGCTTTTTATGCCAAATCAATTCCAGAAATGAAAATCACCTTTAAACGTTTCCATAGGAACAACGCGTGCGTAGTAGCTTATAGTAATACCACAAACTGTACGATAAATTATAAAAATTTCCTTGCAAATAATAAATATTCTTAATCAGTAGATTATAGGTAATAGTAGTCCGAGTCACGCGCAAGCACATCTTCTGCGTCAAATAACCTCGGGTGCTAAACGAATCAACTTTTCAAAGATTGTCCTTGGATCTTTTTCATATTTTACAGTGTTATAATTACTCGTAGTAGTTGAATTTGAAGGGGGAAGTCTCCGTAAGCGGTCCGATAATTCTTTATGGTATGGGTCCTCCGCCTCTGCATATACGTCCACTGCTGAACGTGCTTCTCCAAAAAAGAGCTTGGTAATAATTTTTATTCATAAACAGTTTTATAAATTAATTTTTATAAATTTTTGAAATTAATATTCTTTATAAAATCATAATATTATTTTAAAATCTATAAGCTTGGTGATCACAGTAGAGTCGTTAACATTTCAATTCTTTTTCATTTTCATAAGATATCATCGGTTTAACGTAGTAGAGCTCCTCCAGCTCCTATAACTGCATGTCTCCGGCCTTTGTCATCTTGTTAGAGCCAGCTCTCTCCACAAAAAATATCCTGTGTCATCTATTTTCCGGTCGATCCCTAGATTTATGTCTATACATTACGTTATATTTTGAAAACACTGAGGGTATTTAATTTTAACTACTTATAATATAGCTTTACGTTTATCAGCAAATACTAGCTGGACAGTCCAGGATCGCTGAACTTCTTCTCTTCGCAATCTTATTAAGTATGTACCAACTTCAGCTGTAACAAGAACCTAAGCTACCTACCTATGTTCATATTTGCAATAAATGATTTTGAACTTTGAACTTTATTCATAATTTTCTCGAGAAGCTTGCAAAACAAAACATTAAGAGTCAGTTAACGAACTTAGTAGAGTCACGTGCAGTTCCATTATTAATGAAACTGAACATGACCCTACTAAGGTTTCACGTTGCTTCATCTTGCTTTTAAAGCTGAACTGAAGCCGAAAATTTTGGCATTGTTTTAACATAACCTTGGAAACTTACTTTCAACCAAGGTAATTTTAATTGATCATAATATTTTAATAGAGAGAAGACCGCCTAAGCAACTGTTCTAAATTGTTGCAGTTACGGGTATAAACCTACACTTGATAACGCCAATCGTGTGCATCGTCTGTATTTTTTTTAACTAGTTTCTACCCGCGGTTCATAGGTGCAAAGAGATATTTAACGGATATCTAATTATTGCTTTACGGAACCGTTTATCGGTTATTATAATCCCTTATGGGAATTAATTTATGGTATATCAATGGTCTCAGTAGCAGTTAGGGTGATTTGGAGGTACTCAAGGTGCATACCCGAGTCAAACCAAATTTAAAATTCACTAAAGTCTACCATTCTTAAGCCGCATATAATGGTATACTTCAGTCAATTTTAAATGTTCTTATTTTTTCCTAGACTGTGTAGTTTTGGCAGAGATTCCAAGACTTCCTAGTCATTTTTCAATTTTTCAATGGCTGTGTCTTTTTAATTTTTGAGACAAGTAACTCTCTTATTTGTTTTGTTCTGAAATATTGAGCATTGCAAAACATTGTTGAATCTAACTCTAACCTACATGAAAAATATGGTTTCCTTAGCAGAGAGTTGTGACTCGAACATCAGCGTTTAAAATCAGCATCGATCAAGGCGGATGCTGATGCTGATATTCGCATCAACCCTGGTCTACATATAAAAGCTACAACTATTAATATACGCTTACGCATTAACTGAGTTCAGTTGGTATATTTTACATTTCACCGCACGAACAAAACGCAGCTAACGCGAAACGTTTAAACATCTTGAGCGCCCAATGTTGGCGGTTCAGCGAAGAACTGTCAATGTCGTTGCATTACTTTTTCGTTATTGTCTATGATTTTATGTAAATCTGGGGTAAATGTTCGTTTCCGTCAACACGATCAAAATTTAGCTCCAAACGCTGGTGAAATCGGTTTAACTTTAAACGAAATTTAACTCGATATTTGAACGCGTTTACTTAGAAAAGAGTTTAGTTGAACGCGTTTTAAGATACTAACGATGAAATCCCCTCTCAGTGTAGTCACATCTATGTATCTAAGGAAATAAAGAATATCAAGGTGAATATTAAGTGGATGCAGAACTAATTCAATTATTGATTGAGAGGAATAGAGGTCGTGATCCTCAATTGATCTTGTAATTGATTTACTCCTCACCTTGACAAGTATTTTCATAATTTTTCTACTAGCTTGGTACTCAGATATTAATAATTGCACATCAATTATCCAAATCGGTTATAAATACAATGTAAAAAAAACTATCTCAAAGAAAATTACCCTTATTCTCGGAGAAATCAAAGTACATAACATACATAAAAAAACTTACGTACCTACACACAGAAATCCTATTACATATGGTACAGTAGGTATGTCTATGATTTTATATTTCAGAACAAAACAAATGAGAGAAGTTAGTTATGTGTCTCGAAAATTTAAAAGCCGCAGCCATTGAAAAATGACTATCAAGTCTTCCATGACTTCGTTCTCTGCCAAATGAGAAGTTATTTGAGATGGCTTGTAACTATTTAAAAAACTAGTCTAGGAAAAAAATAAGAACATTTAAAATTTACTGAAGTAGGTATACCATTCTTAAGGCGCATACCCAAACATACATGTTCATATTGTAATTTGGTTCTCCGAAATAAACGAAACCTAAATGTTACTTCAAACACTGACCTTTTGCAAAGCTGCAGTCTGATCCGTTCCGTAGCTTTTAAGATACATTATTTAATATAAATTATAACAGACATGTTCATATCGTCACATAATTTTGCCTATTTAATATTAGTAGGATGGTACCCACACATCAGACGAATTATCATCGGCTTGCCGCCGTAATGAACAGCCCAGTTCGGTAAAATAACACCGGAGAAACACGATGACATATTTAAGATTCCCGCGGATACCTAATCCATTGAAGGGAAGGATGTTCATTTAATTTTGTAATGGATTGTACCTCTAAACCGATTGGCCGAAATATTTCCGTTCTGAGCTCAGGGCAAGCAGTCTCGGCATAGAAGGCGACCGACATCGGTCGTAAAGTTTAACCGGATATATTTTATGTATTTTGATTTTCTTTATAAGAATCAAGTCAAATGATTCCATAACTATTTATTTCCATAAATACCTACAGTAGATAAACATAAAGAAAAGGTTATATATCTAATATTCATATTGATTTACCATCGGAACTATTTAGTTTTGTCGCAAATGACCGCCATCTTTACGATTTCGGTGAAGGATCGCTACAAACTTATCGAGCTGTCTAATTTGCTCGCAGTTACCTTTACCGAAATCATAAAGTTTGCGACGAAAATCTGACTGAGACTGCTTGCCCGACTAATGCACTGACGGGATTCGAGTGGGGGAATCGGTCAACGTCTCAACAATGAGATCTTTGTCGTTACGTTGGACCTCGCAGGGGCATACGCACCTAAGATCTATTTACTCGTATCATATAGCTGCAAATTATGTCAACAAACCCCAATAACATGAATTAAAATTAATTGCTTCGAGTCGAGATAAAAATAACGATTGTAACAAAAAACATCTATTTTAGATTTTTTTATTCCTGCAGAAAAAATAAACGAGAAAATGAATTTTAGGTTAAGTATTAATTAACTTTCTTATTCACAATTTTTAAACATAATGGAAAGTACTTGCTGATTTGAGATCCTTTATTCAATTAATAATGATCAATTACATATATCTCTTTATCTAGACTCCGTACCTATCGTATCCGTACCTATACTAATTTTAATTTATGTTATTGTGATCGTATAACATAATCTGCAGCTATATGACAAAGAGATCATAGTTGACTTAATAGGATTCCAAAGAGACGATCTTTTCGAATCAATATACCCTCACAATGACTGTACCAAGGGCGTTTCTTTAATGGGCGGCACGGCCCGGCACCGACACTGCACCGATGACGGCAAGGTATTCTTCATTTGACCGACACTCAAAGACCTCGCACGCACACCTCTATAGAAGCTCACGCACACAACACAGCCCGACACTAGTGAAAGACTTGCTGCGACGACATGTCGTCGCCGGCGTCGGCATGTCGGTGTCGGGTCGGTCCAATAAGACACCGTGCCATACAATTTCATCGAATTATAGATCCACCGATGCAGGTGTGGGTGCCGTACCAGGCCGCGTATATTGAAGTGCTACTTCAGTACGTCTCCGCCGGCTTCAGTACTTCAATGCCAAGACAAACTTACTAAACTTTTTTGTGCCGGTCAGCCAATCAAGAAATGCCCATTATCTTAAAAAAATGCATTTTTACTGAAGAATAAAATAAATAAATGCAAATCTCATCGTTTGCGGAGCTACGACAGCAAAACAAAAATAAACACAAACTCACATTTTGTCAGGAGCTAATAAAAAACAGTATCTTGTTGTAAATCGATGGCAAGGTCTTTGTTTGTTTTTTATTGTTCATGATTTTAATTAGGTGCTCCTGGTAGGTTCGTTTAATTGGCAGGCGGAATCGTAGGGGTCATTTCTTACGCCGCCGTATGCTTCACGCCCTAAAATGAAAATAAAGTTTTAACTGCAGTGCTTTATTTGCAGACACGTTAATGCGCAACTGCACACCGCCCGCCATCGATGACTTCCCAGCGGGGTTTTTCACGGAACTGCAGAGACAGCATGGAGCCATCGTCATCCATGTCTTCATCTCGCTATACTTGTTCGTGGCACTCGCTGTCGTTTGCGATAAGTTCTTTGTACCGGCCGTAGACAAAATATGTCAAGGTTTGTAGCCTCAATTTACAGGTAACCTTACTAGCTCACCTGTAATGGCAGAAGTAGGCATATCCGAAAGTGCCGTATTAAATGACTATTTCCTACATGTCTTCACGTTGTTAAGGTAGATCTACTCGTACGGACTGTTACAATCTTAATGCATCGTTCAATGTACGGTATTGGTGGGGGCTTTATTTGTACTGGATGGGCCATGAATGTTCTGTGACTCTGTCAAAATAGTGAAAAAAACAATGACTTAATCAAAGGTCCTGAAGCCACTCATCGCGATCTTACTTTTTTATCCTGTATCACTTAAACACCTTCGATGGATATTGAAATAATGATTTGGTTTATCCATCCAGGTATTTTGATATATCGTCGCAGAGAATTAATTATATTTATTTACTAGTGGGCCTTCCGTCCGTCAACATAGTGATTCCAAATTTTTTCTAGTAACATATTTTATTCTACTTTTATATGTTACCTAGGGATAATGTAGTATTCTAATGGTGGAAGGATTTTTGAAATCGGTCACGTAGTTTTGGAGTTTATTCGTTATAGACATATAATACAAATCTTTCCTCTTTATAACATCTGTAGAGATTATTATTGTTTCTTACTTTCTCAGCCTTGAACATGACGAATGACGTGGCGGGCGCCACCTTCATGGCAGCCGCAACATCAGCACCTGAACTGTTTGTCAATGTCATCGGGACTTTCATCACGGAGGGCGACATTGGCGTGGGCACCATTGTGGGGTCTGCAGTATTCAATATACTAGCTGTCGCAGCTTGCTGTGGCATCGGAGCGGGAATGGTGAGTTTTACAGTCTCTAACTTTAAAATATATTTAATCCATAAGATCAAACTGGAAACGTATTGATCTTTATATTATATCTTGTCCTGAGAGCCCATGGGAGCCATCAAAATTGATTTATATAACATAGTAGGAATATAACACAGGCACAGAAACGTCAAATATTTAAAGTAATAACGTAGGTATGACCAAGGAATAAGGTGCTGTTCTTTGCCGCTGCCTAACGCACGCTGTCCGTTGTGATCTTTCTAAGCTACGGAAGGTTTCTTTAATGCATTCACTGCTTAGCTTTAACAGTGTGACCCTGGGAGGGTCGTGCTTCCGCTATGTGTAGCTCCATTCCAGATGAGCAAGTGCGTGAGGGCAAAAATAAAAAAAATGAAAAATAATGGGAGAGTGTACAATTTTTCAATCTGCACTGAATTTCGTGGCACTATAGATTTTGCAACAGTGCATTCAATAAAGTGACTTTCCAGGTGGTTCCTCTAGACTGGTGGCCGCTGACTCGGGATTGCCTCGCCTACGGCATAACCGTCTCCATACTTATCTGCATAATGCACGATGAGTACGTCCAGTGGTACGAAGCTCTGCTTCTTGTGATGCTGTACGGAGTCTACATTGCCATCATGTACTATGATAAGTCAATACAAAACTTTGCTAAAGGTTAGTTTAGTTTGATTTTACCAAGTTCCTCTTTTATTATCTTTTGTATAATAAGAAAAAAACTGAAGCCGACTTCGACTCCCTTTATTTTACACTGTTATGCCCAAGAATTTTCAAAATCGGTCTTAAATTCCTCCTTTTTTCGAAGACGGTTAAAAATAAGGTTGTCTCTATTTTATTTTATTAACTAGTTTTGATATATTACAGGTAGCTGGCAATGCGTGTCAGAAAAGTTGAAGCACGGAAAACATGACAAAGGTGAGACTTTTAGATTATAGAGTATACAAAACTACATGAAACTACAGACACTTTAGAAAGGAATGGAGTTTTATAAATAACTTTTCTTTTCAGAACCTAAAGATGGTAAATCGCCGATATCAACAGCAAATAATTACGAATTAGAAGTTCCCCAGCTCAATGGGAGCATAAAGAGCACTAACGCGTCACCTAACCACTCGGAGTCTACGTTGACCTGCGCCTCTCCAGTGGACAAATCCCCTGAAGGCGATCGTCCTAAGAATACCAATGTTGAAATGGAAGCAAAGAATAACGAACCGGAAATTACTGACATGTTTGAATCAGCGCCTGTCGCTGGGCCAGAGCCATATACGCATTCTCTCCTTAAATGGCCTAGTGGAAGGACTTGGGTTACAAAGGTACACTTTTACGTCTCACACAATTTTTTCTTCTTTATTATAATCACCGTATTATTTTTTATTGGTAGTATTATTTATTATTATACATATTTTTTAGACAACATGGATAGTGACTTGGCCAATCCATCTCGTGTTTCTATTTACGATACCAGATTGCCAGAAACCACGATTCAGAAACTGGTTTCCCGTTACATTTATGATGTGCATCGTTTGGATCGGATCTCTGTCTTACGTGGTAGCTTGGATGATCACTATTATTGGTAAGATTATGCTCCTATTCTTTGACTTTTTTTCTGTTTTTGACTGTTTTTGACTCATTCTTTTATAGGTGATACTTTGATGATTCCTGATTCGGTCATGGGAATTACCTTCTTAGCCGCTGGAACCTCAGTCCCAGAAGCGGTCTCGAGCGTCATCGTTGCAAAGAAAGGTAAGCATTTTGATATCATATTAAAACACATGATTTATTTTCATATGCTTAATTGATATCCTATTGTTTACAGGACACGGATCTATGGGCATCAGTAACTCTATTGGATCGAATACGTTTGATATTTTGCTGTGTCTTGGGCTTCCATGGTTGATAAAGGCTTCTCTCACGCCTACTGAACCAGGACTACATCGGGTGAGATTTATCATTAAGCTTATTATCGCGAATATAAAATAACGATCTACCTATGCCCTAGTGCGAAATTTGCCCAGCGAAGAGACAAAATACATTGTTGCACCTTGTGATCTGAGCTCGTATTTACCCAATAATAGGCAATATTTGAAAGAGTGTAGCAGGTAATGGCACTATTTCTACTGCTAAAAGTGTGAACAAAATACAAAGATTAATCTGATAATATCATGAACATCCTTGTGAACTAACTGCTAGGTCACTTATACGAGGTCAGCGTATAAGCCGACTGTAGTTGCTCTATTATATGCATCACTTATTTTTATTGAAACTCGAAGACGCAACATTACGCGACGACCTCTGTGGCTCAGCGGGTTAAAGTCCGCCTGCGACGCAGGAGGTTGCAGGTTTGATTCCCACCCCGGGACAAATATTTGTACAATCTGCAGATATTTGTTCAGTTCGTTCTGGATATTTTCTATGTTAAATAAAATATTTTTCTATGTAGTGTATTGTATTATGTATATCAGTTGTCTAGTAAACATAACTCAAGCTCTCCTTCGCTTGGGACTAGGTAGTACTGTGTGAATTGACCAGCATTATTTATTTATTTATCTGCATAGTTTTAGATTAACCGAATTTATTAGATTAAGATCAGTCACACACATACTTCCTAGTGCTTAATAATAACAATCAGAGTAGCTATAGCAGCTTTCTAGTAGCAATCGATGCGTGTGTCAGTTTCTCTCAAAATCATGCGTTAGTTCTGTACGAATTGAGCGACATAACCAACTGGCATTTATGAATAAGTTATGAGATGTCTTTAAACGAGCACTGGGTTGGTATGTTCTTTTGTAAAGATTTAACTTTCCTTGCGATTCAACAGGTCAAAATAAACTCCATGGGCCTGGAATACTCTGCTATATCGCTGTTGTCAACGCTGCTACTGCTGTACGTCACGTTTTGGTTCAATAAGTTCAGACTGGACGCTGCTGTGGGCCGAGCTTGTCTGGCTATGTACGCCATGTTCCTTGTACTGGCTACACTCATCGAGTTGAATGTGTTCTTCCCCGTGAATGTACGCACCTGCCGTCGCAATGAGCTAAAGGTCTAATAGACTGAGCGGACTTTTTAGGTTAGCTGTCGGTTTTGCTTTCATACTCTATCTATAACGTCTAGTTTATATTGCAAAATACCACTTCGGAAAAGTTTTAGAGAACGTGACAGAACAACTACCGTTACAAACGTTGGCACTTATAGATGACACGCAATATGTCACTGAAAAATCAATTGAAAACCATAATGAAGTTCATATGTAATCGTCGTCATAATACGATGAGTTGTTCTTCACCGTATCTCAGACCTTAGTCTAAATCTACCGAGCTCGTAAATTCAACTATGATCTATAAAATTATGTTATATCTAGAATGCGATTTATACTTACCAAATGCATGATAAGTGGTGAGTGATTTTGATCAATAAGTGTATATCAATAATTATCAATAAGTTCCTTGACTTTTACGATTTGCCTATCGGAAGTTAAACAATTTTCAAAGGCTTTGAAGACAACTTTAGCTTGATATTACTGTATTAAATAAACTAGAATGTAGAGCTAATGAATTGTTCTTCCAATTTTTATGTAGTATGCGGTTTTATATTTGGTCTAATTAAATGCATTCCATTAATGTCTTATTTACTAAGCCATATCTTTAATCTTTTGTAGAATCTCTTATTTGAATTATAGTTCGTTACTATCATCACTTGAATCTCACTGAATAAAGAGCAGGGTTCAGGGTGCTCTGCCAAACAATTGAAAACATTATAATAAATTTGATTAAATATTACTGAATTGTCCAGGGGGGTTATGCTCTATGACCAATTCCACGTCTTACACAGATACGACAAGATATCGGCGGGGAATGGGACAAAACCGTATTCTGTATGCCTTCGTTGGTTTTCTCAGCTGCGTCACAGCGCGATTCGGGCAAGAATTGAACTGTCAAGTAAACACGCCCTCTGCCAGCGTGTTAGGGCACAGATTAGCGTGTTTCTGCGATAGTTACTACGGCTCACTTCTTCCAGATTGTCAAAGACAATATGTCAAAGTGAAAACAATAACAACGCAGTGTTTATTTTATGCGGAAAAGGCAAGTATTATTCAATAATTCATCACAAAAGATTTATAAATAGCAGCGACAATAGCCGTATGGCGCCGGTTTAGAATTTGCACCAGCCCAACTCTTCCCGCGGGGGTCGTAAGAAGCGAAGAAGGAATAACCACCGGGGGCAGGCAGCAGTCCCTCCTGCAGAACCATTCTACCATCGAACTGCGATCCCCAACCCGCGTTACTAGCGTGGGGATTATAGGCATCATCCCACATGAGATAAAAGCTCAATGGAACTTATATCAGGGGAGGTCGGCCTACAGCCAGTGCACCACAATAGACTGTTGAGGTTGAGGAGATTCGCCTATCGAAGTATTCAATGCCTAGTTTGGTTGAGTGTTTTTTTTTAATGTGCTGAAAGAAACACATGTCTTATTGATCGGTTTCATTTGCAGAATGCAAGCAAGTACCCGTACGAAGATCAGCTCAGCCCAGCTTTGGCTGAGCATATGTAGGCCCGCCCGGCAGTGGCTGCAGATCAGCAGTATCACCATAAAAGGCCTTGCAAATATATGGAGAATTCTTGGAAAGTGTCTTTAGTCTTGAATTGTATTATCAACGAGAATACAATAACTACGTGGTGTATATCCATCATCACTCTACTATTGGTTTCGCCAAGCTGGACTTGGCCTCGCTGCCTCCATAGGCGCGATGGAATTTGTCTATAAATTCAATCGGTGATCTTTATATGGGATATTTCAAATAAACTGGATAAATAAAATAAATTTGCCACATAACAATCTTTTATTTCGTTTTTTATTCGCAATAGATACACCTACAAGGAAGGCCTATAGAAAATTAGACATAGGTAGGTACGAGTACACATACGAGTAATTATTGTTTACAAACAAGAGTTAAATTAAACACAAATACATTATCACATTAATTTATGATGCCACATAGGCGTCGTCGTTTTTGGGGATAGCCAGCAGACAAATCCACCCACTTTGAGGAGTCACTATCCTGCTTACAAGGATCCCTCATAAAAATAATAAAGATACCTAGTAATGCCTGGTAGGTAATTATTTGTTTTGTTCTTTGCAGCAATTTGGGTCCATTGATAGAGGGTCCGCAGGATCCCTTAGTAACCTCCTGTTAATAATTGTGCTTTGTTGGCGCCAACATCTTACCCGTCGTCTTTGTAGAATTATATCCATTTTTATTTTGCGCTTTGATTTGAATAAAATTATGCTTAGGGCTCGTTTAGACACGCAAGCGGGAACCGCGCCGCCTATCGCGCGTTAGGGATCCGCAAAATTTTATGAATGCAGACAGTTGCGGTCAGGGTTCGAGATTGATTTAAATGTATAAGTAAGTATACCTTTGTATACATATAGTTATATACTCGTAGTTATAATGTTAAATATCTAGGTAGGTAGGTACTACGAATATCTTAAATTTTTATTTTTTTCAGACGGCGACCGCTGGTCACCCCAAACTGAAACGTGTATGCATGTGGTTATTTGAAGTCCATCTCTCTAGCCTATGATTCGTAAGGGTAAGCCTTACGAATTATAGGTAAATTAAGTTGAATGACCTAGTAAAGTGTACCTACGTGTAAACGATTACGATAGTAATAATATACATAAATAAGACCTGCACGATTCCCACACCATTCTGAAAATCATGGTATCGCCGCGTCTGAACGTAGCCTTAGCTAGGAACTTTTTCTGTCTATATTTTGACACTAAACAAACAATGAAAACTACTTTTTCGTTCCGAAACTAGTCATAAATGACTTGAATGATTAATACAAATCGTTATTTTGGGCTGTAAATTTTTAAATCACACTAAAATATTGTAAGCTCAACCATTGATGGTTAAGCAAGCATACTTATAATTAAAGATATTTTTTATTTAGATACATAAACATTAAGTTTAATAAAACCGTAAATTTTCCGAGTGAACCGGATGTAAGATTTTGAACGAATCATGTGAAATTGAAAACGAGGCATAGATAACTAGTCTTGTGGCATGCAGAATACAATTTTTGAAAATCATACCACGGCACGACCAATAATCGCGTTTGTGTTTAGAGCACGCTGTGACGTCACACGATTTGGGCAAGAAATCTCATAGGTCATAGAGCATAACCCCCCTGGCTTATTCCTTTGGTAGGTTCATGATAGGAACGCGGCATAAAAGGAAAAGATATGGCATAATTATTTTTATTTCCAAATATTGTAAAAATGATTGAATACATTTGGTATTTGTTGATCTTTAAACCCATTAGTATTCTTAAAACATTCATTTACTATCAATTTACTTTTAATTAGTCGACATTTTTAACAGTATTATGAATATTTTGTTGTAAATAAATAATTTTACTTTTCTTTAAGAATAATTAAATACCTTTTATCAATAGATTTGTATGTCGTACACGTTGTTGTTTCATTTATAAAATGATTGGTCTTCACAAAAAAAACTCACAATAAATTCGTAAACTTTTTTTTATTTTTAATACGATTAATTCACTCATTTAGATTTTATTATGTTTTAGAAAATATCTTACAGGTAATGAAATTACGAAACACACCCAATATTATTATAAACATCTTAAAAGCGCAGACTTATGAATTATTGTTAGTATTTTTTTGATCCAGAAGGTCACATTGGCTGTCACTGGTAGATTTCTGAAATAAAAATTATAAAGTTTTACCACAAACACATTAAGGCGCATACACGAGTGAAAGTGGCGCCGCCACCTATTTTATATTAATATTACGTTTAACACAGGAAATTTTAATAATCCATCGTACAGATTATGGTATCTATTATAAGTTATTTATTAATGCTTAATGCTGTAATAGTTTTATTTTGTAAAGCTTAGGCAAAGATACGAAGTTGACCTTTTTGACCACTGAACTCTATTTCACATCTCTGCCTAAACCATACAACATAAAACTATTACAGAAGTAGGTATTGAAAAATAGCTTATAATGGGTATTCCCAACGATACGGATTTTACCTCGAAGATTTGTAGCTCTACGGTACGAGGAAGGCTTCACTTTCGTAGCTGTTCTCGTAGCAAACGTATGGTGCTGTAGCTTCTTCTACAACTTTGTGAGTATTACATTAGTTATTACAGCTATATCTTATAATGTAAAACACTACACTATACACGAGATTCGAGAAAACTCAACTTATAAAATTTACCATTAATTTGTTTGTCATAAATTGTTGCCGAATCGCGGCGCACACAAAAAACGAAGACAATGAAAAAGCAAATACCTTTATTAGGCTTAAATATCTTTTGAGAGATTGAAAAATATACAGGGTATAATGTTTAGTGTATAACGTATTCACTGCCCAGCTCCTGCGGTGCGACCCGCAGGGGCGCGCCGCAGCTACACGAAAATGGACACAGGCACCTGCGTTTTGGGCCATGAAGGTGTTAGTGTTTAGTATTTAGTGTATAATGTTTAGTGTTTAACTAGAGGGGTGAATCATCAGTAGCTGGGGGTGGGATATCTTGGTACCTACCGATTTTACCCACATGAATGTTCTACGATATTTAGCAGCGAAATCTGTAATTTTTCGAACCAAAAACTACTAAACTTTACGTATCGAAAAAGCTCGGAGCGCAGGTAACCAGTAAGTTCGATAGGTTGAAGAACAATAATAAATTGTGAAATATTTGTTTAAGAACCATAGAAAGATAATACAAATATTAGATTTTGAAAAAAAAAATACATTCTATAACTTTTTTACTTGGATTTTTATGTTACAAAGATGTGTTACAAAAGACCCACTATTGTGTCGACTATCTCTTAAGATGGATTTGTAAAATTTCCTATGTTAAGTTAAACGTAATAATATGATAAAAAAGGTGGCGGCGGCGACACATTGCATACCCAAATGCGACTTAAAGAGGTTTTCCGAAGTAAGTACCTTGCATATTACAAAAAAACCCACCAAAATCACTCTGCTTTTGTTTCACATACTAATTCTCAATTAAAAAATACATTTGACAGATGACTACGCTAAATAATAAGACAGCATATCCTCACTGCTCTTATATTTTTTTACTGTATTGGATTACGCGAAAGGGTGTACACAAATATATAGATCTTACTGAAAAAGGCACTCTGGTTCGAATATCGTCCAATTCTCTTGCATGGAGCTCTATATCGTGGTGCGCGAGTCGGGGGAGTGCGCAGTGAGGGTGTTGAGAAGGCAGCCAACGGTGGACGAGTGGTGTTAGAAGATCGCGATGAACCTGTTGGTAAATGGTCTATTTATTGAATAATTAATTATAGAGGTATATAATTAAGGAATTTTAAATATAGTCTCGGATAGTCTTGACTTGGAGCCGGACGCCCAACTTCCGCATCAGGCAGGGAAGTTGACGAGCTGATCTCTCTTATGATTGTGAATGTGATGATATTAATAATCGGAGTATTTAAAGGTATGAAAATAAATGACTTGGTTTGTTGGTTTCAAAACCAAACTATAGGAAACAACAGGATTCGAAAAACCTCTTGTTACCAGATTGATTTGGGAATCAGTGATACCAGTTTCACTTAAAGAACCTGAAAATATTCTTACCATAGCAGGATCATTGGGCCCAGTGAAGTATGAAGTAAGAGTGCCCACAAAAACACACACTATCATCCCAACCAGAGTGTAATACAAGTAGCTCAGCCTGTACAGGAAAAACGTTCCTGACCTGTTAGCAAATAGAAAAGGGGACTATAAATAACCAGAGACTACACGTAATGGGTAATAATGGGGACCAATAAAAGTAGCGAGCTGTCATGTTGAGATTGTTGCTATTGAGTCGTAGTTAACTTACGCAAGGTAAATTGAAATGGCATTGGTGCATAGAATGTTCAGTCCTGTTTTTTTAATAGTTTTTAGTCAGCATTATGCTGAGTTGACTAGCGTCGACGAAACCAGTAGAATACATCACATGGGGCTATCTTTACAGCGAAACCACAGACCAATGGCAGCAGCATCTTTTATCCCATTTTTGGGGCAACAATTTTGTTTTAAACAAACTGCAAAGCTATAATCTTTATTACGTTACAACCATCGATCAAAAATTTCGCCAGGCCGCGAAATTTTTGATCGATGGTTACAACCTATCAATATTCAGATTAACACTTACCTATCAAATTCGACCGCATGTAGCACAGGGTCTGATGTCGGCGTCGTGTAGTTGAAATAGCACCCAGCTGTCGACACTGGTTTGGGCTGTATCACGATATCTCCACGAATCATGGCTGCTTGAGTACCGATAGAAATCCAACCGACTAGTAAAGTTGAAAAGATACCTCCGACTAGGGCTCCCTGAAATTTTATTTTCCTCAATATAATATGATCTAAAATATTCTGCCCTTGTCTAGAGCATTGACATCATCAGTTGGTATAAGAAAACATGCATCCTGTTGATTTAAATAATTATTGTTTACTTCACATATTCATGAAATGAAAAGTTAATCAAATTTTCTGCATCTACAACCTACCCCTAATTGAATTGACATTATACACCGCGTGACTCTTGTTGGTAGGTTAGTATGACGATCTTTTAAAATTATTATTTAAAAGTATAAATTAACATTGACTATCTATGTAAACAACACATACCATGCCAATTAATATAATTGGCGGACATACGAACCGATGAACTGAGTGAGTCAAGTGATGCGAACGCTCTGGCGTTCGCATCACTTGACACCCTACATACCCTTTTCTAAAGAAGTATCCATTTTTGGCATAAATGTACCACAATGATTGTTTTCTTATTATTGATAAGTGATTTTTAAATACAGAATGAATTATTTTATCTCTATCTGTCAAAATAAACTTTGTCTATGAAATACTTCATTCTATATTTTAAAATCACTTGTCAACAATTAGAGAAATTCACAGTGGTGCAATACGCCAAATAGGATACTTCTTTGAAAGGTAAGTAAATATCTACGTATATGTAGTGTACAAAGAGAATACAATAACTTGTAGTGTATTGTAGTTATCTAGTACCCACAATGCAAGCTTTGGTTAGCTTGGAGCTCGATTATGCTATGTGAATGGTCCGGCCTTATTTATTTATCTATTTACGAGTAATTTTCTCTCAGTTGGCATATAATGCAGACACAAAGGTCGATCTGTATAGACACAATGGAATCAGTCAATTTGCCGAGGAATCAGAAGTGACTTACAACTAACAGAGCTAAAAGGAAATTGCATATCCAGACAATTTGCCTGCAAGGCGTAGAAATGAGACGGGTCGTTGATCTATCTGACTTTGGTACTGACACCAGGAAAATGTTAACTACTTTGGAACTCTTTTACTTACATATGTATATTTTTATTTTCACTCTATCTTTTACGTACATTTCTATTATATATATATTCACAAAGTGTTTGTAATTTCATTATTAGTATTGTATGTTTTTTAACTTCGTAACATCTATTAAATCGATGAACATGGGTAGCATGTTCAAAAATGTGTCACGTTGTTGATGATGTTGTCTTGTCATGACAATTGAAGTTCGGGTTATTTTTACAGACTATCCGTGGAAAAAGTCTTTAGCTTCACTTTCTCTAGTTTGAGATTTTATTGTTGCCTTAAGATGAAGCTTTCGTTTTCCCAAATTAAAAAAAGAAGTGGGCTTCGAAAATGTGCACTAAGATTCTCAAAACATGAATGAATGAATCTCCCATTTAGAATGTAGAAGGTCGACTCTTAATAAAGAAATCGTCAATAATTTGATCCAGCTTCCCCCTATTGGGGCTCGCAAATAATAGAGGGTCACAAAACGCAAGTATACAGTGCACCTGCAGTGAAATATCTGGCGAAAAATAAAAAAAAGCCAGGGAAGTCAAAGATCCAAAGTCTCAGAATGTTAATGATTTAATTTTATTTGGTACTAGCTTTTCCCCGCGGCTTCACACGCTTTATTCAAGAACCTATGTCCGTCCCCGAGATACCGTTTACCTCCCTGCCAAATTTCATCAAGAAAATTTTGAAAAAGCGACTGATTTTAGAAATATTTTAGTCGGATATATCTCAAAGAATTAACAAACTGATTAAGGCTGATGATGATGATGATAATGTTGTCGGTCTTTTTACAATCTTCTGTTTCTATCAAAAAAAGATTGACTGAAATCGGACAACGCGTTATTGAATTACAACTATGTACACATTTCGGTTTTCATCCCCTCTCCTAAGGGTGGACTCATATAGGCTGATGATGATGATGATGTCTAATTTTTTAAATTTTGCAACATTCTTTCCAACAAAAAAGAAGCAATTATATCGGACGTGTTGATGAATTACAACGAAGTACTACATTTTGACTTTCATCCCCTCTCCCAAGGGAACCGTAATGAATTCCGGGATAAAAAGTATCCTATGTCCTTCCTCGTAGTATGGACTCAAATCATACCAAGTTTCATTTGAATCCATTCAGTAGTTTCAGCGTGATGCGCGGTCATGATACAGACAGACAGACAGACAGACAGACATGAACGAAAAAAATTACTGTTTTGGCTTCAGTATCGATAATAGAGTGCATTCCAAAAAAAATTTTTTTCTAAATATCTTTAATGTACAGAATTGGACCCGTTACAGTTTTATTATAAGTATAGATTTATCCGTAACTTCTGTTATTATTTCCCCTATGCTTCTACATCGTTACAGCTGTCGTGGTTACGAGGCGACTAAATGACTTCTCAGAATGTTGTCTTCTGAAGTTGAAAGAACAAAAGCTTTATAATAAAAAGGAGAGAACAGATTTACCGTTGCGTTCACCCATGGCAGAAACAAGCCCATGGAAAACAGTCCAAGCAAGCTCCCAGCTGTGATGCCTGCTAAACTTTTACCAGCTTGGACCAAAGCCCCCATGTGCTCTACAAGAAACACTAGTCCAACGCAAAGGGCTCCTGAAAATTATTTCTTATATTCAATATCATAAAGTTGAATTTATTGTTTGTGCTTTCGATAAATGCACATAATATGTGTGGATTCCGAAATGTTGGAGTTTAGTTCCACTTAGCCTAACTGGCACTCCAGTATATTTTTATAGGGCCTTTGAAAATTGCAAAGCCAAAAAAATTTGAGTCTTTTATGATCGTAGTATGTGCCCTTGGAATCTTTTAGACAAAAGAGCTCTCTAAATTATGTGTTTTAATGTAAATGAAAAATGTACAAACCAATAACAACCACAATAATTTTCATGACGAAACTAGCGGTTCTCTCCGAGATAGGTTTGTTGTAAGCAGGTCTAATAAGATCCTCGAATATCACACCACACATGGAATTTAAACCGGTGGACATAGAGCTAAAACAAGAAAATTGAATAATATATATTTATTATTAGGAGCCAAGGAGAAGAATTAGTTGACCTATTTTGTATTGTCTATATGTGTGTGTTGTCAGTAAATGTAAATAAAGTTAACGTCACGAAAATAAAGCGCGTAAAAGAGTGTGGGGACCAATGACGTCACATCTTGCTAAAAAGTGTCGCGGTACTTTAACTGGCTACATCTTCATATTTTTTTACCTTTTAAATATCTTCTGATAATCTAACCGACAGATAAGATTTTTTAAGACACTGGGCCTATTGCTCAGTTCAAATACGGTCTAAGCTGGACAACATGAGCGATTACTCGGAGCTGATTCTCAATGTACGCAGATAATACTATTTTATTTTGTGTAGGACCTAAAAGGTACGTTAAGCAATACAAACCTTAATGCTGCACTGAAAACTCCACTCATGAATATCCCAGGCAGTGCTGGTATAGACCCCGTTATAGTCATCACAAAGTATGGCAGCAGCTGATCACTTTTCTTTATTGCCCCTGTCGTCAATGGATCGCAATCAGCGAACGTTGCGTAGATCACGAGCCCCGTGTAGCAGCACAGGGATAATATGGTGAATATACCAGCAGCCATTATGAATATTGTTCTAAAATCATTTTAACTTTCATTAGAACAATAATTAATCGTTTGTTGTTCACATTGAGCTAAAAAACCTACGCATAGATTGAACTACGACTGAGGCTTTGGGATGTAAAACATTCTTTCCTTTGTATACCAAAGTTCATATCAATTTATCTTCACAACCGACATTAACCTACTTATCGTAAGTATAGGCCTAATCTCCTCGACATCCTTCTCGTGCCTGTGTCATTTAACGCTGGACTGCCCATCCTCGAGCAGTGCAATGCGTAACCAGTCAAACACAATGTGGAATGTTTCCAAACAAGTCGCCTTTCTTCAATCAATATTGCTTACAAACTATATTTGAAGCTCGATGCCACACGGTTTAAGTTATTTGTGTTATTCTTTGTCTACAAATTTTAAAACATATATTTAGGCTAGCGTATAGGTAATACACGAGCTCTAAATTATCTTTCAGCATCGATCAAAAATTTCGCGGCCTCCCCCGCCTGCGAAATTTTTGATTGATCAGTCAATATTAAGAAATTGATGTTTTTTTTACAAGTATATCTTTATTACTTTAGACTCACATTCTAGCCCGTTTCAGTGAAGACAAAGCAAGGCATCGCTGAACCATAGCTTGGTTAACCGAGCAAGACGCCAACCAGCTAAAGTAATTACCGAAAACTGTCGTCCAAAACGTGTGCCTGATTGTTGGATTAGGGTCCATACTGAAAACAAATCGTTTGTTTTAGGTCTAGCTCTACCCCAATTGCAGATCATCACACTAATATTATAAATGCGAAAGTTTGTATGGATGGATGGATGGATGTATGTTGTTACCTATTCACGCCAAAACTACTGAACGGATCGGGCTAAAAATTGGATACAGGTAGTTCTTATCCTGGAATCAAACATAGGTTACTTTTATCTCATAAATCAGTTCCCGTGGGATAGAAATCACCTTTAAACCTTCCCATAGAAATAACGCGTGCGAAGCCGCGGGGCGCAGCTAGTTTTTCATAAACGTTTTGTTTATTTGAAATCAAAATACAACAATTATTAATAATTGTAACAAATGCGCTAACTGCAATCAATGCAGAGGTAGCTCAACATATCCGTATCAATACCGATCGGAAGGGTCATGCTGGCTGTATTGACCCGCTGTATGGCAATGCTGATGCGCTGCACCAAATACTCACCAGCTCTCGGGTCACCCGTCCCTTTCGCTCAGTTTTTTTTAAACCTAGAGTGCCTTGGTATCTTGCGGACCTAGCGTATTGATTTCAAGGAGAGCAAATGCGTAGGCTCGGTTGAGACATTTGCAGGTGAGATGCTCATTACCGGTGACAAAGGCCCGCCGGATGATATAGTTAAGACTGGCATGGGATATCCGACTGGCGGTCGTAGTACATGATAATCCGTGAGTACGAGTGCTGTGGTATAGCAGTACAGCACTGGCATTGATGAGGCGCGATGCACCTTGCACCCAACTGAAGACATTTTGCGATATTGAAAGTAACCCGTTGCAATAACGCCTATCACAGATTCAAATAATTGTTTGCACTAGTCATTTTGTCTCGCTATGGCATGCAATATTCCTGTCATTCAAATAAAACATTTTTAAATCAGTTATCTAGTACCTACCCATAACACATGATCTGTTTATTTTGGAGTTAGTTGATAAATCAGCAGTGGGCGGTTTTATTTTTGTATGATATTTAGAACGCAAGCATGCAATACATACTTGAAAAAGTCCAGTCTCTCTCCTTTCTTGTTTATTTCAATAACATCACCGATACCTCCAAGTAAATATGTGCCGTAGCTCAGAACGAAAATCACTCCAAAATACATTAAAACAGTTTGAAGAGTATCTGTCCATACAACAGCTTTTAGACCACCCTGTGAAAATATATATAATTATTTTCATTGTATTTAAGCATCTTTGGTAAAGTAAGGGAAAGAAGAGTGGACACAGGAGTGGCCAAGTGTTCACTATACGCAAATGACTACTCTCTCGTTGATATTATAATCACCCGAGCAAAAGACATAACGTAAACAAAGAATTAATGGCGTATAAACTCATTTTCGTAATATATTATGCATTTTTGGATTTGTCTGTATATTTTTATAAGCAAGTATGGTATGGAATTGTACTAAACCATAACAATGAATTTATATAAAATTTATTAGAAACAATACAATAATATTATTTTATGCAGACATTTGTTCGGGGCGTTCTGGATGTTTAATATGTATAGTAAAAAAATATCTATCTATTTAGTGTATTGTATTATGTATATCAGTTATCTAGTACCCATAACACAAGCTCTGCTTAGCTTGGGGCTAGATAATGCTGTGTGAATTGTCCAGTTCTTTATTTATTTATTTATTTATTATAACCTAATATTATGACTAACATTAAAATAATGTACTATGTAAATTAGCTGTCATTATTGGTTCGATAAATGCAACGAAATTTTTATTCTCCCTGTATTTTTAGGTTTGCTTTCATGTGGTTATCATGTTGTCTTGAAATAATCTTTATTATATCAATTTATGAATTATTATTTGTTATGTTTAGTAGTAAAAATAATAATGTTGAATAAAAAATATTTAATGATTATTCCTAGTCCGTGACTTAAAAGTTCGTTCGTTAAAGAACCTTTATTATGGTTTGTTTACGTTATTATTTAGCTCTGGTGAATAGACTAGCAACTTTAACTTGAAAGAAAGACTGTTGGTCGAAATTAGTCTAGGAGGACCTCATCAAGGGTAAAACATTCTGTTTTACCTGAGCGCCGACTAGACTAGACAAACCATTATATTTACACTGTAAATGGTTTGGCCAGTGGGGAATGATAGGGTAAAGTAGTATTACTCACAAGTGTTGTGTAAAAAATACAGACGATGCACACGATTGGCGTTATCAAGTGTAGGTTTATACCCGTAACTGCAACAATTTAGAACAGTTGCTTAGGCGGTCTTCTCTCTATTAAAATATTATGATCAATTAAAATTACCTTGGTTGAACGCTAGAGCTGGAACGTATATTACTATAGGTATGTAGAGCATCATTTTGATAATGAATATAACTGAACCCAAAAGACGAACCTTTTGATTAAATCTCAGACGTAAATACTGGAAGAAAAAGAAAAAAATAATAAACCCTATATTCTATCTCGATAATGTTAGAAATCATGATCGCTTTGTTAAAAAGATCTGTCTTAGAAATTTGAATTAATCTTATGTATTGGTCATATTTGTTTTGTACTATTACTTATTCATTGATCTAAGTACCTACCTCATATGTGGATGTAATTTGTAAATTGTAGAAGACTGGAAGGTATACTATAGCAATAGTTAGAGAAACTGCCCATTCTGATAAAACTACGGTCCACAGTTGAGTTCCATAAGTATACATTTCGGCCGGAAGCCCCAGCAGCGATATGCCCGAAATGTAACTGAAAGGTAAAAGTGAGGCGTTAATGTACGATTCAGATAGATAGTTTCTTTCTTGGGCTAAGTGCTTCCTATAATTCAGGAACCATAATTTTTAAGATGGTGATATATGAGGTTTGAGTATCTACCCCTCTAACTATATCATTAAGTAATACTGTAATACTGATGGTACTGAAACCTGCAACACAATGTTAAGTCGTTTTCATTAATTAACAACAAACAATAATGAACCATTTTATTAATAATAACGTGGTGAAAGTAGTAGCAGTAGCATTAATTTAGTGCACTTCAAAAAATCACTAGATACCTACTGGTATCCAAGTCTGTAAATTCGTTTTTTTTTGTCGTTTACTTGCTTGCATTTCCCATCGGATTTGACTAGATTGGATTTGATTAGAGATATCAGTGTAAAATATGATGTTATTCCAATTTAGCCTTATGGTGAGAAAAGTTCTCTCAACAAATCATTTACATGTGTTTACCTGGTACTTTATGTTTCCGCTTTATGTTTTCTGTGTTTCTCATCAATCGAATATATTATAGGTGATGTTGTTTTTATTTCCTTTTGTGTCAAAGGTAAGTAAAATGTTATTACCACAAATATAAGCTCAATCGCTAGATTTATTTAAGTTGGACTATCCATTTATAATGTGCAAGTGGTGTTCACCCGCAGTTTGTGCACATATCAATAATTCATAGTTACTTAAAATGTCTCTATTATGTAACTCTACTTTTTCGCACATGTTATTTTTATAAAATTTAAAGACTCCGTGTATGAAATTATTAGTGCACTTAATAAAGAAAACAAAAAAAAAAAAAACTGATATATTATGTTTTTATGTTTTGATGGTGCAATAGTATTATGAGATGAGAGTTTTGAGAATTATGAGATAGCTTATAATTTGATTGCACCATCAAAACGTATTGTCTTTATCTATATGCAAAATAACCTACCTGGCTATCAATGACATTGAAATGGGAAAGATTCCCATCGCTTTTCCGCCCATGAGATACTCAGCCGTGGTATTTTGTTTCCTCTTCGCGAAGAAGGCAAAATAGATGCCAATCAAAGCCGAAAGTGCCAACATCGCTCCAAACACCAGGTAATCAAGCCAGTCAAAGTATACCACCGTCATTTTTGACGTTTATGGGCACATGAGTCGCACGTCTGTCCACCGAGCCACTTAAACCACATCTAAGTGTACAATACGCGTTTACAGAACCTAATATGCAGCTGGGACTCGTTGCTATATTTATCTTTCAAAGGATCTCGCACAAACACTTTGGAGGGATGAGGTTAGGTAGGTAATTGGCCAGTTGCTGGTCGCAAGAAGGCGTACGTGTCACGCTTCAAACACGCAGACACTTCTTGAGCATACACATCTCCGACAGAATCATTTTTATATCATTCATTATGAGGGTTTCAGAAAAAAACTTCAGTAGAGAATATACTAAACATTTATTAAACGAATAATACATATTTTGCTATGATTTAAACATCAAAGTGTAACTATAGGATACATTAAAATATACAAATACCTATTGTATTTAATATTGGTTAGCAATATTAAATAAATTAGGTAATTTATATTAAATACATAGAGATATCCTACGAAATGTGCCACTAATATTAAATTTACGAGTTCTACCACAGAATAACACGAATAAATAGGTAGAATAATATGATTAGGTAGGTAGGTACCAAATGTATTTTATATTGCTATGATATATACGGTCAATATAAAATATATTAGGTAATTTACATTTCATACATAGAAATAGTCGACGAACTATGCCACTTATCTTCAATTTTCGAGTTCTACCACAGAATAACACGAATAATAGACAGAATAATACGAATAGGTAGGTAGGTACCTAATGTATTTTATATTGCTTGGATAATTATATACAAGCAATACAAAATATATAAGGTAATTTACATTTAATACCTCTATAGAAATAGTCTACGAACTGTGCCACTAATCTTAAATTTTCTAGTTTTATAACAGAATAAGTATATACTCGTAGTACGCTCAACAAAAAAAAAACCCCATGGAAATCAACATTATTTTAAAGTTCTGTGCTGAATTTGATTTATTTACGTGCAATTTGTGCATTCAGTAATAGAAGTGTGATTACACATTTTGTATGATATATTAGTAAATTTTTGTGAGAGTTATAATACCACCAACTTTATAATGCGGTAGATGAAAAAAAAAACCTGATAAATAAGAGCCTACATGTACGTCTAGCTTAAGATTCCAAACATCAATTTTAACATTGTTTAAACATCAGGTTTGATTAATACGTACACTAAACTAACAGTTACATAATACGAGTTAAGAGTTAATAAATATAGCATCTTTAATGGTTACAATATGACAATTATGGTTAATAAACTTCTAATTACTGCTACTTTAATAAGATTATTGGTTTCTAATTAATATTATTGATAATTTTATAAGTAGACAAAATATGTGTTGGCTAAGCTGATTGTCTACAGCTAAAAGCAAACTACTCGTAATTTATGGATTTTTTCCATTATTAAAATACGTGCAAAACATATTCCTTACTTTACTAAAAAGTACGATGCTTATTATGCTTGAGTATATCCATTATGAATAATTCTTATATAAGTAATGCATAAACTCATGCAACATAATATTATAATTTATTGTATATTTGAAAACAACAATTGTTGCATATATTTTTCTGCATATTTTACTTATTTAATGATATATCCAAATAATTTTAGGACTAAATCTGCTCTAATCTCTTAAATTTAGAAATGGTGTTGTATTATTTAGGACGCAATAATAATTTTTTAATCTTTTTCTTTTTTATAACAATATTAAATAATTAAAGGTAGATAATTGTAGGTTAACCACAATGAAATGAATACATATTCATCTTTATATTCTAATTATTATTTTCTTTTAATTTGAAATCTTTACACGTAGTTACAATATAGTGTAATGTGATGAATTGAGTATTTGAGACCAAAATAATGCAAATATTTTTATTCCAATTGCTAAAATCCTAATAAATGATTTAAAAAGTCTAATGGCGATGGTTATTGTTATTAAAGTAGAGGACTATTAATGTGTACATACACTTATATTCTAATAAACAGGGTGTAACATAAACTAAAAACCAAACTTTCAGGGTATGTACGTATTCGTACTGGTCCGGAAAAAAGGAATAATATTAAAATAAAATTCACGCCTTTATTTTATGACAAAATCAGTAAATACTAAATGTCCACATAATTGGTTAAGGAATGATGCAAGTGTCTATTTATCATCGAAGATAATACTGTTTTCTAATAACCTACAAGTATGTTATAACTTTAAAATCCATCATGGTTATTAATACTAAAGTTATATGGCCATTTATATTACAAACACAAATAACAGACACAAAGTTATTTATTATTTATAGTTGTTTATTTATTTTTATTTTTTTAAGATCGGGACCCACACTATTTTTTTCACTTTTTTTGCTTGACCTTGAACTTTAGTTTTTGTGTTTGGTCGGTCTTATTTTATTTTGAATTTTAATAAAATCAAAAGTAATATATAAACACGAGCATAACACATTACCTAATTAGATGGACATTTAGTTATTATGAAATTTTTCATAAACTAAAAAAGGTTGCAATATTTTAATCTGTGATCGCACTTGTACCTACCCTGAAAGATTGTTTCTTAGTTATTTTCAGTTACACCCGGTGTTAAATAATCTATTAATTTGAATCTATTATCTAACTTTACATTTGAAATTCTTTTAACATTCTGTGTTGCATTATCTGTCGCAAAAAGGACCCTGATCTTTCATCGTGAGTGCGACAATGAAATACAATTGGCTGTAGATGCGATCAACTGCCAGTGTGATCTACATTGTTGCTTGGAGTCTGGATTTGACGCTACTGCTGCTAAATCATTTACTTCCGGTGATTATAGAATCGTCCCTCTTTGTACTCACCATTCAAGTACAGTACTGATCTTAGCATAAACAATAAAATTTACTTAGGTATAAATAATCTTAGGCTAAAAGTTATTTTTATCGTCATCCAGAATCTGAGCTCAATGCAAAAATAGCTGTAGAAAAGTGCAAATCGTAGCTGTATTGGTGAATGTTGTTACTACGGTTTCCAAACCCAGTCATTCAGAGTAATCAATTTAGACACTACGAAGTTAACGATTTTCTTTATCTTTGGTGTTTTTGTTCAACATCCAAGGAACTACAAAGATGACGACTCTGACTTCGAGGAAACCTTATCATAGTCGCGCTTAAAAGTCATATATCTAATTTAAATTATAGATGCATTTTTAATTATATAAGTTTATCTATATAAGTACCATTATGAGATTTTAATACCTCCGGAAAACTTTTGCACTTCTACATCTCTTATCTTTATCTTTTAATCTTTGTTAGTAAGACATCTATCTACGATTACGTTGTAAAACTCTACAGTTAGTGCCCAACCATCAAAATTACTTTTAAATCAATCACTTGATCATCACAGATTCATAAAGGTTCCATTTTAGACCTTTCCCGCGTATAGCTGTGGTGATCATTCCGCATAATACTATCATATCAAAATAATTTGTGACTTAATGGCAAGTACTACAATAAGATACTACTGCGTGAGAGTTCTGGTAAAGCAACTCTGAGAATTATCTTACCAACACCGTCACCTCGATCAAAAAACTCGATTATATCTTAACACGTTCTTAATACACTCGTTAAATAACTAGAAACAATACTTTTGTTAGCTAGTTCTAGGTCTATTTTATCTATAAATTTAGTTATAAGACGCGCAGTAAACTTGACTACGGCGACGTAATATTTAAATCCATATCGTCACTAATTAAACAATGCAATCGCATTATTGTCCTTATCAGAATTTTGATCTGATTCACGTGATCACTTCAGTGTAGTGCCTTGGAGAGGAAGCTGTTTAGAGATCTGTAACCGAGCCAAGGTCATACCTTGACTGGCGGCGGTCTCGGCTTGTCGACGGCAGGTTTTGGCCCGAGGTGGACTTCTGGATAGAAGCCGACCTAGGGCGTGACGTCATCTCAGCCTGGTTCTTCTTGGCTTGCTTTGCAGCAGCCGCCGCCTGTTGTTTGCTCTTCAAAGATGAAATAGAGATGACAACGTCTTTGGACCTTCCGTCATGTTCTAGATGAAATGAGAAGTCAAATGTTAGCATCGAGAAAACAGGACACATTTGATAAACTCAGACATAAACGAAAAATTTACAGTAGCGACCATTTTTTCTTGACATAATTGTCAGAGGTTCAGCGAGAGGCGAAAGCACTGTACATATCTCTTTTACACCAAATTTTAGGACTAAACTCACCTTCGCGACGAATAACTTCGCCGGCGTTGTTCAAGAAGAAGCTGGTTTTCGGTTCGTCCTTTTTGTCATCCTTTGATTCCTGTGAAAATCATTTATTTTAACGTAAACCAATACCATAACTTCATCGTGCATAATACAAGAAGAGTAACCTTTTTTTACGGTTCTCATTCTTACGGTATTTATACGGTCAAGAAGATACCTATTCACCCATGTCTTGAAGAGACTCAGGTTGTAATTGGCTGGTAAAACAGAGGCAGGAAGTGAAATCCATTCCTTTACGGTGCGAATAATAAAAGTTGAGGAAAACCGCTTAGTGCGAGTGGAGGGTACATCCACCAAGTATGGATGGTATTGCGCTGTGCGTCTGCTTGTCCAGGAGTGGAAGGGGTATAGTGGGATCAGGTCATGCCTGGAGCGAAGTGACTAGGATGTGATTTGTTACCTTTGATTTGTTAGATTTGGAAGCAGAGTCAGTGCTTCCTCTCCACCACAGTCACTGGATCTCACAGAAGCCCCGTCCGACGCCTTCCTTGGCGGGGGTAGCCACCTCGCCATCAGCAGCGCCGTCACCGTCCGGCTTTGGCGATGCAGCACCGGAGGTTGCTCCCCTTGTTATACATTCAAAAACAATATTTTAATCCAAACAAGCTCCTTGTTTTACATCTTTTTGTTTCTGGGTTGGTTTCCGCAACTAGGCCGCAAGTGCGTGTCGGGTGGGGGGCTGTTCTTGTTTTACATCAATTTCCTTTTTATTAATTTTAACAAACATTTCAATCTTCTATCAAGACTTGTCTAAGTGCTTATTTTGTAAGTCTAAAGAAACAAACGATTTGACTCTGACTCTGACTCTGAAGCGAACATCGAAATATTTGATAATAATTCATAGTTCGAAAAAAATCAATTGTATACAAAATCATAAGAAACATTATGAGAAACCACATAATATGTACGTACATTTGTATGTTGCTGAGAGAAGGAACATTTAGAAATAAAAACAGACAAAAGATACACAGATGCTCCAAGCTTAAAAGTAATAGAAGACGAAGCAATAATGGACATTATCATAAATGAAGGGGGTATAAAGAAAAACGAGAAAGGAGGAAACGATTACAAAAACGAACAAAAAGTGTCGATACAAACGTCATATCAATGCGGACGGTGTTGTTTTGTTGGTTCCTCATGGCCAATGTCGATACCATCGGCGGACGCTGCGGCTTGTTTGAAAGCACTCGCTCTACGTCCATCAGCACAGATGGCGTCAGTTGTGGAGTGATCTAAGCACATAAAATCCTTTAAATTAGACAAGTATATGCAATATGCATGTTTTCATTAACTTCTTCTTCAAATAAATTTCTGGTTGAACTTGATAAGGTTTCAGTGAATTTTTAAATGTTTGCGTATCGAGTGTTGAATAAAGATTATACCTGTAAAGCATGTATATTTTCCCGTAGCTGTGCTACGCTCGTAGCGCCCAGTAGGAGACAGTTCACTGAATCGTTTTTCAGGCACCAAGCCACTGCCAGTTGGCTAATCGAGCAATCTGATTGGGAAACAAAAGATATTTTTACTATTTTGTGAGTTAAATATTGATGACCCTTAGAACAGCAGAAATATGAATCGAAAAATATCAGTTTGGTTTTAAATAGGACTCATTTTGAAAACTATAATAATAAAAAAGCTGGACAATCCGCACAGCATCATCTCGCCCTAAGCTAATTTAGGTTAATTGAAATATTTCTGAAAAAAATACGCTATAAACACAGCAGTGTGCTAAGTTAGCAGACTATTCTGAATAAAGTCATAATAGTCTCCTAACTTAGCACACTGCTAAATCTCGCTCTGTCTTCTTCTTTTGACATAAGTCAGACTGAGGAACATTTATATGAATAAGGGGATAAGATTTTCGTAGAGCAGTATGCTGAGTGAGAAATGCCATACCTACTGTTCACTATAAAGTTTGCGTTACTCAATTTATTATGGCAATGTGAAAGTAATGTTAAGTTCCCGCTTGGAGAGCTATCTCATATCCATAGAAAATGAACCAAACTTTATAGTATTGCCAACTCGTAGACTAAAAGCCGCGGGAATATAAACTTCAACACTTAACACATCATAATAATATTAATGTAATAAGTTAAGGTTAAGTACTATAAGAAAATTGTCCTTAAAATTAGTATTGGCATAATTTAAATTGTAAAACAACAGACCTAAGCTAACAATGTTGACGCTTTATGGTTTTACCTAACTAAATAATACCACCTTAATTGCTGTGTGAATTGTCCAGCAATTATTTTACATACTTAGAGAGCTAGCCAAGTTAGTGAGATCCTGTAGTTTCTCCCCATAAGTGCGAGGCTCGTCAGCTCCAACTTGCTCCTTGCTACCCGAAATCGGCATTGCCTAGCGAAAAAATCGGTAATTTAATTTTTAGATCTATTTTGAGACATCAATGTTTTGATCCGAAATGTTATAATGCAAACACATACATCATTTAGAGCCAACTCATCTTCGCACCAACTGAAAGTGCTGTATTTTCTGTTGAATCGCGACTTTGCGAAAAGACTTGTGACGTCATCAGGACCCAAGCCTTTGCCTGTTGTTGATGCTGACCAAACCATCAAACCTAAAAAGTAGTGTTAAGTAAATTTCATATTTGTGTTAAAATTAAATTTAAAGCGATGCTCTGCATTGCATAAGAACGTAGAACTCGTGGCAAAAAATCAATAAGTATTGAATTATTTGCCAAGGCTAGGTGGAAACCTACAGTGAAACCGTTGCACTTGTACCCACCTACGCCTATTTTGTGGTAGAGTTCTGGCATATATAATTCAGCTTTTTCCCTGCAAAACATGTGGTATTCTGTTTGCTCCACTATTGGGGTAATGCAGTTAAATTGTCTGCAATTTGTATATGCGTCCATAATCTATAAAAACAATAGATTGGTTTAAATTCTTTAAAAAAATATTCAAAAACTGAGAAAATCTTCCGAACAATTTACTTACCTCTGATGGAGACCAACGAGCCGTTCCCCAATAAGAAACCCAACCTTTATCTATGACAAAGTTCATGGCCCGAACCACCTCTGTGGAAATAATATTTTTTAATCTACCTGAATTTTACCTTGTGTGTGTATGTTATTCATATGTGTTGCTGTTTCTCATTAAATGAGAAACAGCAACACCTATATTACATCAAAATAACAGAATTCTGAATACTCAATATACGCGTAGAATAAAATGACAAATCTTTTATTTTGTGAAACAAATAATAACAATAGAGTCTGAGTCATTAAGAAGGCATTGATAAACAGACAAGAAAATAACAAGACTAACCTTCCATAGGGCACAATGGATCCACTTTGTGCAAAAGTACAACATCGATGTACTCTACTTGAAGTCTCGCCAGAGAAGCTTTTACGCTTTCAAATATATGTTTACGAGAGAGCCCTCTCTCAATCGACCTGTTATCATTATCAACATCCCTAGTAAATGAAGAGTGGGGACATGGTTAGTAGACTAATAAAGCGATAAGCTGAGGTAATCCATATATTAATATGAGGGTTTATTAAAGCCATGTTAAAGCATTTCAGGGGTTTTTTACGAACTTTTTCCAGTGATGATGAGCTTGTGCCGAATATGAACAATGGTAAAAATATTATATTCACAAAACGAGTTTCAGTGGCGTCATCCGTTGTACTTACAGAACGATGAAAGGTTCTCTGGATTCATCTAAACCTTTTTGCTAGAGGTATATTATAAATAATCCTATGTAAAATCTTGATATAAATTTAAATATAATATTACTTACACATAAGTTAATAATAAATAATAAACAAATCTATTTACAATCTATTTTGATTAAATAACTATACGTTTTTGTTACACGTGTGCAGAAATGAACGAGACCTATCATTGTTTAATTAAGAGAATAAGAGAGAAAATATGATAAAACGTAACGAGAAAACGAACTCACTTCGTACTCCAATATATTTTTGTTATTATTATCACGCTTGACCTCCTCACACCTCTCTTTTTGAGAATCCTGCCTAATTCTGCTTCTCCTTTAGCTGTAGAAAAAGAAAACGATTGGTATAAGGTATCTCCCGCACCTACTCCCAAATGCAAATTATGTTGTGCAACTAACCACAATGGGCTTCGGAAAGATCGAAGAGATTAATTCCGTTTTCCAATGCAGCCATTACAACTTCCTCAGCTTCGTCTTCGTTCATCATCGTCCATATCCCGAGGCCCACGTTAGGCACCCGGAGCCCTGATTTCCCAAGGCTCTTGTATCGAAGCCCTGGCGTCACTGACGAGGCCACGGCTGACGGGTGGCCCGTGTATATGGTGCACATCGGGCGAGACAACGGCATATCCCCTGCTACAATATAATAATTGTATACGTCATTGTGATTTGAGTTTTGTATATTCCTATCAAGCTAGGTAGTTTTTCTTAGCCATCATACTTTCACACTCGCGTTTTCCGAAGCAAGTGCGTATGTGAAATCAATAAAACAAAAACATTTTGTGGTAGTTGTCACCTTTATCTTGAAAATCTCCAAAGTGTAGCTCTGCAGTCAGACCTCGGACATAATACACTCGTTTAGTTTGAAATTAATACTATACAATTACAAATTTGACAACATAGATTTTTTTCGCTATTAAACAATAAGAAAAAAATCATATTTCTAAGTTTTTTGATTTACTGGAAAATCCAAAAATGTTTCCATTCTGTATTAACATTTTTATTTAATCAACGTATTAGAGCACTAAATCGTAGTAAGTAACGTTTAGTACGTTCCAACTACGTTCCAACACTTAAACACCGGCGACACATTGAAAAAAATAATCAAAATCATAAAATGAACACACCTTGATCTAGCATCTGCTGTGAATTAGCACTGAAGTCGTCCATACAATCCAGCGAAGCGATCGGGGCACGACATCTAAACAAAGAGATTTTTCTGTTTTTTTAATATTTCCTCAGAATTCTGTCAGAATATTTAGCCTATTGTGAATTTGATTTATTCAAGCGGTTTGTCAATTTATGTATTTCAACTGATTCACATTCAGCCTTGCGTTTAGAGAATATGTCAAATTTTCTGCCACGTTCATTGATAGTGTTATTACTCACACATTACATATTTACATTATACATTTTATCTATAGCGATTGTTAATTTGTTCTTTGAATTTGTTGTTGGATAAGAAGAACACTAACCAATTTGACTAAAAGTTTTTCTATCTCTACTTACTATATTCATTACCTAAATATTTCAGAAAAAAAAGCTTCGAATTCTAAATTTATTTTATAGTCAACTACATAATATTAATCAATTTATTTCTACAGTTTAACTTCTAAAGCTTCTACCATAATTACTTCTAAAATAAGGTGTATGATATCTACGGGCAGTTTAAAATATTATTCATGTTTTCTTCATTTAAAATTTATCATTATTTATTTACAGTAAGCATATTTCGAAAGATAAATGAAGGAAGGTGTTATTTTCCTCAAAACATCACATTTATCTAGAGGTTTCATTGAGTGGGACGAAGTTTGAAAGGTCATGTTTATTTTATCCTGACAGAGAATAGTATCAGGTGATCAGGGATGTAATCTAGCTGCAGATGAGAACAAACAATGGTTTACCATACCTCGACTCGCAGCCTTCTCTACTTCTCCAGGTTAATGGCAACATAAGCATTAGGTACTTTGTTTGAAATTAGCAGCATTTATGTAGCAATCAGCATTTTCATGAGTCGATACAGTTCTGTGGTTTTAGACATATCCCCCAGTTAACACCCACGTCCACCGCTGAACATGCCTCCTTCAATGGGAGGTTTTGCCATAATCACCACACGTGGTACGCATATTGGTTTGATCGCAGTTGGAGGCGTTAAACTAAACATAAGGAAGCTTCAGCCTATCCTCTCGTAGATTCCCTTAAATATCATACTTACTAGAACTACGGCTGTGAACGCCGGGCTACGTCGTGTATCATAAGTCCATCAAATCAATACTGTGATTCTACGTATGTAATTTTCCATGATTATAAGACGTCAGCAGCGCGTAACATTAGGGCTTGCACCTGCTTTTATGGCGGAGTTTCTCATGAATCAAACTAGATAATGATCGTTAATAGTCACGAGAGGTCTTCACAAAGTTGAAGCACTATGTTGTGGTCAGTGGCGACCGTAGTGCGCAATGTAGCATGCGGTATTGATGCACTGCTAGCGAAGATATAAAAGTCATTTGCTTTTTTTACGTCTTAAGTCTTACACGAGGAAGAGGCTTCAAATTTCGTTAAATCTTTACGTAAATATGACAATTTATGTAACTCGTCGCATCGTAAGTTAATGTGTTCCGAATTCGATGATTTTTTTAATAATTTTGTATTCTTATTCATATATATTAAACTAGCTGCGCCCCGCGGCTTCGCTCGCGTTGATTTTCTCACCTTTTAAACCTTCCCTAAACCTCCACGAACATTTCAAGACCAAGATAAGATAAATCCGTTCAGCCGTCCTCGAGTTTTAGCGAGACTAACGAACAGCAATAAATTTTTATATATAAAGATAATTAAATACACTCAGACATCCGGAATCTCTTTCTGAATTCAGAAAGCCCGGAACCCATACAATTTATACATACTCCATACATATGCTCTTTTTTTAACTCCATACGAATTTATCAGAACGATCTGTAAGAATGATGCTGACGAACGTTCTGAATCAGACTTGAAATCAGATTCTGAATATTATACAGGGTTACAGGTTAAGTCGACCTACATCCTGGAGGGGGTTGTAGTTTCTATCATTTCCGACTGATTTGACTATGAAACACCAAACTTAACCGTTTTCAAGATATTGGACTATAGGCTAAATGTTTTTTTTATTTGTGCGAAACAGAGGCACACCTGGAAATTAATATTAATTTGCTGTGTGATTTTAATTGTATGATTTCATACAAGTAAAAATACTTATAAAAAGGTATTTTGATCCTATTTGAATTGTTTTATTGTGTTTGATGAGGTTTGGTACCATTATTTTGGACTACTACCTACCCGGGAGCCTTTCATCAAAGTTTTTTTCTAAGAAATATGATAATACCCTAGCTACCTTGTTGGATAGCTGATGAAAAGTAGATATTTTTAAGCATAGCTGCAGTTTGACAGTCATAGACATTTTCAAAATATTTCTGGGAGAACAAATATATTTTTCGAATGTATTACAATTTATTACTATGAATCATCTCCAGCGACCCAGTTCGTTTAGATAATTGTAATTTTATTGTTAATAATAATAAAGCAACTCATCTTCTACACAAAAAAATAAACACACATATACTCGTACAAGCCAAATAGGGAAGAACCGTATAAAAAAATAAGTTCAATTTCTTAACAACGGTTAATTTAAAAAACGATTAAGATTGTTTTCATAGTGGATTTGATTGAGTCGGGAATGATATATTCTGCATCTAGGTCGTCTTAACCTGTAACCCTGTATAGTATACGTCATATTAGATGTTTGCATGTGCTGTGATCCACGAGACTACTGATCAATCTGAATTCTTAAGATATGTGTGAGGCAAGGTGCCGGAATTCAGATTCTGAATTCCGTTTCTGAATTCAGAAAGACATTCCGGAAGTCTGAGGCCAGCCGAGGAGGTATTATATAATAGTGGGTGCACATGTACTCAGTACATATAAACATCTGTCAGGGTTTCAATTATTTGTGTTTGTATTATGTTAAGTATTTCAATTATTATGTTAAGTAAATCTCGGTTTTGTAGTTTTCAATTGTTGTTTAATGTAAATTTAGAAAATTCCATACAACCAGAAGAACCGGCTGGTACATGAAAATTCATGTACCAGCCGGTTCTTCTGGTTGTTAAGGGTAAAATTGTCTTCAAACGTAATTTTTATTGCTGAGGGCAGTGTCTCTTTTATATTATATTGAACTGCTCTACATAATGCTTTGTATTTTCTATATGGTTTAGGAGTATCATAAGCCCGGCAAGTTATGTAATGAAATAATTATTCGGTTTCATTACTGTCTCAGTGTCTCGAAGACTTTAATTATTCGTTGTGTTTTAACTGGTTTAGGTATCTATCTTTATTAGCTTCTGTTTCCGAATTCCTACAGAAATAAGTAGGTATGATTGTAGTTGTAAGTGCTCATTTTGTCGTGTCCGGGCTGGGTGGATAGTGCATATAGACTCGTTACCGATACTTTGTATTGGACAAGTGTCAGTTACCGATATATGGTTGGCATTGGGTTGGAGTCGACGCTGACGCTGTCAGGCAGGCCGAGCGGGGTGTGCGGCGTGCATCGGCTGATGGTAGACTCGCTGCGGGAAATCTGCGAGCCATCCTTGCCTCCTCCATCCATCTCCCTGCCTTGAATCTCGTGTCGCCTCATTCAGCTCCTACGCTATCACTGCACCTTAACTCTCTAGGCCATCAACAATTACACGCTCGGACGGAAATCACACAATACCACCCGAACACTCACTCCACGCACACACAATGGATGTCAATCACTTAAATGGGAATACGGGAAGCATGCATGAGGCACCTACGCTAGCCCGCTAGCTTAACACTCGTCGGACAAGAACAATCTAAGCACTGAAACTATGGGTTAACCTAGTTTTGATCGAGGCACAGGGAATTTCTAGTAGAAATTTTAGTCATCGAGTAAAGAGACTGGTATGCTACTCGGTTGGCGATATGTGGAGACACTCACCGGGTTTACTGAAGGTTTTACACGATTTTTATAAAGGAATTGTTGCTATGCGGAGAAAAAGAACAAACAAGAGGGTGTCGTATTGCGGCCTGCGGAAGCGGGGCGGGGGTCGGGCGCGGGGTGTGCGGGGCGCGAGCTCGGGCCGCTGCGCGCGCTGCCCTCATCCCCAGCGCACACCCGATCGCCGCCCGCCCCCACCCACCACCTGATAACTTCGGATGAAAGTACCACCGTAAAATTTTTCGCAGATAATTATTAGCAATTTTAATTTTTATCTGGGTGTTTGTATAAACAGTATAAATGTTATGTAAGGATAAATCGAATTAGGCGTCATGTGTTACGTGGTCCTTAAAAAATCCCTTTTGGCATAAATACCAAGAAGAAAATAAGATCATGTGCCGCATAACGGCCGGGTGATTGAAAGTCTAACGCGACGGACGATAAACAAATGGCAATAGCCAGTTCTTCAACAGGTGCCACAGAGGAAAGTCGCCTGCGACTAGCGAATAGATAAATACACGCGACGTAAATTGTTTATTTTTCTTTAACTTCAGAAAATCGGTAATTTACTTACAGTGATATTTTTTTTAAACCAACGTTAAATGTAGTTTGTCTTAACTCACCCTGGACAAGACGGGGCTCGTGGTAGGTCCATTCGTCTTTGAAGACTTACATCGCTAGCCGAAGCCCGCCAGCGCGTCTCTGGGCAGCCTCGTGTGTTGCATTCAACGCAGTCCATGGACTGATCTTTTATAAAAAAATAAGATCAACAAATTAATAGTACAAATAGAAAGCATCACTAGCCGTTAAATTAATATTACCTGTGCAAGAACCTAATCCTGAAAGATTCACTATGATTCCGTCGCTGTCAAAACTTTGACTTGATTGCGGTTTCGACAGATGTGCACTGCAAGCTTTCTTCAAGACACTCTGTGAGAAGAACAGAAAAAGAAATTTAATAAGAAACATTAAGTTGACATCTATAACTAAACAGATTTAGATTTAGGTAATATCGAAAATGGACTAAGTAGGTAAAGTCATAAGTATATAAAATAGTGATCTGTTTATAAAATGTTGATTCATTTTATTCGTAAATCAATATAACGGGTGTGGGCAGAGAACATCCCATAATGCTATGGTGTGGGGGTAGAAATTCTAGGAATATCTAGTATCAAGCCTACGTACAGTACAAAGCTTCATTTGTAGCGCAGCTATAACAGAGAACGTAGGTCTTGAGAATATATAAATAAATAAGTGACATTCAAAAAATATTTGTTCAACAGGCTGCCATCAGTGGGATCCAGTGGGAACTGGATCAAGCAATCATGGTAAGTGATTTATCTTTCGATGTAACTTGTAAGATGATCTTAGTGCTTTTAGGTATTTAAGGGATTCGATTCCGTTTGTTCTGTTTTTTAACAAAAATTAGTCTGTTACCTAGCAACCTCATCTAAATGTATGCAATGGGTAATGGGTTAAGTGTTTTTCAAGAATTTATTGAAAGTGAAAGTGGCCCTCCAACTATTTTATCTTATTATTACGTTTAAACACAGGAAGTTTTAAAAATCCATCGTATAGTTTGTGGTATCTATTTAAAGTTATTTATAAAAATAATAACATGTATATGACTTGATATTAAATGACACATGATATGAGACATGATATTAAATTTTCATTTGTAATTTAAAATACAAAGTCCCAGCTTTTTACTTTAGGCTCTTACGTAGACAAAAACAATTTCATCTTAAATATAATTAGTTTGGCCATTTTGACTTTATAGTAAACATTACAATTGTTCACTTCGACTCCTTGGTAAACCAATTTTGTTGAGTCTTTTCTGTCATTTCTAGACGAGAAAATTCAAAAGAACTATGATTAAGATTAGCCACAGAGTTTTGGTACAAGCGGGCTATAAACTAACTGAAATAACTTGTTGCTGTTACCGGGCCCTAACTACGGAAACACTAATTCGTAGTAGATATTTTGCAGTAAAATAAAGATTGCACTCAATATCAATGCTGAGGAACATCTCCCTATTGTTATGGACGTTTCAAAATGATAACGACCCAAAACCTACCACCGATTCAGTCAAGTCGTGTCTTAACAGTCAGTCGGTATAAGCGCTAGATTAGCCAGCAAATAGCCCGGACCTCAACCCAATCGACCGCCTTTGACATAAAATCAAGAAAAAAGTTGCCACTTATCGTACCACAATTTTAGATGAACTTACTGAAGCTTTTTGTGAGGCATGGGCAAACATTCTTGTCGAATCATGTCAGAAACTGATAATGTCTATAAGCCACATCGGTGCCAAGCGGTACAAAGGTTTTGCTACTGCGCACTGGTTTTACCCGTAATAAAATAGAGTTATTAAAGAAATTATAATACTGCAGATTATTAGTTTGGTTTAGCTCTATTTTTCATTTTATTTTACTGTCCTTAATTAAATGTCCAGCTACAGAATTATACCTTTAATTTAATACTTTCGATATTAAACACTTTTTTCTATTCATTAAATCTTTTATTAACAGCCATTTATAGTTTAGTAGTCGAAACAAATTATGCAAATAATAGCTACTGAGAAATCAATAGGGTTTTATAAATAGATGTACATAACCGATTATTGTTCTTCACTATCTTGAATATCCCTAATTAGTTGACCACGACTGTTTATATATAAATACTAGCTGCGCCCCGCGGCTTCGCACGCGTTGTTCCTATGGTAACGTTAAAAGGTGATTTTCAACTGATTCATAGTGATAGTCAATTTGTTATAAATTTTACATAAAGTAAATCCTGTATTGGCCTTATGTATAGTGAATAAGTATGTCAATTTTAGATTTGAAGGGCTGTGGATTTTGTTAAATAAATAAAATAAAAAATAAAATTCATCCCACGGGAACTGATTTATGGAATCAAAAGTAGCCTATGTTTGATTCCAGGATTAGAATTACCTGTATGCAAAATTTGCAGTAGTTTTGGCGTGAAGAAGCAAGAAACATCCATACATCCATACAAACTTTCGCATTTATAATATTAGTGTGATATTATATTAATTATTTGTAACTGAAGTAAGAAATTGTTCATAGACCAAATGTTTAAATATAGGTTAAAATTTAGCTTGTCTTATTGGGATTGGTAAAACATTCCATAGTTTGGTGGTATTTACGGTAAATGATGAACTATAGGCATGGAAAGGGCGGAGAGCTTACAGCGAAAGGTTTCAGTGGAGCGAAGGAATTGGGTATGGGTTTGGTGCAGGTACATGAACGTTCTTTGAGGTACCGAGGAGTGTTAGGTACAAAGAGGATGGAATACAGAAGGGATAGGAAGTGTGTGTCCCGACGAAGATGGATTGGTAACCATTTAAGCTTATTGCGGTACTCTGTGATGTGATCATACTTGCGCAAACCGAAAATTAAGCGTATGCAGAAGTTTTGAAACCGCTCAAGCTTATCAAGCTGTACTTGAGTTAGATCAGGATATCTGGAGTCGGCGTAGTCAAGAATAGTGAGCAGAAGTGACTGAGGGTGCGCAATTTAGGTGGATGTCGGTAAAAAGTTTCGCAATCGTTTTAACGAGGCGGCAGATGCGTATGTCTTACGGCGGCAACTTCCGCCAGTTGCGGTTCCTAGTTCAGCTGATAGTCGACAAGAAACCCGAGATTTTTATAAAAAAAATCAAATTGATTATCATTTCAACCTTCTTTCAAATAGTTTTTTTTTCCGCAGGTATCTTGCTAGCCGATTAAGAGGACATCTACACAATGAGGCACAGGGTTAAAAGTAAGTATACCTATTAACTGATTTTGTACTCTTCAAGTTGAAAAACAATCTTTTTCCTGGTACTAAGAAATCCGACTTAGCAACTGCCTACTATTCTTAACCCAGATAGAAAATTACTAATGTTTCGAATTTTTATGTATATTTGACCAATAAAAAAATTTTTAGGTGTTCGTGACTAAATAAGTATCACTAGCATTGTGAAAACTTAAGGCGCTGTATGTCACTGTCATGCTAATCACATGATTAACGTAGCATATAAATAAACCCTAAAGACCTCAAAGAGGTTGAATATGCGACATGAAAATGCGCGGTGCCCATACCTATGAATTTTTATCAAAAACTTATTCTAACATGACTAGATCAACATGTTACCCATCTTTATCAATAAATTACAAGTTAATATTCGTAGTGTAGTTATCATAATGTTACAATATTAAGTTCTAAAAACTATCATTTTGAAAAAAATATTTTTATCGAGACAAAATTTTGCTATTTTGTTTTCAGTTTCACTAGAATCTATGCGCGCAACGGTCGGTCATGCGTACACAAACGCAACTCTTTTGTTTTTCGTTTGTGTGTGTAAGTCAGAATGACAATCGAAGAATTTTTGAAAAAAACATCGCTCAAAAATTTCGCCGGCCGCGAAATTTTTGATCGATGGAAAAAACAGATGCCTTTTGCGAGTCTTATTTCTACAGCGAGCCTGAACCGTGGTACCACTTGTAGGTATATAATTGAATGTTCTGAATGAAAAACACGATAATTTTGCAGTAAATCTAGGATATATCTTATCCTACCTTACGAATCTGGAAACACTGAACTCATTTGTTTGGTCTGCTGTGGGTCAGGGTCAGGGTCAGGGTCATTCAAGAAACGGTTATCCTTCGTGTTATGCAGTCCGCTAACCGTCAACCGTTTGTAATTTGTTTTTTAGATAGGTCTTCTGTTTATGCCCGTTGCCATGGACACCATTAGTTACCAATAGTTGGGAAAATTATTCACTTTTTAAGTTTCACGGGAAAATACTACCCCTTGGGAATAACATTTCTAAGGGACCACCTCGGGATCATTCTCTATACAATAGTGAATAAATTAGCAAAATCGGTTATGGGCGGTGATATCAAATATCCTAGCATAGGTACATAACAAATGGTAGTCATTTCGAAAGGTGAAAGGTTTTTTCCAGGTACCTCTTACCGGTACCTGGAAAAATCCTTTCACAATCTATAACTAATAATTGTTTTAATTTTACCATAGATTTTAAATAAATATCTCACTTAAGTTGTTGATTTATGTAAAATAAAATTTACTAATTTTTTCATTAGCTCATTCATATTTTTATTTTTACTTTCCTTGTATTCGTAATGAAAAGCAGTGTTTACCTCGGGTGAAATTAACATTTAGTCCCTCGAACAATTTTATGACGCACTGTCGAACTTTTAAATGGCAATGAAAATAAACTTAAAAAACATTAATGAAAGAAGTTTCGAAGTTTGGTAGCAAACAAAGATTTGAAAATGTCATTGTTTTCGTATTTTTGAAGAAACGTGACCGCCTAAGTTCACGTTGCCTCAACAAAAAGTAAAAAAAAAGTAAAAAACGAGAAGCCTTAGAATACTTATTAACAATATCTTTAACTTCGAAACATTTCGTTATTGTATTTCACAATGTTTACGTACACTTTTGGCTCACGTCACGTTGGTATCTAAGATAGATCTTATAGTTTCAGACTTTCCCATCTACCTGTATAATAAAGTATCCCCAATATATGTTGGTTATCTACAATGATATTTTGTCATGTCTCTATTGTGTATTAAATTGTTTGATTTGAATATAATAATGAAATTAAAATGAAATAGAAAATGAAAGAGGGAAAGCGCACGTGTTCGGCTAGTTTTAGATAGTTACGTTAGCTATTTGAAATCTCGTAGTTCTCAAATGTTACGAAAATTGCCTTAGATTATAAAAATTACTTACACGTTACCTTCTGGCAACACTGATACCGTTATTGTCAACAGACAATAGCGGCCTTCACACGTAAGGTTCGAACTGCGCATCTGGGACTGCGGTCCAAACCGCGGATGGATCTGTACAGTTTGGACTGCGGATCGGACTGTCGTGCTAATTACGAGTAAAAATGTTTCCACGGTTTGGAACGCGGGCAAATCTTTCACATTTTCTCAAACGATCCGAACTGTGCGTGTAAATAGATTTTCAAGAGTTTTGACTGCTGTTTAGACTGGCGCGTGGAACGTTAAAAGTTTTAAAAGCTTTGCCTCATTCTCAAGCAGAATGGATATCCGTTCATCATGTTGGCGATCTGTAGTTAGTTAGTACCTACAAGCAACTGAAAAAAGGCAAATGTGGTCAAATTCTTTATTTTTAACCGACTTCAAAAAAGGTGGAGGTTCTCAATTCGACAGGTATTTTTATTTTTGTTACCTCAAAACTTTTAATTGGGTGATCCGATTTTGATGATTCTTTTTTTATTTCAATTTGGTTCAGTTCTAACAATGGAATCCATACTTTTCACCCTTAAGAATAAACAAGGCTTTATCTAAAACGATAATTAACAGTTATAACAATAATTGTGATTGATATGGATTAGTTGAGCTACCTTTAAATTGTTTAAGCTTCCGACTATCATCAAACGAATGAAATACGTAATAGCTTTGACGACACTCCAAACCAGCAGTTCTGTAGTTTGCGTCCACACGAGATGCGCGCACAGATCTGTGAGATCAGAGCACGCATCGAACTGCCAGATTGGACTGTCGGCCTCGCGCATCTACACGTACGGTTCGGAGCGCAGGATGGAACGGCGCGTGCGATTTCCCGCGGTCCGAACCTTACGTGTGAAGGGCGCTAATAACGATAAATAACGACGGTTTTTCCTAATGCTCTTGTTAAAATCTATATCTTACATACTTATCAGTATTCATTCGCAGACATACAAGTCAAAATAAATAAAAAAAGCCTTAGTTCTAAAGATACAATAAAGGTACTTACACTTAGAACAGCTCAAATTATAAAATTAATATTACACTGACACGGAAATAAAGTGATATTTCTGATTTCTGTCGCTTTGGTATGTAGTCTAAAGTAAAAAGACGACGAAGAAACTTTTAGCCTGTAGTTGTTATTTTTCTATTTAGAGCTTAATCCGCCCCAAGCCTGTTTTTGTTTGGTGCAGTCCATCAAGATGTGGCGCACATAATCTGAAACATCACACGACATGTTATTACTTCAGCCGTTCATGATTATTACAAGCGTTGCATTTGTGAACTAAGTTATTTGCTCAAAAAGTGAGCAAAACGGTTTTTTGGTGCACGTGCTGATTTTTAATCCCGAGCAAGCGAAGCAGTCTAGAGTCATAAGCGTAGCGGGTGGCTTGAAAAAAGACTGCTCAGCTAGCGAAGGATTTGTAAAGCACGAAACAAAAAACATTTGCTCTGGAGTTAAACGTACAACTTTTCACCTCGGTCATTGAGAAAATTATTAGGTCCATGTCACTTTTCAGTTGCACGGTGCGTTCATAATTCGTTGTATTTAATAATTTTCATTCGTCGTATTTATTAATTCGTTAGATGACACGCTTAAATCTTTATCCAACTTTAGGACAGGGGTGGTTGTAGGAGACATAAATATAGACATAAAACCGGACTCGAACGACACACACGCGCCTGAATATTTAAATCTCGCTGCTTTGCATGGCCTTCTGCCAGCCCATACTTTTAACACTCGGTTCTCTTCTTGTCTCGATCATGTGATGCTAAAGACTATTCTTCAATCAAAAACTCTAGTGGTCGAAAATAGCCTCACTGATCACTGTACTACAATACTATCTTTCGATTTTAGGACCAACGCTTTAAGATGCCCGCAATCTGGAACAACTAGAATTGACTATAATAAAATTTAAAATTATATTAATCAGGCAAATTTACAATTAATTTATGTAACGCAGTAACGCAGTATACTGTTTAATTTTAATTTTTAATTTTTAAAGACTCACCTTACAATAAAAACTTTATATTACTGACGAGCGGAACCCTCTAACACAGGTATCTATATACTTAAAAGAGGGTCCCAAACCAAAACATTGTAAATTAATTTAAGTTTACTTGAATAAATATTTTGTATTTATTTTTTCTACGGACTTCACATAACCCCAGAACATGCCATTGTATGTTCTCTAACTCCACTTCCAACTGTTCTAGGTGATCAAGCCTCAGAATGCGTCCGTTAAACGTAGCAAGGGTCAAGTTTTTAAATAATGAGCGGTACCCTGCCGTAGCCCGGGGATTCTTAGCACCCCCTGCCCTGCTGTTACCATGGCCGCTACCATGGCCAGGAATAGCGAGGCGGCCGGGAACTGGGGGCCACTTTTTGGCGTGTGAAATCATTGGGGGGTAGTGCCCATAATCCCCACGCTGGGCATGCGGGTTGGGGATCGCAGTTAGGTGATGTTATCGGTCTACGGAGGGCGCTGCTGCCCGCCCCCCGGTGTTTGTATTCCTTAGTCGCCTCTTACGACACCCACGGGAGGAGTTGGGGTGGTGCAAATTTTACGTAGTCGGGTTGTAATAACGTTATTTTATGATACCAACATTTTAATCCATCGTTCTACAGGTTTAAATTTTAATGACGGCTTATCACGTTATTTTAACGAGGGATTATTCGAGATATACCCCTTCTTAAAAATGAAGTGGATATCTCGTCCGCGGAGGAGATTTCGAACTAGATGTACCCCCTCAGTACAATAAGCACATTCAGAAAATAGCTCTAATTAATCTTTACTTTTACTACATCTAATGTGGTAAAAGTAAAGATTTATCGATAAATATCGAAGTTCTACTTAGCCCCGATATTTTTCGATCCGATAGATTCCTATCACTATTCTTTAAAAGTCTATGAAATATTGCATTATTTCATTCAGTCTCAGAAAATAAATCCGTGGACATAGCCGTACCTAATATTTTCAAATGATGTTCGATTCGTTTCAATTCAATCCTTTTCTTTCCGTACCCTCCCGTTTATCCCCTGAAATCGTAAACCGAGAATCTAGGCGTACCCGTGAAATATTAGATGACAGTAGACTAGAAAACTAGTTTAAAGTAAACATTTTATTTATTGTATATACTCCTAAACTAGTATAAAAACTGTTGTTTAGGACCCAGACGAAGAGATAGGAGATAGTGTCATATGGAAATGTTATCTTCCGTGACACTTCTGTAGAATCCAAAAAGCTATCACCGAGCTTCTTGGATTCTCACTTTAGGCTGCAAGTCCATGAGCTGACCTTGTCCTATAAATGGTTAATCACATGGTGTAGAAGGAACGATGCAACTCAATACTTCTGTAATATGCATAAGAGTTGATCCGACTCGATGGTGGGCAATCACGTATCGATCGTAAATTGAAGTAGGACAATAAGAACATTCAGCATATAGCTCTCATAAGCAGTGTTCGAAGGGACGCGGTACGCGCGCGTCTAGTACCGCACTAGCCCTGAAGATGTCCCTCGTTAAGGGATGAAACGTTGGTGTTCTTTCAACACAAATAAGGTTAGTAGTTATCCGCTTACATCCGTAATAAATCGTCAAACTACGATAGTTATTATAATAGCATAACTCTAATGGGGGGGACATGGTGACATTTTTTATACATGTTTCTTTTAACTTTGACTGTCGAGGTGGCCAGTTCAAACTACACGAAAAAATTTGTACTTTGCAGAACAAAAGAATGTACGACTTGCCGAGAATCCCAATTTATGCACTTAATAGCAACTCATCCGCCCTGCAGCCATTACAGTCATAATTTGAATTGGACTAGGCAGCGACCCAATTATCCCCTTTTTTACTTATCTCAAGGTCATCTCTGATAAGACCATAAAAAAGATTCCGTACAATTTAAGCATTTCTAACTGGACAAGTTCCGGGCAACGTATTAGATTATCTGTTTCTGTTTTGACCTCAAATTAAAGAAACACTTTCTTGGGACTTGGGGCTTGGGACTACGGAGTAGTTATTTGATATTTAAAATGGTGCTGATTCTGAAACTTATCTTTATTAGTTATTAAACCTTCATAACCTACATCCATCGATCAAACTTTTTGCTGGTCCCCCAGGCCGCGAAATACCTGATCGATGTGTACATCTAATAGTCCAGATAATAAAATATAATTTTCAAGTAACTATCTAAAAATGTCATCACATCACCATCAGAAATAATTAATTCTACCATAAATTAACATAAAATTTAAATAATTTGAAATATTATGCTGATATTCAAACAACGTAATTATCTAGCAGCATTTGGAAAACTACGTCGAGTCTTCTTGTCATCCATACCGCAATGCTTGAAAACTAAAGTTTTTAGTCAGTGCGTCCTACCCGTCATGACCTGCGGAGTTGAGACATGGACTCACGATAGAGCTGGTCAACCAGTTTAAAGTCGGCTCAGCGAGCTATGGAAAGAGCTGTGCTTGGAGTCTCTCTAAAGTATAGCATTCGTAACGAATACATCCGACAGAGAACTAAATCTATCGATATAGCTCAATAAATTAGCAAGCTGAAATGGCAGTGGGAAGGCCATAGGTAAACGAGTTCTTGCGTCTAGACCGCGACTCGGCAAACGTAGGCTTCCAAATACGGAAGAGACCGATACCATAGGGCGAGTTTTGAGTAAAAACGTTTTTACGTCCGATCTATTAAGAAAATAACCATAGCAGTGTTCAAAAAGAGAAGTGTCCTAGGAATTGAGGGCGCGCGTGTGCCAATTGACAACTTTTGTTGCGTTGACAGTTGACATCACTGCTCTGTCATTAGAGTACAGCTACTGTTACACATGCTCATTACTAGCACGAAAGCAAATGCTCATTAGTAGCATGTGTAGTGACACATTGCTGATAATGAGCATGCCCATTTTGAGTTTGCTCAAAAATTTACGGTCGTGAGATTTTTGCTACCTGCAGCGCGGGTGGAGGAGGGCGTGCTTTTAGCGCGTGTGAACAGGTTTGCTTGTTGAGTCCGTTCTTCTAGATATCCAATCACGGACCCGAATCTTTATCTTTCTTTTCTTTTTTGTCGAGCTGATATAGGCTACAGGATGCATTGCATCGCCAGCAAAAGAATGATCTTATTCAGCTCCATACGGATAGCTGTTTGATTGTCAGAGAGTCAGAGAGCGAGAGAGCACGCTATAAAATGACATGTGTATTGAAGTGTTTGCTTTAAGCATGTTTATTCAAGCATACTTAAAACTAGCATGCCTCGCTAATGTCTTCATGAACCAGATCGTGATGAAAGGCGGAACCTGTAAAGCAATATCCCCGTTAAATAATAACGCATTTGTTGTGACCTTTGCAAGCGATCGATGGGCGATGTTCGAGCATGCGCCCAAGATTGATGCAACTCCGGCTTCTATAGTTGTAATTGTAAAGAAAGCCATTTGTTGCTTCTATATCGGGAAAAGAGACTAAAATCTGCGCGCTAACAGAATAATAAAATCCTTTCCTACTAATATCATAAATGCGAGAGTTTGTGTGTGTGTGTGTGTTTGTTACTACGTATCTCCGTAACTCCTTATCCGATTTAGTTGAAATTGGGTATGTAGATAGTTTAGGTATGCAAAACTTAACTTCTGAGAATTAAAAATAGTGGCAAAGTTTCAATAAAAAAAAAATACAAAATCCAAAGATAATTTCAATTTTAAAGTGTTTATTATACCGGTTATGGAGTGAATTAAGGAATAGTAATTTTACATAGAACCTTTACCACCCTTTTTAACCCCGTAAGAAGTAGGTATTTTGTTTACTTTCGTATTGAAAACTAATAAAGTACCTAAGTCCCCTACTTAGGTACTTTATTAGTTTTCAGTTCTTCTTCTAGTTTTCCCCATTGACAAATGTCCCTGGATATTAACTGGATTCAGTTCTTTGAAGTTTTATTTCCCCCTTACGAAAAATTTTCAAAAACGGAACACTGGAATTCGTTATTGAAGTCCTGTTTACTACTTAGATTTCAGAGGGGGAAATGTATTAAGATAGTCAACCATCGATCAGGTATTCCGCGGATTCCCATTGATCGACGAGGTCAACAGACGAATAAAATATTGTGGAATACAAAAAAAATATTAGGGGGAACAAAATCCCTTTTATATCAAATAAGTGTAGGGTTCTTCAGGCGATTACCTATAGGTACTTATCGTCCCGAAAAAACGCAAGGAAAAGCAAGCCGCAGCCAATAGATAAAGTTTGGGTGTAGGATAAAGTTCGGAATCGAGAGTTCTTTTTTTAACCGAAACCAACGGAGGAGGGTTATGAGGTTGACACTCTATTTGTTTGTATGTATGAATGCAGCATAGAGTCGGAGTCAGAGTCAAATCGTTTATTTCTTTAGACTGACTAAATAAGCACTCGGACAAGTCAAATTTTTACTATATAAACAGCTTGATAAACAGTGATTAATATCAAACAAGAAATAAGGTGCAATTGACTCTAATTCATTAAAAATTAATAAATTCTCTGTCGGTTATATTCATTACGAATCGTGTCCTTCAGAGAGACTCCGGGCATAACTCTATCTATGGCTCGCTGGACTGGTGCATGAACCCTAACGAGAGTGTCCACATCTTAGTTCCATAGGTAATTCATGACGGGTAGAACGCAACGATTAAATACTTTAGGTTTCAATGAACTGAACTGAACTGGCATGAATGCCGAGAAAACTCGGAGTAGTTTTCTATACGCTGCCCAGCCTAGCTGGATATGGCCTCCTCTTGGCCTCCTTCTTAAAATTTTAAATCAATATTTAAAAATCGGATTAGTACTTTCGGAGCCTATTCAATACAAACGAACAATCAGATCTTCCCTTTTATAATATTATTACTAGCAGCGCCGCGCGGTTTACACCGCGTAGTTCCCGTTCCCGGTGAAATTCCGGGATAAAGTATAGCTTACTTCCTGAAAAATAAGGTTTTTAATGTTGAAAGAATTTTAAAAATCGTTCCAGTCGTTTCGGAGCCTATTCAATAGAAACCAAAAAATAAAATCTTCCCTTTTATAATATTATTAATAGCAGTGCCTCGCGGTTTGACCCGCGTATTTCCCGTTCCCGTGGGAATTCCGGAATAAAAACCTTTGTCACTTCCTAAAAAGGAAGCTTTTTAATGATGAAATATCTTTTTTAATTGGTCTAGTACTATCGGAGATGATTCAATACAAACAAACAAACAATCCTTTCCTCTTTATAATATAAGTATAGATAAGAATAATAGGCAGTAATAGTCCATTGTTACCCAAGGGATGAAAGTAACTTATTGGCGCTCGAACTATTAGCGCCCTCGCTATCCTTTAAATGTATATGTCGCAGCCGGAACTTAGAACTAGCCCGTTGTAAAACGGCTAGGCCGTTTATAAAACGGCGCCATTCAGCTAATTGCCTGGGCCGATTGTCGAAAACTCAACGTTCAACGATTTGGCTGACTCAAACTAGCCCGAATAAAACGGCTGACCTGATACCTACCGCCCGTTTGTAAAACGGTTATAACCTGATGCACAAAACCGGGAAACTTAAACAATTACTGACAATCATTCTAGAATATCATGAAATTTCTTTGCTCACAAGATTTATGTAAGATGTCAGTAATTGTTTAAAATTCTGATGTTTTGATGTTCCTATGGTATTATTGTAATTATGTATTATGTACCTGATGTAGACTAAATATGACATAATAATCAAAATCAGTGCATAAAATGCGACTTCTACAAAATCTAATCTTAATATACCTAAATAAAATTTAAGTAGGTAAGTAATTAAAGTTGTGCTGGCTTAGAATTTGCACCACTGAAACTCTTCCCGCGGGTGTCATAAGAGGTGTCTAAGTGATATCGCGTGGCTGTATGAATTGCATCAAACCAGACGCAGAAACTATCTCAAACGAAGTTGAAGTTGGCTGTATAGAAAGTTCGAATGCACGGTTCCATAGAAATGTGAGGTGACAGCTGCCACTTAATGTGATAACTTTTCGGCCCTAGGACGCACAGTATTACTTTCATCCCGCTTCCCAGGCAACTTCCAATCTACTTTCCGAGTACGAGTAATGAAAATAAATAAAAACAACGTTTTTGAAATTTGCAAGATCAACTATCTATCGAAGTCAATAAATCTATGTACTATAGATAGTTGATCTTGCAAATATCAAAAACGTTGTTTTTATTTATTTATTGCCTGTAAATGAAACTCCATTTAATTTTTATATTTTAGCAAATAAGATAATATTTATTGTATTTTCTTTGCAGATAAATACAACGGAAAGCCCGCTGACCCCAATGAAAGGCGTGGTAAGTTCTTACTGCCTGTTGTAGGTGTTAGTAGACGTTGCTCGAGAAAACATGCCTCCGCTACCCTTTCCCCAAAACACGGACAAGCTTATCCAGTAGGTATAGTAATAAAATACAGTATAGTACAGATACAGGAACTTTTCCCGTAGGTAATCTTTTTTGAAGGGTATTAATACCCTTAATGGTTCGTATATATATAGGCGCGGATGTGGACTTCCTCCAATTTATTTCTATTTCGTTTAGGAAATCCTATTTTTGCTGTTAATTTTTAGAAGTAATGACGTCCCTCTGCAGCAAAAATTTCTTTAAAATATTATAGATTTCGACAAAATAATTACTTTTTTTTAATGATTAAAATTAATGGTAGATTAGTATTTTACCATGTCTGTCTATCCCACCATGGTAGAATAGTGAGGTGCTACCATGGCTATATTCTACCATCCCTAAACAGGATTTTCTATGCCTAAGAAATAAAAAGCCAATTCTTATCTAATCCTAACTTTATTTGATTTTTCGAGTTGTACAGTTTTGTGTTATTACAATGATTACGACGACGTGTAGACTATTAATATGACATAATAATCATAATCAGTGCTTAAAATGCGACTTCTACAAAATCTAATCTTTATATACCTAAATAAAATTTAAGTAGGTAAGTAATGATGTAAACTGGTGCTGGCTTAGAATTTGCACCACTCAAACTCTTCTCGCGGGTGTCATAAGAGGTGTCTAAGGCCCGTATTATGAAAGCTTGCTCAGTCATAGAGCTATGCTTGAGTGACGCTCATGCCGGCATAGCTCTATGACTGAGCAAGCTTTCATAATACGGGCCTAAGTGATATCGAGTGGCTGTATAAATTGCGTCAAACCAGGCGCAGAAGCTATCTCAAAAGAAGTTGAAGTTGGCTGTATAGAAAGTTCAAACACATTTCTATGGAGTTGCACGGTTCCGTAGAAATGTGAGGTGACAGCTGCTACTAAATGTGATAACTTTTCGTCCCTAGGACGAACAGTATTACTTTCATCTCGCTTCCCAGGCAATTTCCTTTCTATTTTCCGAGTACGAGCAATGAAAATAAATAAAAACAACGTTTTTGATCTTGGCAAGATCAAATCGAGGTCAATAGATCTACTAGATAGATAGTTGATCTTGCAAATATCAAAAACGTTGTTTTAATTTATTTACTGTCTGTGAATGAAACTCCATTTAATTTTTGCAAATAAGATAATATTTATTGTATTTTCTTTGCAGATAATAACAACGGAAAGCCCGCTGACCCCAATGAAAGGCGTGGTAAGTTCTTACTGCCTGTTGTAGGTGTTAGTAGACGTTGCCCAAGAAAACATGCCTCCGCTACCCTTTCCCCAAAACACGGACAAGCTTATCAAGTAGGTATAGTAATAAAATACAGTATAGTACAGATACAGGATTTTTTCTGTAATCTTTTTTTGAAGGGTTTTAAATATGCCAGGTAAATACTATGCGAACCATCAATGCGGCGCGCGGATTATTTATTTCTATCTCGTTTAGGAAATCCTATTTTTGCTGCAATTTCTTCAAAATAACATAATTTCGATAATATATATATTTTTTTAATGATAAAAATTAATGGTTGATTAGTATTTTACCATGTCTATTCTACCATGGTAGAATTAGAATAGCGAGAGCTACCATGGCTATATTCTGCCATCTCTAAGAAAAAAGTATCTCACGTAAAATTCTAATAATTGCCGGGAAAATACCTATAAACGTTTCCATAGGAACAACGCGTGCGAAGCCGCGGGGCACAGTTAGTACAGAAAAAAAACATGCAACAAAATGGCGAAACGAAAATTAAGCTAAGCGAGAGCTGGGCTCCAATTCAACAACCAAGTTTAGTAAATAAAGGAAATGCAAGAAGGTAATTAAATGATTCTAACTGAAAAAACAATAATAATATTTTATGTTGGGCTATTACTCAAATTTACTTAAAAAGGTAATCTACCTAACAATTTTGTTCATGATCAGCCTATATTAGTCCACTGCTGGACATAGGCCTCCCCTAATGAGCGCCATAGCGCCCTGTCTTCAGCTTGACGCATCCAGCATCTGCCTGCAGTCTTTCGCAGATCGTCATCCCACCTGGCCGGAGGGCGCCCTACACTACGTTTGCCGAGTCGCGGTCTCCACTCAAGAACTCGTTTACCCCATCGGTTGGCAGTTCTTCGCGAAATATGGCCGGCCCACTGCCACTTCAGCTTGCTAATTCTCTGAGCTATGTCGATAACTTTGGTTCTCTGTCGGATGTATTCGTTACGAATCCTATCCTTCAGAGAGACTCCGAGCATAGTTCTTTCCATAGCTCGCTGAGCGACCTTGAACTGGTGGACCAACCCTATCGTGAGTGTCCACATCTCAGCTCCGTAGGTCATGACGGGTAGGACGCACTGATTGAAAACTTTCGTTTTCAAGCATTGCGGTATGGATGACGAGAAGACTCGACGTAGTTTTCCAAACGCTGCCCAGCCCAACTGGATCCTGGCCTCCTTCTCAAAATTGCTTTTACCCAACTGCAGAATTTGCCCAAGGTAAGTATACTCGGAAACAATTTCGAGAGGGTGGCCATGTACGACGACCGGCCCCAGATCAATGAGGCCATTGATCATGACTTTGGTTTTATCCAAATTCATGCCGAGACCGATGCGTCGCGAGGCTGTTGCTAGGCCGTCTAGCATCCGGTTCAGCTCCTCCAGCGACTCCGCCATTAAGACTATGTCATCAGCGAATCGCGGGTGTGAGATGTAATTGCCGTTTATGTTAATGCCCTTGTCTTTCCAGTCCAGCGTCTTAAACATATCTTCCAACGCGCTCGTGAACAGTTTCGGGGATATAACATCCCCCTGCCTCACTCCTCTGCGCAGTTGGATGGGTTTGGACTGCTGGTCCTGTACTTGGACATTCATGGAGGCGGCGTCGTAGAGACATATCAGCACCTCGATATAACGATAGTCTACTTGGCATCGCTGTAAGGATTCCAGAACAGACCAGGTTTCGACAGAGTCAAACGCCTTCTCATAGTCCACAAAGGCCAGACACAGGGGCTGATTATACTCTTCTTCTGTTTAATCTGCCTTACTGTGTGTATGTGGTCTATGGTGCCATATCCTCCGCGAAACCCGGCCTGTTTCGGTGGGTGGAACTGGTCGAGTCTCCTGGCGAGACAGTTCGTGATCACTCGTGAAAACAGCTTATAGACGTGGCTCAGGAGTGTGATGGGTCTGTAGTTTTTGAGGAGCGTTTTATCTCCCTTCTTAAAAAAGAGCACCACCAAACTCCCGCTCCACGCCTTTGGAGTTCTCCCACTGTGAAGGACGGCGTTGAAGAGGTTCTGTAGTTTCTGTATAACAGGGGCTCCTCCGGCTTTCAAAAGCTCTCTCCCCGGGGGCTTTTCCATTTTTAAGCTGTCTTAGAGCTAACACGATCTCGTCTTGACTGATCTCAGGCAGTTCGTCGGTATAGTGGCGTGTCGGGGTAGCTCTGGAATCGTGGTCGTCTCGTTGGGAACGAGGGGCATGTGCAGTGTATAATCGGCCATAGAAATCCTCTATCTCGGCGAATATCTCCGGCTTCGACAATACGGTCCTCCCATCGTGCGTTTTAAGCTTCTTCAGGTGGCTCCTGCCAAGCTGCTGAGTGAATACTTTGGACCCTCGGTTTCGCTCTATTGCCTCTTCAATGAGGCGTGTGTTGGAGCTCCGAAGGTCGCGCCGTACCATCTTCGCAATTTGCTTGTTCAGGTCCGACCTGTCTGACGAAGTCACTTGGGTGGTTTCCCGTCTTTTTGCCATCAGCCCGAGAGTCTCATCCGAGAGTTTAGATTTCTTGCCAGTACGCTGCTTTTGGCAGAACCTGATGCCCTCGTTCCTCAACGTTTCGACCCGATTGTGTAGGGCCTCGTCACCGTCATCAGTGGGATCCAAGGCAACGAATCTATTCCCAAGAAGCTGCTGGAACTTCTCGGTGCCCGCCATGATCTGGATTGGGTTAGGTCGGAGCGTGGACTTCATCAGACGGTTTCTTTCAAGCTTTAAGTTGATATTCAGAGAGCCTCGGAGCAGCCGGTGATCAGATCCGGTATTAAACCTGTTGATCACTGACACATCTCTGAATATGTGCTTGCTATCAGTCATGATGAAGTCGATCTCATTTTTAGTCACAGTGTCGGGGCTTCGCCACGTCCATTTCCTCTGGGGCGGTTTCTTAAAGAAGGAGTTGATTAAGAACAGCCCCTCCTTCTCAAGGAAGTTGACAAGCATTTGCCCCCTGTGATTCCTAACTCCATAACCATGCGAGCCTATTCGGGATTCGTTGCCAGTCCGGGTTCCTACCTTGCCGTTAAAGTCCCCCATAACAACGTTGAAGTGAGCCTTAGTGGTGTTGTGTAAGGCTTTGGATATGTCTTCGTACATATCCTCCACTTCATCATCCGAATGTGCCGAGGTCGGTGCGTGAACCTGAATTACCTTCATACTGTACCGCTTGGACAGCCGAAGGATCAGGTACGCTACCCTGGTCGACACACTGGAGATTTCTCGAACGTTGCTAGCGAGGGCCTTGTTGACGAGGAAACCTACGCTACCCTGGGATGTTTTATCACCCTCGCGAAAGTAGCAGCATTAAGTGCAGCTGACGATAGATAGCGCTGTTTTCAAAAGTTTTCAGATCAGCTGTGACGTGACAGAATATGAGTTTATGTTAGGTTATTATTGGATATTCGAAGCACTAAATATAGAGTTTTAACGAGTGAATTAATTCCAGTACACAGAGCGGCACAGAGAGTCAATCACATCACATGTAATTAATTTACGCTCACTCAAAACTGTCCACAGTCGTAATAAATAGGAGTTCAAACACAGTAACTCATAGATTTCAAAAACTCACAGTTGCCCAAATATAAGTCCATAGTGACGGCTTCCAGTCCGAGAGTAACACTTTCACTTCTCACAACAATAATTGTTTAAGTCGAATATCAGTTCTATATATTATATTTTTAATGAATAAAATATTGAGGAGCTCTGTAGAGTGTAATTGTTAGAGTTAGCGCCCTCTGTCGCTTATAATAACGCAGAACATACATGGGAGTTAAATCGATTGGTACTGAGGTCCCCCACCCCCCAGCTACCGATGATCCATCCTTTATGTTACACCCTGTATATATTTATATATAATCTGAATCTCGGAAACGGCTCCAACGGTTTTCATGAAATTTTGTGTACAGGGAGTTTCGGGGGCGATAAATCGATCTAGCTAGGATAAATTTTTAGAAAATGACGTTTTATTCGAGTTTTCAAGAAACTTTAAAAAACTTTATCGTAATTAATTGACTCTTCCCATCTATTGGCAAATAGCATATAGTTTTTGTAATTGACTCTTCCCATCTATTGGCAAATAGCATAGAGTTTATATAAAACTTGATGACAAATAATAGTAATACCTACTATTTAGTCGTGTTTTCAATAATGAACTTTATAGTCATCAACTTAAACATTAAACTGTAAAATATGACTCGTCCTGTTATCTATTGACGATTAGTAATAAAATTTTATTCGTGTTTTCAATAATGAAACGGTATAGACATCAACTTAAACATTAAACTGAAAAATATGACTGCAGACTACAGGCAGATGCTGGATGCGTCAAGCTGAAGACAGGGCGCTATGGCGCTCATTAGGGGAGGCCTATGTCCAGCAGTGGACTAATATAGGCTGATGATGATGATGATGATGAATAATGAACTTTATCGTCATCAACTTATACACTAAACTGAAAAATATGACTCTTCCTGACATCTATTGGCAAAAAATAATGCTACAATTTCTAAGAAAACTAAATTGACCAAAAAAAACCGAACGAAGCTCGGTCAGCCAGGTTCTGTAAAATATATATATTTATATATAATAATGACAATGTATAATTAACTAGTTTCTGGTCGCGGCTTCGCAAGCGTTGTTCCAATGGAAACATTTATAGGTGACTTCTATCCCACCGTGGGATAAAAAGAAATCTACGTTCGATTCCAGTTTTGAAATTACCCATAAACAAAGGTCAGCCAAATCCGATCAGTACTTTTAGCGTGAGGAGGTAACAAACATTCATCCATCTATCCATACAAACTTTCGGTTTCGCATGTGTAAAATTATGTGTCATGTGATATTAGGATTGACCAATACGATTCTTCTTCACAGCACCTGAAGCGGAGGACGAAGATCTCCTTTGGCTTCGGGGCACCCTTACCAACCAGCAAATAAATGGTAAGCTAACTGCCGTATCTCACAGAAAGACTCACACACGTGCTGCGCCGGGGGTAGACTTAAGTTGTGTCTGGGTTTAAAATATTACAGCGTGCGACATCTAGTGTGGAGTCATGTAAACATTAAGTGAAAGCGCAAGCTAGAAGCGCATCCGCAAGATGCAGTTGATTGTAGATGCAAAAGGCAGGGTGTAGTAGAAAATTCTTTATTCTGATTATTCTGATCGATGGCTGCAGCCGCAATTTTGACAAATGTGCGTCCCGTAGATAGTAGTGGATCTACGGCGTCAGTCATTTATTATTTTATACTTAAAATATAACTATTTTCATACTATAAAATTTATAGTATGAAAATAGTTATATTTTATGGTTAATAGTTATATTCTATGGTCAATCCTATTATTTATAGTATAAATAATAGGATTGACCATAATATACGATTCTTCTATTTACAGATTACTCCACGCTGATGAGCGGATTTAACGACGCATTTTTGGAAAATTTTAAATGTTTTGTAAGTATTTCTATCAATATCAACCCTATTTTGTTACACAATGAACGAAGAAAATAAAAACCATCGTTTTGTTCTATCACCAACGTGACAAATAGTACCTAACCAATAAACTCTGGACCTCCTCGGGATCATTCTTTATTCCAAGATCAAACAAAATCAGTGCCGAATCAGTGTGGTGCCTGTAGCAAATGTGAACTAAGCCCCCCAATTTAACCGTTAATTATTATTTTTCATTTACTTTTCATCCCTAGGAACGAAAAGTATTACTTTCATCCCGCCCAACAGGCAACTTCAGTCCTATTTTCCGAGTATGAGTGATGAAAAGTTACGTTTCATTACTCATACTCTGAAAGGAGGTCGGAACTTGCCTGCGCAGCGGGATGAAAGTTATACTTTTCGTCCCTAGAGACGAAAAGTAATGACAAGTACAAAACCAATGACAGCTGTCACCTCACTTTTCTCTTGAACCATGCATTCTACCTTGCTATACAGCCACTCAACTTCAACTTCTTGTGAGATGGCTTTTGCGTCTGGTTTGACGCAATTCATACAGCCATTCAATTACAGCATGATGTTAAATTGAAATAAATTAATGGTAAAATACCATATTATAATTAGCATTCTACTATTTCTTTAAAATAACATAGATTTCGGCAAAATGTTTACCATTTATTAAATGATAAAAACTAATGGTAGCATATATCTATATTACCATGTTTATTCTAGCATGGTAGAATAACAAGAGCTACTATGGCTATTATGCCATCTATAAAGAAAATTGTTTATGCCTAAGAAAAAAAGAAAGTGGCAATCCTATCTTCATTTGAGTTTTCGAGTTTGTGTTTTGATTTTATTATTTCAATGAGTTCAGACAGTGATATAGACATAAATTTAACGCCTGATTTTATAAAAGAACCGGCTAAAGCAGTAGTGGAAAACCTTTTACTTCCTAAATCAAAAGAAAGGTACAACGATTCTATGAAATGGCGCTCTGAGAAATAAGTGTAATCTTTATCAGAAAAAGTTTTGTTAATATATTTTAACGAATTCTCAAAGACTCCCAAACCTTCAACATTATAGAGCGTATATGTTAAAGACAACATAAGGTACATTTAAACACTATGTACATTTAAAGTATTTCGAGAGGAAAACATCGTTTTCAAGAGGCAATATGATGGATTTAAACCAAAAAAATCCAAAGTTTTCACTTCTCAAGAGGTAGAAACTTTTTAAACCAAGCGCCTGATGAAATATACCTAGTAACAAAGGTAAGCATTTTTTTTTTGTTATCGCAAATAAAAAATTTGTACCGTATTGTAACTTTCTATATTTTATACACCAATTAAAGAGATGTATTTACTCTTTAGGTCGTGCTGATATTGACAATAACCAAAGTTATTGTCAATATCAAGATATAATAGAGAAATAAGTACCAAAAATTACGACCAAGTGGTATAGAAACCGTTTTTTCATAAATTATCTCACCTAATTTGTTGATTTATGTAAAATCAAATTTCAATAAAATTTTATTTGTTTCTTTATCACATTTTTATTTTTACTTTTATTTTTACAGACACAGACTACAGACTGAAATCCCGACATCCGTCCTATGCCCTGGCTCAGCAACTTAAAAACTTCCAAATCACAGAAAACTAGAAAAAAGACTGGTTGCACACCACAAACGGCTCGCGTGCTCAACACATTGACCCCACTGTTAAACCTAAAGGATTCAACTTGCCTCGCAAACAATGGTGCCGCCTAAATAGGCTAAAAACAGGGCACGGCTGCTGCAACTACCTCCGGCATAAGTGGGGGTGGACAGACTCTGCACTCTGCGACTGCGGCGAAGAGGACCAAACCCTGGAGCACATCTTCCAACGCTCCCCCATCCACTCCTACTCAGGCCCCTGGAGTGACCTAGAAAACCTTCCGCCACAAGCAGTAACCTAGCTCCAAAATCTGAACGTTGACTTGTGAAAAATAATATTTTGTGATACTTCTATTTATAATTTTTACCTAGGTTTAGAAAAATGTTTAGATTAAGATTAATTTTGTAAGCCTGTAAGTCATATGATTAAATCTATTTTTACTTTCCTTGTATTCGTAATGAAAAGCACAGTGCTTACCTCTTAGGTGACAATTGTACTACCATGTACTATTATTCCAGGGTTAAGTTCTTTTTAACCGACTCCAAAAAAAGAACCAAACCTTCTAACTACAAAAGAAACGGTAGCTGCCCTTAAGAGACCAAAAATTTGCCCCACGCTATTTTTACAACGTTTAACAAAACATGTGTAGGCCGCTCATAGCACCCGAATCACCCGATTGATGGCAGTTGTTCGTAGACCGTTCGTAGCCTTGTTCGTAGCACTCTATTGAGTAGTTGCGTGCGTAGACCGTTCGCTGGCTGCCTATGACTCGGTCGGTAATTTTGCATCAACTGCCACTGCCTCGCTGGTGTAACGTCTAAGCACCCAGACCGAGACGCGAGCCGTCGTCGCCCCGGTTCGAATCCTTAAAAGGGTAGAATGGTCACTCACGCACGTTTCAAGCAGAGGGCCGCGGCTGGAGCACCAGTCAAGTTCAGAGAGGGGGCGAAGTCCTTAGGCATAGTTCGACCAGAATTAATTAAACAATTAAAATATTTACGACACGTCCGTATTGGTAAAGAACCGCAGGCGAAAGGGGAATAAATTAAATCTACTACACGACGCTAACTCATTCTTGGATAATGCAATTCTTGGTGCGTGCAATTACTCTTGTACAACCGCCACTAACATCACACGTAATTGGCCTCGTCCGTAATGTACCCGTTGACACGTCTCTTGACGAAACATGAATGGGTTATCTATCAAACAAACAGAGAAAATATACTACGCTGTTTGTGTTTCCTACTAATATTCCTTATAGTTCCTACTATACTAATATTATAAACGCGAAAGTTTGTAAACATGTATGTATGTATGTAAACAAATTTGTTGCTCATTCCGACCGTATGACCGTATGACCGCAGATGACCGCAATGCTCTTTAGTCAGTTTCCCACGTATTCTTTTTCCTTACCAGTCAGTAAAGCTTGCAGGCCGTTAAGCATAATATATAACCTTTATGCACCTAACTATTTTCAAAACAAAATAGAATCCGAATTAAGAAATTACATTGCCGGACGCACGACACAATAGTAACGTAAGTTTGCCTTGCCAGAGTAGGGATAGATAGTTTGTAGTTTATTTATTTATCATCATAATGTAACATTACAGTTAATATATTTAGTGAAGGACTAACTAAGTATTTACCTTGTTATGTTTGGTAGTGTCAGGTATAGAAGGTCTGCTGTGCCGCCACCTTGTTGCTTGGCGTTGAAGATCGCAGAGCCTGTGATGCGACCACGACGTGTTCATGCCACGCAAATCTTCAACTGCTTCTGCAATCTGCAAACAAGTTTGTCGTAGATTAATGAGGGGGGCGATTTAGCAGCAAAGCATAGTTGTGGGTTTTTTGGCTATCACAAAAAAGGAAAATTGCTTAAAAATAGTAAAATAGTTATTTATGCAACAAGTGCGGAAAGTAGGTGATTTCCGACGAGATTATTTACGAGCGAGCGCAGCGAGCGAGTCTATAAGCCGACATGAGTCGGATTTCATCTCTACGCACGTGTATCACACAATTTTTTACTATGCATTGTGCTTTACGTATACTACTGCGCATGTGCAGAAACCGCCAAGTCGCGTCGTATCGCAAAGAGGGTCAAGAACTTATATCACATAGGTAGTGATTACTCTTTGTTTAGGGCTAAGTAGAAAAGTAAAAAGCACTAGTGCGGAAAAGTGCCACTTTCCGTACAATTTGGCTCCTTAAAAAACGCACTTTTCGAGCACATGCATTATAAATGTTTTTAATCTACTTCACAGGGTATAAAATCGCTAAATATTATATAATAGATGCATCGTCATTAGCTACGATGGACTCATTGACACCAGTTTTGACATTCAGAGTCAGAATCAGAGTCAAATCGTTTATTTCTTTAGACTTACAAAATAAGTACTTCAAGACAAGTCAAATTTTTATTCTATTCTATCTTCGTTATTTTAACGTTACCAATCGATATTTTTTCGTAACCAAGTTGAATCCTTTGAGGGTGGGTACCTACAACAAATTACATTGAAACACGAAAACTAAAAATCTATTCAAGGATATTGACTCGCGTACAACACCGCTTGTGCTCTACTTTGTAAGGCCATAAAGGATGACCCAAACCTATTCTTATACCAGACACTTTTGGATTTTGAATGAAAAAACTACATATTCAAGTAAAAAAACCAGTAAGTATTATACAGGGCGTCCCATACAACCTGTACCTACCAGCAAAGGTCTGTAGTCTGTGGACACCAATACTTATCAATTTTCGAGATATGATTTTTTGTGTTATTTTCAGATTATTTAAAATAACTGGTTAGCTACTTATAATTTTTTTTGATAAGTGTCTTATTGATTTTTTTTTAATGTACGTCTAGTATGTGTTTTATGTAAAATCACTAAATAGCAAAATTCTAACTACCATAGCTTAGATTTTAATTTGAAGTGAAATTTTTCATGAATATTGCTTGAAAAAAAGTTACATCGCCCTACTGAATAACTTCTTCGTAATTTTAAAAACATAGTGAAGTTCTTAGCTCTCAAAATAACATAAAAAGAAAGTAGAAAATCTCTAAAAAGTTTAAAATAAACAAATAAAAAAAAACCTACCATGGATATAAGTATGGTCATTGAAAAAGGAACAAATAATTTTTGCCAAACCCCCGACTAGATGGAATTGAAAAGACAATCAAATTATAATTACAATTAAATCGTCGGGGAGGGCTGCCATTGCCAATTGCCATTATATTTTCTGAATTTTCCGGTACCCAGTGTGGCGCTGGCTTAGAATGTTCACCACTCCATCTCGTCCCGTGGGTGTCGTACATACGAGGCGACTAAGGGATATCCAACGGGGGCGTGCAGCAGCACCACCTACAGAACAATTCTACCACCGTACTGCGATCCCCAACACGGATGCCCAGCGTGGGGATTATAGCCATTACCCCCATGAGATAAATGTCAATAAGGCGTTTATCAACGGGAGGCCTGCGTCCAGTAGTGGACCAATCCAGGCTGTTGAGGTTGAGGTTTCTGAATTTAAATGACTAGGTATAAAGATTATCTCACACAGTCGAATAATAGAAACAAATTAGAACTATGTTGAATTTACAATTAAAAAATTTCAATAACTGAAGACTGTTGTAAAAAATCTACAGGTAGCTCAACTGATATCAAAACCAGATGAAATTTTTGTAATTTAAAGATTCCTACGTAATCTAGGTGAATCTATACGTAGGTTTTGCAAAACCCCCGACTAAATGGAATTAAAAAAGACGATTAAGTTATAATTAGAATTATATGTAGCTTCCTAAATTTTTTCACCTACCCATTCCTACAAAACCAAATAAATCCATCGGGCGGGCGGGCTGCAGACAACTGTTGTCTGCAGCCTTTTTAAGGCCCATATACCAGCGAAAGTGGCGCCCTCAACTATTATATGTTATTATTACGTTGAACGCAGGAATTTTTAAAAATCTTACGTTCAGTTTGTGGTATCTATTATAAGCTATTTATTAATGCCTCTGTAATAGTTTCATTTTGTAAAGCTTAGGAAGAGATACGAAGTTGCGCTTTTTGGCCACCAAACTCTATTTTTGCATCTCCTCCTAAACTATATGAGTTAAAATTATAAAAGAGTTATTAAAACATAGCTTATAATAGATACCACAAACTGAACGTAGGATTTTTAAACATTCCTATGATAAACGTAAAAATATGATAAAATAGGAATTGCTGTCAGATTGCCTCGGGTATGCGCCTTAATTGTCATTTTTAATTGACTTTTTTAATTCCATTTAGTTGTTAATCTTGTTTTTATTATTATGGATCTTTTTGATGTGACACATAATGAATAGTGAATATATGTACATAATAATATATGGAATCCCTTTTACAGTGTGCACTGATAGCACATTGAGAGCATCCAAAGAGCCTTTACCAGGTACTTAGCATTTCATACTTATTTTGCCGATATTCTTATGAACAGCGCATATCTAAGAATAATATTATCTCTCTCCGCAATTGACGTAAGCTTCTAGAGCTTTGTTTCTTCCACAAGGTAGTTAACGGAGTATCAAAATGAAGTCAACTTTTAGATAGATTCCCGCTATACGTACCATTTAATTATCCCAGACAACCCATACACAATATTTTTAGCACACCTAGATCAAGAACCAATCTTGTCCTTCAAATTCCTTCCACCAGAGTTTGTAATGAATATAACTTATACCAGAAATCGATGTCTTTAACCAAAGTATAAAACTGTCATGATGTATCATTTCAGCACTTCTACTAAATATTCATGAACGTTAAATTTTTATCTCACTATGTATTATATTGATTGCAATTTGTATTTTTTTTAGTTTTAAGTGACATTATTGAAATAGGTATTCCTTTTCTTTAATTGGAAGAGTACCTAGTGGTGTGCAAATTCTAAGTTGGTACCACACGGCCTAGCTACAAACAAGTGTTATATAAACTCTAATATCTACCTCTCTTTTCTGTTCTTCCTCTGCCTCTATGGCTCTCTGGTGCAAGAGCTCGAGATCGAGCTGCGCCACCTCCTCAGCTTCTCGTACTTGGCATTCCTTCTCCTAAAAACAATGAATTTGTTCTTGAATTTGTTTTTTTGGGTTCCGAAGCACATAAACAAAATAAATACCAGATGATTGACAGTACCCTATTCAAACAGCATCATCTAGCCTCAAGCTAAGTAGTTAATAGAAGTTTATAGCGTTGTATTTAGCTGTAATTGGGGCGGGGGGGAAACTAGAGTATGGTCGGGGAGGGTGCCCGTCTACAGATGATGGGAACGGTCATCCTCCACCTCTTTCAAAGACCTACATGCGGTGTCACATGGCGGGACACATTACTACTGCGCAGACTCTAGCCAGTCCACGGATCCACGTCCAACGTCGTCGTCCCTGGGACCTTCTGCAGCCACATCATCTTGTGACCGCTAACTGTACGTCGCCCGCGTCGGGAGCCTGCGCCGCGGTCTGGCGACCTCCCTTGCTCCTGCGCTAGCAAGAGTCGGGAAGGCGCAGGATCGGACGGTGGCACGACTCGGCGGACGCACAGAGCTGCAGATGGAGCCCAGGATCACTCGGGATCCTGGGCGCCAAGAGTGGATGTTTTTGGGCCTTACAAGCAGAAACATTCACTTCATCATCATCACTGGGGGAGGGGGGAGGGAGGGAGTGCGATTTCCTTCGTGGACCCTCTTCCTCCCTCTGCCGTCACTGTGGGCAACCCACAGCCGCTGACAGCTCTGTTTACAGCTCAAATTAATCAAACAAACAAACATGATGAACAACAACAATCAAAATGAAACGCCATGCGACCCGGCCACCACCCGGCGCCGGCGCCCGGCGGCCAAAAACGACGTGGATGCGGCCACTCCTGGCACCTCCTCGTCCCAGGCGACAGGCTCGGATGGACCAGTGCAGCCCAAAGTGTCAAAATGGAAGAAGAGGAGACTGCCGGCGAAGGTTGCAAAGGCGAAGGCGGCAGAGGAAGGCGTGGTGAGCATTCCTCGAGCTTGGAGGGAAGTCAAAGTAATTTTCCTACCAAAACCCGGTAAAACAGATTACACCCAGCCAAAGTCATTCAGACCAATAAGCTTAATGTTGTTTCTATTGAAGACACTAGAAAGACTATGCGACAAGTACATCAGAAGTGGGCCGCTACTTAAAAACCCAGTGAACATAAATCAACACGCCTATCAATCAGGTAAATCTACTGAAACAGCCCTACACCAAGTAGTCCACAAGATTGAAAGTGCGCTTGAAAGTAAGCAATCATGCTTAGTCACTTTCATAGATATAGAAGGTGCCTTTGATAAAACAACATTCCCATCAATAGAGAATGCTTTGCGAAATCAAGGAGTCGATGAGAACCTAAATCAGTGGATAACTGAAATGCTATCCAGCAGAGCAACCAAAATCGAGGGTTCAGAATCCCTGGGGCAGGCAGCCCAACGCAGGGTGACGCGGGGGTGTCCGCAGGGCGGGGTCCTTTCACCGCTCCTGTGGGTAAAGGTCGCGAACGAACTTCTGGACTCATAGTAGTAGACTAATCATAGTTTTTTAAGACTTAACATAGTTACCATGTACGTGCTCGATTTCACAAGAATTGAATTTTTATCGACATATTTTACGCATAGTAGCGCGCATAATTGCCCATCCCTATCCATTGCAGTTGTCAATTTGGTTCTCCTGTCTCCGCTGGGCATTGGGAGGAACAGGCCATAGAGTCTCTCTATAGCTAGTACTATATAAACTCTATGGGCTAGACAGTAAACAACTGTGAGGCAAACAACTAGACCAAGGCCGGCCAAACCCAGGCCCGCGGGCCACGAAGTGGCCCGCCAAGGTATTTGAATTTGCCCGCCATCACTTTGGAGGGTAACAGCCTAAACTGGGATAAATGCAATTCAGTTTGCACTGATGTAGCACCTGCGATGATGAAGAAAACTAATGGCGCTGTGGCTTTGCTGCAAAATCACAATCGACAATTATTTTCTTATCATCAGAGCACTTAATCGCCGACGATTCAAAATATTATTTGAAGAAGAAATAAAAGAATACGGCGAATTACAACTCTACTGCGCTGTTCGCTGGTTATCCAAAGGCGAAATGTTTAAACATTTTTATGATTTGAGGGAGCAGGTTCTGGATTTTCTGGAAGAAAAACAAGCATTGCCAGCAGAGACAGCTCTGCTTAAAAATTCATTATGGCTGTGTGATCTTGCATTTTTAGTTGAAATCATGAAGTAGGTACCTTAATGTTCTGAACCTTAAATTGCAAGGAAAAGATTGTTCTCTTCCGACAATGTTAAATTTGATCAATGGTTTCAAAGCGAAGTTGAACTTGTTTGCAAACTTAGAGATCAATAAAATCCACCATTTTTACACACTTGCAGTTGCAAGTGTAAGAGAAGGATTAAAGATCACTGCCCCTGATAACTCAAAGTACTTTTCAAAAATAAAATGTTAACAAGAGTCTTTTGCAAACAGATTCCAGGATTTTGAATCTGACAAGGAAAATATTCAGCTGTTTATGAATCCTTTTGCAATCAGTTTTACTGACCTGCTTAAATATTCAACAAACATTCAGCTCGAGGTTACAATCTTCAAAATCACACTGCCCTTAAACAAATTTTCAACGAAAATGTATCGTGTATGAGCAGCTAACAGAGAGTTTTGCAAACTTTTGGAAAAATTATTCTAGTCAAGATTTTCCAACTTTGCACGACCTTGCTATACAAATTTTAAGCAGGTTTGGTTCCACCTATGTGTGAGAAAACATTTTCAACTCTATCATACATTAAAAATAAATATCGACAAATTACTATCAGAAACACCTCTTCACAGCTCACATTAAAAAAATATATATTTAATTAAATTACCTGTTTATTCATTTCATTTAGAATTAAAGTAAACTAAAGCATATTTTGTAATTTCTGTGTTTTTTTAATTTCCTTATGGATAGATATGATAGTAGTGGTGGCCCGGCGCCGCCACAGTCTAAGAAATTTTGCTCGCCTGGAAAATTAATTGGCCAGCCTTGAACTAGACCATATCACAACAAAAGTCACTAACGTCGGCAATGCACCCGAGCGGTAGGCAAGGACTGGGGCCTCAAGCCCAAGCTGTGTCAATGGATGTACACATGGTCCACCCAGTGCTAACCTATGGTGCAATTGTATGGTGGCCCAGAACAAACTTAGTCACCACCATTAACAAACTTCAGCAAGTTCAAAGACTGGCCTGCACACTCATTTGCGGATGTAGGAAATCAACCCCATCTGCAGCACTGGACATAATCTTAGGACTAACGCCCTTGCATGTTCACATTCAGCAAGAGGCGATGGCGGCGTCTCTAAGAATAAAATCAACAAACCAGTGGAAAGGCGAGTCTGGCCTCACAAACCACAGTAGAATACTAGGTAAAGCAATTGCTGCATTTCCAGAAGCGGCGAATGGCACTGACAGAATAGCGTCGACCTACTTAACTGCCAAGACCTATAAAATAACGCATGAAGAGAACGCAGCAGCGATCACCGCACATGACGTTAACACATATCACATCTACACTGATGGGGCCAAAAACAAAACAGGAGCTGGCTGCGGCTACTGCTGTCCCAAAACTGGACTCTCAAGATCCCAACCACTAAGCTCGGCCACGACAGCCTTTCAGGCGGAAACACTGGGACTTAAGCTAGCGGCAAATGATATGCTTCTGGAAACAGCCAACAAAGAGCCAAACAGACAGATGCAGCTGGTCTTTAAAACAGACAGCGTTGCACTCATAAACGCACTCAAATGGACAGAGACAAGAGCAAAAGCAATTGTAGAATGCCATAACGCACTACAAGATCTTGCTCAACACAGCAAAGTCTGCCTAGAATGGACAGAGAATCGATCCTGCCAAGGCAACAAAAATGCAGACAGACTAGCAAAGGAAGGAGCAAGACTAACTCCAACCCATCAAGATGTAAGTCTCTCGAATCCGCCCACAGCAGAAGTAAAAAACAGACTCTGCAAAAGAACACCAAAAACTATGGGAACGTTGGACAGACTGCAAGCATGCTAAATCATTATTCCCCTCTAAAGACAGGAAAACAACTAACACGATGCTCAAGATGAGCCGAGAGGACCTAAGAACGATGGTGGGCATCATCACAAGCCACTGTGAATTGAAACATCATCTTTTTAAGACTGGAGCCACAGACAGCATTTTATGTCGTGGCTGCTACCAAGAAGAAGAGACTGTGGAACACGTTGTGGTACACTGTACGGCCACATAGGAGGCCAGACATAAAACGGGGCTGAATTGTCTAATTGAGGCATCTACCCCATCCACACCCGCAGAAAAGCGGAAACGAAGCTGTCAGTCACCAAAAGTCCTGCTCTGATACTTCAATAATGCACAATACACTCCTATGCGAGATGTCCGAGCAGATCTTAGTTCCCCTACTCAGAACTAGAATTAGAATTAGCTGTAATTTTCTTATTACCCGCGACGGAACGGAGACGGTATATGCGTTTAGGGTGTGATGTTGTTTGTATGTATGTATGTATGTATGTATGTATGTGCAATACGCAATATTCCCAATGATCTCCAAAACGGCTTGACCGATTAAGGTGCGGTTTGCAGTTTCGGGTTCGAAATTTGGTGGCGATGATTTTACGCTAGATGTTATGGTCTTCATTCACCAGGGGGCGCTGTTATATGTGTATTTTGTGAAAACCAATGTTGCCAATTATCTCCAGAACGGTTTGATCGATTGAGACACAGTTTTCTGTATAAGGTATGGGGTTCATTGGCGATGGTTCTTAGAATAGTGTTATGGTGTTTGCTCACCAGGGGGCGCTGCAATCGACGTTTTAAAAAAATATTTATGAACAATACAATACAAATACTCTTTATTGCACACCAAGATACAGAAATACAGAAAAGAAAACACAAACACAACAGTTGCACAATGGGCGGCCTTATCGCTAAGAGCGATTTCTTCCAGGCAACCTTTGTATCTTTATAGACGTGTTTGCCAACACACTCCGTTGCTAGACAACGCGGTGCGTTGCTAATTTAATAATAACATAATAATTAAAATAAAGTAAATACAAAAAGGGCGTGCCTCTGTCGTCGGTATACTATAATGTAAGGTTCACTCAGCTTGCTTTACTAAGGTCCGTATTGTATAGGCTTCCCCATGCTTTACTTAGGCAGTCATTTCGTGAGTTCTACTCAAGCTTAGAATCTCTGCTCAAGTAAATCTTTATTATAGAACGTAACTCTGACGCTACTTGGCTAGTTGCACTACCTAAATCTCTACTTAAGTGAGTTGAATTTTGTCTATGGTGTACACATTTATCTAGGAGAAAAGCGTTCTCTTATCTTATCAACCTGACTATCAATTTTTCTTTTTTTGTTGTTTTGACGGTTATTGTGAAACGAAACGCAACGATTTCAAAACTTAACAAAAAAAAAGCCTATTTGACGATAGTAACGAGACATGATCGTAACGTCTCATATTTGTATGGGATTTACTTTACGTAGTTCCCTGTCCGCACGATACGGGGCGAGATGGGGCGCTGTACTAAAATGTATGGGAAACTGAGACGTTTCGATATTGTCTTCAAACTCGCCCCTCAGTTCAGTTTCCGAAAGTTATACTTTCGAGTATTCAAACGCAACTGAAATTCATGCACGTCTTACATCTCAAGTGTAGGTTTTTTGTCTGTGTTTTTCATTTAAAACTGACAAAAACCATGACGTGTTTATTTCTGACTTGTTAAAAATTAAATACACTTGATTAGAGACTTGACCATTGATTAATTAATGAAAAGGATGATCTGCGTTCGAAAAATCGGCTGTAAGTAAAGTAGAAAATCTCTAAAAAGTTTAAAATAAAATCAAAATAAAATTTTGAAAAACCCACGACGGATAAAATAAATAGTATATAATCGAAAAAGGAAGAAATAATTTTTGCCAAACCCCCGACTAAATGGAATTGAAAAAAAGACAGTTAAATTACCTTTAGTTACAATTATAGCTTCCTAATTTTTTTCACCTATCCATTACTACAAAGCCAAAAAAATCCGTCGGGGGGGCTGCGTGCAGCCAACAGGTAATCTATACGTTTTTTCTATTGTAAATTCAACATATTATTATAGTTCAAATTTGTTTCTATTAATTGACTGTATGAGATAATCTTTATACCTAGTCATTTAAATTCAGGAACCTCAACCTCAACAGCCTGGATTAGTCCACTGCTGTACTGACCACTGATAAACGCCTTATTGACGTTTATCTCATAGGGGTAGTGGCCATAATCCCCACGGTGGGCATGCGAGTTGGGGATCGCAGTTAAATTTTTATAGATTTTTCATGAATCCCATTCATGAAAAATCTATAAAAATTTAAGTCGGTTTATAGTTTTAAATCAAAATTAATTATTCTCCATGAGCATCTTCAGAAAAAAACCCATTACAATAAAAGCATTTCCCGTTTTGATTGTCGGAACGATCAGGAATTTCATCGGTACTATCATTGACAGAATAATTGCTGTTATTAGAACTTTCAGACGATGATTTTTTAACTCTTGAGATTTTTCTTTGTCGTTTTCTTTGGTTTCTTTTGACGATCCTTTGTATCGACGTTTCTAAATCTTGTTTAAAAGATGAAGATGTCAAAATTGTAGACTTGGTGGCTTTTCTTCCTCTGTTGCTGACAGTCTTCTTTGAACACGGTATGGTACAGGTTGCAATACCTTTGGCGCCAAATATGTTCTTGATGATGTAGATCATGGAAATGAAATCATGGATGATTCAATGGCTGGTTCCTCTACATTGTAGAGGAACCAGCCATTGAATCATCCATGATCGACATCGGCACTTCAGTTTTCAGTTTTGCTTGGTGATGTGTGCCAAGTTTATCTCGACTTTTCTTGGGTTGTAGATGTCATAGGTACTAGAACATTAAAATTAAAAATAAGTGACTGTTTATAACATGGTCCACTAGTCCATATTCAAAACAAGCCGGTGGTCCATATTGTAATACCTACACATACGTTTTTAGGCTCCGCGCAAATGGGCCACCGACCACAGCCACTGCTGGCCATACTTTTTCATATATTTTGTATAGACGCGCCGCCGCGCCGTAGCCGGTGGTGGCCACTCTCTACAGCAGTGTCCGCGACGAGCGGTAGCGCGCGACAGCCAGCCACCGGTAGCTGTGGTCGGTGGCCGATTTGCGCGGAGCCTTAGTTTAATAATTGTTTAGAAAATTTAAAAAACTATGGGATATTGAAATATAATTCAAGCAATTGAAAAATAACTCACCTTTCCCCTTGTTTATTCCAGTTTCACAAGGAGTAATAATTGTTTTACTTAGGAGCTTACGAAGTTATGTAAAATATCACATCGCGCGTTGATAAAAACACAAAATGACTCCAGTGAATATTGCATTGCGAACGACTAGCGAGCGAGACGCGGGCGAGGTGGGCTTAGCGTGCGCGTGACAGCTCGATACAAAGAACGTTCTTTGAGACCGACGCCGGTAGTCCATAATGCAACCCTAGTCCATAATTTGCGCACTTACTCTATCCTTCATGTTTATTAGGTATTCCTCTTAGCGAGACGCGGGCGGGCGGGGTGGGCTTAGCGTGCGCGTGACAGCTCGATACAAAGAACGTTCTTTGAGACCGACGCCGGTAGTCCATAATGCAACCCTAGTCCATAATTTGCGCACTTACTCTATCCTTCATGTTTATTAGGTATTCCTCTATGGCTACGAAGCCAATCCTACTAATTATTATACAACGCAAATGTTTGTAAACATGTTAAAAATTCTGAACGGATCGGGCTGAAAGTTTACTTAAAGGTAGTTCTAGGCCTGGAATAACACAGGCTACGTTTTATCCCATAGAGTCCCATGAGTTCCCGTGGGATATGCGTGCGTAGCCGTGGGGTGCAGCTAGTAATATATAGGTAGATAGATACCTTTTGTACTTGGAGTGCATGTTCAATTTTCTGCTGCTCAAGTTCTTCCTCCGGAATAGGCGGAGTCTCATCCCCGCTAGAGGTGTGTTTTCCACCTAAATATAAAAATGAATTTCCATGTTAATTTACAAAATAATCATCATTATCATAAGCCCGTACCTACGCACTCTGCTAGTCTCTGGCATAGAGTTTATACATAAACTAGACTAGAGAGACTAGATTGAGATTAGAATGAAAATTTTCTATGCCTTAGAAAAAAAAGCGGGAAAATGGCATTCCTAGCTTCATTTGATTTTTCCATGTTATACCTTTATTTCGAGAGTTATGTGTGAAGAGTCAGAAGTCAAGTTATTGTTGCAATAAGTTACTGATAAGTTTTGTCGGCCATGTCATCTCAAAATGGCAAGTCCAGATCCTTCGCAGGGCTGAGCACAAAGTAATTATAAATAAATTTCAAATATTTGACTTGCTTGTGAGTTTATTTTACAAGCAAATTTTTGTTTCTCCGATATTATTAATTTATATTAAAAAACTGACTTTGAATCACTTCATGTAGACACTTATAATAATTTCTATAATTTAGGTTACACTTTGCTATCTGACTGTAGTACTTTGGATAAAAATATTCAACAAATACTTTTTATCTCACTAAAACGAAATCGGGTGCCTCCACCACGGGGGCGTCAGACACCGGGGGCGTACCTAAGCCACGAACCCGATTATTTTTCAGACATTGATATAGACATTTAGATAGATACCTAGATTTAACGCCTGATTTAATAAAAGAAGAGGAGGCTAAAGCAGTAGAGGAAAACCTTTTACCAACTAAGTCAAAAAAGGTAGGTACTTACCTAAAATCGCACAACGATTTTATGAGAGGAAAAAGTAAAATCGTTATAAGGAAACGTTTTGTTAATAAATTTTAACGAATTTTCAAAGACTTACAAAACTTTAACATTATGGAGCGTGTATTTTAAGTGAGAAACAACATTAAGTACCTACCTAGGTACTAAACAAAATCTACATTTAAAGGATTTCGAAAGACATCGTTTCTCAAACGGTAAAATGATGGATTTGAAAAAAATCCAATGTTTTTACTTCTCAAGAGAAAAAAACTTTCACTACATATTTATAATGAATTGCTCTAATTTTACTTTAAACTTTAAAAAAATATCTCACTTATGTTGTTGATTTTTTTTCTTAGTTTGGTTTGGTTTGTTACTTTCAGGATATCTGAGCTGTCGCTGTGCCTAAGTGCTACGAAATATCAAATTCTGAGGTGTAATCATTCAATTATCTTTCTGACGTCAAATCGACTATTGAAAAACCTCCCATTACTTTTACCCCTTTAGGGTACAAACATACAACATATAGGTACATAGTAACATAGGTACCTTCCGAGGAATAGCCTTAGGCAACCTTATTTATGAAACCAGCAGGACTTACCTAGGATTTGGAACAGTCTTGCGTAGCGAAGCTCCTGGGAAATTAAATGTTCCTTACTTACCAGTTGGTGGATGGTAAGAAATCCAAAATTGGTGAGCCAGCTTTGCAGAGTTCCTAACAACTGAAGGCTTACACAATCACTAGGTTCAATTCCTATTTTGATAATATTAGATAGAAAACGTTGTGATATTCACAGACGTTCGCTTCGCGTTCGTTGCAAACTGAAGTTTTGCTCATTGGCAGAGTTCCAAAAACTCTTGCTCGGTTTATCTGGAGCGAAGGTCACGGACCACGGTAGTACCTACCTACCTACTCATAAATGGCATACACTATTAAATAGCTATATACCTACAATTTAATAAGTAATTTGGTGAAATTTTAGTTCAGTTAATAAACAATACTATCTGAATACCTACTATCTAAACACCCCGTGTGTTTGGTAGGTTACCGACATGTACCGACATGATTTACTAGGTACAGTAGGTACCTACCTACCTACCTATAGGAGAAGTGAGTCGGACGGTCAATCGCCATTCGCTATTTTTCGGATTTAGATCCAACTTCCTAGGTGCTGATTCGTTTGGCCGTTGATTAGAGCAGATGTGCTCAGAAGAATAATTTACCTAAGTACCTACCTACCTACTAAAATTCTTTCTTATGTTCAATTTGGATGTTTATAAACTGTTTGATATAAAAATCTAGTAGGTACCTCTAAGAAATCTCGTAGGTACCTATACTTACCTAGTTCTCAAAAGTTGCGAAATTCGCAAAGATATCAGAAACTAAGGAGATATGAAATGGGGGCGGGGCCGGTGTCGCAGCAATAGGTATGCCCAAAACGTGAACACATTGCTTGCGGCCATTGATTAATTAAAAAGGGTTTCCTTTTTAATTAATCAAATGCTTGCGACAGTAATAGTTTCATTTATGTAGTTGAAGTTCGAACGTTGGCTAGGACCATTGATTGTGTATCTCAAATTGTGTAAAATTGTGTTCTCCCACATCAGTCACCGTCTGACCGGCGGCACGGGCGGTCGTGATTCGCGTGAAATATTGTTGTCTCAGTCACACTTCGGTCCTAGATACGTCTTTCCGTCTTTGTTCTTCTTTGTATTGCACAGGACTGGAAATATAACTGTGAGCGTATGTGTTTGCGTGTAGTTGTAACACATGCCAATTTTTGAGTAAGCTCTGGGAGAACGTAACCTATCTTCCCTTTTTAAATCAATGGCTAGGACGGATCTTCATGTTGAAGGAAAATGCCGAATTGTTCAAGCAAGAGTAATTTGCAAAAATAGAAGTGAAATTATGAACTTTAAGTCAAATGGAATTAATTACATAATTATCATCGTTAGGTACTGAACATAATTTGTTTTTAAACTAAAACTATAAAAATAATTTATAAGTTGATTGATGTCTTGATGTCGAACGTCTTTATTGATAGCCAGTTGCGATTTTTTTGTAAACTGTTTACAATGCTTGCTCTGTAGGTGTACTAATGACCATTCCAACGTTGAGTTATAATTATAATACAATGGATAGTTAACATATTGAAGCTAACAGAATTTTATATTTTAATCTTATTTTATAATGCTGGACAATTCACACAGCATTATCTAGCCCCAAGATAAGCAGAGCTTGTGTTATGGGTACTAGATAACTGATATACATAATACAATACACTACAAAGATAGATATTTTTATTATACATAGAAAACATCCAGAACGCCCTGAACAAATATTCTGCAGATCGTACAAATATATGTCCCGAGGCGGGAATCGAACCCGCAACCTCCTGCGTCGCAGGCGGACCTTCGCCCACCGCGCCACAGTGGTCGTCAAAGAATACGTTTAACCGCGTGGTACGGCCACTGCTCGTAGTCGTGAGTTAGTGATGTGCCTCGAGTGTGTTCTTTGTCGATAAAGATTGTCATTATTCAAGTATTGTTTTATTATGTTAACTGTGTGTGCCTGAGCTTGGATTGCGACAGGAGGTTTTGTACTCAGCGCACAGGATTGGCATCTCTCTAGACCTCTGTGGTTGGTAGGTACTTGTAAAAAAATTGCGTAACATGTAGGTAGGTACTCAAGGGTGTCAAAAGTAACGAAATAAGTAAGCAATGTAACCTTCGGGCAAATATCCCTACTTAGATTTACTTCGTAGTATTTATTTGTCATCTACGAAGTTATTGTATTCTCTTTGGTGTGCAGCCATGATACGTCCGGAAGGTTTTCAGCTAGGTAGGAAGTGTTCCGTGAATAGAGATTATATGTATAGTACTAGCCATTGAGAGACTCATTAGGACCTGTTCCTCCAAATGCCCAGCGTAGACAAGAGCACCTAATGACCTAACTGACACCTGCAATGAAAAGGCATGGGCAATTATGCGCGCTTAATTCTATCCATGGCAGTTGTCAATTTGGTTCTCCTGTCTCCGCTCCGCTGGGCATTGGGAGGAACAGGCCATAGAGTCTCTTTATGGGTAGTACTAATAAACTATTACTTAACTGCTAAGACCTATGTAACTTATCAACATGTAAACAAGTTATTAAATAATTCTAAGGAGAGTACTATATAATCTCTATGGTAGGACGTATTCTAGATAGACAATCTGATTCCACCAATAGACAATAAAGAACGAACGTGTATGGCCACCCTACCCTAACCATAACCAATGTCTTGTCTATTCGTAGTTCTCGTAAAGAAAAAAGTGTCTATGATTTCTTTCTTGACGCTAAATTATTGAATTTTGCAGTTTCTTGTAAATTTACGCAGTTTGTGATTGACTTTTGATCTTATTTTATGTGGGTTCCCAAAATAACTAAATGAATCTCTATAAAATTCATTTTGTTTATCGCTTCTATGGACGTAAAGTTGTTAGATGCGTATTTTACCCTAAACCATGCGCGTGAAAGAAATGTCAGAAAAAAGTACAGATAGTTGGTAGAATAGGGCTGTTTTGACAATGTAATACAAATAATGTGCAAGAAATGTTGGTGCAAGTGTGATAAACTTTATTAAAACTATGCCGATGTGATGATACGAACAGAAGTGCTGTAAAATTCTGAGACAAGTGGCTGCGGGCTTGTCTGTGACAGCCGGCAGGCTTGTCGTAATTTGTGTGATCGGTCCATAAAACAAAATGAACAATCGTAGCAGTGTAAATGAATCGAATTTGGTGACCTTTTCTCCCGATCTTGCATCTCTAAACTCGTTGGATAAGAATCCATTGATTAACTATCCCTTTGATCATTTATACGCTTGCCACTCGCAGAAATCAGACAGCGGGCAGTCGCTAACGTTGGATAAAAATGTAGAGATATCGACACACTGTCTGTTACAATCTGATAAAACAATAAAGGAAAAAGATGCTGAGATCCTGTCTCTAAAGAATCAAAATAAGAGGCTAAAAGAACTTCTTGTGTATCACCTTGATTTGATACAGCAACAGAATGATGCTATTACTAACAGGGAAAAAACTTTGATTCACACAGGAAATGTAAGTTTTTCTGTCATTTTACACATATGGAATGCTACTATTTATGCTTATATTGTAGGTACTTGCTAAACACCTGCTAACCTTAAAATGGTTAATCTTCCTTGACATTGTACACAAAAGTAGCATAAGTATGAGTTACAATTCAAAGAAATGAAACAACTTAATAGCTGTTTAATTTTGATAGTGTCTTAATTTTAATCATCATCCAAACGTAAACATAAAAATGCATGTGATAGTAGTATTTCTCTAAATAGTAATCTAAGTAATATTTTTTTTTGTTTATGTTTTTTGGTATACCTGTTTTTTTATAGATAATTAAGGTGTAATCTCAATCTGACAGAAATGTCTTAAGATGTAATTTCCTCTTTTAAGGTGGAATCTTTTAAATAGAACAAATTTCTTGTGTCTTATAAAGAGATGTGCAACCCATGCATGAGAGTGCTTAGACACAAAGCCTGCTTGAACATGCAATAAAAGCATCCTCAGCGAAGTTTCTTCTCTATTTTTGTTATGCATCTGCATGCCTATCTATACTTAAATGTTGTAAAATATCAATTTTATCTCTTTAAATAAGTGTATTTCCTTATAGTATAAGAAGAGAAAGATATATATCAAAAGCATTTAGTTACTAAGAAACTGAATGTCATTGCACACTTATTGTAGAAAATTCCCAAATCTATTGTGACTATCTAGTGTATCTATTGACAAATATGTAAAACAAGCTCCCCAGCCATGCATGCTTTATTGCAGTATAGAAAGTAGAGTGTGGGATACTACCTGTATGTTTGCTACTATACTCCGATTCAGAATCCTAAATATAATAATGTCAACAAAGACATTCTTACTGTCTCTTATCTTCTTGCATAATGCATAATCTCACATGTGCATGTGTAGTGTGTAGTGTAACGAAAAATCATTGAATTTGAATTCTTAATGCGAAAGAGAGGTCAATTAAATGATGAGAAAACTTTTCATCTTGTGCAAAATCACTCTATCGACGTATATTTAGCAGTTTTGGTGTTATTTTCAGCTGAACATCTTCGCAGCTTTCGCATTTATGATAATAGTGTGAATAAATACATGCTTGTATGCAAGCTAGTTTAAACATAATAAATTTATTATGGCTGTATTAAAAAAGGACCTTGTTTTATAAATATTGTCATTTGAGATTCACGCCTATGCCCGTAACTATAACCAGAAAGAATCTCAATTCAACAAGTAATTTAAATTAAATAAATTAAAACTATGATTCTATGGAACAAAGTACTATAGGGGAAACAAAAAATGTATAATACATGTTTACAGAGTACCTTAATTAGATAAACTTATTTATGATGCAAAACCTTAAGACTAAGTATTGTAAAAAGAAGTATTAAACAAATGAGATGACAGCAAAGCTTTAAAGTTATCTAAAATTTTAACTGAAATTAAAATACACTAGTTATGTGCAAATATTAAGATTTCCTGTAAAAAACATGTAATACTCTTGGATGATTAAGTAATGGGTTGTGGAATAGGTTCAAGGGGACAGGGGTGATTACGAATTAAATGATCCGCAGATCATAAGAGCTTCGGTAGATTCATATGTTCAAGTTAGTTGCTACTGACGGCAAGTCAGTTTAAACATAGTGGGGTAAAGGGTATATATTTTGCTTGTTCACTTTGTTGTAGAGCATGAGGCTTATATAATAATAGTGACGACGGGCGGGAATGTGTTAGGTTTGGATCATAGGACAACTGACCATGTTTGCATATAAAAAGCAGCGCAAGAGTGATTTTTAGGTTAAGTATATTCTCCATAGAGTTTGGCTAGTGTATGGGTGCTTATGTTTGTCTGTATATTGATTGTTCATTCAAGACTTGTACCATAGATTATAAACTTAATTGATCCCAATGTATTAACAAATACCTAAACACCATACTAAAATATATAAAAATGATTTCAGCTCCATGAAAGAGTAATTGATAGACAGGTAGTACGACCGCCACCGACGCCTACGGTTGCTCATAAACTTATCAATCCACCACTGATCCACGGGCCCACCACAAGCACCATTACCTCGGTTAGTGAGAGCCTGGAAGTTGCATTACCGAATCCTGTAAGTAAGAAAATATTGTTAAAGATATTTATTTCTCAAAGAACATATTAAATTATACTTTCACTTACAGAGAAATGTGTTTTTTCTTAGTTTCCAACGTACTTTTAAAACTTATTAATTATGGTTGATGTTTACAGTGCAGTTGTTAATAAAAATGCTTGTCTATTATTCTACAGGAATATTCTCTAACACATATGTCTTTTCAGTCTTTTCTTGAAAGATGTTAGGCTAGCGGAATATTTTATATTTTTTGGCATGTTATTAGTGCTCCTTCAAATGTTAGCTTTTTCTTTCCATAGTTTGTTCTATGATGGGGGTAGTGAAAAGTTTTTTGAATATCTCAGATTATATATGTGCATATTGCTTTTAGTTTTCAATTATAGATCCGTATGTTTATCTTTTTGTATGATCTTTTGTATAAGACAGCAGGTGTTATATGTATATATTTGCCTTAGGCTCTTCAGTTTTGTTGCCGTGTAGAGTGTCTTTTAGAGAGTGATATAGTGTTGTAGTGTGTCTGCGTTCTCATAAAGTCATAGTTAAAGAGCATCTTAACAATTTTGTTTTGTGCTATTTGAAGGTCTTTTAAAATGGTTTTGGCGGCAGTTCCCCAAACCTCAATTAAGGATTCCTAGTTGGACTTTATGAGTGAGTTGTAAATTAATTGCCTAACAATTCTTGGGAAGCATTTCGACGCCCTAACCGAAAAAAGCGGTAATGCGTTATAACATAATTTTTTTTTAATGTATATTTGGATTACGTCCATTTTTTTCACAAACTTACGACCATAATTGGCATTGTTATAACGAAAGACGTTTTTTTTTCTTCCGAAATACGTCACACAAATAATAGACGAATATAACCATTTTAACACATTGCGCATAATTTCTACAGCTAGCAGAACAACAGAGAAACGAAATGTTACCTACGCTATTGTTCGGCTGTACACGGAAAATATTTTGGAAAATATTTTACTGATAATATACCAAAATGGTATGTTATCAGTAAATAAATTCAAACAAACTGTCAAAACTTTACTATGCAAAAAGGCTTACTATAAAATATCAGATTATCTAGAGGATAAAAAAGCTTGGGTCGGATTTTGCTCCAACTCGAAAAATAACAACTAACAGGCTAAAGGTTTCTTCGTCGTTTCTTTACTTACTTATTAAAAATACCACTTTATTTCCGTGTCAGTGTATTTTTAACATGATTTGACCTTTTCTAAGTGGACATTTATTATTGTATTTATTTATGGAAATAAAGTATTTTTGAGTTTGAGTTATAATATTCGTAAAAAACAAGATCCATTTATGGATTGTAAAAAATCATACATATTATTTCAGATAAAATCCTGTTCATATCTGGTGGTAGTAATAAATTTCATTCGGGTATCTTAACAATATAAGTACAATGTTCTTACCAAAATACTTTTCTTTGTATTGTCGATGGACCTACGTTCAACCACAATCTCACCTGGCGGAATGTGACGATGAGGCCGACGATGTAAAACGACGATGGTCTCTAGGTCGACCGAACCGTCGTCGTTTTACATTATAAGGATATTGCTATGGCACCACCAAATTGCAAAACGAGAAGCTAACGATAAAGCAAGCTATCTTTACACCTTATATAAAACAAGAAGCTTGAGAAAGAAGACGCACAAATTCTTTCTACTTTGATTCATGCAGTGAATAAAATCGCAATGGGATAATATTTGCGAACTGTTGTAAACCCATAGATTTTTTGTAAAGGCCGTAGTCAATCGGAAGACGACACGAGCCACTTAGTATTAAAAGAGGTGAAAAATACATACTTTTTAAACACCGGATTAAATATATACTATTGCAGATTTTAAAAATCTGGTAGCAAACAGAACCAATAAATTTGTTGCAAGACAGGGAATTATAGGTTATGAAAAGTAAAAACAGATAAATTCTACTGTAGGAATCATTTGGAAGAAGAGTTTAAGAACATAACAACCAGTCGCTAGGTTTCTCGTCGAAGAAGGAACAGGGCTACTTCTTCAGAAAATTCAATAAACCTCCAGCCCTATGAACCGTTAATTGCAGTGCAGAGGCCTTTGTATTATGACTTAATTAGCGATTCAGAGGGTGTTCTTCTCTTATACCACCAAAACTTCTATAGGAAGTTGGTTCTACAAAATATCTAAATATCCCACCGTGCAACCACTGCATTATCTCGGATGTATCTAGAGAAGATGATTGATAAACCAAATCAGTCGTTGGTAACGGTAACATAATAAAAAGTTACAGCTGCTTTTGTCTATTGTTATTATGTTGTTTTATCTGGCGGGTATTGCCATAATCACTTGGCAGGGGATTGGTGATTGAATAAAATGTATTGGTAATACACAGAAGGAAACTGCTGCCTTTTTGGCGCAGTCCCTTTATCGACTTTTATGACATCCACGAGCATAAGAATCGACCCCTGCAACGACTTTTATGACATCCACGAGCATAAGAATCGACCCCTGCAACTCATTGCAGGGGTCGATTCTTAAGCCGCGACCACTACAGCTAACTTAACTAAAAACTTTACCAAATTGCGTATTTCCGTTATTAAAAGTAAGGTCTGTCCAGAAATAATTGATACCTGCATTTTTTCAAACGCAAGGCAGGGTTGTCACTTCAAAACAGGAAATCAAAACTTTTTGTATAAGAAACTAATTAATTATCTCCCCCCTACAACTGATCACCATTATGTCCGAAAACTAGTAGTAACTATAATCGTATCCATTTTGAATGGAGCATAAACGTAAACAAACCGCCCATACTTAACCTAAAATTCACTTTGTTGGCGCGTCCTTTTATACGTAATTTACATTACTTGTCGATTTAAGATCCGACCTTCAATAAAAATTGCTTACAATTATATCTGAAACTCGACGCCAAGCAATTGAGATTTTGTTATTTGTGTCGTACTTTGTTTACTGACATGCTTCATTCAAAATGGATAAACGTACACATATTATATTACACGTTGTATAAAGAGGAAAGATTTGATTGTTTATATTGAATAGGCTCCAAAACTACTAGACTGATTTCAGATTAAGTTATTTTTAAACCATCAGTTATGTCAAATAAATAAGTTGGGTCAATCATTTTTGTTTTCAGGCTCTTGGAGCTCATGGAGCATTCAACACCTTGGAGGAACTGGGCTTGGAACCACACTCCAAGGGCTCATTTGTCTACAATAATCCTGCTGTACATGATATAAACTTTGATATAGATACTTCTGACACCTGTAAGTTATTAATGCGGTCATACTTAACATACCTCCGCGAACGTTTTCAATTCCTGGTTCCCCGCGGTGTGCCTTGTAGGACAGCAATGTCACTCCGTCTTTCTAGTAGGCCTGGCGGCTCTTTTACCGCGCAAGCAGTCAGATTGTGGAACTCTATCTCCTATGAAATTCGAGCAAGTCCGTCGCTGAGCATATTTAAAACTAAGATCAAAGAGCACTTTTTTACTATCATAGATACCATAATATAAGTATAGTATATATATTATAATGTGTGTTTATTTATAGAGGTATTTATTAGGTTTATTTTAGTTATTATTATTTTATTCTATGTAGGTATGTATGTTTATTATAAGCATGTTATGTATATTATTATTATATTCGTAATTTGTACACTTCCTCTACCTATTCCATAGCCTCTCCTATAACTAAGGTTTCGCTGGAAGAAAACTCTTTATAAGGGTTAAGCTCGCCTTTGTACATATCTTTTAAAATAAGTTCATTCTATGTATTATTTGTGTACATTAAATAATTACAGAATTACAGAATACTTTACATGTGATATTGCTCTGATTTGGGCTAAAACCCTCTGCTTGATCGCCCCTGCTATAGTTGTCAATGCTCTTATGCCAAGGCGCAAAAGTTAAATTTTAAAAAGGGACCTTGTGTCCCTGTTTTAAAATTTAACTACAGTCAAAGCTACGCTGATTCAACGTTTTTTTGTGCGTGTTAAATATTTTGAAGTTTATTGAAATGTTTCACTCAATGGAAACTGTTTCAGTTTCAGGTTTGCAAGAGTACCCAATACCAACTTTGGAGGCAACTGACCCTAATTGCGAATTGACGCCACTAGAATCAGAATTAATGATGATAAATCGGCCTGTACCTGTGGCTCAAGATGCGCCTCCAAGGCTCCAAGTCTCCGAGGCTCCTAAACTCCAACCTCAAGAGCCGAATTACGCTATAACAACAAATAGGTATAAATATTGCCCTCACTGTTATGATTTTTTCTAGGAAAAAAATTATACATTGCTTATTGATTTTCTGATTTCAGCGGCATGTCTGTAACAAAAAATTCCAAGATGCGAAGGAAGACAATTTTAAGTAGCATGTGTCGAATGAAACCAAAACCAGAACCTAGTAAGATTTTGTTTATTCAATTTCTATTTTGAATATGGTTAGTACATAAATTAATATTTTTGCATTTATCTTACAGGCACTATCTACGATAATGAGATATACAGTGTCAACAAAAAGGCGGCAAAAACATTGAATAAATATGGCAAACAAAGCAATGCCACGCCAACTAAAAATAGACACGGCAGACGGGGTGGTAGGCAAAGCAATACAAGACAAAGTAACAGCAGTCAAATAAATAACTCACCACTACCAGGGTATCCATATTCGGGATCTCTGTCAGACCGGCTACAGCTGATTGATACAACACCCACCGGTGAAGATCCATATCAGATTGGCGAAGCTGAGATGAGGGAACAATCTCCCATCCCAAGGCTTGTGCTGCCAACTAGGGTCAGGGCTCACACCGCAGAGTTATCTACCACGGTTGCAACTTCACGGCGAATCTACGACCCTGAACCAGAAAGAGCGGAGTCCCCTACAGCCCCAAAACCTAAGAAAAACAAGAGAGTGTCAAAACCCAAGACTAACCAACGAAAATCAGCCAATGCTCAGTTCTCAACTACTAGTTCGGTAAAGTCGACAGCTAAATCACAAAAACGAAAGAAGGAAGATGTTGACTGGGAACCATACACTAAGAAACCAAAGCTAACTAGCTTAAACGACTTCTCATATGGAGAGACGGCTTTGAAATTGCCGGCGCCATCCGGGGAACTAGTTACATCCAAAAAGCTGCCTTCTGCGACCCTTATACCAAACTCAAAATTAGATTTATATACGTCTTGCAATCTTGACAAAATGCAGGATATCAGCAAGATGAGTTACAACGAAATATTTGACACGGAGCTGCCTGATGAAGAGAGTTCGGATGTGGTTGAGCCAGTTTTGGAAGCACAAGTTGTCGAGCCTGTAGAGGTTGTAGAGCCAATACCAACACCAACAAAAAAGCGTGGCGCCCGCACAGCTAGTCTAGCCGGCTCGTCCACTGGTGGAGAGGTTTGTAGAAAACTATACTTAAAATTTACTGAAATTAAACACATATTCCATCCCATTTATGTGTGATATTCTCAATTATTATTTAAATTCTGTATGCATAGGCTAGGTATACATAATAACTAACAATCTTTTAAATCAGGAGGCGAATGCTGATGTCCGACGTGGTGCGAAATCCAAGCGGGGCGGCAGAAAGCGCGCCCTATCCTCCGCGTCGACTACGAAACGTGAGAAGGCTCCCCCAAAGCCTAGAGCGAGCAGAGGACGAGGTAACGCCATGTTTTACTTGTTTAGCCCATTCATTAACCTCTCACAAACACCTTGGGTATTGATCAGCTTCAATCGTATCTTACGAGAAACTTATGATCTGAGATAGATTTCGTTGTTCAGAGAGGCGTAAGGCATACATAAAGAGAAGTTAGCCTATAACAATATCGTCGTTTTATTTAATTGTCTTATTATATTGATGAGTACCTGTCTGTTTCGAATTGACATAATCGAAACAAACCACCGCGAAGAAGCTACCCATTCCCATCTTCAGCACTGTTTTGTGTCTGGCCTCTGTGGCCGTGCAGCGTAATACAACGACTTTGAACATAAGTTCGAAGTAACGATTCGGCCATACAGTCAAATATCGCTTTAGCATCTATGCTTGTTTCGCTCACTCCGATCAACTATTTTGTGTATGATGCTTTATTATTCTCGTTGTTCTGGTTCCGTACTTTATACGTGTTAATTTAATTTTACTATAATTTAGTTTTCAATTATTAATAGTGCTTTACCAATAATTCAGAAAGTATCAAAAAGATTACATGGTTTTGGAGATCTTGCAGGGTTTCTCGGCTTTAATGATAACTTATTTTATTTTTTAACGTCTGCGTTCAAGACAGCTAAATTAGTGTGAGCTGGATAATGTTTGGTAACATCATAAAAATCATACTTTCTCTAGAGATTAACTTTAAACATTTTAAACTATTTTATAAAAATGCGCACTTGAATGGAAAATGTATCCTCGCTAGGCACTATGGGAACCTTAAAAACTCGCTTAATCGCACAATGTTTAATTTACATAGGTGGATATCGCGGCAGGCGTGGGTCGAGTGTATCGGTGCCTCCCCTGACTACAAGGGAGCCATATCACACTGCTATGGGCAACGCAGACGGTTCTTGGTATCTTGGCCATGACCCGGACATCAAGAAAGAGGATCTTGACCAACTCGCTGAGGACTCACCTTCCAATGTTGAGGTACTATCCTACTAATATTATAAACGCGAAGTTTCTAATCACGTACTTATAAAGGTATGTTTGTTGCGTTTTCACGCAATAACTACTGAACGGATAAGCGGGTGGCGGTGTGCAAAGCCGCGGGGCGCAGTTATAACACAGGGTACAGGGTGCCACGTAATATGCGAACAAAGCCTAAAGGGGTGATTCTGGATCCCGTGGAGTTAACTTTCGTTCTACGATTTTTACATTTCGAAAATTTTTAGCTTTTTGAAAAATTTATTTTTTTCTTAATTAACTACTTAATATTACACATAAAATGCTTTAGCAAAATAAAGTATTAAATTCTTACAAAAATTATAGGTAGATTCTTGACAATTTTATAACATTCCAGTAATGTAATAATACGAGATAATAATATAATATAATAATACTGCACGTAAGAGGCCCGATGGTATGACGTAGACGTATTATGATGGTCATGGGAGTTTGGCGGCCGATTGTATTGGACGCTACATGCGTTACACTTGTGCCTTCCAATCTTCAGAGGACATCAGTGAGGGCGGGTGCGGGGCAGATTTGGCCGAGAAAATCAAGTGGCCCGAATAAAAAAGGTCTCGAGAAAGCCTACACAGTTGCTCCCCTTGGAGTCGATACTCTAGGTCCGTGGAATACCGAGGCTCTTTGAGTTTTCAAAAACTTAGCTGAGCGTGGCGTCGGTCGGGTCGAAGTGACGCGTGACCCGAGCTGGTGAGTATCTGGCGCAGCGCATCAGCATTGCTATACAACAGGGCAATGCAGCCAGCGTCTTGGGTACGGTTCCAACTGGTATTGATATGGATCAGTTGAGCTACCTGTAGGTTGTTTGCTACAGTCTGCAGTTAGTATTGTTTCAATTTAAATACTAGTTTTAATTTATTTCTATTAGTTGATTGTTATTTTCTTTCTTATTTAAAAGAGTAAAAAACATGAATAAGAAAAAAGTCTATCGTTTTTGAATAATAATAATAATAATAATAATAATCATTTATTGTTCTCTTCACACAATGAGCTTACATTTAGAACTAGAATTATGATGAATACCTATAGATCAACATTGCGCGAGACTGGTGCCTGCGTTAGGTTTGTAAAAACCTGTGTTACAGGTCACCAGGCTCCCGCTCCGCGGCAGAAGTGCAGTTAAACATGTCTTATTATAGTAAACAACTAACAATTACGTAAATTGTACAACTCAAAGATCAAAACAATGATTACAAAAAAGAAAGCAAATAAAAATTGATGTTAAGGTATAGAAACGTACAATCTTATTTTTGTGACGAATATATAATTGTATTTATTACTAGCTGCGCCCCGCGGCTTCGCACGCGTTGATCCTATGGAAACTTTTAAAGGGGATTTATATTCCTAGGAACTGACTTATGGGATGAAAAGTATGGGGTATAAAGTTTGATTCCAGGATAAGCATTACCTGTAAGTATCCAAAATCTGCTCAGTAGTTTTGGCATGAAGAGCTAACAGACATCCATCCATCCATCTATCCATATGAACTTTCGCATTTATATTATTAGTGTGATGTTTATCTTTATGTAGTTAAAAGTAAAAAGTTTCAGTTTTTTCTTAATACTTAGCTAGTAGCTTTCAAAAACGCAATCATAGACAATTCAATTACCTTTTAAATTGGTCAAATAGAACTCGAGAAATGAACGAAAACTTATATACACTGGTGGCCATCTTTGTGACGTCATCATAGCTATGTGCCTCCCGTCTCTTAAAACCAGGTACGTGTTGATACCAGTTTAAGGTATACAACGTGTGACCACCCTGCGGCCTGTCTGTGACGAAATGCAAGTATCTAAAATTTCTGGACAGACCGCGGCTTAAGAATCGACCCCTGCAACTCAGCCCGCGGATGTCATAAAAGTCGACTAAGGGACTTCGCCAAAAGAAAGGCAGCAGTTTCCTTCTGTGTATGACCTATACCTTTTCTTCAATCACCAATTCCCTGCCAAGTGATTATGGCAATACCCGCCAGGTTCAAAGCTCTGTCCAGTAGTGGACATCAATGGACTGTGTAGTTAGTCAGGTTATTAGATCACAAGAAATTACAAACAGTTGGAAAAAGACTGTGTTATCAAACAAACAGCGTGAAGAGACTAGCTTTTTATAAGTGATCCCAGCAGCTCGCGGCGGCTGCGTACATTGTTTTTTTATATTGTGGTGGCCTTTTACCTAACCTACACCCTCGATTTGATCGAAATCAGAAGCTGAGAGTGAGTTCTGTGTCAACAATATCGACGGATTTTTGCAGCATCGATATCCTATTACCCCCAGGATTTGGCACACTCTGGCACTTATATTTCTAGCATACTTCTGGCGAAAAATCTTTCCTCTCCCCATGAGTCGCGTTTTTAACCGTAATAGAGCCTTATATGTTGGGCCGCAGGGGTAAATTTGTAGATTAGGTACATTTCTATAGGGTTGCCAACAATATGTCTTTTTGTCGCAGGTTCCCCGATGGAGGCAGATGGACTTTACCAGCCAGGAGCCCATAGATGACGCGGAAAAAACGGAAGACGAGATGTTCCGAAAACGCCATCATAAGCTAGAAGCTGAAGAGAGGCGGCAACTCAGGTTGGTAAATTTGCTACTACATGCCTGGCCCAACACATGCCTCATGTCAGCTAGTTTTTTCCTCTTCACACATTCATTTTGACCGTACTCGCAATAGCGACGACGAGCAAAATTAAAGTGTTACCGCGCTAATCAATTAAAGTATGGTGAATTCTTTGATCATTGTAACATAAAATCAAAGAGAAAAACATACTAATTAGTAGATACTATATAGTCATCAGTTAAAATCATTTGCGAAAACTATGATTTTACATAGTTAACACTGGTGTATGTCTGTAGGTGGCACATGAGGCGGGTGAGGGAACAGCGGCATGTAGAAAAATTGAGGCTCCGTCAGCGGGATCCGTGGACCGTGAGCACGCTCCACAACCCGCCCATCTACAGCGTGTGGCCCTCGCCGCTACGCGATCTGCAGTTCATAGAGATCACGGATATCTTACCTGTGCTGGCGTTCGGAGAGAATATACCGCTACTTCCTAATAAGTGAGTACCTACTCTAATACTGGCTCTAGTCTAACACTATTAACACGGTGATGGAGGATCGTCGATCTGCACCCGATGCTGCTATTTCTGGTTCAGTAGTTAGAGCTTTTACTTATAACACACGCTAATAAACTTTTTTCATATTCATGTTTTTACATCGAATGTGTAATAATTAAGCTTTTTTTTTATTTGCAGTGACTTCTCACTCCCCTGGGAAAACGTCGACAAGGCACAGAAGATAACAAAAAGAGCGAAGACGCTTCACTGACATTTAGCCAACCCTGAATCCACCGCTGCCTCGGCACCGGTGGATGGGGTGCCCAGCTCGCAAGAAGCGATCAGCACACCGGCGCTGCCTGCGCCTCAGGGTTTGGAAAATTTGCATGACCAGTATAAAGAACTTCAGACAATCTCTATGAGCGACGAAGAGTTCCTGAATACAGGCTTGCTTACGGGCAGTCTGCCGCCGCTGCAGGAGATACCGGATTTAGAGAATTTACCAGATTTCTCGGATATCCCGGATATACCGGAGAATGTGATAAACGTCTCGGCCGTGTCGCCCCTGACGTCGGAGTCTCTCGTGCTTCCTTCGTCGCAAAGCATGGACACTACCCTGACCGGTACGAACACTGCGCTCACGTACGTAGCTCAGCAGAACATTTCCTTCGGTGACGAACTTTTAGCGATGGCTTCTGACGACACCACCACCACTATTAATATTCCTACCGCTACAGAGGTACTTATTGAACAGTCGCCTTCCGTGCCGGCTCATAACACGGGGCAGATTGAAACGGGACCTTCTAGTCCTAAAAATGAAAAAACAGACGATTCCGTCTTCGTAATCCCTTTTCGACCGCCTTTGAGACCGCTGACTCGTATCACTAGGAATATTCCGAAATCAATACCCTCGGGTGAAAACAAAACTATTCAATCTTTGCTATCTCAGAAGTCCACTTTGTGCTTGACCCGCGTTACCGCCTCCAGGCCCAGAGACTGTATTGTAACAGCTTCGGCTCAAACTCCTGGGGTTAGTGCATCGATGCCGGTACTTTTAAGGAACTTGCCACCGGGCATATTAACGCAGCGTCCTAGACTTCAGAGCGCGTTAGTTCAAACCACTACCGCCGCTGATTTTATACCGCGAAGCTCAAGTGTTGACAGTGTAATAACGACACACGTTACCACAACCACTGCTATGAGTGCAGCCCCGCAACAATCTTATCCGATATCGCCAATACGAGCGACACCTGGATATACCTCATTCACTACGACAGTATCAACTTCGACTAGCAAGTCGATCTTGTTAATATCGAACCCACCTCCGCCACGAGCGCGAACTGCTGAAGTAACGCAATTTAAACCTCCCGCGCAGCATTGGTATAAAGTTAGGCCAAATGCTGCCGCGAAGATGTTCCATAATCTAGTCAGAAGTAAGGCTCTGCCTGATAGTCCCCGCGCGACTGTCGCTTCGCCACCTTCGATCGCTATGCCCAATCCTCACAGCTTGATCGCCACCGCAACCGACGCGGCTACTTCAGTACATCCTTCGCCTTCCACCAACACGCGCGCAAACTATGCACATAACGAACCCGGGCAGCGAAATATACTAGAAAGACTTTCGCCGCGCTCTTTCCCCGGACCGCTAACCGCTTCCCCATATCAGCGACAAGCGTCCGCGATGCAGCAGCAGGCGGAGTCGCAGGCGATGACCGGACTCGTGCGCGGCCCCGCGCCCCTGATGCAGCATGCCGTCTCGCTCCAGGACGAACGAGAAGCCTCGCCCGGCCGGCTCGTAGGCGCATCCCAGGAGGTGCGCCTCAAAGCCCACCAACAAGGACTACTGTTGGTCACTTCCCGACCGCAAAACGAATATTTTACTACTTCCCAACTGCAAGGCCAATCCTTGGCCGCTTCCCGACCGCAAAACGAACATTTTACTACTGCCCAACTGCAAGGCCAACCCTTGGCCGCTTCCCGACCGCTAAACGATTCTTTGCTTAATTCTCTACTGCAAAGCCAACCTTTGGCCACTTCTCACCAGCAAGGTCTACTGTTGGCAACTTCCCATCAGCCCAACCAACTCTTGGCCACGTCCAAATCGCGAGTTCACCACTTGGTCACCTCTCAAGCTCAACTATTATCCACATCCCAATCACAAGGCCCAATATTGATCACATCTAAACAGCACGCCCAGGGCCTGGCCAAATCACAATCGCAGGACGCAATCTCAGTCGCGACCCAACAGCAGGCCCTGTTGGCCACGACCCAATCGCAAGCACAAGCACAATCTCATGCCATTTTACCAACGCCGCCAAACGTGACTCTTCCCGTGCAAATTAAACCAACTCAAGCGAATGCCACTCTTATTGCGCAATTAAACGCTCCTCCTCAAAAGATCATATCAAGAGGTCAACAAAGTTTTCCTCGTATGCTCATCCAACGGACTCCTGCGCAATTGAAAAACATTACTCAAGCTCAGCTTAATACAATTGCTCAGGCTCAAATGAAAACCTCACAAAAGCGAAAGCGAACCGCCTTACCAGTTCGAACTCCAATGATCTCACCTCCGCGACAAAGCGCGGCGCAAGGTCACCCGAGGCCTTGCCCTAGTTGCTGTAAGAAGAAAACAAAGGGCAACTCAGCTCCTCCAATCGCTACTCAAAGCGCTACCAGAGAGCCGGTCGCTGCATCGACATCACTTAACGAACAGCGCCCTATTACTTCTAATGCTTCCCAGAAAATCGACGAAGTACCATCGTGCTCTAAACAGAGCACGGAAACCCTAACTCTGTCACCTGGCACGCACCTGATAATGCCTAATTATAAGTCTATCGTATTCAAAAACTTGTTGGCACTCGGGCGCGGTGAGCCTACACCGCTCCCTACTCCCACGACGACCTCTGGCGAGAAAATAGTGATCAGGCGTACCACCGCGTATTGCCCGGCTCGGCGTTCCTTTCCGACGACAACGCAATCTTTGAAAGCCCCGGTAATAACCACGCCCAAGATGAAAGTCACGGCAATACCCACGCACAAGACCGAAACCGCACCCAAGCCTGTTCACGTCTTACGCACCGTCTCTCGCCACGTGGTGGCCTCCCTGGAACCGGGGCACGCGCGAACAAGGCCAAATAACTCCCAAATTCCCACGTTTATTATAAACCAAAATAACTCCAGCAGGGAGCAAGCAAGCGAGGTAAAAAACGAGGAAATAAGTGATGAAACACGAGAGGAAGAAACCGAGGAAAATAATTAATAGTGGTTGTAGGTAGTAAAGTCGCAGGCTAAAATTGTACATTATATTTTGGCGACACTTGTAAAAATATTTAAGAAGTGACTATGCGAAAGCTATAAGTCTATTGTTAGCACCTGTGTTAGGAATGTAGTCAGAGATACTCTAGTAGAAATTAAGCTCTTATTTATGCTCTCTTTTGTTATCTAGGTAACTAGTAGTTTGCCTCCTATCCTTGAAAAAAAATGATTACGGGCTTTTGTAAAACTTGTAAATATTTTATTTCATTTACTTACTATTCAATCAACTATATGGAACAACTGTTAGAAGTATGTTCTTGTGTTAGTAGAGATGGGTTATGAAATGTATGTATATAATGCCCTTTTTAAATCTATGGTAAACAAATCTATTACTTAATAATTGATGTTAAAGTAGTCTCAGTTCAATAAGAAAAAGGAAAATTAATTAAGTAATAACGTGGATAGTAAAAACTTAGCGTAAAAAATTGCCATCATTCAGAATCATGTTATTCTTTTTCATCCTGAATCTAAAAAATTCATAATCATATCATCACAACAAAGTAATTAAGTTCAAAATAAGACAAGTGTTAGGGTATTTTATCAGTTAGATGTTCCTACTTAATTTTTATCATTGTAAATATTCATTTGTAAATATTATATTGTTAAAATATGTGTCCGCTTATTTATAATAAGAATTAGATGTTGTTGTTTCCATGATTTGCACGGCTATATACTATAGTTACTCATAATGGTCTGCTGAGATAAAACAGCTGCTAAGTAGTGTTATTTCTCAATTTGACTCATGTCAAAAGAAGAAGACGGAGCAAGATTCATCAGTGTGCTAAGTTAGCAGACTATTATGAATAAGGGGGATATAGTTTACATTTAATGTAGTATTAAGACTATGACGATGTGTTACGTCTTAGTGAAGTTAGAAATCATGTTTAAAATATATCTTATAATAATGATTGTGATTCATGATTTATTCGTAAATAAATATAAAAAATAAACTAGATCATTGTTGTTGCTTACTTAATCAGACAATTTCAAATCATAGTTGTTATACTATAACAGTATGTCTTATAAGAAAAAAGATAAATGTTTATGTATTCCGATTACTTATACAAACGTACTAGCGTAGTTTCAATAATAAAAATGTAATTTCAGTCTTGGCGTGTGCGAGTTTTTATGGAACATGGATGCAATAGAGTATTTGTATGAAATCAAAAACGTTTTGAGACCTTTAAAAAATAACCTCAAACATTCTCAATTTGTTATTGCGATCGACAACTTAAAAAACTCGCAAACAGCATAGAGTAGTTAAGAAATAATGTATTATTCTATTTATATTAATCTTACCGCCCTCTCATCTTATCTTAAACTTAGGATACCTAAATGTTGTAAAATTAAGATATTAAGATCTCAATTAAACTAATTTATGTCATGTATTTTACGAATCTTCGCGTACTTTTGTTTTATTGCGCAACCGTTTATATAAGATTCAATTATACATTATACATTATAAAACTTTTTTGTTTTACCACCATCGATCAAAAATTTCGCCGGCCCCCATAGATGCTCAATGCGCGCTCTGAAACCGTCTAGTCTGTATCAAAAGATTTCCTTTTTGTCATGTAAGGAAAGCATTTGAATTAGTGTCATTTGAGCGCTTGGACAGAAAGTATGCCTAGCTAAATTACAAAAATCACACGTCCAAGGCACAAAATTACGGGGTTTCCAATTTTCAGTAAAGTTTTAATGCATTTTTTACTAATTATAATTATAATTATTGCGCCCTTACCTCAAGAAATCGGCGTTGAAAATTATTTGTTAGATTGCATAAGTTACGATTATTACTTTGTTCTACATTCATAAGTAGAGAGGCTATTTCTCTTTTAAAGGTACATTTTTATATTATGCTGTTCGTGCGTTTTTTTTTTTAAATCTTAAAGTCTAGTTTTCTTATAGGTAATACTGATGATTAAAAAATTTATAAAAAATGTTAGATTATTATTCTGATTTTGTTTTTTTTTATATTTTTGTTGCACTAACTCAAAAACATTTCTGTGACTTCTCTTAACCATCTACTTACAATAACTATTTGCTTTTTTACTATAAGATTTTTATATTATTTTATTAGTATTTGGAAGGAATCTAATGAATTTTATAATGATACTACAAGGTAACGGTATGACTAACAGATTGTTCCTGTAAAACGCAGTTTTATTATTTTCAGTTACCTACCTGTAAGTAGGTAGGTAACTTGTCAGGCTCTGCGCAAACTGTCTGCGTCAAAACAAGTCGTAGACAATTTTGAGTGTCATTTTCGTAAGGTTCTAGGTATCTACGGGGGATGCCGGGAAATTTTTGATCGATGTTTACCACAGTAAAATTGTTGTAATTTTTCTTTTCCACACGATTGTAGACGCAATTAGAAATAAACATTAGAAATAAATAAATGTTTACATAGTGTAGAAAAGTGTTTTGTTTATAACACTATTTGAGGGGAGTTTGTCGTCTTTTTGTTTCAATATGAGAAATGTGATAAATATTTAACGTTAAGAATGTATGTATGTCAGTATAAAAATAATAAATAAACTTTCTCTCGAAAAAGTGTTTTATTTACTATCATTTCGTTATTTATGTTTGTCTAGCCCATAGACTCGGCAAACGTAGTGTAGGGCGCCCTCCGGCCAGGTTGGATGACTATCTGCGAAAGATTCCAGGCAGATACTGGATGCGTCAAGCTGAAGACAGGACAGGGTGCTGTGACGCTCATTAGGGGAGGCCTATGTCTAGCAGTGGACTAATATAGGCTGATGATACAAATAAGATAAAGTTAGAGAGGAGTAATTGCTTATTTCATAATTTGTGATTTAAAACCTTTATATGTTTTTGTACTTTAGTAAATACGAACGCGCTATCGTTACTTAACGTGTTTATTTACTTGTTATTGAGTTAAATTTTATTAAAATACCAGTAATAGTAGCCAGTATGGTGATGAGGATACGTCAAGAAGCTTAGTTATATTTGATAAAATAAACAGTTTTTTTTAAACTACTGTTTTTTTTCTTTTACACTGAGTAATCAATTTCAAATTAATTATCGCGAATAATAAAATAATCCATTTATAAACTATTTCCTATTTCAGATTAGTAAAAATTAACAAAACAATAAATATTAACTTTTTGTTGCGTACCTCGGAAATTATTATTAATCAATACATACACCTTGTATGTAGTGCAGGTAGGTAGAGAACTAGAGAAAGAGCGGGGAATACCCACTAATCCAGAGAAAACCTTTCTTTCGACGGCCGACATAGGGACTTTCGTGCGGGACTGTACTGGCGGGAAGTTACCTATGCGGCTATGCATGCAGTGTGCAGTGTATAAAACGGCCGATATAGGGACTTTCCGTGCAGGACTTTACTGGCGGGGAGTTACGTATGCAGTGTATAAATACCACAGCCAGTCTGTCTAATACTTTATTAGTTCTGTGAAGCGAAGCCATTTGAGCATCAGAATTTAATAGTACATTGTTACCCAAGGGATGAAAGAAACCTATTTAGCCCCGAGACGGGGTTTGGCGCCCGAGCGTAGCGAGGGCGCTAATAGTTCGAGGGACTAAATGTTTCTTTCACCCGAGGTAAACACTGTGCTTTTCATTACGAATACAAAAAGAAAGAAAGTAAAAATAAAAATATGAATGAGCTAATGAAAAAATACATAAATCAGCAACTTACAAAAGATATCTATTTAAAGTCTATGGTAAAATTAAAGCAATTATTTTGATAAGTGAAAACTTTGATTATTTTGTTAAATCTATTATTTTGCCTTTTGAGAAACGATGTAAGTCTCTCGAAATCCTTGAAATGTACATTGTGTGTTGTCTTTAACATAGAATAGGTACACGCTCCATAATGTTGAAGGGTTGTAAGTCTTTGAGAATTCGTTGAATTATATTAACAAAACGTTTTCCTCTAACGATTTCACTATTTTCTCAGCGCGCCATTTCATAAAATCGTTTACGATAAAAAATAAGTAAAAATTTCATTCCTGAGATACCTTCAAAATTAGCCTACCAACTTAAAAAACTAGTTAAATACAAGTTTAAATTAAGAACCATTGAATGAGTGTACACTGTTGTTTTCACTTACTTTTTTTTCATAGAAAATGTATGGGAATTATTTTTTTTAATTATTGCCAAAACTTACGATTTGATTTGGTATGTTACTTTGGGAAAAGTGTTCCTGGTTGGAAATAGAGTCGATTAAGACCAACTTGTTTTTTTTGACAAATGTCATTTTTTGGGCGAACCGTACCTTTTTTAAAAAAACTAAAAATGGCAATATTTTTTTCTTCAAAATAAAACAGAAGGTTCCTAAGAACAAAACCTTCTAACTGCAAAAGAAACGGTAGCTACCCTGAAGGGGTCAAAAATTTGCCCCACCCTGTATATTAAGCACACAATATATTTATTATTCAATTTATTTACTCAACACTTAGCACGCATACAAACACATTACACCTACACAAACTCTTCATACACTTTTGCTCAGATCTCTTTTTTTGTTTACTTAGACTTATTATTTTAGTTTTAGATAAGGTAAGGTTACAAACTTCTGATCAACCCGCATTTCGATTAGTTTCCCTTTTTTAATGTTTTAGTTATACGAATGCTTTGGTTTCAAAAAGAGCCAACTCCACTTGAAGCTTTTGTTCAGGACGAAAACTAGTTCTTGTTTATGGCAGCCACCAGTAAAAGCGAATTGATGGATTTGGCTAGTTTTGATAGTTACCTTGGATTTATTATTAATTAGAATTTAGCTGATTTTGAAAAGAAAAAAGAAAAGAAAGTTACTCGATGGATTTAGCCAGTTTTGTTATTGACTCATTTGATGAGTCAGGGGTGATCAATGGTTGCATGTGGATGGACAGTTTTTCAGCCTAAAGGATTGGTATTAAATCAAATACTCGTAAAAATCTTAACATGCTTTTTTAATAAAAATAATTAAAGTAAGAAAGGATTATTAAAAAAAAATATATGCAGGAAGATGCGGAGAATGTGGCAGAGTGGGCAACAGCTAGTTGGTCAATATCTGAAATACAGAAATTACATAAAATTCCTGAATTAGGTAGTACTCGGGCAGGTAGTTTTAAAGGGTATAAATTAACAGTAATAGGCTAATATTATAAAAGGTTAAGTAAGATTGTATGTATGAGGAAATCCTTAGAACAACTGGTCTGATTTTTAAAATTACCACCTTTGTGGTGCGGTGGGCCAAGGTCCACCTGCGACGCAGGAGGTTGCGAGTTCAATTCCCGTCTTGGGACAAATGTTTATACGATCTACGATCTGCAGATATTTGTTCCGATGTTCTGGATGTTTTCTATGCATAAACAAAATCTATGTAGTTTATTATTATAAAGTATATCAGTTATCTAGTACCATAACACAAACTCTGGCCTAGATGATGCTGTAGTAGTAGTAGACAGAAACTGGTCAAAAATATAATAACTACCTATATCATTAAAGGAGGTGCTTCCTCCAGCATCTCACAGTCTTCTTCGTAAATCTCATTCTGCAATTCTGCAGGCCTATGAAATAAGTCTTTGAAATACTTTAACTCTTCTATTTCTTCCCACTTTTTGCCATAATGCGTATCCAAAAGAGTTTTATAATATACATAGGTATACCTACCTATGTATATTTTCTTGTACCAATAAATGAATCTGAATCTGAATCTTAACCTAAACCTAGGAAGGTACTTGCATAGCAAAAAATTGTTGCAGCTAGGAGCGCCATAACACCCACACCTGAGGTTGACCACCTCTGCATAATAAAAGTTTCAAGTTATAAACACAAGTGTCTCAAACAGTTTACTTATCGGTCAACTTTTTGTTTGTTGTTTTTCCAATTGGATGTTTGTTGCGGCCTCTTCCTGGAGCATCCAGGAGGCGTTTCTGCCACACACAACACACTTTCTTCCATTATTTTAATTAATAAATTACAAAAACCGGCACAACAACGTCTCTCGTAAATTCCGCGAAATGAAGAGAAAACAACATGGACGACACCTCCATACAAAATACACGAAGCTGATTGGCTGACCGGATTTAGCCACTTTTGAAAGAGCAAGTGCTTTGGATTTGGCTATTTTTGATGCGAAAGCCGTATTTCTATCCACTTTTTCACTGATTTAGCGTGGATTTGGATTATTTTGAAGGGCATGAATATACAGAGTTTTTTCTAGAGATTCTGACGTCATATCCAGTTAAAAAAAACGAAATTATAGAGATGGCTCTTTTTAAAACCAAAGCATTCACGTATTTAATTACTTTGTTTCAATTTGTTCAATATCATTTAAGTACAAATACCAACTATACCAATTTACTTTTTTTTTATGTGACTGTGTACATTCGTTTGACCGCAATCTCACCTTATCATAAATTAATAACAATTAATAAATACGTACTTATGAACATAAACGGGTAATTTACGAACGTACGGTAGGTATGTCCTTCCTTACCTAAGTGCCTTTCGTGATGTACGTTGGTTTGGTACACAGGCTGGACATATTATTATTATTATGTCACAAAGTGTTCATTGACCTATAGAAGAGGTTATTCATGGTATTTATTTATTTATTATAAAGGAAGCACAACAGCGTACATATTATGAATATTTATATATTCGTATGGAAAGTATACATACCTAAATTAACTCCAGATTGGATATGGATATGACTCAGTTGAGCTTCCTGTAGATTATTTGCAACAGTCTACAGTTAACTCAATTGTTACAATTGTAAATACGAGTTTAAATTTATTTCTATTATTTCATTGTAATTTTCTTTTTCTCTAATAGGTTGTTGATTTTTTTTTAAGTAGCCTTAGTAATGCGCTTTCTATTCCTTAACTCTCATCATCGTAATTACTGGGTCGCTTTTCGAGATGGAAGTGGATGGCTAAAGTTAGAGAAAAAGTGTGAAAGGAGTCATGAAATCGATTTTGTGCAAAAATTCTGAAATTGATTGCCTGGAAGAAATTGCTCATAGCGATAAGGCCGCCCGTTGTACTTATTTACTTAATTAGGATTCAAGATATTTTTTGTATCATTTCTTATGTATAATAAAGTATGCATTTATTTAAATGATCAACGTATATATATATATATATAATAGGATCTTGTTAATATTTGTGATAAAAATTCAACATCTTTTTTCGAGTATATTTCAAAACGGACAAGTGCAACAGTTTTATCGTAGTATAATTTTTTTGTCCTACTGAAAAGAGCTATCCAACGACGTATGACTCGTCTTGATTGGACAAAGTACCCAAAAGGCCCAAAATGCCCATCCTGGTCGTACAAGACAAATCAGAATTTAATTCCAGATTAGTATTTAACTCTGTCGTAGATGTTCTAGATTTCTGTTTCCTATGAGAATATTAAATAAGAACTTGATTATGAGGCCTGACAAAAAATTTACTTAAAAACGAACCGGGGTTAAGTTATATTGTTATAAATAACTTTTTGAAATTCTTGCCAGCTTATGTTAATAGCAACGGATCTTTGTCGCTCGCCTTTATTTACTTACCTACGGACCAGAACTTTTGTAAAAGAGTACCTTCGTTCCTTAATATTATCCCTCGGTTATGAAAATTTTATTCATGTTTAGGGTAAACTGGCTTATGCTGTGTCTTTTATAATGCAATGTCCTTTTGATAAACACTGAATAGGTAAATCTGACTAAATTCTTTACGAAAGGTTATACCAGAGGCTTGAGTATTTTTGACGGTAGTAACGGCACGTGATCCTGACGTCTCTTTTTTAACCGACTTCAAATGATTTGACTGGTCTTTGACGTCAACTTTTTAATAAATATAAAAGTTACGTAGGCACGTATTATAAAAGCTTTCCCAAGCATTACTTATGCAATCATTACGTGAGTGCTTAGAATAACTGCTCAAGTAAATCTTTATTATAGAACATAACTCTGACGCTACTTAGCTAGTTGCACTAGCAAAATCTATACTTGAGTGAGTAGGGTTTTGTCTAGAGGAACGTTTTTCGCCTAGATAAAAGTGTAGCCCCACTTTTATCTAGGCGAAAAACGTTCCTTTACCTCATGAACCTGACTATCACAATGTATTTTTGTTGTTTTGATGGTTTTTGTGAAACAAAAAGCAACCATTTCAAACATTTTTGGCGCCTTATTTAAATTTATGTTATTATATTTTATTTATATAAAAATCTTTAGAAATCCTTTCCAATCATAACTCAAGCGTGGTCAGGACCACACTTGAGTGAAGATGAGTTCAAAAAATCACTAGGCAGAGATTTTAAGGTTAGAAATCGTTCTAAAATAGGCAATTATTAAGTAATGCTTGGTAACCGTTCCATAATACGTAATATGTTACGTACATACGTAACGTGGAAAATAGGCATCGTTACTTGTGGGTTACATGACCGAGTGTAGATTTTGACATCAGTTCCCAAGCATTGTTTTAAATTAGTATGAACTTAAAACTATACATAAGCATCACTCAAGCATAGGTCGATGACTGAGCATGCTTTCATGATACGGGCCTCATAACGCTCCGCCGCCGTTGGAAATAAAAGAAAATGAATACGTGGACAGAGCTTAGTAGCTGATGGAACTCACCAAGGCTCTGAATCTGATGCTATTATACCTCGAGGTACTATGTTAGGCAAGAAGCTGTCCAGCTGACCAGCTGAGAATTACTTATTGCACAGTTTCCTTCCTGTTAGTAACTTCGTCAAAAGTATTATAATAAACATTTCCCTTTTTGTACTTACCTTGTAGCTGTTGAAGTAATTTGATAAGTCAGCCAATTAATAAGCATCAAGACTGATTTTTCAAGTGAACTTAACGTTATGCATTGCGTAGGTAAACGCTGAATCGTCAACGCGTTCACTGGGGCGTGTATTAGACACTTTGAAGATTAAATGAGCCCCCGTCACGAGTGTCAAATCTTTAATCCGAAGTTAGGAAATGATAAATGATGCATAAATAAATCAGATTCACTAAAAACTTCGCTAATGGCACAAAAATTGTGTGAAAGCTTTACGATGACGACCAAATCTAAATTTTTGTAGGTTTATTTTTTGTTCTTGTTGGAATACTTGGGATTTGCGATGTGTCAATGTGATTATGACTTAGTATTTATTCAGCAACTACATTTTTATTACTCATACGCGGAAAGTAGGTCGGTGGTTGCCTGGGAAGCGGGATGACAGTATTACTTTTCATCTCTCGGGACGAAAAGTAAAGACAAGTAGAGACCTCACATTTCTATGGAACCATGCATTCGAACTTTCTATACAGCCAACTTCAACTTCTTGTGAGATAACTAAACCTGCCTGAACGACTGAATAAAATTTACTTCGAGGCTAACCTCGAAACAGCCTCATCATCATCATCATCATCATCAGCCTATATTAGTCCACTGCTGGACATAGGCCTCCCCTAATGAGCGCCATAGCGCCCTGTCTTCAGCTTGACTTGAGCTTGAAACAGCCTACTCCTTCTAAATTTACCTAAAATGAGGAATAGCGGTGGAGTAAAGTTAGGCACTCCATAATCGAAGTTTATTTTGATCCATGCATGGCGAGGATAAAAAGTACTTCATTTCTTTGTAAACTAACTAGAAATTTATTTTATTTGGAATTTTTCCTTTACTTGGGCGGTGACAACTGCATGTTATGTTTTTATCAATATTTGCTTATGAATTATGTGTTTACAATTACTCGCATTGTTTGATTAAAGCACTACCTATACAAGCCTTGGTCCAAATGACTGTCCAGCTGGCAACGATATGACGGCCTCAAGCAAAGCTTACTAGGTCTCGACCTTCAAGCTCGGTCATCATTGCATCCCTTGCTGTCCTTTATTTGTGCTTGTCCATCAAGGGCTGCAATGCTGACCCTTTCGGCAATCATCATCGCGACCAGCAACCCCGCCATAACTGGACGTAATATGTACTATTGTTATACGTATATAACTGCTCTACGAATAGCCAATACAAGAGAACTAATAAAAATAAAATTTTTCATTACTCGTACCACACATAATATAAAAGATTTTTATCCATTTACCTATTACAAACTAAAAGCCTTGTCTAGTTCAAAACTCCTACAGAAGTTTTCAAATTGAAATACAGTTGAGATAAGCTAGGATGACAGAGTTGGGTTTTGCTGCCAACTTTTCCAATCCTTTTCTGTCTCCAGGATTCCTTACTGAGAGATTCCGTATTAAATTGCATCGATTGCAAAGAATTTTTATGTAGTAAAAAGTAAGAAAGAAAGAAAGAAAGAAAAGAAAGAAAATAATTTTATTTACCTAAAAACTACACAACATTATATTTAACTTCACTAAATTAATTCTTAACTTATTATACTAATTTTTGTGCGTAGCAGGCAAATATGGCCCACACTCAGCATTGTGCTGGGTAGACCTTGTGTGTCTACTCAGCGCTGGTTTTCAGTGTAGGCCAAAGGCAGGTCACGTCACGGCCATTTGTGGTAGTAGTTTGTTGCAGTTATAACTCACAAGATTACATTTCCTTGCCATGTACTTAATTATGTAAATATTTTATTATTTATGTTAACTTACAGTGTAATGAGTAACAATTTAAAAGCGGGCGTCGGCGACACCGAAAAGGAGAGTAGTAGATAAGCTTCTGAAAATCAAATGCAGAATATTTTTGATTTATCCTTTATTTTATATACGTATACCTATGTATTATCATTTAATTAGGTAGCTATAATAAACAAATAATGCTAATAAAAAACCACTTGTGTTTTGGGCACCTACTAGATGACTTATAAATATAAGTTACCTCGATATTTTGAATCTAAAATAATAGAAGTAACGGAACCTCACCTACGTAATCTGTGGTAGATATTTTAAATTATGATTACGACAACCAGCACAGATAAGGTGCACACTTGCAACCTTTAGGACAAGCAAATTTAAGCACGTGACCTCTTTGATGTTTTAGGATTGCAAACGACATTACAAATGCTAACAACGCGTTGAAGAATCATGCTTCCCTTTCTCATAAAAAATCACTTTGGATAAAATAGTAAGTGCAGGAATATGTTAGGTACAAAAATTGTTGATCGAAAGACTTTGCCACAGAGTTTTGTAAATAGACCGCCTTTTGTATGTAGGATTCAGAGGATTTCTCAGACAATTAACACTTCAACAGCCAATAGCAAGATCACTGCTGGACCTAAGTGAAGGCCATAACAGCTAGATAAAATCACAATTTCAAAAAAAAACCTTGATTAAAAATCTCAGATTGAAATGAAGACATGACGGGAGGGTTGTGATTGGAGTTTAAATTCCATCGCAACCTGTGTGAATAGCGAATTTGAAATAAAAACTAAAATGTTTCATGATTACAAATATAATTGAAAATGCTTTGTTTGTGAGAGCATTGCTATGAGATTTCTACGCCGTAGTCGAATGGCTACGGCATAGCAATCTCGTAGCAATGCTACGATGCTACGACTGCAGCATTGCTACGAGATAGCTACGCCGTAGCCGAATGGCTACGGCGTAGCAATCTTGTAGCAACGATTCTACGACTGCTACAAGGCTTTGATTGCTGCAGCTTCAGCTTCATTACATTACATAAGAGAGTACATACATACACTATCAATAAAAACTAGTTTGCCCGCGGCTTCACACGCGCTATAGAAACGTTTAGAGGTGATTTCATACCCACGGGTATTGTGACATTTTATTCAAATTCTCTCGTACTAGTGATTTGTTTTCCATTCCTTCCCCTAGTAGAAAAATATTCAAGAAAACAGAATTTTTGTACTTATCTATACTATAGTATTATATAGAAGAAAGATATGTTTGTTTGTTTGTTTTGAAAAGGCTCCGAAACTACTGGACCGATTTAAAAAGCTTACTTTTCAGGGAGTGACATAGGCTATATTTTTTCCCGAAATTCCCACGGGAACGGGAGCTACACGGAGGAAACCGCGAGGCGCTGCTAGTTGATAATATTTGGCTTCATCATCAGCCTACACTAGTCCACTGGAGGCCTATATCCAATAGGCCTCCCCTAATGAGCGACATAGCGCCCTGTCTTCAGCTTGACTCATCCAGCATCTGCCTGAAGTTCTTCGCAGTCCCACCTAGCCGGAGGGCGTCCTACACTACGTTTGATGAGTCGCGGTCTCCACTCAAGAACTCGTTTATCCCAGTGGTTGTCGGTTCTTCGTGATGTATGGCCAACCGACTGCCACTTCAGGTTGCTAATTCTTTGGGCTATGTCTATAAATTTGGTTCTCTGTCGGCTGTATTCGTTACGAAAAGAGCTATGCTCGGAGTCTCTCTGAAGGATACTTCAGAGAGACTCCGAGCATAGCTCTTTCCAAATTATTGGCCTCATATAACTGAATTCATTGAAAATAAAACGTTTCACTTGGGATTATGGGCTTCAATCAACTTGAGAAGAGACACTTATAAAGTTCTGAACAAACCAACTTCGGAGAGTTTTCAAAGAGACCAGAAACCACTCCTTTTTACCACGACGATCGATCATGGATATAGCTTTAACTGAATCGCCCCAACTAAATTAAAACTTTAGTTAATTCATTTAGTTTGCATGAATGGACTCGTCGAATTAAATTTACAGTTCACTCCTGCCGTCGATTGTTGGAGCTGCCACTGTGATTTACCTCAATAGAATTTCAGGCAGGTTTGCCTAAGTTATTTCTAGAGAATGATGCTTGGCTTTATCGTAGTTTTAACGCAAATTCGCCATTGTTTTGGTTCATGCAGCTCATTTGGTATTATCTATATTACATCTGTATTTACATGTTGGCCAAGAAGATCTTATCGTTCGAAATAAACCCACTATTACTACACTTAGCACTACACTACACTTAACACACTATTATACATGGTTCTAGAATTCAAGATATTTTTTGTCAATAAAGCTGTGTAATTTTAACAAAAACTGATGGCAGAACAAGAAAAAATAAAGTAGCTGCAAGGTCAACATTGAAGAAAAAACGAATATGTACTTTAACAAAACATGCTTTTGAAGATTTTGTTTGGTTTTTTGAGACGAATAAAATGATGGAGAATTTTCATTTAGAGCACAAATTTTAGTATTTTCATTTAGAGCACAAATTTTAAGAGCATTTTATGATTTTAAGGTGCCCCAAACGTGGTTTAGGGGAACCTATTTTATTCCCAGTTAGAGCAGCCACAAAGAAATTTTGAATTAGATGAAATTTACTATTTTAATACGTATTAATCAAGCGAGTATGATCTTTAAGGAAGGTATGCTTCCAAAAATGACCTTTGTTTTGCTATCTTAGGCATCAGCATCGTAATTGATTAGCTGTTGAGTTCGACAGGCTGCCGCGGTCGTTATCGTCCGGTGCGGGCCTGATGACGCCTGAAATTCGGTTATCCGTTATCTTGAAAGGGTTGGCGCGTCTTTCATACAATCGCAACAATAGTTTCACGAAAACAAGACGTTATATTTTTAAGGGGTTTATGTTACCCACAGACATATAGAAAGATGAACGCATCTACTGAGTTTTAGACATAAGACTGGCCGTGGACTAATGAAGGCTGATAACGATGACATCATCAGCCTATATTAGCCACAGCTGGACATAGGCCTCCCTTAATTACCTGTAGACCCTAACTCCACTAAAGGCGGTACCTCGACTTTAACTAGGGCCGCTATAACCCACCATAACGTCATAATAAAATAAAATAGTTTTATTTTATTACGATGTTATGGTGGGTATCATAAACTGGCCTATCATTTTTTGAATATTCCTTTCTTCAACGTTATATAATAAGAAAAAATAGGCGGCGGCGCTAGTGTGCCTCGGGGTAGCTCCTTCATTAATCGCTTTACCATAACAATGGTATCGCAAAATGAAATTGAAATGTGAAATTTTGTCCTTTTACCCTTGATGCTACAAATGTAGGAACAGGCAGATTTAAGGGTGAATATATCAATAGCTCCGTGGAAATAGCACCGCTCGCACTATCTAGAGTTTATTTTAAAGATATTACTACGATTTAATTCGAACGTTGTTATACCTATAACTAAGGATAAGACATAGAGATAGACAATCATTTATTTGCTACTTACACAGTACAAAACCGACTTAAAAAAGCGCTTATTACGATAAGTTTTTGCGCGCGAATGCGGATTCACACGCTCGCGTGAAGGGTTAAGGGCTATTACTTTGGCTACGGTGGCCAAGGTGCTGGAACGAGTAATACAATCATATCTAAGTTTAAATTATATTGACGACGGACAATTTGGTATCCGTTCACAAGTCTGTACCAATTTGGCTATTTTCTCCCTGATCAGGTTGTCGGTTACTACAAACTGATGACAAACAAACTACAAAGTGATGGGTAAACAACGGCACAATCATCGCTTTTATAATATAAGTGGCGATAAAGGTTATGAAATTGCAATTACATTTTATTTTTAACTTGGACCATAAAAGCCAAGGTGAAATCCGTTAACGCTCCCGCTCCGCTCGTGTCACCCACCCTTTGAAGACGTTCTGGCATTAACGATGATGGATGTCCATGCGCTTCCTTCGTAATATCCGATGGAGTCCCTACAACTATAACTACTAAACACAGAAACATTGTTTTAAACATTAGTTGTATTCGGTTTTGGAGTAATTCAAGATATGTAATGGAGAAGTAGGTGCTAGAATCCATGATATTTTTGACAATAAAGGGATAACAGAATGAAATAATGGGAATTATACACACTGGTAAAACCAGAGCAAATCGCAGAAGTAATTTTTTTATTGTTTCGTCGGCTTTCATTCATTTCATTTGGGTCACGTCGGATTTTGAAAAGTATACTTTGTTTGAAGAAAACTTCATTTCTATTTAGTTTTTTGCTTGTTATTATTAATTATTGTCCCAGGTGTACACATAATGGTGTCAGTTCTTCTCTGTAGTTCTGCTCAGCTCTACTTATCTTAGAGCTAGATAAGTCTGTGTAAAGTGACTCGTATTATTCTGTTAGTTAATTATTCTGTTATTATTGTAAAGATGCAGCAGTGATCACTTTGGTGGTAGCTAACATCCCAACTAGTATGCTCGCAGCATACTAATAAAAGTTCTCAAAACAAATTCCAGGATCAAGTTACGCTCACAATAATGTATAATATCCTCAACAGTTTTCCGCTAATAATATGCTAAGATTTAAAAAAAAATTGCATAGTTGTGTCATACTAAAGTTTAATCAGCGATATGTAATAAAAGTAATAGCTTGTTACAAATTGATTTTGTTTAAACAAAAATATAACCGACTTCAATTATAGAGCATTGTCAGAACTGGACCAAATTAAAATGGAACCACACGGGAAACACCAGCTTTCAAATAAAAATAGAATTATGAAAATCGGACCACCCAGTCAAAAGCTCTGAGGTAACTGTCCCCCCCTCCTCCTCCTCCCAGACCTAGGGAAACAGCATGCACTGGTACCTCTTCATTGCATACGACAAGATCTTATATCTGACCAAGCCCCTTTAAGATAGGATTGTACTGACATAAGTCATTTAAAGTAACATATCTACATATATGTTCCGAGTCTAGTAGTAAAATTGTAGATGTATAAAATAGTATTTTTTTACAACAAAGAATCATCTAGACTTAATTTTAGGACTAACGCCCTTGCATGTTCACATTCAAGAAGCGATGGCGGCTTCTCTAAGAATTAAACCAACGAACCAGTGGAAAGGTTAGTCACTATAGTAGAATAAGCAATCGCTGCATTTCCAGAAGTGGTGAATGACACTAACAGAATAACGACTACCTACTTTTACATCTATATGCACCTATCTTTGTAAATAAAACTCGGTTGTGACCTTCATTATAGCTATTGTACCTATGTAGATAAGTTTTGGCCAAATAAATATATCTTTATCTTTACTTAACCTATGAAATGACGCATGAAGAGAACGCAGCAGCGATCACCGCACATGACGTTACCACATATATCTACACTGATGGGGCAAAGAACAGAACAAGAGCTGGCTGCGACTACTTCTGTCCCGAAACTGGACTCTCAAAAGCCCAACCACTAAACTCGGCCACAGCTGCCTTCTAGGCGGAAACACTGGGACTGCAGCTTATGTTGTGGCTGCTTCCAAGAAGAAAAGACTGTGGAGCACGTTGTGGTACACTGCACGGCCACAGAGGAGCTGGCCTCCCCACACAAAACGGGGCGGAAGTGTCTTATTGAGGCATCAACCCCATCCACACCCACAGAAAAGCTGAAGCGAAGCCGTCAGTCACCTAAAGCCCTAATCCGACTTCAAGGAGCTGGGCTGGTTAGTGCCTGCTTAGACAGGGGGATAATGCACAATACACTCCTATGCGATGGGTGCATCTAGAAAAAAACAAAAATATAAATTTTAAATCTAAGAACTAACAATACTACCTATTTTCTCTTCAACTTTTTACTTATTTAGTCAAATTCGGTCTTGGAACAGCTTTTTTAGAAACAGTGGTTTATGTAAAAAAAGAATGAATGAAATTGGATTCTAGCTAAGTACCTGCCCGGAACGGAAGGGAACACTGCCTATTGAATTCCAAGATAAAGAGCATACTATCTTCTATTCATATTCTTCCTATTCTATTAATATAAACTCAAATCATGCCTAGTTTCATTTGAATTCATTCTGTATCATATTTTCACTCGCTTCTCCTTTCCCAAGGAAACCGTAATGAATTACGGAATAAAAATCATCATATTATGTCCTCCTCCGAAGTGAGGAATTCATTCTGGAGTTTCGGCATGATGCGATGTCAATAAATTTTGCTTTCATTCTCTCTTCCAAGGGACCGTACTAAATACCGGGATAAAAAGTATTACAATGTCCTTCCTCGTAGTATGAACTCTAATTGTGCCAAGTTTCATTCGGATTCATTCAGTAGTTTTGGCGTGATACGCGGTTCAGAAAAAGACTGACAGACGGCCAAAAAAAAATACTGTTTTGGTTTCAGTATCGAAAATAATAGTAATCGAGTGCCTTCCAAAAATAAAACTGTTAATCTTCTCATGTATCATGTACAGAATTGGACTTGTTACAATTATATTGTAAGGATAGATAATAACTTTTTTTCTTAACGTATTATGAGTTTTTTTCATTTACAAATGTAAATTTCCCCAGAAGACACATTGTACTTCCAAAAAGTGAAGAACCAAGTCAGCCATTTTCGACTATGAAATTGGCAAATTACCTAATAATGATAACTTTCGAGTAGTTGCTTCCACTTCTGTTTTTTTGTTCATTCAATAAGGATCAAGGAAGCTAATGATAGGTAGGAGTTATAATAAAACAACATTTTGTGAACCAAGTCTTTATTGGCCATGATTTTCGAAATTCACAAAGAGTATTTCCAAAAAGTGTTTTTTTTTTAATATTGGCACACATGTATATATTTATGTAAACCAATTGAAATATGAAGGTAGCCTACAATGCCACATGAAACAAGGTTAGTTAATACCTACATGCAGATCTAATATTATGGTTAAGTCATTAACATCAATAGATAAAGTGTAGCAATAGTGATCATAAACATTGGGTTATCTTCGTTTAACATCTACTACTTGATAGTTAAATCCTACAGACATTTATTATTATAGTAATAATGTTTTATATAAAAAAGCAAAGTTAAAACCTTTTGTGAACAAAATCTATAGTGGCCTAAATTCAGAAAGAGTACCTACTTACAAAAACGGAATTAAGTATAATTAATATTTAATAACCAATGTGAACCAATTTATGGAAAAACGAAGGTAACCTACATCGACACATGAAACAAGGATAATAAAATACATTCAGACTTAATATTATGGTTAAGTCATTATATACTCGTAACCAATACTTAGTTAGTTAGTTAGTAATTGTCGTTAAATCGTTAACAATGGGTAATCTTCTTTAAACATCAAATACTCAATAATAAAATCTAACAGGCATTAAATGTAATAGGTGTATAAAATAAAAAGCAATATAATTATGGTTATCGCTAACCAAGGGCAAACTTGAATAATGATATGCTATTAACTTATTTCAATAGAAACTTGTGTTTTGTTGTGGTTATGGGTTGGAATGTCTTGGATAAAATACAACTACTGTACTAGACCATTATACAATACAATTCTACAGACATATAACATTATGGTTTCCAGAGAGCTTAAGTTATATTGGAACCATGGTACCTTATCGCAAACTAACGGTAATATTGATAAATGCTCGGATACAATACACCAACATTACTACTATATAACTAAATCCTACAGACATTTTATATGATGGTTAACTAATAACATGAATTAATAGTCATAGTGTAGTTACGGAAATTGCAAACAAAATGTAATCTTCGTTAAAAGCTTACAGAATACACGAAAATCTTCTATCAAGCAATCTTACGATATTACATATTACTCCACAAAATTGATGTTGGGATGTCTCGGATACAATGAGACTCCCATAATACATGATATTTAAATCTTACAGACCTATAATTCTGACTGCTCCACACTCCGAACTCTCTCAACAATCTTGTACCTATCCGCATGTAGACATATTTGATGATATGGAAAGAACATAATTACTAAATGCATGAGATTTGGTCCGATTGACGGATGATATTTGACTGTAGGTGTAAAGGAGAAAAAATATATATATTTGAAATCAAAAAAAAACAGTGTGTTTGGGACATAAAAATGTATGTGCATTTTTTTGGACTTTTAATTGCATCTAAGTAAACTTAAATTGACTACTGTGATATCTGGGAGGTTTGTTTGTATGACCGTTTTAAATAATAAATTACATTGAAAATTGAAATTCAAAATGGCTCGAGAATTGAATCTGTTCAAAAATTCGTCATCAGTGGATGATGATATTCTCCCCTGATCAGCGCGTCTCGTCCTTCTCCGACTTAGAATTTGTAGCTGTAGTCGAAGAACTGAAAAAAAATTGTTAATGTATTCATCCTCTTAAAACATAATAAATGGTAATCAATTGTACAAAAACCATTTCGGTGTATAAAACTTAAGGTTTTGTTTGGCACGCATGTCTATTTCCCGACCAAAATTGGTAAATAGGCAAAGATACTTTGTATACGTATACGGCAGGCTGACTTTACTAAAATAACAAGAAAACACTGCCTGCCCAAAATTAGATGAGGTAGGTATTGAAAACTGTTTGGCGGAGGCGTGGTCTATCAAACAAGAGAAGGCTAGTTGCAATAACACAATCTTGAAACACGATAGTATGTCAACTTTAGATGAAAAAGAACCGAAAATACCAAGATAACATGTTTACAGTGTGATCTTTCTATTTTCTATTGTCTTTTCATTCCGCAGTTTTTATTATAATTAGGCAAGGTGACGACTAAAGAAGAGATATCTGCTTGAGACCTTACTTGAGAGGGAAAAAGGGCAATTGAATGAATTTGGTATATCATGAATGTGACAGTTTCCTTTCAGCAGTGTAGGAATTAAAAAGTAAGGGAAAATAGACAAAATTAATAAACTTCCTACCTTAGTAAAGTCGTCAGAGGCATTATTCGGTTCGGATTTCTGAAACATAAATTGTTATTATTTAATAATTCAATCTAAAATCATATCAAAGCATTATCAAAGGCATCATATCACTATCTTAATAAGAACATAGTTAAGTAAATCTAACCTCGGACATCTTAAGAAGATGCATCAAGCAACGAACTGCCTTGTCATCTTCGCTCTCAACTTTTGCATATTTTTGTTGATGCATTCGAATATGCGGATTAAAGTGGCGACCTTCCGCAAATAATTTATCCCCAAAATATTCCACCCCTTGCATCTTCAACTTGCGTTCCTGATCATCCTGCAACATAAATTGTTATGAATTGATATTTATTACTTTTACGGAGCCGAAATTCTCTGAAGCGAATGTAGATTTACAATGCGCACCTATACCTACCCATTAAAAGAGGTACCTTTTGTAATACTAGACCACCATTTCAACTAGTTTCATTTTACGCGCTAACAGCAAGAACGCCAAGCAAAATTGCAAAAATCAATCACACGTCCAAAACACAAAAAGGGCGAAACTTAATTGTTTTTTAAAAGTTTTAATGCATTTTTATCATTTTAATGTGATTATTACCCTAACCTCAAGAAATCTGCGTTAAACATATTTTTTGGTTTGCTTTAGTTATTTTGACTTTGTTCTAAATTAATAAATAGAAAGAGGGACTACATCTAGATATCCTCGGATAAGGCCACAAAATACCTGATCGAAGGATGAAGCGTAATCCTGTGGCAGCGCACAAGCTGCAGCACAAGCTGTAGCTCCTAACTCATTTCCATCATCTTCACCGTCGTAAATTTTCTCAGCTTCACCATTTTGGCCGTCTTTCTCTTTCTCGTGATCATCGTTATCCATATTATGCTCCCTATACTGGAGTAGAGAAGCGTTCTCGCCCTCAGGACATTGCTGTTCCTGCGGTGAAAATTGAGGTTAAATATTTGTCTTTGGAATCAACTGTGTATTCTAAGTTTTCTATTCTATTCTAATTTGCGGATTCGGAGTAAAACCTTTTTGTTATTTGATCTATTAAGAAAATAGCCATTGTTAGAAACTGTTCAAAAAGAGAAGAGTCGTGATAATTGAGGGCTTTGCCAATTGACAACTCTTGTTGCGTTGACAACACTGCTCTGACATTACAGTACGACTAAAAGTGTTAGTTAATCGTAACGCCACGACTCTTCTCTTTTTAAAATGACTCTACTGGCAAATATGTCAGAAAATTACACTGTTCCCTCTAAAAATATGGAAATTCTACAGAGTTTTCCCTCCCGCATTTCAGTATACCTGTAATGACTCACTTCCTAACTTATTTTTGGAAAAAGAATAAGCAAGTTACTTATTTCTTTTTCCAATTATGGTATACGAACTTACCTCAGCAAACTCAGGGTCCTTTAATTTTGCATCGTCCAATATTTTTTGAGCAGCCAAAAATTTCTTTTCTCGCTTTTTCTCGCACCTCTGCAATTAATGAATCATATTTTATTTAGCTGCTGCTGCAATCACAAGGCATTGGTTTGAACTTCATGACATTTTATTTATTCGACCTAAATCGGTACTACGGGCAAAAAGTGAACTAACCTTACAATCTTCGCGGTTCGAGCATGTATGTTTGCGAGCTGCTTTTTCCTTGGCTTTAGCTTCCTTCTTATCGGCCAGCTTCATTCGCAAACGCATTTTGAGTCGTTCCTGCCACGTAAACAAGAAAATAAAGAAATATAAGTCTGACAACTCATCGATTCGAACTTTGATACTTTCCTCGAGAATTAACTGACCTTAGAAAGCTGAGTATCCTTAGCGCCCACTTCTCTTTCAAATTGGTCACTCAGTTTCTTTATCTTAATAAGTTCCTTTTGCTCCTGCTCCAAATATGCAGCCAACCTCGGTAATTGGCCGTGAACTTTGGCCCTCTCTTCTTCAGTCAGTGACTGGGACCTGAAGTAGAACACCAGCATCGTTAAATGATCAGATTATCAAATGAGCGGTGGAGCGGTAGCCTACAGTGCTGTAACTGACTTGAGAAAGCACTGACAAGTGCTTAATATGAGATAGCGAAAAAAATACGTTTATTTTCATACATTGAGCCCCTTTTAGTGCCTCTGCCGGATGAATGATATATTTTTCGTAGTTCGATACCGTTGCATAGTTTTTTATGAACTCAATTATAGTTTTTAAATGGCTTTCAAAGATTTGACAGCCGGGGGCCTTAAAATCTAGCTTAAAGAATGACTAGATATTAAGAAAATTTAAAAATACAACTCTCTAAATAAATGGTTTTTCATAAATGTTTCTCTGTCGCTAAATGTGGGAAATGTTTTATATTTATTTATATAAGTGAAAACTTTTGTCTTACTTGTTCGTATTTTGCACATCTATAATAAGCATACTGTCATTTAAGACGATCTCTGTGGCGCGGTGGGCGAAGGCCCGCCTGTGACGCAGGAGGTTGCGGGTTCGATTTCCGCCTCGGAACAAATATTTCTACACTTGCACAATTTTTCCGAGTGTTCTGGGTGTTTTATATATGTGTATTATAAAAAATATCTATGTATGTGTTGTATTTAGTACCTCAATATATCAGATATCCAGTATCATAAGCTCTGCTTAGCTTGGGGCTAGATAATGCTATGTTAATTTATTATCAGCATTTTTTTAGTTAGTCATAGTCGTTCATTTGTGTATTTTATGATGTTTTTTTCACTAGTTGTTTACTAAAAAGAAAGAAATACTATAAGATTCCCTTCTTAGGTGGTAAAAAACATAAATCTACGTCTTATTTCGTCAAGTAAAAATTACTTACCAATGTATATCCATTGGACGTTTCAACAGCTTTATCCATTTGTCGTAAGTCATGTTGCAGGCCATCGTAAGTCCTTTGTTTGTTTACCTAGAAATACACAAATCCATTAAAACCGATATTCACTTTGGCGGCCATTACAACACATTATTCATTCGCCGATTCACCAAACTGGGCTTATGTTTTGACAAGACGTATGTACCTATTCTATTTAGTTGGCCAATGGATGCGCAAAATGTATATGGTATGCAAAAATATTGTTAGAAAACAAGTATGGAGTGCCAGTGCCGCTTCTGAAGTAAGGAAAACCATTTATAACGAATATCGATCGATGACTAGGACGCCATGGTTTTACGACGTCACCCTTATTTGTTCTGTACTACTTTATAACGATTACCTACATACCTTTCAACGAAGCCCCATTAACTTCAACGTTTAACAGAATCAATATTTCGCACTGTCGATAAACGAATTTCTTTATATAACATCAACAAGATTTTTGCCAAATACCTTGAATTTTAACACTTCGGCTCACAGAGAAACTCGATTTGTCGAGACGCAGTTTAGAGTCTGCGCGTTTGGCAGTATACTCACAGGTTACTAAAAGGGATGGGGACGAATGAACGAACAAGTTCCCCTAATCATTCGCCTTGCCGAGGACTAGAGCGCCATAATCGCTCTTAATAAAAAAAAGAATTAAAGTCCTATTAATGTTACCTATTTTTCATAATAGAGACAAAAATTTCGAGCCAAAATGTTGATGTCTGCAACGGGGCCATTCGCCCATCATTATAATCATTTTCAGCACTATCGTTCAACATTCATATAATTTTAACCTCCGCATACGGTGTGGAGCGAAATCAATGAGGTCTATTGCTAAACGCCACAACGAGACTAAAATGGTTACTGGTTCTAAAGGCATTAACAATGTTTCTTAAAACCTTTATATCATTCCTATCAGAAACTATATGTCTTACTCTTTCGTGTAATTTAAGAAAAAACTGGTGGCACAATAACTACAAGTACAACTATTACGGATAATAATTAGTTTTTCTTACCAACACGCTAGTTGAAAATTTTCGGTGTGATGGATTAGAATAAATATTTCTAACGGTATCACTAGTGCGAGAGACAGTCTCAAGGTTAGTCGGTCGTCAAACGGAATTGTCGTTCCATTTGTTAGTAGCAACTAACAGAACGACAATTCCTCTCAGTGATTTACGTCTTCTATGGGCTACAAACACAGTGAATAATATAGCAACTTGGATTATGTACTCGAAGGAATGATTTCAACTGCAAATGACATGTTACAAAATTATAGAAAAGAACATAAGAACAAGAATTTATCGATTGTTTGGATCAAGGATATTTTGATACTTCAAAGCATCTTCAAAGATTACGTTAAATTGTTGGATGCGGAGGTGGTGTTCGGAAAAAATAAAGAAGAAAGGTTCACCTTAGCGAGGGTGATTTCCTTCGTCCGAGTTTTTCCCCAAATAAACTTCTGTCAAAGAGCGCGACAATCGCGTCGTGAATTTGACAGTCAACACTTCAAAAATACGTACCTACGATTAGCAGGGGTATTTTAATTCATTCAATCGTTTCCGAAGCGAAAACGTCAGAATCGAATTAAAATTCTTTTCCGCGCAACTTTAGAACGGTATTTTGATTTGTCAAAAGTATCCGATATCGAATCCGACGGCCTTTCCGACGAATTAAAATACCCCTTCAGGAGTCTCATGGATATAAGTCTTAGGAACGTATTTTGCTAAACCTCTTATCGTATATTAGTAGAGTTTAAGCAAAATTTTTCACTAAAGTCAATGTTAATTTGTAGGTTAATGAATAACATTTTGCTAAATCTATGCATCTGATAGCAGTCATAGAGAAGATACCTCTTTAACATAATTATTATAGTAGCTGAATGTACGCGGCTTTACCTGCGTGGTTGATGTGATTGTAAATTCTTACGAAAACTCAAGCTTCAAACTAAAATCGAAATAAAAGATGATTATCAAAAACAACTGAATGTTACTTATATTTAGAAAAAACTGTGTCCTTAAAGAATGATCGATATTTTATATTTTTATCTACAATAACCTCATGTCACTTTGATGAGTGGGGTTTTATAAAAACTCATGTCAACGTTCGTATAAATTAAATGATTGCATGGTATGATTAATTGATCCATGGTAACTCCTCGTTTGACAGGTAAACTATAGTCTCTGATATCGTCCATTCGGCCACCGAAAAAAAATGTTCTAACTACGAGTATACTCGTAATAGTATTAATCATTACCTACTTATAATATTTACCAAATATAAAAGCAAAGGCTTAAGAGTAAAACACGTGTCACTAATTTCCTCCTCTTATAAATATACGTGCCTACCCACCGTGTTGTATTGTAGCATACTGAATATAATAATTATGTATAACCACATACGACTCGTAATCGGATCTTTGTTTTCTCCCTTAAACTGTTTCTTTTGCAGGTTACGTACTTAATAGCCTATTTATTTTTATAAGTCCCAGACCCAATCAGTTAGTTACTATAGACCGATCTTCCAGTGGTTTTGTTTTTTTAACAACTAATGTTGCTATTTATATCCAGAACGGTTTGAATGATTTACGCGCAGTTTTCTATAGAATGTAAGGTGACGGTTCTTAGCTAAGTTGTTGAGGTATGGTGTTTTCTTACCGGGGAGCGCTGCCATATCACCGTTTATGAAAAGTACTATTAGTACCTGTTTAAATGGTTGGAGTGTTCGGTGATAAGACTACTTTACCCCGTATAAAGCAACTGGTAGTCTTATATGGACCAGAATCTCAGCGTAGGGAAATCTGCCAAGGTTTGGGCTCTTTTGATTATGTTTGCCGAGTAGCTTTTGGTTCTGAATTGCTGAAGATCTGGGGCCTATATCCACTTTTTTTAAACAAATGCTATAATGACGCCATACGATTAAGATAGAGATTAAGTCGTAAATTTTGTTGGTATTCTATTACCATAACACTTGCCCCATCACACCATTGCAAATGTCAAACGGTTGTCATAATCGTAATATTCAGCTATGGCATAAACAAAAAAAATCGTGTTAGTAGAATACCAAATGGCGGTGATTGATACGCGATAATGAATCGATAATATTGTCATAGTGTAGATTGTGTTAGTAGAATCAGGCCCCTGATGGTGCACCAGGTCTATCTGATGGAGCACGAGTCCAATGATGGGACTGGTCTGTCGTTGGACCTTCAGCACTCTGACGAGGTACCTACTGACCACAGCTGACGGAACTCGTTAAGGTAAATTTAAGTATGCGCTCTACCCGTGTTGTTTAGAACTGATTAACTCATAAACAACTGATGATTGGGACAGAGGTTCTCAAAGATCGTAGTAGGTATTTTACCTACCGTGGGCAGATTATAATGACACAGACTGAGACCAGTGCTTTAGGAATAGCTTTAGACAATAGACCTTCCAAAGAACTTAAAAAAAAACTAAAATTTAAAAAAAAATAAAAAAATGACAAAAATTTACACTGCTGTGTAAACTGACCAGAAACTAGGTGAGATTTTTGAGGAAAAAACGTTTGTTATTTCAATATCGTCATAGTGAAGTGACTCATAAATACTAAGTTATTCTGTGGTAGGGTACTAGACTAAAAATAATAGCATTAAGGCGCATACACCAGTGAAACTGGCGAGACCTATTTTATCTTATTATTACGTTAAACTTAAAAATTCGACGACCTCTGTGGCGCGGTGGGCGAAGGTCCGCCTGCGACGCAGGAGGTTGCGGGTTCGATTCCCGCCTCGAGACAAATGTTTGTACGATCTGCAGATATTTGTTCAGGGCGTTCTGGATGTTTATTAGGTATAATAAAATATATCTATGTATGTAGTGTATTGTATTATGTATATCAGTTATCTAGTACCCATAACAAAAGCTCTGCTTAGCTTGGGGCTAGATAATGCTCTGTGAATTGTCCAACATTATTTATTTATTTATTTATAAAAACAGGAAATAAAAAAAAAATCCCTCGTACAGTTTGTGGTATCTATTATACCTAAGCTATTTAATATGGCCTATGTAATAGTTTCATTTTGTAAAGCTAAGGCAGAAATAAAAAATGCGCTTTTTGGCCACCAAACTCCATTTTCGCATATCTTACTAAACTATATAAGATGAAACTATTACAGAGATATTAAAAAAATATATTTGATATTTAGATACCACAAACTGTACGATGGATTTTTAAAATTTCCCCTGTTTAACGTAATAATGATAAAATAGTGGGCGCTGTCATATTGGATTGATTATGCGCCAAATTTCAATACTGTAAGCATGGGATAAGAAATAATCAAAGGAGACCTTAGTTCCTTATATTGAAAGCGTTAAATTGCAACAATGATAAATATTAAAATTGAAGGATAAATAATTTATTTTGTTCTAAAAAATCTATAATTGAACTTCAATATGGATCTAATAATCAGAACTGGACCAAATTAAAATGCGACCACACGGGAAGCGACAGCTTTCAAATAAAAACGGTCAATTAAATTCAATGATAAATACGGGACAATTCACATAATTATATTGGCAACACAGTATTATCTGGCCCCAAGTTAAGCCCAGCTTGTGTTATTGATAACTGATATAATTACATAATAGAATATATTACATAAAGATATTTTTTTTTGATTATAACAAAGAAAACGAAAAATCTGCAGGTCGTAAACACTTTTGTCCTAAGACTGGAATCGAACCTCCTGCGTCGCAGGCGGACTTTTGCCCGCCGCGCCACTAAAGTCGTCAATACAATAATTCTGTATCAAAACATGATAAGTGCCTACAACCATATCAGATTTTGATACGGTTAACGGCAATGATTCGCTTGGTATAAATTATTGAGGTTTTGTGTAAATTGTCTGAAATATGTCGATGATTATCGTAACTGAAAAACTCATACCAAATAGTTCACTGCTGTTGAATTAAAGAAAAACTATAGAAAATATTATCAATTTGGTAACCAGGCAAACCTACACACAAAGACGTTTACGTAGTTCTACATCTTAAAATGTATGAGAATCTTTTTTTTTACAAAACATTGTTTTAGATTAGGTTGGGTGTCCCAAAAGTGTTTTTACAGACCCGCAAATTCATGCAAAATGGCCGCCACAATCGAAGGGCGGTGGATCATCCAGACAGTCACTCAACCTCAACCTCAAACTCAACAGCCTGTATCGGTCCACTGCTCGACTCAGACCTCCCCCTGATAAAAGCCAAATTGACGTTTAACTCATGGGGGGTAATGCCCAAAATCCCCACGCTGGGTATGCGGGTTGGGGAATCGCTGTTTGGTGGAAGATTTGTTCTGCAGGGGGCGCCACTGCCCGGCCTCCGGTGGATAAATATTCCTTATCCTCGCCTCTAATGAAACCTACGGGAAGAACTGGGGTAGGGCAAATTCTAAGCCAGCACTACACAGCCAGTATCTGCACAAATAATAATAGTAATAATAAGTAATAATGCTGGACAATTTACACAGCATTATCTAGCCCCAAGTTAAGCAGAGCTCGTGTTATGGATACTAGATAACTGATATACATAATACAATACACTACTTATTATAGATATTTTTTATTATACGTAGAAAACATCCAGAACGCCCTGAACAAATATATGCAGATCGTACAAATATTTGTTCCGAGGCGCTACTCGAACCCGTAAGCTCCTGCGTCGTGGACCTTCGCCCGCTGCGCCACTGTGGTCGTCGACAGTTCAACTTTTTCAAAGTAAAATAATCTTTGATTCCATAAATACAATAAAAGTACACTGAGAAAATTTACTGTAGCACCCGGTCCTACCTAGTACTTTGGACACATTCTTTGATGCCTCGTCATGGTATTTTTATTATTGACCACATCTTTCGTGATCAATAATGCCTTACTTACCAATTTGTCATAAAACTATAGCGGAGAGAGAATAAAGAAGCACGTTCTGCTTCAAACTTTTTGTGTTCGAAAGATATGCTGCGTCAACTTATCACTAACTAAGTTTGCGTAACAACGCTCCCTCGGATCCTGGCCAACTTTCCTCAGGTTCCGGTATCTGGATTGGAATAATAGAAATTATAATAATGCAGTATTATAATTTCTATTATTTCAAGCCAGATACCGGCCAGAGATACTGTCCTTTGCATCTTCATAACTTTGTGGCAAAACATTATAATCCTACTAATTATAAGTGCAAAAGTTTGAAGTGTTTATGTTTGTTATCAAGTATCTTCGTAACTATATAACCAATTTAGATGAAATCTAGTATACTTACTGCTCTAACATCCAAGAGCTGAGTTCGAGGCTAACTAAGGTTTGGTTACTTTAGCAATAAGGAGTTTTTTTATTTTTTTATTTTGCTTTATTCGGATAACAAACAGTTTTACACACTTTAGGAATAAACTTAGATACTAACTTTTAACAATTTATATGTCCTCGCATATAGAAAAAGTTTACTACTACTATAAATATAATACTTCAACTTCAATGGTCGGAGGAGATATTATATGATTCTTACACCGCGACAGCCATGTTGGCGCGACTGTATTTGGTAGTAATTTCAGGTGTTTTGAGTTTTTCAATAATTCCGCACGATCACGAAATAACTTAGTCAAATGAGATTTCTGGATTACGCTTTTCCCGGAGTAATATTCACTCTGCATGTTAATGTTGGTGCAAATGTGTGCAATTTTATTTCACATTGATCTATCGATCATTAATCCCACTTCGGTAAAATTCAGATTCTGTTAAAAGCAGATTCGGGATGGGCTTTGCGTCATTGCTGACAATGTTAGACGCATATTTTTAATTTCTAAAAATTACATAATTAAGAATTCGTCGTTGTTAAATTATTCGGCTAACACCGGTATGTAAATAACACCCATCATAACGCATATTCGTCTACCAGAAAGGTAACACAACGGCTTTGGCTGTAATCCATACGAACTCCAGCTTTCCATTAGACAGTCTTGATAATCATCATCATTAGCAGTAGACGTCCACTGCTGAACATAGGCGTCCTCAAACGATGGCACGAATAGTGGTAGTATTGATCACAGAGTAAATTTCACTAGGGGCTTGCGCAATGGCGCTCTTTAAAGAGGCCTATGTCCAGCTGTGGACTAATATATGCTGATAATAAAGTGTAGTTGTTATGTATCTAAGGTATTAGGTAACTTGTAGAGGGGCAAAATCATATCACAACCTGAGTTCATCAGGTTTTCCAAATGCCAAAATCGAAAAAGACAAATTGCTTGCAGCACCTGTCAAAGTTAAAATGCAAATTCACAACAATTCGATTGAATTTTTATAATGTCTGGCCATCGATCAAAAATTTCACGGTTTCCCCCGCCGGCGAAATTTTTGATCGATGTGTCTGGGATATTATAAAACTTCAATCGACATATTTGTGGTAAAATATACGAGACAAAGAAGGTTCTCATGAAACTATTGGATCGCTTTCATACTACAGAAATTTAAAACGCGCGCAGCTCGGATATTTGTAAACATACCTACTACGCAAAGTATTAGTTAGTTCTTCTCGATCTGGTAGGGGGCGCTACTAGACATTAAATCGAAAAATTATGTCTGGAAAAATTGTATCGCAAACATTTTAACTGCTTTGTAAATTACTTGTAGATTCTAGGAAACAGACATCTCTTTTTTTCTTTTCTTTCTGTACCATTATCTATAAAAAAATACAAATCTTTCCTCGTAAAAAAAAAATACCGTGATGAAGTCCCATCCAAGTACTGACCGCACACGACGTTGCTTTACCTCGGTGATCGGGTCTCAATGTGAAAAGGAGGTTGCCCGCCTTAATTATTAAAATTATTTATTTTTTATAGCGGCAACAGAATTTCATTATCTGTGAAAATTTCATCTGTATAGCTATCACGGTTCATGTGATACAGCCTGGTGACAGACGGACAGACAGACGAACAGCGGAGGCTTAGTAAAAAGAAAAGTTTGTCTGCTCTCTAGCAGACTAACTTTTCTTCTCATGTTCTAAACTATCTATATCGTATCCATTTTGAATGGAGCATGAACGTAAACAAACCGCTCATACTTAACCTAAAATTCACTTTGTTGGCGCGTCCTTTTATACGTAATTTACATTACTTGACGATTTTAGATCCTTCCTTCAATAAAAATTGCTTACAATGATATCTGAAACTTGACGCCAAGCAAGTGAGACTTTGTTATTTGTGTCGTACTTTGTTTACTAACATGCTTCATTCAAAATGGATAAACCAGTTACCAACTAGTTTAGAACATGAGAGTGAACCCTACGGGAAGCAGTACGTACCTGAATGTTAACCTATGAACACGTCTCAGTTATAAGCTGTTAAAAACCTGTCACCGTCTACAGTGATGCACTCGTCTGCTATTGAAATAGGAGCGTGTAGACAGAGGTGCATCGCTTAGTTACATGCAAAATCAAGCAATGAACAGGGACTTGCAGGCCCCTACCACACTTTCAGCAGAGCCAAATAGAATCAAAATGAAAGAATACTTCACTGATTTCAAGGCACATTTGAACCAGACGCCAAACTCAAAAGCTCTTAGACAAATTAAGATTTAATCGGCCTGGGGCTTAAGCGCCGATTACCAATTACCTTAGCAACGTTGGAAAATTAAGTGACTTCAGTTCTATACGATTCAAGACCCTCATTACTTAGGTAATTACTTGATCACCCCATTTCCTGTCGATTCCTTTATCAATAGGTATCAAGTTGTAGTAGAAATTTGGTCTCAGTTTTAAATACGTTAATCAAAGTTGTAGCTAAAATAAAACTGCGTGGGACCACTGTCCCACGCAGTTTTATTTTAGCTAGTGAGCCCAATATTTAAATTTTTGAAACGAGTATCGTTGGTTCTGTGTTGAAACCAACAGATTTAAACCGAAGAAAGTAGGTGTCAAGCCACCCGACTGAAAAGATTTCGGCTGTACAAATTCTGTCCTTAAACCAATCTGTCCTATACCAAATCTCAATCAGTGTCAATCAGAATCAGTGAAGTGGGATAGGAGTACGGTTTTACCATTTACATCAGGTAACTTTGCATCGGCATTTTGCACGTGCACTTTGATATATGTATAACATTTTTACAAACCTGACTTTAAAACGTGACGTACTGACCGCGCCCGGTCTAGGGTCTTCTTCTGATAAAAAAAATACTATAGATCAAGAGACACTAAGGAAAAAAGTGATGAAAGTGTCCTATAAGGGTTCCGTTACAGAACCCTAAAAAGGAAAACTTTAAACTTCAAAGGAAGACTTGGGTTAACTTGACTATTTATATAAAATAACAATCAAGTTTTGTGGTTATAATCATTTTTACTGGCATAACTTAGTTGTAGATGCATGGTGCGTAGCTTTACAACTTATATCTTTAATTCTTTAATTTATCAGCTTTAGAAGCTTTTGTTTATCTTTTTTTGCTTAACCTAGACCATTTTATTCACCTGGCTCTATCTGTTATCTATCTAGGTACTCCTCATGTGTACCTCTACCTAACACCTATTCAATTAGCTTGCACTTTTTGTCTGACTAGAGAACCCTCCGTCATTTGCACGGTTGTACATAGATTTTTTAAACAATAAATAAATATAGCCCATGCTACTCAAGGATAATGAAACATAACATAACAACAATTACTGAAAAATATGACAAAATTAATATTTAGGGGGGCTCCCATACAACAGACATGATATTTTTTGCCGTTTTTATAGATTAGTAATTGATAGGTACGGAACCCGTCGTGCGCGGGTCCGACTAGCAGTTGGCTGGTTTTTCGGTAATGGCAGAATGTCGGCCCATGGCCCCCGTTACCGATCGTGATCGGTGATTGATTACAGTCGACCTATTATCGAAATACTATAGGTAATAAATACCTAAGCTTTGGAATTTCGCCATTACAAAAATATCTACGTACATAGCTTTTTAACCGAAACGCATGATAAATCATACGTACTGGTGTTCAGCTACTTGAGAGGTAGTAAACAGGAAAGTTTGTGTGGGAATAAAATCCGCCATCAGAATGGGATGGAACCATTTCAAACAGAATAGTAGAATATGTGGTCGTACATTGAGAAACTTGTTTTCGTCCGCGGCTTTGCACGCGTTTTCCGGAATTAAAAGGCTTTAGAATTAGTACTAAATCTTAGAAGCTTCAATATAAAGAAAAATTAAGAAATCAAAACGTAAGGAATGACGTTACGTGGCACCCTAGCTTGTATAGTTTAGGCAGAAGTGCGAAAATAGATTTTGGTGGCAAAAAACTTCTTATATCTGCCTAAGCTTTACTAAGTACGTAGTATTACAGAGGCATTCATACATAACTAATAATAGATACCACAAACTGAACGATGAATTTTTTAAATTCTCTGTGTTAAACGTAATAAGATAAAATATATGGGGGCGCCAGTTTCACTGGTGTATGCGCCTTAATTGGAAAGTTTTCTTTCTACTGTCGGAGACAGTGCGTCGCTGGTCTCCCTCTCCGCCTTGCATGTTTGCCAAAACGTCAGTGAAACTTGCTGCAGAGCCTAGTTTACTCCACGATATGCTATTCTTGACAAGAATATAGCACAGTTAGAGAGATACAGAATGAATGATGCAATGCCTGACAATGCGAGAGAGATTTTATTCAGGCTCATACATACGTTTACGAAAATCAATGAAAAAGTGGAATAGATAACAGAGCATATCACCCAAGCTCGAGTTATTCCCAACGTCTCACGTGAGACGTTAACGTTTTTTTTATTATGTACTACTTTCCTTGTCTTGTACTACTTTCCTTGTCTCATTATATGTAATTCTTTGCTTTTTTTTACTGACCTTTAAGTTCTACGTATGTGTCGTGTTATGTGTGTGTTATGTAATTGGCTCCAATTAAATATATTTTCTTTCTTCTTCTTCTTTCTTCTATTCTCATCGTCTCAGGAAAAGTCAGAGAGCTTCCTATTACAATATACAACATCTGTTGAGATGTTTTTCAAGAATACCCATTAATAATTAAGGAGTACAGCTACCTCAACATTGTTTAAAACAGTGTAAAACAGTTTAATTCCCCCACTCAGGATGAGAATTAATCTACACTATGCATTTTATTGTTCAGTGCCCACATCAGTAAATGTCAACACCCAACACCCATGTCCTTTCACACTTCTTTGTCCTTTCGCGCGCCTCCTGATTAAACAAAGTGAGAGTCAGACCCGCGCACGAAAGGCTCCGTACCATTATCTATAAAAATGGCAAATAAATCAAGTCTGTTGTATGGGAGCCCCCATAAATATTTATTTTATCCAGTCGTCAGTGCACATCTGCGCAAGCGGCCATCTTGAAAAAAATCAAGATGGCGTGCCTGTGACGGCTTAACAAAGGCTGCCACACTGACAGGGAAGACATAAAATAAAATATGATTTCTCTGAATTTTTGAATGCGAAGCCCTAGGTTTTTTTATATCCTTTAAACCTGATGAATATTTGTTTTGATGGCAACAGAAATACATCATATAAACATTTAAACTGTTTTACTATCATGGTTCATGAGATACAGCCTGGTGACAGACGGACAGACACACATACAGACGGACATACGGACGGACAGCGGAGTGTTAGAAGTAGGCTCCCAATTTGCACTTTGGGTACCTCAACAGCCTGTATTGGCCCACTGCTGGACGCTGGCCTCCCCCTTATGAGCGCCTCATTGGCGTTTATCTCATGGGGGTAATGCCCATAAACCCCAGTGCTTATTTTATAAGTCTAAAGAAATACACGATTTGATTCTCTAACGTTGGGCATGCGGGTTGGGGATTGCAGTTTAGTGGTAGAAGGGTTTTGCAGGGGGTGCTTCTGCCCGCCCCCCGGTGTATATTCCTTAGTCGCATCTTACGACACCCACAGGAAGATTTGGGTGGTGCAAATAAGCCACCACCACACATCTAGCCAGCACCACTTTTGGTACGGAACCATAAAATGAGCATTTGATAATGAGCTCCTACTCCTTAGATACTCATGAAAGTGTTGTCTGTGTTTGTTGACCTTTCGTCAACATAATATCTTGTGTAGTTTGAAATCACAAAGAACGATGTAGGTAGAGATAAAAGATTCTAAAAAGGCAAGTCTCTCTTCGCATTTTATGAATGGTTTATATAAGTACCTCGCTTTTGTACGCTACAAAAGATACACAACAAATTAGTTAAAATTCATGTTATTCATATTCAGTTACAAAACTATATTTAAATTCTATTACAAAGCTTTGTGCGAGTAAAGGTCGATTCACACATATCAGTGAACCCACAGTTCCGGCACAGTACCGTTACAGTTCCATATCCGTGCTACAGTGGTGCGTCAGTGCTTCAATTCACACATGCATTTGCATTTGTGATCAGAACAACAATGTAAACATAAAATCGTTTTTAATAATCTCAGAACTTGCACATTTTCACTAAAATGTTTGCCAGTTCCGTGCGAGCATGGTAATTAAATTCTTACGAAGTCAACTATTCTTGTAATATTTAGTATATCCAGATTCCAGTAAATGGAATCTCATATCACCAGTTTTGAGCTACATTTTAAAATTATGTTTTGAACAAGGAAAATTAAGGCGCATACCTATCCGAAGGGTGAAAACGGAACCATTACTAAGTCTCCGTCGTCCGTCCGTGTTCATCCATCCATCCGCCTGGAAGTTGAAAATGTCTGGGATTTTTTATATAGAGGTAGACAGTCTCTATAAAAAATCTCAGACATTTTCGTCGTTTGCTTTTTTCTTTTTTGATATTATTTGATATGTAAGAAATTACCCATAGCACTGTAAAACTATGTAATAACTTTTTTAATCAAGCAAAAAGCGATAACTCTCGTCAAACGTATACGTTACTTTGGTCTTTGAACAGGATTGTATAAACTTCTATGTTCCCCCTGTAGCTGGAGCTAGCAATGCTACAGTCTCTATACAAAAAGTCCTAAAGATTTTCTACTTCCACAGTTCCCGACTTCGAGGTGTAGGTAGGTAGTGGTTATCACGTGTACTGAGGGGAAGACGCGACTTCGAGTCCCGTCGATGTAAAAAATTAAGATAATATTATTAAATTTCTTAGCAATATGTATTTTCTTGGTCGCTATAACAGCAAAATAAAAAAATAAAATAGATATCCAAATTTAAAGGAGGCTTCCACACAAAATCGAATTTTGTTGGCTGTTTTTGCTCTTTGTTTCTCAAACTTGTATCTATTGAACCGCAATAGGTAGGCATATAAAACTTTTTATAAATACGTAACGGATATAATAACAAATACATAAAATCTAAGTAATAAAGTTGAAAATATAAAGTGGTCTCCGAACAAGTAAATATTTATTTTATTTCTATCTCTTTGGCATAACCATAAACAATCATAATTAAATATTTCCATTTAATCTTATGTAAACTAAATACTAATTGTATGGCCAGACCCGTTCACAAGTTACAATAGCAAGGGGTTGTGTTAATGAACTTACATAATGTAATCAGTTGAAACTGTTAAACATTGTTTTGTTTGGTTATTTTTGTTTATATGATTGACATCTGATGTTATTTCTGACCAAAAAACCCCCTTACATATACCAATGCTTCCCATGTGCATATCCCAAAGAAAAACGATCCTTAGGTATATGTATATGTATATTTGATGTTCTTTGAAAAAGTTGCTGATTCTTACGGTACGGAACACTTCGTGTGCGATTCGACTCGCACTTGGCGTTTTATTCTGAATAAATAAACTAAACAAAACTAATGTCTATGGACTCTATCTACATGAAAATCGTAAGGTAGTACCGGACGGTAGGTAATGTAGAATATGAAGTCGGTTTTTTTATTGGGTACCTAGCTGGGATTACACACAGCAATCAAAAACGGGGAGATACCGCACCCCAAGGGTCAGTCTAAAATAAAAAAAAATGGAAAATTCGCAACGAAACTATTTTTCAAGTCTTCTCAGCATCCTAGCTCGAAGTTACCTTGCCACGACAAATACCCTCTCATCAATTTCCATTCAACACTTTGTAGGTATACATTGCACACTTCTCACCTCGCCTTTATCCTTACAGAGTCGCGAGCCCAACAGAACAAATTATGCCATAACTCATTGCTGAAAACCGGGTTATAGGTCCTTGCCAGGTTTACGCTATGCGCCATCAGGTTTCAGAAGGTATCGGGAATTTCATGACGGTTTGAAAGCATAAGCACCTGGATACCTAAACTACTCGATGTTTATGAGTACGGCATAGCTACTTGTTATAGTACTCCTTCATCGAAGATTCGGCAATATATTCGCAATATATGCGGCAATATATTCATTTCTCCATTTCTTCCATCCAATTAGCACTTAACTGAATACAAGCAAGTTCATTAAAAAAGGTGAAATTCACGTGAAACAGACGGCAATTCGTCTTTTAAATTGAGTTCGTGATGTGCACGCTTATAGATTTTTTCGCAGTAAATGATGCGGTCCGGTGTGAAATCTAGATAAAAGTGATGAATGGACAGCCTTCTTACGGTGGCCATTCGTCGGATCTTTTGATGGACGCCTGCAAAATTTCACGGGTTTTATTGTTGTAATCTATTTCGCGAACCTGGCCGAAGCCGGTGATTCCGTAGCTATCGTCGGCTCCATTAAGGATTTACGACTGCGCCAACAATTCTGCTCATTCGGTTTACGAGAATGATATCTCTTGGCCGTCCAATCTCTGTGCACACTGAATACGAAAATGTGATTGCAACGGGGCGAATAGTCCATAAAACGATATTTATATTTTGCTTTAATTAAATTAATCTATCCATGAAAGGCTTGGGCGAAGAGAACGCCAATTCCACTAATCACCAACGGATCACCTGAAGCTGAAAATATGGAATAACAATGTGCTACCTATATCCCGGCGAATTGCACGTAGAGCCCCGGGCTGAAGCTAGTGATACAATAAAATAGATTTTTTACCTACACGGCTATCGCAATTATTGTCCACTTTTTTAATATGACATTAGAATGATATATCTTTTTTAATTATCCAAATCGTACCATTACTTACGGAGATAATACATTAAGTAATTAATATAAGCACATCCAGCTGGTAAAATCAATGGACGCGGAGTGCGAGTGACGTCATTGGAATGGAAGCTCTAAATTTTTCCTAGGCCGAGCAGTTTTTTCTTTGACGTGTGTGACGTGTTGTGACGTTTAAAACAAATTAAGTGTCCAATTTGTATCTAATTTGCCTTATTAACTATGTTTGAATATTGTTTTGTGCCAAAAAATACAAACGCTGCTTTTAAAACGCTAGAAAAACTGATTTTAACATACCAAGAATTCGTAAAAAATGGTTTTGTGTTGTAAAAGAGATAAATTAATACTTTGGTACTTATTAGTAATCTTTAGGTCTAAGCTGTTAGTGGAAGGTAGGTAGGTGTAAGAAATAATGAATGTAAGGTAATAGGACAGGGATGTTTTCAGAACTTATGAATAAAGGTATTAATATGTTTATAGTATACGTATATTGATAACGCATGTTGTGTTCCTTTATAAGTAGATCATTTCGCGGATGGCTTATATAAAATATTTATACATAGTTGATAAGGTCAATTAAACACAAAGCGGACACTTTACTTGTTTCAAAGTCAACACTTCTCTGCCTAGAAAAAAATGACGGCATCCATTCCAATGACGTCACACGCCAAGGCAACATAAGCTTCGCTAGTAATTTGATTATAAGTTTGTCAAGTTTTGTCTTAGAACAAAAAAAAAACATTGTGTGTTAAGGATTTCTTAGCTCTATAAATCTGCATTCTCAACTAAAAACATTAGTGTCCTCATTGCCTTTTATTCGGCAAATTAGAATAAAATATTGTTTATAATCCACGGTACTTATTTAACTTTTTCATAATGCATAAATAGTTTCCTGAAAGATGTATTAATATAGTCATCCTACAGCGGAAGCGATGCGGGCTGAATGACTGATGCCAAGATGGATGTTGCGATATCGAGGTGGTGATAACCTATCACCTTTGTTTGTCCAGAATACTCGGCAGTTAATACGTTTTAATTCATACAAACCGCCAAGAGCCATTGCAAGTTATTTGATTATCTATCTATCTTTAATATAAAAATGAATCGCTAAATGTGTTGGTAAGCGCATAACTCAATAACGCCTGGACCAATTTGGCCAATTCTTTTTTTAAATGTTTGATGAAGTTTGATGGTTTGATGGATGGTTTTTACGTTTTTTTTTCTAATAATTGCCGGGAAAACACCTATAAACGTTTCCATAGGAACAATGCGTGCGAAGCCGCGGGGCACAGTTAGTTTATAATAAGTTCCTTATAGCAAGAAATGTGACCTCAAACTCAACCTCAACAGTCTGTATTGGTCCACCGCTGGACGCAGCCCTCCCTAACGGGCAACATATAAAACTAAAATACTAAATTTTTTTCTCTATACTTTTGTTAGTTTTGACCAAAACATGCCGTAGTGGAAACAAACAGCAACCTTAAAAAAATTACAGCTGTCAACCAAGACCATTCAAAAGTTCTTTTTCGCAAGTTTTCGCCGATGCCGCCTGCACCGTGTGGATCTAAGGTAAATATTGATCAGTTTTATTGATTTTTTTCTCTCTACGTAGATTATTTTTCATTTTCCTTTCTATCTAAAATAATATTCCAAAAAGTGTGTGTCATAAGCATGTACTTAAGTATTATCATAAAATAACTGACAATCGGCTTGTCAACTTATGTTGCTGAGCCGCAACGTTGCGAAGTGATCTGTAAAGCGATAAGGAATTTGAGTGTTGCTGAGAATCAACACTGGGCATTAGACTATGAAAATCAATGTAATTTTCATCACCACAGTCTCTCCTATGAACAACCATCATTGATTACTACAATATCCGACCACCACAGTCTCTCCTATGAACAACCATCATTGACTACTACAATATCCGACCACCACAGTCTCTCCTATGAACAACCATTATTGACCACTACAAACAAAGAGAACGCCATAACCTACGAGACAAAAAGATCTTTCACGGAAAAAAATATAGAAAGCTTCCGTATCGCCCTAGTAGACCTAAACTGGAATCCGATTCTTACCTTGGATTAAACCGTAAACGAAAACTATAACGCCTTTCACGACATTATCCTCCAAAATTTAAACAAAACTATACCTAAGAAACGAGTAAAAATTATTAATAAATCAAACAATACCTACCTTACAAAGGGACTTAAAACATCTTGCAAAAACAAACGGCTATTAAAAATATTATGTACACAACTTAAAAACGAGACACTTACAAAGTATTACAAAACCTACGAAAAACTGTTTAAAAAATGTATTAAACGTTAAAAAAACTTACCTATATTAGATCCATGCACAAATCACAAAACAAAGCCAAAACAATGTAGAGCACCATTAATAAAATAACCAAGCATCAGACACGGAACAGATTTCCCAAAACAATATCACTTCAAATAAATAACGTTAAATATGAAACACCATCACAAGTAGTAATCACTTTCAATAACTTTTTTGCAGAAATTGGAAAATATAAGCACAATTACCCGAGCAATATAACTTGTCATACAAGCGGCCGACCGAAACAATTGCATCTAACTAACTCAATGTTCCTAGAACCGGTTTCGGAGCGTGAAATAAGTAAAATAATAAGTTTAATGGGAAACAAGCGCAGCTGCGGCACAGACGAAATACCACCGATACTGATAAAAAAATGTAATATCGAACTCACTGCACCGATTACTTACCTCATTATCCAGTCTTTTAGCCAAGGGTCCTTTCCCGAAAAACTAAAAATTGCAAAGATAAGGCAAATTCTAAAAAAGGGAGGAAAAGCAGAGAACCCCGGTCGCTATAGGCCTATTGCTCTCCTCCCTACAGTATCAAAAATATGTGAGAAAGCTATGTCAAAAAGAGTTTACCATTTTCTTGAGAAATATAATATACACTCGAGAGCAATGAATCCGGGTCACTTAAAGAATGTTAAAAATCTCGGAAACTAAAAATGATAGGTTAATGCAATAAATTGTATTTAATAGACAATGTAATACTCCTTAAATGAAAGTAAAAAAAATATGAGTCACCATACATTTTATTAACACAAAATTACATAAAGAAAAAAACTGCTGATCTCTCCTTAAAACAAAAATAGGAAACATGAAATTTTTGAACTTTATTACGATTTTCTTGAATTTTAATACTTCGTATTGCCTCCTCGTGCTTCCATTACTGCGTTTACGCGGTTTGGCATGCTGTACACCAAGTTCCTTATACGATTTTGGGGAATATTCTCCCATTCCTCTGTGAGAGCAATTTTGAGCTCACGAAGCGTGATTGGGGGAGGGTTTCGTTGTTTTACGCATCTGCCTAGCTCGTCCCAAGCATGCTCGATCGGGTTGATATCCGGGCTGCGCGCTGGCCACTCCATACGAGTAATGTTCATCTCTTGAAGGTAGTCATTCACAATCCTACCTGTATGAAGTCGGGCATTGTCATGCATAAATATAGCATCCTCACCTAAATTGACCATAAATGGACCAACGTGATCATTGAGGATTTCTTCCACATATCTTACGCTAGTTAAAGAGCCGTTTTCTATGATCACCAGCTCTGTGCGACTTTCAGAAGAAATTCCGGCCCACACAAGTACAGACCCACCACCGTAGGCTACTTTTTCTTCGATGCATGCTTGCCTGAATCTTTCCCCTGGTCTTCGATACACTCTGTGTCTTCCATCGTGCTTGTAGAGCATAAATTTTGATTCGTCGGAGAACATAACTTTTGACCAATCTTCAATACTCCAATTTTTAGGATTCTTTAAGTGACCCGGATTCATTGCTCTCGAGTGTATTTGACTCGAACCAATACGGCATTAGAAAGAAAATGTTCAACTACTCTGGCAGTTAAAAACTACGACTACAACAAATTTATGACTACATCAATGACAAAAAATACGCGTTAGGAATCTTTTTAGACATGACTAAAGCCTACGACAAAGTTTGTCACTTAATACTACTCGTACTAAAAAAACTAGATGAGGTTCGAGGACCTGCGCTGGGTTGGTTTAGATCGTACCTAAAAGATAGGAGACAATACGTACAGCTACAACACTATGATAAGTCTAAGTTTGAATTAATAAACACCGAGTCCGACTACATAAATACGAACAACTCAATACCCCAGGGAAGTGTTCTGAGAAGTTTGCTTTTTTAGTATACATAAACAACCTACCTAACCATATTGGCGCCAAATGTGTACTATTTTCTGATGACATTTCTATTCTGTTTAAAACTACGGCTGACATTGATTTTAACTTCATAAAATACATTTGACACCACCAAAAAATGGCTTGAAGACCACAACCTAGAGATAAATCATAACAAGAGCAAAATTGTTCAATTTAAAAAATATAAAAGACATACTCTAGACCTTAAATACCTAACTAATATCTTAGGTACCGAAGAGTCCAACCATTTACCCTAGAAGGCGTGACATTAGATTGACCTTAACTGGAAAAATCACATAGAAATACTAAACAAAAAGCAAGCTAAATTTAAATACGCCCTTAGTGTCATAAAAAGAAACACTAACTACGAAACTGCATCAGCATACTACGCAAACGCATATGCCTGGTTTATGTATGCCATTGTTATTTATGGAGATAGCGTGGAGTTTGAAGACCTGTTTATTAATTTACAAATATCAAATGGCTATATTTGTAAGAAAAAATGGACATAATTTTAAATCCAAAATCGAAGACAGTTCAAAATACAATAGACGAAACAAAAATCAACTCATAATTCCTTATAATAACCATCTGTGCTTAGCCACTAAAAGCCCGAATAATAGGTTAGTAAAATTTTATAACAAAATCCCCAGCATAATTAAAGACGAAAAAAACGACTTAGCTTTCGGTAGAAAACTTAAAAACCTACTTACTACGAAATGCTATTACTCAGTTGACGAATCCTATCCGACAAACTACTGCATAACATAAAATAAGATCAATGATCTCGATTCCTTACCTTTGTGATAATAAACACCCTAGCTTTCTAATTTAAATTACTCAACCCTGTATGTGAAATAATTATCTAATCTAAATCTATCTATCATTTCTAATTTTATTCTGCCACTTTAAATGTATAAATTCTTTTGCAGTGCCCTACAGGGTACATGTACCTACTATCGACCTAAGCCTACATTAAGACCTAAGCTGTATACCATGTACATGTAAGCAAAATAAATAACTTACCCCGATGAAAAGGAAAAAAAACAAGTTAATTTTTTTTTCGCCTGCGAACTAAAGGGTTATTGGCGTTTGTCTCATGGGGCGTATTGTCCATAATCTCCACGCTGGGCATGCGGATAGCGGATCGCAGTTCTGTGGTAAAATAGGTGGACATCCCTTAGTCGCCTCTTACGACATCCACACAGAGTTGGGGCGGTGTAAATTCTAAGCCAGCACCACACAGCTGATGTGTTACCACCATTAATTATAAAAGAGTATAGGCTGACTTTATGCACGCCTGAAGCGAAAGTTTTTCTCTCTCTCGGTCGGACTCGGTATACTTTTCACGCACTTTTAGATGCACGTAATGGTTTGTTTGTTGTGGTTTGTAATGTAAACTTTTTTTTGCTCTGTTTCTGTTTGGTGTCCCTGTTATTTTCTATTCTTGTAAGTACTTAGTTTTAAGATAGTTTGGCACGCCTTGACGAGGCAGAATGTATTGTACCTATGCTTTAATTATAAGACCTTTGTACACCTACATTCCTGCAAAGTAAATGATTATGATAATGTATCTTTAGTCCTTTTTTACCTATCACCTAATAAATTTGGGCTCTTCTCGACGACCTTTGTGGTGCGATGGGTGAAGGTCCGCCTACGACGCAGGAGGTTGCGGGTTCGATTCCCGCATCGGGACAAATGGGTGTAACATCTGCAGATATTTATTGTTGACCTTGGATGTTTTGTATGTATAATAATAAATATTTATCTATGAAGCTTATATGCTAAGTACATCAGTTATCTAGTACTTATACACAAGCTCTGCTTAGCATGGGGCTAGATAATGTTGTGTGATTCACTATGCTAATCCTTTGATACATGTAGCTCAACTGATTACTGCCACTACTTACCAGCTCTCGGGTCAAGCGTAGCTTCGACCAGAGGAAGTAATATAATTAATTTTATTATAAAAACTATATACTTACTTCAATTTTTATAGATTTATCATGAATTTTCTTGGATCCCATTGCCAGAAACGAACAAAATGAAAATCGGACATCACGGGAAGCACCAGTTTTCATATAAAAAAAGAATCATGAAAATCGGACCACCCAGTCAAAAGTTCTGAGGTAACAAACATAAAAAAGCCAAATTGAGAACCTCCTCCTTTTTAAAGTAGGTTAAAAATAGAAAAATTGTACAATATCAAAAACAAAAAGTTCTATGTTCTTAGATAAATAATTAGTTCCTGAGCTTATAAAAGCTGCCACAGACAACCAATCTCAGTATATCTGCCTAAAGTGTGGTCACATTGTTTCAGTCAATTTAATATCTCGCGTCTCAATAATTTCATCTGAGTGGTTTGGTTAGTACGGGTTTGCACAGTACCAAAACGAAAAAAAAATCATTAACTACCACGCTGACAAGTTGTCAAAATTATACCACTGCTAAACCTCAACGAATCACAATTTCAGAGATAAAAAAATATTCGAAAACTATAACTGAAATGCCATGTCGTAAAAAACGAATAAGGGTTCTCATGAAAAGTAAAAAAAAGGATTAGGGTATATATCGCTGTTTTATTACCCCTATCACAGAGCAGAACTACATTTCGTAGTCCCTTTTTCATTTAGGGGTGATAAAGGACACCAAATGTATAGGAGGAATAGTAAACTTCTATACTTTTCATAGCCTAAACACAACTCATACTAAGGACTCAACTCAACACAGAGCTTACTCACAGGTTTGTGTAAGCGAAGTCTCTGTGCATGCATACCGAACATCACCACTTCGTTGAGATTACACAGTAGTGGTAAGATAATCGCTGAGCTAGGTTTCAACCCGAGCATTCCAGTTTACGTGTAAATACTGATGGAATATCTCAGTACGAAGCGATTTTGATTATTCAACATGCATACATTCATACCTATGCAGTGGATAACGTTTGAACTCCCCGTAATATTTAGAATTGCCGATTTGCGGGGCTATTTTCAATTAGTGCAAATCATGTAATATGCAAACGTGATTTAGGTTGTTTTCAAGATTGGAGAAGCGGTAAATTGATTTTGCCGCATCTATCTATCTAACCAATCCGAACTGTCGAACCGTGACGCTCACCGCTGCCTGCGTTGTGAACGAGACGAGCGGCGGCGACGACGTCGTACTGTGCTTATTACCTACTTCTCTTCACCATGCTTGCCTCACCTTTGACGCAGAGCACCTCTGACTGACTCCCGATCAAGAGACAAAAGATTAGCTATCTGTTTCTAAAGAAATAAAAAAAACGCTGTCTATTATTCTCTTTCACTTTCGGGGCAAAGAAGTGCCTTTCGTGCGTTTGCCATAAGGCATAACCTGCCTTTTTATTATACCATACATTATCTAGTCAAACCACTGTGAGTCAAACCACTGTGGGTCAAACAGTTCTTTCTCTTACTGAATAGGGTATATGCATGTGATTTCAAAATGGCTAAAAAAATATATACGTATTCTCTATTGATATAGAAACATATCTACATATTTATTTTTGCATTTTGAGATGTTTTTATTGTAGAATTTAACCATTGAAAAATTGATGTTTTAAATCTCAATCGCAAAATTTCAAAACGCTACGCCATTGACTAGAGCGGACGTGACATCACTGTGCACATTGTTTCTTTTTTTATTCTGCTTGCTGCACCATGATTTGACACTATTCTGCCTACTTGACATTTCGTTTGTCGATATTTTCAGTTTTTTCGGAAAACCTCTTTCCTGAGATGATCACTACCGAGGTCGTCACCAAAGGTTTTAATCAAGTGTGTACGTCGACGTCACATAAACATGGCGCCAATATGGCAGCGTTTTTATCACCCGAAAATGATTGTAGTTTTTTTACCTTGTTAATGCGAAATTCAGTGAGCGTCTTATCATTCCTCGGTTAAACAATGACCTAAAGAATCGATTAAAACAATAAAAAAAATCGATGCATGTACCCTATTGACGTTGACAAGAGAATTGGTCAACGACTGTATACGAGTGTCTTATTTTATTACAGAATAACTATTTATTATCCAATATCCTTTGGCTAAGTTATGTAATTCTTGGATTCCTACATAATTATCATAATTATGTCTGTCTTTTAGAGAATATAAATTTATTATAAATTTTACTGGACTAAGGAAATTTGCTTCTTCCTGTTAGTTCATTTTGTGTCACCGTTCTAGAAAATGTGTGTACTTACCTACATTATATTGTTTTATAAAAATAGTAAGGCATAATTTGTATATATAAGAGTAGGTGTTTATGTAAACATTCCATCTATTAAATACAGGTTTTATGCATGCAATTTTATATCATTACGCACTCATTATGACGACGCGGTGGGCTAAATATTTGTACGTTCTGCAGATATTTGCTCAGGGCGTTCTGGATGTTTTCTATGCATAGTAAAAATATATATATGTAATCGTAGTGTATTTTACGTATAGCAGTTATCTAGTACCCATAACGCAAGCTCTGCTTAGCTTGGGGCTAGATAATAGGGTATATGCATGGATTTTTTTTATTGTTTTGTGCGATTATTTAGGTTAATACATAAACAAAAAAAACACCCAAAAAAATTAAATTATTGAGGTCAAAACTAAAAGTAAAACTACACTCAGTTTCGGGTGATAAAAACGCTGTCATGTTAGCCATTGCATTATATGACGTCACGGATCATCGACTCCCTAAGTAAACTCAAAGTCAAAAGTTCATGCCCATACAAAAATGTTCAAGTATGTCGTCACGCTTCACATGCCAATAGTGTTGCGTTTAGACATTTTGCTGTTGAGACTTAAAATATCTACTTAAAAAAAATATTAGCTTTCTGAAGTCACATGCATAAACCCTATTATGTGTGAATTGCCCGACATTATTGGCTTCGAACTACTGGACCGATTTAAAAAAATCTTTCATCATTAAAAAGCTTACTTTTCAGGGAGTGACATAAGCTATATTTTAACCCGGATTTCCTACAGGAACGGGAACTACGCGGGTGAAACCGCGAGGCGTTGCTAGTAATAGATAAAAGTCATGTTTTTTTATTTAAGTGGATCAGTACCGACTAAGATTATCTTGTAAGTATCTATTGTAATGCCGTTAAATACGAGTAGGTATATTAATGTGCGATTTGACGTTATAAAATTAATGTGTCTTTTATTACGATTCGTTGTTTCATTTCATTTCATTTTCATTTTTATTCCACCGTAGGTACATTCATACGTACACTTAATGTAGTTTTTGACTATAATTGTAAGTTAACTATAATTATTAATATAATATTATTAGACAAAACACACAAAAGATTTTAGGAAAAGAAACACCATAAGGGATCGTACGCAGGGGAAGTAAAAAATAAAAACAGACCGACGATAATTTCCTACCTCTAATAGGGTATATGCATCGATTTTTTGTATTGTTTCAATCGATTCTTTAGGTCATTATTTAACCGAGAAATGACATGACGCTCACTGAATTTCGCATTAACAAGGTAAAAAAAACAAATCAAAACTACAATCATTATCGGGTGATAAAAACGCTGCCATATTGGCGCCATGTTTATTTAACGTCGACGTTCACACTCGATTAAAACCTTTTGTGACCACAGTAGTGATCATCTCAGGAAAGAGGTTTTCCGAAAAATCTGAAAATAACCGATAATACAAAATGTGAAGTGGGCAGACTAGTGTCAAAATCATAGTGCAGCAAGCAGAATAAAAAAAGAAGAAATGTGAACAATGATGTCACGTCCGCTGTAGCTAATGGCGTAGCGTTTTGAAATTTTGCGATTGAGATTTAAAATATCAATTTTTCAATGGCTAAATTCTACAATAAAAACATCTCAAAATGCTAAAATAAATATGTAGATATGTTTCTATATCAATAGAGAATACTTTTATATTCTTTTAGCCATTTTGAAATCACATGCATATACCCTATTATAAAATGACAAATGGTTGACTGTAAAAGGGCCTAAAATAAATGTCAGATAAACAATATTAAAAATAAGATTTATGTCAACTAATCTCAAAAGAGCAGCTGTATATGGGCTTTGTCAAAGTAAATTCAAATAAAATAATAGGATATAATAAGTAAATATAGTTGTGCAAACCAACCTCCCCATAGTATTTTATTACGGAGTAATCTGCTTCCTAGCGCCAACAGAACCTGTAGGTAGTTTATAGGCAGTAAATAAATTAATTCCCGGCCCGAGCAGGTGTGCTTTCATGAAGCTTACATGATATAGTTAAGTAAATAAAGTACTTAACTCCTCACTGATGAAACTATAATCATGAGAAATTTGAATGCGAAAAATGCAAAATTTCGAGTGTTTCACTATCAGCTTTTTTGTCATCAGGACAAGGCACTAAAAATCTCGTTCATAGAATTTAGAATAAATGTCAATATTTAAAATAACAGTGTGTAAGTACCATATCTTTTCACAAATTCAACTTAGTAGCGACTGTACAGTTACAAAAATGTTCGGAAACTTCTAAAGCGCCTCTAGAGGATAGATAGGTAGGTACATGTTGATAGTAATGACTATTTATCAAGCTGTTTATATAGTAAAAATTTGACTTGTCTAAGTACTTATTTTGTAAGTCTAAAGAAATAAACGATTTGACTTTGACTTTGACTTTGTACAGTAATGGTGTGGTGGGGCAAGTGTGGCCATAATCATCATTAAATTAATTATTATACAGGGTGTTTAATACATCGTTTGCCTATTTAGTTGAACTATTTAGCCGAGCCGCCAAGCATTTGGTCCCATCTACCCCCAGTTTTCATATGGCATACGTTGTACCAAACTCCCTATATAATAATTTATTTAATTGGTTGTCATAATTGTAATTGTCTTAACTATGGCATAAATAAAAAGAAGATTGAGTTAAAAGAACACCGAAACGTGTCGATGGCGGCGATTGATACGCGATAATATTGTCATAGTGAGGCGATTGTGTTATTATAATACGGGCCCTGCAGGGGTATTTTAATTCGTCGGAAAGGCCGTCGGATTCGGATTCGGAATCTCTTTACGAAGAACGCTATTTTAAACTGTCGGATTCGAAAACTTTTGACATTCGAATTCGGATCGATAGCGTTTTGTAGATTCGCCGGAATAGAATTCGAATCCGACGTTTTTGTTTCGGAATCGAATCGAATGAATTAAAATACCCCTGCTGGACTAGTCTTTACGTATTAATTTACGTACAGCTATTTCGTCCTAATTAGTTTTAAATTCAAAAGTCCTTAGCAAATAAATATGTTTTAATCTAATTCAGGTATTCTGTTAAGCTTATTAAATTATTTAACCCAATGTATTCTCATAATAAATGCTTTATTGCTATATCATCCTGAAATTTAACGTACAAATGACAGTCCTATTTTAATTTTGCTCCGTTTATTTTATTATAATTTAACCAAATTTCAAGCAAATTATAAACGGCCGTTATATTAAGAGAATAGAGAAGCTAATTTATTGCCGAGCCCATTTACTCGACCTTTGTTTAAAGTATGCTGTCTTGGAGCTTTGCGAAATAGCCACCGTCGTCGACGTTGGGCGGGCGGAAATATTGCAGGTTTACCACCAGCGGGCCTGCCCCTACAATAATGACACTCGCTGAATAATAATATAAAACTGTGTTTAAATTATCACAGCAGGCTGTCTGTGAGTACTCTGTTGCGCTCTGCGGTGAGAACTCGACTCAAGTAAATCTTGAGTTGAGTGAACTGCACTTGTGAAACCAACTACGAGAGAGGGAAAATACGTATGAGTGGAATTTGATATTTATATGCTTACAACTAACACACAACTTTCACAGCTTATACACCAAATAGTACTAACTTTTAGAAATTATCTACCTTTTATGGTGGAAACGTTCCTGTTTTTTTGAATTCAATAACAGCCATTATGATCTTCCAGATCCTGATCAAGTAGTTTGCGATCTATTCCGGCCAAACATGTAAATAACGGCACAACATTCATTTTTTTATTATTGTTAATACGGTAGGAAATGCAGGCAGTTGTTGTAAATTTTATGACGTGGTATACGAGTACAGGTTTAAAATAGTACAGGTTTTATCAATTTGTTCATGCAGAACATAGATACAATAGTGAACAATGTGCTGATAATACCAATAGGTTCAAATTACATCTTATAGGTACGTTTCGAGTACCAATAAGATAAGTTGAAATCTTCAAATTAATCAAAATAAAATAGGTGTTCCAGAAGTAACTACTTACGTAAATTTCTTTCATGGCAGTGGTCAAGAGAACTCAATATGGATCGAATCTCATGCCGACCGTAAAGTTTCTCGCATATGACCCAAGTTTATGTTTGCTAACCACAAACATCCTAAAGGTCGGATCACGAATTCCTAGAACATAGATTTCTGAACACTTCACAAAGGGATACGGATTTGATGCCATATTCGGTGAATAGCCGACGATACTCGCAGAGATCCTACCAAACCGAATGTGTTTAGGCCGGCACAGAGAAATGCAACAAAAGAAATACGCGCGCGATCAGAAAAGGACTATTTCGAACTAAGACAAACGAAATCACCCTTTCTAAAAGAAACTGAAAAAAAGTAAAATAACTTTACGACAACGAGCAGATTTTATGAAAATATTTATTCATTACTTTCTATTATTCTGTTATTTTCTATTACTTCCTATTCTTAGTTCCTGTTCTGATTGTACTTGGATTCTTTAACAAGTATTTTTAAAAAGTTTTCTTCATAACGTGACTGATGGCTGACTCTCTTACTTTATTTAATAGTGGGTATACGTTACCAAGTTCGTTTATCTAGACTACCGTCCTGTAGGTTTATTTAAATTTATAAGGGGGAATTTACCTTGGCGAAAACTAAAACAAGTACAGATATCCCCCCCCCCCCCATAAATAATATATTTTTAATTCCAAATGAATAGCCATGAAAGATTTTTGTCATGGAGTTTAAGCTGGTCCACTGTTCTTACCCAGGTTCATCATGCATTGCCTGTAATGTCGCAGGATCCGCGCTCACATGGCCCGGTTCCCATGACGCTGCTGCTTAAAAATATTAAGATTTTTGAACTCCTTACTTCCAACGAATTCTAATAAACGATTACTTCCGCGCGTTTGGCTCGAAAAGTGTACCCGTAGCTTTATTTGAGGTTCAGAAGGCTGGTCATTTAAGAAACTAGGAATTTAATTTAGAGCAATTTTCCAATACAAAATTTGTTCTGTCTGTAATGGTTAAACGATGAAATTGACACCATCTTTTGACCATTTTACCAAATCTGAAGACAAAGTGTTTTTTTCAGCAATTAATATATATGTATTCCTAGAATATCCAAACATTCCCATATTTGCTAGCATTAAAGGATAACATTAAAGAGAACCTTAGCTATGTTTGAATATATTCGTATCAATCTGAATTGTATGCATTTGCAGTGAATACATTTTATTCGGAGCAATTCAATCGTTGTCGAGATGAACGTGTCAAAATCGTCTGTGTTCGTAAATATCCAGGCGCCTGATTCAGTTTTAAATTTCCATTCACAAGTCAACTAGCAAACTGAATTTTGTGAACATGTGATACTCCAATTTATCAAGTTTATATGGTTGCTTGAAGTCGGGAACAAAAAAAACTATCCCGGTGCGAATCTCTGTCGCAAACAAGTTAATATCATCATTGTTAAGTGGTTCCGAGGAAGAAAAACATTCTCTCATTACACTACAGGCAGGAGCGATATCGTAAAATAGATATTTTGTGAGACTACCTTACTCTCTTTTACTAACTTCACCGAGGGAATGAGCAAATAAATATAAGTAATATTATGTGTCGTGATAGTACCTGAAAAAGTAAGGTCCTTTGACTCTTATCTATTAACTTGAACGCGGTACCAAATAATTACGCAAGAAAATCACATGTAGAAGATATCGAATATGCCAAAAAAAACTAGTTCTCTGAGAAGCACGATTTAAAAACTATCTAGTTAAGCTTCGTATAAATCTATAAAAATGTAATATAGCCGCTCGCGAAGAAACTTTGCCAAAAGGAAACGACGAAAATCAGATTTGTAGGTGAGTCGGCCCTTGCCTAATGTAGCATGAATGTGTACTCACATAATGTAGCATGTTGATGGAATATCGTAACTGTCATAATATAACAACATATAACAACGTAATTTTCCCTACAAAGGCAATAAAATAGTTTATGAGATTTCAATATTAGAATATTGAGAAAAATTGTCACCCTTGTTTGCCGATGCATACCAATTTAAAGAGCCTAGTTCATTTAAGACTAATAGTCCACTCACTCTGCAAATAGCCAGAACAGCAAAGCAGAATCGAATAAAGCTTACCTTTCTCAAGAGATTTAAATGGACCTTGAGTCTTCGTACGGACAGGACGGAAAGGGGTATTCATATCAAATTGAAGTCGTATCTGAGCCCTGGGGTAGGTATGAACTAAAAGAAATGCTCTTACGAGCATTGCTTTTAGTTGCTCTTAGTTTATACCTATGCCAGTCTTCAGTCACGACTTCAATTTGGTAAGAGATATTCCTTTCCGTCCTGTACCTGTGATAGCGTACTGGCGATTCCATTGAATCTAGTACCAATTAAAATTAAATGGGAACCGCTTGAGTTAGTCCTCCTTTCGTCGGCATTAACAATACTTTTTGTATAGCTCTCTCTCTGCATCGATAGATTTTACAAAGGAATTTCATAAAGCTGCAAATATACAAATAACTACATTCGTATTGCACTCAGATTTATTTCTCAGTGTATGATTTGGTGTAGGAAAATCACAGTCGACTCGCTGAGTATTCAAGTATGAAATTTCCTAGATTTAATATCAGTTTTCATCTTGAATCGTTCATAGAATGTCTCATATATGCAACGAGAACATATTTTTAAGCAAACGAGATAAAATAAACTAAAACCTCGACTACAGCGTTTACCGATTGTACTTACGAGTATTATTTCTTCGAGCCCCAGTCTCGTCTGACGACATATACCCTATAATCAATCGATTATTATTTATTGAAATCGAACGAGTAGTTTCAGCGCTACGTGGGAACATAAAATCGGCTACATTATATAATATACATACAAACAAGGTACCAAACTCATAATCCCCCTGCGAAGTCAGGTAAAAAAAAGATGTTCCTTGCCATGGCGTAATATAGCCCTCCAACTCAACCGGTGGATGTCATGACTAGAAAAAGGGCAGCAACTTCCTTGAAAGTATTTAAACACCTAGACACCACCACCACTATCTGCCTCCTAGATTGGTGGTGATTATGACCATATCCCCTTGTTCGGGGTTCCCCTTGCGCGCTCAGCTACGATGGGTACGGGTACTAACCCGTCGTAGCTCAGCGCGCCAATCAGCACTAGCTGATGGGGTGAAAAGAAAGAACGTGCTCGTATATTACAAAGAACGCTGGTGATTGTGGCAGTTGATTGGTTGTGCGACCTGACCATTGTTTAGCTAGGTCCATAGTTAAGTTTACAGTATCTATCTTCTATAATATAAAAATGAATCGCTAAATGTGTTGGTAAGCGCATAACTCAATAACGCCTGGACCAATTTAGGCAATTCTTTTTTTAAAATGTTCGTTGAAATTCAAGGATGGTTTTTACGGCGAGAAAAATTCTAATAATTGCCGGGAAAACACCTATAAACGTTTCCATAGGAACAACGCGTGCGAAGCCGCGGGGCACAGCTAGTAATCCTATATACTTAGCTGCAGCTGGCATAGGCCGGGTGGACTTAGGTCCAGCAATGGACTAATATAGGTTGATGGTTATGATGATAACGACTTAGCTGCAGCAGATTGTTGTTCGCAATTCACTTTCAAGTCTCCGTGTCCCTTATTGTCAATTATTTTTAACAAACAGTCAAGAGGAGTCCTAGAAACGTTTGTGTATTGTATTAAGGATACTTGAGACCCAAGCAAACCATCCATAGTTGTGGGACTACAAAATAATATATTAATAAAATATACGTGGAAAAAGTTAACCCATAAAATTCTGTATCTTTATTTAATACATCAACCATTCCACCATTCATTCGTCTACATGACCAAGGTAAATAAAAACAACCTTCGTCGTGCTTCAACCATTACAGAACGGATTAAGCTGGTACTTTGTAGGTACACAACAATCGCTCACAACTTTATATTTTTATACGTGACAGGCGCATTAAATCCCTCAAGGTTGTGTGTGGACTAAGCTTTTCTGCTAAGCATTCCCCAAAATCGGCTCCGAAATCTCGCGTTTAGCCAAATCGACTCGAAGCTGTAATCAGATCCCAAGGAAGTAATACGAGTTATTAAAAATTAAATAACATGTAAAACGTACTTTAAAAAATGTTAGTCTTAAGTTATTAGAGTTTGGTTTAGTTAAACAATAAGTTTGTTTATTTTGTTATATTTTTTCTTGTATCTTCGGTATAGCATAGAACATTTTGAAATCTTAAAAGTTAGGTTAGGAATCCTAAAACAACAATATCGACACCAGTATTGCCTATCTTTAATTCCAGGATAAGAATTACATGTAAGCAAAATTTCAGCCCGATCCGCTTAGAAGTTTTGGGTTGGAAAGGTTACAAACATCCATGCATCCAAACTTTCGCATTTATAATAGTCTGAATGTGTGATGTTAAGCCACTTGTAAGCGATGCTGGTTAGTGTTGAAAACTTTTGAATCCATCATGGTTTTTTACAATAAAGTCATTTATAACGGGATATCTCACATGATTTGAGTTCACAGAACAACAATTTTGACAATGGAATTGAAAGTATACAAAAAGAAAATGAAACAATTATTTGGAACATTATTTAACAATAGCAACTAACAAGTACCTTGATCCACACACTAGGATTCCCTGTGTCGTGCAGACCAAAATGAATAGATAAATCTAGTCAGTAACAGTGTTCGCGTATCCTAATAATTTGAACAATAAAACCAAATAGGTAGGTATTCAATGTGGATGAGTAGATAGGTAAATACATAATGATGTGAACAAAAAACAAAAATTGAAGTGAAATAGAGTCAATATGACAGCGCTACCTATTTTATCATATTATTACGTTTAACATAGGAAATTTAAAAAATCTGTCGTACAGTTTGTGGTATCTATTAAAAGATCTTTTTTAATACCTCTGTAATAGTTTTATCTTGTATAGAAAGAGATGCGAAAATAGAGTTTGGTGGTCAAAAAGCGCAACTTCGTATCTCTGCCTAAGCTTTACAAAATGAAACTATTACAGTATCATTAGTAAATAACTAATAAAGACCTTTGTTTTTTGTACCGTTCATAAAAAAAATCATATTCCAATCACGTGCAACAATGAAGTTAGGGCCAGTTATATAACCGGATTTTGGTCTTGTAGGGTTGACACTTATTTGATTGATAAATATATCCGGTATCCCTACGAGACCTAAATCCAGCTATATAATTGGCCCTACTTCATTATTCCACGTGATAGGAATATGATTTTCTTATGAACGGTACAGAAAACAAAGGTTTCTTTATTTACATATAAATAAATTGACCGAAAATTGATATTGACAGAGAAAATAAATTAAATTGAAAAACAGGAAAATATTATTATTTCGTGTTTTATGACAGTCACAAGGTTTTCAACAACTCTAAAACGTGAAACTTAAGGTAGGCTTTTGAACTGTTATTGTCATATTATTGAAATATTTATACTTTAGGCACAAGAATTATTTAAAAGTTTTATCCGGAAAAAAATATGCATAATTCAAAAAATTATAACTCCTTAATTTAACACATTTGGCAACCGGGAGTTCTACTCTAACATTTGATCTATCGGTTTTTGCCAAAAAATGGTGATGTCCGAGAAAATGAGCTCCATAACACACTGTGCAGCGCCACTTGAAACTCGATTACACTACACGGTACTCCGGTCACGGTGTGAGTTAGGAACCTTAAAACGGAAGGTGTAATCGCTGTTAAGAAGGAAGGATGCCGATACCGGAAGACCGTGAGATCCCGGCCGTCCTAACTGCCTAATTGCCGGTGTACCGGCAAATATAATCGCTGTCAGAGAGACCGGGCGCTCAGACGCGCGAGGCGTTCGTTGTGAGTGGACTGCGTCAACGAGCCTTGCGTGCGATAAATGATTTCCCAAATGGAAAATGATGTATCGGCCAATGTTTTAGAATTATATAAAGACATGCCTAGCTTGTGTTGTGGGTACTAGATAACTGATATACTTAAAACAATACACTACATAGATAGATTTGCCCCGAGGCGGGAATCGAACCCGCAACCTCCTGCGTCGCAGACGGACCTTAGCCCTCCGTGCCACAGAGGTCGTCAAAAAAATTTCGAAGTCATAATAAAAACGATAAAAAGAAAAATAGGGCGATTCCATTTTTTTATATTTTGAGAGCACAGGCGTCGTACTCCTACTACGTTCGACTGCCAACTGAGTTAGGAAGCCGGCCACCATGCAGTGTAATCAGAACGTCCTTTCCCCCGCCACGGCACACCGTTCCGGCAAACCGTGAAATGTAATAGGCCTTTAAGAAAGGCGGCCACCGTGCAGTGTAATCAGAACGTCCTTTCCGCCGCCACGGCGCGGCAGCGGCGCACCGTTCCGGCAAACTGTAATAGGCTGTTTTGAGCCGCCTCAGGAGCAGAACCTTATCACACAGTCTATTTGCGAGCGAAGTGATTTCAAAGAGAGTTTTTTTTTATATATCTTTTGTTTGCTTCTACTTAACTATAAGGTGAGATTGCGGGTATTCTGGGCAGACCTTTGTAGCTTACAGCCATGTGTGTGGTTGTGCAAAAACAAAAGCAAGCAAGGCAACAACTGGCCAGCAGCGCCCCGCAAACTTCATTAAGGCCTTGCTTTGATGTTACTGCCTTTTCCATACAATAAAAAGTTAAAACAAAATAGAAGCGGTGTTTTTATTTCAAAATACATCCATGTATATTTTTACTTTTGAATAAAGCTCTTTGACTAAGCAGAGCTTGTGTTGTGGGTATAACTGATATACATAAAACAACTATAAAGACAACTATATAGATAGATATTTTTTTATGAGCACTTTCAATATTTATTTAGGGAGGCACTTTAAGCTCTCGAATAGTAGATACCATCAATCATCAAAATCTAGTAAGTACGTGATTAACTATCTGAGCATTGAATTCCTTAGATATGGCAAAGTACAACACTTTCTATTCATTATTCCAGCACTCTGAGCGCAATCCCCAACATCCGGAAAACTACTTGCTGTTGTGTCAATAATATGCTTGTTTTTGCGCGTTGCCGCTTTTATGATCGGAATACGGAGCACAGTAAAACTGTTTATTTGAGTCCACTAGCATGTTTATACTGGAGTATTTGCTATCCTTGAACCCGTTTGTTATAAAAAAGTTTGTTTTGTAAGACTACAAACAATGTAACCCTGCAATGAAAATGAAGCTGTTTTCTAATAGAGTCTGTTCAAAAAGAGAAGAGACGTGGGAGTTGAGGGCGCTCGTGTGTCAATTGACAACTTTTGTTGCGTTGACAACACTGCTTTGTAGTACGACTAAAAATGTTAGTTCACTGAAACGCCACGACTCTTCGCTTTTTGAACAGACTCTTGTAGCGAAATTTTAATAACTAAGACAGAAGACAAATCTTCCCAAAATCTATTGCTCGTTTTTTTTTAAATAAACCGTTTCCTTTTCATATTAAATCCTCACACTACGGGAAAGCACAAAAAATCATCTTCACAGTGGCAGTATTATAAGCTTGTCGCACGCCTGAAAGGTCTTTTTGTCCCCCATTGCTACGGCGTAGCACACAAATGCTACGGCGTAGCACTCAAATGCTACGGCGTAGTGTCTAAAAACAGAGTAATTTATTATTTGACCTGTAAAACCGTATGATTCTAATCAATTTTTACAAGTAATCTTTTTGATAGGTTTATTACATAGGTTTATTCATAACTCTAAAATATCAAACAGTGAGTCACACACAAAAAATCTGTTTGAAATTGAAATAAGTGGAGCGGAGCTCCTCATAGCCAAGCGGATCATGAAAACCTTATCTTCATCTGTATCTTTCTTGATTTCTATCAAAATAATAGACGATTACTTCCATGTTTCCTGATAACTAGTCCGCCTCTTATAGCTGTTTCTATAGTATGACACTAGTCAGTGCTTACAATCTCTTATAGAAAATATACATTCATCAAAAATAGGTCAAATAAATAGTGTTTCCCCGCTATCTCCATGTACGGAGGTTTTCAATGGAGCCACGAGGCTGCCTAGTCGTAGATTGCTCTTCTTACAACAAAGGCGCGGGACTGACATGGTATTAAGTACCATAAAATAAAGTCGCATGCATAGTCCGGATGCCTGAATAGGCATTATGTAAATCTGAACCTATTCATTCTGCTCATAGGGGTGCAATTTGTTGGAATTTGACCCTCGGCAATAAACAGATAGTATTATTACATTTATCGATGAAAATTTTCGCCGGCTCCCCATATATTATTTATATTATTATATTATATTTATATTATATTATATTTATATTCACAATTATATATTATTTAATTATATTCACAATGCGCGCTCTGAAACCGTCTGTATCAAAAGATTTCCTTTGTGGTATATATAGAAAGCATTTGTATTAGTGTCATTTGAACGGTTGGACAGAAAGCATGCCTAGAAAAATTACAAAAATCACACGTTCAAGACACAAAAGACTTCCTATTTTCAGTAAAGTTTAATGCATTTTTTACCACTTTAATGTACAATTACCGCCCTAACGTCAAGATAACGACGTTGAAAACTATTTGTTGATTGGCATATGTTACGATTTTAACTTTGTTCTTAATACATGAATAGAATTTTTTTTTTTAAATAAAATTATCTAATTTTATGTCTTCTTGCGTTTATTCTTTTTAATCTAAAAAAATAGTTTTCATTTAATACTGATTCAAACATTTCTAAAAAGTATTAGATTATTAATTTGATATAGATTAATTTTTTTGTGGTGCACCTTATTTGTAAAGTATTGACTACACAGAAACAGTTCTGTGACTACTCTTAACCATCTATATACCTAACTATTTTCTAACCAAAATTAACGAATGTTATTAGTAAAAAAGAAGGAACCAAATAAACTGAAATACATATGATAAGTACAAGGTAACGGTATGATACATAAATTGTTCCTGTAAAAACGCAGTTTTATTATATTCAGTTACCTACCTAGGTACCGTACAAAATGAAATCAATTCGACTCTACTAATCTCTTGTTCCGCATTCAAAAAATTTTTCAGGCTCTGCGCAAACTGTCTGCGTCAAAACAAGCAGTAAGCAATTTGGAGTGTCATTTTCGTGAGGTTCTAGGTATCTACGGGGGAGGCCGCGATATACCTGATCGATGATTGCATTTAATTTAATCCATAATAAAGGTACACTTTTCAATGTAATTATGACACGGTCCTTTAATCAGTTCTGACTAATGACAGTGGGTTTTCAATAATGAGTATTTTAACGGCGCTTTCTGCGGAGAAGAACCATTTTTTTTACTTCAAATTATTAAAAAAGTTACCTTAATAGTAATATATATTATTGACGACCTCTGTGGCGCGGTGGGCGAAGGTCCGCCTGCGACGCAGGAGGTTGCGGGTTCGATTCCCGCCTCGGGACAAATATTTGTTCGATCTGCAGATATTTGTTCAGGGCGTTCTGGATGTTTTCTATGTATAATAAAAAATATGTATCTATGTAGTGTATTGTATTATGTATATCAGTTATCTAGTACACATAACACAAGCTCTGCTTAGCTTGGGGCTAGATAATACTGTGTGGATTGTCCAGCATTATTTATTAGTATTATTATATACCTAATAGTAAGTATAGTAATATTATTAATCGGCCTACAAGCAACGCTAGATGCGTTGATTGTAATCATATTATTATTAAATTAATAGATTCCCTAACCAATCACGAGTCACGCTTGTTGTTATCCATAAATGTCGTCAACATTTTATGGATCGACACAGTGAACAAATTTTTATCCTCATAAATTGTTTTGTGCAAAAAAGTATAATATCACATAGGTACACTTAAAATAAGCTAGCCCATCGTTTGTACCTACATAGTCGACAAAGTATGTAATCTTTTATCAATCAATCATCTGAAACCTGCGAATCAAAAATAAGTGGTAATTTTATCCAGCGCGTATTGTAAAGAGAACGATTAAATATTCTAGACTAGAATAAATTGCAAATTGCGTAATTCTAAACGAAAATTTGCAATTCCTCTAAGCATAGAACTCCAATCCGAAAGGACTAATTGCATTTTCTCTAATCCTAGAATTTGGCTAAGTAACGGGTGATTTAATTTTAGTTTGTTCTACTTATTTATAGGTGATAAATAAAGAGTACTCCCGAGCAGTTGTAAGATTAATTATGAATGGAGCTAATACTCAAGTTATATTAAGTATTAATATCCTTGCTGAAGTCAGAACAAAACAATCTAGTAAGCAAAAGTGAAAGTGAACATTAACTGGTACGTTGCTTACCTACTATACGTATATTTTTGATACAGTAACATTTTTCAGTTCCCCTTTTAAAGCAAGCCATTCGTCACTTAGGTTTCAGCCTCTACGGATGATGGATGCTTTTCACACACAGTTTAGAGTATTAATGCAATGGCTTCCTTCTTTGTTTTCAATGACGCATTCACAGATACTTACTTACTTACTTCGCAGGCAGACTTAGTTTAGTAGAGTAAGCGGTTCAAACAATGAGATATGTTATATTAGGTCCTTACATATGAAATTGGCGTTTTTCGTACTGGCCACTTTAATCACAAATTTCTCCTCTTTGGTAAGGAATTCCAAATTCAAATTTGTACAGCTATAGACTCATGTATTTGTGCTTCGATGATCGTCATTCATTTGTTTTTTTTCTTCTGTTTTTTTCTGTTTGCGTCACTCATTTTACAAAATGGAAAACTTAAAATATCGCATTATTTACGAGTACGAGTTCCGCCGTGGCACTAGTGCTGCGGAAACAACTCGAAGGGTGAATGATGTGTATGGCGGTCGTGTTGCAAAAGAAAACACAGTTCGTTTTTGGTTCCAACGTTTTCGTTCTGGAAATTTCGACCTGCAGAACAAGCCCCGTGGACGGCCTGAGACTCAAGTTGATAATGAAGAGTTGAAGGCTATTGTGGAAGCGGATCCATCGCAAACCACGTCCGAGTTAGCTGCAGGCTGCGATGTTAGTGATAAAACTGTTTTAATTCACTTGAAGCAAATTGGGAAGATTAAAAAGCTTGAAAGGTGGGTACCTCACGAATTGACTGAAGCAAACCGGCAAACACGCGTCGACTGCTGCGTTACATTACTAAACCGGCACAATAATGAAGGTATTTTAAACCGAATCATTACCTGTGATGAAAAATGGGTTCTTTACGATAATCGGAAGCGCTCAGCGCAATGGTTGGATCCTGGCCAGTCAGCCAAATCCTGCCCCAAGCGAAAATTAACCCCAAAAAAGTTACTTGTAAGCGTTTGGTGGACTAGTGCCGGTATTGTTCATTACAGTTTTCTCAAATCTGGCCAGACTATTACGGCTGATGTCTATTGTCAGCAATTGCAAACCATGATGGAAAAGCTAGCGGCTAAACAACCTAGGCTGGTCAATCGCTCCACGCCACTGCTGCTTCACGACAACGCTAGACCACACACTGCGCAACAGACGGCTACTAAATTAGAAGAGCTTCAATTGGAAAGTCTAAGACATCCTCCGTACTCCCCGGACCTTGCTCCAACAGATTACCATTTTTTTCGAAATTTGGATAACTTCTTGCAAGGGAAAAAATTCAACTCCGATGGGGCAGTCCAAATCGCCTTCAAAGATTTTATTGATTCCCGTCCGACTGGTTTTTTTAGTAAAGGGATCAATGAACTACCTATAAGATGGCAAAAGTGCATAGAAAATAATGGTTCATACTTTGATTAATTAAATATATTATATTAAAAAATATTCGACTTTTTGTTCCTCCCATACAAAACGCCAATTTCATATGTAAGGACCTAATATAATAGGCCATTTTTGGGCGACCCTTTCCACGCGTTTTGCAGGATTTTATTCCTGTAAAACGCGTAGTCTAATATAATTCCAAATCTAAAAGGTGTCCCAAAAAGGACGGAAGATTCAAAATTGATAAAAAAACTCTTTTTTTTTCGTTATAATATATTTGAATATAAAATCTTGAAAAAAACAAAAATGGCGGCAAATAAAAATTTTGCGTCCTTTTTGGGACACCCGTTACATCTATGCAAAATTTTGGTCCAATATATTGGGTTATTACAGTTTTCCGCTTGACAAAGCCCCCTTATGAGAAACTGGTATATAAAAAAATTAAGTCTAGTTTTCCCCCCTGTGAAAAAAACTTCAAGGGAGAAAACTGGAATTAATTTTTGAATTCCAGTTTTCCCCTTCACCGTTTTTCAGCGTTCTATCAGTATTTTTGTGTGAAGAAGTAACAAACATACCCATGATTCCAAACTTTCGTAGGGAGGACTTAATCGAAAATCAGTATATACCAGTAAGTATACCTATAATACCTGTAAATAATACCTATAATACCTGTAAATCAGTATACCTATAATATCAGTATACCAATAATCCAATAACGACAGCAAAGCGTAGCCTACGACGTCTGGCAGAAATTGCAATAAATTTATTGCGATGCAATATTATCAAAGTTATAAAAAGATCGCGGCTTCTCCTACAGGTCGGCTTCCCTTTGAAGTGCAATTTCCGGACCTACTTCAAGCGGAAGGTGCACCGCAATATCATTTTGGCGTCTTTTTACCGTACTTGGGGGTTATAAACCCCGCTGCGACATGAAATTGTATTTTAGATTTTATAAAACGATAGAACTCCTCAAACGAAAGTCCTCACTACCTACAGTACCTACACCTAGAGTTTACATATTCCAAAATCATTGCCATAGACCGACTAACGTATGCGTTCAGCGTAATATACCTATATTTAGTAGGCAACCGTTAATAATATTATACCGATCGAGATGTATGGAGGTATGTGTTATGTGAATTCTAATCCCGGAATCAAACATAGGCTACTTTTTATCCCAAAAATCAGTTTCCGTTGGGATAAAAATGACCTTTAAACGTTTCCATTCACAACGCGTGCAAAGCCGCGGGGCACAGCTAGTTAATGAATAAAGCAGACAGTGACAACAGTTTCGAGTTACTCGTAAGTACAATGTAAGATGATTGATATCATCTTTGAATAAACAATGTTTATTGATCAAAATTAAGTATTTGAATGCACGTACAAGGTCACATTTACCCACACAGCTCACTGAATCTCCGCCCGCTGCTGTTAGTAAAATCTCCGCCCTTGCAGTCTGTGCACATCAGACTGTGACTAATCCATAATGACGACAAAATAAATTTCAGAGCCTATGTTTGCTATTTGAAGTGGCTTCCATCCTGTCATGTCAATATTATAAAGATCTATTCACAATTAATTTCAGTACCTTTGTGTTGCCTACTTATGGGTTGAAGCAAATGAAGTGAATGCGATGCAAAGCCGTGCGAGAAATAGGGTGTATGCATGGATTTTTTATAATTTTTTTCGATTATTTAGGTTAATACATAAACGAAAAAAATATAACAGCCAAAAAAATTAAATTATTGAGGTAAAATACAAAAAGTACAACACTCAGTTTCGGGTGAGATAAAAACGCTGCGATGTTAGCCCTTGCATTTTGTGACGACACGGTTCAACGGATCCCCTATGGTCTACGCATCGACCTCGGTACACTCGGATGATGAAGTGGAGGGTATGTATGAAGACATATCCAAAGCCTTACACAACACCACTAAGGCTTACTTCAACGATGTTATGGGGGGACAGCAAGGTGGGAATCCGGACTGGCAACGAATCCCGAATAGGCCCGCATGGTTATGGACTTAGGAATCACAGGGGGCAAATGCTTGTCAACTTCCTCGAGAAAGAGGGGCTATTCTTAATGATTTCTTTCTTTAAAAAACAGCCCCAAAGTAAGTGGACATGGCGAAGCCCCGACACTGAGACTGAAAATGAGATCGACTTCATCATAACGGATAGCAAGCACATATTCAGAGATGTCTCAGTGATCAACAGGTTCAATACCGGATCTGATCACCGACTGCTCAGAAGCTCTCAGAATATCAACTTAAAGCTTAAAAGAAACCTTCTGATAAAGTCCACGCTCCGACCTTACCCAATCTAAATCATGGCGGGCACCGAGAAGTTCCAGCAGCTTCTATAAAAATCAATACTAACAGTTAGGTTTATTTATTAACAAATACACTAATTTTATCTAGTCATACTCGTAGTTTGCATGCGTTAACATGCATTTTGTTTTTTGAAAAATTTTAAAAGGCAAAAATTTGAAAACGCTGATCAAACGAAATAGGCAATTTCTGCAATTTTGTTTGTATTTTATATGCTCAAGCGAACGTGCACCATTGTTTGCGTACACACACATATTTGGATTATATAACCTGCGCACATGGCTAGTCTCCGTCGGCAACCATAGCCCAAATTTGGCTAGCAGTCATCGATCAAAAATTTCGCGGCCTAGCGAAATTTTTGATCGATGCTAGCAGCTACATCATTTGCTCAAAAGTAGACAAGGATTTTATGTTCATAAAAATAACCTAACTGACCAGTTTCTGACGACCTCAAAGACGCAGCGGATGGAGGTCCGCCTGCGACGGGGGTTGCGGGTTCGATGCGCACCTCAAGACAAATATTTCTAAGATCTGCAGATATTTTTACCGGGTGTTTTCTATGTTATATTTATGTTAAAATTGTAAAAACTAGTTTTAATTTATTTCTTTAATTTGATTGTAACTTTCATGTTCAATAAATAATACCTACTCTACAAAATTTGAAAATCTTTACTTATCCGCGGAGATATACTTTGGCGGTAATTTAATTGACACAAGGCGGATTCAAGACACACTCGTTTATGAAGGTGATCTTGAGCATCCCTCCGCATTACCTTCAGTACAATAGATCAGGAGTGGCAGTCAGTACGTATTACCATATCTATATTATTATCCATATTTGTTTAGTTCTAATCCATATTTGTTTAGTTCTAGAGGTTGTTTCATTGATTAATTAATAAGGGAAAATAGGTTACGTTCTCCCAGCGCTTACTCAAAAAGTGACATGTGTTACAACTACACGCGTTTGCTCGAAAGTAGCCTGGGAATATAACTGTGAGCGTATGTGTTTACATAAGCTCACAGTTATATTCCCAGTCCTGTGCAATACAAAGAAGAACAAAGGCGGAACGACGTATCTAAGACTGAGGTGAGACCGAGACAATAATATTTCACGCGAATCACGACCGCCCGTGCCGCTGGTCCGACGGTGACTGTGGTGGGAGCACACAATTTTACACAATAATGATGAGGTTGCTATTTTCGAGAACTAATACCTCATCTTCCCTTTTTCCTTAATCAATGGGTTGTTAAGTCAGATTTTCTAAAAGATAAAAAAGCTTTTTTTCTTATTGCTGATGGATTAGCGTTTGACTTCCAACTCACTTTAAGAAAGCGAAGATGTAGCACGCTTTTCCAGAAGGAACTTATTTACCCTAGATTTGAAGACTCCAAGATTGTACTCTAATGGCAAGACAGACGCAGGAAGATCATTCCACTCTTTGGCTGTGGATATTATGAAAGTAGAACAGAATTTTTTCGTTCGACACTGTGGTATGTCGACCAGGAATGGGTGGTATCAATTTGTGCGTCTGCTGGTCCTATCATAGAAGGGAGAAGACTGGATAAGTCTGTGCAATGCTTGCGCACAATTTTGCTCCAACTCGAAAAATAACAACTAACAGCTACAGGTTTCTTCGTCGTTCCTTTACTTTAATCTATAATTATCATACCGCAGCGACAATATAAAAAAGTATTCCGCATCTGTGTATACTTTTATAATATAACCTTTTCTAAGTGTAGATTTATTTTATTGGTAATAACGAGTTTTGATTTCGATTTTGAACCTTCTTCTTCTTCCTATTAACCTCTCTAGAGTTAATAGCACAGGCTGTGGTCAGTGAATGCGTTAAGAGGCATTAGTCATCTCATCTCACAATAGGATATGAACAATGAACGAATATATTTTCTAATAACTAAAATCAATAAACGACCAAGAGTTTTATCAAAATGCAATGCGTAAAGGTAAGCACAAAAGATTGTGAGATTTTAACAAACTTTTACCTCTCTAGATACGCAGTAGGTAGGTATAAAGTACATACTCTACTTACCAATATCCCTGACTGTACAACATAACAATCTCGTTCTTACCTTACCCGTTCCTATCTGTATTACCTACCCGTTGGCGGGGCTTTTTACAAATGCGTAATTTCCGACCGACCTTTTTTGTGAGCTGGTCATTTTAGGTACGTCCCTCACCTATTCTTCAGCTACACAGAAACTTACCTGACTACGTGTTTGCAAAAATGAGGAATTGGTTAAAAGCTTGTAGAGCTTTCCTATACGTATTAGGTACTGAGAATTTATGTGAATATGTATGTGGAAAGTGTAAATTTAAATAAGGTTGAATATTAGGTTGAAAAAAAGGAAGATTGTTACATTAAGGTTTTGAAGTTGAACGTTGTTCTACATTACTTCTAAGTGAGGTTATACACCTCGACACTTAATACACTCGAACTCTTTCCGTGGGTGTCGTGAGATGACTAAGGGATATCCATCGGACGCAGGCAGCAATGCCTCCTGTAGAACCATCCTACCATTAACCTGCGATCTCTAACCTGCAAACCTACTTACTTAGGTAAAAAAATACCAAAAACAAACTTCAAATTCCTTACCCTCTTATTCATAATAGTAACGCTGCTATCCGTCTTTATTAATACATTATTGCATGCATTAACAATGCTTATAACAATGCTGGTTCGTTTTAACTGTGGCTAACGAGAAATTAATAAGATTGGTTTTGTTAAATTTACAATTAGATTATTGCATTTGAGCTTACCGGTAGCTCAACTAATATCAACACCAGATGGAATTTTTGTAATTTTCTTTGTTAATATAAAGATTCCTACGTACCTAATCTAGGAGTAGGTACCTACTATGCTTATAGATTCACCTATTGTCTGCAGCCCATAGTGAAAAAAAAATAGGTACCTAGCTATATTTGTAATTATAATTTATTTGTCTTTTTGTCAAATCCATTTAGTCGGGGGTTTCACAAAAAATATTTCTTCCTTTTTAGATTAGGTACCTACTTATTTATGTAATTATGTTGTTATTGTGGGTTTTTCAAAATTTTAAATTTATTTTATTCTAAACATTTAGAGATTGTCTGCTTTATTTACAGCCGGTTCTTCGAACGCAAATCATCGTTTTCATTAATTAATCAATGGTCAAATCTCTAATCAATAATTTAATTTTTAATTATTTTACAATGAAATTTTGCACACAGTTAATTCTAATCCCGGAATCACACATAGGTACTTTTCATCCTATAAAAGTTTCCATAGGAACAACACGTGCGAAGCCGCGGGGCGCAGCTAGTTACTTATAATATTAGAACCTACGATCAAAAGATGAGAGATGGAAGAATGTCGTGGAAGCGGACCTGCGTGAGCTACAAGCGAGAACAGGCAAAAAAAAAAAACTGCACAGGATAGGAAAAATTCGACTTCTCTAAGAGGGTAAGAACGACTACCTTGTTACTAACCTTCATTTTAAGTATTCTAGCTCTTTATTAGTTTAACTAACACAACACGGATCTATGTTATTTTAAATATATTTTATTTTACTACGCCTCAGGAAAATATGTTGTTTTTTGAGAAGGGCGGTGATGGACAAGTCTCAAACCACGCGAGGTAAAGAAAAGTCGCGAAAGGAGTCGTGCTCTCGATTTTTATGAACACAATAACTGCAAAAGTATCAAGTTTTTATTAAATCTTTTGCCTTTTATGGAATTCGTAAAAAATCAGCCCTGTATAAACATATGTCGCAGCCGGAATGTAAAAGGCCGTTTACAAAATGGCGCCATTTAGCTAAATACCTAGGCCGATCGTGAATGATCTGTGAAATCAACGTTCTACAATATGTCTGATCGTCTGAATTAGCCCGTTTAGAGAATGGCTAGGCAGTTCACCGTGCCTAGGATTATCGACAAATGACTACTGTTTCTGTATACGAGGCTCCTCCTGCGTAGAATCTACTTTAACCTACCTATATTACCCGCTATAACATCAATTATCTGCCAGGGAAAGTTGCTTCAAAATCGGGTTTGGATGTTAAACAAATAGAGCAAAATTTTAAAAGTTGGTTGTTTGTTACCTACCGTGTATACTATAATATGCATTTAAACAGCTGTTATTTTATCTACATCCTCAACCTCAAAGGCCTGTATTGATCCACTGCTGGACGCGGACCTCCCCCTGATTAGCTCCTTATTGGCCTTTGTACCATGAGGGGTAATGACTTAAAACTCCATGCCCGCATGTCGGGTTGGGGTTCGCAGTTCGGTGGCAGAATTATTCAGCAGGGGCGCTGCTGCCCACCTTCGGTTGATATCCCTTAGTCACCTCTTATGACACAACGGCATGGGGTGGTGCAAATTCTAAACCAGCACCACACGGCCACTTTATTACATTACCTTCTATTACATTACCTACTAAGATTTATTTCATTTAGGAATATTAGATTAGATTTTATAGAGGAAACCTTAAAACATTTATGCACTGATTTCGATTATTATTAATGGACACAGGGAAACGAAGCTACGTCAATTTCATAGAAGGTACCTACATTTCAATGTTCTGAAGTTTTGTTAGGAAATATTTAGGCAGGTATTTCTCGTACAAGCAAAACCGCGCACCATTACTACTAATAATTAGAGATCCATGGTAAAAAAATATGTTTCACCCCTGACTATGACAGTGCCATGTCATGACATTTCTTTGTTAACAAACGGGCGATAGGTATAAGGTCAGCCGTTTTATTCGGGCTAGTTTTGAGTCAGCCCAATCGTTGAACGTTGAGCGTTCTACAATCGGCCTAGGCATTTAGCTGAATGGCGCCGTTTTGTAAACGGCCTAGCCGTTTTACAAACGGGCTAATTCTACGTTCCGGCTGCGACATATACACTTCGGGTCAGTAAGTTTTTATTAGTAATTTAGATTCAAACTTTTATTATGAATACTGGAAGGTAGTTACTTTTATACCATCGAGAATCCCTAAAAATGATCCCTGGGTCCAGATGAAGTAATATAATTACTAAAATAACTTATTTTTAACAATGCATGTGCGTAAAGTGCCACTTTTCCGCACTAGTTATTTTTACTTTTCAACTTCACCGTCAGCCTTAAACAAAGAGTATTCGCTACGTGAGAAAAGTTCCTAAGCTTCTTTGCGTGACGACATGGCGGCTTCTGCACATGCTCATTAGTAGCTACGTAAAGTGCGCATTTGTTTAGTAAAATAAAGCCCGCTATTTTACAAATTTTTCGTCAGTCATAGTTAGTATTGTTTAATAGTGTCACTAGTTTTTTATTTAGGTACTCGCATAATGCATATTTCAAAGTAAAACATTGTATGATACACGATACACGTGCGTAAAGATGATTTCGAACTCGTGTCGGCTTATACACTCGGCTATCACATCCACATTACAATAATAATAAAACTCTTTTGTCCGTAATCAAATGAAATTTACAAAATCAATTACGAGTATGACACTTAATTTATGTAATACCTAGCTACAATGTTGTAGGAGAGAGAATGTTAACAAAATTGCCTTACTTAATACTTCATACACTTTCGGCTATATCTTCTTATAATATAAAAATGAATCGCTAAATGTGTTGGTAAGCGCATAACTCAATAACGCCTGGACCAATTTATGCAATTCTTTTTTTTAAATGTTCGTTGAAGTTCAAGGATGTTTTTTACGGCGAGAAAAATTCGAATAACTACCGGGAAAACACCTATAAACGTATCCATAGGAACAAAGCGTGCGAAGCCGCGGGGCACAGCTAGTAATATGATAAGTATTCGATGAGATTTAAATATAATTTTAAAAAAGGTATTCCTAAGAACCGGTCATCGAGTCAAGGCTTGCTACAGAAATAACAGATATTATTCTTCGGGTGGAGTCTAAGCGAGCCGAGTGGCCGCGGACCACATTGTATTCCATGCTTTTCTACCCTTAACTTTGTTTTTTGTCTAGCCAGTCCATGCTAGGCGTTTTTGTTATTTCGTCTATCAACCTCGCTTTTGATCTGCCTCAGGTTTTCTTTTTTTGTGGTCAGGTCCATGTTTTTAGTTTTTTGATTCATTTGTTATTTTCCGTACTGGCGTTTACTTTGTGGAAAACGCCAGCACGGAAGAACGGAGTTCAATTAAAATGTTTGTCAAGGACATTAGAGGTTTGTCTATGTTTGTATTGCTCTTTCTGTCTCGTGTCTATAAAATCGTATTTTATGTTTTTGTGTAGTTCTGAGAAAGACTGAGTTAGAAGTCCTTTGTTGTTCCGAAATTGGTTCCACGATATTCGTCAACATTTTCTAAATAAATACAATTTGATCTGGTACGTATTGCAGTTTACGATTATGTGGTGCTGGCTAAGAATTTGCACCACCCCAACTCTTCCCGTAGGTGTCGTAAGAGGCGACTAAGGGATATCCACCCGGGGGCGGGCAGCAGCGCCCCCTACAGACCAACTTTACCACCGAACTGCGATCCCCAACCCAGCGTGCGGATTATGGGTATTACCCCCCCTGATAACGCCAACAAGGCGCTTATCAGGGGGAAGCCTGCGTCCATCAGTGGACCTTTATAGGCTGTTGAGGGAGGTTGAGGTAACATGTATTATGTAATCGCAGTTAGCCAACACCACTCAGCACAGCCAATACATGTTTGCATAAACAAAACTTTCGTAATGATAATTTCTTTGTTTACAAAAAATATCGTCGATTCTAGAACAGACGCCATAGCCGTAACTTAGCTTTGTAGGTAGAAAGCTTATTTAAGTTTTCCATTAGGCTCTTTGCTTTTGATTTTGCTACGGCCTAGCGCTACGCCGTAGCAGAATTAAAAGCAAAGAAGTTGTGCCATTAATCCTATCAATTTTACGAAGGCGAATCTTTGTGCCGCTGCTGTGAAGATGGTTGAAACTTTTTACACAAAGACCTTTAATAAGATTTATGCTACCTTTATATACTTTTCCTCGTCGTCTACTTTCACTGTGTAATTTATTATCCTATTTAAGTAAATATCTGCGGAAACTTATAATTGGCCCTCAGCACACATGCGCTGGTCTGTACCGGCATGTATTAAGTAATAACTATTCTTAAGACATAGCTGTAAGTTTTCCTAAAATTCTGAAAATAAAATAAAATAAAATAAAATTTTAACCGACTTCGAAAATAGGAGGAGAACTTATGTTCGGTTGTTGTTTGTATGTTCGTCGGTTTCTCCGTTGTTTATGGACCGATTTGGATGAAGAATTGAAAGATGATGCCGCGTGGTGCGAAATTTGCACCAGTCCAACTCTTCCCGCGGGTGTCGTTAGAGGCAAGTAAGGGATATCAAGCGAGGGGCGGGCGCTTACTCCAGAAACATTCTACCACCGAACTGCGATCCCCAACCGCATGCCCAGCGTGGTAATACCCATATTACCCTCTTGAGGTAATAGCTAATAAGGCACTTATAAGGGGAGGCCTGCGTCCAGCAGTGGACCAATATAGGCCGTTGATGTGATGTGATGCGAATAATGAAGAAATTAAATGACAAGCTTTAGCTATTTTTACCATATTTAAGCTTAATTTTTTAAAACCTACGAGTATATGCGTAATAAAATTACATACACAGAGTATTTTTTGTACGGGCAGTATAGTACCTTAAGCGTCGAAGCTACATAAAAATGTTTGAAGGCCAAAATATCGGAAGGAACTACCTATACTTTTGTAAAAATGCCATCCCTATTTACATATTTTTAAAAGTTACAAATTTCGAGAAAAGGGGCGTATATCATACAATCTTTTTTGGATGCGCATCGATCCTGTTTCAGTAAATGGTTGCAATGATTTTCTTTTAAATGTCTTGGAAAATCATTTTGCGTTTTCTGACTTTTTAGGTACTCAAACCTTAGTTGGTCTCAAACAACTTTTGGATCAGTATAATAAACAAGATTAATTGACATAAAAAGTTTTTCTGACAATCGTTTAAATTCTCGAAAGATGTAACATTTTTTGAACATCTGTGAATGGGGATGATATTTTTTCTAAAACGGATGGGTTTCCTTAAAACATTTTTACATAGCTGCAACGGCTAAGGTACCAAGGTGGACATTCTTTGTTCTCTTTGAGTATAAAATAAAGACCGAAAATAAATCACAAACATCACAGCAGCTTTCCATTACAACGCGTCATGGTTTCTGTATTATTCTGCAAAAACAAAGCATTACATTAGACCAAAGATTCCCAAACAGTTCAAAACCAGCGAAAGTTTCCGCCGAAATAGATAAAAGTTTCTCGCATTCCGGTTATATTGTATTGGCGTGTCGTAGCCTCAACGTGTACGGAACATTGGCTGCCAAGCTACCGCTTACTCAACTCAGCCCATTATCTACAGCTGTCTGCTGTTTTCGAGGTGGTAAGTGATACTCGTCGAAGGTGGCATAATTTAGTAGAAATCTGACTTTTCCTAGCCAAATGTTTTTAGATAGTTTGTATTGCTAAATTGATATTGGTGTCGAAGCAGTTGTTTTAGAATTTACTAAATTAGGATTTAGAAGTGTCAAACGATAAATTTCGATTCCTTGATCAATTCCTAACGATTCCTAAATCCTTATTTTAGCTAGTTTTGATGTGAAATAGAAGATAACTAAGCAATTTGAAAAGCTATCGTGTATTTAACATTCCTAATTTTAGCAAATTTTATTTAATTCTAAACAACAGAATCGACACCAATATTACAATAATATTAAATATCCGAATGTTTGGATTGTACGTTACCTCTTCACAATAAAACTACAGGTGAAATCAGGCATTAGTTATTATAATATAGTTCTTGCCCGACTACTACTGAAATTTTACATACAGGTTATTCAATTCTGGGAATCAAACATAGGCTACCTAAATAAGTTTTCATCGGATAGAAATCTATATACTTTAAACGTTTTCATACATATAACGCGTGGAAAGCCGTGGGCAGCAACTATTCCGAAATATAAACGCTATCAGAGATAAGTTAATCGAAATTCAAATAATAAAAGGGTTGTCCGAAAATATAGATCAACAAGAGTCGTGTGAACTTTTCCAATAATCCCGTATCTGTGCATAAAGTTTTGTTTAGTAGAATCACCACCATCACATTTCAATCGTTATTGATTTGACCTTACAACATGACTGCCTCAACTTTGTTGCCTCTATGGTCCAAAACAATGTAAGCAATAAACTTTTCGTCGAAAAGACCGGAACAACCGAATAAAAACAATTTCACTTATGGGCAATAAAATATAGACATTCCAACCCTAAAAAGTATATTAAGTGTGTACCTACAAGGAAGTAAGAAACCGAGTTGATAGAACTCAAATAAATGCATAATTTTATTATGATATCATACCGTTGTACGGGGTGTCGGCGCTGAGGATTTGGGAACCAAAAATGAGGCGAAAATGGAAATTCTTTTATTTTATGATAGATTTATTCAAGGGTTGGAGTTTATTATCTAGGTAATCGGATGGTTACCCCTATTCCTATTATATTTCAAGCTATTACGAAAAAGAGCACTTAGTTAATCTGTCTTATGTTTTATCTTGAAGGCATCTAGAGAGGTTTTCCGGAGGGGAGGCTGGGGTGTGAGCCACAAAAAGGCGTGCGATTGCTCGACAAACACAATTATCTTCACTTTAGCAGTGATCTACTTAAGTGCCAGTCTTGGGTAGAATAAACTTTTGCTAATGAGATCTTGAACAATGGTGTTTAGCTTAAGTGCGTGTCGACTTACGTTAATTGCATTAACAATACGTCGTATGCAGCAATCGGCAGTTAGCTTAACTGTTTATCACACTATCACATCACATCACACTATTATAATCACACTAATAATATTATAAAGGCGAAAGTTTGTATGGATGTATGGATGTATGGATGGATGTTTGCTACCTCTTCACGCCAAAACTACTGAACGGATCTGGCTGAAATTTTGCATACAGGTAATTCTAATACTGGAATAAAACATAGGCTACTTTTTATCCCATAAATCTGTTCCCGTGGGAACAGATTTATATATATATTTATTATATTTACAACTTTAATGTTTTCATAGGAACAAAGCGTGCGAAGCCGCGGGGCGCAGCTAGTTTATAATAAATACTAGTTAAATTTTTTATTTTTTTAACTTTTAAACTAAAATGCCTTTATGACAACTACCTCTGATTAGGGCCGCCTAACAGACATACCTACTTGTATTACGACAATTGTAAAGTAAAGTAAAACTTTAGATGAAAATTAAAATAGTACTGTTTATAGTTAAGAGGTTACAATTATAGCAATTTGTAGGTTGTATGTATTTATATCATGATTGTTCGTCGTGGTCAAGTGACTTTCCTCCGCACTACGGTAGGAAGTCTTGGTCTCTGCTTTGATGGTAGGCGACATGTCAGCTTAATGTGCTGAAATGTGCACTACATACGAGTAGTGCAACTAAATTATATACATAATTTTATAAAAAAATAAAAATAAGCATGCCAGCGTCTAGGAGAAGCTTCCGACTAGTATTGATTCAGATCAGTTGAGCTCCCTGTAGATTGTTTGCAACAGTCTGCAGTTAGCTCAGTTGCTTCATTTGTAAATAGTAGTTAAAATTTATTTAAATTATTTGATTGTAATTTACTTTTTTAATAAAGTTGTTTTAGTGGTAGACATGTGACACAAAGGAGGTCAATGACTCGCCATACAATTTATTTCCACAAACAAGTAGTTTTCTAGGTTCAAAAAAATTGACATATTTGATGTCTTATTTGATGTTTTGAATTAAAATTACGGACACTCAGTTTATGTTATTAAAAATGAAAAATAATTTCGGAATTAATTGAGGCTATGATTTTCATTACAATGACGGGTTGAAAATGTTCGTCACATTAAAATCGGCTTTTGTTATTTTCACAGCAAGAAACCGCAAAAACCAAAACAGCGCTGCCAGCAACCATGTATTTATACGAGTATTGATATGTCATGTGACGTAAGGATGCATAGCATGCATCGAGAAAAAAATCTTGCTCTAATAATATCTTGTCATTGAAAAAACATAAAATCCATTTAAAAAATATTTTCAAGATTGAGAATTGTCCGTTCTGCTGTAGTAATTGATCGGTTATTGAAAAAAAAATATGAAAAAGCTTTCACACGTACTGGTTCTGCGGCAACTTTGACTGATCTCCTTTGAATTGTAGCGTACATTTGAAACGCGATACGTGTATCTGTGCGATAGCACGCAACCAAGAACACTTATGTAGTGAGGCCGTTTCTACATTTTTTAGGAGCGCTGATATATGTTTTATCGGTGTTGCTACCTTAAGAACAGGATCAATCTCCCCAATTTATATTTGATACCTACTACAAAATGTGTAGAGGTTTATGACAACAGTTTATGTAATTTTTTTCGAAAATATAGTGTTACTGGAAGCGTTGCGTTCGCGTCTCTATATACATATAGTACTGGTGAAGTCATTACTAAAGTCAAAAGTCAAAGTCAAAGTCAAATCGTTTATTTCTTTAGACTTACAAAATAAGTACTTAGAAAAGTCAAATTTTTACTATATATATAGCTTGATAAATAGTTATTACTATCAAACAAGAAATAAGGTGCAATTGACTCTGATTCAATTCAATTAAAAAAAAAAACAGAAAAAAAAAAATCATTTTTTTCTAAAACTAAAGCCTTCCCACAGAACTACCTTTATTTGTTTTTTCGGGGCTTTTCCGGGGTGATTTCAATATAGGTGTTTTATAGGTGTCGAGGTAAATACACGATAATCATCTTAAAGCAAACAAGAGATTTCAAAATTAGTTAGTTAACCGGCTAACACTAAACTCAACAGTTATCTTCTTATCCCGTCACAGTTCTATAGAAGAAGCTATCGAGTTTTTCAATAGCAACGTCTAAAATAATCATGCTTCCTAACGACTAACACTAAAACCCTTCCGAGGTCATTGTTATGGCCACAATTGACAGCCAGACATGAATCTCAGACTGTCTCCAGGGAAATCAAAGGCGTAAGATGAACCCAAAATGAGTTCTGCTGAAAGAACGTACCTATTTACTTTATTTACCCAAGTGTTTTAATACAAAACATTATTTTGGTCATGGAAATAAATACATACAACACAGGTGTAGTACCTCAAACTCAATACACTCATGTGAACTTCTGCGAACAGTAGAGGCATACGAACAGAGGCTTCATCATCATGTGATGAACATCGAGACTGCAGCTTATTAACTCGGACTTAGTGAATATGCTCAAAAGATAAATAAATTTATTGATGTTAAACTAAAAGGTACTATGTATGTCTTACTTTTTGTATACAATCTCTACTCAAGCACAGAATAACTATTCATTGGTGTTTTGTATTGCAACCATCATAACTTTTTGAGGAGTTGGGAAAGTCTTTGTCTACATTTGTCTGGTAGATTTAATGTCCTAAGTTACTACTTAGGATAAAAAAAAACTTTATATCTCAGCAACCTTAATATGTTGCTGTGATGTTCTTTTATAACCTACAATTTCGCCTTTAAATATATGTATATTTTACATGAGATTGTAATTTTTTTCAATGTATACTCTATTTCAATAAATTATAATATAGCACAATTAGTTAAAAACAGCATTACGAACGAGCATCTGAATAAAAGTAATTCTGAATGCCATAAATCAATGAAAGTCACGAATTTGCTGACTTCTCACTTTATGCACACCAAACAACTTGTACCTTTTGAGTAAGTATAGTGCATGTGATTATGTGCTATCCTAAAGAACACATAAACAAAGCAATAAAAAGTGCCACACGTTCTTAGTATTATTATTTAGAATAATAATAAGTATTTATAATATAGTGATGTAGGTAGACAATAAAAAATCTTCAATAGAAGAGAGAGAAAAACTAATGAGAGACTATACTTCTAAAGATCAAAGGTTGTGTTATCAAAGTAAGATATACGATCTTTCCGTGCTCAATGAAGTCCTAAACTAAATTCCAACGAGTCTTTATTGCTATCAGAAGCTATTAGATGGACTTTTCAACATCTCCGTTTATTATTACATGCCTGAGTGGTGTTGTATTTGCACTGCGTTATAGAATTTTGCTTAAAGGAAACACTTAAATCCTGTGTAGGTAGAAAGATAGATACCTAATCAAAAAATTGCACCACCAAAACTTGAAAAATTGTTTTATGGTATCTTATTAATATTATAAACGCGAAAGTTTGTATGGATGTATGGATGGATTTATGTTTGTTAGCTCTTTACGCCAAAACTATTGAACGGATCAGGCTGAAATTTTGCATACAGGTAATTCTATCCAAACATAGGCACGAACTTTCTATCCCATAAATCAGTTCCCGTGGAATAGAAATCGCCCTTGCGTGCGAAGCCGCGGGACGCAGCTAGTAGTTTAATAATATGCGTTTACATACGAACATAATTGTATCATTCATTATGCTAAAATGCAAATATTAAACGAAACCTCGACTATCTCTCTTTTAATTTCAAGTGAACAGAACTATACTGAAATACTTCGATCTATTGGAGTAAATAAAGGTAATAAAGGTAGGTAAATAAAGGCAGCAAGTACGCCCTATATTTCCTTTATTGAGTTTCGAGACATTTACTTCGAAAGTTTTCATTATAGAGTGCGTATAAAAGGAGTAATGTTTCGATTTAGCAGTTGTATGTGCGGTTTGGTGGGTATTAGCGGGATTAGGGAGCCTTCAAACGCGGAATGTTTAGTAAAATAGCCTTTAGTCCCTTTCCGAGGGAAGGATCGTTGCGGGAAGTCGCAGCTGGGCCCGGCACGCCAAATCTTCTTTGACAACGGGCCGGGGATTTCCTTTATGACTAGGTCAAAAATGACGCCGATAGTGATATTATTTTTAAGTAGGTTGTGATACGCGAGATACGGTTGAGATCCAGCACCCTGGTTCAAGATCCTCTTTGCAAGGTTTGAGTTAAGCTAAGCTAGCTATGCTTGATTGCATCCTGAGATTGACTAGGTTTCGGCTAAATTTAACCTACATCGTTAGAGATGTGATTGTAAAAATTCCGTCCTTGTCCGTCTTGACAAACATTTTATACTCCTAACGTTTGCTCGAACAATTTGTGAGATTTGTTATCGGATTTAACAGCTACCGTTGTGATAATACTGGATTTACAAAAAGTGTACCAAAGCCCACGGTACCGAACAAATTATTCATAATAAAGTGCATGGATTTCCGAGAAAAAGCTTTTAGGAGAAGATTCAGACTAAGACATGAATCTTTTATTCAGACACAGATTTTATAAAATGTCACGTCTTGTAAAAACTGAGAGCGTTATAGTTCTTAGTAGATAAACCGATTTATACAAAATTAAAAGCCTTTTTCAGACTTCTCTTGATATTTTTCTAGCTGTATGGGCATTTATTACTTAATCAAATTTATTTTTAGTTTCTTTGTTAGGTTTACCGCCAATGATTTCATAAACATGATTTACATGCAAACTACATAAAGAAATGACCATGGGGGAAAACTGGACTACCAAATTGCAGTCAAGGGGGAAAATTGGAATACACGAACCGTGCACATGTCAATAACTCATAGTAGTTTTTCGTATGTATGACCTACAATTTTACTGTTTTCCCTTTACTTGTGATATCAGACCTGGCTTCTTGGTAAATTTCATAATTCTAGGTCAACGGGAATGACCCAATAGGTTGTGTGTGCATGTCATTTCCCTAGGAACTTTTATAATATTTGGGCATAACCGGTTGCAATATGGATTGCTTTGACTTAGAAGTGGATGACTAAAAATAAAAAGACGTGTGGCACTCGGGGACTGCCGCGGTAAAGCTATGGCAATGCCATCTAGAGGCGAGTTGCTGAACTAAAGAGACAAACGTCAAGGTTTTTTCGTTACGGAATTTCTGGATTCGGTCCCCGCGCTCAAGGCCCGCGATAGAAGCTATGCAATATATAATTGATATCAATGCCCTAGCGTAAAAGCGTTGAAAACTTTAGTTAGATTAAGACTCGACGTAGTTTCATGGCAGTCAAGGATGCTCCTCTTGGCTTTCTATTCGATTTTTTTTTACCCAAATGCAGAATCTGCTCAAGATAAGATTAGATAAGATTATTTTCTTACAACCAAAGACCATAGGTCTCAAATTGAATAATTATTTTGTAAATATTATAAGAATAGCTAATTACTAATGAACTTCGTACCGAAACTTCTACGCTACTTATTGTGTGTGTATGGTTAGATGCCAAGTCCATGCGACACATGCTTAAACCTTTATCTTCTTACAAAAACAAACTAGAGCAATCACATCAAATTTGCTGCGAAGTGCTAGAATGGTTTGTTTGTCCTCTAATTAAACTTATTACTTTGAATGACCACAAAAAGCAATTGTGCTAACGCTCACGTTGTAAGCTCGTGCTAATAGCCCATTATTAAATGGTAGTTTTATAATCCTCGAATTCCTTAATGTTTTAGCATTGGAGTTTTTAGACGATATTATCATTAAAGACTTACTTGTGTAACTAAAGTTAACACAATTTTTTTGTCGTCAACAATTGCGTTACTAAATTATACGAAATTATTTTAATTAAAATACTTAAAAAAACAATAGATAAAGAAGTCTAGTCCGCTAACTTTAAACAGCTGCCATGCCGTGTTATTTCCTTTTATCTTTTATATATTTAAAAGTGTGTGAATCGTCCAAGATTAATATTTATTTATTATATATAAATAAAAAACATTCCTGAACGAAATATTGGCAGATCATACACACATTTGTTCCGAGGCGGGAAGCGAACCTGCAACCTCCTGCGTCACAGGCGCACCTTCACCCGCCACGCCACAGATGTTGTCAAATAGAATAAACATTGTTTAAAGTTAATATTCAAAATAGGTTACCGTGTCTCGAGTTCAAACTAATCTGGCTTAAAATTGAATGGCTAACAAGGCTTACGTAGTCTGCATGTTTGGCTAAAAGCATAAAAGATTAAAATTAAAAAGCCATCGTGGCAGCAACGGATATGCTCAGGAGGACAATTCTCGCCATTTAACTCGATAAATAGGTATATTTTTTATCTCTTTTTGATTGCGGGATAAGTTCACAAGGAAAATTGAATGTTATGTCAACTCATCCCGTGGGATGAGTTTATAGCGGCCTCAGTTGACCAAAGAGCCTGGTAATTACTGACAAAAAATCTAAAGATTGATTCTTAAATATCAAACAAGCGTTTTCTCACCATCAGATCATTCGACATATATATTGAGGGCTATTCATTGATAAGTTGCTCGATATATAACGAGTGGTGGCGGGCACTCGTTCGTCTGTATCGAAGAGTTAAAACAAAAGGTGCTTTCTCTCTCTCTCTCTGTGTCGCTCACTTTAGTCTCTGCTTGTTTTTTTTGCAACAATAAAATATCAAATACACAAGAATGCAGTTTTTGGCGGGACTCGGATATATTTATCGAGGGCTCTTATATGTTTCATCTGATAATATATCCCGTGATGTTGCATATTACCTGATACAATTTTGCGTGATACTGAGAATTGCCATCCAGTGCATAATTTTGAACTCCCTATCTTCTTTTAAAACATTGAACTAATGTTCTCGGCCTTTAAGATATGATATTCTCGTTTTTATAGACATCCATTAACTTTCTTTATAAATTCCAGTTAATTTAGGTTTAGCAACTTGCCTAATGCACTGAAACCATTAATGGCTCAACCAACCGACTCATTATGAGAAAACTTAGACTTCATGAGCGAACCTCAATTTATTACCTCAAAGGTGATGCGCGCTTCAGTTGTGCTTTTATGTCTTTAACTAATATATTTCTCGACTAGCTTTTACCGCTGCGGCAGTCGAAAAACTGGGCTGACTCATCATTGCAAATTCACATACTATAAAAAGAAATGGTGACAGACGCTGCAATAGCCCAAAAATATTATGACTCATCATTGCAAACTTAACATATGAACAAAATGTCGGCTAGAACACTAGAACTATGTGTATTATATTAGAACACTAGAACACTAGAACTATGTGTATTTGAAATTTCAGCCCGATCCGTTTAGTAGTTATGGCATGAAGAAGTAACATCCATACATCCATACATCCATACATCCATACATCCATACATCCATACATCCATACATCCATACATCCATACATCCATACATCCATACATCCATACATCCATACATCCTGCTTCCATACATCCATACATCCATACATCCATACATCCATACATCCATACATCCATACATCCATACATCCATACAACCATACATCCATACATCCATACATCCATACATCCATACATCCATACATCCATACATCCATACATCCATACATCCATACATCCATACATCCATACATCCATACATCCATACATCCTGCTTCCATACATCCATACATCCATACATCCATACATCCATACATCCATACATCCATACATCCATACATCCATACAACCATACATCCATACATCCATACATCCATACATCCATACATCCATACATCCATACATCCATACATCCATACATCCATACATCCATACATCCATACATCCATACATCCATACATCCATACATCCATACATCCATACATCCATACATCCATACATCCATACATCCATACATCCATACATCCATACATCCATACATCCATACATCCATACATCCATACATCCATACATCCATACATCCATACATCATAATATTTGTGTGATGATTCTGAGTTTCGACCACAGAAAAACTATAATACATGCAGGGTGCCACGGAACGGCTGTACTAAGCCGAAAGGGGATGATTATTAATAACGATTTTTTGTTTCCTTATAAAGTTAAGTGTTTTTCTTTTATTTGACTATTTGTTTTTTTACACGCAATCTTACGTTATCTAAGATCACAAAGGATTTCATAAATGTTTTTGCTTATTTTAAAAACTAACTAACTAAAACTATTATTTGTTATTTAAGTGCGTAGCCCGCACACTCTGGGTTATTTCCAACACTAAACTGATTGAGATTTTTGGGATTTTTTTTTCATTTAGTAGTATAAATCAGAATACACTTTAAATAACACGAATATGAAGAAAGTGTTGCAAATTTTATTCAATGAAAGGAAACAAATGTTAAAAATCGTTGAGCTCCTCGATTTCCAGAATCAGCCCCATTTGGCTTAGTGCGCGAATATCCCGACAGTTTGGGTTCATGTCACTTTACTATCTAGGAAAAATATTCACAAGTAAATTTGTATTTTAGTAGATTTGAGTATTTGACCTATTTACTATGTAGTAGTCACATTAAGCTCTAGGCAAATATCAAATGTAGTCAAATTGTGTTCACGATAATCTAAGGCCCGTTTTATGAAAGCTTGCTCAGTCATCGATCTATACTTGAGTAACGCTTTTCGATGGCATAAATGTCACTCAAGCATAGCTCTATGACAGAGCAAGCTTCCATAAAACGGGCCTTAGACTGACCCCAGTGGAACCCTGTGACTACTTCGACATAACTTTTTTTAACGTTGTCGCCTATCTGCCTAATGGAAACTAAAAAACTTCGGGATGACTACCGAGAGACAGTAACTGTTGGCAAAAAGCCGAGGGAACTCAGCCGTTGCCCCGAATTGAAATGTTAAAATCGTGAATCCATTGTGCTGGATTAATTTTGCATAGAGAGACATTTAAATCAGAAACAGTAAGGCCGTATACAGAAAGAAAGCTGGAAACTTATAAGCGCTTACCGGCGCTTGACAGCACTTGACAGCGCTGGTAACCCTCGCAGGAAAATATATGAACGCGCGCCGATAAGCACTAAACGGTGCCGACAAGTGCCGACAAGCTTCAACACGCACTGGTCAGCGCTGGGCGCTGCCATCTAAAATTAATAAACAACTGCGACAACCGGCTTCTTTTTTGTAGAACGGACCAGCGCTGTCAAGCGCCGGTAAGCGGTTATTAGTTTCCAGCTTTCTTTCTGTATACGGCCTATGGTTCGATTGGGAATACGCTGATGCACTTAGTTTTGTTCATATGAATAAGTTAATAATGTTACTCGGATTTGATAAATATATGTTAATAGTTTCAAACCCGCGGCTTCACACGTGTTGTGTCTGCTTTATCGTTTGAAAGTAATTTCTATCCCATGTGCACTGTTTTATGAAAAGTGTATGATTCCAGGCTTACAGCTATGCAAAATATCAGTCTGATCGGTTTAGTTGTTATGGCGTAAAGATGTAACAAAGTCAAACTCAAAGTCTATATACAATAATATATATTAGATAAATCATCGATCATGGATAACTTGCTGACCACATTATATCTAGGGCGTAGAGCTGATGCAGTAATGATATGGGCTTATAAAGTCCCTATTTCGCCACTTTCTCAAGACGGTGCGGCACGATGCGGCTCCTTTATTTATTTTTACAGCCCCGTGTCAAGAGCACGCCTCGCACATTTGTCTCGTCTCGTGCCCTATTAAGGGGTGCACCACTCACGTTGGCAGTTGGGCTAAAAACCAAAATCAGCCTTTAAAGCCTTCTGTAATGTAGCCTGTTTGCATACGGGCTTTATGCCGTCACTCATATTCAGACTCGAAAAGCGTACCTAATTAATACATGAAGGCATCATAACGCTTATAATGTACGTATAAGTACATTATTGTTCTTCTGTGCTTTGTTGTTGGACGTTGAGAAGTAGAACAAGATAAAATAGATGAAGGTGCATTTACTCGGAGGCGCAGAGAATATTTTAAAAAATTCCGCTGCCGTTGCAACTGTGTTGAGTTTTTCAAGATATTTTTTATTATACATCGAAAACATCCAGAACGCCCTGAACAAATATCTACAGATCGTACAAACATTTATCCTGAGGCGGGAATCGAACTCGCAACCTCCGGCAATAAGAAGCAACAAATCCTTATGCTGCGTACGCTGCAATTTTGATATAATGGACCATATCATCTTTTTAACCGACACAAAAAAGAGGAGGTCCTCAATTCGACTGTATTTTTAATGTGTGTTACCTCAGACCTTTCGACTGGGTTGATCTGATTTTGATGATTCTTTTTTTAAAAGCTGGTACTTCCCGTGTAGTCCCATTTGAATTCGGCCCAGTTTTGACAGTAGCAGCCATAAGAAAACCATATAATTGAAGAACAAACTCAATTATTACAAAAGATAGAATACTTAATCTAGAAATATATTTTGCACACAATAAATTTTTATCAAAAAAACCCTGCAAAGGTTTTATCTTATTGTTAACGTTTGTCAGACATGTAACTCATACATAACTAAGAGTGGAGTCGTAAAAGATGACAATATTTTCTGCAATATATTCCCGGAACGTGAGCGAGTTAAGAATAAAATAATCTGTAATGTTTAATGCCTAGGTATGCTAAATATATGCTCAAATATTCAAACATTTTTTTTTCAACTGCTTTGCACGGGTGTCGTAAGGGTCGACTAAGGGATATCTACTGAGCAGCGCCTCCTGCAGAAAAATTTACTACCAAACTGCGATAATGCCAAACCATATATGCCATACATATATGCCTACCCCCCATGAGAGAACAGGCAAGGCGCTTCTCAGGGGGAGGCCAGCGTCCAGCAATGGACTAATATAGGCCTTTAAGGTGAGGTGAGTTGAGGCGGGAACTGCACGTTTACCCATTTATCCATTATCACGAACATGTTTGTATGTATGTAAAGACGGTAGGTCGTAATTCTTAAAATTGGTATACGTCTAAAAAAAAGCATTCCTCGAAACTTCTCGAACTAAAAGGCTCTGCCTTGAATTATCGGTGGGAGTTGAAGATTGGTCTTAAGTAATTCATTGGGATCCAGACAAACGTGTTTTTAATTTTGTATCAAAGGTGGTTTACAAAAAAATTGGAGGTATATGGATTTCAGAATCCTGTTCGACATATTCAGGAATGTGCTCGTGATGATAGGCAGAACCTACCTACAGTTCACGCAGTATTAATGAATTATCAATAACCCTGTTTATTTAATTTTATATGCACAAACTTTCGCCTTTAGTAGGGTAGGATATTCTGTACTCTGTGTATGTCATAAATAAACCAGACACAAAAGAAGCTCAATTTTATCTCTATCCGTCTAAAAAGCCGAGCTCTTTTGTAGTAGGGACAGATTGAGCAGCATTGATGGACGCCAATTGTACGGACCACGGGTGACCTCCGTGATCTATCTCTTATAGTTTTATAAGTGAATATCCAATTTTCTCAGTAACAAACTGTTTATGCTTTGCATGTGATTTTCCGGGATAAAAAATGGCCAGGTTATTCCAGTTCTAAAACATTTATGCAAAATTTCGGCCCAATCCGTTCTATGTGTTTCAGCGTGAATTCGTAATTAACACCAATTCAACATTTAAACATCCTAACATTCCCAATTTGAATCGAATAGCTACTGCGTGCAGGCTTTGCTGGTGTGCTAAAAAAAAACGTTTTTTTTTTAGTTTTAAAAAATGGGTATTTTAAGAAGTGATCATTTTTAGAACTGGTTATATTTCGTTGGGTGGTCAATAGTTTATAGATATTGGTGATTTCTAAATTGTACTCTTAATCCGCCGATTAATAGCCTAAGGTTTATACTATGTAGGTATGAAACCTATGCTGAAAAACATTCCTCGTACCTACTATCGGACACATGACAGCAATAAATAAGATTCATTAATATTAAACCAAATTATTTGATTACAGACTATAATTTGACTAGAATTCGTTGGTAGTTATTATGCCGCAACTCTTATATTATTAAAATATACTGCTAAAATTAAATTGAAATGGAAACATTCAATCAGATTCATTAAATAAAATGAAATCAAATTAAGTTATGCTAAATTTAATTATTTTCCGTACAAATTTCAGCGATGTAGTTCTGAAATACATACTCGTATGTACTCTCAATATAATTTCATGTCCAAGCTTACCGGTTGACATGGTAATAAATCTCTTAAGTATTAGGTTGGAAAATTATAATGACCAAACTCATCATTACTTTAAATATGAGTATTTACGAAAATAATTGCATCTGAAAATACCTATTCGAAACGTTACTAAATATATGTTTATAGTCATTTGTGTTCCTTGTTTTCAACTATAGTATTTAATGTTTAATTTTGTCATATATTTCGGAATTCTACTAATGGTTTATCACAATTACTATTCCTTCCTATTGTGGTCAAAAGCAACGCAGGGGGACACATAAACCGGAATATGTACCTTGCTCAGTTCTTGAAGGGCTACAAAATTAAATGAGTAATTTAATCATATCACATGAATAAGATGCCTGTTTTTCTGAATTAAAAGCAATACAATAACTATACTACCAGTATGGATGTATTGTCTTACTTCCTTGGTTTAACACAAACATAGAATTATAAACCTGAAAAAAGGATCTAACAAAGAATAGAGTCTAAAAAATCTAAAAAGTTATACTAGAATTATAAATCTGAAAGTAATTCTGTGTGTCACATTTTCATGCCTAAACAGCTAAACAAATCTTAATAAAATTTGGCAGGGATGTAGACGTTATCCCAGTTATACTTGTTTCCAGGAAAAGCGTCTGCGAAGTTAGTAATTTACTTTCATTAAAATATTGGTTCATAAAATGTAAAAACTGATTTTAAACTCAATATTTCAATATCTCTTTTTCAACGTAAAAAATATTCCACAGAGCTACTTACTAGGTACCTATACCACGTGAGTCAGGCTAGAACTTGACCTATTTTTTATGATCAAACGTTTTGAGAAGCCGCCCCGGATAACCCTGTCAATTTTTGATATGGGGTTTTATCAAGTTGAACGGGCGTCAGTTTGGATCGCCATGCGATTATCCGCATTGATAAATCTGTCATTCGATTATACTGAGAATTACGAGAGGCTTTTGGATATTGGCATTTACCTTTACTTGTGACTTTTGATAGGTAACTAGATTTTATTTTGTAGAAACATAATTCACAAGTAAAATATAATAAAAAGACAGGTACATACAGAATCGAACATAGATTTTATTCTATTAAAACAACGATTCTTCCAATGATACTTGGCTCTACACTATCGCTGTGTAAGTGAAAACGTGGGTAAAATATAATCAGGCAAAATTATTAAATAAATCAGTAGTAATACTCGAAACTGTTAAAATTATTAATCATGTCCACAAATTGAATGTCGATGTCTGATTATGACATGAGGTAAATGAGTTTCATTAAACAGTCGTGTTGCCTACAGTTTCGGGTGTTGATTGAACCAGACAAACAAGTACACGCAGGCAACGGCGGTATCTTTACTAGCTTCTGTCATTGATTAATTAAAAAGGGAAGATAGGTTACGTTCTCCCAGCGTTTACTCAAAAATTGGCATGTGTTACAACTACACGCAAACACATACGGCACACTATTTTACACAATATGAGATTGCCATTTTCGAGAAACTAGTACGTCATCTTCCCTTTTTAATTAATCAATGACTTCTGCCCACAAATCGCATGTGTTTTTTGGAATATAGAGCAGCCTATATGTAATTCCATGTCCAGATCATTATAGGCGCAAAATTTGAGCTCAATCTATGCAGTAGTTTTAGGTTTGTCTCCTGTCGAATAGTTATTTTTAGCTGGAAAAGGCCTCTCCCGCTTAATAATTAATTGTTAGACTAATTTAATTGAAGAAGGCCTACAGCTGAATGTTCACACAAAATCAGCTACAAGACCCTATCAAAAACAGAATGCCAAATGGCAGTGTGGATAGGTGGGTATTAAATACGCTAATGCAATCATACAAATAAACAACAATTGATTTGAGAAAAATGAAAGATAAGCAATCGATGAACTTAGCTTATGAAGATTCATAACAAGAGAACCTTATAAAACTATAATAAATTTAATCAAATATTTAGGGAATCTCGTATATTAAAAACACATGTTTCTAGGAGATGCTATTTGCAACCATGAAGACAGACGTTATACCATGTGATCATTTATTTCTCTACGCAATAAAGTAAATTTTTTGGTGTTGTTAAAAGAAAATACTGCTATACTTTCATAATATACACTGCCAAAGAGTGGAATGAGCTTACTGCGTCTGTTTTCCCATTAGTACTCGCACTAAATTCAAACATATGGCATTGGTAGAGTGTGTTTACGGAGAAGCGAATTTACACGCGTTTGTTTGATTTCACGCATCTCACGCGGCATGCACCGCCATTATTCACACCTCGCCTATTCATAAACATCAACGTACATTGCGATATGTTTGGTTTTACGCGTGCAATGACGGGGCCGCTGCTCGTGCCACTGCACGCCCGGCGTCTCCGCAAACAAGGCCATAGAGTAAAATCTTGGAGTCTTCAAATCCAGGGTAAATGAGTTCCTTCTGGAAAAGCGTGTTGCATCTTAGGCCACATCTTCTCTAACACTACACTTTCTTAATGTGAAAATGTGGCGTGAATCGAGATTTTATAGTACAGACATAGAGCGCTTGTTCACCCTTTGATCGAGTGGACACAAGTGACATCATAGACTTGTCAAATGAATGACAATTATTCATGTGAGAACCAGCTGTGTGAACAGTTATTACAGCTTTTCTGAACATTTTTCAGCCACGTGGTTGAAATATGGTTAAATGCACCATACATTTATGTAAAAAAGATGGCGGGACGAGGAAAAAATTTAATTATTGCATCACATACTACCGGTTAGTAATTTTTTACCCTAAAATAATTGAATAAAAATTCGTTTCACGGGGGTGAAACAGGGGTGGGACGCGTGGCCACATGAACCCCTCGCACTTCACCGCAACCTGCCGATTTGACTAGTTATGGGATGTTGTTGGAATTTTTGTCCATATTTTTTGTGATGTTTCCTAAGGAAGGTTAATATTTTATGAAGTTACAAAAACTTACAGGCTAAAGGTTTCTTCATCCTACATTAGTCTACATTTTGAAGCCACAATAGATGTTCACATTATTATGTGAACATCTATTTTACATAATCATAGAGATAAAGATATTTTACCCTTATCTTTACTTTAATTTAGATATTTCCTTTGATCTAGATTTTGATTTTGCTAACTAAGTTTTTTTATAATTAGATAGTTAGTGTATGTCTGAAAGTCTGAATGGAAAAACTATTGAGACCAATTATAGTTTTTTTAAGACTAACCATAGATACCATGCACGTTTATTACATTACAAATTTTTATCGACATATTTTAAGCATAGTAGCGCGCATAATTGGCCATCCCTGTCCATTGCAGGTGTCAATTAGGTTCTCCTGTGTACGTTGGGCATTGGGAGGAACAGGCCTTAGAGTCTCTCTATGGCTGTCAGTACTATATAATCTCTACGGTGGCGTGTGAATCAATAAAAAAAATATTCGCGGTGCGATTTACACGGCGAGATTGATATCTATTTAAATAAATGTACCTAATAAAAGAAAGTCGTGTTCGCTACACTATTTAAAACTCAAGAACGGCTGAAGCGACTTGGCTGAAAATTGGTCGGGAGGTAGCTTAAAATCAGGAGACGGACATAGGATACTTTTTATCCGGTTCCCGTGGGATGTGAGATAAATTTCCACGGGGGCGAAGCCGCGGGGTGCAGCTAGTATATAAAATAAAATATATAAAAGAAAGTCGTGTTAGTTACACTATTTATAACTCAGGAGACGGACATAGGATAGAAATATATTTTTTATTTCGTTCCCGGCTAAACTAATCTTGATGAATTTGGCAGGCAGGTAAACGGTATCCCGGGGACGGACATAGTTACTTGAATAGTGCGTGCGAAGCCGCGGGCAAAAGCAAGTAATTTTTAAAACCTTGACATTCTTCATTTTAAAAGTTCTCAACTCCTCCTCTATTTCCACTCAAGAAATCAGTTACTTTAGCATTAGTATACCACTAAGCAGCTAAACAGAAAATCTCTTGTGCTTCGTTAAACATAGTTTATTACAGACAAACGTATGTATCTAAAAAATAAAACGAAGCGCATATTTGCGCCCATTGAGATCCTCGGCCAAATCTGCTGCCGCACTCGCCGTCACGGATGATTTTACCTATAGAAATATATAAATATATAACTAATTGATAATACTAATATTTTAAACGCGAAACTTTGTGTTGTGTCTGTTATGTTTGTTGCTCTTTTACGCAAAAACTACTGAAAGAATCGGGCTGAAATTTTCCATATAGGTAGTTCTAGGTCGGGATTAACACAAAGGCTACTTTTTATCCCATAACCCATAAAACAGTTCCCGTGGGATAGTCTTTTGAAGTAAGCATTGCATATAGCTCGCTAGGTGTCTACATTTCCTGCTCACACGCGGTAAGCGAACGTCCGCTTCCGACCGGAAACTGAACGGAGATAAGATACATCATTCATCATCAACAACATCATCATCATTCTAGCCAGGAACTTCCACTTTTGGGACATCCTCATACAACTGCGGAACTGCTAAACGTACTTCCCCAAACCACAATCGCAAAGATGGTCCCTTCTAGCCGAATTTCGGCCACGGCGCGGCGGTCAGTCTCAACGAAGACTAGCCAGATGCTCCAGAACACATTTTAGTACACAAGTGTCAGCGCAAACACATGCGCATCCTCTATGCTGCACGATGTTTGCTAAAACTGCCAACTTAACGGTTGCGTATATTAAAATGCTACTTCAGCACGTCTCCGCCGGCTTCAGAACTTTACCGCCAAGACAAACTCCCCCCTTTCAGTCACAGTGTCACCATAAGACGCGGAAGGTAATACATGACAGTACGCAGGCCCCCCCCCTCTTTCCCCCGTGCTGAAACCGCGGGGATGTGCTGAAGAAGCATTTCACTCCGTGCTGCTACTTTTCTTGCAAGAAATATCAATCGCAAAAGAGATTTTTCTAAATTACTCGTGACGTACGTTTACCGACACTTAACTATCGTACGCCTAAGTATCGTGATAATTATCGTTATAATAATTATATATATATCAAATTCTTTATTTGCTTAAATGTTGGCTGTACATTTTGAAATTAGTTCACATACATGACCTAATTTTATCGGTGTTGATTTTGCACGCACTTTTAGGCAGATTATTACATTCATAAAACTGTAGGTACATTGTGTACATGTATACCTTCCTACCTATATACGATATGAAATACGTAGTAAATTTAAAACTCACCTACTAGTACAATATAATAAACAACAAAACAGATACTTTACTTACAATTTATCAAACGATTCTTTCCTATACTTACTACAATCTTAAATATTAATATATCTGGGTCCAGCGCTAACATCCTTGTCTCTGGCGATACCGGGCTTAGGACCGCAAAACAGTGTTATTCGCCCCGAGGTATTTCTAAAGAAATTCTAAATCCTTCTTACTACAGCTTTATTCTTTGTACCTTCCGGGAGATTTCACAATATTTTTTTTTTTACAAAAATAATATTTTTAGATTGAACATGGCATTATCACATTGTTTGAAATAGTCTGCAGAAAGCTTAATCTTAATTACAAGTAAAATAACCTCCTTAGAAATCTTTTCGCAATAATTATGAAAAGATTTCAGATGGAACTCCAAATTGTATTGAGTTCCATGTACCATTCGATTCTAAAGAATGTATTGTGATGGAATGAGCGTTTAAGTTTACCTTTGCAATTCCTAGGTATCAAATAAAATGGAATGGTAGAGAGAGGAGTTGAAATTGCAACGAAAATTTATTTGCAATTTTACAAAAAAATTAAATTAGCTCTAGCAACTCCTCTCATTAAAGAAGATGTAATAGTCTACTACTAAATAACTAAATAATAATAAAATCCTTGTTGATAAAATTTACAAACTAGAATCCCTGTGTGAGAAAGGCCTTATAAATTATGCTAAATACCGATAGACAGTATGCTAGAGCCATTTCCTCATCTGGCATCGTGTAACGACACTGTGGCAAATATATTCATGCAACCTGTTACAGCAGCAGCAGTATTTGCAATAATGCCTAGATTGTAAATTTGCTGAACAGGCCCTGACTCCGTCCGACTTAGGTATTGTGGTTTGTGACCTGTGATTACTAATGTGAACGCAGACCAATATGACTTTGACAGAAATATTTTATTTCTGTGTTTTATAATTCTTAGTACTGTGTTACTGTGTTCTGTCTAAGTACTGTGTATACTTCTAATGTGTTTTATTTTCGTAAGTACCGAAATGTACACTACATAAACCATCAATAGATGATGATGATCAACCAGATGCTGGACGGCCTAGCTTTGTCCGCGCGATGCATCGGTCTCGGCATGAATTTGGATAAAACCAAAATCATGATCAATGGCCTCATTGATCCGGGACCGGTCGTCGTACATGGCCACCCTCTCGAAATTGTTTCCGAGTACACTTACCTTGGACAAATTCTGCAGTTGGGTAAAAACAATTTTGAGAAGGAGGCCAAGAGGAGGATCCAGCTAGGCTGGGCAGCGTTTGGAAAACTACGTCGAGTCTTCTCGTCATCCATACCGCAATGCTTGAAAACGAAAGTTTTCAATCAGTGCGTCCTACCTGTCATGACCTACGGAGCTGAGACGTGGACACTCACGATAGGGCTGGTCCACCAGTTTAAAGTCGCTCAGCGAGCTATGGAAAGAGCTATGCTCGGAGTCTCTCTGAAGGATAGAATTCGTAACGAATACATCCGACAGAGAACCAAAGTTATCGACATAGCTCAAAGAATTAGCAAGCTGAAGTGGCAGTGGGCCGGCCATATTTCGCGAAGAACCGATAACCGCTGGGGTAAACGAGTTCTTGAGTGGAGACCGCGACTCGGAAAACGTAGTGTAGGACGCCCTCCGACCAGGTGGGATGACGATCTGCGAAAGACTGCAGGCAGATGCTGGATGCGTCAAGCTGAAGACAGGGCGCTATGGCGCTCATTAGGGGAGGCCTATGTCCAGCAGTGGACTAGTATAGGCTGATGATGAGATGATGATGATAATTATAGCACTTTAATTGAGACAAAATGTGAGAATCTAATATTTTGCTATCACCTTCCAAAAAACGCACGGCAAAGGCCTCCGTGTACTCCTACCCATCCCGCGCACTCACACAAGAACATAGCTACAATTCATAAACACGTCATGTAGTTTTGCCAGGCCGGCGACAGTGCCAGCAGCAGTAAGTAGAAAAACGAGCCATACATTTTCATACAATTTTGACTTCTCCACTACTACTATTAGGGGCTGGCTAATAAAAAACGGCCTGGGTAGTAGTAAACTGTGTTTCTTTGTAACAGTTTTACAACTTTTACACCCCAACCCCCAAAATCGAATCAAATATCTACGAATTTCGAAAATTCTTTTGAAAATTCTGTCAATTCGGTAACTTACAAGTTACCGAATTGACAGAATTTTCAAAAGCCATGAAAGCTTGTTGCTCTATCATCCTTTGTTTGGTGAAGATGCCGGCTCCAGACAATTAATATCGCCTCGCGTAATAAGATAAGTAAAGCTCATTTTTTTATAAGTAGCAGGTAAGTGGGTTTAAATGAGTTGCTAAGAACATTTTAATTTAACATTCAAGAGGAGTGCCGGCCACCGCGGGCTGAATAGATAGAGGCCATTAACAAGAAAAAATTAGGAGCTAATTACATGTTCGTGTTGCGTTTTCATTTGACTATCTCAAAGATTTTCAGATTTTTGTAAGGGTAAGTTCAGACAGAAAAAAAGCACAGAAAACAATGCAAGGACTAAGCGAGATTAAATTTATTAATAAAAAGCACGGTCGGCAGAGCGCCTTGTAAGAAAAAAAGTGGAAAAAGCACGTTAATTAACTTACGATAATTTTTTTTTATTGTTTGTTTACCGTGCATTTCGTTTTCACATCTATGAAATTTTGCTATATTCAAAAACGTAACTTAGGTACATTTTGTAGAAAAGTTAGATTTTTGGCCAGAACTTGCAATTTCAGATGCATATCTGGGACGTACTTTGGGCGAAACAACAAACCCACTGAAAAGCACACTGAGCTATAGTTAGCTATAGATATCTGTGGTAAAGCACAACTTGACTGTAAATAATTCACTTTCTTATCTCCGTGTTTATATTGCTTTCAGGTAAATTGTAAAATTGAATTTGCAAGCCTTCATCTTTTAATATTTTATCTAGACGTTCGAACAGTAAACAGAAGCGGAAGTGCACTGGGTTGAACGGGAATAGAATTGGAAGAATTATGGGAAAGACCGAGGAACGTTAGGTTGCGGTCTAGCGGATGAGCGGAGCGGGGTGATGCTGCAGTGATCTTCGACGCCGCTTTGCACCTTCTCCGCTTGTCATCAATTATGATTACTACTAGATGGATGTCGAGCGAGATGACACGAGATGGTTTTCTCGTGAGTGATAAGTACAGAGCAGAGACGTGCACGTGGTTTTTTATCTAATACAAAGTTTTTTTTATTTATTTGCCAATTTACTTAAGATAACATTACGGGCAGCCCCCGCACGAGGCAAGCCTGTGTCGCGGGAAGCCTGATTACAAAAGTAAAGATACTTTTGTAATCAAGCTTCCCGCGACAGCCTAGTAGGGAGTATCGGTAGGGATTATTTGTAACTTATCCAGGACAAAATTAAAATAACATTAAAATAAATAAATCAATTAAATCGAGTGAATCTAAACCAATCGGAACACAAAGTCTGCAACATTTGAATCAATCACTGATAAGTCTGATAACATATTGTATGTAGAGCGGAGTTACTGACTTCAGGGCAAGAAGAAAAAGGTAGGGAGGAGTTAGTGAAACAACCAATCGAAAAATTAAATGAAGGATAACTAAAGGAATACCTACCTACCTACTTCTAGGTTTCTTATCAAAATAAAAACCTAAGAAAAAGGTGTGAATGAGATAAATAGCAAAATGTTTGTAAAACAGGTGTTTAAAATATATAAATATTTTTTTTCCCAATCGTGTTTTTAAAACACACCTAAGATAAAAGTTCAAAGTATCATTTCCTTGAATATGAAGGCGGTAGCTTTCACAGATTCAGAGTCAGAGACAGAGTCAAATTGTTTATTTCTTTATAATTACAAAATAACCATATGGACAAGTAATTTTTTTACTATAGAAACAGCTTGATAAGTATTATTTTTTGTGCAATAGACTCTAATTCACTTAAATTTTCGTCTACTAGCGGAAGAAGTGAAAAAGAAACCATTACCAAGTTTATCGTTTATCAACTAATACAATCTTTGCATATTTAATCTAACACAACTAATTTATGTTTATACTATTGTCAGTGTGGAACTGGGCGCGACCGGCCAAGCAACATCATTAACGTAATCATCTAAGGAGTAATAGGCTCTATTAATACGATTTCGTTTTATGTACAGTTTAAATTTACGAATAGGGAGCTCAGTTTTTTTTTCTGAAATAAATAACGATTTCGAACTACTAAATTGCTTATTGCACACTCTTATACATATAAGGCAATCAAATGGTAATCTACCGCTCTCCGCCGCAACTACACAACACAGCCTACACAAGTATTAAACTAGAGTCCTGATTTTTTAATTCAAATGATGTTATCAGGATTCATTATGATGTACGCCGTACGATGATCAACTCAACCAAGCAATACAAGATAAAACAAGCAAGCTTATCAATAGATTAAATTAAATGTATACTGAATCTTATTTTGGTAATTCGTTGCAAGCAAACAAAAGGACTTCGATCGAAGTCGAACGAATGTGTTGTCTGAAGAGAGACATAAAGTTTCGAAGTAAATTTTTGATAAACAAGCTTTGTTTCGAGTTGGACTTGCACTGTCTCAACCTTAGGACTCAGAAATTTAGGTCAGTGGGCTCATTCTATAAACTAATTTCGAACCTCACTAAGGAGTTTTATGTTTTGTATTCTGTAAAACTCGATAATACTTGTAGCGCCTTAGTGACGAGCGTGGTAATGACGTTCGAAGTGAGCTCATAATTCAAAATTGGTTCAAAAGTTTTTCTTTCTTTCTAAAATCAATTTATTTTTTAAGTAGGACAGCTCCGAGGATAATAACGAATACTGTCTATAAATTTTTAACCTCTGACCAGATTCGAAAAAAAAGAAAAATTAAAAAATCAGAAATTATGTATATCTAAAATTGTGAGTGGCCAAGTTTCCGTGCCGGTGAATGTATTTATTACGTTTAACATAGGACATTTTAAAAATCCATCGTACAGTTTTCGGTATATATTATAAGCTATTTTTTGATACCTGTGTAATAGTTTTATCTTAAATAGTTTAGGAAGAGATGCGAAAATAGAGTTTGGTGGCCAAAAAGCGCAACTTCGTATCAGCCTAAGCTTTACAAAATGAAACTAATACAAAGGCTAGACGAAAAGACGGAAAAATAAATAACTTACAATAAATACCACAAACTGTATGATAGATTTTAAAAACTTCCTGCGTTTAACGTTATTATAAGATAAGATAGGTAGTAGTGCCACTTTCACTGGTGTATGCGCCTTAAAATTATCGAGCTAACTACAGACTGTTAAAATCTACAGGTAACTCAACTGATCCATATCAAGACCAACCACAAGAAGCGTCTGCTGGCCGCTGTTTGGCAATACTGATGCGCTGCGCCAGATATTCCCCAGCTGTCGGGTCACGCGTCGCTTCGACCAGACGCTCAGATAATTTTGTCGAATAATTTGTTCCCATGAATGAGTCCTAAATTTGTGTAATGCTCCGGTACAATGGTTTTCAAAACCAAAAACGAAATACAAACCAAAATCGCTCATTCGCAAAAAGTTACACGAAATAACATTTCACTAAAATGGCTTCCCTGTTTTTCGACACTCACCACTGTAAAGGCAAATATTGACTTCAGTTTTGTTTGCAGGCTCTGCCAACCCAGAGGTTTGTCCCAATTTTATACCTAGTCTAGGTATGTATATGTACTCACACTAACAACTAACAATGTTATTTCTTTAGTTAGCCATCTCCCACTGACGGCACTGCATTGTCTGCAAACAATGGGAGCATAGGGCCTAGACAAGGCCTAGACATAGACAATGTAACAATCGATGTCGAAAGCGATAGTAGAAAAGTCCAAAAATGTACGCCTTTTGACATAAATGTCATAGATATGTCACGAATCTTGCCGGTTGGCATTTGCTATGAAGCCCTCTGACGGTTTATGAAAAATCTTTAGAATAATATTAAAAATAATTTTGAGAAAAGAATATCGCGAGCGGCAAGTTTTCTGATAATAGTCGAATCATCCCGCCCTAGCTTACATTACCCCTTCGTATCCCCCCAGAACACACCCAAAGCACTGAATAAGTATTTTAGTACTGCAAACCAGTAGGTTCCATTTCTTTGATTTGAGAAATAAAATTCGTATTTTGTCTTATTTATTCTCACAGTTCTTCAGACTGGACGTCCGGGTCCGCATAGTCCTTGGTCGTGGTACATTAACCCCAGTAAAAAGTTCTGAGGTAACAAACATAAAAAAAATATGCACTTGAACTGAGAACCTCCTTCCTCTACAATTTTATTTAAGGACTTTGTAAATGTGGAGTTTTTCTTAAACTTTTGATTATCTTGCGTTAATTACTTCATCCGACACGATGGTCACATCCCTTCTTTTTTCCGTGTGTGTGCAAACTATACGATGCTATAAATTAAATATGTTATTCTGTACCTTTATATAAGTAATTTAATTTTTTTTCAGATTTAATTTGCACTTTTTTTATTTAGTTTTTGCAATATATGGTACAGCGTCACTACAAATTTCAGTTTGGAATGAGATCGCTGAAAAACCAACCTACCACTTCTAACTACCTAATTGAGGTTCGCAGAGACTTTTCATGAACTTTGTTTAAAACCTGCCTCTAGAGAGCTTTAAAATAATAACCAACTGAGGCAGCCGTATTCGCACGCACCTTAAGTATATTAAGTAAACATTGAATTGTGTTCGCGAAAGGGCGATACTAACGGATTTGATTGTCGAACTAGGCCTATATCTTTGGCTTTGTGTACGGAAACGTGGCACGACCCGCACTAATTCAAACATATAGCGTTGGTAGAGTGTTTTACGGAGAAAACGTGATTTTATACGCGTTTGTTTGATTTGAAGGTTTACGCGTTACGCGTGCGATGACCCGGCCGCTGCACGCTCCCTAAACGCGTGCTGCTCTGCAAACAGAGCAAAACGCTTAACGCGCCGCTCGACGCGCCGCTGCACACTTAGCGACTCCGTAAAAAAGGCCTTAGTACTCACGGGATCCTCGTGGTAATACTCGAGTGACATAAAATTCATTTTTTTTCTCTGGTGTCTTAAATGTGAAAACACGAAATAGAATTATCTCCTATGAACACGAAATCCTATGCCTAGCCTTTTTACAAATGGGGGCGCGAAATGCGCCCTCTTAGTGAAATGGAATGGTATTAATTATTTTACTTTAGGTGGCCAGATAAGGCATGGGTATATATTGTTAAACGACGGAAAAAAAATAACATTCATATGTGTTGGTTTATGCAGAGAAGAGAATGTGGTTCAGAATATAATTAATAACAGCACCAAAATGTTTTCCTCGCAACCGACACACACGTATAAATATTTTGATGGTCTGCGAGAAATAGACACTGCATTTTCATAAACCCGTAGGTTGCCGTGAGCAAAATCTGACTAGCGTAGGTAACCAAATCATTTCCATGTTGGAGGCAAACCATATTAACTAACCCACGCTACGGAGCTATTTCCTTTAATTAGTTTTTAAAAACATTTACAACGTTCCCGAATCCTTTACTGGCGCAGCCGGGGCAGATTTTCCGAGTTTTCCACGAGATTTTCCGCGAGTTCCGCGAATTTTCCGACGGATCGGATCTGTTCGAACCAAATAAATTTGTGAAGATCCTGGGAGGCGAACAAGCATGTTGGTGACTGGCTGGTGAGTAGAATTTTCGCCATCCTTTCCTACCCTTTGTGTTTTGTGTTTGTTATTCTTGGAATCGAACTTCTTCCATTATAACGTTTTCTGGTTCCTACTGTAGGAATTTTAGAATAAGTATAGTTAAGTACTTTGCTCTATAAAATTTAGACAAATAATTTAGAACTAAAATTGTTTAAGAGTAAATAAAATACGTAAAAATAAATAAAAATGACCACCTTAAAGCCTATTCCAAAGGAATTATTGTGTATTATACCGTTTTTTAATGGTAATAAGCGGCATTTAAATCTGTTTTTGATAAAATGTGATTATGTGGTCGCTAAATTCCGCGGTGATCAAGAGCAAAACACTTACGTTTTGCACACGTTAACGAGTAGGCTAACTGACGAAGCCGCTGCCTTAGCAAGTGAGCGAAATGATGTTGACACTTACGAAAAACTGAAAACTCTCTTGGTGCAGCATTTTGGTGATCCTAGAAGTGAAGAATGCCTAGCGATAGAGTTAGAGACCTTAAAAATGAAACAAGGGGAAAGCTATCAAGAATTTTGCAATCGCATTCAGACAGTTAGGTCAATACTTATCTCTAAAGTAAATCAGACAAACAATCTTACCATGGCGAGTAGAACCGAAATCTATAACAACAAGGCGCTTAACGTTTTCTTGTACAACCTGCCCGAAAATGTATTAAGACCAGTTAGAATGAAAAACCCGCTGACTCTAGAAAGAGCATTAGAATATGTGTTGGAGGAAGTGAACTTTTACGAGCAGTATACGCTCAGAAGTAAAATGCTCAGGCCTCAGCCTGCACCTGCAGTAACACCTCCACTTAACAAGTTCAATCCTCCCACGCAGAACGTGCCCTTTCAGTTGAGTGGTTTTAGACCAACACTAGCCCCAATGACTCCCCCTCGTTTTAACTTCGGGATTCCAGGAAACATGCAGTTTAGGCAGTCCGCTACAACTCAATTTGCTCCTCAGGCAGCTCCAATGGGTTATAGACCTCAGTTGATCCAACCTCAACAATTTGGGTTGCAATCTCAAAATTTAAGGCCGCCACAATTTGGCTACCGAACTCAGATTAATCAAGGCCAATTCGGTTATCGGCCTCAATTCCAACCAACTCAATTTGGCTATCGGCCCCAGTTGAATCAATTTGGTAACAAGCCTCCCCAAACAAAACCATTAGATATGGATGTTTCTATGAGGACTGCACCTCAAAAACCACAATTGCCGGCTGCGACTCAACAACCCCAAGGGTTTCGTCTAAATGAGTTAGAGTTAGGTGATAGTTATGGATATGACTGGTATGGATACGGATATGACAATTTCGAAAACAATGAAGGCTATTATAGTGACTTTGATTGTGCAAACTATTTTGAACCACAAATGGATGTGAATGTCTGGAATGAACAACAGGTTAGTGTTTCCGACTCTACCCAGTTAGGAAATGCCACAACTCAGGAGAAGGCTGAAAATTTTTCGGTAGCAGCCTCGAAACAGGAAGTGAAGTGATAAAAGTTAATTGCGATACAAAAATAAACCTTCCGTACATATACTTACCCGAAATTGATAGTAAATTTATGATCGATACTGGCAGCACACGCTCCTTTATTAGCCCAGCAAAAGCATACCAATTTTTTGGCGAGTACATTAGGGGTGAAGCGTTCACAGTTATAAGCACGCACGCATCTAGCCACCATAATGAGGTTATTGAAATCCCCCTCATGCCTTCGTTCAATAGCTGGGACTGTCATAAATTGTATGTCTATGATGTAGACCCCCAATATGAGGGACTGATAGGAAACGACTTGCTACTCCAACTGGAAGCTGTCATCGATTTAAAACATAACAGTCTCAGGACAAGGACTGTAGATTTGCCAATAATGAGGTGTATGGGAAATCACGTCATCGAATTGAACCCGCGATCTGAGCAACGCGTAAAAATGCCGACAAACATGTATTCTGGCACTGCAATTCTAAATTTTAAACAATTTTGTGACGGTATAAGAATGCCAGATGCAATTGTAAATTGCGAAAATGGATATGCTACCACCATTATCCAAAACGCAACTGACAAGTTGAGGAAATTAGTAATTACAGGTCCGTTTGAGGTTGAAGAATTACCCAATGATAACATCGTAGGTGTGAATTGTCTTAATGACGTAGAAATGAAAGATATGCAAGTAGAAGATATATTGAATGACAATTTGACGAGACTTAGGCTAGACCACATGAACGAAGAGGAAAAGAAATGTATTTCTGAGTTATGTAATGACTATAAAGATATATTTTATAGTGATAAGCTTCCATTAAGTTTCACTAATCAGGTAAAACACTTTATTCGAACCAAAAATGAAGACCCTATTTATGTTAGACCTTATAGACAACCTCCAGTCCAAACACAAGAAATCAAATCACAGGTAGAGAAGCTTTTACAAAACAACGTGATTCAGGAATCACATTCTCCATGGAACGCTCCTGTTCACTTGGTACCAAAAAAAATTGATGCTTCAGGTGAACAAAAATTTCGCATGGTCATTGACTATAGACGTTTAAACGAAATAACAACAGACGATAAGTACCCCTTGCCTAATATTACTGACTTGTTTGATAAGTTAGGCAAAGCTAAGTATTTTAGTACTCTTGATTTAGCGAATGGTTACCATCAGATAGAGATTAATGAGGAGGATAGGCAGAAGACAGCCTTCAGCACGGAAGCAGGACATTATGAGTTCTTAAGAATGCCTTTTGGCCTAAAAACTGCTCCCGCGACCTTTCAGAGGGCCATGGATAACATACTTAGGGGGTTGCAAGGGTTGCATTGCCTTGTATATATGGACGACATAATTATTTACAGTACTAGTATGCAGGAACACATCAGAGATTTAAGATCTATCTTTAACAGGCTAAGACAAGCGAACTTAAAGGTTCAACTAGACAAGTCTGAGTTTCTGAGAAAGGAAGTACTGTATTTAGGACACACAATTACAGATCAGGGCCTTAAGCCAAACGATGATAAAATTAAAGCAATTTTAGACTATCCGCTTCCAAAAACAGTGACAGAAATCAAGAGTTTTCTTGGTCTTATTGGCTATTATAGACGATTCATAAAAGATTTTGCCAAAATTACAAAACCATTGACCAATTGTCTTAAAAAACGGAATAGCATATTAATAGATCAAAAATATTTGGATGCTTTCCACCAATGTAAGGAACTCCTTACGCACGCGCCCTTACTACAGTATCCAGATCCATCCAAACCTTACATACTTACAACGGACGCATCCGCCGTAGCTCTAGGCGCAGTATTATCGCAAGGAACTGTAGGGACTGATCTACCTGTTGCATACGCAAGTAGGACATTGAGCGAGACTGAAATGCGTTACAGCACTATAGAGCGTGAGCTTTTGGCTGTTATTTGGGCTATTAAACATTTTAGACCATACCTTTACGGCAATAAATTCACCATATATACTGACCATCGGCCCCTGGCTTGGCTAGATTCTATTAAAGAACCAAATAGTAAATTGACACGTTGGCGATTACGCCTATTGGAATATGACTATACAACTAAATATAAGGACGATAAACAAAACACGAATGCTGATGCTTTGTCACGTATTAAAGTAAATGCGTTAGATGGGTTAGATTGGTTAGATGATTCATCTTCAAATGAATCTATGAAGGTCCAATTAGATGAAAAAGAACAAAAATTACAAAAACACCTTCAGGAAATAACGGGAAAAATTGTAAATTTGGCAAAGAAGGAAAATGATCAGGAAACACCTATAGAGACAATCGTCTTGTCCGACGCATCTGACACGGAAGAAGCTCGTAATATTGACGAATTAGAACCTACTTGTTTACTTCCACCGCTTTCACATAGTTCGGAAGGAACAATCCATTCAGCTGCAGATTTGGAGTCTAATGGGATTCCGATTTTGAAAGAAGCTGTAGATACAAAACCTAACCAAATACTTATTTTTACTTGGCCTAGAAAAGAGATAAATGTAAAAGTTTTAAGTAGAGAGAATCAACGAATTATAGAAGCATTTTTGCCATTGAATAGCGAGGAATTAATTATAAAGTTCCTTAAGGAATACATCAAACCGAAAACAAAATACTTTATTTATTTTGAGGATCAACAACATCGAAAGGAATTTAACGCCGTTATTATTAGGTTGTTCAAAAAGGGTACGGTAGAGTTTTTTGAATGTACGGAAAGGGTTATATTAGTAGAAGACGAGAATGAGCAGAAAGCTATAGTATTGCAACATCATGAAGGGAAAACTTGCCATCGAGGTATAAAAGAAACCGTTATGAGAATAAAAAGAAATTATTACTGGAATAGAATACAAGAAGTTACAGCAGCAGTCATAAATAGCTGCGACGCTTGCAAAAAAATGAAATATGACAGAAAACCTATAAAACCAACTATAGAGCTGACTCAGACTCAGACATCTCCATTTCAGGAAATCTTTATCGATATATTTTCTATTGAAAATAGATCCTACTTGACTATAGTCGACGCTTTTAGTAAACTGGGTCAGGCTATTGAGATAGAAAATAAATCAACACCGGAAGTAGTACGTGCACTAATTAAATACTTTTCAACGTATGGGGTCCCGATGAAGATCAGTAGTGACCCAGGATCCGAGTTTAACAATAATTTGATGAAAGAATTGGCTGAAATGTATAAAATTGATTTACACATTTGCACTCCAAACAATCCCAATTCAACGGGTATTGTTGAACGTTTTCACTCTACTATTATAGAGATTTACAGACTTGCAAAATACGAACAGAAATGTACTGACGCAGCTTCTATAATGACGTACGCTATTATGGCTTATAATAACACTATACATTCAGCAACAGAATTAACTCCGTTTGAAATAGTTTTCGGACACACAGATTCTAGTAAACTATTCGATGGAGATTTTGAAAAATCATACATGCAGCAATTACTTAAAGATCATGCGAAGCGAACTAAATATCTATATCAGTACATTTCGGACAAACTAGTAGAGCGAAAGGAGAAAATTAGGGAAAAACGATTAGGAGAACAGGTTGAGTTAGAGCCAGGAGATGTAGTTTATACGAAAGATATAAATACAAGGAAAAGCAAGGACAAAGCGAGATACAAAAGGGCAATTGTTAAATCAAGATTAGAGCGAAATGTAGCGTCAGTGGAAATTGATCAAAAACATTCAAGGGTCCCTATTAAAAATGTGAAACACCCTTCACAGGTGGTGGCTGGTCGTACTGACCCTACTTCCTCAAAGCCGGGCCCTTCATCTGCAAAAGATTGAAAATAATCCAGGCATTTTACCTGTGAAAGAAGGACAAGCGTTCAGACAAACAGATAAGTGGTTAATAGTTAAGACCTTAGACTTAAGCGGCATAGGTAGTAATTTGGATTTTCACATAGTGAAATTCAATGAGTTTATTAGGTTAGTAGATAGCTATAAAGATTTTTCCCATGAATTTTTGGGCATAAAAACACAAGTTGAGTACGTACGGAACACAACTGTCGTGAAATTTCGCCAGTTAGCTCCGTTACATAGGTATAAGCGAGGTTTAGTTAATCCCCTTGTGTCACTTATTAAGGCTGTTTCGGGCAATTTAGACAACGAAGATGCTATTCGATATGATTCACTAATTTCAAGAATTAATTCAAAAGAAATGGCTACTGAAAGAAAAATCACGATGATCACCAAGATGTTGGACAAGTTCGAAAACAGTACAGAAACCTTACAAGAAAACATAATTATACTGGATAAACGTTTTAAGGTTATTGAAGACTTAATTAAACTGCAAAATTTTAAAGAAAACACCTGTCTCTATCTGACGTATGTGTCGAGTATGTTCGATATGTTTATAAGTACGTTTAGGACCATTTATATACAATTGAATGAGATAGAGACAGCGTTGGCATTCAGTAAGGTGTCTGTACTACATCAATCAATTGTAAATTCTTCAGAGCTCTTGTTATTACTGAAAGAAATTGAAGATGTACACGATTTAGTTTATAAGGTAAACGAAAGCAATTTATTAAAATTAGAAAGGGTTATTGAAGTAAAAGCTTATGTAAAACAGAACCAGATAACGTTCATTTTGGAAGTTCCTTTAATTGATAAATATTCTTACGATTATTATAAAATCTACTCATTACCTGTTTTTCAAGGTTCCTTGAATAAAACTGTTGTTGTTTTTCCTGAATTCCCATACCTTTTGGCGAAGGATTCGAAATACCTGCCAGTCTCAAAGTCATGCGAGAAAATTGCTGAAAACAACAAATTCCTCTGTCGTGACATGATGCAGTTTCCAATACTTACCTGTGCAGAGCAGCTCCTAGAGTTTCAGACAGACCCCACGTTGTGTGTACCATATGCTGTGGACATCGAGGACATTAAGGTTCAGAGGATTGGCTTAGATACTTGGATTATATTTACACAGAAACCAGCAATTTTGGCAGAAAAATGTCAACAAGAGAATAGTAGAGAATCTCTACATGGTACTTACATTTATACTACTTCGGAAGACTGTGAAGTATCTTTGGGTGAGCTGAAATTGGGATATCATAAGATGTTTGCAGGAAACCTTCAGTATAAAATAACACCGATTGTTGCTTTTCCCAAATTAAAATCCGTGAATATCACTTCACCGACAACGGTCAATATTAAGAACATCGATTTGGAGGAAATCAAGCATTTTTCACGTATACTAAAGCTACAGGAAAGTGAGATTAGTGAAAGTGAAAGTGAAATAAGTGTCGTAAATACCCGAAGCATTAGTTTAGGAACTGTTTTATTGTACTTAATTTTAATCATTTCAGTTATTTGTGTTTTACTTTATCGATATGTTTCGAAGCGAAATGATCGGATCAAAGCTCCCGCGAGACCCGATAATTTCGCACTTGAGGAGGGAGGAGTTATGCATCCAGCCGGTAGAGACATCGTAACATTAAATGCATAAAGTGCAAGCTTGCACTATTGGGCGGGCTCTACTGCGAATGCTTATCGCCTCGCCGTCGTCGCCCACGCGTGTCTGGGACGCGTCGATGGTACTTAGGACTTAAGTTGTTTTAATTAAATTGTCATTCGTATTGAGAATGTTAATTCAGGACTTGAACTATATGTGTAAAAATAATCATCCCAATCCGTCCAAACACTTTTCTTTTCTACTGTACTTTCCATTGTTTACGCAGGCTTGAAGAATTTCGTGCATAGCGAAACTTTTTAGTAGGTATTTTCTGAGTCGAGCATAGCGAAACTAGAGCATAGCGGGACTAACCGGATTAAACAAGCTCATAGACGTCTCTTCTCAAAAGTGATTTTATTGTAAATTTCCAATAGATTTCCTTTAATTAGTTTTTAAAAACATTTACAACGTTCCCGAATCCTTTACTAGGTTCAAAATGCATCGTATTCAAATGGCAATAATGTAAGACTGTTTGGATAATATATACTGGTACATTACAATCTTACTAATATTATAAACGCGAATGTTTGTAAACCTCTCTGTATGTATATACATGTACATTCGCATTTGATTTGAAAGTTTGTTGCTCTTTCACGCAAAAACTACTGAACGGATCCGACTGAAATTTTGCATACAGGTAGTTCTAGGCCTAAAATAACATAAAGGCTACTTTTTATCCCATCAATCAGTTCCCGTGGGATAGGCGTGCGAAGCGGCGGGTCGCAGCTAGTTTGTTTATAAAATTTTACAAATTTTCATCGATTTACTGGCGAATAACCCTTTGTAAAAATATGAGTCTGGTACATCGATCGTTTTCTACCAATATTAAATTACCTTGCCAGACCTAATCAAAGGCCTGGTAGGTATACTGAAGTCTGGAGGAAGGGAAATAGCAATCTAATCTGAAACTCAATTTTAAAAGGAAATGCTGTTTACGTCGTTAAATGTCATTTTGCGGATTTTCTTTGCGAGCCGCTTATAAAATTACGTTTTCATATTTTCCTTTCAGATTCGGACTGTGACCAAACTTTGTAATAACATCGCAGGAAGCAGTATTTTATTGATTTATCGTAAATACATCTTAGGTACACTGATTTCTTTACCATAGTCAAAATATTACTTTGGATTTTAATGTCCGACTAATTATGGTCACAAATGTTCTTTGTTTTTAAATCTTCAGACCTTGTGACCTAGCTGGCACATCCCGCATTAACTTTATTTATGATGCAAATTTGTATGCAAATTTCGTAGGATAGGTATCTACTAAGTAAAGATCCGATTTGAGTTCCCAGTACACAGAGTCGCAATTAAGGATGTATAAGAGTTAATAGTGATTATATATTTCCATTTTTTACTTGGTGAAAATTCTTGATAAGCCCTAATTACTGAAAGATTAAGGTCTTAATCGAGGTGTTACCCACAGAATGGACAACCGTTTAACTTTTGGTAAACGTGCTCTTGAGTGGAGATTGCGACTCAACAAACAAAGTAGCGATAAAATATGTAACAGGAGCTCACCCTCGGTTCAGGTGAATGACGATCTGCGAAAGACTGAAAGCAGATGCTTGATGCGTCAAGCTTCTCACTCGGAGGGACATGTTTCGAACAGTGGACTAGTATAGGGTGATGATCATGATGACTGAAGGATAAATTAAATAATGACGTACTATAGAATGCCAAAAAGAGGTTACTTTACGTACCTATACATTTATTCTGTCTAGAAACTGACTAAATACGCAATATTTACTTAGCTGTAGACAACGCCAAAATGATTGAATGTTTCAAGATGAAATTTTGATACAGGCTTCTAATTCCGGAAAAACACGTCCAAAGTCGCTATCGAAAGCAAATTTCACATACAATTATCGCAAAACAAAAGTTGCGTTTTGATGGTTACAACGTCTAAACTTCAAGCAAGTCCGGCCCCGTTGTGATGTGCTTTGTAATATCAGACGTAGCAGGCAGGGGCTAGGCTGCGTGGCAAAATGCCAGTGCGCCGCGATGTAATAACAGTCAACGAAGTGCAGTTCCCGCGATACCGAAATCTGTCGATAAATTTGATTGCTGTTTCGGCTCACGATGACTCTTTTTGCATCAGTTAACGCCAATAATGTAGTTTGGCGAACACTGTTATTGGATTTATGCTTGTTTACTCGTTTCGAATTGGATTCTCTGTATTCTTTATATTTAATGGTGCTCTCTCTTTGAGCACAACGAATATTATATACACAGAACTGAATTCGAATCGTAAAATGTAATTTAATTATGATTTATTACTGAATAAGGTGAATTCCCTTGAATATATTTTTATTTACTTGACAACTGTACCTACATTTTTGATGAATCCAGGGACGTGGTAAGTTCTTACGTTCAACTGTAGACCGTACCTACTAGTTCTATCGATGAATCCTATTCGAATAAATTGGCGTGTTTAAGAAACTTAAATTTCCGCTAAATAGCATTCATCTATGTCTCGAATGAAATCACCCTTACGTTCCCTGATCGAATATAAGTAAATAAACAATGCTGGATAATTCACACAGCACTATCTAGCCCTAAGATAAGCAGAGCTTGTGTTAGGGCTACTAGATAACTGATATACATAATACTACATACACTACGTAGATAGATATATTTTGGTAATAAACATAAAAACATCCAGAACGTGCGTTCTGCATGTCTTGATGTTGAGGGCTCAACAAATATCTGCAGATCGTACAAATATTTGTCCTGAGGCGGGAATAGAACCCGCAACCTCCTGCGTCGCACAGAGGTTGTCAAGAAGATCTATGTTCACGTTAAAAAAATTGAGATTACACTGGCGACATCTACAGCCAGTTTCTCGAACTCTAGTCCACATCCCACATCAGTTGACAAGGTAATTAACTTGACACACTGCCAAAATCAAGCAATCGTGCTGCACGAACGCTGATGATTAAACAAAAAAGCAAAATCATAGTCTTACGTAGACTTACTTTAATAAATGTTCTTTCATTTTGTATAATTTGTTAGATTTTATCGCGGAAGGTTTTTTTTTTCGCGGAATTGTTACCAAATTTTTTCATTCTTATATTTACAATGAATTTCCGCAAGGTAACCTGAATCTATTATGAATCATTGATTTGACAAGCGCTCGACCAAAGAAAAATCCCTAATTAGCGTTCCAGAAACCCATCTTCGTGTTTGACAAAATATTTCATCTCTATTTTCTTCAATGATTTGACAGACTTGTTAACGAATATCTGTTCAATAACAAAGTACGTAATCAACATTTAAGCAACACAAACGACACTTGATCAGAGATTTGATCATTGATTAGTTAATTTTATGATGAATATTATCTGCATTCTAGAAACCGGCTTTCAGTTATACATAATTTAGGTCTAAATAAATGTATGATACATGTATTAAACTGTGCTGTGTGGTGCTGGCATAGAATTTTCACCACACCAACTCTTTTCGCGGGTGCCGCTGCACGCGCCGCTGCACGCCCCGCGTCTTCGTAAACGAGGCCTTAGGAATCTAAGGCCCCGTTTACAAGGCACGCCCTGAAACCGTCTGTATCAAAAGATTTCCTTTTTGACAACTATGCAAATCATTTGAATTATTGTCATTTTAGCGGTCGGACAGCGACTAGCAAAATTAAATTAATTACACGTCCACAACACAAACAATGGCGGGATTTCTTAATATCAGTAATGTCTTAATGTATTTTCTACCATTATAATTATATCGATAAAAAATGCACTGATAAATTAGTAAATACATTTATGTTTATTTCCCTAACCTCAAGAAATTATATCGAGGGAAATTATTTTTTGGTTTGCATATAAACCATTACGACTTAGTTCTGTTCATGAATAGATTGAAACATTTATGAAATAATAGAATTGGTTATTAAATTGAAACATTTATGAAATAATAGAATTGGTTATTTCGTTTTTTTTTCTTGCCTTGATGCATTGTTCTTTGTTTAGTATTGACTACACAGAAACAGTTCTGTGTCTTATCTTAACTTTCTACATACCAAATTATTTGCAGTGTGAAGTAAAACAAGTATTATAGTACATGCATACATTAAAAAAACATACAGGCGGATAAGATACAGGTTTGGTTACTCTTTAATGTCCATAAATTTTAACTTGAATCGGATTTTTTAATCATACTATACTTTTTAAAATATATATTATATACTTTTTTATTACATACTAACTGAAGGTTAAAGAAAACTATATTATGTGAAGTTTGACCATAATTACACGAGTCGCTGCATCCGAAGAGATTTCGAATTATATTCGTACCAACTTTTTTTGCATACAACGATTCATTGTCAGACCCGTCCAAAGCGCTAAGTACATAGACTTAGAAATATTTGGAAATAGAAGGTCTCTAGAACCACACAATGCAACCACAGAATTGCTAAAAGTATGCCGCAAGCAGAACTTGCCGAAAGTTTCCCAAGATTTAACTAAAAGTAACGTTAAGCCAACTTTAACGCTAGACAGATCGATATCCATTTAATTCGTTGGGGAAGGACACGACACTAAACTTGTTCCTGCATTTAGTAGATACATCAAATCGCTTAAATCTTGTTTCACCTATTCACACTTTGGCTTCCGACATAACTATGTTTCAGACTGAACCTTTTAGAAACCAATTTGATTAATGGGAAATGTGAAAGCCCATCCGTGTTGGCTAAATTAGTGTGGAGTACCATGGTAACATTTTTTTTAGGCTTTGCCCATTGCAATTTTACTAGAGATCTTTAACACCCGCAGGTGGCAGGATCAGATCAGTCTTTTGAATCGTGTCTATATGGTAGAACATTTCCACGTTATTTTCAATCCTTTAGCATTGAAAATAACTTGGAAATGTTCCTGCTGGCTCAGAAAAAGTACGGGTTTTTAAAAATCCTAATCGCCAGATATTGGATGTACCTACTTACTATAACTGATGACGTGTATGCACTAGTTTTTATCCAAATTTAACTCTTTATTTTGGAGTTGAGGTGAGAGTGAGGCTTCTTCCATATCCCATAAGCATACTTATTTTTATAGCCCAGAACACTCTTTCAAATATATAATCAGAAATTCAAATTCTTAATTACGCTTCCCCTTCGTAATTTGCAGTTCCTGTAGATAGTTACTTTTTTGGTGCTTTCAAAGTAAACGCTTGTCCCTATTAAGCCACAATGAGACAAAAAATATGATAAAGCACCCGAAACAGAATGAAATGATGAGTGAGTACCTACCTAGACTGTCCTTTTGAGACTGTCAGTATGCAAAAACAATTATTTATTGCGCAGCTTCCCAGAGCACCGGGCTTCCGCTAACTTCCCGAGATGATTTATATTCGCATAACTGAACAGAACTTTCAAACCTTAAGCATTTTTGTGTGCATTACCTTATATTTTCTGAGTTTCGAACATTTTTAATCTCGTTGCGAGCTGTGATATATATTTACCTCAGTTTTAGCTCCCACAACCGAATATTGGCAGGTACAGATTTTGTATTGACGAATAAAAACAAAATCAGTAAATTACACAAAAAAAATATGTTAAGAATTATTACACTAGAGGAGACAATACAAATTTACTCAGTAATGTTTTGTAGCAGTCATGTTGTTATGAGAGTAAGTCAATTTTAAATTTTCACAGAAATATGTCATCTGTGAAAATTTCAACAGTCTAACTATCATGAGATACAGCCTGGTGACAGACAGTTCCGTTTATCCCTTGGGGTAGTGAACCCCAAAAATTACAAGCTTACGTAAGTATTTTTTTTAATTACAACGAGGGGTGGATTCAGCGTTCTCCTACTATGACTTCACTTTGGATTTAATACAGGTTAGAAAATCAATCTAATAAGCCAGTAAAGTATCGATTGTGACAAAAATGTTAGTGACTTAAAATATTACTCAGTTTATTGGAAGTAATACCTACGGTGCGAGCAAAAACTGCTGAAAAGAATAGGAAGGCCCACGTATATTGGAAAGTAAATGGATTCATGGATCTTATTAAAGATGCCAACTTCTGCCCGCGGCTTCGCTTGCGTATTTTCGGGGTAGTACGAGTAGTAGTCTTTAAGCTTAGTTATTGCCATTATCTAAATGTACGCCCAATTTTATCTGTATATGTTCCTTACTTTGGATCTATAAATAGCAAACAAAAATTGATATTTGTACAAACTTTCAGCTATATATTATTCAGCCAGCGTCTTGGGTACGGTTCTGGCTTCTTACAGTTGAGCTGCCTGTAGATTGTTTGCAGTAGGTAGTCTGCAATTAGCTCAATTGTTTCAATTTTAAATACTAGTTTTAATTTATTTTTAAAAATCAAATTTAGGAAGGCCAAATACCTTTTTATATGTTGACATTTTACGAGTATACTTTGACATTTTTATACGAACGGACATTATTTTACCTAGACATTATTCAGGACAGTCGTGTCGATAATTCTCTGAGTTTTTCGAGAGCTATACGAAACTATACCTATCTCTTTCGCCTGCTGCGTTCACTATAGTATTACCTACCAATGTTTGTAAACTATCATCAGTGTTTTACTACAGAATCTTTCGTATTTTGACGAATTCGTTATGAATATGAGCGCAATGCTCGAAGGAATGCGGAACGCGCGCGTCTAGACACGCACTCGCCAACACAAACAAGGTTCGTAGTTAACCAACTTATATTCTTAATGAAACCATCAGTGTTATTATTATCTACGCTATGGGTTAGTTACACTTTGTTAAGTAATACCTACGGTGCGAGCAAAAAATGCTGAAAAGAATAGGAAGGCCCACGTATATTGGTGCGAGTGAATTTTTTTAAGAAATCAGTGATTAGTAAAATTCGTCCGCTTAAAGCTGATTTTACTAATCACTTAACACTTACAAAAGTCGCTCGCACTTGCAACTTATTATTTGTATAAACCATATCAGGCTTTGGCTAAGGCACAACAATAAGGAAAAAAAGTCCAAGACAAAAAGGTTAGTTCTGCCAATACTTTTATTTTATTTAATCGTAACTTGAAATTTAAAGAGTTATTGTAAATAGTTTGTGACCTATTTCATTGGCTATAAAAGCAGGAAATCTACGGTGGTCAAAGCCACAGATGTACTAGGGATGCTAACGCATGTCAAAGGCCCTGCGTTCACTTGGCTTTTGTCCATCTCGTAGGTAACCTTCCCATTTCGTAATTAAATATTCGATGTGTAAGGCAACCTCGTGCCCAAAGTATTAGAATACTGCAGAGGAGTATTTTAATTCATCGGAAAGGCCTGTTAGATTCGATATCAGAAACTTTTGACAAATCAAAATAGCGTTCTAAACTTACTTAGGAGTAGAATTCAAATTCGAATCGGACGGTTTCGCTTCGGAAACGAATCGAATGAATTAAAATACCCCTGCTGGCAGGTAAACCTACTCACCTTTTAGAATATTAGAAGTCTAGGAAATAATCCTCGAGCAAGGTGGTCGTGATGACCTAGGAAACCTGGGAGCCTGGCAGATTCTGGGTGCAAGCTGATGACACGCTCATTAGAGGAGGCCTATGTCCAACAACGGACTATTATGAACTGATGCGGGTTAAATTGTCTAAGACTGATGATGATGGTGGGACGAAATTGGCTAAAAATAAACGTAGTAAAAAGTATAGTAACTTCTATCATTCATCTACTAGTTTTGTTTTGACGCAGAGCCTGACAAGTTTTGTACTTAAGAAACAAGCTGCTAGTGGAGTCGAATTTGTTTTTTTTTTTTTTGTTATTAGGTAGTTTAAATATAATTAACGCCGTTTTACCTTTTTATTATCATATTTATAATAATTTGGTTCCTTCAAATTAATCACACTAACATTATGAATGCGAAAGTTTGTATGGCTGTATGGATGGATGTTTGTTACCTCGCCACGCCAAAAATACTGAACGGGTTGAAATTTTGCATACATGTAGTTTTATTCTTGGAATCAAACATAGGCTAATTTTTATCCCACAAATCAGTTCTCGTGGGATAAAAATCACCTTTAAACGTTTCTACGGGAACAACGCGTGAACAGCCGCGGGGCGTAGATAGTTATTTCATAAATGTTTGAATCAGTAATCATTACAAACTAGTCATTTTAAACCATAAAAATAAACGCAAAAACACATATAACTAAAATAAATATAAAAATAGCTATTTATGAATTTAGAACAAAGTCAATTTACCACGCAGTTTTCTACAGGTTGGGGCAATAAGTTTTATTATAATGGTAGAAAATGCATTAAAACGTTACTGAAAATTGGAAATCCCGTCCATTTGTGTTTCGGATCGGACGTGTGGTTTTTTCACTTTTTCTAGGCATGCTTTCTCTGCGCCTGCTAAAATGACACTAATTCAAATGCTTTACATACATGCCGATGTTTCGATTTATTTATTTAGAGGGGGGAAAATCTTTTGATATAGACAGTTTGGCGAAAACTTTGATCGATGTTTTAAATAAATAATAAACTTCCAACAAAAACTCCCCAGAAAGTCTTTAAAACTTATTGTTTTCATCTCTTTTACTCTAGAAAGACGTGATGGATGTAAGTGTGATAGTGTGGAGAACATTTTAACACGTCATCAGATGGCACAAAAGTTGTTACATTAGGTACATCTATTTGAAACCGAGTTATCTAGTTTTCCTTCGTTACTTTTATCAAATAATCTAATCTATATTTATTTTTTCATATTTGTCACTTGCAGCATTAATTAACGTATAACTTTTTGATAAAATATGATATCGAAACTTTATGAATACGCGAATATATTGAAATTCGATTTTATGAAAATGTAATAAAGTCCATTTCCCAAAATGTGTTGGTTATTCAGTTTTCCAGCTGCAGCGGCGGGCGATATGTTAATTGAATTAGGTGTGATATTCATGTCACGAACCATCCTATGAGGACAGAGCAACATGTGTGTGACTGGAGTTAATTATGACTGATTGTGGACAACAATCAGTCAAAATTAACTCCAGGTCTTAGGTACATGGTTCACCGTAGGGTCTGGCAGGGGTAATATTATTAGAGATCGTTTATCGGGTATTTATGGTGAACCTTGTGTTTTTATTTTCCTACGTTGTTATATCAATAACAAAAGCTCTCTAATGTTATCAAGTGGCAAAAAGTTTACTAAAAATACCTATAGTTTTCGATTAACAAATAACTACAATTCACTTATTTTAACGATTCGACAAATGATTCCAAGAACCACACAGTACCTACGCCTTAGATAGATAAACCACTTTCCAGCGAAGGTAACCGAGAAATGATTTATTTTACCACTTTCCCAGCTAAGGTAGCTGGAGATATGATTTATCCGATAGATATTGTCAATATTGCGGCGGTAGTTTGCGCGACAACACAGGTTTGCTCAAGCTGCCTTGCATGGCCGGTTTCTACAGATACTTTTTTTGTTATTTTTTTCAAAATATAGGTATACTTAATATTACCGTAACCAGTAGGCTGATCAGCTACCTGTATGCAAAATTTCATCCCGATCCGTTAATATTATCCAGAAATATATAAAATTTATTATTTATGTATAAAATTATAATATGATATATAAAACAAAATATGAAATTTTAAAGGTGTAGTAAAATTTTCGCAATTAACTTTTGCAATTATGTTGACATAATAGCTTCAGCGCGGAACTTGTGTTTTTTCTAAATAAAAATCTATGCTATTGCATATTATTATGCTATCCCAGTCTAAGTATACATGTAGTCTTGAACTACATCTGTGAAATTTCAGCCTGATCCAGTCAGCTGAAGCGTGAAGAGGTTACAAACATTTTGGTAACATCCAAACTTAGACATTTCAGTTCAGTTCAGTTATTTATTGATATGAAAAAATTCTTACAAGTCAAACACATTATAGATATGTATATACTAAACAACTTATTGTACAAAAATAGTTCACACTAAGTACGTGATAATATTTCTTACCAAAAGTAAGTACCTATTACATTTTCTTATTATATTATAATATTTTATTTTTATTTTTATTTTAAGTGTGGATCAACGATATCGGCGTCCTCGAGTTTGTCTCCTAAGAATTCTTCTGCACTATAGTAGGCCCTGTCCACTAGAAATCCCTTTAGGTTTTTAGTGAATATAGCCGTCGATGCGGCACTAGTTATAGAGTCGGGCAGATTTTTATATATTTGACTCCTATATAGTCAATTTCGTTAATCTTATTGTGGGTAGCTGTTGTCGGTGACGATGCCTTGTGGGGTAGTTGTGGCCATCAGCCCACGTCGGGAATTCCTTAAGGTGACTTCTGACAAATTTAGCCGCTTGCAGAATAAACTCGCATGGCAACGTCAGTATTTTAGTCTCCTTAAAGAGCTCCCGAGCAGGATGGTCCCACTCGATGGCACACAGGATTCTGATGGCATGTTTCTGTAGACGGAACGGTCTTAGACGTTCAGCCGCTTGTCCGAAAAATTCTACACCATACGTCAATACAGAGTGGAAGTACCCGTGATACGCCATTTGCTTATTGTCGAGGTCGAGGCTTTCATTTAGGCGGGACAGTGCAAAGCACGCAGAGGATAACTTTTTGCAAGTTATGTCAATATGACGTTCCCACGTTCGTTTTTGGAAACCCAGGTACTTGACACTCTACGATGCGATGGGAACATTAAGTCCATTGCAAAGTACATCCAGTTTGCCTTTGTTTTTGTCCGTACTCAAGTAGAAATTGACAATGTTTAGTAACATTCCATTTGCGGAGAACCATTTAGGTTTTTTGATCGCATGATTGACTTTTGCGTTAAGAAGGCTATGGGATTCCGCAGATATTATGATACATCCATCGTCCGTATACATGACATATTCCGCTTGTGTGGAAGCCACGATCCGTCGTCTACGGTAGAAGTGAAGCGATCGCAGTCGCAGTTGCTTGGAGCTCGACTGACAAGTGCGTCCAGAGCACTGCATTTATTATCATGGCCAGTTTCTGAAGCTATTATCTGCCACACACCGTGGCGAATATTTTCAGATTTAGCAATTGTATTTATGAACTGCCTACGAGCAGATATTATTTCCAAGGAGTATTTCGTTTTCAAGTCTGCGAGTTTAAGTTCTAAGCACATAACGTTTTGTCGGTCTGCCAAGAGATATTTTACTGGCGGAGATTTGTTTATTTAATTCGTGGGCGCGATCGCTGATCCACACTTTTACATTATTTCGAATTGGATATATTTTCAACGGAAAGTGAATATCAAAGGGTCTTTAGTCGTTTCGCACCGCGAGCGGTTCGAACCGCGGTGCGAAAACCCCAAGCACTGTTTCTGAATAGGGCCATTCGCACCTTTTGGATTTTGTTTCATAGTAAAAAAAATACTTAGTGTGCTTAAGTTATTAATTTGTAACCTAAGAATTATTGTGCCTGACTGTACTTTAAGAGATGTGTAATTAAAGTACATTATTTTTGTCAGAATTCACCCATTCAAAAAGAAAACCGCATAGTTACTCTCTGCGATATGAATTGACTAATTCAAAAAAAGTTTTAGTCTATTCACACCGCGGTGCGAAAGAACCCATTCAAAAGGAACACTTGGGCGATTTGCACCGCGGTTCGAATCGCTTGTGGTGCGAAACGACTAAAGACCCATATCAAAAATGTGCTTTATGATTCTACTTACATTGTCAATGATAACGCTAAGGCATTGTGTTTTGTTCAATACATATTCCCAATCATGCAAAGAAATACTATTTTTTAAGTCATCTATTTTAATATCACTATAAACTCGTTTGAAAGCCACAGGATACGATTCAGATTTGTTAGGTAAATCAGCGGTTAGCACTACTCCGTGATGGTCGGAGATGTTCAGATCTATTAACTTTGCAGAAATACTCGAATTAGTGTGTAGATTAGTGTAGGCATGATCTATGCATGATTGTATCGTTAAGGCCCATACACCAGCGAAAGTGGCGCCCCCAACTATTATATCTTATTATTACGTTGAACGCAGGAATTTTTAAAAATCCTACGTTCAGTTTGTGGTATCTATTATAAGCTATTTATTAATGCCTCTGTAATAGTTTCATTTTGTAAAGCTTAGGAAGAGATACGAAGTTGCGCTTTTTGGCCACCAAACACTATTTTTGCATCTCCTCCTAAACTATATGAGATAAAATTGTAAAAGAGGTATTAAAAAATAGCTTATAATAGATACCACAAACTGAACGTAGGATTTAAAAATTCCTATTATAAACGTAAAAATATGATAAAATAGGAATTGCTGTCAGATTGGCTCGTGTATGCGCCTTAATATTCTAGTCGGAAATTTAACAATAGACTTCAATCCGACAGATTTTAGAAAGTCAGATAAATGTTTAGTATATTTAGTTTTAACTAGTAAACTAAAGTTTATGTCCCCAACAATAATTACTTGTTTATTTATTGTATTTGCAATATCTGTTATTTAATTTAATTTTGCAAACAAAATGTCAAAGTCACCCGAGGGAGGCCTATACAGACATATAACAATTACGCCCAGTTCTATACACTCAATAACACATATTTCACAGTGGGATTGGATAGATAAATTAACAAATTCCTTTATTTCAATGGCAGCGACTGTTTACAGTAGATACATACACCACCGCCATCTTTAGACGGCCTTCCATAATGGCTAACTAATTTGTAGTTTAAAATATTTACATTAACTAACCCCCGGTTTCTCGAACGCTTATTATTTTGACAAATTGTTGACAATTTGTCAGGCTTTACGTACACGCACTGCTTTTATTACTCGAGTGGTTTTTTTTGCAGAATTCTGTAACTTAATGAAAGTTTACTAGCGGAAAAATATGAATGTTTGGAGCACTATAAAGTTGTAGGTAGCTAAAATAGCAAGGAATTTTATTCGTCGTACGTGTAAGCTACGTTAAGCACGCAGGTTATATTCCGCGAGATTAAAATTCACGCTGTCAGATTCCTCAGTGCGTATATAACAAGCCGTTGACTATCCATTCAATGTGACAAGCGTTCGAGAAAACGGGGGTATGTCATCTAAATTTAAAAAGTGTTCTGTCAAACATAAAATGTCAAATTCATTATTATTAACTTGCAATATACATTAAAATTTTTTCGTTTTTTTCAATTTCTAATTCTATGTATATTTTGATTTAAGATTTTAAATGATTTATTGGTCGACTTTGTCACGCGTTTAGGTACATGTACACTTAACTGGCTTACGTGGGCTATTTCTAATTACATGGACAGTAACTGTGGAGAAACTGCAATAGTTTTCATACATTATTTTTGATCTCTTTGAGTCACCACAAGGTGGTTTTCTAAAAAAAAGTTACAGTCATTCCTGGTGAATGGTTTGCTATTAAAGATCAGTATCTATCCAGATAATCATATCATTATATGAATAATTAACGCTTTTTCTCGCGTAGTGGTATGGTAGAGTAGTTATTTGGAAATTTAACTTTCGTCTTGAACTTACCTGTTTAACGTACTTTACACTCTCTATGTTATGATGGTGGAAATCGGACGCAATGAAGATGACAAATTTATGATGTTAAGGCTATCGCGTTTTATAGTTAATATATAAAAATAAACAAAAATACTCAATCGTTAACCTCTATCACTGCCCTTTCTCGAACAGAAAAAACTCACCACATGATTAAGCACTCACTTGACAAAAGCATGTCTTAACGCAATCTCATTTCAGTCGGGATTCTCTCAGTTAATTAATTTGTGCCTCTGGGTATTGAGGACCCGCAGTTAGTATATAATATATATAGTTTAGTATATACCTAAAATAAGCTTTATAGGAGCGGTTGTTGTGACACACTGAGACGACTTAAGTATCCTTTGAATGAATTCTGTGTAAGGTTCTCTCATGTTTATCGGAAAATGCATTGAAACTGTTGAAAATCAATACGGATTTCACTATTGAAAGAGACTTGCAAGCCGTTTATGCTTCACTGCATTTGCTACAGAGAGCAAACAAATATCTTGCTCCTGTTTTGTTAAGCCTAGAGGTATAGGGGTGGCAAGGAAAGGCTGTATTAAGACGAAAGGGGTGATTCTGGACATCGAGGGTGACTGCGTATGTTCCATGATATTTTGAATATAATATCTTTAATGGAAAAATATTTATATTTCAACCCGATCCGTTCAGTAGTTTTTGCGTGAAAAAGCAACAAACATATATGTTCACAAACTTTCGCGTTTGTAATATTGGTTGGATTAATCTATGAAGATTGAAGAGCCTTCATATGACATGGCTCTTGGTGCCCTGGAGCTCCCAAAGAGTTCTAGCAGAATAGATCAAAGACTTGTGAAATTGTACCATCGCATTGTATGATTATAAGTTGATTTTCTACTTGAATTCTCGGCATTCTTTATGTTTAAGAACCTTGGTAGGTAAAATAAAAAAACCTCCTCAACCTCAACCTCAACTGCCTGTATTGGTCCACTGCCAGACGCAGACCTCCCCCTGGTAAGCGATTTATTGGCATTCGTCTCATGGGGTAATGCCCATAATCCCCACGCTGGGCATCCGGGTTGAGACGTGCAGTCCGTGTATGCGCTCTTATACATAAGCCAACAATGCGCTTATCAAGGGGAGGCCTGCGTTTAGCAGTGGACCAATACACGCTGTTTAGGTTGAGGGTTGCTGTTGAGTTGCTGTTCAGATCGCGGGCCAAACGAAGACTTTTGACGCTAATTCATAGTTCGAGGCGGTAAATAAGTTACTTTCACCCGAGGTAAATACTGTGCTTTTCATTACTAATAGGAAAATACAAACAAATAAAAGTTAAAATAAGTTAAAAAGTAAAGTAAAAACAAATAAGTAGTGAAAGAGGTAGATGAACAAATATATAATAAATAATTATAAAATATGTAATCAAAAAAACTGATATTATATTGTTCTTTTACCTAGACTTTTGCAAGAGGAAGATATTGCTCGTATCGATGATGCTGTTCTTTGTTGTCAATAATTAATATTTAGAATTTGTTTTTGCTGTGGTGTACAGTAAAAAGATAACTACTTTAGGTATAACTGTGAAATATTTAAGTAAAAGCAAATTTGAGAACGGCAAAATACATCAATATGTATGAGATACCTTCGCATAAATCCGTGCGTCCGATGAAAATTGTATTAAAAATATGAATTGGTAAATTCCTGAAAATATTGTTAATTTACAAGATTCGGTTACGGTGTAGGTACTGTGTTGGTAGATTATTTAATGTTAAAATTTTTTAGATACTTATTTGACGACCTATTTGACGTGGCGGGCGAAAGCTCCGCCTGCGGCGCAGGAGGTTTCGGCTTCAATTCCCGCATTTGGACTAATGTTTGTACGATCTGCAAATATCAGTTCCGGGGGTTCTCAGTATTTTCTAATTATAATAACAAAAATATGTCGTATCCAACATGAACGGAGGCGTTGCGAAAGCTAACTTCACAGCGCGCGGTAATACACACTGTGATTCTCCGCAACATCTTTATATTTGCCTGAAAATGGACCAAAATCCTGACGCCCCGTCAAATATGTTTATATCTATCAAATGTATTATGATAAGTATATCAGTCATCTATTACCTACCCATCACACAGGCTCAGCTTAGCTTGGGCTAGATGATGCTGTGTGGATTGTCCAGCATTATTAATTTATGATTTAAAGTTTGATGCCAGCAGTGATAAGTAATTTTATGGGGACCAAGCACTATTTTCAAAAGACAATATGACTTAAAAAACCGGCCAAGTGCGAGTCAAACTCGCGTACGAAGGGTTCCAGAAAAACGGCAAAAAAATAATGTTTGTTGTATGGGCTCCTATAATTATATATAAAATAAATATCGTAAATATTTATTTTATACTGTTTTTTAGTATTTGTAGTTATAGCGGCAACAATCAACCTAAATAGAACGGACCTGCGTATCCTGGTAGGAACTTTAACAGGTCACTGCCCTCTGAACAATTACTTATTCACCATCGGAGCAACGGACAGCCTTCTCTGCAGAGGGTGCCTCAGCGACGACAAATCAGCTGCCCACGTAGTCCTGGAATGCGAGGGAGTAACAGCGCAACGAACAGAAATTCTCAACTTGCCGAGGTCACACCGCGAGGCCTGTGAAGATCCCAGGAAGATTTTGCACTTCTGGACGGAGTAAGGCTGGCTATGCTAGCGTAACGCATAATGGACCGAATGAGAGTCCAAATGCGGAAATAGGAGTACTTGCACCTTAACCTTACCCTTATAGCGGCAACAAAAATATCATCAATCGCCATACAAATTTTCCCCAGAACCAGTGGACAAGTGGTTATGCTTTCTGTGTTCTAAAAATAGTTGATGTATATCTAATTAAAATACGGACACTTATTTTAAGCAAAATAATTTCGGAATTTGAGGTTTTGAGGTTATGATTATTTTTATGAAAATATTCGTCACCTTATGCTACGGCCACATTGCAAACGGCAAGATTCGTTTTCGCGTTGTCGTGATAAAACTTCGTGTTCTGGTGGAACTTCACATGGCTATTTGTGTTCGCTATTAGGTGTTTGTTGTGTGTGGCAAAATACACTGAGCTGAACGCAAGGTTATATATATATATATATACCAACAATATGTACGTGCTACAACTTGCAGAGGCATTTTATTATTTAAATGCATGTTACTATTACATGCTGCATAGCTGTGTGGTGCTGGCTTAGAATTTGCACCACCCCATCTCTTCTCGTGGGTGTTGTAAGAGGCGACTAAGGGATATCCACCGGAGGGCGGGCAGCAGCGCCCCCTGCAGAACAATTCTACCACCGAACTGCGATCCCCAACTCGCATGACCAGCGTGGGGATTATGGGCAATACCCCCCATTAGATAAACGCCAACAAGGCGCTTATCAGGGGGAGGCCTGCGTAATATAGGCTGTTGAGATTGAGATTACATGCTATGCGTCAGAAAATACAAGGTATTGAAACGACCATGGAGAGCAAGGCGCTGGTGGATGCTGACTATGCATAAAAATCGAACGTATTTGACTGCTTTGATGTGCCTCGAGAAACTGGTAACGCGTATTTGGTATTGGCCTTATTCGTCAAATAGGCAAATAAGGCGTACACTTTGTCAAACAAACTGTTCACACATGGTAACTGTTTGCCAAATGTGCCAAATACACAAATATAAATAGCCATATGAAGGGCCACCTTATAATCTACGATGTAGTGCTGGGTCACATTGGAATAAAACTTCGCAACATCGTAATAATCTAGAATTTATTTATACGGAAAAATGGAAAAGGCGGTTGCGCTTGTTAAAATTAAATCTTCTTTTAGCAGTCAGCGGAGTCTTAGTAATGGGGTCCCGTTTTACCCTTTACGGAACCCTAAAAAACAGGCCATGAACACATGAATTTTAAATAAGTGTTTATGTGATATTTTATATTGAGGGCATTCCAGACTATCGACAGATATAGATTATTATGTGTCTTTATTTATGACTGCTCAAGCTTAAATTGATGACAAAGCAACCTCTCATAGAGCTTGCTCAGTCAAATATCAATTGCATTTAATGCTATAGAAAAGCGATCAAGCTTGAATTGATATTCAGGCCTGATCGCTTTTCTATGTCATCATATCATTCATGCGTTTGCCAATTTAATGCCATAGAAAAGCGATCAAGCTTGAAAATCAATTTACGCTTGATCGCTTTTTGTACGAGCTGTACAGATTTAGCTAACTAAAAAGAATGCGATAAAAGTGGATAGCGCACGTCTGCTACGTGATCGTGTATTTTACTTAGTTATAGCTTAAACATCGATTAAACACTCTCTTGCTAGAAGTTTGGTTGTATTATTCTCCCTGGAGATCAACCCTTGTCAGCTCGAAGCTATAAGGGAGCAACTCTTAGCTTCTTCTCAGCTCATAGCTACCTCTAGCTCATCTCAGCTTACTTACTGTTAGGCAAACTGTCGAAAAATGTGGTCCTTCGAGCTAATGTTAGCGGGACTTTACGGAATACGCGTTCCTTCGGTTCCGCGAGCGCAACCAGTGCACTGTGACGACGCCAGTCTACGTGTATCAGCAGCTCCAGCTTACAAGTAAGATCTTTTTATTTACTTGATAACTCAGCTACCATGGTCGACTACGAAGCCATCTTCAACCGCCAAGCGGAAATATCTACAGAACTTCAGCGCATAGGAACCAACTTCGAAAAGGATTCTGCCAACCGGAAGACCTCGGCGCGCGGCGTAGCTACGATTAGACGCTTTAGATAACCTCTGGGGAGAGTTCTGTCAGAATAACACTAATTTAGCTAACCTACCAATCAAAACGCAAGGGTACTTTCAAGATGATATTTACGACGGTATTCAGACCTAAAATAAGCTTTATAGGAGCGGTTGTTGTGACACACTGAGACGACTTAAGTATCCTTTGAATGAATTCTGTGTAAGGTTCTCTCATGTTTATCGGAAAATGCATTGAAACTGTTGAAAATCAATACGGATTTCACTATTGAAAGAGACTTGCAAGCCGTTTGATATTATATTGTTCTTTTACCTAGACTTTTGAAAGAGGAAGATATTGCTCGTATCGATGATGCTGTTCTTTGTTGTCAATAATTAATATTTAGAATTTGTTTTTGCTGTGGTGTACAGTAAAAAGATAACTACTTTAGGTATAACTGTGAAATATTTAAGTAAAAGCAAATTTGAGAACGGCAAAATACATCAATATGTATGAGATACCTTCGCATAAATCCGTGCGTCCGATGAAAATTGTATTAAAAATATGAATTGGTAAATTCCTGAAAATATTGTTCATTTACAAGATTCGGTTACGGTGTAGGTACTGTGTTGGTAGATTATTTAATGTTAAAATTTTTTAGATACTTATTTGACGACCTATTTGACGTGGCGGGCGAAAGCTCCGCCTGCGGCGCAGGAGGTTTCGGCTTCAATTCCCGCATTTGGACTAATGTTTGTACGATCTGCAAATATCAGTTCCGGGGGTTCTCAGTATTTTCTAATTATAATAACAAAAATATGTCGTATCCAACATGAACGGAGGCGTTGCGAAAGCTAACTTCACAGCGCGCGGTAATACCCACTGTGATTCTCCGCAACATCTTTATATTTGCCTGAAAATGGACCAAAATCCTGACGCCCCGTCAAATATGTTTATATCTATCAAATGTATTATGATAAGTATATCAGTCATCTATTACCTACCCATCACACAGGCTCAGCTTAGCTTGGGCTAGATGATGCTGTGTGGATTGTCCAGCATTATTAATTTATGATTTAAAGTTTGATGCCAGCAGTGATAAGTAATTTTATGGGGACCAAGCACTATTTTCAAAAGACAATATGACTTAAAAAACCGGCCAAGTGCGAGTCAAACTCGCGTACGAAGGGTTCCAGAAAAACGGCAAAAAAATAATGTTTGTTGTATGGGCTCCTATAATTATATATAAAATAAATATCGTAAATATTTATTTTATACTGTTTTTTAGTATTTGTAGTTATAGCGGCAACAATCAACCTAAATAGAACGGACCTGCGTATCCTGGTAGGAACTTTAACAGGTCACTGCCCTCTGAACAATTACTTATTCACCATCGGAGCAACGGACAGCCTTCTCTGCAGAGGGTGCCTCAGCGACGACAAATCAGCTGCCCACGTAGTCCTGGAATGCGAGGGAGTAACAGCGCAACGAACAGAAATTCTCAACTTGCCGAGGTCACACCGCGAGGCCTGTGAAGATCCCAGGAAGATTTTGCACTTCTGGACGGAGTAAGGCTGGCTATGCTAGCGTAACGCATAATGGACCGAATGAGAGTCCAAATGCGGAAATAGGAGTACTTGCACCTTAACCTTACCCTTATAGCGGCAACAAAAATATCATCAATCGCCATACAAATTTTCCCCAGAACCAGTGGACAAGTGGTTATGCTTTCTGTGTTCTAAAAATAGTTGATGTATATCTAATTAAAATACGGACACTTATTTTAAGCAAAATAATTTCGGAATTTGAGGTTTTGAGGTTATGAGTGGGAGAGATGGCGCTGCCGTCACGTAAACATCAGCTCCGTGCAAATTAATTGCGAATAATACTAAATCTGTTCAAAAAGTGAAAAAAACTGCTTAACAACTTAGACAACAATACAATGCGTATGTACTAGTGTTTCCTGAAAGAACTAAACAGTTGCTCTTGTGAAAAGTGAACATAACAAACCCGAGTGAGAACTTAGTAATTCATAAGAACTTTTATCGATAACAAATATAGAATAACAGTGAACGTACACTAAAGTAAACACCAGACAAACTGCCTAACAATCACAGTGAAAAACCAAAACTCGTAAATAATAACGTTAAAACCGAAGAAATAACAAATTAATTCTCAAAAATCAAACATAAAAATAATGACGGTGTTATGAAATTTAAGTGACTCATACGGCTAACGTTCTCATTATTCAAACTCCGGCACCACTCTCAACAGCAACTATAAGTAGAGGGCTTACAGACAAATCCTCTATTTCGACCCAAATACTAATGCCTCAATGGCCGAGTTAGAAGTGGCATGGCCTTAGAAGCGAGAGGTTGGGGGATCGAATCCATGTAATTAGCTCTCTTTTTGCTCTAATATTTTTTCAGACATACTCTCATCGGTTCGATTCCCTGGGCTAAGGATATTTTCTGCTCAATTCAAAGCTCAAAATGGAGTCGGACAATGTTACTGTAAGAAAACGCAACAAAACAAGTTATGACTCTGACGCAGAATCGTTATTTAATACGACTATGCTAAGTCTACCAGACACATCTATTGACTGCAGCGAGAGTATAAATGAGCTGAATGAAAAAATTGGAAGCCTAAGCACCGAGTTATTAAGTGCTCATAAAGAAATTGAAAACCTTAACACTGAAGTCACTTCTCTAAAGTCTGAACTTCACAGATGTCTGAAATTAATCGACACATACAAAAAAATCCATACACCAAATCAAACACCAAAGTCTGGGCGAAAAATCAAAACTCCGCAACAATTTAGGACCCCACTTAAAAATCCTCAGCTTACATCTGGCTCAAGAAAATCTGTAACACCATCACCCTACAAAGCAAGAGAAGCTCTGCAGCCTTCAACTACGCCCAGAACCCAAGAAAATCAGGAATTTTCAACTCCACTCTCAGATATAACATGTACTAATGTCTGTAATTTCAGACCACAAGAGGATTTGAATCTTATTGAACCCACAGTTACCATCGGACAAACGAATCCCTTGAATGAGTCAACTGCGAGTACCAAACCACTACAGTCAGCTCCCTCAGAATCGGCGCACTGCGAGTCGATTTTCTGCAATATCCTGGAATCTCAGATCACTTATGATCAAGCTGCACAACAAGCAAATGTGATAGCGCCTGGAATCGCAGTTACCATCGGACAAACGACGACATCCCTGAAGGAGTCAACTGCGAGTACCAAACCACTACAGTCAGCTCGCACAGAATGGGCGCAACGTGAACGTCAAAGGAGAATTGTAGTTATTGCTGATGACCAGGGACGTAGTATCCAAAATATATTTCAAAAACTAGCCGGCCAAGAGTTCCTTGTCACCTGCTGCTGGAAACCAGGAGCCACCACCCGCGAAGTATTATCCGCCGAAAGAAATCTTGTATCGTCATTAAACATGAACGATTTTGTTATTGTTATGGTAGGAACAAATGATAAAAATCCTATTGATTTTAAATATTCAATAAGAAATTTTGTCGAGAATGCCAGTCAGACAAACATTTTAGTCTCAGAGATGCCATACAATGATTATCTTAACCAGAAAAAACTAAACTATGAATTGGATTTTTTATGCTCGAAATTTAGTAACACTAGCTTTGTTAAAATAAACGGACATTATTATGGTCCGCGTCGTATTTCTTTAGTACTGCAGAAATGCCGCTTACTACTTAGGGAATTGCTTCGTTTGGATTATTTGATAAAATTTAATGAACATCAAAATAGGTTGAATTGCCCTACGCCTAACTCTCCCACGCTTGTAGACAAGTGTACTCAAACCGAGTTCTCCAACTCTGAACCGAATTCTTCAGAGAGCAGTAACTCGTTTTTTCGTCTATAAACGAATACACTTGATGCATCAAAACCTAAATGGTCTACTAACTAAATCAGATTTGCTGACAATTTCCATGGAATCCTTAAAAAACACTATAGATATATTGTGTATAACCGAGCATAATATGATTAATAATGACTATAAACTACTTAACATACCAAATTTTACCCTCGGATCACTCTTTGCACGGAAAAATAGATATGGAGGCTCCTGTGTAATCGTCCGCAATACACTTAAATTCAAGAATATCGATGAAATAAGTCGATACAGCTATGAGGGGATTATAGAGTGTTCAGGAGTAGAGCTGATAGATCACGGAATCTACATAATATGTATCTATCGCCCGCCTAGGTCCATCATAGAAGATATCGATAGATTTTTTAATAACTTTACTGCCCTTCTAGATAAATTATCTCGTGGAAAAAAGAAAATCATACTCTGCGGTGATTTTAACATAGATGTAATGGTTAATACTAAAAATTCAAAATATTTCATGGAAATCTTATCAACCTACAATCTAAAGCTAGCGCTAAAAGAAGTTACAAGGCCTAAGTCTGGAAAATGCATTGATAATTTTATCTACAATATTAAGGGCTGCAAGTGTGAAATTATTGAATTAGCTTTATCTGACCACACAGCTCAAGTATTATCCTGTCCAGTAAAACCAAGTTTTATTTTTAATCATTGGTATATTAAGAGACGTGACTATAGTCGAGAAAATATTCTTAAATTTGAAGAATGTATTAACTCATTATCTTTCTGTGACATTTTTAATTCTGATATACCTAACACCGCCTTTGACATGTTTTATGAAATGTTTACATTATTTTATTATTTGTGTTTTCCGTTATTACGGATGAAAATATCAGCTCAGAGGCGCCCTAAATGGATCTCTAATGGTATACGCAAATGTTGTAAACGTAAGCGTCAACTTTTGTGGAAGTACAGAGTATCTCCTACGGAAACTAATAAAAATAATTATAAGGGTCTATCATCAAGACTAAATCGCATTATAAAATTGACTCGGAAAACACATAACAATCATTATATTAATATATCTCGTAATAAGTGTAAGGCTACTTGGGACATCATAAAGAATTCGAAATTTAACCTTCCAAAAGAGGAAATCCAACAAATACAAGTCGATGGCCATACAATTACAGACCCATTAGAAATTGCTAATTCATTTAATGATTTTTTTATTGACCAATTAACTACATCTGACAAAACTGGTATAACTTATAACTCTGCTCAATCCCGCTCATTATACATGACTCCAATTATTCCAAAGGACATTTTTAACGTGATCAAAAACTTAAAAAATTCGAAAGCAACAGGCTACGACGAAATATCGACACATATCGTAAAACAGGTTGCCGAAAAAATATCACCTGTTTTATGTCACATCGTAAATTTATGCATTGAGAAGGGTATCTTTCCAGATAATTTAAAAATTACTATTATTAAACCTATATTTAAAAAGGACGATAAAACTAACATGGCATGCTATCGACCGATTGCACTGATTCCAGTGTTTTCAAAAATAGTTGAAAAGATTATTAACGTCAAACTCTATGACTTTTTTGAAAAAGAAGAATTATTTGCGAATGAACAGGTAGGATTTAGGAAAAACAAATCGATTAACCAAGCGGTCTATAGTTTTTTGAATACAGCAATGAAAGCTATAGATAATAACTCTATAGCATGCGCCCTATATATGGATCTTACAAAGGCATTTGATTATGTAGATCACACTATTCTTATTGAAAAACTTAACTCATATGGTGTTAGAGGAAACGTATCTAAGCTTCTAGAGTCGTACATAAAGAACAGAAAACAAATGACTCAGATCACTAAAATATGTCTAAAAACTAGAACAGAACTAAACTATCTGTCTAAACTTAGGAGTGTTAGTACAGGAGTTCCACAGGGCAGTGTGCTGGGACCCTTACTATTTATAATGTACATCAACGAACTACCTAAAGTTGCTAATCATCAGACTGTTATGTTTGCGGATGATAGCACAATACTGTTTACTGGTAAATCTAAATCTATTGTTGAAAATGATATAAATTATACCCTGACAAATATAATTAAATGGCTAAATTCAATAAATCTAAAAATAAATTTGACTAAAACAAATGTGATGATTTTTAGAAATCGAGCTATTAGAATAAGTGACATTGACATTAATTATTTAGGAACTAAACTAAACCATATTGACTGTACAAAATTCTTAGGATTAAATATTGACTGTAACTTTAGTTGGAATTCTCAGGTGGAAAACCTGAACACAAAACTATCTCAACAATCGTATGCGCTCTACATGCTATCTAAAGTTACAAATATTCCCACCGTTATTACGGCCTATCACGGATATGCCGCATCCATCTTAAGATATGGGGTTCTATTCTGGGGCAATTCAACTGGCAAAGAATCTGTATTTAAAGCACAAAAGAAATGCGTTCGCTCAATATCCGGCATCAAACAAACTGAGAGTTGTAAACCGTTCTTTACTCAGTTGAAAATCCTAACTTTACCATCCGTATACATCTTTGAGACTGCAGTGTTTGTAAAATGTAATTTGAACCTGTTTGACACGCTCAAATGTAAACGCCTTAATAGCAAAATTCGTTGTCCTGTAAATAAGTCGGCACTTTTAAATAAGAGTATATTCTGTATGGCACCTCGTATCTATAATCACCTACCGACAAGAATTAAAGAAATAAATACTATTCATATTTTTAAACATAAATTAAAACAATTATTAATTGATAAGGCTTATTATAGTGTTAATGAATATTTTATGGATAAATTCTAGAATAAGATAATTCTTTTACATATTATTAATAACTAATTTAGATATTGACATTGTATTAATTTGAACACTGTATTTATTAGAACATTGTATAACATACATTTACTGTGACATTGCATGCTTTAAAGCTGATCATGGTTGTGCACACTCTATTTTAATCTTACATCTCTGTTACCCATGTTTCGCAAAATAAATGAATTTGATTTGATTTGATTTGATTTGATTTGATATGATTATTTTTATGAAAATATTCGTCACCTTATGCTACGGCCACATTGCAAACGGCAAGATTCGTTTTCGCGTTGTCGTGATAAAACTTCGTGTTCTGGTGGAACTTCACATGGCTATTTGTGTTCGCTATTAGGTGTTTGTTGTGTGTGGCAAAATACACTGAGCTGAACGCAAGGTTATATATATATATATACCAACAATATGTACGTGCTACAACTTGCAGAGGCATTTTATTATTTAAATGCATGTTACTATTACATGCTGCATAGCTGTGTGGTGCTGGCTTAGAATTTGCACCACCCCATCTCTTCTCGTGGGTGTTGTAAGAGGCGACTAAGGGATATCCACCGGAGGGCGGGCAGCAGCGCCCCCTGCAGAACAATTCTACCACCGAACTGCGATCCCCAACTCGCATGACCAGCGTGGGGATTATGGGCAATACCCCCCATTAGATAAACGCCAACAAGGCGCTTATCAGGGGGAGGCCTGCGTAATATAGGCTGTTGAGATTGAGATTACATGCTATGCGTCAGAAAATACAAGGTATTGAAACGACCATGGAGAGCAAGGCGCTGGTGGATGCTGACTATGCATAAAAATCGAACGTATTTGACTGCTTTGATGTGCCTCGAGAAACTGGTAACGCGTATTTGGTATTGGCCTTATTCGTCAAATAGGCAAATAAGGCGTACACTTTGTCAAACAAACTGTTCACACATGGTAACTGTTTGCCAAATGTGCCAAATACACAAATATAAATAGCCATATGAAGGGCCACCTTATAATCTACGATGTAGTGCTGGGTCACATTGGAATAAAACTTCGCAACATCGTAATAATCTAGAATTTATTTATACGGAAAAATGGAAAAGGCGGTTGCGCTTGTTAAAATTAAATCTTCTTTTAGCAGTCAGCGGAGTCTTAGTAATGGGGTCCCGTTTTACCCTTTACGGAACCCTAAAAAACAGGCCATGAACACATGAATTTTAAATAAGTGTTTATGTGATATTTTATATTGAGGGCATTCCAGACTATCGACAGATATAGATTATTATGTGTCTTTATTTATGACTGCTCAAGCTTAAATTGATGACAAAGCAACCTCTCATAGAGCTTGCTCAGTCAAATATCAATTGCATTTAATGCTATAGAAAAGCGATCAAGCTTGAATTGATATTCAGGCCTGATCGCTTTTCTATGTCATCATATCATTCATGCGTTTGCCAATTTAATGCCATAGAAAAGCGATCAAGCTTGAAAATCAATTTACGCTTGATCGCTTTTTGTACGAGCTGTACAGATTTAGCTAACTAAAAAGAATGCGATAAAAGTGGATAGCGCACGTCTGCTACGTGATCGTGTATTTTACTTAGTTATAGCTTAAACATCGATTAAACACTCTCTTGCTAGAAGTTTGGTTGTATTATTCTCCCTGGAGATCAACCCTTGTCAGCTCGAAGCTATAAGGGAGCAACTCTTAGCTTCTTCTCAGCTCATAGCTACCTCTAGCTCATCTCAGCTTACTTACTGTTAGGCAAACTGTCGAAAAATGTGGTCCTTCGAGCTAATGTTAGCGGGACTTTACGGAATACGCGTTCCTTCGGTTCCGCGAGCGCAACCAGTGCACTGTGACGACGCCAGTCTACGTGTATCAGCAGCTCCAGCTTACAAGTAAGATCTTTTTATTTACTTGATAACTCAGCTACCATGGTCGACTACGAAGCCATCTTCAACCGCCAAGCGGAAATATCTACAGAACTTCAGCGCATAGGAACCAACTTCGAAAAGGATTCTGCCAACCGGAAGACCTCGGCGCGCGGCGTAGCTACGATTAGACGCTTTAGATAACCTCTGGGGAGAGTTCTGTCAGAATAACACTAATTTAGCTAGCCTACCAATCAAAACGCAAGGGTACTTTCAAGATGATATTTACGACGGTATTCAGGAATACTACATCAACACTCGTGCAATTATTGCAGCGTTTGTACCGACCAAGGTACAGTCAGCGTCAGGGTCAGGTATAGGTACAGGTCCTGCGGACATTACAGCCGATACTCATGCGAACTCAAGCAAAGTAGACGAACTTTTGTCCCTACAACGGGCAAATTTTATAGCTTTTAAGCGTCTGGTGGCAAGCATTAAGGTGAATGAGATATGCGAGAAAGCTTGAAGACGAGTTGTGCAGCGTCCAGGAGAGATGGAAGGCGATCGACCAGCTCCATCTCCAGATTGACAACATCTTGGAAGGCGAGGATGAGGTTTACTTCGATGAGTTTACACGACAAGAGGCCTCATTCAAATATATTAAGAAAGCTCTCCATCAGAAACTATCGGCAACTGCTCACGTGGAAAAATCAACGCCTATACTAGAAATTCCTACTTTTTCAGGAAGATACTCGCATTGGCCTACCTTCTTTGATTTGTTCAGTGAGGCTATTCACAACAACGGATACCTCTCTAAGGCACAGAAGATGCAGCAGCTGAAGGGCAAACTGAAAGGAGAAGCAGAGCGTCTGATCCAGCACTTGAATATATCGGCATACAATTATGACTTCGCCTGGGAGATGCTGGTGTACCGCTACAATAACCCTCAGGTACTTTTTACCAATCTTATAGAAAGTTTTTTGAATCAACCAAGTATTATCAACAAACGTCGTATGATATCAAGCGCCTTTTCGACACTTCTACCGAGTGTATTCATGCCATAGATAATTTGGGTGTCGATACAAGCTCATGGGATCCAATCCTGGTCCATTTGATAACGAAAAAGCTAGACCGAGAAACTTGTAACGCCTACAAGGCGGCACGTAAATATCCGAGAGAGTTGCCTTCATTAAACGAACTAATGTCATTAGTCAGGGTCATAGGTCAGTAACGCGATCTAGTGATGACTGGCGTGAAATACCGAACTTTGTTTCTAACGAAATAAGGTGACTATATCTGCTTAAACCGATAGAGGACGCCAGTAGTCTGTGAAATATGGATTCAAAAAAAGGAAAATCGATCATTCAAACCAGAAACCAAAAAAAACGGCACCTAAATATATCCGATATTACAAGCGAGATTTCCAATTTTAACTCCACACTGGCCGACGGCACCATACTGGATTTGTCATCGAAAAGTCTTCCTTCAGTATCGGAAGTCGATAGTACCCAAGTAGCTGACCTAAAACAGGAACTAATAGACCTACGGAAAGAATTAGATGGCGCCCACGAGGAAATTACAAAGTTAAATTTAGAATGCAGCAATTTAAAACGCGAAACAGCAAACAAAACGTGCCAACTTGCGGCTTTGAAAAAGATATCAAATGAGCAAGTTTCTTTATCACCTAGAAACACTCCTCGAAAGATGAGTGCACCTGCAACGTCGATTACAAGTCAGCTCACAAATATTAGGAGACGGTTATCTCGACACACACCGATTAACAATGGACTCCGAATCTCCCCCATCAAAAAAGATTCTCCACCACTAACACCAACCTATAGGGAACTGAAAATTATGAATACAACAATCCAAGGTAGCTCTAGCGATCGACTTTCATATTCGCTTACTGAGGGTAATCATCTGTCCAACGTAACTGCCATTTTAAGCTCAACAAAGAACCACGCCGGCGACGCTGTAGAAAAAATCGCAAAAATATCACAGAGAAAGACGGCAACGCACAATGAAAAGAAGGTGGATAACCGCCATAAAATACTCATCCTTGCAGATGAAACCGGTCGTGGGATGGGTAAACGCCTTCAGAAGCTTCTAGGCGAGAATCACGTCGTCACCTCGATTGTGAAAGCCAATGCGAGGATGGATCAAGTCGCTAGTTCGGGTTCGATTTTATGTAAAGACTTTGGTAAATCTGATTTCGTTATAATAATGGCTGGCTCGAACGACACTAACCCCCTAAACGCTCAATCACATCTATACTACACTATAGGACAGCTGAAAAAAACCAATGGTTTGGTATCAAAAATTTACAACAATAAGTGTTTAAATGTACATTCATTAAATGAAATGATGAGGCATGCGTGTAAATACTTGAGTAACAGTGAATTTGTGACATTGGATGATCAAGATACAGCATTCCATTTTGATAAGGCCACGGCAAGTAAATTGATCTTACGAGACATTCTTCGGATAACGTATCGTAACAACTACGCAGAATATAGAAATAAGATACAATATACCAAAGCTAGGAAACCTACAACTGCGGAAAAAGCCTGTCAAACTGAAGGTGGAACAAAATCCTATTCCCAACAGGAAACGCAAACTGACGATGCCATTCAGGTCGAAACACCAAGTAGGAGTTGTAGTAATAATAATAATAATCTTTTTCGTGTTTAAGCATCTTTTCGTTATGCATCAAAATATCGACGGTCTTATTGGCAAATCGGAGCAGTTGATGGTAATTTTAGATAATCTTAGTAATGAAGGTAAAACAGTAGATGTATTATGTATTACAGAACATAATATGATAAAAGACGATGTTACAAGTCTTGTTATCTCTAACTTTCATCTAGCATCTTCATCCTGTAGAGATTCCCGACATGGAGGTTCATGCATTTTGGTTGCAAGTGGACATGAATATGAAAACACACCAGCTATTGTCGATCTGTCTGTGCCGGGCATTGTCGAATGTTCGGCTATTAAACTAATAAAACTAAACATTTACATAATATGCGTCTATAGACCCCCGCGAGTAAAAGCCCAGAGCATCAAAATGTTTTTTGACCAACTTGACGAAATTTTAGCAAAGATATGTGGTAAAAGGAAAAATTGCAAAGCTATTGTCTGTGGTGATTTTAATATCGACATCTTAAAAGGCAAATCAAATGCAAACCAATTTAAATCTCTTGTTACTGGTTACAATCTAAAAATTCAATTTAACCAGGCTACTAGATTAAGTAGCAATACGGGCATCGATAACATATTACATAACATCAGGGGTGTCGTAGGAGAAATTGTCGACTTTGCGATATCAGACCATACGGCACAAATAGTGAAGGTACCCGTAAAGAAATATTGTAAACTTAAGTACTGGTTTATTGACGCCAGAGATTACTGTAGTGACAATATAAAAAAATTTAAGGACGCTTTGGCAGCTCTGTCATTTCATACTGCTTTTCAATGTAATGACCCAAACAATGCTTTTAACCTATTCTATGACTTGTTCTTGCTGTTTTATAATTTATGTTTTCCTATCGACAGAATCAAAGTGAATGCACACAAGAAACCGAAATGGATTTCCAAAGGCATATCAAAATGTAGTAAAGTAAAACGTGCTCTTTTATGGCAGTATAGACATACAAAAAGCTCGGAAAGCAGAAACAAGTTTAAAACATACTCTCTACGATATAAGAAAATTATTAAACTCACTCAAAAAGCTCAAAACGACTATCTCATAAAAAATTCGAATAATAAAACTAAAACTACATGGAATATCATCAATAAACTTAGCTACAATGAACCCAAAGAGGGCATCACTAAATTAAAATTAAATAGCGAAAACATCACTGACCCCCATAAAATCGTAAATATTTTTAATGACTATTTTATTAACATAGCTGATAAAGAGATGCATAACATGGGAAATACTAAAGAAGACACTGACATTGATAATAATTATAATGTATCAAATGACATAACTAATATAAATATTACTAATAATGACATTGATAGTATGGACAATAGAATTGATAATCAAATAATGACATTGATGATAATAGTATAGACATTATTAATAATAGCACCGACAATAAAAATGGTGATGGTAGAGACTATAATAGAAACATAAGTATTTTTAATAAATCACTGTTTTTGACTCCAATAACTCCTTTCGATACTGTTAAGACCATTATCTCCTTAAAAAACACAAAAAGCGTAGGATACGATGGAATATCTACAAAAATCCTCAAAGAAGCCGCTGTTATCGTGGCACCTGTGTTGACTCATATCATTAATGTATGTATGGAAAATGGTGTTTTTCCGGAGAAATTAAAACTCTCTATAGTAAAGCCTTTATTTAAGAAAGGTAACAGGGAAGATATTAATAACTATCGCCCTGTAGCCTTAATACCAATCATGTCTAAGGTCCTTGAAAGAGTAATTTACAGCAAAATCAATTATTTTTTTGAAAAACACAATCTATTTACAGAACGTCAATACGGCTTTCGTAAAAATAAAACCATAAACATGGCTGTCTACGATTTCTTAGACAGAGTAACAACATCCGTGGATAACAGACAAAGACCCATAGGACTCTATATGGATATGTCAAAAGCCTTTGACCACGTAAGTCACAAAATTCTTTTAGATAAGATTGAGAGATACGGCTTGCGAGGCAACGTAAAAAATCTCATCGAGTCCTATTTAAGTAATAGACAACAAACCACTGAAATAACGAGAGTATGTCAGTCTACACAAACTGAGACTACATATACTTCTGCGAGGAGAGCAGTAAGTTATGGAGTACCTCAAGGAAGTGTGCTCGGTCCTCTGCTATTTATAATATATATTAATGACCTCCCCATAATTACAAATAACTATATGACATTGTTCGCTGACGATAGCACGATACTATTTACTAATGACAAACTAACTAATATAGAAACTGACATTAACAATTCATTGACATTAATAATTAATTGGCTAGAATATAATAATTTACATATTAATTTAACTAAAACCTATCTCATGAACTTTAAACAAATGCTTTCCACAGTACCAGACTTACACATAAAATATCTAGATCACGAGATACATTTTGTTGAAACCACTAGGTTTTTAGGCCTACAGATAGACAGTAAATTGAATTGGAAAATACATACGGAAACTCTCTGCAATCGACTCTACCAATACTCGTATGCTCTTTACAAACTTAAGCAAATAGCTAACTCCACTGCCCTACTTGCGGCGTATTACGGGCACACTGCATCATTGCTGAGATATGGAGTTATATTCTGGGGAAACTCAACAAATAAAACAAAGGTTTTTAAAGCACAAAAGCGATGCGTTAGAGCAATGTTCGGTTTGAGACAGACTGACACGTGTAAGGGTATTTTCAAACAGTGGAAGATTTTAACTCTGCCTTCGTTATATATATACGAAGTTGCAAATTTTGTAAAAAACAATCTCGATCGCTTTGATGTATACCCGCCTGGCACACGCCGAGAGGGTACGCTACACCACCATTCATGCAAAACAGCTTTACTCAGAAAAAGCATTTTTTGCATGGCCCCGATCATCTACAGCAAAATCCCTTTGCCAATACGCTCCGAGAATAATTTAAATGCATTTAAAAACAAATTATGCAAACTATTAGAAGAAAAAGTTTACTATAGTATTGATGAATTTTTAAATGAAAAATTTTAATATGTTCGATTAGTACCTGCGTTTCATTTTTTTTTTCTCGTTTTTAACCATAATTATATATTTTTTATTTTTTGACATGCATTTACTGTAATTTTTATTGACATCTGACCTTTTATTAATAATTTGCTTGTGTGACAATAATATTATTTTTTAACTAGATCTCTAAATATCGTAGACTAAAAAAATTGTATTGTAAACTATAAACTGTAAATATTGTAAACTGTTCGTAAAATGTTGTAAGCCTAATCACGGCAGACTAGAGATACATAAATATAATATAAAGACCAATGTAATGTTACCACCTAGTAAAACAACAATAAAATCATTTATCATTTATCATTTATTTATTTATCATTCCTTGAAAGTAAATTTATAGCTTTAGAACCTAGTTTTAAAAAGGAGAATAACTCCTCACCTATACCGAAACCAGCTCCACAAAAATATATATTTTAAACAATCAAAATCTAGCAAAAATTATTATAATAAGCTAGCTATAGCAAACACAAGGTAATCCGAAAGCTATATACTAAATAATATGTAACTTTCGGATTACCTTGCGTTTGCACAAAAAATATCTGAAGATAGCAAGGGATCAAAACGAATGAAGTAGTTTTTGTCGAGGAAAAAATCCCGTAAATCGTGAAATTTCTAGGTAATTCGCAAGAAAATTCCAAAAAATTAATCCTTGCTAAAAAATAGAAATGAATAAAATTTTCTTACTAATACTCGTTGAACGACATTTCCGATTCTATTCAAATCGTAATACACTTGACCTTATTTCCAAAGCTTCGAATATTGAATTCATTATTTGTTCACAGATTAAATACTATCCTATTTACTTATCTGTCTGACTGTCACATCGACTTTTTATTCTTCTGGTCGAGGGAGTCTAAGCGGACCGAGACTAACTCCTATTATTAAAAAACCGAGACTAACTCCTATTATTAGAAAGTTTGTGAAATGTAAATTTTATTTTACTTGATCTTCAAAACGACTGAACAGATTAAGATGAATATGGCGCAATTTAAAAACATTGGCCCAAGACGTAAGTGAGTCTGCTCCCGGGATGTGGCGCGCCCCTGCGGGTCGAACCTGGCTACCACCGAGGCAGTGAATGCGTTAATTTGGCGGAAATACGTGAAACCGCGGGCAGAGGCTAGTGGGTAACTAAAATAGGTACAGACAATTTAATCTGCAGCCACCAACCAACCATCCACTACCTTTCGATCAAATAACGCTTTTGTACCCGATAAAGGTATGAGTAATACGGTAGAAGGTATCGACTACTCTTCAAGATTGGATATAAAGATCATTTTTACCCCCAATAGAACGGAACGGCATGTACATATGCATGACTGAAAGGTATTTATTTGTTTGTATGCAAACCAATGTTTGAACTTCAAAGAAATAAATAAATGGCATATTATTTGATTTCTTGAAAATTTCCCACAGTGAAGGTAAACCAAAACCAAATTATATTATATATATAAATATCAAATTATAATAACCAAAACTTTAGAATGTTTCAATTGATCGTCCAAAATCGTGAATAAACCAATTAATTGGTACTTTTTTTAGAAAGTTAAAACATTTGGGTGTTTCTCAGCTATGCTTGATATAAATGAATTGTCCTGAGCTAAGCAAACCTTGTATTAGGTATGGGTACCCTAGTACCGATTATAAAAGCTTCGCTTAGCTATATACTGCTATATAGCTAATATATTGCTATATATTGATATATATGTAGGTACATAACATGGATAGACACATTTTTACTTTTAGTAGGTACTTAGAAATACCCACAATACCCTGCCGGCACAAATATTTGCAATTCGTATAAACATTTATCCCAAGACGGGAATAGAACCCGCAACCTCCTGCGTCGCAGCCGGACCTACGCTCACCGTGACACAATTTTACTCAAATTAAAGCCACATTTCTGTAATAATTAGGTACAATTTTAAATTTCAGAAAGCCTTTATTTAACAACCTTAAATCTAATTTAGGTACATTATAATTTTTGACAGAGTATTAGACATCGGTGTAGAAAATTTTAGTTATATTTCAGTTATTCTGTGTTATCACTAGATTGTTTTGCCTTTCAGCATAGATACGTGCTGAAATTAAGTACAAACTTACCTAAATCATTTCGGAAACATAATGTCGTCTGTAATAAAATGTTCGAAGTCTATAATTGGTGGCAGTAGTGGCAGAGGGCCTGCCAAATCTCCCGAAGAACCGATAGCCGCTGGGGTGAACGTGGTCTTGAGTGGAAATCGCGACTCGGCAAACGTAATGTAGAACGACAGGTGGTATGACGATCTGCGACCCTATCACATAACCTTTTTGATAATTAGTTAATTGACTGCCTCAGTGGATTCGTACCTCATATATAAAGCCTGGTGATTTGACCTTCCTGAGATATTTAAGGGTGTCCTGGCAATAAAGAGGAAATAGTCAAAGGGCCCTAATGAAGCATCCATACGGTTCTTGCAAGTTGCTTTAAACCACTGTCGTTATCTTGAAGTAGGTATCTTATTCGATTAAACCGCAGAAAGTGTACTTAAATTTACTTAGATCTTATCTTTTATTTATTTATTTATTAAACACACAAAACACATTACAATGTTAGCTAATATGAAAATACTAAAAATATTGTTATAATCTACATTGTAGCGTAAAAATATGTGATTACAGCTAAGTATACATATTCCTAATAAATGGACTAATAATAAACACTAAAATCTAATAATTTAGTAGATAGATACAACTAAATATACAGGGTGGGGCAAATTTTTGGCCCCTTCCTTAAGGGGGTACAAGTAAACGGTAGGCTACCCTTGTAGCCTACCGTTTCTTTTGTAGTTAGGTTTTGTTCTTAGAAACCTTCTATTTTATTTTGAAGAAAAAAATATTGCCATTTTTAGTTTTTTCACAAAATTTACGGGTCGCCCAAAAAATGTCATTTTTTTAAAAAAACAAGTTGGTCTTAATCGACTCTATTTCCAATCAGGAACACTTTTCTCAAAGTAACATACCAAATCAAATCGTAAGTTTTTGCAATAATTAAAAAAAACAATTCCCATACATTTTCTATGAAAAACGTCGAAAAGTTGTTAACGAATTTAAATTAGGAACCATTGAATGAGTGCCATTTTTGTTTTCACTTACTCGATTTTTCATAGAAAATGTATCGGAGTTGTTTTTTTTAATTATTGCCAAAACTTACGATTTGATTTGGTATGTTACTTTGGGAAAAGTGTTCCTGGTTGGAAATAAAGTCGATTAAGACCAACTCATTTTTTTGACAAATGTCACAACAAAACTTAATTCTATAGCCAGCAGTGTCTCTACCTAGTGCACATGCACAGAGCTAAGACATAGTATACCTAAGAGCTGGAAGTATCCTTTATACTTCTACCACCAGGTTGAATACTCCGGGGTGGACCAGTGTTATGAGGATCATTGAAATGTAGGATAGCTTTGAGTCCTCTTATGAAGTGGTTCTAGGTTTAAAAATGTCAAGTTCAATATGTTTTATAGATTGCTAATTGTACTGACGCGCCATTCTAGTGAGCGGATTGTAATAAGAGTTATTGTTCTTATAAGTGCGCAACGCAAAAAGATTGCTCCTATTTGACCTTCTTGGACTAAATTTTAGTAGATCCGGGGAATCGATTATGGAATAAATTATTTTGTATAAGTATAAAAGATCTCAAAAGTACTTGTAGTAAAATTTGGTACATATTTACAAATAATACAAAATACAAATACAAAATGTTTATTTCATTAACAAAATGTTTATTTCCATTCCAACATTATTATTTGTTTAAGTTCATGAACAATTATTAACAGTCGTATGTGAATGTTACAAGTATTTAATTAATTAAAAGCTCAAACCATAAAAGCAATGTGTGAGCATACATCAAATAAAATAAAACCTACTGTCAAGTATTTCGTAAATTTTTATTTTTATAAAAGAGTCTTAACAAAAATAAATAAAAAGAAGAGTTGGCACAGTGTCACAATTTTAAACCATCCATTGAGTACAAATTATACTGTCCAAAAAGTAATTTTAATTGAGCATACAAATAACTGCAATAGCAGCATACAAATAACTGCAATAGCAGCAATAGCATTTTCACAAATAGAGTTTGTGACGTATATAATAAAAACCTCTCCGATATTTGACTTGACTGCACCAGAGTTTCGTAAAGAATGCTTTGCCCGTTTCGCCAACAAAAACAAAACAAAACAAGGTATGTAGATACTTACAACTGCATTGAAGATCAATTTGTTCTCGCTAGGATAGGGCCAATAGGACTTCGCAATTCCATCATAACTAGGTTTGATAGGAAAAGTCACGCAACCTTACAAACGGAGAACGACTTTTGATTGGATTTCTGTTCTGGGATATGCAACCGAGATTGAAGTGAAGCCTTTGCCCGGCTAGTTGTAAACGATTTTCAAATTGCTCTCGGAGAGGCATTATAGAGTCGCTCTGTACGAGTAGTACTGAAGTTAAATACTAACTCAAAGATCATTATCATCGTCAGCCTATATTAGTCCACAGCTGGGCTTAGGTATCGCTGTGTGGTGCCGGCGGCATAGAATTTGCACCACCCCAATTCTTCCCGTGGGTGTCGTAAGAGGCGACTAAGGGATATCTTCTGGGGGGCGGGCAGCAGCGCCCCCCGCAGAACAAATCTTTCACCAAACTGCGATCCCCAACCCGCATGCCCAGCGTGGGGATTATGGGCACTACCCCCCATGAGTTAAACGCCAATAAGGCGTTTATCAGGGGGAGGCCTGCGTCCAGCAGTGGACCGATACAGGCTGTGGATGTGGATGGATGATGGGCTTAGGCCTCCCCTTATGTGCGACATAACGCTCTGTCTTCAGCTTGTGCAGTCTTTCACAGATCGTCATCTCACCTGGCCGAGTCACGGTCTCCACACGTTTACTACGTTGGCCGGATGTCGCCCAGTTCCACACCGACAATAGTATGTAAGAACAGTTAGACTTAGTTATGCTAAGATTGTATTAGTTCATAAGCGATAAACTTGCTAGTGGTTTCTGTTTCACTTCTTCCACTAGTGGACAAAAATTTAAGTGAATTAGAGTCCATTGCACCTTATTTCTTGTTTGATAGTAATTACTACTTATCAAGCTGTTTGTATAGTAAAAATTTGACTTGTCTGAGTGCTTATTTTGTAAGTCTAAAGAAATAAAAGAAAAGACTCCGACTCTGACTCTGGAGACGCGACTCGGCAAACGTAGTGTAGAACGCCTTCTGAGGTGCCAGCAATCAATCAATAATTTATTGCATGAAATACATGTTAAAAACGTTGATATAATATAGTGGAATGTCACAATGTATTCTGCCCTATTGAGACTTCAGAGCTATGTCGATAATTTTGGTTCTCTGTCGGAAATATCTTAAAGATAGGAAAGCTATAACGGCTGATATTCGAATTAGCACTAGGATGGTCCGCCAGCCGTTTGGATATGCCTACGTGACACCTCGCGTAATAGACAGAATCAATTTTGGGCATAGACAACGACACGGGGCCCATGCGAACGAGATAATAACCGGCATAATCCAACGGGAGGACAGGGTTGTTTATATTTGTTACAGTTATTGTCCATTAGTCCCTTTATTTAGCTGCTAGTGATAGAGTGACTTGATGATAAAAGCTGTAACTACTTACTCACGTGAACAGTTGCCAAGACACCCACTATCTTTGGAAAGGTTTCGTATCTAGAAGATGCGTTAGAGATGTAGGCCCGTACCTATCTGTATTGTTATCTTTAGAGTGGTGTTGTAAAATAAACTTTTTCAGTTTATTTAGATATGGAGTGGGACTAAATTAATCGAATTTTTAATATATTTTCAATTACGAGAGACAAGATTATTTTCTTAGGCCTTTACACCACATACATATTTACATTGGGTTGCGCAAGTTAAAAGAAATTACATCTCGCAAAGAGTATGCATATGCCTATGGGGTACGAGTGATTGAGTCTAGGTGTTCCTACACCCGTACCTATTTGTAGATATTCCTTGGTATTCCGGAGGTTGGTTGTGGTAGAAAGATAGTGGAGAAGCAGAAATGAAGAATGTTATTTACGATAGAATGATTGAATTTAATGATAGATGAAACAGATGTACAAAGCAGAAAGATAACTAATAATTACGGAAGAAAATACAAAGCAAAGTCAAGTGAGCGCGTGAAGTTAGCAAGCCGGTCAGTCGCGGAATGTAGTAGCGAGTGCGTGAGCGGCTGGCGCGTGCGTGACCGAGAGACCGGTCCGAAGTATACGTTCCTTTCATTTGGGGTATGGCCCAAGTTGAAAGATTTATGCGAAATGTTAAATTGTATTTTAAATATAATATGAAGTTAAAAATTTGTAAACAATTTGGAACGCACATTTCGGATCGATGTCGAGTGGCGTGTAGGTACGCCACATATTCCCCCCGGCCAGACCGTGACTACGGTCGATAAAAATCTGGAAACCGGACTGTTCTGCCGCTTCGGGTCCTTTTCTCTTCGACAGGTGGCTCGGCAGCGGGAACGGGTTCAGCAGGGGTGTTGAAAGTAGCAGGTGTAGTTTCATCAGCGTTTTGTAAGGTAGGATACGCTGGTAATCGGGCGTCTCTCGTCGTATACGCTGGTTTCAGTCGGTCGACACTGACGTTGGTCTTCTTGCCTTTTACGTCGATGGTGAAGAACTTCGGCTGCCTCTCGATGACAAGGTAGGGACCAGCATAAGGAGGTTCAAGGGAACGGCGCACGTGATCTTGACGTAGGAACACGTGAGTAGAAGTTTTAAGATCACGCGGAAAGTAAAATGGCGAAGTAGTATGCCATGAAGAAGGACGAGGAGCGAGCTTTTGGATATGAGCTCGGAGACGGGTTGAGTATTGAGTGATGTCGTCAGAACTGAAGGTATCTGACGGAGAAAGGAACTGTCCGGGTAAACGTAGGGGTTCACCATAGACAAGCTCGGCTGCTGAAGTCTGAAGATCTTCCTTCCAGGCGCTGCGCATACCAAGTAGCACGAGCGGGAGGGCTTCTGTCCACTGCGAGGTAGTATGGCACATGATCGCTGCTTTGAGTTGCCTGTGTAGACGCTCCACGATGCCATTCGCTGCAGGATGGTAAGCAGTGGTGCGGAAGTGGCGCACACCAACCAACGCGGCGAGGGATTTGAAGAGCTGGCTCTCGAACTGGCGACCACGGTCTGTAGTCACGCGTGCAGGGCAACCAAATCTGGAGATCCAGGTTGATACCAGGGCAGCTGCGCATGTCTCGGCAGTGATGTCTTTGAGTGGAACCGCCTCAGGCCATCGAGTAAATCGGTCGATGACGGTAAGGCAGTACCTGTAATCAGAAGACAGAGGAAGAGGGCCCACGAGGTCTAAGTGGATATGGTAAAACCTCGCGGACGGGGTAAGGAAAGAGGAAAGAGGAGATTTTGTGTGACGGGTGATTTTTGATTGTTGGCATTGCAAGCATTGCCTAGACCACTCTCTACAATCACTACGAATCCCTGGCCACACAAATCTTTGCGTAACCAGTCGCTGTAGTAGACTGTAGCTGCGTTTCCGGGATGATGGAGTTCGTGTATCATCGCAAAGACCGGTTTTCGTAGCTGTGGAGTGATGTACGGTCGTGGCGGTCCAGTAGAAATGTCACAGAAGATTGGTTCGTCGCAATGTGCAGATTTCACCTTCTGAAGTCTTAAGCTGGGGCCATTCTTGATCAAGTCCTGCAGTTCTGGATCTGATTCCTGATATCGTGCAAGAGCTTGATAGTCAATACCTGTGATTTCGTCAACACGTGATAGAGCGTCAGCAACAACATTCTCCTTGCCAGGTATGTATCTGATGTCAGTGGAGAATTGGGCTATAAAGTCTAGATGTCGAAACTGACGCGGAGAACATTTATCTTTGCAGCGTGAGAAGGCGAAGACCAAAGGCTTGTGATCAGTGAAGATGGCGAAAGTCCTTGCTTCGATCATATGCCGGAAGTATTTGATGGCTTCGTACACGGCGAGTAGTTCTCGGTCGTAAGGGCTATATTTGACCTGGGAGCTAGAAAGTTTTCGCGAGAAGAATCCAAGAGGTTCCCAGTCAGAGGAGTTCTTCTTACGTTGCTGCAGAACAGCACCAATGGAGGAGTCAGATGCATCTGTGACGACTGCGAGATCTGCTGAAGCATCAGGATGAGCTAAAAGGGTAGCCTGAGAAAGTGACGTTTTGCAGTCTTCAAAAGCACGCATGAGGGCAGTCATCTCCACTGGGTGTGAACCTTTAACCTTAGGGCCAGCGAGTAAAGCGTTTAACGGCGCATGAAGCTTAGCAGCATTGGGAATAAAGCGGCGATAGAAATTAAGCATTCCCAGAAAGCGTCGGAGGTCCTTGATCGTCTTGGGAGCAGAGAAGTTCTGAATAGCTTCAACCTTGACGTCCAGCGGTCGAGTTCCTGTAGCTGAAACGTGGTATCCCAAGAAGGTTACTTCCGACTCACCCAGTACGCACTTGGAAGTGTTGATCAGCACTCCATACTGCTTTAGTCGATTAAAGAGCTGACGTAAGTGCGTTTTGTGTTCTGAAAGTGTATTTGAGAAGATAAGAATGTCGTCAATGTAGCCGTAGCAGAAATCCAGACCTAGAAGTAATTCGTCTATGAATCTCTGGAACGTTTGTGCTGCATTGCGAAGTCCGAAAGCCATATATTCAAATTCAAATAGACCGAATGGAGTCGTCAGGGCCGTCTTCTGGACGTCATCGGGGTTCACTTTGATTTGGTTGTAAGCTTTCACGAGGTCCACTGTTGAGAAAATGGTACATCCTGAAAGTTGTTGAGCGAAGTCTTGAATGTGACGTATCGGGTATCTATCAGGTATAGTTCTAGCGTTGAGAGAACGATAGTCACCGCAGGGTCTCCATCCATCATCTTTCTTCCTCACCAGGTGTAAGGCAGAAGACCACGGGCTCTCAGAACGTCGAGCTACTCCACTGGCTACCATGTTCTCGAACTCCTTCTTAGCAGCTTGAAGTCGGACAGGATCGAGACGTCGAGGTTTGCAAGCGACGGGAGGACCAGGTGTAGTCCTGATATGGTGCAGAGTGTTGTGCTTAGGAGATGACGGTATACCTGCAGGTCTTGTTATCTCAGGAAACTCTCGTAACAGCATGTGGAACTCCGATTCACCTGTCACAGCCTTGATCGATGCTGTGTCGTCAGGTAATCTAGAGCAAAGGGCACTTACTGAAAGTGAAGTGATGCCATCGATGAGACGCTGGTTCTTGCAGTCCACCAGCAAACCATAGAATCGCAGGAAGTCGATTCCTATGATAGGTCTTGAGATATCAGCGATTGTGAAGCTCCAGGTGAAAGCACGGCGAAGGCCTAAATCCAGCTGCATCTGCTTGAGACCGTAAGTATATATTACAGAGTTGTTTGCAGCTGTTAAGGTGAATTTAGACTTTGTAAAGGGCGTTTTGACAGCCAACCGCGGAAAAACACACAGGTCGGAACCAGTGTCAACAAGGAACTGCATTTTAGATGCGCGATCGGTAACGAAGATACGGCCTGTTGAAGAAGAAGGGCAGTCGTTGGCCGCTACTTGCGACCGCCCTGACCGTTTTCCGCCGACTTGAAAGTGCAGGGCTCCTTGCACTTCTTAGCCTGTGCTCCGTAGTTAAAGTGGTAGAAACAATAAGGACAGTCTGCAGGTGGTTGCTGGAAGCGTGGGCGAGAGCGAGAGCGTGAATCACGTCGGGGTCACCAATATGGGGTACGAGTGATTGAGTCTAGGTGTTCCTACACCCGTACCTATTTGTAGATATTCCTTGGTATTCCGGAGGTTGGTTGTGGTAGAAAGATAGTGGAGAAGCAGAAATGAAGAATGTTATTTACGATAGAATGATTGAATTTAATGATAGATGAAACAGATGTACAAAGCAGAAAGATAACTAATAATTACGGAAGAAAATACAAAGCAAAGTCAAGTGAGCGTGTGAAGTTAGCAAGCCGGTCAGTCGCGGAATGTAGTAGCGAGTGCGTGAGCGGCTGGCGCGTGCGTGACCGAGAGACCGGTCCGAAGTATACGTTCCGTTCATTTGGGGTATGGCCCAAGTTGAAAGATTTATGCGAAATGTTAAATTGTATTTTAAACATAATATGAAGTTAAAAATTTGTAAACAATTTGGAACGCACATTTCGGATCGATGTCGAGTGGCGTGTAGGTACGCCACATGCCTACCCAGCAGCCTTACAACACGGTCATGGGAGCGTGGGAATGGTATCAGCATGAGTTGGTTGTATTTGCGTACAGTACAACCAATGCTGGTCTTCCGACTGAAGCGTATGAGCAGTAGTATTACGTATTTACTTTAACAGTTCACATAACACACAGGAGCATCGCATGGATAAAATATACTCGTCGAAGCTTGTCTGAACAGTCTTTACTTTTGCGGTCCAATGATAAAAGAGTCTTCTTTGTTGCGATCATGGTCACGGTCACTCTATAGACTAGGCCGTAGACTAACCGTTCGTTTTCATTTAATAAAAACGAGGTATTTATCTTAGTTTCGATAACTGAATGCATGGCTTGTCGTTCGATTTGGTGGGAGCAGTGGCCTTACTATGAACCCAATATACGCCGCTAGCTGAACTTCCCGGCATTTTTGTAACATGAACTGCCAGTAAGCGGTCACGTGACACTTGACCGACTTCTGAACGAAAACTGGCTGAATATGCCGTACTACGAGTGGCCATTTGACATTTCTATCCATGTTTTATCCGTCAAATCAAACCATTCTGTTAACGCTGCGACAATTGAGCTTTTTGTGAATTGTTTTGGAGTTTTGGTTATAAAAAATAGTATTTTCGATAAATAAAAATGAATGAAAAGTTAGAAATGTTTGAGTTCTTGGAGAGTGACAAATCTGACGAAATTACAAATATAAAAGTAGCAGAAAAAACGGCTCCGAGATGAGTGCAATCCGTTTTTTATGATCGACGCCCAATTCATCAATCGGGTAATACATTATATAAAAGCATTCTTAATAGATAGTAAATATAAACAAGAATAGCATAAGTATTAAATCTAAAATACTTACGCCGTTCTACACTGAACACCAATTAAACTATTACTCACAAGCTCCACACTACATTTACTAAAAGTTATCAGAGAATTTTATCAATTTTAGATTCTCAAGTGGATATTTATGAACATTCCCGTCGGCGCGGCGGGCGCCGTGTGTAATGGCGGTATGACGACGATCCATTCAGAAACCTAATAACGTTTTGACATACCTACTGAGAAATCATAATTAGTTGGTAGGTACTTAAACATATTGAAAGTAATGAAATTCCTAATACAACGTTCATTGTTTGATAGATTGTAAACAACATTTAATTAAAATGAATTATTTTGCTTACAAAATGTGTTAGAAAATAAAACTGTAACATTCCGAAGATTATTCAACGTCGTTTCTGAACGTTGCGGGCAAAACTTGATAACCGGCCATAGACAACGCATCCCTAGCAAGTCAGCCATAGTTAAGTTAGAGTTAGGTACCATATAATATGAAAAAGAATAAGGCAGTATTAAGCCGTAAAGTGAACTGCCTGGAACTGGTATCACGGCTTTGGGCAACATACGAAAAGGGCTAGGCAGCAAACGCCAGCAAGCTTAACTTTCAATACGTAATCACTTACATACATTAACGATACCTTTTACCACTATAAAGTGTAACTGTTAGTAATAAACGCAACAAAACTAAATAATCATTACAATAACTTTCACAACTTTAAACTGTATTTCACACTAATTTACTTTCACAATAACTTTCAATAGGTAATCAATATACCTACGATGCACATAAGGTCCTCCGTTGATAAAAATGGTCTGAGTGAAGCCTTACTAATAACTCTGTAAATTTCCACTGAAAATGCATTTTTTTTTTCATAACAGAGTTATGCCTTACAAAAAAATACGCTATGCAGTTTATTTTCCTAAATTTTAGGGGTTTTTTATTTGGTATAGTGCTGTTTTGCACCAAATTATTCGCACCGCGCAAGACAAAAATAATAATAATTGTTTCGTTTCTCACCGGCTGTTTTAAGATCTTATTTGAAGTTTGTGTCGTTATCTTGTCATTACTGACTATGTCAGTATCGTATTCCCGTAGACTCTATTCAAAAAGAGAAGCATCGTGGCATTACCGTGAACTAACACTTACCTTCTACCTTTTCTCGTAAATACGACTTAAATCTAAATTATATCAAAAACTAACCTAAATAATTTCATTGCCGCCTCGCTCAGCAAAGCGGATAAAATTATTGATATCGCCAGTATCGGATAGGTTGACATTGTACAGGTCAAATATCTCTCATCTCATAGACTCGCTCCGCTTACACTCCGTTAAAAAATGCTGCACATCTTCAAAGACGCCCATGTTTTACAATTTTGCGAGTTTGTAATTCTCATACAGCATATATGCATACAGTGCCTAGATCTTTAATAATAAACCTCTATTCTGAAAAGCTGCCTTTCAGCTTTATAGATTACTAGCTGCGCCCCGCGGCTTCGCACACCTATCCCAGGGGAACAGATATCTGGAAGAAAAAGTAGCCTATGTGTTATTTCACTTATTGCAGGCCTAGAACTACCTGTATGCAACATTTTTGCCCGATCCGTTCAGTAGTTTTTGCGTGAAAGAGCAACAACCATACATGTTTACATACATGTTTACAAACTTTCGAGTTTATAATATTAGGAGGAAAAATATACATATGACTGCAAATCGTTAAAAGTTGGTAGCGTTGCTAAATTTAAAAGTTGGATTTGGAACAAAAATCAAACTTTTCAAACTCTTTTCAAATTGTAATAGTATTACTTATTGTATAGGTATGTAACTTTTAATTTTACGGTATAAATAAGTGTTTTCACCAGTAATGTGCCGCACATAGATGATACATAGTGCTGTGCAAATAAGCGGTGCGAGAATGGCTCTTTTCAGATAATCGTGCTACTTTTTCGCGTCTGTCCCTACTCCGGAGATTACTTACAATTCCAGAATAAAATGTGGAGATAAAAGTTGGATCTGGAACTAAGAACAAACTTTTCAAAGCCTTTTCAAAGTGTAATAATATTACTTGTTCTACATCTTTTTTAATTTTACGGTATCACATCTCTTTTGGAAATGCGTATAATTAATGCCGGCTACCAAAGATTCAAACAAATTATATTTGTGCATTCGTGCGACCACGCCTTTTATTTCATCAAGAATTGAAAAACAAACAGTAGGAGGTGGGTGGCAAAGTAATATGTATCTCGCAGCGCGAGACCGACTGGCTTGCATGTGCATTTTATTGTAGAAACAAACTCTATCTCTGACTATCTTGTTCAAACATGGGCGGCTTAATATCCGTTGCAGCTACAAAAAAAACCGATAACGTTCGCTGAAAATCAGTATAGTTTCAATTTCTCCAAAACATTGCAATTGTGTTGAGGTGGTGTAGGTATAATTTACTTCGGCATTTATTTATTTCTGGCTGCGCCAAAATTTCAGTCAATATTTAGACCATTATAATCAATGACTTTCTCAGCAACTCGTCGAAAAGTTAAAACTTTGTTTTTTTTTCTCCTAATTCTGGAACGATTAATGATATTAGCAAAATTTCTGAGGGATTTTTATTTCAAAACATAACAAAATATCAGAGCTCATGGAACACGGTTCCTATTGAGGTGCGAACTTGGTGCATTCATTTTAGATGATCTCCGATCTCTATCAAATAACTAACTAAAATAATAACGAACTGTGAACTACGTTCGCTTGGCTCACTTCGTTCAACTGACCATTCTACATAGCAAACTTCATATAAATCGGCTAAGAGGTTACGGAGATACGTGGGAACATTATATGTACATTCACGCAAATTTTCGCACCTATACGTAATATTAGTCTTTAAGAAGTAAGAAATAGGATGGGTTATTCTAGATATCAACGTGCCAACAGATAAATTAATATTATTAAGATAATATTAGCACCTGTAGGTGATAATTTATCTGTTGGCACCGGAGCTAATGAGGTGAGAGTAAAAAATCCATGTCTTAATTAAGTACAACTTTTTTTATAAAAACTATTGTAGTTTGACGAAATTATTACGAATAAAAGTGGGTTAACTAGGAACCTTATTTGTGTTGGGAAAACACTAATGTTTCATCCCATAGCGGACATACCCTGAAGATGTCCCTCATTGTTGAAGTAGGAATTTGATAAGAGATGACAAATTAAAGCTTTGGCAAATCCCACATGCTAAAAAATTATATGAGGAGTATTAAATTCACTATGTACAAGAAAATTTACTGAGAAGTTTACATTTTTAGAAAACTATTATAATTTGTAGATAGGTACTTAATAGATTTCTAGTTAATGTACCATTTCCGTAATTTTTGTTGTGGTTCTACGAAACTGGATTACAGTTAGTTGGTCTTAAACTGATTTGCAAGGAGCTGTAAACATCCACTGCAAAATGAAAACATTTTGAGTTCGCGTGTAGAGCTAATCTAGGTACAATGTTGAAATATAATGTTATTGTGAACAAAGTAGTGGACTGGTGCTATAATTGGAAAATTCCAAGTATTCCCCGTGTTTATTAAATATTGTGCTTATTTCCAAGCACACTGTTTGTAATAACACATAAAGAGCTTCTTACACGGCAGCTATAATGTATTATAAATTACAATAATAAAACCTAGTAAATACAATTGACCGAACTGCAGGCTGTTGCAATCAACTCAACTGATCCATATCAATACCAGTCGCGGATATAACGTTCCTCTGTCTCACTTCTCTGCGCAGTTGGATGGGTTATTTCTGAAGGTTATTTAGTCTACTGGCCCGACATTATGCCACTCCATAATTATTTTCTCAGAGAGGTTTTCTAGGTGCATACTCCGATTCGGTATAGATAATTAATTGATTTATTAAGATGATTTAAATCTACTTAGTAGTGTACTTAATGCACCCGAAAATGGCGGGGTGAATCAAGTCTACTAAAATTGTACTTAGTGTACTTAGTGCACCCGGGGGTATTAACCCAGGTAAATTAAAAGGGCGTATGGCACGCCATTTTGTGAGAAGGATAGTCATAGAATTTGGCGTTCATGGAGCGCGACAGATCATACGTTTTTGGAAACAGCGTAGGCGCAAAAATGATGTTTTTGTATATATACAAGAAAACTGCACTACTTATGAAAAAACCCAACCGAACAGAATTAGTAATGACCTACGAATCAAAACAAAAATCTTTTCTATAGACCACGGGGATCCTGAAATTTAGACCCAATTAGATGCTACACAGTGCACTTTCATGATTTTTTTTATTGTTATTTCTTCAATGAATCATTATTTCACAACCAAGGAACCGAAGAAAAAATGTTGAATTTTAGAGCCAAGGGTCGCGACTCCACGAGGAGCAAATGTGTAGGGTCTGTCGAATTGATTAATTAATTACTTAATGTACATAACAATTCCTTCAAATTTCATACATGTAAAAATATATATTATAGCTGCCGTGTATTGTCTCAAGACAATTTATATGGAAAGATGTAATGAGATGTATCGTGCTACAATGTAAATCTTTACATTATAGCTGCCCTGTGTGATAATCATAACGAACACAAACAACGAATATGTAAAATTCACAAACTTTCATCACAACAGTTCACCGGACAAATTACGGGTCCAAACGGAAGACCAGCACTGGCTTGAGCTCTTTCGGTAGCCTAGCCAGCATTTATGCTGTGTTAGGGCCTTTCCATAACAAATTTATATAACTATATCCTTTATGTGTGTCTGCCTCTCTATTTTGTTTCTAATGTTGTTTTAAATATATATATTTATTTCTTTTCTTTCAACTATTGTAGTTCTTCCGAGCAAAAATGACCAACTTTAAAACTTTCGTTGTTAATGACGAAGATGAGCATGAATCATGAACAACGAAAATGTTTTGAAAGGTTTCCAGGTTTTCAAAACTCTTAAAGACGAAATCAGAGATTTTTTTTAAAGAAAACGAAAGGAAAAAAGCTAATCTTATGCAAGTGACATACGAGAGTATAAGTAGATGTAGAGTTGGTTCTGCACGACAGCGAAAACTAAACTTCGATTTTCCTTTTCCTTGTAGGCGCTTAGGATTCAGACGTACGTTTTAATACCTGCCTAGTTAGCATATTTTATCATAGGTACACAAATACCCGAGGCTTAAGATAAGCCGTTTTGAAGCTTCGAAATAGTAAAGAATCTGAAATATCCAACCTACGAAGTAATATGCGCTGAAAATATTACCCTCGCTTTAGATAAATGTTTCAACGAATTAATTAAATTGTAATTGCCATTCGCGTTGGACCAGTGAAGCAATACTCGGTACGAGTATTATAAAATAAGCTTTTCATTAATATTCAAAGTTATAGAGACTGTTTAGTTGCTTATTTACTTGATTATATTTCATAGGAATTTCTTTCCAGAACGTTTCGTAGGGAAACATTCGGAATAAATCACGTGTCAAACCCATAGATTTTTGGACCTTTCTACCTACCTACAACACAAAATGTGCATTGAAATAATGGGCTATATAGCGCATACCCGAGCCAATATGACAGCGCCACCTATTTTATCATATTATTACGTTCTAGCGACAGTCCACCACACAGCACTAACCTACAAATTGTCAACATTGATCCACAAGCCATCCAGAGCTCAATGGCTGAGTTTGAAGAGAAACTGCAAAAGTCAAAGTCACAAATTAGTGATGTGGCAGGGCTTGTAAATGAATTTGCTCTCTTCAAATCCTTTATTACAAAGTCACTGAAAGCACTCTAAAATCAAGTGGTGGTGCTTGCTGGTGAGATTGTCAGGCTTGAGATGCGTGGCAGACGCAAAATACTACTGATTCATGGAGTGCCAGAGACCAGCCAGGAGGTCATCGAAAATGTAGCGGTAAGAACTTTCATCGACAAACTTAAAGTCTCCAATATGTTAAAAAGTCTGACATCAGCTGCTGCCATCGCATTGGGCGCTCCACCACAGACCACAGAACAAGTTACAATAAATGTCAAAGGCTTGTTGCCTGTCCGACTATTGATGGGCGATTCGACACTATTACATACATGCTTTGGAAAAGCAACGATCAATCTAACAAACTGATCTTAACAATTTTGACAGTATTAAAATAATCTTTAAGAAGAGTTTGAGCCTATATTTGACCTTAAATGACCATTCAATTCATCCAAAAATTCTGTGCTAGCGGTGTTGGATTGCAGAGCTGTAACCTTACAATAAAAAGCTCCAGTCATTCACTGGTTTGATAACAGTAGAGAAGTCAGTATCAATTTAACTTTTTTCTTTTAACCCAAGCAGAGCTGTATCTCTACCAAAAGTGTCTTAAATAAATAATGCAGGAAACAGCAATTTCTAGAACAAAACTAAACAGAGCTTGTGTTAGGGTGAGTGTAGACTAGAGCTTTTCTTAGAACATTATAATGTGATGTTCTTACGAATGTTACAATACAGACAAATGTAACATTCTTGCGAATGCTCGACGCTATGTTCGACATCATACTTTATAGGAATTTGCTCAGCAAGTGAGCATTTACCGACCTATTCGCCAACTCGCGGGCGAGAAATTCGCGAGTGCCCACGCTGTAACATTTATTTCTACCTTTCGTACAATTTTCCTTGGCATGCACACCTCACATTGTCCCGTCACCCGCGCTCTTGCCTTTGCCTTTGCTCGATAAAATGCACCAACCAAGACGTTAAATAAAATTTGTGGTGCTGGCTTAGGATTTGCACCATTCCAACTCTACCCGCGGGTGTCGTAAGAGGCGACTAAGTTATATTCACCGGGGAGCGGGCAGCAGCACCCCCTGCAGAACAATCATACCACCAAACAGCGATCCCTAACCAGCATCCCCAGCGTGGGGATTATGGGAATTACCCTCCATGAGATAAACACGAATAAAGCGCTTATCAGGGGAGGCCTGCGTCCAGCAGTTGACCTATACAATCTGTACAGTCTGTGTCAGCCTGTCGGAGGTTGAGGTTGAGGATGATGCTAATTAGTTTTGAAATCAAATTGACACAAAACATCGAGCATAATGTTCTGTTACTAGTAAATGCGTTAGTAGTCTATACTCAGCTTTAAGGCTAAGTGCGAGATGACTGATAGACTTAATTTAAATCACATCCTTATAAAATATACACATAAAACAAATACAACACCTGGAACTTATATTCCAGGTGTTCTATTCTGAAGAAATAGTTAAACCCCTTGACACAACATATAGCGCAACAAGAATAAATTGACACATCAGAACTCCTAAGTTTTAGTATCATAAGGCCAAAACTACCGATTTCGATTAAACCCAACTAATATCGACTTCGGTGTTGCTTCAACGGAGAAGCAACACCGAAGTCGATATTGATCGAGGGTGTCAATTGAGCGAGCATAACACCAACTAACCAGACTAGATGGACTCCGGTAACGAGTTCCGCTACGTAGATAGATGAGTTAACGTGTATTGTCGATGAGTTCCACGTGGTAGGTAACATAGTTACATAGTTAAGTATGTCTAGTGGCCATGTTTGGTGCCGCAGCTTGGTGCATAAGCGGCGGTGAAGACGGCTTAAACCATGTTTTATTTATCACAACAATACGAAATGCAGAAGGAATATATTTTTAACCGACTTCGAAATAAGGAGAAGGTTCTGTTAAGTTACCTCTGCAGTTTTGATTGAGTTTTCCGATTTTGATGATTCTTATTTTATTTGAAAGGTGTTTTCCGTGTGGTTCTATTTTAATTTGGGCATCCAAGAAAAAACCATAAAATTGAAGTCGGTTTATAGTTTTTATGTGTGACTTTGATATTTTACTGTTGTGTAAAAATTGATTTTTCCATAAATAATAGCTCAGTAGCTTCTGTAAATTTGTAAATCCAAGCTGATGTCGATCGCTCCCCGCCCACTAGATACCCAGGCCGTGGCTTTAGCGAGCGTAGCTAGTCCAACCGCATAATGTACAATATGGGACCCAATAACAACGCCATCAAATCGGTAATTGGAAACTTCGAAAGATAAATCTCGTTGGGAGTCGGGTAAGGATTAGTCACCTTACATTCTATTGCATTTTCGACCTCTGCGGCGTAGTAGGTGAAGTAACTATCAGTAACTATCAGTAACTATCTGAGAGGACAAGTTTGAGATTTCGCAGAAATCGTCTCGCTTTGTGTAAGTTCTGGGCGCTTAGGTGTGTTTATAATTTATACACAACCATGTCGACTCGCCGCTGGCCACTTCAGAGTATAAACTTTGTAACACGAGCACTGCTTTATTTGGATATATCTAATTTAGAATTTAAAACTCTACCAGAAACTAATTAAATAAATAATGCTGGACAATTCACACAGCATTATCTAGCCCTAAGCTAATCAGAGCTTGTGTTATGGGTACTAGATAACTGATATACATAATACAATACACTATATAGATAGATATTTTTTATTATTCATAGAAAAACATCGTGAACGCCCTGAATAAATTTCTGCAGATCGTACACAAATTTTATATTTAATTATTTTTATATATCTTGTCGGCCAATTATTAACTTTGGAGCACAGAGGCGGTTACAGCGGATAAATGCTTTACCTAGTTACGAGTATATAGAAAACTCTCTGAAAGCTGGCGTGTAGCTCGAAAGCTTTTACCACCAAGTTCAAGCTCTTTGACAAGGTTTGTGCCCATACTTAGTTTAATAAATACGAAAGTTTAGATGTAGGATGTTTGTCACCAATTTGCACAGAAACAACTGAACAGATTGGACCATATTAAATAAGAAAGAATCATTAGACGTTTCCATAAAAATGACGCGTTAATTAGATACTGGTTATGTTAATAAAGTAGTTTAATACTTGCAAGTTAAAGTACTTAGTTGAATAAAGCACAAAAAAGTAAATAGTAAGTTGGAACGGTTTCTTTATGATTGTCAATTAATTACTGGTTTGAAGTCCCCATCTATGCGTTCCCTCAAATTAAAAATACAATTACAGCATTAAACAAATAATACTGGCCACATTTGCGATATTACAGTCAGGGAAAATTTACACCTACCACAAGCGCACCACATCACAGCGACAAAAAGTTGCGACGAATGGTATGGTGGCTCCACCATTCAAACGTCCCAGATTATCAAGCAGAGACTGATCACACCACATAATATTATCACGCCAAACAGTGTTGTTTGATTAATAACGTTATAAACTGTGAAAAGAATCACGGCAAAAAGCGTATGAATTCGGTACATTTGAACACGCCATTATTTATTTTATTTTGCTTTACTCGAAGAACGAAAAGTTTTACACTTTATGAATAAACTTAGATAGGTATTAACTTTTAACATTGTATATGTCCTCGCATGTAAGAGTTAAAAGATTGCTTGCGGACAATGAGTGAAAAGCTAATGATTATAAAAACAATAACAGTTCTATCCTTTTAACAATTAGTTTCAACCGCATTAGTTGTATTGTCTGTCAAAATTTCTTTTCAATTATTGATACTTTATGTAGGTGCCTTTACCTACCTACATAAAGTATCAATAATTGAAAAGAAATTTTGACAGACAATACAACTAATGCGTGACTTTTAATTTACGTTCGCGAATATAGTAAATGGGTATTCACTATTAAGTACTAAATTTTTTTTTTCGAAGTGCGAATATTTTTTTTCGATAGTTTATTAAATTCAGTAGTTGAACCTTCCACTATCAAATATATATGTTATAAAATGTTATGTTGATGTATAAAAACGGAAACCGCAAAATGTCGATGTGGATGGTACCGAGCACACGACTTCATGCGGAAAAAAGTGGTCCGTGTGAATTAAACTATTCACTTTCATGCAAATTAGCATCCAACCACGTGTTGTCGTTTTCGCGTAAATTAGCCTTAATAGCTATCAACGACAAGTGGGATAAAGGTATCGTTTACTCACAGGAGCGCAAATTCTATGAAGTAAGGTTCTCGATTACAGCATTTTTAGCTTTCTCGTGAATTGCCAATTAGATATCCTTGATACAACAGTACGCTAAGTGGAATCCCCTTGCTGAAAACCTGATCCACAAATAATAGATACATTTTGCTGAGGGAAGACTCAATTTTGATTTTACAAATAATTTAAGCTGTACATAATAGTACATTACCCGAGGGATGAAAGAAACCTATTTAGTCCCGAGACGAGGTTAGGCGCCCGAGCGTAGCAAGAGGGCGCTAAGTGTTCGAGGGACTAAATGTTTCTTTCACCCGAGATAAACACTTTTCATTACGAATACAAGGAAAGTAGAAATAAAAATATGAATGAGCTAAAGAAAAAATACATACATCAACACTTATGATATTTATTTAAAGTCTATGTTAAAATTAGAGCAATTATTGGTAATAGTGAACGGTTTTTTCCAACTACCTCTTGAGAAGTGAAAACTTTGTTTTTTTTTAAATCCATCATTTTGCCTTTTGATAAACGATGTTAGTCTCTCGAAATCCTTAACATTGTGTTTAGTACCAGTAGTCATGTTGTCTTTAACATACTATATACGCTCCATAATATTGGAGGTTTGTAAGTCTTTGAGATTTTGTTAAAATATAATAACAAAACGTTTTCTTATAACGATTTCACTATTTACTTAGAGCGCCATTTACCTTAATACCTTCTTGATACCTTAATTTTTATTTAGGTGGTACAAGGTTTTCCACTACTGCTTTAGCCTCTTCTTTTATGAAATCAGGCGTTAAATTTATGTATACATATATCACTGTCTGAACTCATTGTAAGAAACAAAACAACGAAAAATCAAAACCCAAACTCGAAAAATCTAATGAAGATAGGATTGCCGTTTTCCCGCTTTCTTTTTATCAGGCATAAACAATCATCTTTATAGATGGCATACGAGTAATAGCCATAGTAGCTCTCGCTATTCTACCATGGTGCAATAAACATGGAAGAATACCGAGATCTATTCTACCATTAGTTTTATCATTTCAAAAATGGTAAATATTTTGCCGAAATCTATGTTATTTTAAAGAAATAGTTGAAAGTAAAATATGGCATTTCACCTTTAATTTATTTCAATTTTACATCATGCTGTAACTAAATGGCTGTATGAATTGCGTCAAGCCAGACGCAAAAGAAGTTGAAATTGAGTGGCTGCATAGAAATGTAGAATCTATGGTTCAATAGAAAAGTGAGGTGACAGCTATCATTTGTTTTGTACTTGTCATTGCGCAGTCAACTTCTGACCTACTATCAGAGTATGAGTAATAAAAAGATTTTTTTGCAATGCATGTGCCAAATTATGCGGAAAGTGCCACTTTTCCGCACTAGTACTTTTTACTTTTCAACTTCACTGTCAGCCATAAACAAAGAGTATTCGTGAGAAAAGTTCTTGAGCTTCTACGATACGACATGGCGCGGCGGCTTCTACACATGTTAATAAGATGCTATAGGTAACTTGCTCTGAAAAGGCCTGAGGGCTGATCGTTCCACGTCCGCACGACCTCCGCAAGGTTAGATTTTATAAAGAGCGAGATTATTTTCTTGCACTTTTTAATTATATTCTCCTTTGTAAAAAGAGAAAAACTAGCGCATAGTTAATTACGCTTAGTAACTGCAGCAAAAGATTACCTAAGCTTGTTTTACCATTATGGATAACAGCCATTACAAAGCCTGGAAATTATTAGTACGTAGGTCAATCCGCTTGTCGTTAGGTATCTATGCTGTCTTTACATTATTTATATTTCGGGCAGCAAATACTTTTATTTGATTTTTATTTTCCCTTATTTATTGCTATGTTTTTTTTCTTACAAATCTTCTATGCAATCACATCGAGACTTTGTGGTTTCCACAAAAGCCATGAAAAAATTGTAAAAACTTATTCACCGATAAGCTGGGCATGCGGGTTGGGGATCGCAGAATGCTGACAGAATTGTTCGACAGGAGGCGCTGCTGCCGCCCCCGATAGATATCCCTAAGTCGCCTCCTACGACACCCGCGGGAAGAGTAAGGTACGAGTAGGTAAAGCTAATTTGACCAAATTATTTTCAAATTATGTATTCATAGACCGTTACATCTCTCATACAATAGAACGTCAAATCAAGATCAGAAAATCGAAATCAAAATGACTATTACTATTATTTATAAATGTTTGAATCAGTTATCATTGCAAATTAGTAATTTTATACAAAAAAAAACGCAAGAACACTATGAAACCAAAAAAATATTTTCGACGCAGATTTCTTGAGGCAATAAGTTAGTAGTAGTTGAGTATTTTAACCGACTTCAAAAAATGGAGGAAGTTCTCAATTCGACTGTTTTTTTTTTTGTTTTTAATGTTTGTTACCTCAGAACTTTTGACTGGGTTGTCCGATTTTCATGATACTTTTTTATATGAAAGCTAGTGCTTTCCACATGGTCCCATTTTAATTTGGTTCAGTTCTGACAGTGGAATCCATGTTAAATCCTGAAAAAACTATAAAAATTTAAATCGATTTAAAGTTTTTTAAAACAAAATTTATTATTATATGAAGCAGGTGCTTCCCGCGTGATCCCATTTTAATTAAGTTTCGTTCAGACAATGGGATCCATGAAAATCCATGAAGAAACTATAAAAAATTAAGTCGGTTTATAGGGAACGATTGCTAAGTATGAATAGTGGATAAGTGGACTGTAGATTATTTTGGAAGTGAGATTGTGTCCGACTTTAGTAATTGTGGTGACACAAATGCAACGACAGTGATTATATCTTTAAGGGAAAGTATGAGAGTAGGCGTGAATTGTATGTATGAGGTGTATCGAGAATGTTACGAAAAACCACTAACCTTTCAATCATGGGCACGTATCAGTACTCAGCTCTTTCCGGAGTTCCTCGAGGCGTCACGGCTAAAACTATACCTTGGAGATCTGCACTTCACTGGGCGGGCAAGCTTAGCGTTAGCTTTCAGGGGCCGGTCGGAGCAGTAGAGCTAATATGTGGAGTCTCGTAAGCCGTCGAAGTTCACGCCAAACGTAAACAATTACACGCACGCAAAACTTAATAGGAACTTTTAGGAACATTACAGCAACGACAATAAATTATAATTTCACTAAAAATAATGAGTACAGAACTGTGTCCTCTCAACTCGATTGTTCAAGACGTAATGTCAAATATTTTATATTTTATCGAAATTGCGGGAAAACCTAACAGTCATAAATGTATGCGGCGCGGCGTAAGAAACGTCAAAGTCATGCCTGTCAGAAATGTCAGAAACAGGTCACAACCTTACCTACTAAAAATTCATAGCCAATTCTTAACAATAGTTTTTTCAAACAAAATTATTTATAGTGGTAGAGAATGCATTAAAACTTTACTGAAAATTGGAAATCTTGTAAATTTTTGTGTCCTTGACGTGTGATTTTGAAAATTTTGCTAAGCGTGCTTTCCTTCCTTTCTTCTTATAATGGCGTCTACGTCTGGGTTAACATAATTTCGCCAATTTTCGTATTATTAGAGTAAAATAAAAATAAAAGCCTGTCCGACCGCAAAAATGACACTAATTCAAATGCTTTTCACCTCGACTCCACGTAACATCGAGGGATGTTACAGCGCGTGGCTGCGTTCTTACAGGCAGCATTATCTGAGCACCTTTGGATGATTTCAAAAAAACTATAAACCGATTTTAAATAAGCTATTTTTCAACATTGACAATGCCGTCAGGCCCGGCACCCAATAATACTACAAAAAAAAGTTTATTTCAGTTTTACGGTATAAATACCGGGATTATTCTTTATAAAATATTGAAAGAATCAGCAAAATCGGTTAACCATGGGCGAAGATCTCAAGTTACATAGGTACTTGTTCATACATAAAAAACATACGCGACGAATTGAGAACCTTCTCCTTTTTTGATGTTGGTTAAAAGTGAGTCTTGTTGCATGGTGCATGTTGTTTTGGATGTCGGTTAAAAATGAGTGAAATATTTTTCTTCTTTTAATTTTTGGCTCTGCTGCGTCATGGTATATATATATGTATAATCAATATTTTCTTTAAATTTGAAACTAGCCTCTGCCCCTGGCTTCGCTTACGTATCTGTGGTGGTACTCATATAGAACGTAAGTTGTTATCCTCTACGAATACTGCAGCTATCCTTTTATTTTGCTATGTCTTAGCCGTTAAGACCACGTGTACCTATCCCAGCGGTCGTCGTTCTGCGCGAGACATGGTTGGCGGCCCCCTGCCAGTTAATTAAGCTTGCTAATTCTTAGAGCAATATTGATATATTTGTTTTCTGTCGTATGTTTTTATTACGAATCCTATCCTTCAGAGAAACTCCGAGCATAGCTCTCTCCATAGCTCGCTGAGCGACATTGATCTGATTCACCAGCCCAGGTTATGACAGGTTAGAAATAGCAAAATAAAAAAAGGATATCTAAAATATTCCTACAGCCCGCTGCCAGATAGACAGGAGGCTTAGTATTGGGTAAAAGTTTTGAGACCCCTATGCGTACAAAACCCCAACAAAATCATCAGTCGAGAACTGATCTTCCTTCGTTCTTTGCTATACGTCTTCATTGATACAAGTACATTTTCGATATCCTCCAAGCATCAATTTTGTAAGCCTCTTGTTTACGTCCGTTGCCATGGAAACAGCTAGAGATAAATAATAATTATGATGATGTGAAATTATCTCGGAAATTATCATGATAATGTTTTAGATACTTTTACAGCGCACACATAAATTTATTTGCTATGTGAGTTATTATGCGTATGGCTTTTTTGTTTTGATAATGATGAAAGTGTACCCATAATAAAGTTTAGTTTATACCTAAGCATTGCTCATGTGAGATAAGTTTTCTGAACACTGAAAGTATAGTTTATAAGTACCTACATACTTTAATTAAAATATTATTTACCTCCTAATGGGCCAGGTGAGAACTCTGTGTCTAGATAAATCTAACATAGGCTTTAAGACACTACTAACCAAAATGTAACATTGTTTTCTTTTACCTAAATAAATTATTCTATTCTATTCTACCACCTCAAATTCAACCTTAAGACAGTAATGAAAGAATCATTAAACTTCGAGTTTTGGCAGATATATCACCAAGAATGTTGTAACTATACCGTGTCCATTTTGAATGAGGCATAAACGTATACAAACCGCCCATACTTAACCTAAAATTCATTTTGTTGGCGCGTCCTTTTATACGTAATTTCTACGAATAAGAGAATAGTCTATTCGTAGCGTAATTTACATTACTTGTCGATTTTAGATCCTCCCTTCAATAAAAATTGCTTACAATTATATCTGAAACTCGACGCCAAGCAAGTGAGTTTTTGTTATTTGTATCGTGGTTTATTTACTAACATGCTCCATGCTGGATGGATAAACCATAGTCGTGATTTTTCTGAAGTAGGTATTTTATTGTTTTTTAATAGATTACATTTTTGTGTGATCAATGCGAAATCACTTACTATACAACAGGGAAAGAAATTTTGAAATCAGTCCATCATTGACGGAAATCAGTGAATATACGTACAGTACATACAAAGAAAACACACACACACACGTTTCAGGTCGTAACCTGAAACCGTCTGTATCTAAACATTTCCTTTTTACCGACTTCAGGAGACAAAGACAAACAACAACATTGTGAATCTAAAGGGGGGCTGGCGAAAACTTTGATCGATGAGGAGCCCCCATAAATTTATATTTTATTCTGTATACACTCGAGAGCAATGAATCCGGGTCACTTAAAGAATCCTAAAAATCGTAAATTGGAGTATTGAAGATTGGTCAAAAGTTATGTTCTCCGACGAATCAAAATTTATGCTCTACAAGCACGATGGAAGACACAGAGTGTATCGAAGACCAGGGGAAAGATTCAAGCAAGCATGCATCGAAGAAAAAGTAGCCTACGGTGGTGGGTCTGTACTTGTGTGGGCCGGAATTTCTTCTGAAAGTCGCACAGAGCTGGTGATCATAGAAAACGGCTCTTTAACTAGCGTAAGATATGTGGAAGAAATCCTCAATGATCACGTTGGTCCATTTATGGTCAATTTAGGTGAGGATGCTATATTTATGCATGACAATGCCCGACCTCATACAGGTAGGATTGTGAATGACTACCTTCAAGAGATGAACATTACTCGTATGGAGTGGCCAGCGCGCAGCCCGGATATCAACCCGATCGAGCATGCTTGGGACGAGCTAGGCAGATGCGTAAAACAACGAAACCCTCCCCCAATCACGCTTCGTGAGCTCAAAATTGCTCTCACAGAGGAATGGGAGAATATTCCCCAAAATCGTATAAGGAACTTGGTGTACAGCATGCCAAACCGCGTAAACGCAGTAATGGAAGCACGAGGAGGCAATACGAAGTATTAAAATTCAAGAAAATCGTAATAAAGTTCAAAAATTTCATGTTTCCTATTTTTGTTTTAAGGAGAGATCAGCAGTTTTTTTCTTTATGTAATTTTGTGTTAATAAAATGTATGGTGACTCATATTTTTTTTACTTTCATTTAAGGAGTATTACATTGTCTATTAAATACAATTTATTGCATTAACCTATCATTTTTAGTTTCCGAGATTTTTAACATTCTTTAAGTGACCCGGATTCATTGCTCTCGAGTGTATTAGTACATATTTAATTTTATAGTTATAGCGGCAACAGACATACATCATCTGTGAAAATGTCAACTGTCTAACTATCACGGATCATGAGACACCTCCTGGTGACAGACCGACAGACGGACGGACAGCGGAGTCCTAATAATAGGGTCCGATTTACCCTTTGGGTACGCAACCTTAAAAACGACTTTATACTGGTCGTTAAACTATTTTTCGTCAAATAAGAGGGCAAAAAAAACTTACATCGAACATACAAAAACGTATATGTGGTGCTCAGTTAACACATCATAGGGGACGGACGGGCTGGAAGGATATGCTAACTTTGGATAAAAAGAAAAACTACTTTAGCAATGTTATATTTATTATTTTAATTTTTGGACATTTAAGTTTTTTATTTTAGATCAAACTAAATAAAAAGTTGAGCCTTCTCCAACTCAGAACATTTTGAAAAAAAAATCAGTCCTTATCCGTTTTGCCCGACCAGGACGGGCAAAATGGTTACATAAGCCGCAGGGTACATAATTACCGATTATAGCTATAGTTATAAAAGATGATGCAACCAACAAACGGAAAGTACGGCTTTGACACGTCTAATATCAACAGACTTTACTTATAATATCATAATTGAGCCAGCCAAGATTATTATAAAACAAAGACGATGTACTTATAGCTGAGTTTTTCTAATTTTTTCTTGAAATTTGTATTTTTTCGCACAAAATACTCAGTTACTTCCTAAAACGTAGGTGGCACACTGTCGGGTAGCGCGTCTGAAATACGCGTCGAGCAGTACTAACGCTGTTTTTTTCTATCGATCAAGCAGCGATTTATCGGCTTTATTCTTCTTGTCCGACATGTCCTCCTTGCCCGTCCGTCCCCTACGATTCATACAATTTCATATATCGGAAAATACCGCGCGGCGTTAAGGCCTTTAAGCCGCGTTGACACGATCGCACGTGGACGACGATCACGGGGCGTCCGATCTCAGCACACCCGAACCGTGTTATATTTTTCCGAGCTATCTCGTAGACGAGTTGGAAAACAAAATGGCGTCTAGAAACAACAACCAAACGCCTCGTGATATTTTTCGATATTGACTAAGAAAATGATTCGAGTGAACTATGTTAGTACCAACAGCTATCCTAGAACACTCTTATGAAACTACTCCTACGAGTCCACTTGGTCCGAGCTTTGTCCGAGCAGGCGTTGGCTTAATTCTCTAAGGAGCAGGCTCACAAGACAGAAAGAAACCATAGAGTTTATAAAAACTCGATGGAAAGAAACATACATAGAGTTAAGAGTACTAGCCAACTCGATGGAAACATACGACACTTTACAATGAGGATTTAATCGTTCCAGGTGGCCAGTATCTAAGTGGCCGTAATGTATGTACATATCTAAGCCGATAACTATTGGGCCAGTTACATACCTCATTGCTTCATTTCTGGGGTCAAGTGTGAGTCAAGGGGATAACGAGTAAACGCAAATTCCTTGTCGTCCCCCCAGGGTAAGCTCTTGGGGGTACGGCGAGTCACGAGTGCTCTGATCGTGTCAACGCGACTTTAGTTTAAGTTCATTATGCTATCGAAATTGACAACATTGTCAAAAGAACTAACCACGGAATAATTTAAAATTCATAGTGAACATAAAAGAGCCATTCCGGTTTAATTCTGTTAATCGAGGTCATTAAATGCCGGCATCGCGGGACTGTCTCTGCCCCTAACGACCTTTTACCAGCGCATTTACCTAACGAATGACCTAGGCGCACACTACCCACTCGCCAAAGCTTGTAGGTACAAACAGCTAGTTCAAATTGCATTTGGCAATTAGCTTTGTGCCATTTATTTTACACTAACTTTTACTAAGGCTAAGGCAAGCAATGGGGCTCCTATAAAACCATGTCGTGATTTATGTATCTAGGTTTGTAGGCATGTAACAGATCCCCTAGTATGACTATCCAATGATCCTACCCATCCATGGTTGTCTGGTACAGATAGCTCTTGTCGATTATTTTTCTCTATTTCCATTGCTGTCAAAAAAAATTCTCAAAAAAAAGATGAATAAAAAGACAAATTGTACAGGTACTCAATATATTAACAAAACGTTTTCTTATAACGATTTCACTATTTTCTCAGCACGCCATTTCAAAAAATCGTTGTACGATTATAGGTACCTTCATTTTGATTTAGGTGGTAAAAGGTTTTCCACTACTGCTTTAGCCTCTTCTTTTATAAAATCAGGCTTTGAATCTATGGCTATATCAATGTCTGAATTTAATGTAATAATCACACAAAATTCTACAACTCGAAAAATCATACGAAGATAGGATTGACGTATTTCCGCTTTTTTTTCTTAGACATAGAATATACTCTATAGAGATGGCAGAATATAGCCATGGTAGTTTTAGCTATTCTACCATGGTTGAATAGACATAGTAAACTAACGATAACTATTCTACCATTAATTTTTATCATTTTAAAATGTTAAATAAATTGACGAAATCTATGTTATTTTAAGGAAATAGTTGAAAGTAAATTCTAATTATGGTATTTTACCTCTAATTTATTTCTATTTTACATTACGCTGTAATTGAATGGCCGTATGAACAACGTGCGTCAAACCAGACGCAAAAGCCATCTCACAAGAAGTTGAAGTTGAGTGGCTGTATAGAAAGGTAGAATGCATGGTTCAATTGAAAAGTGAGGTGACAGCTGTCACTACTGGTCATTACTTTTTGTCCCTAGGGACGTAAAGTATAACTTTCATCCCGCTGCGCAGGCAACTTCCAGCCTTCTTTCAGAAACAAAAATTTGAAGTAAGTTTGAGTCAATTGCACCTTATTTCTTATTTGATAATAATAATTTTTATCATCTTGGTTCCCTTACCATAACTCAACTGGTTACTGGCCGCGGCTTCGCGTGGCTTTTTCCGAAATAAAAAGGGATATTAATTCCTAGTCTTCGAGTCTTCGAAGCGTCGTGGAAATTGAGGGCGCGCGTTTGCCAATCAACAACTTTTGTTGCGTTGAGTCCATTGCTGTCATTGCAGTACGACTTAGTGTAAGTTCACCGTAAATAAAAATATAAAATTAAAAAAATGTTAATGTAGGTCTGGAACTACATTTATAATATACAAAAACTTAGCCCGATCAGTTACACGGATTTAGCGTAAAGAGGTAACAAACACAAAAAAAATCATATAATATAGTAAGAGTGTTACTGTATATAGCTAGAAACCAAACCTCAACCTCAACTTCAACCTCTCAGCTGGAGTGACTCCTTTTATACCTTAGAAAAGCAGAAATCCTACTAATAATATAAACGCGAAAGTTTGTATGTATGAATAAATAGAAGAAGAAAAAAGAATGATATGGATGTCTATGGTTTATCCATTTTGAATGAAGCATGTTAGTAAACAAATTACGACACAAATAACAAAATCTCAATTGCTTGGCGTCGAGTTTCAGATATAATTGTAAGCAATTTTTATTGAAGGGAGGATCTAAAATCGAAAAGTAATGTAAATTACGTATAAAAGGACGCACAAACAAAGTGAATTTTAGGTTAAGTATAGGCGGTTTATTTACGTTTATGCTCCATTCAAAATGGATACGATATAGATGTTTGTTACTTTTCCACGCAAAAACTGCCAAACGGGTCGCGCTGAAATTTTGAATTTAGGTAATTCTAATGCTGGAATCAAATAAAGGCTACTTTTTATTCCATAAATCAGTTCCTGCAGGATAGAAATAACCATTAAACGTTTAATCCAGTGGGAACTGATTTATGGTATACAAAAACCTATTTGTTATTCCCCACTTCCCTTAGAGTTATTTCCGCCATTTTCTTGTAGTCTCACTATTTTGTCCTGCTAGTAGGACCACGAGGGAGACCAGTTTCTCTTCGTCCTACTAAAAAAAATCTACCGCCTGTAGTGTGATGCTCCCTAGCAGTACCACGGTCTGAATTTTTTTTTCCAGGTATACTCCTACATCTAGCAAAATTTAAAAATGCGTCTCTATGGGCGAAACAAGACTCGTCATTTTTCGTAGTATCGTGCTGACCCTTAATGGGCGAAAATAATGAGCGAGACGTCAAAGTCAAAGTCAAAGTTTTAGTCAAGGTTTAGTTGAAGTTTTAGTCAAAGTTTAGTTGAATTTCAAAGTTGAGTTAAAGTCAAAGTTTTAGTCAAAGTTTATTTCTTTAGACTTACATAAACAGCTTGATAAATAGTTAGACGAACGACGACACTACACAAAAATTCTAACCCGATCCCTTCTGTAGATTTGTTTACCTAAGAAGAAGAAAGTGAACTCGCGGAAGTAACAAACTGTGTAAAACTCAGACCAAGTAAAAAATCAAAAGTGTAAATATGCAAAATTTGATTAAATATTATTTTATTCCTCGCTCGAGTATATTGTGAGCTATCTTTAAGAGCACCTAGCTAAAGACTACGGCAGCGTCAGCAACGTCGTGATTTAAAACTAAAATATGACTCCGCTGTGGTTACATTACACTGTCGTTACACCCACAAAAACAATGTTATCGCGTCCGCATGTAAGAAGGAAGTTGGTATTGCAACCCTAATCATTATCATCATCAGCTTATGTATATGTAGGTATATCAGTCCACTGCTGGACATCGGCCATAATGGCTTGCCGCATCAAGCAATACATAATACGGAAATACCTAATCACGGTCGCTGATCTACTCAACTTGACATAGCTACTACCTAGGCCTGTTCAGGAATACAAAAATACATTTATAGAGAAACTATCTGCGCCCCGCGGCTTCGCACGCGTTGATACCATGGAACCGTTTAAAGGTGATTTCTGTCCTAGGGGAACTGATTTATGAGATCAAAAGTTGCGTATGTTTGATTCCAGGATTAGACTGAGTATGCAAAATTTCAGCCAGATCTGTTCAGTAGGTTTGGCGTGAAGAGCTAACAAACATCCATCCATCCATACATCCATACAAACTTTCGCATTTATAATATTAGTGTGATTTTTAACCTCTTTTATTTGAATTCTGCAATCCAACTCGCATTTAACCGATTTTATTTGATACAGTTTTTTGCAATTTCGGCATGAAATCGAATTACCTCTGAATGGACATTGTTGTAGCTTTATTTCCCTACAAAATACCGTCATTGTTATATTTATTGTGATTTGACGAGTTGTAGGTAAGGTACCTTTACATCGTATTTTTGTTATATTTATGCCAATAAAGATATCTGAATCAATAACTTTCGTTCCATTCACAGTCATAATTTCAATTTATTCACAAATCATGATTGGATTTTTATAAAATACAAAATGAATTTTACTTTCACACCTTCATATAAAATTGTGAATAAGATTTGTGTCTAGCGGTAAAGATGGTTGTCTTTGAGGTTGCTAGCTATTTCAGGCTCCCAGCGATCTCCGACCGAGAGAAGTTTTTCTTTATTATATAACATCTCCTCCCGTGTATATACGCTGTACTCAAAATTAGGTCCTTCAACGATTGCATCGACGGGGCAGGCTTCTTGGCAATAACCACAGAATATACATTTGCTAAGGTCGATATCATATCGTATAGCGCGCCGAGCACCATCGTCTTTGCGTTCTTCGGCATCAATGGTGATGGCTTGGGCAGGGCAGATGGCTTCGCACAATTTGCAGGCTATGCACCGCTCCTCGCCAGACGGGTACCGCCGGAGGGCGTGCTCCCCCCGGAACCGAGGTGACAATGGACCTTTCTCGAAGGGATAGTTAATTGTGGAGGGCTCCTTAAAGAAATGCCCAAGTGTAACTCCAAAACCTGAAATTATTCATAGATACACAAGTTAATCTCGAAATTATCTTTTAGCTGTTTTTCTGATGTATTCTATGTATGATTAAAAATATCTATCTATGTTGTGTATTGTATTAAGTATATCAGTTATCTAGTACCCCAATCACAAGCTCTGCTTAGCTTGGGGCTAGATAATGCTGTGTGAATTGTCCAACATTATCAACATTATTCTAGCAGTGCTAAAAGAGCAACTGAGGTACTTAAGCAATCTTTCTATTTTGAGGATTAGGCCAAAACGGAATAATATTTTGTATTTCTTTAATGCTATATGATTTTATATGATGATGATGACATACAAGGTTTTCTGTGCGATATTGCTCCCAGAACAAATATTTGCTCATGACTGCCAATTGTCACATAAACCATAATTTTTATTTTGTGAATTATTTCTAAGTTAAGTGTGCAATAAAGTATTATGTAACTATCCATAGACGACCGATGTGTCGCGGCGTACGAAGGTCCGCCTGCAACGTAGGAGGTTGCGGGTTCGATTCCCGCGTTGTGAAAAATGTTTGTAGGAACTGCAAATATTTGTTCTGGGTGTTTTGGGTACTTTTTGATCTATCTTTGTAATGTATTGTATTAAGTATTCAGTCATCTAGTACCCACAACACAAGTTTTGCTTAGCTTGGGGCTAAATGATGCTATGTGGATTATTCCTGTGTCCAGCATTAATTATTTATTTATTAAACTACTATTGTCGTGATTTTTACGTATTCCTTATAACGGTTCAATTCACAATATCTTATCGACACGGTTCACTATTTTAACTTTGAGATTCCGTTATTAATCATCCAACGTAACGTAGCTCCGTGATTGGTATTTCCGTCTCCAATAGCAACAAGAACTTCACAACAACTAACAGAGACGGTTCTCGACTAGGAACAAGATATTCATAAAACTTTGCGGCATATTGAAAATGTTAGGAAGTCCGCTATGAGTCAAACTATGAGATGTACTAAGTAAGTAGAACAAACAACATTAAGGCATCAGGGGAGGCCTATGACCAGCAGTGGACTAATATAAGCTGATAATGATAATGATCCAATGTGATGAGTTGGCGACCCGCGGAAGACTGTTGGCAGATTCTGGTTACAGCAAGCTAATGATATTGTGTTTTTGCATTCGATAAACATAGAGAGTTGCCAATTGACGAAGTGCAAAGTCAAACTCGGGCTACCCCAGTTTATCAGCATTAATGTGTAAATACCTCTGAGCAGTTCCGTCCAGAATATGATTCGCGAGGCGCGATCAAAGAAGTCTGATCGGGTGGTCGTAGGGGGCGTGTCACTGACGTAGATGAATTTGACGTTATAAATAGTCCGTGGACAGCAATAGTAAGGTGGAAAGTTAGGGCAGGGCTCTGCGGTAGTAATTGGGTAGGGCGGGCATGGTACAGGTGGTTCGGAAGGGACGGGGCACGGAGTACAATCACGGGAATCAGCTATCTTCCTCAGCAGCAATCTTCCATGCCGTTGTATATTTGGAAACACGGATGTAAGTCGCCTTGATTGAATCATGGCACGGTTTGTTCTTTTTTAATAAATATTCCTGTAAACCAAATATTTATAATAAAACCTTGGAACAGAACGATAAACACAGATAATGAATTCTCTTTGCTAGATTTTTGTAATATTTATTTGCGTTTATAGCGTTTGACTTTTCGAATATATTTCAAAGTGAATATAAAAACTTCGTAAGATTTTGACATTATATAAATCTATGATTGATATGACACAAAAGAGTCTGGCGTTATCTGGGCCTTAGAGGGGAGGGTGAGAGGGGGTGCTTTGTGTCGTCCGTGGTCTAAGTCCGTGGTCTAAGATCTTGTTTACGGAGAGGCAGGGCCAGTCTTGCCTGACTCATCCATCGAACACGTCAGAAACGGCAACGTGCTTAGAGTTTGACCGATACCGCTGTACCGCTCCCTAGAAAAGAGCGGCGAGGTGGGGGCCGGGGAAAAAAAGAGCAAGAGACACACATGAGATCGATATTGTCGGATAGATCTTAGGATATCGTAGGTAAACGAAATGTTTATTTTATATAACGATTATATTTTTTTATAACTAAATTATCTACAGATATTCTGACATAGATTCTGCTTCAACTTCATCTTCCGTTTCGCCATTGGAACTTAAATCGGAGTCGTTCTGCAAATTTATTATTAATGGATCGATAATAATAAATCTACTACCGCGATCACTATTATATTCAAAGCTTTCTTCTTTTCTTACAATATGTGGCCACTTTGAAAATGATTGTCTTGACTTCACGAGATAGCGCTCGATACATCTTTGGATATTTATCGCGTGTGCGTCTTACTACTTCCCCCCCGTCAAACTATAACAACATTTGTCAGCCGACGAAAAAACGGAGGATGTTCTCAAGTCAACGCGTTAACAACGCATAATTTTTAACAGAGAAGTTGGATTTTTATAACTCTACTACTACTACTCTTTTTTTATTGGAAAGGGTATCATACCCCGAAATTGGTCGCCCTCGAAATATCAGCGTACAATTAATTTTTTGTTAAAAAGTGCCTAATCGGAAAATCCATCGAGAATCAGAATCAGAAATATATTTATTGTCAACTGTTGTACAAAAAGATCTTAAGTATAGGGTACAGTTTTAACAGCTTATCTATAAGAGACATACAATAAGTTTATAGGTTTAACCTTTATAACTAGGTAGGTATATAACATTTACATACATATTACAGAGAAAAAGAACATATTGTCTTGCGGAGTGGTGAGGTGGCCAATGGATTGCTAGTAAAACGACGATGACGATGACGACGAGAGTTCGTCGTCATTTGGAGTGCACGGAGATGACACTTGGTACTCCACTTTCATAATGGTCACCACCACCACAGCGCTCCGAGTAAAAGACAATTTTTCGTTTGTGTTTTGTTATAGCCTTTGTAGCAATCATGCAAATGAACACAGGACCAAGACCGAAAATGGGTACCTACCTAACTAATACATATATATCTATCTTCTATAATATAAAAATGAATCGCTAAATGTGTTAGTAAGCGCATAACTCAATAACGCCTGGACCGATTTGGCCAATTCTTTTTTTTTAATGTTCGTTGAAGTTGTTTTGTTCGTGGTTTTTACGGCGAGAAAAAATCTAATAATTGCCGGGAAAACACCTATAAACGTTTCCATAGGAACAACGCTTGCGAAGCCGCGGGGCACAGCTAGTATATGTGTATTCATGACTATTTTTATCATTATCATCACCATCAGCCTAATCAGTCCACTGCTGAACAAAAGCCATAGCGCCCTGTCTTCAGGTTGACCCATCCAGCATCTGCCTGCAGTCTTTCGCAGACCGTTTGCCGAGTCGCGGTCTCCACTCAAAAACTCGTTTACCCCAGTGGTTGTCGGTTCTTTACCAGATATGGCCAGCCCACTGCCACTTTAGCTTACTAGCTATGTCGATAACTTTGGTTTTCTGTCGGATATTAATCGTTACGAATTCTATCCTTCAGAGAGACTCCGAGCATAGCTCTTTCCATAGCTCGCTAAGTGACTTTGAATTGGAGGACCAGCCCTATCGTAAGTGTCAGATCCGTAGGGCATGACGGCTAGGACACAATTATTAAGAAAACTATTTCGATGTTGGTTCGTTTCTTCCGAAGTTTGAACTCTTTACCCCTTTCTTTAATTAAGCACGTCGTTTATGATAAATTTTTGACCAATTTTCAAAGAAATCTGTCTGTATGACACTGATTAACTTTATTTGTACGAAATAACATGGCTTGGCTTTCAAGAGAGAAGAATTGAAATAGAAAGTTCATCTTTGGATAGAATAAAAATGAATTAACCCCCGAATAGGTAGGTACTTAAACGCAACTCAAATTTAAGCACTCAAGTAGCGATTTTTTGACAGTTTTCCATGAAATCTGTCAAAAATTCGTCATTTCAGACATTCTTAAATCTAAATTGCGTTTGAGTATTCGGGGGAAAGTGTGTCTGTGTGTGTGTCTCGCGTTTTTCCAATTAACTGAATACTTTTCTAATTCATGCCTATTCCAACCACATGTGTCAAAACCATAGAAGTAAAAATCTATGGTCAAAGCCATATAAAAAATATAGGTAAGTGTTTATAAAAAAAACTCCTATTTTAAAGATCATGAAAACAACGTGTAGGCCACTGTGGCGCAGCGGGTAAAGAAACGCCTGCGACGCAGGAGGCTGGAGTGTTCGATTCCCGCCTCGGGACAAATGTGTGAACGGTCAGATATTTGGGTGTTTTCTAAGTATAATAAAAAATATCATCACAATTAATTATTACTCATAATACAAGCTCTTTTTCAACTTGGGGATAACAAAATAAAATTATAAAACTACATACTTACACTCGTGAGCAAAAAAATCGACTCAGGCGACACACCAGCAGTCGCAAGTCACTGGCAAAAAAACTGATCGTGTTAATATTTTTTTCATAGTTAAATCATAGAGCTGCTATTATTAACTTCAAAATGATATAAAATAATGTAATGTTTCTTGCTCACACAACCCAACAACATGTTGTGATCAGTAACCACCCTTTTTGCGCTTTATTACAATAGTGCTAATTAAGGGTTACTTACCCATATAAAAGGTTATCTACCTGACTGTATTCTACAGTTAAAAATTAATCAAAATTGTGAGTCAATTATTTTTAACGTAGGCTGTTTGATCTTAGCATGAAAATTGAAGAATGTTGAGTCGTAGGCGCATCTTTACCCGCCGCCGTGCCACATCGATCGTCATTGTAACTCCTTCTTTTGCAACAAATCTTAAGGCCCATACCCGAGCCAATATGACAGCGCCACCTATTTCATCATATTATTACGTTTATCACAGGAAGTTTTAAAAATCCATTGTAAAGTTTATGGTAGCTATTATAAACTATTTTTAATACATCTGTAATAGATAGATAGATTATGTCATTATTGCACCATCAATACAAAAGAAAAATAATTATTGCTAATAGTTTTATCTTGTATAGTTAAGGCAGAGATCTTGTCCAAGGATCTTATATAGTTTAGGCTGAGATGCGAAATAAGAGTTTGGTGGCCAAAAATGGCAACTTCCTATCTCTGCCTGAGCTTTACAAAATAAAACTATTATAGAGGCATTAATAAATACCTTATAAATTATGATAGATACCACAAACTGTACGATGGATTTTTAAAATTTCCTGTGTTAAACGTGACAAAGATAAGCGCCACTTCCACTCGTGTATGCGCCTGTATAATCCACAGACACCCGAGGTGCGCGCGCTTTATGGTATAACCCTATAATTTGTATCGCGATCTCAATCAAAAGTATCACTGCATCTTACCCGTCATGATCTACGAAGCAGAGATGTTGACACTCACGATAGGGTTGGTCCTCCAGTTCAAAGTCGCTCAGCGAGCTATGGAAAGAGAGCGTATTCGTAATTAATACATCCGACCGAGAGACAAAGTTATCGACATAGCTCAAAGAAATAACTGAAGTGTCAGTGGGCCAGTCATATCTCGCGAAAAACCGACAACCGCTGGGGTAAACTTGACTGTTCTTTAGGAGATGTAGTGTAGGATGCCCTTCGGTCAGATTTGATGACGACCTGCGAAAGACTGCAGGCAGATGCTGGATGCGTCAAGCTGAAGACAGGGCAGGCTCATTTGGGGAGGACTATGTCCAGCTGAGGACTAATATTGGCTTGATGATGATGATGTATCGCGAAGTTCTTGCCTTAATGCCTACGAGCGACTGAGACATGAAACGAGAGCCGACTCGTGAACAAGGCCAGACGAGCACACCACCAGTACACAACACACTCGTGCTCGACCTGTCTCCTCACCTAACCTCAACAGCCTATTTTGTTGGTCCACTGCTGGACGCAGGACTCCCACTGATGAGCGCCTTATTAGCTGTTATCTCGAATTATTCCCGTTACGTAGCGATGTTACATCGCGAATAGCAATCAATTGTTATCTCATGGAGGGTACTACCCATAACCCCCACACTGGACATGCAGGTTGGGGAACAGGGCTCAGCCTGTCTCGTGGTGTTTATTTCCGGCAATAAATACATAAACTTTAGTAGGCACGAATTGTTCGCAAACAATAGCTGACTACAGGAACTTCAAACACAAACGTGGCAAGTACGTCGTAATGACTCCGGGAGCGACTTCCGCAGGAAACAAATTACCGACCAAAACTCTTCGTAGCTAGATAGTATAAGATTTCCTAAATAGTTTGTTTGGACTAAAATAGGCTTTGCTGGCGATGAAAACTGGTGCCATGGCCAGTCGCGAAGGTTCAGTTTCATTACGTAGTCATCGTAGATTCTCTTCAACATTACTTCGAGTTATCAAGTAACGTTAATCTAAACTGCAATAGCTATTCTTTTTTAGCGCAATTATAATACACTAGATTTTCCCGCGGCTTAACACGCGTGTTTTTTAAGGGAACGTTTTATATCCCATGGGAACTGATTTGTGGGATAAAAATGCCTTTGTGTGATTCCAGGATTAGAATTACCTGTATGCAAAATTACAGCGCTACTCGTATTTACCCAGCCTAGAGAGTAATTGAACAATGATTGACTGATGACAATAGGTATTTCGTTCAATGCATTTACGTAAGAATCATAAGAAATACCTAAGCTACTTTGCAGTTGTGTATTATTATATAGCAATAGCTACTCATAGACATACAAACTGTCTATGGAACCCTATTAAATTTAACAAGCGCAGAGTTTTATGCGGCGACCGTCAGTTATCTACTTACTTATCAGCGGTAAATCCGTATGATCCGTAGTGATTCTAGGATCGATTCCAATCATTATTATGTTCAACAGCAATTCGGATTCCTCGGAAAAGAAAATATAAAAGCGTAGATAAGTGTAATAGAATTCGGTATCTGTTCGATGTTCGTGTCGCGTGTCCTATTGGGTAGAAATAGTCAAGTGTATCTATTTCATTTCATAACCTTTTCGGGTGTTATGATACCAAGCAGCGAGTATTTTCTCGGTCAGCTCAAAAATTGGTTAGATTCTTACCATAATACAAACTAATTCCTAGTATCTCTGATTCTTTTGCTACTGCTTTAAATGAAATGAAAATATTTATTGAAAAAGATATACACAATAACAATAGCTAACTTAATGTTAGCTTATGTAAGATGTTATCGGTTTTTCGTCAAGTTGTTATCTTCTTCTTCTTCTTCTTCTATATATCTATATCTATATATATACTATTTATTATATTATATTTATATTTATATATATATATAAAAGAAAGTCGTGTTTGTTACAATACTTATAACTCGAGAACGGCTGAACCGATTTGGCTGAAAATTGGTGGGGAGGTAGCTTAGAACCAGGAAACGAACATAGGATAGTTTTTATTTCGTTCCCGGCTGAACGAATCTTGATGAAATTTGGCAGGGAGGTAAACGGTATCCCGGGGACGGACATAGCTACTTGCATAGAGCGTGCGAAGCCGCGGGGCGCAGCTAGTTATGTATAAATTACATGGTTGGATTCTTTTGCTATTTATTTTGCTATTATTGGTTGGATTATGCATGTAGAGATCAGGAAAGCTTCGTGTTTGAGGTATTACAAATCGTTTATAGTCATAGTCTAGGAATTCACTAGCAAAGTATATGGTTTAATCTAGTAAAGGAAGTGAATATATCATTTTAAAATGATTGTTCATAAGTTATAAGTCGAATACACAATGGAAGTTTGCTGAAAAGTTTAGAAACAATCATTTCCGGTTGTTTTTTAGAGATATCTGAGTCGTTGACTATCCATTCAATGTGACAAGCGTTCGAGAAGTAGTTAATAATAATAATAATAATAATATAATAATGCTGGACAATTCACACAGCATTATCTAGCCCCAAGTTAAGCAGAGCTTGTGTTATGGGTACTAGATAACTGATATATACGTACATAATACAATACACTACATAGATAGATATTTTTTATTATACATAGAAAACATCCAGATCGCCCTGAACAAATATCTGCAGATCATACAAATATTTGTCCCGAGGCGGGAATCGAACCCGCAACCTCCTGCGTCGCAGGCGGACCTTCGCCCACCGCGCCACAGAGGTCGTCAGTTGATTCTAAAAACAACATTGATGCATATAACTAACTCTATTGGGTTTGTATTCGTCTTACCATAAATTGAGACATATTTTTAACCTACTTCAAAACAAGGAGGTTCTCAATTCGACTGTATTTTTAAATGTTTCTTAACCTCAGAACTTTTTCTGGGTGATCCGATTTTCATGATTTTTTTTTATTTGAAAGCTTGGATCCATGAAAATAATATAATAGAAGTCGGTTTATAGTTTTTTAAAACAAAATCAATTATATTATCTATTAAAAACTTTAATGTTTCATAGATGTACAATGAAGCAGGGTTAGTATTTTCAGATTTTTAAAATGGTCTCTATAAGAGTCTTTAAATTTGGCGCTAACTAGGACTCTAATTGCCCGTTTCTGCATTTTATCAACTCTTTCACAGTCGTTAGAAATGCCCCACAGTTTAATGCCATAACCTATATACCTCTATATATGTATATCTTTATGATTCAATTGGGATGTCATAGGACGCAGTTGTTTAAGAGCATATATTGCCTTTCGTCATTTTTGTACAGGTAGAGTCTATAATAATATGATTTTTCTAATTAAGGGCCTTAACAAAACAGTAATGTATTAGAATACATTTTACAAATCGCCCATATCATTTAAACTTTCTTAAACATACAGCTTGTGCTATTCCACTTCTGAACATAGTTCTTCCCAGATAAGCACCTTAATATTAGCACGAGGGTAATGCCACAATACCTACGCTGGGCATGCGGGGTGGGAATTACACTTGAGTGGTATAATTCATCGAACTAATACCTATTATATAAACGAAAGTGTTTTGAATGAATTTCTTTGTCTTAGCTTAGCTTATACTGACTAGCCGCGGCTTCGCACACGTATCCCATGGGAACTGATTTATGGGATAAAAAGTAGCTTATGTGTTATTTCAGGTCTAGAACTACCTGTATGCAAAATTTCAGCCCGATCCGTTCAGTAGATTTTGCGTGAAAATCAACAAACAAGTTTACATATGTTTCCGAACTTTCGCGTTTATAATATTAGTAGAATATGTAAGTTATAGATTGGATCTTTTTGTGTGTATTTCCTTATAGAGTCCTTAATTTTGTATAAGTTTTGTTAGTAAATGTCGGAACTTGTGATTAGCCCTAGTAAATATCGCAACTTCTAATTACTCGTAGCATACCATGCATACCATGCATTAAGGTTGCCTGGGAGAAATCGTTCTCAGCGAGAAGGCCGCCTTTTGTACTATATTTATTTATTATTTAGATATTATTTAAGTAGATCATGTATCTGTTTATAAATAAATAAATGTTGAAATCTTGAAATCTTGAAGCTGTGCTTAGCTCGGGGCTTATCTAGCCCCTGCTGTGTGTCCAACATTGTTTATATGTAGTAAAATCAAAGGTAAAAGTTTTCTTAAAATTCATTTTATATAAATAAAATAAACAAGGTTTCACAGAGTCTGAAGAGATTATGTACTGCCCACCATGACGCACGGTGCCGAGACATAGATTTTCTCGCTAGAGACTAAATACCGGCTCAGAGTTGCACAGACCAAGTAATGGTTCGACTGATTTCGGTTGTTGAATACTATATATACACTAGCTTAACTCGATGTAGAATGTTTGTAAGCCAACCGACTAAAATTCACTCTGTTGGTGCGTCATATTTTCGTCGGGATATTAACGGAACGGTTCCGGTCAGTTACGGCCACAGTCTTGAATGGCCAATTCCCATGAAAGGCCAGTTCTTTGTACGGCCACTACTCATGAGCCAACAGTTCTCTAAAAAGTGCAGCAAGTCACAGAAGTTCGAATCGACGCTACGTCAGTTTCAAACTAGAAACCTATTTCGCTACTTGTTTGCTAATAAAGGGGTTTAAAGATTTTAGTATGGAGAGTGGCCCTATCGGCTACCACTCTGTTCATTTTCTACACTGTTTTATTCAGAATCGCCGCGCACAATGAAGTATTTGAATAGAGGACACTTAAGCAAATACATATTTACAAATAACATAATGTACTAACGCGTCAGGTTTCTGAGATATTCACAGTTACGCATTAGATGACTTTATGTTGGTAAATTTACATTTACCAACATAAAGGACATTTCTGATGGTGGCAAGTACGTAGTGCTTCGTATTTAATCTAAGCAGAGCTTGTGTTATTTAACTTTTATTGTGCGACACAATTAAGAATGTGTGGTTGCTGATGTTAGAGCTAAAATCTTTAATCGCTTTCGTAAGTTTTCCGCCATCGGGATTTGTGTATGAACTTCCAGAATTCGGCGACATTTGTAACAAATGGCACGTTCAAGACAGTGTACGAAAAAACGCAGGCACTATTCAGCAACATTCTGAACATGGCGCGGCTACGGAAGGCAATTAAAGGAACGACAGAAAAAACTGTGAAGATCACCCTGTATTCTGTCAGCCAGAAGAAGTGATGGAATTACTTCGCCGAAGATTCGGAAGACCAGAAATCAAGTCAGTAGTAAATAATCCCTCTAAAATATTTTCATGTCCACACAAAATCAAAAGAATCATCAAAATCGCTCCACAATTGACGGACTAATCGGTGAAAATATGTACGTAAATACATATAAAGCCGAACATAGAACCTATTTTTTCGAAGTTGATGAAAAACCAGTGAATATGGATGTCAGCATGAATACCTCCACCTCATAGTTATCATTACCGTGGTACAGTCCACGAAACGTAGGCTACTAGAATCATTGACTTACCTGATCAACAATTACCTAATAAAAAACAACATTTCCAATGACGCAATTTTTATTAAATAAAAGGAATACAACAAAATTGGTAAACTACATAGGTCTCGGGGAGTCTAGGACTCCTTTGTTAAACAAAAGTATACAATACCCATACAATACAGTAAAGTTCTTTGAATTAAGAATCACAGATACTTGATTAAACTGTAGTACAAAATTGTCACTGCAATTAAAAGAGTATAAAATTCAGTTTTTCTATTATTCCCAGTCACAAAATAAATCGGTATTAATGATAACTTATAATTTATATAGAGAGTAGGACAAATACAATTACCGACATTGATCAGAACAAAATAACTAAATACAATATATTGTTTTAAACTAAGGTACCGTGAAGCACGTTGGGTATCGTCCAGCGTTCTTACAAATTATTTTCTTTATGAGTAAAATAAGTTATAGGTTCTTTTGGTTTCTTTGGATAGTGGTCAGGAAGCAGCCACAAGAAAATACAATAATTTTATTATAACATAATACCACAGTTTTTTTTTTGTTCATAAAATTCATAGTATGCGGTCTTACTGCTTATTGCACTATCTTTTGGTATGATATAATGCCTAAAATGGCGTCATTGGAGTTTTATTTTTAAACACCTAAGATTTTGGTGAAATGATCTGACCTTTTTTAACCCGAATAACGCAAAAATGCATTGAAACATCTATAACATCTATGATATTTTCAAACTGTCTCACGCATCCTTTTGATTTAGTTTGTTTTGTAAATAGGTGACTTATATAAACCTGTTCTCGTTCAATCTGTGGGATGAATCACAGTAGATCCATCGACTAATTAACTCGAGTTTTTTAATTCTCATTAGATCTATGTACCGAAGTTTTGTTTGTGGATGTTACTTTTTGCGATAAACAAGTTTAAATCATAATTATTTTTCTTTATACACAGTGTTATCAGCATCGGTAATCTTCAAAAGGTCAGATCATGGTGGAAACATAAATACACACCTAATACTATGAATGGCCCGGATACAAACAATTATTTTTTGGTTAATTTGACACATAGAATTTAAAAGACACAAAAGCAATCTAGGTTATTATGCGCTATATCATTGATATTTTTATTCGACATCGATTTTACATTTACTACATACGAGTATAGACACCAATAATGAAAGAAAACTAATTATATTGAAATGAAACACTTTTTGATTATTATTAATAAGATTAATAGCGAGTAGTTATGTTCATAGATAATCATAGCAAACCTTACTTTCTTTGCTATTTAAATAGATAATGAGATTTTTTGGACTATGAGATAGGTAGAACACCTATTTATGTCATTGTCAGAAAAGACTCATTTTGTTGAGGATATTTTCAAAGAAAATAAGTATTGCTTACTTTTTGAACCTCTTTTACATAATAAGTTTCTGCTTAGTTTTATATGAATAGAATATAACGTACATAATATTAAATGAGTAAAATATTACGAAGAGATTGTTAATATTCACATTACATTTCTATTACATAAAAAAAGATTCCGTTCCAATTGATTCAATCTTTTTGACGTTTATATTTTAAATTAAATTAAGTAGGTAAGTGAGATATGATTGGTTTTCTCTAAAAATCGGTTCACACATTGTTTACAAGGTTCTTGGGGATATCAGTAAACTTAGTAAATTATTCATTAAATTTAAGAACAGCTTATTTCCTATTTTTATAATAAGATATGTGAAAGATGGCAACCTTTGGTAGCTTTTTAAAATTATAAATATTATGTTTTATTACATATTTAATATAAAATTAAACGCACTCCCTCTAGATGGTCGTGACGTAATATAAAATATTACCAACTTAAAATTAATGAGATTCGTTATGAAGTAGTTTTGGTAAATTTACACAATTATGTTCTTTCGTTCGTACCTAATCATTGCACGCTAACTAAATAAACCTAAAATCGTACGTTACGTACATACCTACGTATAATTTTTTAGTAAACTACTTTTTAAAACTCAATATATTTGGTAGAAAAAGTAAAAGTATTAGAATCAAGTTTTTTTTCTGGCTTAGAAAAGTAGATAAATAAATTATATTTTTAAATTATTGTTTATTATATTATCTTTATAAATTATGATAGATAAATTCGGTGTATTAGGTAAATGAAGTTTTTATACTCAACTGTATTATTTTCGCTGGCCTTTGAAATAATAAATCTTATGTTTAAATTAGAAAAAAATAGTAGGTTACACACATAATACGATTTGATTAAATAGTTTACGCTTATTTTTATAAAAATCGTAAAAACACTTATTAGTCTAAGTACTTACGGCAGTTACATAAAATTACTTAGTAGGGACTTTGATTATAAGTATACATAGTTCTTACAATGCTTCGACTTATCATGAATAATACACATTTTTTACAAGCAATAAGTAGTTTGCAATTTTGAAATTAAAAAAATTAGAATTTAGAATTTGCCACTATATGGTAAATAACTCGTTAGGAATAAGTAGGTGGTGTACAATAAAAAGGGTATATAAATACATATACTTACATAGCTAACAATAACAAATTTTTTTTTACTTTTTTTTACTCTTAGTAATTTTTTTTAATGGTATTCTAAAATTATAAATATTTATTTATGCATAAATGTTTATTTAAGTTTAGGGTCCATTAATGAATATAGAGAACAATAAACTAGACCTTTAAAGAATATAGGTTTATGTTAATAATAATTCAATACTAATGAATAGAGTAGGCATACTAAATCTTACTACAATGAACATCTAGTGGTGGCTTCTCAGGCTGGGGCGATTGGGAATCGTCAACCAGCTTACTAATATATATGTATGTATAGGCAACGGGAATGCGCATCCTACTAAAATTCTAAACAAATATTACAATAATAGGTACTAAAATCTATCAGGCTATGAAAACATGTACTGCCGAGTGAATGATGAAGCGAAAACCTCTCAATAATAATTTAGTAAAATTTTGAGATCTGTAAACCAAATAATACTATTTTATCTGTATTTCTGAATGTACATTAAGACAAGTACATTAAATAAATTAACTTAATAAGGTCATTATTGACACTCCTACCTTATCGGGATATTTACCTTAATGATAAATACCCCACTATAAATAATTATGTAAATTCTTAGAGTAAACATAGAATAAATGTCAAATTTTATAAATTGACTTAACCTAACACAAAATACCATCAGACAGTAGTTCTTTCCTATATTGTCCAGCACTTTAAATCTGAGTTCATCTTTCCTTATTAACCACAAATATTACGCATAACACTGTTATAATATAACTTTGTTTGGTTTCTTAAAGATCTTATTATTTACGGAGAGTCAAATTAAGCATGGTAACCTATTATACACAAACATTGATATAATGTATTATGATAGTGTAAATATTTTATAAATAATTATGTAAGTATTTACATTTAAAAGAAAACTACTAAATGCCCTCAAATAACTTAATTTAATTTAAACGCTCCTGATTCCGTTGTTTTGAAATGCTTATTTAAATCTGAATAAAAATAATTACTCTGTGTATCCTATTCTTAATTATCACTTTGTGTCCTTCAGGATTTATTTTATTTACAAGACTTATTTAATTTTATTTCGTAGTTAAAATCAAATTAACAAAGCAACATTTCAACTATTCGATTATTAAGTGACCTAAAAGAATTTAATCTTATTTTTTTTCTAATTAATATGCAGTTAGTTTTATTAAGGAACCAAACTAGGACACACTAACATTGGCCAGAAAAGATTGACTGAAGTTTTATTCCCTACAATAATTTTGTAACTAATATTTTGATAAAGTCATGCCAGTTTCAGTATACATAATGTTCAATAATCTACATTATATTACAATCTGCGTAAATGTCTTATTTTGTTATCGTTTTTATTTACCTATTAAATAGAAGTATCTGCTTATTATTATTTTTTTAATTTTCTGCTTGTTGTTTTTCTAATAAAAATATTACTTTATTTCATAAATACAATTTTTTTAAGGTAAAATACTGGTAACATGACAACTATTTATTATAAAATCTATTTTTTGGTGTTGACCTTACATTTTATCGAATGTACATTTATTAGAACTAGGTATGCTATGTATTTTATTTTATAATTTAAAACGGTATGGCAATTGAATAAAGTATTGATGTTTATTATGATTTAGGTAGGTAATAATATTAGACCAAGGTATTGTATTATATAAGACCGAATGTAAATCAATGCTGTCACCCTACATAATAATTCAGTTTACTTAATTTAAATGAAAAATGAGTTAATCAAAGAATTAGCAAGCTGAAGTGGCAGTGGGCCGGCCATATTTCGCGAAGAACCGATAACCGCTGGGGTAAACGAGTTCTTGAGTGGAGGCCGCGACTATGGCGCTTATTAGGGTAGGCCTATGTCTAGCAGTGGACTAGTATAGGCTGATGATGATGGAAAATTTTTGCTATTTATGCATAATACGAATTTATAAGAAAGACCAAAATATAAGAAAACATGTCATGAAAAGAAAGAATATAATTCTGCTTGAATTTATCATAGGTAGATAAATATATACATATTATTTTTTGTCTCACAAAAATATATGTATGCTAATTATTATTTATAAGTATAATTTCGTTTAGGTATAATACTGTTAACATGTAAACTATTTATATTAATATTACATTTTTGGTGTTACTTCTTACAGTTTGGGGAATGTACATTGATTAGAACTAGGTATGGTATGCATTTATTTTATAATATAAAACTTTAATACATTTGAATATAGTATATTATGATGTTGGTATTATTATAAGACCAAGGTATTGTATTATATTAGACCGAATGTAAATCAAAGCTGTGTCCGTCATCCTACATTATAATTCGTTTACCTTTTTATAAAATGGGAAATTAATATTTTATTTTAATATTTTTGGATAATTCAAGTTTCTAAGAAATACACAAATTCGAAACAACATGAAGAAGAATAAAGAAATAATATAACTCTTCTTGCGTTTTTTAAAAGTAGAGATAAAATGATATTTTTATAGTTAAAAAAAATTATG